>OX376704.1:1335868-2671737 GCA_947389935.1 Agrilus cyanescens
ATTACTGTACAACTTTTATCATCATCTATTGATGTTATTGTAGATTCAATAACTAAAAGTACTAAAACACCAAAAACTCATGCTGTTAGTTTACATGAGTTGTTTTACATTGGTGGCATTGAAGCAAGTAAAAGAGGACGTGCAATGGTAAAAGGTTTAAAGCAGTCTGACATTCATTTCAAAGGATGTATGCAGCACTTAAAAATTGGTGAAAGAATGATTGGATTAAAAGATGCCATTATTACTGAGGGGCTATTACCCGGTTGTGTTTGGCAATACCCATGTCTAAACTGGCCATGCAAAAATAAAGAAGCATCTTGTATTCAAAAGGGATTAGATTCATATCAATGCATTTGCAAAAACTCAACTTGTGCTTCAACTGATGCTTCAACACCATCAAAAGGAACATCTGCAATTGATTTAGAAATTCTATCGGTGAAAACATTGGAGGTTTTAGAGGGCCTAAGTGTCCTAATTACACCTAACAATTTACATTTAAATTTAGATTATCCTAAATATGGAATTGTTGATTCTGGAATTGTTTTTCATATATTAGAATTTCCTGAACATGGAACTATTAAAATCAATGTATGGCCAGAAGAGAAAGGTAGTTTTACTTTCCATGATTTATCTAAAGATAAAGTCCATTACGTTAATGATGGCTCTGAACATCACATGGATAGTGTAGTTATGGATCTACAGTTCATTTCAAAAGAAAATTTCATTTTACCAGCACATCTTCAGGGAAATTTTAAATTTACACTTACAGTTCACATTCAACCAAAGAATGATCCCCCTGAATTAAATATTCCAGTTTCAGTGGCTTTAAGGGTAGCACAAGTAAGTACCGAGTTTATTTGTTTGTACAGCATGAATTATTTTGAATTGTGATGTAGTTCTTATAAAACTAACTTTTTGAAACTAAATAAATAATTATACTTTTACATTTAGAAAAAAGATAAACGAAGTACAATTTTCTTTTTTACTATCCACCAGATAATATTTATTGTATATACATAACGCAAAAAATTATTGTCACAGTGTATGTACTTTTTTTTATTCTTATTTTTATTTGATTCAGCTTGTTAGGTGAATGTCACTCTAATAACGGCATGCTTAACCAATTACAAGGTAAGATTGACTCGTTTTTTTTAAGTTCACTTCTACTCATTAACGAATTTATTTTTAATTCAGGGAAAGAAAAAGCCAATTACCAAAGATTTATTACAAGCGGTCGATTCTGACACACCTCCAGAGCAATTGGTTTTTAAAGTTGTTGATTCAGCTTCTGGTCATTTTGAAGACGTTGATAAGACTGACGTTCCAATATATTCCTTCACACAGAAAGACATCACTGACAGCAAAATAGTTTTTGTCCACAACAGTTCGTCTTTGTTAAATAATTCGTACATTTCCTTACAAGTTTCTGATGGCATAGAAGAAAGCAAAATTGCTAAATTAAGAGTTTCTGCTTATCAGCGAGTGTGGTGGTTGCAAAATAATACGGGATTATTTCTAACTCACGAATCTTTTGGAGTTATTACGCCTGTTAATTTAAGTTTCATTTCAAACGACCCTAATGCTTCTGAAAAAATTGAATACTACATTGGACAGTCGCCCCAGTTTGGCCTAGTCGAAATAGAGAAGGACATTGGCGTTTGGGTGAATACAAGTACATTTTCAAGTGAACATCTTCAGCTATACAGAGTCAGATATAGGCACAGAAGTGGTTTACCCAAATTCGATGAATTTCAGGTAAATCACTAAACACTAAATAATATTATCTGCTACTTTAACTTTTTTGTCTTTTAGTTTAAAACATCGTTAAATTCGACGGCGGTTTATTCATTCCGGATAACATTTATCAAATGTACAATTGTTCATATAAATAAGGAACCATTATCTCTGAACACCCCACAGGGACCGTTAACACTTAATCAGATAAATTATCAAACGAGTCCTGTGTTATTACCATCAACATCTATTACGTTTTTAATAACTGGTTATCCTCAGTACGGTTTTTTGTTGTCTTCAGCATCAAAGTATAAAATGCGAGTTGGCGATAGTTTCAATCAAGCCGATATTAATTTTAAAAACATTCAATATAGCACTTATAAGAAGGCATATTCTTCGTTTAACGATTATCTTTTCTTTAACGTTATGGCTCCAGGATGTGACAATATAACTGGCAATATTACCATAATTTACAAGCCAAATAAAGAAATTCTGTCACAAGTTCGTGCCGTATTACAACCAGTAACTGTCGAAGAAGGAAGCAAAGCTAACATACCTTTGGAAAAATTTCATTTACTGAGCGATGCTTTTACCAATCTTATTTTTAATGTAACAAGAAATCCAAATAATGGAATGCTTCAGATAAACGATAAAGGGTCACTAAGAAACGATACTAATTATTTTACAATGTCTGAGTTAGAAGCAGATGCTTTATTTTATATTCATGACGACTCGGAAAGCACATTGGACCATTTTAGTTTCATGGCTTTAGCTCCAAGGGAAAACTTTCAATACGTTAATAATTATACTATTATTATCACACTCAAAAACGATAACAGCCCTAAACGGACAATTGAAAAAGTTTTTAATGTAGTTATTGGTGGTGAGAGATTAATAACTGGAAACGATATGCGATATGATGATGAAGACATAAATACTAATCCATCTGACATTGTTTATTCTTGTCGCGAAATTCCTAATGGTGAAATAATTAGTTTAAAAAATGGTAGTACGAAAGTTACGGAATTTTCCCAGCAAGACCTGAATAATGGACACATACTTTTTAAGCACAAAGGACCCGAATACGGAAAAATAAAATTATGGATTACCGATGGTCAGTTCTACGTGAATGGAATTTTAGAAGTTAAAGCCTCCGCTCCTTTTATACGCGTATTTACAGCGAAAAAGTTGATAGTTCAACAAGCAAGTTCGACTCCAATAACAGAAGAAAACTTATCATTTTCGACAAATTTATTTGCAACAGAAAAAGACGTCATATACGAAGTGATGACCAAACCAAATTATGGAAGACTTTCTCTTAAATATGACGACAAAGTAATTTTACTTGGTATCTAAATTATTTTTTATTACATTTTCTTTTTAAGGAAATACAGTCGTTTTCACAAGAGCAAATTAATAAAGGGGAAATTTATTACGTACATGATTTTACGAAAACGAACGCCGACGAATTAAAGTTACGTGTCCGATGTTACGATGCTGTTAGTATGGCTCAAATAAATATCTGGATTTTACCAGCCTCTTATTGGGAACCGCTAGTGGTTAAAACTTTGAACATTCTGTATGTGGAAGAGTCAACCAGTGCTTTAATTGATAAAAACATAATGGAGGTAAGGAAAGCAAGTGAATAATATTACAAGAGCACATTTAAAAAAGTTATTTTTAAGGTGTTCCAGTCTGATGTACCTTCAGGTGCACTTACGTACCACATTACGAAAAATTCAGTTAACGGCTATCTAACTGTACTTCCTAATTTTAATAACTTGGAAGACAAACCTACGAACATACAGAGATTCACTCAAGCGTTAATTAACGAAAGAAGACTTTTATACATACAATCCGCTGCTAATAAAACGGAAGATAAAATAATTTTTAACGTTACCAACGGATTAGTTTGGTTGAATGGACTGGAATTAAAAATTGCCATCATACCGGAATATATTTATTTGAAAAGCAGTCTTTTAAACGTTAACGAAGGAGGGGCAGCTCCGATAACCGTTGATAACTTAATTGTTTCGACGGAATATTACAGAGATAAAATAACAAAGTATAAAGTTATTGTACAGCCCAAATTTGGCTGTTTGGGTATAGCTAAAAATTGCAATTTAACCGAGTTTTATCACAGTCAGTTGCTAGATGAGATGGTAGAATATCAACATGACGACTCTGAGAATTTGAATGACGAAATATCGATAATTGCAGTGGCTGGAGTTAAGGAAAGTGCCCCTGTTTCAATAAAAATAAATGTAACACCTGTTAACGACAATTTTCCAAAGATAATTAACAACACAGGAGCTACCATTTGGGAAGGCAGTACTTTAATCATTAACAACATTATGCTTGGTGAGCTCAATTACCTTCAATATGTTATAAAATGTATATTGAATTATATTTTAATTTTAAAGCTTCAGTTGACGACGATAAACCACAAGAAACTCTACGATACCAGGTGATAGGTTGCTGGTGGGGAAATATATCATTAGTTTCAGATCCCGATACTCTCTTGCAGTTTTTTACTCAAGATTTTGTTAATAAACAATTAGTTGCATTTCGACATAAAAGTGAGCAAACTTCATTTCAACAGATATTATTATTATCATTTTATTTTGTTTTACAGATGGCACAGAAACAAAATTCACCTTTACTGTGACAGATGGTGTTCACACCAGCCAAGAACATGCTTTTCACATAAACACTAAACCTGTTGAATTACATTTAGCTTCAAAGTTAGCTTTACATGTTTTTCCACTTCAAAAAAAAATTATAAATCCTCACCATCTACTAGCAACTGTTTCGGGTTTTGACAGGCCCGTATTTTACGAAATTGTGAGACCTCCTGCATTAGGGCGTTTGATTATGTACTACAACGATACTAACGTTTTAAAAGTTATAAACAGTTTTACACAAGATGATGTTAATAATAGTCGCGTGTTTTACGAACATACGCATCCATTTCTGGATCTCTATGCAAATGATTCATTCATTTTTAACGTTAAATCTTATTTGGCAACACCTCTGTTAAAAAATGTAATTTTTCGTCATAAAAAAAAGGTTTTATTTTTGATGATCATAATTATTTTAGGAATTCAAAATAGATATATCAGTGTCGTCGGGTGGTTTGGGTGCATACATCGATGTTCCAGAGATAATAGTTGAAGAAGGCGCAATGACGAATATTAAAATTAATTTATCTAAAATTATGACATTTTTAGAAAGCCATGCGGGATTAAGATCACCTGTTATTCATGCCAGCATAACACACCCGCAATTTGGCTTTGTCTTTTTGAAGCACAATCCAAATTTGACCACCTTCACAAGAGAACAGCTCGAATCTGGCCACTTGTATTACCAACACGATCATTCGGATTCGTTTCTTGATAGCATATACTTATCCTTGTACTTGATACCTGGCTATATATTACTCACTAATATTTCAGTTCCGATTAAGATAAACCCTATTAACGATCAGCCGTTCATTTTAATGACTCCTACACCCCATTTATTGGTAGTACAGGGTGAAAACTACACAATAACAAACAACGATTTGTTAACGGAAGATAAGGATACATTTCCCCAAGATATACGGTAAGTATTATTTATTAAAAATACATTTTTTTTTTAAATTAATTTTAATCTTGTTAGGTACGATGTTATATCGGGGCCGTCAGAGGGACAGCTGCTTCTTTTACCCGATTTGATTACAATAAATCAATTTTCTCAACAAGATGTTAATTTAAAGAAAGTGATCTATAGACATAACGGTACGTCGCTAACAGATAGCTTTCACTTGAGGGTTTGGGATGGAAAATTTAGGCCCGAATATACTATATTTAACATCCAGATAATTCCAATTAATATGAACGTGTCTGCTGGCTTGCCTGCCTTTCTCCAGCAGGGTTTGAACGTAGTCCTGCTTTCTGAGAAACTATTTTTTATTGAAACTAACACCGATAAAAGGAAAATGGGGTTTTTTGTTAGAGAATTACCGAAACATGGAATTTTATATGTAAAAGATAGTCACGCCAGTTCCTTTACTTATGCAGATCTAGAGGGTGGAAACGTTATGTATATGCAAACGGACATGACCACAGCGAACGATAGTTTTACAGTTTTTGCTGGAATATCGGTAGGAAATGTTTCCTTAGGAAGTGAAGTTCAAGTATTTGTTAAAGTACAACCGTTAATGCAAATAAGCGAATTTACTGCAATAGTGGGAAAAAGAAACCGCTTAACGACTCGGGTATTAGATGCAACTCCCTTGGCGAAAATGACTAACAGTAATCCACGGTATACGATTGTCAAATTCCCATTATATGGACAAATAAGGAAAATAATTCGAAGTTCCGGAGAAAAAAGAAACGTTTTAGATTCGCTTGTAAACAGTTTTAGTCATGAAGAAGTGCAAAGTGGCCTTATATACTTAGTTGTTAAAAATATTCAAATTGGATGGGATGGCCTACAAGATAAGTTAGAATTTATTCTCGCTGCTGGAATATTTCAACCCGCGGTAGGGTCGTTAAAAATTTCAATTAAATCGTCATCTTACTCTGTGTCATCCACTATTCCTGGCCCCAATGACCCCGAAGAACACGAAGGTCCCATATATGTTTCCAGTCCAAATATAACACGAGATTACTTTTTAGTTGGTAATTATAAAATTAACTTTAGTCACTGTTGAGTGTGACCATGCTATCTGTTTTTTAGTTAGTATGGTTGTTGGAGTGGTAATATTAGGCATTGCGGTTATAATAATAATAAAATGTAGGGGTTTAGAAGGAGGAACTCAAAGTAAAGAGGAACAAGCTTTACAACCCGTTTCTTTGCCACGTCCACCGGAACGATTGATAAGCTCGTCGACCTCTGTAAAACAACACAATCTGGAAGGTTTCGTTTCTATAGTACCTACAACTTTGCCCCATTGTAAAGTGACTCCTTTAATAAAAGATGAACTGGAAACTCGCGCCCATTATCCCTATGGAATAGAAGAACCGATAGATGACTGGAGCAGTTGCGACGCGTCAGATCCATCGGGCCCTGCACGAAGTAACATTATGCTGCGAAGAAATCAGTATTGGGTTTAAACAATTTATACATTGTACATTTAATTCGATTACATTTTAATTCATTTCATACTTTTTTATAATTGCCATCAAGTCAACTAATAAAAAATAAAGTTTTTATAATGCCCTTTTTTTTTGTAGGTACCTACCATTTACTATAAACTGGACATGAACTATTTCTAAGTTTCTATTACTACTTATCAAAATGATTTTTTTTTTATTTTAGCTATTTTAAATGAGAGTTGAATACTCCAAATTTGTAGACAACCTGTTTGACTAACATGCATAACAGTTGTTTATTGCATATAACAAACTGTAATCTACCATCACGAAATAATACGTTAGTTATTAAATATTAAAGTTTAAGAGAAATAATTGACAAAGAAAGTGTTACGTTATTTTAGCAGACTCGAATGTCTGTAATTTATTTGAATATTTTATAATACAAAACGAATATATTAATATCTGCCTACATGTAAAGTTGTGTTTAATAAAAAACTAAAATGTCGCAATAAATACCTTTTATAATTATGTTTATCTACTAGCATTTCCTTTGCAGATTAATAATAAAAACAATATTGTATCAACACAACAAAAAATAAATTATATCGATAACCATTGCTAAATCTAATTTTGCACAAAGAGAAAATTTCATAATTAATTGAATTACATCTATTATAAAAGAGCTATAAATATAGTAACTTTTTTTAAGGTACCATAAGATTTTTCACTTTTAAATGCATCATACTTTACACTATGAGACAATTGCATAAATGAATGCATTGTGATAAGGTTTATTTACAAAACATATCCTAATAAAATTACAACTGATTCTTTTTGCAGTCACGAACTAAGAAACATGTTTGTGCTGATGCTATAATTTATGATTGCTAGTTAACCAAGTAAGACCTTCATATAAGCCATCGCCAGTAGTAGCACATGCTGGCTGAACATACCAATTACGATCACGTATACGAGTAAGGCCTAATTTCTCCTGTATTTCGTGGGGTTTCATGGCTTCCGGAAGGTCTTGCTTATTGGCAAATATAAGAATGATGGCATCTCGCATTTCTCGGTCATTTATGATTCGATGTAATTCTTGCCTAGCTTCGTCTATACGATCACGATCGGCACAATCCACTACAAATATTAAACCTTGCGTTCCCGTGTAGTAATGGCGCCACAGGGGTCGAATTTTATCTTGTCCCCCCACATCCCACACATTGAACTTAACATTTTTATAAGTCACTGTTTCTACATTAAACCCAACTGTTGGAATTGTTGTAACCGACTGTCCTAATTTTAATTTATATAAAATTGTCGTTTTCCCGGCTGCATCAAGTCCTAGCATTAAGATTCTCATCTCTTTATTACCAAAAATTTTAGAAAGCAATTTGCCCATGATGTTGGACAAATTTTACTTTTAGTTCTAGAAATATAGAAAAATTCACAATTCAACTTTCTCTGAAAAAATCACTTACATGCATTTTTAAGCTGTTTTTATAAATTTTACATGTAATATTAAAATGGCAATTACTGTAGCCGTCGCCACCTCAGATAGGCGTGTATTATAGGCAAACTGCTATGGTAATCGGCATCGGTGGCCACATTAATGGAAGAATGTCGATAATGTTAACTCTCTTCTTTTTATGAATTGATATATCACCAAACATTTAATAAATAATTCCTTTTCAATATTCTACACTTATTTTAAATAAATACGAAATATCAGTTCTATAAAGAATCCAATATACATTGCAAATCATAAAAACAGCACCGCTTAACGCAACTGCAGACATAATCTTGCTCATTAGTCTTTAGTTTTCTATGATTTTCAGTGGTTGACACTTGACTTGACACATTGTTTGACACTTTCCTGTTTTAGTTTCAATTGTTCGGTGTTTTATACAGATTTTCACATTATTAAACGACTACTTAGTTAATAAATTCGTTTCTAGTGAATGGTTATTCTGTTTGTAAACAATAAATAGAGAAGAGCGTGTTCAGTGTTAATGTGATAATAGACATTACTTTGGTTTGTAATATATTTAGTTCTCTAAATTTTTCGTTAACTCACGTTGAATATGGCCGGTGGTATTTATTCTCGTTAAGAATTATTTTTTACACACAGGACTTGACAGAAGATAACATTAAATTTGCTTCTTTGTGTGTCTTAAAACAAGCAATTTCAGAATGGCCAGTGTGTCTTATCAAATAGCAAATCTTTTGGAGAAGGTTCTTGGCTGTAATATTATTATCTAATTCACTTTTCTAATGTGTTTTTATTGTAGATGCAGTCTTCTGATAAAGACTTTAGATTTATGGCTACAAATGATTTAATGACAGAACTCCAAAAGGATAGTATTAAGTTAGATGATGATTCTGAACGTAAAGTTGTAAGAATGTTACTTAAACTTCTTGAAGATAAAAATGGAGAAGTACAGAATTTAGCAGTTAAATGGTATTGGCTTGATCTCAAATCTTTAACACTATTTTTATGTATTATTCTACAGTTTAGGTCCTTTGGTTAACAAAGTCAAAGAATATCAAGTAGAAACTATTGTAGAAGCCCTTTGTTCAAATATGATCTCTGAAAAGGAACAGTTGCGAGATATATCAAGCATTGGCCTGAAAACAGTCATTTCTGAATTACCTCAAGCTCCTGGTGGATTATCCAGCAACATTTGTAAACGAATCACAGGACATTTAACAACAGCAATTGAAAGGGTATGTGTCACATATGCCTTAATTTTTCATTGCAAGTTACAGTTTATGTTTCATTAATTTATTGAGTTATATGTAATATTATTTATAGGAAGATGTATCTGTGCAGCTTGAAGCATTGGACATAGTAGCAGATCTGTTATTTAGATTTGGAAGTGTTCTTTCGTCGTTTCATCTCACATTAATAAATGCACTTTTACCTCAGTTGTGTTCATCAAGACCAGCAGTTAGGAAACGTACTATAGTAGCATTAAGCAATTTGGTTTTGTCTTGTAATATATCTCTATATAACAAGCTTATTGACCATCTACATGAAGGATTATCTAAAACTTCTAGTACCACACAGACAAGAACAAACATTCAGTGTCTAGCTGCAGTTTGGTAAGTGAATGTCAACAAGATTGTTCAATGATAATTGATATTTAAAATAATAATTACTTAATATGTCTTAGCCGGCAGTCTGGCCATAGGTTTGGAGAACATATAGAAAGGTTTGTGCCACTTCTAATTGAAACATTTAGCTATGAAGAAGACGATGAACTACGTGAGTTTTGTTTACAGGCTTTTGAATCTTTTGTTCAAAGATGTCCAAAAGAAATTACTTGTCACATGGGCAATGTAAGTTTTTATTCACTGTTCAGATAAAATTTATTAATGCATATGCTCCTATAGATAACAAAACTCTGTGTAGAATTTATGACTTATGATCCAAATTACAATTATGATGAGGATGATGATGTGCAAGATAAAGGTATGGATACAGTTGAAGAGTACGACGAAGACGAAGAGAACGACGAATATAGCGACGATGATGACATGAGTTGGAAAGTTAGAAGATCTGCTGCTAAATGTTTGGAGTCTATTATTTCTACAAGGCACGAACTGTTGTCTGAATTTTACAGATATCTCTCTCCTGCTTTAATAAGCAGATTTAAAGGTGAAATTTAACTTTAACAACGTTATTTTTTAATCCGTTATCCGTGTTGTTTTCTTGCAGAAAGGGAAGAGAATGTCAAGTCTGATATATTTCATGCTTATATTGCTTTACTTAAACAGACAAGACCCAGTGTTTCTTTAAATACAGATCCAAATTTGATGGAACAAGAGGAAGCTCCGGCATGTCTTCTACAGCAGCAGGTTCCACTCATAGTTAAAGGATTACAGCAACAGATGAAGGAAAAGAGCATTAAAACTCGTCAAGATTGTTTTCAATTACTCAAAGAACTGTGCAACGTTCTTCCTGGAGCTTTAACGAATCATATCGGCGATTTAATACCTGGAATTCAATATTCGTTGGGCGAGAAGAATTCCAGCAGCAATATGAAAATAGACGCTCTAGTCTTTATACATTGCCTTCTAGTAACTCATCCTCCAGAAGTGTTTCATCCACATATAGAAGTCCTATTGCCTCCTGTAATTAACGCGGTCGGCGATAGTTTTTATAAGATAACGGCCGAAGCGTTGCTAGTTTTACAGGAACTTGTCAAAGTTATTCGCCCCATTGGTACATCAGTCACTTTCAATTTTCGACCGTACGCTCATGAAATTTACAATTGTACACTTGTAAGACTGCGTGCGTCTGATATAGATCAGGAAGTGAAGGAGAGGGCTATCTCTACTATGGGCCAGATAGTTTGCAATTTGGGCGACGTCTTACAATACGAACTTCCCGTTTGTTTACCTATATTTCTCGATCGATTGAGAAACGAAATAACTCGTCTTACAACTGTTAAGGCCCTAACTAATATTGCAAGGTCTGATTTGAAAATTGATCTACCCATTATGGTAATAACAACTTGTTTGTTCAATTCCTTGTTTTCTATCTCTTTATTATTTTAAGAACGAAGCCGTTCCGATCCTCGGTTCATTTCTTCGTAAAAATCAACGAGCTTTAAAACTGAGCACGCTTTTACTTTTGGATTGCCTCATTAAAAATTATCACAATTACATGTATGTAGATCTTCTACAGTACGTGATAACCGAACTGCCGCCATTATTAGACGAGTCTGACCTTCATATTGCCCAATGGACTTTGATTATTCTTAAATCGATTGCTGTTCGTCACCCTGGTGCTCTTCAAGATATATCCAAAAATATATTACCACAAATAATGAATCTAGTAAAATCACCATTGCTTCAGGGTAAATAGGACATTTGATTGAATTATAATACACTAACGAACATAATTCCAGGAGCTGCTCTGGTGTCTTTACTGGAATTCTTCCAACAACTTGTTTTGTGTAATCTCCCAGGGCTCGGTTTCAAAGATCTTCTAGAGATCATGCTTGCTCCTGTACAGAATATCCAAAGTAATCAAGGACATCTTCACAAACAGGCTTTCTACTCTCTTGCCAAGTGTGTGGCTTCTATTACAGTAATACGTTCGCAAGAGGCATTGTCAGTTGTTAATCATTTCATTCAAGAGATACAAAGTGCCCAAGCCGACTCCCAGATGATCTTTGCGTTGTTAGTTATAGGCGAAATTGGTCGTAAAGTGTAAGTGATATTTTAGTCTAAATTTTAGTTTCAATTATAATGCCAATTTGTTTTGTTTGTTTTAGAGATCTTACATCTATTACAAATCTAAAACATGTTATATTACAAGCGTTCTCGGCAGTTTCTGAAGAAGTTAAGTCTGCTGCCAGTTACGCTTTAGGAAGCATCGCTATTGGAAATTTAAAGCAGTTCCTTTTGCCGTTTATTCTTCAAGAAATTGATCAACAACCTAGAAGGCAATACCTATTACTACATTCTCTTAAAGAGGTAATATTAAAATCATTTTGTAATTAGGTATTTTGTTACATTTAAATTTACATTACAGGTGATAACATGTCTATCAGGATCGGAAGAAGGTATTCAAGAAATATTACCGTTCGTGCCTGCAATTTGGCAGCAACTTTTCTGCCATTGCGAGTGTAGCGAGGAGGGCACTCGTAATGTTGTTGCCGAATGTTTAGGAAAACTTACATTGATAGACCCCGTTAAATTATTGCCAGAATTACAAGTTTCGCTCGAATCATCTTCACCATTAATGCGTACAACTGTCGTAACTGCCGTTAAATTTACTATTTCAGACCAGGTAATTATTAAAATCGAATTTAAATTAAACCAGTATAACTTTATACTTTTAGCCTCAAGCCATCGATTCTCTGTTACGTCAATGTATAGGACAATTCGTTTTGAGTACTTTACAAGACGATGATCTTAACGTTCGTCGCGTTGCTTTGGTTGCATTTAATTCAGCAGCTCACAATAAACCATCACTAATACGAGATTTGTTAGATACCATTTTACCCCAACTTTACAGAGAAACAAAAATTAAAGTAAGTAACCTTGTCCCTTTTTTTTTATTGTTTTTTAATACTAACTTGTAATCTTCTACATTTTCTTAGAAAGAATTGATTCGGGAAGTTGAAATGGGGCCGTTTAAACACACAGTTGATGACGGTTTAGATATTAGAAAGGCTGCTTTCGAATGTATGTACACCCTTCTTGATTCTTGTCTAGATAGGATCGACATATTCGAATTTTTAAATCACGTCGAAGGAGGGCTGAAAGATCATTACGACATTAAAATGTTAACATATCTTATGGTCACTCGACTTTCGCAAATTTGTCCTGGTGCTGTTTTACAGAGTATGAAAAAATGTAAAGTGTAATAAGAACCATTATTTTATAACTGTTTTTTTACAGGATTAGAAAGGCTGATTGAACCTTTAAAAGTTACTTGTACAATGAAAGTAAAAGCGAACTCTGTAAAACAAGAGTATGAGAAACAAGACGAGTTAAAAAGATCGGCAATGAGGGCTGTGTCTGCTCTATTAACAATCGACGATGCCGGTAAGCTACTTCTGTTAACACATTTGTAAACTTTATAATTTTTGGTGTGCTTTTTAGATAAAAATCCAACACTTAACGAGTTTGTACAGCAGATTAAAAATTCTCCAGATCTTTTAGCAATTTTTGAATCAGTTCAGAAAGATTCCAGCAATTCCCATAATGATCATTTTCCCATGGATCAAAGTTAGTTTATCAGTTGTTTTTTGTGTGAAAATTATTCATGTTCTCTGTATTAAAATCTTATGAAATAAAAGTTCCAGTACTTGGCAACCATTCAGTGTTATTATTTCCTTTAATCCTCTAATAGAAGAACTACTAAATATAAAAATTAACGTATTTTAATACTCATAAAAGTTTTCCTTAAATATTTGATTTAGAAGTCGGTTAAGTCGAATAAATTAAATACTTTTCATTTTTGATTATGCAACCCATTTTATAGATGCGGTAAGAAATTGTATATGTGTTAACTGTCAAAAATTTAAATATGACATTATAAAGTTTATAGTTGTGACAGTTGATTAAAAAACCTTTAATTTGGTAATTTAAAATGAATATTTTTTTCTTAAATTAAATTATGATTTTATTTCTATACAACAATAACAAGAGCTGTTTCATAGGTGCCGTTTGTAAGCCTTTTCACCAGTCCAGTCCACGTCCGTTCTGACTGTAGTGAAGTGTCAAAACAAAATAAATAAAATTTAATGTAGATATTAAGATAAATATAAATTTTTGAGGAATGATAACTTTCTAATTAAAGTTTAAAAATGTTGAATCGTTTTAAGAATGCCGTTATTGGTGCCGTGGGTGGTTTCGAAACGAATGGTTTAGTTCCAAACCAAGATGTGCATCAAAGAAGTAATTTGTCACCGAAATTTCCTTATGCTCGTCCACATTTTTTAGAATTAGATAGTGAACAAATGCAGATTTCAGCTGACCACAGGCTCCGCCCTATAATACACCCAAGTCAGTCATTACCCTTTAATACAGGTTATGCTGAATGCATTAATGCGGGGAAATCGAAATGGAATGAGGATCAGGCTGTGGTTCAGCAAGGGGTACTAACCAAGTTAGAGTTAGTAGACAATTCCCCACCAGTAAGGTATGACATCCCTTATTCTTATTATGGTATATTCGATGGACATGCTGGAGTTGGTGCTGCACTGTGTGCAGCCAATCAGTTACACCACATTTTACATGTAAGTTTTGGAATTATTACACATTTTTATGATTGTGGTAACACATAAAACTTTTTAGGAAAAACTAGTGGATGCTCAAGATGATATATGGCAAGATTTTATAGGAAAAACTGTCTCTAAGCCAAGAGATCTGTTAATTATAGGAGCTTTAGAATCTGGATTTAGAGAAATGGTACTATTTATATTTATACCTTACATTTGCCTGATATGACATTAATTTTTCTTATTTTAAGGATCAACTTATTGCTGAAGATAGAAATAAATACCTAAGTGCAGGAGGTTGCACTGCCTTAGTTGCCCTATTTATCCTTGGTAGGCTGTATGTTGCAAATGCAGGAGATTCCAGGGCAGTTATTTGTAGCAGTAACAAAATAATACCCATGTCTATGGATTTCACACCTGAAAATGAAAGGGGTCGCATTAGGCAACTTGCTGAAGAACAGCCTATTTTACTGGGTACTGTAACAAAAAAAATATCTCATATTTCATCATTACAACTGTTAATTTTTAAAGGAAAGGAATTTACTTTTCGTGAATACATTTGTCAGCCTAAATCCGCCGATTTGGGGAAACCCATAATGTACAGAGATGCACACATGAAAGGATGGGCCTATAAAACATTGCAGACGGAAGACCTAAAGATGCCTGTTATAACAGGGCAGGGAAAAAGGGTAAACAAATATCTTTTTATTAATTAAAATAGTAATGACGCGGTAAAAATAAAAAAAAATCATTTTTTGTTATTAGAGTTGATTGTTTCATTATTTAGTAATTTAATTTGAAAATTACTTCAGAGTCGAGTGATGGGTACAATTGGCGTTACAAGAGGCTTTGGAGATCATGATCTTCTTGCAGTTCATCAGAAGACTCCAATAAAACCATTTTTGTCTCCACATCCTGAAGTGCAAGTACATAAATTAATTGACGTGACGAAGAAGGACGTTTTAGTAATGGGTACTGATGGTTTGTGGGATGTAGTGAGCTGTACAAAAGCAGCAGAGGTAATTGGAAAACAGTTCGATTTATTTAGTCAAAAAGAACGTTATGTTAGCGCTGCTACTTGTTTGGTCGGTTCTGCCAGGGGAATATTAGTGAATGATCATTCTTGGCAACTGAAAAATGAAAAACCAGCCTCAGTGGACGATATTTCAGTGTTTGTTATTCCCCTATCCCCCTATAGAGACGCATATTTGGAATTTAAAAGCAAATACATTGACGTTGATTCATAAGTTTATGTCCAATGTCAATTAATGATTTCAACTCTTGTTAAATACGTATTTCGGACTTTTTTGTAACCATTGACATGACGGGACGAGTATATGTGCAATAATGTGTGTCGTAATTGATCCACGCTATGTATAATGGCTTTGAATGAATAATTTGATTTAAAATTAATTAATTGTAGATAGGAAAATATTTTATTACGGGGGTTTAATTGAAAAATTTGCACGTTAGCGTTTCTTAATTTACCAAATAGGAGGAGTACCTAAGAAAAAATTAAATAGCATTTATGTTGCATTGTGCATGTATAATTGTGATTTTTTGAGTGTTTTAGTTTTTATCAGAAATGCTTACAATTAAAAAAACTCAAAACGCTTCAAATTATAGATAGGAAATCAATTAATTTGGAAAAATAACAAAATAGTACGTTTAATTAAAACATACGTAAAATTAATTTTTTTAATCTAAATTAGAAGGCTAATTTTGAATTTTATTTAAACGATTTCAGTTGAAAGCTAGTTTATTAGATTATAAGTTTATTTGTAACTAAATATGTAAGTTACCGTCAGTGATAGCACTAAAAATTTCCGTTTCTTCTGTTTTAAGACTGAAGTAAATTCGTCCATTCCGCTATTACTTTTTTTTTACTTTATACACCATTTTTCATTTACATTTTCTGTTATAAATAAACAGTCATAACTTAGTTGTCTTTTATTGCAAATGCTCATTTAACCGACCTTCAAAAAAGTAAAATAAAACGTACAATTTAAAAAGGAAAAAAGTTCGCGTATTATAATTATTTCTAAAAGGTACTTTTTTTGTAAAATCGACATCTCAATACTTTATCAAAATTATGTTTGGATATGTAATGAAATTTTAATTGAACGCATAAAGAGTTTAAACTAGTTTTGTGTTATTACAGTATTTCAAAAATTTTATTAAGTTCGAAGAGGTTTTGCTTGGTCGACTCCAGTTTGGAATTTGTTTAATATCAAAAACTAAAATTGGTTTTTTTTTTGGAAAATTTCTTCACGGGCTATGAATTCTCGCGGTCCAAAGTTTTCTCTGTTGTTCCCTCACAATATTTTCACCGACAGTTAGCGATTCAGCTACACGATTCGTAAGATGCCTTAAGAAATACGATTAAAAGGTGGAAGTTGTGTGTAATTCTAGTTTGACTAGAATTGAAAAAATTGGTTACATTACATTTCAAAATAATTTAATAAAATCAACAAAATTCGAAATAGAATAAAATTTACGAAAATAAATAATGAAATATTACAATAAAATTGTAGACATAATGGAAAACAGTTTGTTAGAAGAAGCCAGGGTTTGTGTGTTCGATAACGCACCGTTTACAATATTTTTTCACAGCTCTATAACCTTCTAAAGAAATTTGACAGTCTTGAATGTTGAGCTGTTGCAATCCCCTACAGTAATACGCTACACACTGAACACCACGATCGGTTACTAAATCACAATTTCGTAGTCCTAATTTTTTCAAATTGGGACAACATTCTGCTAAAGCCCTCAGACCGGCGTCGCTCACGTCACACTTTCCTATGTCCAAGGCTCGTAGTCGCGTGCAGGACCGGGCCAGGACAGTTATGGCATCGTCAGAGACCGCCTCGCAGCCCCTCACGTTCAAGTAGCGCAATTTGTAACACCTTTTCGCTATCACTTTTAGTCCTGCATCGCTCACTTGGTCACATTTTGCTACAGAGAGATAACGCAGTGTCGCACCTAATTTAGCAAGTTCGTACAGTCCAAAGTCCGTTATATTACAACAGTCACTAACGCTAAGTTCCCTAAGACCCGAGCAAAAACTTGGCACAAACTTTAATCCCGCGTCTAAAAACAAAAAAATAAATAAAATAAAATAAAATAAAAACAGATTGGTAGGGTGGGTTAGGGCTTCTTCACATGCTTACCTGTAATTTGAACACAACGTCTTAAGTAAAGGTATGCAAGTTGTGGACAGTTTCTAACAATAACTCGAAGTCCGCTGTCCTGAAGAGCGGGGCAATCGGTAAGATCTAAATATTGTATATGTAATCGTCTAGGAGGTTCAGGTCCGGCAGTTACGCTTATATAAGATACATTGATGCACCCTGTTACGTCTAAATGTTGTAAATTATGGCATCTAGTTGCTAACTCGTAGAGAGCGTTATTCGTGATAGCTGCGCTTGCATGAATTTCAACGTGAGTTATTTCCGGACATCTACGAGCTAAAAGAATCAAGCCTTTGTCTGTTAGTTTGGCTCCGTCAGAAACTCGAACTTTCTCAACACTAGGACAAGCACCAGTTCTACCTTGGCCGCAAAGTTGTCGCAGAACTCCTCTAATCGCACGATCGCCATTCACGTGCTCCCCTTCTAACGTTATCGTTCGCCACAAACAGGGGGTCCATGCTAAAATTTCGAATCTACGACACACCCTGGCACACACGCTCAGTTCTAGACTGGAAAGAAACGAGAACACGTTGATAATCAGGTCGTCGCTAAGCTGATTGAATAAGTTGCTCTTGTTTTGGAATTTTTTCCCCTTGTAGATGTTTTCGTCATTCCAAGGGCTGTTACTGGTAGGTGGCCCTGGACTTGGAGTGACCAACGTGTGGTAGCCTTGGTCCAGGCTTGGACTAGATTTTCCTAATATCGAAAAATTATCTAGAAGGTAATTTGTTTCTTTCGTTTGCTCTAGCACTACGCGGCTTTTCGTTTCCTCAAAGTCGTCGTCTTGTTCCCAATAGTTTGTACAATAGGATAATGACGAAAGTTCTATCGAGTTTGATTTTGGAAACTGTTTGCTAGGTCCGCTTCTGATTAGACCTGATGGCAATTGCAAATTATCCGACTGATCGGCTGTTCTGTCCGAGTCTGAAGGTTTCTTCTCTTGATAACCGTTTAGACTTTGATAATATGATCGGCCGTATGTTAGTTTGTTTTCGAGAGGCACGCGAGAGTTTTCAAAATATCTGTTACGGTTCTGTTCACTTTTCTCGTAGATGTCCGAAAACTTTGAATGGTGATAGTCGAAAAGATGATTTACAGATTCGGAAGAGTTATCTAGAGGAGACGATGTCCTTCCTAAATTGACTAAAGGACAAACCAGCTGCCTCGGGGATGGTCTTTCTAATAACCCCGGGGGCTGGTTCATGTTCTGCATTACCCCTAAAACAATGTCTCTTTATTATCTGCGATTTAATTAATTATGTAAATAAAATTGTGTAAATATTTTTATACTTATACTTAATTAAGTAGGTACTCAATTATTGGTTTGAATTTTAAAAAATTATCAATCACAATTTTGTTTATTATGAATAAGTAAATAAAAATGTGGTTCTTGTTTTAATGAAATAAAAGGAATTTTGTAAAATTTAGAAACATATGGAGTTAGGTACTATTCAACGTGCCTTATATAGTCGTTGTTTTAAACTTTCTCGTGATTTTGAAACAAACTTGATTTGCATATGTTTTCCTTTTTTGTACCTAAGTAGTGTCCATGCGTTTTGTCAAATATTTTTTAATTTGTAACAAAAACGAAAGTAATTATTAATAGGCACTATAAAAAAAGTTGATTTAAAAAAGCTTAAATGGTGATGTTAAAAGTTCTGTCTGCTCTAACCGATCGTTGAAATCTCCAAATTTTAAGTTCGTATTGTTTCATAAGAAGTTAAAACATATTGTTAGATACCGTGTTTTTGCAATGCATGTATAAAGCTATGTAATTGTATATAAATATAGGTATTATGTATATATATATATATATATGATCACATTCTTTTCTATGTCATATGACGATTTGCTCATTCTTTAGATATGTCTTAGGCAACGCATTCTTTCGTATGTTGCAGCAAATATTAAAGGAAACAAACTCAGTTAAGGAAAATCGCTTTTGTATTTACCTACTATGTTTTCTCTTTTCTGAATAAATTTATAAAAAGTGTTCTTAGAATCGATTCATTTTAATATGCATTGCGATATTTATGTACGAACGTAACATACAGAGAGCCTGACAAGTATTTAGGTAAAGTTAGGTCGACGACATTTTGACATAACTTTAAAATTTGCCCTTAACAAGCCAAGTTAAATTGAAACAAAGGGCTTACCTTGCAATTTGTCTGATTGGGCACCGGATATTCCATTTTCCGATGGAATTTTTATTTATTTGAGACAGAATTACACGAAAATATTGTAAATGTTCCGTCTCACTAGTTACTCTCGTCATCACACAACGAATACACTGCTTTGTTAGATGTAGTTGTTGCAAGTAACGTTTCTTGATTTTCCTTCGACTTCGACTTCGACTTCGACTACGCTGTACGCTCTCCTGCGGTCGCTGACTGGTTAAAAGAGACCAAAGAGACCTCCTTACAACCAGCGACTTGTAATTTTAAAATTGAAATAATTTTACTGCAAATACAGAAACAAATACCTAGGTCCTTTACAGCCCAGCCCGCTCTCGATACGCAATTTACAAAACTTTTTCCTATTATTCTCTTAATTTACAAAAAAAAAAAAAAAATACGAAACGCAACACAAAAAAATTGTACGTCTCAATTCCTAGCTTTAACTTATAAGAAAAAAATTCTTTTATTTGGTCCTTATTTTGTTCCATATCCTGTTAATTTACAAAAAAAATAGACAGACAATTTCATCCAAGAAAAATATTATTTATCTTCTTTTATTTTCTTTAATAATATTTACATTTAGAATTACCAATTATTTTTAAGTAAAAAATTTTCATTATTTCTTGTATTTTACAATACAATAGGAACATAATTTTATTCGGTGCTTATAAAACAAATAATTTCGCTATGTAATATGTAATATTAATTAAAGCTAGTCTCTGTTTGTTTACTTTTTGTTTAATTAAGTTTTATTTAATTATATGCTATTATTTACTGTACTGTTTACACATATTTTACAGATAAGATTAAAAACGCTTCATATGTTCCATGTTCAGGTTAATGAATATGGATTGAAAAGAGCCACTACAATGCCTACCTATAATTTAACCTCTTAAAAAAATTCATTTATTTATTGAAATATATTTTGGTTTTATCTCCCAGTTAGCGAAATCCTATATCACTCGAGTACCTACACATATTGACCATTATGCCAACTTGCAATCTGTGTAGGTACTTAGGAATGAGTTCATCAAATCAGTTATCAATTTCATTAATTAATTAAGTCTGCATGTCCCAGCATCGGTCGATATTTATGGTAATTAATTTTCTTTTCATCATACGCATACCGTGTGGTTTATTATCAGTACCTAACTTACTAGAAAATATTCATATTATTATTCTAATCTATTAAATTAATATTGGTAAAATGAGCTTTTTGTATGCGTAATTGGTTGCCTACAAAGTCCATGATTTCGATCTAAAGTTTGATCGATAATATCGATCCAAACTTCTAAGTATCTATTTTTTTTATATCGCGTTAATTAAAAAAAATAAAAAAAAAATAAATAAATAAAAATAACAAAGCCTTGCTTTTTATGTATTTCATCTGAAGTGCGTCCACTAATTTAAAAGAAAAATTTGGAGGAGTTTTTAAATTTTATCCCGGTTGGAAAAGATTTTCTGTTATAATTTTCAGACGCAAATCAACTTTTACAACATGACGAAATGAATAGGTACGTTATATTAAGTGAAGAAAAAGAAATTTTACATTAAATAAATCAAACAAAAGGTCTTAAGGGTGTAAAAAATAAATGTAGATATTATTTAATTTCGGTACTTCCCACGCATTTAGTTGAAAGCGTGTCAGATTAGTATTACCAGAGTAAATAATTTTATTAATTGGTGATATTTTATTTTATTAACTGCTCTAAATAAATGAAGCGATTTCAGGTCTGTTATCATCGATAAGTGTGAAGTCTCTGTCGATGATATCAGCGGGTATCAGTAACAGTGCAATCGCGCAATATTCCTGGTGATGTCAACGGCGCCGTATTTATGAGAAGCCCAAGGGCCGTTTAAGCGTCAATTTTTTTTTTCCCCCGAAAAGAAGAGGTGCTAGTGAAAGTTCATCAGAGGCAACTGTTCGAGGAACGGTCCTCTAAGTACCCCGCTGTCATGTTGCTAACTCCAACGATCGTCCTTACTATTCTCTTTCTTCACCTCACAACGGACGGAACTTCTGCTCAACAGGATCCTGCTTGGAATGTTAGTTCGTGTTCAAGTGCTAATGAACGGTGCATCAATCGAACCTACAGAACTTGTGAGACCATGTGCAACGAAAACAAAACTTGTGAAATACGTATAGGAATCTTGTTGCCCACCAACACTTCTTATATTGTTAATATGGAAAAGGTACGCTCTGATTACAACACTTTAGTAAAACACCCCCCAAAAAAAAAAAAAAACTTAAAATTTCAATTCGTTCTTCCGAATTAACAAGATACACGAAAATATGCGTCTAGCAAGAAGAAATTCAAAATTTGTCTAAAAGACATCTTGGTAATCAGAGGAATTTCAGAGATTGATAAAGACCAGCTACAGATAAGGTGTACTGCTTAGGTATTAGGAAAAGAAAAAAAAATTGCATATCTTACACGCCAATAAAAAAATAATTCTAATCCTAAATGTATTAGAGGTCATTATCAGCAGTTCAAGTATGTCACGTTATAGTACCTACCTACAGAAAACCAGTCGAAAAAATCGCATATTAGATTTTGAAACCGAGTTCAAAACACAATAACACTTCAAATTATTTCAAGCACGTAAATAAAACATTAAATTTGTTAATGGTTTTTTTGTAAATGCCACAATGGTGTTCTTTTTGTCATCTGAACTACAAACTTTGATATTTCTATTAACGAGTGCCTTGGCGCTAAAATATGAAATTTATACTACGTACAGTTCTTTAATAATTTCGACTTAAGTAAATAAACAAATTGGTGCAGAAGTTCCCAAATTTATTTCTGGATATGCTCCTTTTTTTTATTTATGTATAAATCGAGGAATATTCCGGCTTGAAACGATCATATAGACACGATAAATATAGCAGTAACTTCTATATTTAGTGTAGTACATATTGAGTTTATGGCTTCTCTACAGAAAATCTTTCTGTAAGTACAAGGATTCGTAATGATGAAAAGAAAAACCAACTTCTTTTCTAAAGTTAATAAGAAGTTGATCGATCTTACGTACTTATTGTAAATCAAATAAAGACACAACTGAAAACAAATAACAAATAGTGGTCTAGTCAATGCACACATGCTTGACACAGTTTTACAAATATTTGCTATCTTTTTAATATCATATCACATGAAAGGAAACTAATGGAGCTCAGGATCATGATTTATTATGAGAAATCGAAAAGTAATAAGCAGATAAAAGTAGTCCCTTTTTGAGCGGAATGGAGTAGGTACCTACTTAGTACTTTTCCTCTGAAATATATAGACGTAGAGGGTAACTTCTATTATTGAATTATACTTACTTTTTTATTTCTATAAATTTAAAAATAAACTTTTCTAGTTCTTTAAAAAGTTAATGATATAGCGAATCTATTTAAAATATCCCGTATACTTTTTATGTGGTAATTATGAAACCTGCGACTATTACATTAAAGTATTGCTTTGCGTGGAATTTCATTAATTCTGCTTCCTTTCTTCGTGGCTAGATAATTAAAGTCGTAAAATTTTAAGGAAAAGGGTCACCTTTTTGAAGTCATCTGCATTCCTGTTCAGTCTCCACACCTTCTGTAATATAGAATTTTGAAATGTAAAGCAGTAAAAGATTAATGAAAACCAAGAATTCACTTGAGAAAATTATCATAAATGTTTAATAACTAAATAGCAACCCCTTCATCTACACACACATTGGTATTGCGAGTAAGGACTTGTTTTCTTTTATTTTTACATAGGCCTTAGAAAATATAAAAGAGGCCGAAGAAGCAGCGAGAAATTTGGGCTTATTTCCACCAAATACAACAATAAATTATTACAAATATGATGATCAATGCAGCCAAGAATATGCAACATTAGGGGCGTTATATTCTTATACTGAAGCATGTATTCATGTTATGTTTGGATTGATATGTGATTATTGTTTGGGTAAGTTTTGGAAAAGCCAATTTAGGAACAAAAATTATCAATGAATAGTTTGATTAGATTGATTTATAAATACTTTTATTATCTACCGTTTATATAGCAATAAACTCTGCTAATTCTAATACTAGGAGCAATCATCCAGATTTATATATAATTCAACAGCTTGATTACTCAAAATTTTGTTATCTTACTAATTTTAGCAAATCTTATTAATTTACAGGTCGAACTGATAATACCTATACATATGTATAGTGATAATGTTACATTTAAATAATTTATTGATATACGTATACTATTTTTTTTTAAAATGACGTCTACTTTTAGATAACATATTTCTTGACGACTATTCATTTTTGTTGATTGATTCAGCTAACTAATGTTTTTCGGTATCTTCATTGATAATTATTTTATTTATAGAACTGATAGCTGTTATCACGCGCATATTGTTTTCATTTAAATTTAAAACTGAAGGTAATAAGTACATGGCTGTCTAATCGCTATCACATCTTATTCTATAGGTACATTTTATTACTAAAATAAATAAAAAAAAAAGATACTAGACATAATTATTCCGAAAGAAAAATTATTAATAGATATGCTTTGGAAAAAAAAATTATTTTGCTATTTCAAATTTTTAAGCCAGTGCAGGAAGAATTATTAAGTACTTAGGAAATTATGGAACCCCTTTGATAACAGCAGGTGGATTTGTATTTGATTTTACTGAAAGAAAAATATCCTGCGACGACGAATATTATATGATCCTAAATCCTGGAATGGTAGATTATAGGTCGCTCTCGGAATTCTTTTACCACATAATGAGAAAGTAGGTCAAAAAACTTGTTGTTTCAACTTATTTAATTAAGCAATATATATTTTAGATATGGCTGGGCAAGCATAGCTCTATTGTACTTAAAATCGAATCAAAATGAAGTTGCGGGGTCAGAAAGTTGTTATTTGTTAGCTAGAAGTCTCATAAGAGAACTGTCTGTGATCGAAGGCTTAGCATATCTAGACGGAGATTTAGAATTGAATTTGGCAGGATATAAAGAATTTCTTAGAGATAGGATTGGCGTCAGATACGGAAGTAGGTAAAAGCGTTTTTGAAAAATTCCTTTTTACGTTAGAAACGAAAGAAAAAAAAATTACAACCACCCTCTTCTAGTTATATCGATTTGTGGGGATTATCAAAATGTGAGGGAAATTCTGATCTCTGCTGAAGAAATTGGTATGATGGATAAAGGAGAATACATTTTCTTCTCTTTTGACTTATACAATAAGTACATCATTGTCAATTCTATTCGAAAATAAGAGGGTAAAAATGTTATGTAAATTCTTGTAGCGCTCCGATTCCGTCTCAGCCTTGGTATGATCCGAACGATACGGACGTGAGAAATCAAAAAGCAAAAAAGGCATACCAATCCACGTTTATTTTAACGCCATCAATCGAGGCTAAACATGCCGAAATGAATTCGACAGTGGATGGTGAACGAGGAAAAATATATTTAGATGGAGTTTACGACGGAATGATGTTGTATGCAAATGTATTGAATAAATTAATAGAGACCGATGAAAACGGTTACGCGATACCGGATCAAACTATTAAAGGTACAGAAGTTGTTTCAACTGCATTCGGGATGCAATTTGAAGGTGAGATATTTATTTTTCAAAATGACAAAAAATTAATAGGTATATCGTTTTACAATAAGTTTTCCATAATTAATTTTTATTTGCCTAGGCAGACGCGAAAATGTTACCATCAATTGCAACGGACTAAGAGTCATGAAATATGCACTGATGCAATTGAACGATTCCGATTTGATACATTCTGTAGCTCATTACCAAACGAAGAGCAAAGCCGTTCAGTTTGTTAAAAATATCACTTGGGTAGCCGGATCAGCCCCTCCTGATATCCCAACTTGTGGCTATGACAACTCAAAATGCCCCTGTACGTTTTTCAAGTACCTATGTACACATACGACCAAAATAATTATCAAACATTTTTTTTTTTTTGCAGCCGAAGTGAATATTATTTTTATAGTGGTTTGCGTTACATCAGGAATAGCACTAATAATTTTGTCAGTTTTTCTTTATAGGTGAGTCACACAATCAATTTCAAAAAATCAGAAGATTTTTCATTTTTTCATTCGTTTTTTTTTTTAAAGGCATTACAAGTTGGAGGCAGAAATTGCTTCAATGACGTGGAAAATACATTGGGAAGATATTGTTTGGTTGCCAAATACAAGGGGTCGCGGCAGCTATAACTCGACGGAGTCTTTGGCAAAGAGGTTCAGCATAGGGGTACGAAACGTCCTCTGCTAAATACTGATTAAATAGTTTTGGGCTTTTGTTTGTTTTAGACCTTCCAGTCGGAAATAGAAGGATTGAGTTTAGCCGGCGATCGACAAATTTATGTCCCGATTGCTTTTTACAAAGGTATACGTGTGGCTGTAAAAAAGTTAAACGACAATAAAATAGAACTGAATCGATCACAGTTATTGGAATTGAAAGTGATGAAAGACTTGTCTAATGACCATTTGGTTAAGTTTTACGGCGCATGCCTGGACAGTCCTCACTGCTGCATACTGACCGAATATTGTCCGCGGGGAAGTCTCGAAGATATTTTGGAAAACGAAAAGGTTAAACTCGATTGGTTATTTCGAATGTCCCTCATACAAGACATCACACGGGGGATGCACTACCTACATTCCAGCGACATAAAATCACACGGGTCCCTAAAGTCTTCCAATTGCGTCGTCGACAGCAGATTCACTTTAAAAATAACCGATTTTGGATTGCACTTTCTCAGATCATACGCACACGACGATTTCACCGACGACGAAAATTCTTATTCATATTGGCAAAGTGAGTACGTTTTTCAAAATTTATAAATTGTTTCGTGTCTAAACGTTACATATTTAGGGCAATTATGGACGGCACCTGAACTACTTCGGATGAATAATCCACCAAAAGAAGGAACTCAAAAGGGGGACGTCTACTCTTTTGCAATTATAGTTCACGAAATATTTACACGTCAAGGGGTGTTCTTTCTAGGGGATTCAGTTCACATGACACCTAAAGGTAATTCAGTAAACATCTCTATGATTAGCGTCACAATGTGTTTACGAAACAAATTAATTTTGCTTAAGAAAGTTACAAGATTACACAGATAATTTTCCTTTCTATTTCAATATAAGTCTACATCATACATCCCTTTGATTAATTAGCGAGCCGGCAGGTTCGCAGAACCACACACCGTGGAGAGCCGGCTTCAGAATATCAAAATCAATTTTATTAAAGTTACAACGTGCCAGTTTATGCGATCTTATTTTTTTTCCCAACGAAAGGAAAGACGTGACTAAGCAGTTATTTTAAACAGCGATAAAAGATAAAGGGGAGAAACAGCGCACTTAAAATGTGTCAGTTACTGTTTAAGGGCACAATCGTTAGAGAACGAAAGTGCCAGTCAAAGTCCGGTTAATAATTGCGCGAAACACTTTTATTAATTAATTATTTAACTAGAAACGGATACCCTTCGAAATCACTTAAAGATAAATCTTTTTCGTTGTTCTGCGAAAATTTTCAACCCCTTAATAATAATTAATGATGCAACCAGTTTTTAATTAAAACGTGGTATTTATACCCCATAAAACAATCAATTTGGTCTGTTATTCCATTCCAAGTCAAGCACTACTTCCTTTAATTGAAATTGTTTGGATTATATTTAGTTGAGGGTTCTCTTAATACTAGAATCGATTACTTTTTTTTTCGTTATTCGAGACTAGGACAGTCACAATATGAATCTAGATAAAGGGGGTGGGTTAACATTTTGGATAGGCTCCAATAAAATATTTGCTAACATATATTATAAGTATACAACTTAAATGGCCTATATATGGAAAGCACCAGCTTTAATTATTCATATTAGTCGTAGTCAGACAAGTGTATAAACTTTCGAACATGTAGCTGCGATTATTTATTGATGTGAAGCACTCTGGTTGAGCTTTGAAATTTGAACTAATCAACGCCTCTATTTTATTTATTCAACTGAGAAATTATTACTCGAGCCAATCCAGCAGTCGATATGCATAGCAATTCAGTAAGTAACATTTAGTAAAGTTCAGTTCGGTTTACTTCCGGTTTGGCTCTAATTGCTATCACTTCTGAAAGTGCAAAACTTCCCTGGACTAAAACGCAAACAATGAAGTTTCGCGATATGTAAAAGGGTAATAAAGTAATTATGTACTTTATAAAACTTTACAACACCCCCACACACACAAATATTAGATTTATTTTTGATATAAAAAGAAGCTTTTTTTGCAAAAAAATTCGTTTTTTAATTAAAAACTAAACAAAGAAAAACTGAAGGAAGCAACTTCTTAAAATTATTATTATTATTATGACGATACTTGAGAATTGAAACAACTTTTGAAGAAAAATTAATAACAACCCCATCGCGAGCGGCAAGGAGAATTTTAAAAGGCAGGTACAAAAAGCCTGCTTTTTTCCTTCTTTGATGCTGCAAGTTTTCAAAGAAAGTAAAATAAAAGCTGATTTTGCTTTTCATCGTGAACGAGCAAGAGAAAGAAAAGTATTCGTAAGTAGTTTAAGTAACGCCAGGGTGATGATGTTATACATATCTATAAATTTCCTTACAAAACAAAATTCTAGTAAATTCTACTTTGTAACCAAGTAGAAATATAATAGGCATGAAAAAAAAAAAAAAATTACTTACGAATCTTATAGTTTCCGGTAGGAAAGATTTAAATAACAAAATGTCTACGAAATAAAGTATGTACAGAGTAAGTTTCAAAGGGGTTGTTTGAGAGAATGGACTTTTTTACTTTGACACAATAAGCTTTTGCTTTTGAATATTTTGAGGAAAAATCAAGACAAAGACCTAAGGAAATTAGTTAAAAAGAAATGTTTTGTTTATCTTTCTAAATAATAAATATGGAAAAATATATTAAATGAAATTCTTTTTGAAAGTTAAGACCAGTGAAAATTTTTGTAACCGATTTAGAAACATGTTTGTGGCCGATAGATAAATAAAGAAAGTCTAAGTACCTATATCACCTATAGGTATTAAGGAGTTATTAAATGGGATCGCAATCGTTTCGACCATATGAGATAATCCAGTTTTCATCTCAGGATTATAACTATAATATTTTTCGTGAAGTAGTGAAGGTACAGGCGCAAAAGCGTAAAGCCATCGATTTCTCCTTTACCGCTGAACTTTCAGTCAGTTCAAAGATTGTAGCCAAGGGAGATGGTCACCATCTAGCATACTCGGTTTCGGCGCTTTATATTACGAAATTCACTGAAAACAATGGCAAGTTCAAGTACCATAAGTTTAGCACTTCCGGGCGACAACGCTGGGGAACGTGATGTGGGTACATCAACATCCCCCAGAAGAGCTGTTAGCCCTCTTCTGGAAGTTAGAAGACCGCATTGCACCCTCAATTGTGATTTCTGCAATGCCATTCTTGAAGATCGCTTCAAACACTTAAGTAAATAAATAACAAACTCATCTACACGCGCTTTCACTTTTACTAGCCAATTGTGCAAGTTTGTCAAAATTAAGTACTTGCAATTAGTAGTTTTTTGGCTCGCAGATCAATGTCATAGATTTTATTTTCTTTTCAGAGATTGTGGATGCTGTTAAAAATAGACCGGACGGATCCCTATCACAGCCACTGCGACCGTTGATTGTTTCGGAAACTTGTGAGGAAGACGTCGAGAATATCATGAAGCGTTGTTGGGCAGAAGATCCAGCAGATCGGCCCGATTTCTCGGTTCTGAAGAACACCATTAGAAAACTAAACAAGTATGCGTTTTCTTTTTCTTTTTTAATAAATTTCAGACGAATATTAAGTCGTAACACGTTTCGAATTCTCATGATATTCTTTTACAACTTTGTCTGTTCAGCTATGAGACATGTAAATCTTTTCGACCAAAAAAAAAGAGAAAAGAAAGAAAAATCGAAGTTTTGAGGTGGTAGTTTTTTTTTTTACTTTCTTAAAAAAAGAATTGTATTGTTCATTAAAACTACGAAACACTTTTAATTAATTTTCTGAGAGGTTATTAAGCGCGTAATTTTACATGGAAATAAGTTTTAAGTGTATTTTTGTGTTTCTGACTGTTAATCATAATCGTAAAAGAGACGGAAATGTAGAAAATAAGGGAACTGGAAAAAGGGAAAATAACAGTTCAAAGCTCCCAGAAATTTGTTTCTCTATCAGCATATTTATTTCTGCGTCAGAAAATAATATTAGGCATTTCGGGCGTTGATTGTAATTCTGCTTTTCTATCGTTTTTAACCATTTCTTAAAAAAAAAAAAATGAAATAACTAATAACGACTTAATTAAAAATTATAATCTGTCCAAGAATTAAATTGATTGTTAGATCGTTAGCGTAGAAATGATGTGACGCTTGAAACGATAGGGTATTAACCGTAGGAATTTCCGATTTAATTTTAATTTTTGCCGCGTTCTCGTCGGGAATATAAGTTTAGCGATGGGTGAGCGAATGCATCTAATAAATACCTGCCTTGCTTAACTTCGTTAAGGGTAAATTCCCCGATGCGATGTTCCAATTCCACGACACAGTCGACCTCAATTTTGTCATGCTCCAAATTTGAAAAGCAATATTTCATCTCAAGTCAATCTTTGATTGTTGCGTTTTAGATTTTGAGAAATTATATTACATAATTTAGATTACTTATCATCCAGGACGACATATGATAGGAAAAACTGAAATTTGACGGTATGTCAATCAACAAAAAGAAATAAATCAAAGACGTCCTTAGAGATATATTAGAGGCAGAAACAGGAGTAGTAAAAAGAGGCAGAGAGATCCGTATGTACATTGATTGTTGTACAAAGAAGAAAAATTAACGATTGACGCGACTTTAGAGAAAGTAAAAATATTGTAAAGTTGCACTTTTGGATTTTATAGAAAATGGAGAGAAAAGTGCAGATACCTAGTAACATGATATGTTCAAATGGGGGAAAAACCTTTTCTTAGTTGTTTAGATTTCGAATCTGTTCGGTTTTCAGTACGTGTTTGAAAATACTTAGAACTTTAAGAGGATGTTACACTTAGCGTATCTGTTTGCTTAGGAAGTAAAAGCATGACCTACAAAAATAAGTCGACGAATTAATGGGGTAAAAACTACCCACCTTTCGACTTTGACGCAAATTATTTCATAAATAAAGTATGCAAATATCTGATGTGATATGTCTCTAAACGTACGACACTATTAGGGGGGTTCAGTTTATAATTTTTTTAATATTATTCGAATTATTCGTTAAACATGAGCCCTTTTCATAAACATGGCACGTAGAAACTATCGACCTTTTAATAAAAATTATTGTTCAGAAGTTAAAAAGTTTATATTACTGTACATAGTGTAGGTATAAAAATCGCAGGGGACATTCGCAAATCGGTTTTATATGAATTACTCAACAGAATCCTTTTCCGATGGAAATAGAAAAGGATTTGAAATAACTAGGCTGGCATTTGCTTATACCAATCCGGGATAATAAAAAACTTACTCCTTTTGATGTATGTATATCAGAAAACTACCCTCGGTTTGTGTTATGAAATAATTTACAAGGTAGCTGTACCTGTTACGTAAAGAAAATTTTGTTCTCAAACTCTTCACTACATTCAATTAAATCTCCATAAATATTAATATGTTATACCGTGTACGTATGTACATAATAATTTTAAGTATGACACGTTCAGAATTTTATATTAAACTTATCGATCTGCAACTAAAAGTGTTAGCAGGTCACAGACGTCAAAAACAGATGAGAGAAATTATTTTTGAAGTTCATTTGTTCTAAAACGTGCTGTGACAGATAAAACGGTTCCCGAGGGATAAAAATCAACCCTGATTAACGTTAAACTATATGAACGAAAAAAGTATGAAGATATATTAATATTACTACCTGTACGTATAGTTTTACATTAACAATTTTGCTGTATTAACAGCATTTCAATGTTGTTTATAAGTGTACTCGACAAACATTTATAAACAAGGGGTTGATTGAATGGCTATTAATTTGGACGTAAATGGATGTGATCATTTGTATTCCCGTAATGCGTAGAATTTTGCCACAGTTTGTTAAACATTTATTTGCAGACACCACCGGAAAAGATCGTTTAATTGAACAATAAACACTAAATTCCCCCTTATTTATTTTGTCGGTGTATTAACATACGAGTTTACAGATTCTAATTGATTTACTGATTTTTAGCTAAAGGGTTCTCAATAATTAATTTACCGATTTTTATTACCTCGTTTTTTTCGATTTTTATTTCTTTGTAACAAATATTCTATCCTGTTTCAATATATTATCATTGGTTTCTCCTTAAAAAGGATCTTGAACCTTACGAATTTGTAACATTACCGATCCATAATTTATAGCTTTTCGAGAATGACAAAAAGGTAAAAAGATTGCCTTCATAAATCCTCAAGGATATCAAAATCTACTGACGTAATTATTATCATTTTGTTGAAAATTTTGAAACTTGTTTAAATAAAAAATATAACAAATAATACTTTCGTAAAAATCTCTGTTCGTATAAGGACGACGACCTTTTACAAAGTACGTTTACATGTATATGTTCACGGGAACTCTATTTAGAAACTTCTTGCAGTCAGTGGTCCTTAGGGATGACCGCAGCAGTAACAGTTTTTAAAGGAGAACATACGCTAATGTTTATTGTCGTATTTAAACAGTTCTTATTCGAATCGGTAGAGTCTGGGAAAACTTTTTAAATAATCTTTCCCTCTTTACAGAGAATGCGACAGCGGTAACATTCTAGACAACTTGCTGTCTAGAATGGAACAGTACGCGAACAATTTGGAAACGCTCGTCGAAGAACGAACCGCCGACTATTTGGAAGAGAAAAGAAAATGCGAAGAACTTCTTTATCAACTGCTTCCAAAAACGGTGGCACATCAGCTTATTGGAGGACAGGCCGTTATCGCCGAAACGTTTGATCAAGTTACGATATATTTCAGCGATATTGTTGGGTTTACTGCTCTTTCAGCGGAAAGCACACCCCTTGAAGTTGTAGACCTTTTGAACGATCTTTATACTTGCTTCGATTCCATTATTGAAAATTTTGACGTTTATAAGGTAAGTTACCTTACGTATACATTGACTATGGTTGAAATGGTTAAAATTTAAAAAGTGAAAATGAGTAATTTCGTCACGTAGTTTAGAAATTTCCGTATTTTAATAATCGAATTCTTGTTCTCACTTAAATTCAGCTCAAGTATTTTAATACCAACAAGAACAAGACATTTGAAAAGTTACTGATTAAAATTTATTCATTTCTTAAAACGGGGCACAATATGACCCTGTTTGAAATGATAAGCTCACTGTTAGTAGGTACGTAGTTTTAGAATATGAGTTATGGTGTATGAAGCGGAGTTTTGTTAAGCTCGCCTCGTTATTTCAAACCGCGTTCTCGTAAACATGGAATTTTAAATTTTGTGCAATTGCGGAAACATGTTTCATAATCTCGCTTTTATTATAAACTGAAATATCCTTTGAATTGAATTCCACAGGTATAATAGGTATTCAACATCAACAGCAATAATGAATATTTGAAATGTACGATATAAATTCACTAGATGCTTTCGAATTATTGATTCTACATCCATCTCTTCTGTGACAAATATAAAATAAAATTAGCTACCTATCGCACATATTTGCGTATTGAAGCGCCTTGTAACCTCAACTCATTTTTTTTTTACTTTGGTATGGGGTGTCCATAAAAAGTTTTACCCTTTTTCCCTGATCGTTTGATCATTTTAACTGTGAATAACGTCTGATTTTGGTTTTTCTAAAGTCAAAAAGGGGGAAAGGGGTCGGGATAATAACGAAATGTCAACAAAAACTTGTCTCTTATACAAGACATATACATAAATAATAGGTACTTACGTATTTATTTAATTACCTCACGAAAAAAAAAATAATGTGCTCCCTTTTGATTGTGGAAATTGGTCAAACAAATCACTGCACTTTTCCCCCATCCCATTATACCGCACCGCGGCCCAAATATTACCGAATTATTCAGCGATATACAAACCCCAAAATAAAAAACCAATTTTTAACAAGTATAGTACAAGATACAGAGTAAGTACCCCTTAATACAAAAAAATAATAATAAAATTCTACCTTGAAATGACTCACGACGTCGACGTCGAAGGCATAAAAAGATCCCTCGTTGGTGCAATCCAGGACCTTGGCGTCCGAAACCGAAACGGCACTCCCGAAAACTCCCGAAATTCCGATTACTCCCGAAATCACCCCAATCCCGAGCACTCACTAAGTGCGATACGATAACTCGCCGCGCGATAACTCACGGCACTCCCGAAAACGACCGATTTTACGAACGTACGCACAATCCTGAAATTCCCTTACAAACTACAAAAATTTACCTTATAATGGTACTCACCATTAACATAATATACTCTTAAACAAAGGTGTTTACTATACTTGTTAAAAATTGAACAGACGAAGTGCCAGGGTTTTGTAATTTGTAAAATAACGAACAATAACCAGGCAACTTTGTCTTTTGGGAAACCATGCAAATCACTTACCAATCAGTGGACGATATCTGCAAATAAGGAAAAAAATAAAAAATTAGAATCCGAGAAAACTGTAAATTCTTATAATATTGTAAAATTTAGACAATATGCTTAAGAAAATCAATTTTATCATTTAACCTAAGAAACAATTTTTCAAAAGACTAAAATAAAGTTCAAGTACTTACTAATTATTAATAGATTTATAAGGATCGATAAATATGGTCCCAAAGTATGGAAAGCGATCCGCGGATGTATCCCGAAAATACGCTCGCGATAGACTGACTAAAAATTTGTAGTCGTTCGAACTTATCCTACCTAGTTTTTTTTTTTTTTTCGGTACGACCTAGTGCCATCTTATACGATTATCAAGCAAAAACTTCGTTCAGTGTCATCTCGTTAATTGAATTATAATAAGAATATTTCTTATTATATTGAATATGCACAGTTTGTCACAAGATAAATAGTACTTTAATTAAAAGAGGAAAAAAGAAATTATTAACTATTCACCATAAGAAACATAAAAAATTGATTAAAACAAAACATAAGTTTATTAAAATTTTAAAGGTATTTTTCTGTACTTCTTGAATACCTATTTCTACTTTGTAACCATTTTATAGAGCTTCTAAAAGCCTAAAAGCAATTTACTAAAGTGGATGTATCACATGAATATAAAGGGACTGAAGAGTTTTCAACCTTTTCCTTCACAAAACAAAATTAGTATCAAGCACCTAGTTCTCTTTAATATTTATGTGTAATTTATCAATTCCAATTATAGAAAAAAATAGAATTCGTTGTTGCTGATTTCGGTATTCACTTTAATTATTATTTTTTTCTTGAAATACTTTCGATGACAAAAACGTGAACACAATATCGATTAATTAGAAAGATTGCTACTTTAAAGTGGATGGAATTAAACTTATTGATCCTACATCCATCCCTTCAGTGCACAATAAAATTAGCTGCCCTTTCTCCCCATTCGTTGCACACGATATTTCATTTTTTTTATAAAGCTTTTGTAACCTCAACTTGTATAATTTAATCTTCTTGGATTTTTGTTCCTGTACAGGGTAGAAATAGGGTCTTTTGGGAAGAATTTTGCAGTTTTGCTAGGTTTGGTAAAATTTTTGGATATTTATAGGTAGAAACAATTGGTGATGCATATATGGTTGTATCGGGTTTGCCAGAAAGAAATGGTACTAGACATGCTGTAGAGATAGGTCGTATGTCGTTAGCACTTTTAGAACAAGTTCGAAAATTTAAGATTAGGCATAGGCCAAATGAACCTTTAAAACTGAGGATCGGTATGCATACTGGACCATGCGTTGCTGGAGTGGTCGGTCTCAAAATGCCCCGATACTGCCTTTTCGGCGACACCGTAAACACAGCATCAAGAATGGAATCAAATGGACTACCCTTACGGATACATGTTAGTCCAGCAACTAAAGAAATTCTCGACGTTTATGGAACATTCAATTTGGAATGTAGAGGGGAAATTGAAATGAAAGTAGGTCTCGTTCTGTGATAATCCTCCCCATTGGTTCTGTGACTTTTGTTTTTGTTTAACAGGGTAAAGGGAAAATGACAACCTATTGGTTGTTGGGAGAATGTAAAGGGGCAAACAAAACCACCGACTGCGTTCCAAAACTGACTGGACCAATCCTCCCTAACGGAAAGATCCAACTCACTTCCGAAGGCAACGGAAGAAAACTGAACAATATAAATGTTCATGACAACATGAATGATGACGCAGTCGTTCCCTTGCTTTCCTTTACGACATCAGAGTACCAGAACGTCTGAATTTAAAAAAAAAAAAACACTATCGAGTCTCTATTCTTTCGTAATTTAAATCTTATCGGTTATCGTTGAAATTTCAAGCAAAATGTCACCAACATTTTGCTGCAGCCCGCTCATTATGACCAGTATTTGTGGACCATATCCTAATTACCCTTTTATGACTGTCTATCAATTCGACTTGTTACATACAAGAAGGCCTCAATGTAAATCCCCTGTCGATGTAGTAGTAGCAAAGCGGAGTTTTCCCAAAACATCCCTTCATCGGTGTTCCAATGCAGAGTGTTCCAACGTTCGGTATAATTGAATTATGTAATAATTAACGAACGACGTTGTATACAAATACATATTATGTATGTGTAGGTGTTATATTTCTTTGGAATGGGATGGTATTTTGTCTGAGATAACTAGGAGACTGATTTAAAAAAAAAAATAATAATGATAATAAATGGGTTAGTACTGCGAATTAAACGGTCTATTTTAACCCAACTAACAGGAATCTCTGTCTATTGACTAGAAGGCTCCTTAGTGGTACTTTATGTGTCTATACATATAAGACCAGCATCTGCATAGTACACAATTCATACCATTTCCGAAATGTAGTATTACTTTAGTGGCACTGGAAATAACGGTGGATTGTTAATGTTTCAAAACGAACACTCACTTAGCCCAAACCCTATTAACCCATGCTACGCATGAACAAATCTTTGCCATAACAAACGCTACTGTGTATGTAACCTAAATCAAATCTCATCTAACTTACAATTAGATTTAGGAAATTCTAACCTAACCCAACCCAGTATTCAGCAAAAGCTGTGTACGTGGGTTACTTTAATTGCCAATAAAGATAGCTCAATTTTTTTTTGAAATGTCTGTAGTTTATTAAGAGATATTTAAATACATATGTAATAGATGTGGTAGCCACTTTTGCTTCTGGTGCTACAGTGGGGTAAAAACCTTAACCTGAAACTGCCGTTTAACAGTAGTCTACTACGATGCCGTCAATAAGTGTGACGCCTCTGAATCGACTCTTTTGCCTAATGTTTGATAGTTGCGCGCGCATTTCAATGACGTCACATCTATCGACAGTATTTCAGTAAGCTACCGTTTAAGTACGGCGTAAGAAAAACTATATGTGATGTTATCTGTTGTTCTACATCTTCTTTCTATTCTATAATATAATTTTATTCGGTTATTTAGAATACATACCTATGTATTATGAAGTTAGTACAAACGTTAAGTCAAATATTACCAAAGATAAGTACATATTTTAACAAGAAATGTATCGTATAATCTATATAGTTAGTTACGTGATTATACTTATGTCGTTATATACGTAAATAATTATTATTTTTTGTTTTCAATGAGAATTAATTAAATTATTTATTTCTAACATGTTTAATATTTATTTCCTTATTGGTTATTGTAAGAGTTTATTAAATAAAGTTAATACTATCAACTCGAGTGTGTTATTTTGCAATCGTGTTGGCGATAATCCAAGGAATGTAACTGTCTACTCGTGTATAAACCCCTGGCTGTCCCTTCTGTCCACAACCAATGCCCCATGACACTATACCAATTATAACCCATCGCCCATTTGGTAACTGGTAAAGAAGAGGCCCTCCAGAGTCACCCTAATTAAGAAGTGGTAGTAATAAGATTCTTGTAAGATGTTCGGATTAAAATACGTAAACATATATTTTTATACCTTGCATGAATCTTTACCGCCCTCGTAAGCAGCAGCGCAAATTGTCTTTTCAGTGATGGTTTGTACGAAAGCATCGGCACATCTTTCATGTTCCCAAACGGGAACCTCGACTTGCCTTAAAATATTTGAAGTGTTGCCAGAGTATGAGATTCGGCCCCATCCGGCCACGATAACCGTTTCGTTAACGTAGTCCTTATTAAGTGGAGGCAAACAAATGGGCCAAATGTAAGTGTTAAATCCTGTAGCGTTAGCCAACGTTAAAATAGCTATGTCGTTAAAGTACGTCGACAATTCAAATTCTTCGTGTTCCTTTATTTCAGATATTTCGAAATTGCGAGCGCGTGTTTCATCCGGCCTCGCGTAATCATATTCTCCCAAACGTACCCTCACATCTGAGGGTGTTCTCCTAGAATTAATTCAAATTAATTTTAACGTAGCCGTAACGTTTTCACTCTTATCCCTATATCTTCATTTAAATTATGTACATATAACAGCCGCTCGTTTGACACTTTAATTAACTGTTTTCAAAACCACCTTATAAAATCGCGCTTTAGGCTACTGGATTTTAGATTTTTTTTTATGTGCCTGTAGGTACCTACGTCCAAACGGAAAAAAGTCTGTCACAGCCAATTTGCCCCGAATTTTATCTAACATATACATATGTAGGTAAGTAGAGGTCAGAAAATTTTGTATACGTTGCCCTCTCGTATGACGGAATGATCGAACTCTTGTCATTAACCCCATTCTTTGACATAAATAAATAAAGTGGCTTTAGAAATATACGCCGATGAATTTTGTGAGGGACGTTCTTCCATTACATATTTTTCTCAAATTACATTCGTCCTGCTGTTTTTCGTCTATCTCTATTTTGTGTGCTTTATCTTTTCATAGATTTATATAAATATACATATTTTACAAAAAAGGTGATCTGTCAGGTACGATGACAACCTTACCAATTTATTCTCACTAAGTACCCCAACGAAACAACGTTTTGTTTAATAAATTGGAGGCACTAAACAAGCCACATTCGTTTAAAATGGGGATGGCCAAAACTTTGCCACTGGTGACGACGACTAGTGGCATGTCAGACATATTATTTATATATATACGCAAACTGTGTCTAGTAGGCACTTGTGGCAGACACTAGTCGTCACCACCGATGACTCAGTATGCGTCAACACTTGAACTTATTGTTGGCTTTAAATCATTATGTTCCTTATCTTATCATTAAATAAAGTCGACAAATGGATATTGTATGAAAAAGGGGTAACTTACCCTTCAGTACAATGTGCAGCAGTTAATATGTGTCGGTCTGTAATAAGGGCACCGCCGCAAAAAGGCTCTTTACTTACTGGGTCGTACAAAGACGCTAACCATGGCCATTCTTTCGCAGCAGAATGGTCAGATTTTTCGTCTATAAATATTCCGCAACCTACCAAAAGAAGTCAGTTGCACAAATTCGTTTTAAATAAAAAACAGAAGCGAATGTCAATGTTTCTCTCCGAATATGCACACGTTTCCAAGGAAACCGTTGAATGTAGAGGTGAAGTAGACAATATAATTACAGAAGAGTGACGCTCAGTACATTAATTTGTTTGTAGGTTAATGTACCTAATATAAAGTGATTAGCTATTAATTACGTTACTCCACACCGTGTGTACTTTAAAATTTATCGATAAATGGAAGCTTCATATTTGTTCATTTTGGGTCATAATCACTTTTACGTAATTTGCGTAATAAATTTAAATCCAAATGTATTTTTCTACCTAACAATTTTATCACCTTTTATTAATAGAAAGTACAGCGTACTTATTTACGTAAAAAACATGATAATCATGCATAACATTGAAAAACTACCTCAAGCGAAAAATAAGGCACGTTTGTTTATTAATTACCAATTTACTAGATTGACAACCGGTTAAAGCTTCAATTATTAGAAAGATTACTTTTCAATAAAGTGCATAATAAATGATCATGAGGTAGTTTGTTTGCCTTGGATTGCGGAACTATTATCTACCTATATAATAGATTTTATTATGAAAATAATGAGGTAATTTTTCATTGTGTGCACAAGTTATTTTTATGATATGATACGATATGATATTGTAAGAAAGAGAAACCCCTTTTTCTCTCACCCATTGTAAAATTCTGTTGTTCATCGTAATCTTCACCGCCGGCAGGAAGATCCATAATAATTCGGGAACCAACTATATTACTTAACAAAATATCATCTGGACAACAAACCCCTACGAACCTTGTAAAAAAGATATTAATAAACAATCTGCGTTTTTTTAATTTCTTATATGTATATATTTCTTACGCCTTTTCTATAACACAAAGATGTTCTACCGGATTTTTTGACGAGCTGACAACATTCATAGCACAGAAAATGGGGTGTTTGCAATGTCCCGGCAAATCTCCCGGTCCCACGCATTCCTGATATCGTCGATTAATCTAAATTAATTAGCACTATAAATAACTGACCATCCACTTATGGATTATATAGGGATTATTGTTACCTTAAATCTTCTTCCCAAGCCCAAGTATCTTTTAATCCGATGTGAATTTAATTCTGTATAAATTTTTTATAATATGAAATTTAAAAATATTTTATGTAGTTACCAAAAGTACTCACCCCTTTCTGAAATAGATAATCCATTAGCTAAAGTGTAAGCAATAAGAAAAATTAAAAGATGCATAACTTTTTCTATTCTGAGTGATAATAATTAATAATGTGCAAAAGGAAGTGTGAAACTAACTAACTATAACTTGTCTATGAAGATACGTATATATTGTTATACATCCTGTAGTTTTGATTCAGATAAATTTAGACATTAAACCGGATGTCAACTTTTCTATAGTAAGAAAAAACTAGAAACAAACATATTATATGTTTGCATACAAAAAAATTGAAGAATAAAAAAAAATGGTGGATGCGCCAGGTAAAAATTTCCTGTCGTTTGCTTTATATTTATATTGCAGTTAATTATTTATTGTTCATTTATGTATGTACATAAATACTTTTACTGTTTCCGGATATGACGATGTTCTATAAATATGTTGTTGTATCTTAATGTGAATGTATTGTTTATCCATTATGCTCAATTGCCTTATCAATCAATATTGATTACTACGTAAAAAAAAAAATATTTAACGAACTAAAGGTTACCTAACGGAGTCACATTGAACAGAAAACGGAATTAATTTTAAATGAGTCCATTTATGTTCAAATAAAGTTGAATTTAATAACGACACGTATGCTCGTTTTTTTTTTTTTATTAAAGGAAGAAAAACATTGTTGTTGAAATGCTATCAACAATATTGATTTTGTTACTCTCCCTTAACTTCCATTAAATTGAATTTAAAGCAAACAAATTTCACGAGAACGCAGGGGTTAGCCAATTTCGGATTAAAAGAGGGTAAATAGGCTCCGAGCGTAATGGACGCAGAAACACTATTTAACTCTCTCCAGTACGTAGTTAAGCAACAACAGAAATTAGGCCCGAACAACAATACTACTAAAAAAGTCCTTACGAGACAATTCCAAAATTTATTTTCTGTCTCAAGAAGTAATAAACGAACAGTTCAAGCTTTATCAATCCTTCGATTATGAGCAAAAAAAAATAAAATAAAATGCATGGTGCAGACTTTTATTAGAAAATATTTGTTTGGGGTCTCATATTTATAAAAATTACATTAGGTTTAATATTAGAATTAATTTTATATAAAAAAATCGACAATATAAAAGGTAATCGCATGAGTTGTTTTAGGTACGTGATTGCATCTATAGTTATTGGATAATTTATTTCTGAGAAAACAGAAACGTACTGTTTTTTGTTATTAACTATTACAAATTGCCCTATGGACTTGGACGATACGGACATTCCTGATATAATTTCCATTTTATATTGTTTACGTTCATCATGTGTTAATGATCTTTCGCCTGTTTTTAGAGCTTTAGGAATTGTCTTTTAGATACATAACTGAGCGGCGTTTTATTCAAAAAAAATATCGAACAAATCGAGTACGTATCTATGTAAAATGACGCAGCTCGTAAATATTCGACACAATTAATATTAATTAAATAATAAATTATTGTCACGCTTAAATCTGTACACAATGGTCTCCAAACAAAATTATATGTCATATTTATTTATTTTATATAATAAAGGAAAATACTTGGCCTCAATAACTTTATTTAAGTAAGTAGATATATAATTTTGTACTTTTTGTCAAGATTTTGGCGTTCTCAGACAGATTACATCAAAAACCTCTTAAAAGATTATGTTTATTTTATCCCCTCAGTGTTTTTATCTTTAAAATAATATTGATTAAAAAAGTTATTAAAAAAAAAAGAGATTATACAGCAAAAAAAGAAAGAAATAGAAATGAGTTTCTACTTTCATGATGATGTAGGTATACATCTGTTCTAATAACTGGGACGAGTCGTGAAACTATTGTTAAACTAGCAAAGTACTTTTGTTCTATCTTTTTCGTTCTGGTGGAGAGAGATACCGTAATATTTCAGCAAAATTCTCATGCTACTTAACGACTAACTGCATTAGAATGTCGTAGATTTTGTCCAACGTCCAGTTGAAGTAAATCTTACCATATATGAAAACTGCCATTTTACGGTTTATGCATATGATTTCTTGTAGCTGCTAAATCTGTATAATATCATAAACATCTGTTTCGCAACATTTTACCTTACACAGTCACTCGCAATAAAAAAATCTCATTTCGAAAACAAAAAGAGAAACGTTACAAAGAAACGAACATTTACTGTATTTTCACTTTAAATACATAAGCACACAATTAGAGAGATATTCAGATTATAGAAATATAAAAAAAGGTACAACTTCGAAGGTAAACTTTAAAAAAATCTGCGATCAAGGAGATCGTTTCGATACAAATCGTTGTGAATTACATTCAACTAGGTACCGAGCTCGTTTGCGTTAGAGATAAAATGATTGATAAGTTCAATTACATTATTATATAAGATCTATTCCTGTGTCACTTTGGGTTGGTAGGTACGTATGTAGGTACTCGTTAAGAGATAATTTTATGCAGTTGTCATTAAAAAATGAATCGCAGCAGACAAAAAAAATAATCTGTAAGCTACAAGGTAAACAACAACTAACTAACGATAATTATAATAGGTACAACGAACAGGTGAATTATTAATTACGTAATTAAACTACAAAATACAAAAGTAATTGTTTTAAAGAGCAAGAGGGTATTTGATGTGCCAAAATTAGTTTTTTTGGTACAATTTCGGTTGTACTGAAAATTTTGTCGAAATTTTGAGCTGTTTACTTAACAGAAGGAGCTCTAAATTCTGTGTGCTATATAAACTGCAACATGTTACCTACTATAAAGTGTTATTTGGTAGGTAACGACTAACTGGCGCCTCTAAGTAACACACTCTATAGGAAAACCTGACAGCACATTCCAATACGATAGTAATTTGCATGCGCCCACCTTCTTATCATTAAATATGTACAGGGTGGAACTTTCTAATGGAATAAATTCAGCAAAACATTAACAATTAGTATTTGACCAAAATCCTTGGACGTATCTAAAAATTTTAAAGGAAAATTTCATTTTTTTTATTGAAACTAATGAATATATCGAAAAATGAAAAAAATCTATCCAAATATTTTAAATGACATCAAAAATCGACCCTGTATATATATAGTTTACATTAATTTCTAACGTGAAACTTTCTTTTCTTGCTTGAAAGTAATTTCAGTTTCACAGTTTACTCAAGTACTTCTTTTTAACTCAAACGACAATAAAATAAAATAATTAACGACTTGAGTATTCAATTAGTAAAACGGATTGTTTCGCGAATTCTTTCGTCTTGTTGTAACATGGTAATTACTATCCATAAAAAATGCTAACAAGGAATATTTATTTAATTTACTGGTTTCAGACTAAGCATTTTAGTAATTGTTCAGTAGGTAAGTATATATATTTTTTCGAGTTTCGAGTGGCTTCAGTAAAATAACTTTTCTTATTACTTGAACGACGGCATTCACTGCATCATAAATTCAGTGGGCAATAGCTACTACAGCTTACTTGTTAACTATAGGGGAAATGTTATGTACTTCATTTATATCTGCTAATTATACACCAAAAGTTATAGTGTGTAATTTATTGCTACATTAAATAATTATGAGAACGATTGAATAAAAAAAAAAGACTTGCCACTTTATTACAATAATTTACGTTTATTTTACCCTCTCCACTTATAAAAAAATTATAATTAATTAAATTAATGATTGAACACATTAGGACAAAGAAGAGAAATAATGGAGGTCAGATCCCACCTCTATGACCATTAAAAAATGTCAATATTATTGAATTATTAAACGAAAACTACACGTATTTTATGAGTTTTCACGTAATGTCACATGTTTCATTGCCTCTTACGACACTTGCGAGTTGTAGGAGTATATATCACTCTACTTCTATGTTTGGCTTAATTATAATCAAAATTAAGTAACTAGTCATACACAATCAGTTGTGAAAATGCAAATCATAGGTACTTTACAATCTGACGAAAGAAAAGACGTTAAATTACTGGATACAATAAATTATCGTCTTCAATTATTATGGACTTCAAAATAATTACGTAATTGAAATTTTATAAACTTTACAAAATATTTTTACAAAAATACTGCACATGGGCAATAAATTTTATGGAAGTGCACACGACTTCAAATTTATGTTGCCTTCAAAAACAAAAATCTGTCAAATAAACAAAAGGCGTAGGTTTAAGAATAAGTACAGTGCTTGCATTATAGATTGTGTGGTGGTATTTACCTGAATACAATAACGTTCATTAATTATTATAAGGGTTGTACATTGTAACAGCAACCACACATTAGACCCTCTTCTAGTACGCTTACAAGAAACAGGGTTGAATTTTATAAAAGCTTTAATATGCCACCAATGCCATTTAATATCGAGAAGTCGTCAATCGGCAAACACTATAATTTTTTTAAACACCAAAATAATTCCTGACTTTTTTATTAACTGCAAGGAAAAATCACAGCTAATTTTATAGATGATTCTTTTTTTAAAAGTTTTTATTTAACGTCTGTCACTGTACGTCTGTTTGAGTTTAAAATTTCGAACTTAATCAAGAAAATAGGGAACAGAAGACAGCGGTAATAAAATAAAAGGAAGAAGAGATTCACCCCCTTATTACCACAATAACGAGTTGATAATGTGAACAAAACACATGTCCGCTCGTTAAAGTTTCTTCTAGTAATTGGGAATCTCTTTTTCATTTAATTGTACCATTAAGGGTGCAACATAAAACTCTTATTAACTTCGTTTTCTGCTTTAAACTATTAGATCTAATCGTAAGGGTAATGGGTTTTGTACGTACGTACGTACGTACTATCTGTGTTTACCAGCAGATTTGTTCCGAAATCTGTTTAGTTATTTCTCTTATTATTAAAATGTTTTTAAAATAATTGAGTTTTTTTATAAATGTTGTAATTATCCACAGAGACATTTTAATATTTGATATGTTAGGACGTTTAATAAATATTGGAGTTAATCAATCGTGTATGTAAGTTTAAGAAACGCAAACGGTTAAAACATGTTATAGATGTTGTGGTCAAGAATATATGCGGTCAAACGTTCTGAAAATGGAGAAGTTATTTGGGCTGCTTCGGTGTGAAATTTTTACCCAGTACTGGTTAATAAACAAATAACACCAGCTGTCCGTGCGTTTAACAACTGATAACTTCTGCAGGTTTTGCACTGGTTTGTCCTTCTTCGTTAAAATGAAACGTTCCTTTTTTCTAACCCACGTTCGTAACAGAACTCGATGCATATGGCTAAATTACGATCGTTTAACACATTTAATGGTAATCCGATGTCGTTTAAAATGTTACGACGGAACATTCGGGGTTGGAATGACTCACTGAAGAAATTTCTAACAATTTTCGTCTCTATTTATCGGGTTATTTGAATAAATCCGATATTTCGTGGGTGGTCAGGCCAAGTATACATTATGTTTTCCTTCAAGATGTTAACGCTTATTTACACGCTTTGTTCAAGATGTTATTTAACGTTTTATATAAATAAATTTATTTATTATTTATACGTCTTTCTTATCACTTAATTAGGAAAATTGCAGCTGCATAGGCATTCAATCAATTTAAACATTCCAAGAATATTATCACGTACATTTCCCGCAACTGTCATCTTATCCTCTCTAACGCATAATTTCAACATAGCTACAAATATTTCATTAGATACATATTAACAATAAATAAAAAAGTGCATAGGGCATCATCATTTTGATTTTTTACATATTTGAAAGTAGTACAACATGCACCTATCATAGGTACCTCAAAAAAATACAAGAACTCAAAAAACAGTAAGTGGTCTAGTAAAACTTTTTAGACCAGAAGGTCATTTTTATTACAAATAAAAAGCAACTGCGTTGCGTGCATTCAGATACTTTTTCGACTAAAAAAGCTCAACTGCACAAAAGTTCTAAATATAGAGTAGGTACAAGAAATAATTTTCAAAAACTACCCACAAACAACATTTTTCTGTGTGTTCAAATCGTCTACGAACTTTTCAGCTTGTTGAAAAATTCAACTTCTACTCGAAAGTTTTTCTACGACAGGAAATAAAATTATGCACAATTCCTCCTAAATAAATCAATACCTTAAACTAATTTTGTTGAAAAATAATTGACATTTTTTTTCGACTTTTTATACAGGATCACCGCAATTTTGTGATTTATCTATCAATGTCAGTCGTGCAAGGTAATGAAAGGAGTACCTAGTTAATAAATCAAAGTGCATTTTATTGTTAACGTAGTGTGAACATGTGAAAATGGTATTCATTTGCAATTTCGGATCCAAGCCGTCTGCGAAATCGAATCACAAGGTGAGTGCACATACACATACTACGATATGAAATGAAGTATTTACATAACACATAGGTAAATGTACTTGCGTATATAGAGTTGAAAAAGTTATCCGAAATGATAACGGAATTTTGCATCTATCATATATGTATTTTCAACTTTTTAGAAAAATTAAAAACAAATGCTTCTCTTTTGAAATTAAAAATTAAATACTTAATGCATGAAAGTTTACGATCCAAATAGGTAAAAAGCATTTTAACAGAAATCCATCTATTTAAATTTTAAAAACATGGAATCTGCTTCAGTCACGTACTGACGATAAAGTGCATTATGAGAAATGTTTTAGGATTACTGAAGTATATTTATTAGAATAGTTTAAAAAAAAAAAAGATTCTAGCTCACTACGTGACTGATTTCATATACCTATTATTAGAAACTCTAACTGATTCAACTGATTGCGAGGATATTGAAACGTATTTCAAATTTTTGGTTTTATTAATCGAAAAAATTAATTAGAATAGTACATGATAGTGAGGTATAAGTCCACAGTAGCGTGAGTGATAGATATTTTGTTATGTAGACAGTTTGGGTCCAAATTACAGTTGGAAATGAAAATGTCGATACTGCGCAAATATGGACAGATAAACAACGGATCGAAGGATGAATGATGATGAATTGCCATCCATGTATTGGCCGAGAAAAGGTCGGTTTTATAAAATAATTTTCTGTCGCTAGCGTTAAGGAAATTCGCTCGAACAGTAGGTATTAACATTATCAATATTTATCGTGGGTTATTATGGGTTACAAAGCAGATAAGATTGTTTAGAGTTCTGACACGGACTCTGTTTGCACTTATGTTAAGTAAAATAAATAGCTAGTAAGCTAGTAAGATATCAGCGCGCATTCAACAAGTATAAGTAAAGTATCATATTCGGAACGCGACTGGTAGTGGTAGATACTGGTGGAAAGTTGCTGACGATGAGATGGGAACTAATCAAAATCAAGATTGACTCTTCCAACAACCAACAGTAAAAACTATCTATCTACAAACTACTACAACTACTACGTATATAGAAGCTTATTTATTATTTATTGTATAAGTGAGTGCCTGAGGTAACCAACCAACTATACCACAGTATACCATAATACTCGATTGCTGGTTCGTGTAAGACACGCATACATGTTTAAAGTATAGACCAACACGTACATGTGTACGTCCAACATGATTCGGAAGCAAGGCAAAACCAAGACCTGAGGTTGTGGGGACTTAAGCCAAGTCGTTGAGCGAGTCGGCCAACTTGAACAAACCACTTCGTGTTGTACTGCAGAACACCTAACGAAAGACTGTTTATAACGAAACAACCTTACAAGCTAGACGTCAAGGTCGTTGCCGATAGTTTACTCCAAATTACTTCTTATACGGTGGTGGTTGTTGAAGATGTTGAGTATTTTCAACAGGAAGAGGGTAGTCGTGTCTAAAATTTTCGGTTATCCTGTGCCGTTCGTGCGTTATTCGACTATTTTTCAACAGATTTGAATGGTGATGGAATCGTGCGACTTTTCTCTTTGCAGCAGCACCGTCAAGATTGCTAGTAAAATGTTGCTTCCAGCGAAAAGAACCTGGTAAGCGTTACTGCAAATATTGCTATTGCTTTTCTCCTAGTTTCATATCACTTCCGGATTTGTCACAATTATACCAACAAAAACATAGCTACCTACCTACTTCACAATTTTTTTATAATTCATAAAAAAATACTAATCGTTAGTTGTTTTTGGCTAATCTTAACATAAACAAACAACTAACTGGGTACCAAAACAATGTTTCACTAAAAAAACATTTTTTTTAACTATAATAAAATTTGGTAGATACTTTGAGGAAACTTAAAGGATTAAAATAGTTTCCAAAGTGAATTCCAAAAGTTTTCTATTCGGTACATATTTTCGATATACGTAGCCAGTAGCCTTTAATATTAATTCCTAATTAAATTTTACGTGATAACTATTTTTTTAAAAAAATCGTACCTACCAGCAAATAAATATTGTTAGTTCAGCGAATATTCAATTTACGATTATAGGCATGTAAAGTAGTGCTGATTATTTTAAAATAAAAAAATTTTTTTTATATAAAAACGTAGATAGTTTGTCAATTCGATATAACAAAACAGTAGGTACCTACATCAATTTTTTATATAAGAACGACCAAGTACCTTAACAGGCACATGACACATTTTGATATCTATGCAATGGTCCATAAAAAAATTATTGAATATTTTCATTGTTACACCTACTAAATGCTTTATACATGACTGTTTTTTATGATTCAATAAAAGAAAAAAAAAGCGAGGAAACGTGATAAAAATTTTTTAACAAAGTTTTGAGAATAATATCGATGAGGCTTTTACTTGTACAACTTTTATTTGTTTTGTTTATCCTTCAAAAGCTTTTTTTTCATTAAAATTTTCCCGTAGGTAGGTAGGTAGTTAGTTGTGGGTTTGGACCTAATATACTTGTACACATTATTAATGTCTAAACAACAAAAACATTTATAATATTCAATATAAACAAATGCCAAATAAAGAAAGAATGTTGGCGTAGTTAGGAAAGGTTTATAATTTTTAATAAATGTCCAATTATTTCGACACCTACCATAAGTACACTACAGACAAGTCATAAAAGCAATTTTTAATATCGAGAAGGTTGGAAGCTCGCTTTTTATCTTTATTACATAATTATAATAGAGATACATATTTTCATCAGTGTTGCTGCTGGAGTGTATTTCAAAAAATCTAGATATTTTTCACTAGCTTTGTACCTAAGACTCGAACACAAAAAGTCCACATACACGTATGTATTTACTATATTGGTCCGTAGAAGTAGACAGACATACAAAGGTGAACATGTATGAGTATACTCGAAGCCATCAGATATTATATTTCAGGTCCTCTAATGTACCTGAGTTCGTCTACCTTAATTTAATTCTTGTCACGCCACACCTACCGTAAACATTTTAGTGGTTGATGTTTAAACCGGGATAATATTTTAACTGTTTATTGTAAATGAGAGCTTTCAAAATAGGAGCATTCTGCATCGACATCTTACTGAGATTTCGAATGTTATAAAAATAGCGAAATAGAAAAAATGCAATAAACTATAATTACGTTTTACAGTAGGCCATCAATGTAAGAAGTTAAACAGAAAAGAAGTAGCTCTGAGGATAAACTTCCTATACGTTACAAAAGAAGTTATTGTTTTTTAAATAACAATTGTTCTTTTCTGATACACGCTGTTGTAAATCACTTTTTTTAATAAGTAAATTCGTTCAATTCTGACAGAACAATGGTTTCGCTTAGAAATATATATATGTAAATAAATGTACTCAAAAATCGTTTTCGGGCATCGCATTTTGGGTAATTTTGTATGCCCAATTTTACATAAATTTACTGATATTTTTTGTCCTTCCTTTCAGATTGACACCATGTCATTTAGGACACTATTTTTCTTATTTCTAAGCATCTACTTAACCGACTGTGATAGTGACTTTAGATATATTAATTTTCAAGGTAAGAAAATTAAAAATACACCTGTATCATAATACTCATCGTTACTATAAAATGTTTTGTAAATGACCCCAATTTTTTTTTAAAAACAGCTCGGGTTTTAACTAACGACGTAAACAGATTTTAATTCTTATCTGTTTTCTGTTTGCTTTGGAGACAATTTTTATGATAAAATTACCGTTTTCTTCCAGATAACTGTTTGCCAACCTCTCTTAAACTTAATATTTACTAAGCCTATCAGCAACAAAGTCTTTACTTTAGTTCAGTTTGTGTTTTTTTTACTTTTTCATTATCCTCGATATTTGTTATGATCATCGAATATAATTTTTACAACTTTTTAGTTTAATTTTTAAAGATGTGTCGTTAAAATTTTCTGGATTTTTTCAGATACATATAGCGCATTACATTTGTATTTATTCATTTAAAAAAAAATTCTCGGTTGAAATATTACAGCGTATGGCAGGCAAGCTCCTTTTTTTACCTGAATGGAATATATTTGGGTAGATAAAAAGCGGGAAATGAGTAGGAGAAAAGCTTTTTAAGGACATAATAAAACGCAAATATAAGACCGTAACTAATTTGAATATTTTTATAAAAAAAGTTACGAGAAACATTCACAGAACAAAACGAAGCAACTTCTGTATCTCCTTTAAAAAAAATGATACTTACAGGGTCAACATTTTATACTACTATGTACTATATTTTTACAAATCAATCATCTAAATGAGTCATTTGCAAGTCTTTTTTTTTTTGATGACCAGAATAATAACTAATCATCTTGTAAATGCTGTTAAATCAAAAAGTTGTTATTTCACAGATTTGAGACTTTCGTTGCAAAAATTTTCGGAACCTGATATTAGTTGGTACTCGCAACTTCTCTTTGATGTAGCAAGAAATCAGGTTTTAGTGGGTGCAAGGTAAGTTAATTAAAAAAATACGTAATAAATTTAGTTTTACAATTACGTACTTAGTCAAATAGTAGGTACCAAATTATAAAAATAAGCGATTTTCATCTGCAGAGATTAAATATCTTTTAGTACAATTTTCATATTTATTGCACCGCTTTTTGCAATTAATGACTTAAAACAAAATTGTTTTCGTGTTAAAACTCACGTAATGTAATGCACTTAAACCTATTTATAAAATAAAATGGAAATAATAAATGCTATCGTACTATGTATCTCTTATCAAACTTCATTACGATTATAATGTGCTACAAACAACGAATAAATCCACTACTTGATACTTTTTTCTATTGATAAATAAAATAAATCAATTTGGCGAGCCTTTACAGTTCCGAGGAGCCAGGACGCACAATCGACACACACGCCGAGCCTGGCCATGTTTGCTCGTACTCGCGGCAAGTGGCTTACAATTAGCTCACCACATGTCAGGCTCGCCGTAGGAATCCAGCTTTAGGAATTTTGGGTTTCGTATTTTTATCAATTTGACAAAATAAAATTCTGATGGGATAATGTACTATGTAGATACCTATTAACATACTTATCAAGATTATATCGTTCGCGAAGTCTACATTCAGAAAGGACGACGGATATAAATACGGATGTGTAACAGAATAAACTAATCAACAAGCAAATCAAGTTCCTAATAAGCAATAATAAGAGCAAGCGTGTCTTGTACCACGTGTAGTTGTCGATCAAGATGCATTTATACATATATATGGAACTTTTAACTTGAATATTTATGGCAAATATCATTTTACGCCTGTGCAACGTTTATCGGTAATCTTTTTTCTAACGAATGTCCTGAAACGTCCTTAAGATGACCTAACAATCTCTCAAACGCTCGACTGCGGCGATAAACGAATAAAATGTCTCGCTGTTATGAACGTTTGTTATACGTATTAGCAGTGGCTTCTTCTTACAAAGAAATAGAAAACGTTTAAAAGGGATTAACAAAACCATTTAAAATAAGTTAATCATTAGAGTATTTTCTAATAAATAATTAATTTTTATTTACTTACATTCATTTCTCTTATGCAGACGTTACGAACTCACGTACCTGCAGTTTTAACAAAATCACTTCAAGGTTTTTAGTGTTCACAATGACACACACGATTAAGTTTACAATTAATTAGAAAGATATAAAAAAAAAACTTAAAAAACACGATAATCCAGAGGAACATTAGGCAGGCATTTACCTAATACCACGACGATACACATACACGGGTTATAGCGAACGGACTACATGCTTGTTCTGCCTCACTGAACTCTGAAAGCACATTAGTCAAAATCCAGCGCGATATTTCAAATAATAAACAAACCGAAAAATATTCAATAAATACATAGGTACAGCGTGTCCAACCAGCTCTGTACGGGTACGAAAAGCATAAAGTTTGAAATGTGGTGTTTTAGGAGAATGATGAAAATACGGCCAAAAGTTAGTGGTAAATAGGGACAGATAGACTTCTAACTTATGTTTCTAATTATTTTTTTGGAACGGTCACAACAAACTGTGAAAAGAGCGGGTATGAATTTGGTTAATTCTTTTAGAGATGCTGTATTCCGATTATCACTATCAGGCCTACAGTTATTAGAAAATGTCACTTGGCCAGCAAGTAAAGAAAAAATTCGATTGTGCTTAGCCAAAGGACAAACTGAAGAAAAATGTCGCAACTATGTAAAAGTGTTGCTATCTAATGGCAAAAATATATTTGCCTGCGGAACCAACGCTTTTTCACCGATATGTACTTGGCGAGAGGTAATAATATCGAATTAATAATAATTTAAAATTTGGAAAAATATACGTATTTTCTAACACACAAAATACTTTAGATTGACAACTTATCTTCCGTTTTGGAATGGGCAGATGGTATAGCACGATGCCCGCACAATCCCATGGCTAATACTACAACGCTTATATCAGAAACGGGCGATTATTATTTAGGGGGTGCTATAGATTTTCTTGGATCCGATTCGGGGATTTGTAAAAGCAGTGGAAAACATATTATTCGTACAAAACAGTACAACAGCCTATGGCTCAATGATCCACAATTTGTAGGATCGTTTGAAAGTGGCAAATTCGTTTATTTTGTTTTTAAGGAAGCAGCTGTAGAATACATAAACTGTGGGAAGGTAAGATATCACCAAAGATTTAATTATTTTGCTCTTCTGACGTAAAACAATATTTTGGCACGTATTAATTTATTATGAAAAAAGTGATTTTTTTTATTTTTTAATATATCAATAATATGTTTTAAAAGTGTTGTTTGTGTTTGACCTTAAAAGTTTTTATTATAAAATATATTTATGTATACATAATGCATAGCTATTCGGATAACTATTTCGCCCCCGTAGATTTTTTCTCGAATGCCATAAATTCTCGCTCTCTCTTCATAAATTTTAATAAATTTTTTATTGAAAATGGGGCTTTGTTTGCTTCAGATTATTTATTCTCGAATAGCAAGAGTATGCAAAAACGACGTTGGTGGCCAGTCAATGTTAAAGGACAATTGGACAACCTTCCTAAAAGCAAGACTAAATTGTTCCTTGAACGGAGAATATCCATTCTATTTTAATGAGATCCAAGGAATTTCCTTCGTACCAGAGGAGAATCTATTTTACGCAACATTTACAACACCAATAAACAGCATTGCTGGATCAGCTATTTGCGCATTCAACCTTACTGCCATCAATGAAGCCTTTTCAGGTCCGTTCAAGTATCAGGAGCACGCGGGAAACTCTTGGGACAGACATTATTCCACCTATCGGGATAATTTTGATTGCAATGCACCCACCGACACAAAATATCTCATGGAAGTCTCAAAATATCAACTTATGGATAACGCCGTTCAAGCCACTACATTAAACCCCCTATTTGTATCCGAATTGGAACGATTTAATCATATAACTGTGGACATTACTGCAACTAAATTGCATTCTTCTTTACATGTATTATATGTAGCTACCACAGAAGGTTTTGTGAAGAAGCTGTCTGTTCTACCAAACACTCATGAAACATGTGTCGTGGAAGTTTGGCAACCCGTGGTCAAAGAAAATATTTTAAGTATTCAGTACTTGAAAGAATCGGATTCTTTGTACGTGGGTACTAATACGGGTTTATTAAAAATACCGTCAGATCACTGTAGAAGACACGTGTCAAGGGAAAGTTGTCTGAACGCAATGGATCCTTATTGTGGGTGGAATGAACTAGAAGACGCTTGCACTGGGGTCCCCAATGGAGGACCCTTAGTGAAACATTGGCATCAGAGTATTACTTCGTGTCCAATCCTTAACGCTCCAGTTGACGGAGGTAAATTTAATATTGTACTATATTATTAAATTATTTGCAGAGTTTAATTTATTATTATTTTTTTTTTCAGGTTGGAGCAGTTGGTCTTCCTGGGCCCCTTGTCAATTTCGAACGTTAGAAAACGTAGAATCTCCAGATACGTGCATGTGTCAAACGAGACAGTGTAACAATCCGGCGCCAAGAAACGGTGGTTCTGAATGTTTAGGTGAATCAATCGCGGTTATAAATTGTACCGTACATGGGGGGTGGACTCCTTGGTCAGCTTGGTCGGCGTGTTCTGCAACCTGCGGAATCGCAGTGAAAACAAGAAAAAGGACTTGTTCAAATCCTACTCCTGCCCACGGAGGTCGCGTGTGTGTTGGTCAAGATAGAGCCGAAGTCCTTTGTGCTGAAAATCCTCCTTGTCCTGTACCAGTCTCACAGGTAAGAGACGGCCAGTGGAGTGAATGGGGAGACTGGGGACCGTGTTCTGTACCGTGTGGAGGAGGATTTAGGAAAAGACAAAGACGGTGTGACAATCCGTTGCCATCCAACGGTGGATTAGACTGTATAGGTTGTCATTTAGAATATGAAACGTGCAATATGCATTTTTGTCCTGAACAAAAACGTCATAGTCACTGGACTCCTTGGTTATTAGCCAATAAAAGTACAGACGTTGGTGAATATATAGAGAAACGATTTAAGTTCAGCTGCCAGGCACCCGTGCAAAATCATTCTCAAATAAAAATAAGTTTATACAAAGAAGATGAGCGAGTGTGTAGGGATGGTATGTGCGCTCTTAATAGTTTAGAAACTATGACACAATGGAGTTCATGGAGTCAATGGAGTGAATGTTCTGTAAAGTGCGGAGAGGGAGTGCAAACGAGGCATCGCCGTTGTAAAGGAGGCGGTCACTGCCACGGATCTTCACTACAAAGTAAACGCTGTATCAAAAATCCTTGTAGTGACGAATGGGGATGTTGGACTGATTGGTCCCCATGTAGTGTTTCATGTGGTCTAGGAGTTAAGAAGCGTACCCGAGAATGTTTGGGGAAAAATTGCAATGGAGAGTCTGTCCAGGAAAAGCCTTGTGAGGAACCACCTTGTTCTTGTAAGTATAGAGAAATGTTTTGTAAACAGTAAAAAAATGCAGTCAATCCATCATTTAATTACAGCTTTGCTTGGGTGGGATAGTTGGACAGTTTGGTCTGCCTGTGATGAAAATAATGAACAACATCGAAAAAGAAAGTGCCGCAGTTCAAATCCAGGTCCGCACATGTGCAAGGGACCGGAAAAGGAAACAAGAATTTGTGTCCCAGAATATTCGTCCAATGGTAAGTACTGTAATATATTAACACTTAATATATTAAGCTAACAAATTAATTATTTCTTTATAAAGATTTTGGCGTTAAAGAAGCGGAACTAAAGACTGCATCGTTAGGAATTGGAGGTGGTATAATAGCAGCATACATAATAACAGGATTTGTTGTTGGCGTGCTAACGTGTTTTCCTACAATAATATTTTACATGTATCTAAAGAAAAAGAGACACAAAGTTCCTAGTTCTCCTCATTACATTAGTGCAAAAGAAAACCCTTATATACCAGTGCCACTGCAAGATTTATCAACTAGAAAACAACATGGTGCATCTTCATCTCATTCGATTCTGAACAATTCGCATTGTGGGACGATAAAATCAAACAAATTGTTCGATTTCGACACTGCAACTATTAAAAGAAACAGCCACGGACTTAACAACGGGCACAGAAAGTCCGATAATTTTTACTATGACTAAAATGCGACTGATTAGATTTAAGGAGTTTACATTGTGCCAGTGAAAATTAAAACCTTACCATATTGGAAAAGGTTTTAAACAATGTACCTGTGTAATTAATTGTATAAATAATTAAAAACTTCACTGAAACAATGCGTTACCTTTCGATAAAGTGCTGAAAATGTAATTAATTTTGTAAGATATGTCCAACGGCCGCGAAAGCCTATCTCAATTTACATTATTATATTTATAGAAATTATACGCATAATTGTGATGATAACAGATAAAGAAATATTTATTTTATGTACAGAGTACTATACCTCATATTTAACCAAATTCATATCACACTATTGTTATTTAAAAAAATATGTACTGTAGTTTCTCAGATTAACATTGTTCTAACATGCTGTAACAGGGAAATATTTCGCATATAGGTTTGATAAATATTTCTAAAAAGACAGTTTTTTATTTGTTTATCTTTCGTCAATGACGGAGAACTTTAAAATTACACCTCAATAATTCTTTTTTAAGTATTGCCTGTTCAAAAGAAAATGTTTTTAAGCCGATGTTTTTTTTATATTGATTTGTTATTCTTTTAATACTGTTTTGTCATCTTCTCGTTCACTCTGCTGTACATTTACTTATTAAATACATAAATAAAGAAGTATTTGAGTTCTTTTGCTTAAAACACGATAAATAAAAGCTCTTTTAATAAATAAAGACGGAACTTGACAACATTTTGATATTAAAGACTTAAGAAATTTAAAATTTTATTTTGAATGCTTTTTAAGAAACAAGCACAAAATAAAACGCTAAAATTAAAATTATCTTTAACAATACGTACTATATAAATGTATACATACATGTTTATATTAAATATGTAAAGAAGCCTTAAAAATATTTAAATGTTCAAGTTTGAAATAAAAATATGGCAATTATTTTACTGTAGGTATGTAAATGAAGTGAAATGAGTAATTAACGACAAATACATTAATTTATGCAGCAAGCGAAAAATAAATAAATTAAATAGTGATGAAATTTTTTTTAAGGTGATAGATATACTTTCATTGATTGTATAGGCTCCTATCAATGCAATTTTTTTTACATTCAACAGTGCTTTTAATCTTAATTTCTTGACTAGAGTTTAGGGGTTTGTGAATCAAGTATTCTAATTTTCAAATAAATTAGAAAACTTGCCTGCTCTTACTAGAGTTTAGCCAAATAAACATTAAATGGTTAAAACATTTTAGACATATTTCTTTAATAGCCAAACAAACTACTTCTTTTTAATTTTTGGGGAAGTAGATTGAAAAACACTAGAAGCTGACATTAGATTTTCAATATACTGACCTAATACTTGATTCTCGGATTTTAATTTTAGATTTTCCTCTTTCACACTATCAACCCTTTGAGAGAGGTCATCGAGAGTATTTTGCAGCTCAAGGACTTGGGCAATTAAACGCGCCTTTTCTTCCTGTTCGTCAGGACTTATATCTGCGTCCAGACTATTATGCTGAGGACTAGAACTATCGTTGGTGAACGACGACTGAATAGAATCCATGCTTTTTCCATGAATCATGTTTGATGAGTTTACTTCAGACTCTGTATTGCTCACATCTTGATCTTCGTTAATAATAACTGAAATTATCACAAAATAAAAAATTCATTTCGTAAAAAATTAGTTAATGATGTAAATTATACAATAAAGCACCAATTTAAAACATTAAAAGAATTATTTCGTACCTACATAACCTCAACCAAGTTTATAACCAAGTTCGATATTAATGGATTTGAAAACATTTTAAATGATTTTAAAATACTTTAACGAAAATTACCTTGAGGATCATCGTCAGCCAAAGGAATGTTGTTAATATCTTGTAATTGTGTACTTGCCATTTCAAGTATTTTAGGGGAGGTTGTAATCACAAGTGGCTCGCGTACACAGTTCACTGACAATGTAACTATAATTGATAATTCTTTAAATTAAAAGTTAATAGGAAACGCAAACTTATATGTAATCACGGTAAATAATTACAATACTATATTTATATAGAATTAAAACAAGGAAAACGTCAGAAAACATGAACATCAGCTCACAAACGTCAAAACTCATGTCATATGTCAAAAACCGTAATTGATAGGCATGTTTTGTATTGTTTTTAATGGTTTTGGTACCTGGATCTATTTGTGCAGACCAATTGGTAGGTATACTTAACTGCTTAACGTGTCGCAAAGTAATGAAAAAAAAAATTTTTATAATACCTATATTACATTTCAAACTGATAATAGTTACTATAACAAAAAATTATTGATATTATTAAGTAAAATGTAATGAAAATGGTATTATCTTTAAATTTAAAAATTGCCTTGTTAGTTTACTGCAAATTTCTCTGCAGCGTTGCCAGCATAGACAATGCAAGATTACCAGACAGAGTTGCCAAAGCAAAACTCATCTCAGTGACGGACAAATAATGTCAAAAACACATTTTCACTTAAAATTATTTATATTTAGAAGTTTTGATATTAAAAAAGTTATTTAGAATCCAAATAAAGAAAAATATTTCGAGATACTTGACGTGACTTTATATTTAAAGGTGTCCTTATTATTTGTAAGAAATGTCGTACTAAGTTACTGGATTTGTATATCCTTTTTTGCTGTTTTTGTTACATTAAACTGATGGAAGGTGTTGATGCAATTTATTATGAAGAAGACGAAAATGCAAGTGATGAACATGCAAGTGTTACTCTCATACCTGACCCTGTTGTTATTCGTGGAGCTGGGAACTTGACTGTGTACTTACATTATAACCTTTGGTATATAAAAATCTTTCATGAGTTTATTTTCAGATTTGGTCTAAGTAATAGATTTAGCACGGAATTTCCAAGTGGTTTGGTATCTCGTGTTGCCCCTGAAGAGTTTAAAGAAACAGTTGTAAGGATTAACAATGTCCTTAAGAAAACTCTTCCTGTTAATGTTAAATGGTTATTTTGTGGATGTTTATGTTGTTGCTGTACCTTGGGCTGTTCCTTGTGGCCTGTAATTTGTCTTAGCAAAAGGGTAAGAAAGTATTATCATTACACTAACTTAAATTAACGCCATCTGTGACAATTTGCTGTAAATTATAGGTTATTGACCCTGAGTTCAATGACCTTTAATTTAAAATAAAGCGCAAATATAAAAGTATTTAAAAATACATTAATATTTCTTTTGTTATTGCAGACACAGCATTCATTAAATAAATTGTTAGAATGGGAAAACAGCTACTTATATCATAAATTAGGGCTACATTGGAGACTTTCTAAACAACGTTGTGATTCATCTTCAATGATGGAATACGTAATTTTAATTGAATTTTTGCCTAAACTGCCAATCTATAGACCAGACTAATACGAAAATTTATAATTAATTTTTTACTGTTTTGAGCAGCTCCATAAAAAATTGAGATTATGTAACAACTGACTTTTTGTTAAAAAGAAATAACATTAATTTTTAATTAATAGTTTAATACTAATTATTTTTTAATTAAGTATATAATACTACTCTTGTCAATTTAATGTCTAAGTAATTATTATTTATAGAAAATCAGACACCTTAAGTATGAGGATGTGTAGCTGGTTTGTTTATGTATTTGGTTTTCAATTTTATAACACTACCTGACTTTTATAAAGTAAATAAACGATAAAAGCGATTTTCATTCGTTTCTTTTTTTTTACGCTTAAATGAATTTCTTGTTTTTTGTATAAAAAACTTATCTGCTTTTAATAACACAAAAAATTATTGATAATAAAAATATATTACTTATGGACTTCTGTTAAAATATATACATTGTGCAGGCACAGCCTGTTTATCACATTGAATAAATTACAAATTATTTCGTATCAAATATTTGAAGGCACTTTATCAATGAAATTAGCAGGAAATTGGCCCCTTTGTCCTTCAGATTCTCCAATTAACCAATCTTCAGAAATTCTACCAATTACAGTAACAATTTTACCAGGATATAGGGGCAAATCACCTGGTAATTGTGGTCTAAATTCATAAAGAGCAGTTGCATTATTGTTATTATTTTCTAAAGGCACTTGAACTTCAACAAAATTGGCAGGAAACATGCCTTCTTTGTCACCCACACGACCATAATACCATTCATCATTCACTTTTCTTAGTAAAATAATAATATCATTTACCTGCAAAGAAGAAATAATTTAAAAAAAATCAAATTCAACCCGGAAAAGAAAGAAAATCGTACCTCCAGCTCGAGATCGCCATCGTAAGGTGCAGGATAATTGTACAAAGCAACAGCGTATGGTGTGTTAACATCAACAGCTTCTTTGGGGGGGCTTGGAGGAGGGATGCTTGGCATAGGAGGAGACTCACTGCCCGGTAGAAGTTTTCTAGAACTACTACTTGTACTAATTTTATTTGGTTGGGCTCGAATTATGGTGGGCATTGGCATTTGTATAGTTGGTTTATTAGTAATAGCTCTCTCAGTTTGCTGAGAGTATATAGGAGATTGAGATGCACTAAAATGTGTTATAGTTAATACAAGGTTTATAAAAGGAATATTGACGTTTCTCTACCTGTTTGACTGCAAAGACCATGTATCATATACATTGTTATCCAATTCAAAACTTTTTTTGCTTGATGCTAAGCTGCTTGTACTGTTACTAAATGAGCTGGAAATGCTCCCTCCAAATGCATTATTTCTGTTTGCAATAAAATTGGCAGGGGAGCGAGGAGGACTTAGGTCTATTAAACAAACATCTTCATATTGCTGATTTAAGTTCCAAGCAGATTTGCTTCTCATTTTATTAAAATTTGGTGGAGGTGGGCGAGGGGGCGGTTTCTTCTTTTCTCCATTTCTCAGTCTAAAATTTCCTCATGAAATGACGTCAGAACATTGGCAAAAGATCGTCAATATAAATAAATATTAAATTATTTGATCCAATATTTACAAAATAATTAAGAAACATACCTCCCCGAAAACGGTTTACTCTGTAGTTGTTGTGGTACTGGGGGTGGTGCTCTGGATGGAACTTTCATGGTTTTCATTGAAAAATTTGATACGTATTAGTTAATTTCAATGTTAAAAAACTGGTTAATTAGAAAATAACCAAATTATTACAAAATCACTTCGTTTACAACGTACGTACTTCACCAAACACCTTGACCGCACTGCACTAATTTGTCAACACCAAAAACAACAAGATAACACGTTTACCACCTTAATTCACATTCATACGCACATAATAGTATCGTACAATACCGTTCAATTAACAAACAAAATAGATAAAATGTGAAACAAAAAAAACAAAAGGAAATTTCAAAGGAAAAGTGACAGCTGACAAAGATGACAGTTAATAAATAATAATATTAACTACTATATAGGGTGTACAAAAAATTTATATTTCATTAGTATAAGTAATAAAAAGAAATACCAACAAAGTTAACAGAATTTTGTTTATTTAATAGAATTATGATTGAATGTTCAATTTAAAAATAAAATATTATTGTTTGAGAAGATGAAACTTTATGATGTAGTTAGGCATCCCGCCTAATAGCTATGTTGTGCTAGCCGTTGTCTACATATGTATCAAATGGGATTGTAAATAAGCTTTTGAATAGGGGATTGAGGGTAAGTATCAGTGCGTCGGCGTTTTCAGCGTCGCGACGCGAGACGCTGGCCCAGATCGTCGTTGCGCGTTGTTAAAGAGGGATAGGCTGAATTTTGATGATGTGAAGAAATTGCATATTGTAAAATACATAGTAGTTTTTATTTTTATAGTTGCTCTATTTAAACCTACCTCATTTTTGCTAACAGTTTCTTCCAGAGCAAACAAGGGGTAAGCAAATTTTAAATTTTAAAATGCTTTGGAGTATTCAAAATTTAAGAGTAGAAGCCGGATTCACAGTCTATGTGGTTGCAGCATGGTTGTTTTTGTTTTGAACGTGGATCTAAGTTTTTTTTAGATAATTTTATTAATCAATTAATTAATTTGTATATTTTTAAGAAATTATTGTTGAAAAATTAACACGTAATTTTTTTAAACAATCATACTACAACTTTTTAAAAAAATAAATTAAATTATTAGTTAGTGATAGAAGTTCCTAATTTTTTCAGAACTTTTTTAATTTACAAAAAAAGGGCTAATGTTGACTGATTAAAAATATTTATTTAATATACTTGAATAGTTATTTAATGTTATTTTAATTTTAAATAAGTAAGTAATTTCTCTGTTATAGTTTCTAAAATTTCAAAAGAAAAAAGCAAAAATTTCTGACCTTTATAAATATATTGGCAATATATTTTAATAGATATAGCAATAAAGTATTTTTGATCTCTGATAAGTAGTAAATTCTATTGAGGTACGTTATAAAACAATGAAAATAAATAACAATAAAGCTGAAGATCGTTTTGAAGGGCCTGAGTAAATATATTTGATGAAACAGCTTCTTTCAATATTGACGTTCTTTTCTAGTGTTTCCCGTATAGAACCATCAATCAATTTTGTATCAGATCATTGTAATTGTTACAAACATACTCACATTACTTATAAAACGACATCGATAAATTATTGTCAATTTTTTTGTCATTAATGAATTGAAATTTAGTCTGACTTCATCTTCACAGCATGATTTCTAGGAGACCAATTAACAAAACCAATTATGAAGTTTTAAAATTTTTTACATTAAAAATTCAGGGCTTTCCTGGCTAATAACGTCTTGATTTTACATAATGATATTAATGCCATCAAAGGCTTACTTAATTGATCTATTGTTCATTAGAACTCTGTGAGAAATCATTAGTAGTCGATGGCAAATTATTTCCTATTTCCAATAATTAATAGATATGCACTATCTGCTGTGATTAAATGTTACCCGTAGTTTGATGATGAATTTATTGTTTCACGTTGTCTCATGTAAAATACATTTTTGGGATAGATCAATTTCTTATTTTCTATCTCAACTTTCTCGTAAATGATACACGTTTTCACGAAAAATATTCATTCTGAAACGTTTCGAGGCTGTAGTGCCGAAATACTCGAGGGAAATTTATCTAGCAGCAGAGGAAAGTTATCAGGGGAATAAAATGAATGTATGTTGTATCCCTGCTCGGAATATTAAGGACCCTTTTAGGACTTACGACAAATATTTAAAAACAACCCTAAAGTAAACGGAAATTAGATCTTCACGGCCTTTAGTGGCATGAAACATTATATCCGTGAAGGATAACAGAAATATCTCAGTTACTGACATTTTAATTAAGTATACTTTACTAATTAATTTACGTTATATCTATAAAAAAAATACAACTTATGAAACTGACGTATCCTGAAAGGATATGTATATAGCACATGTATCTGACAGAATAAAAATCGTTTGGAAACGTTATCTACGTTTGGCCTAGAAATGCTATTCGAACTATTCACGTTAGAACCACGGGCCCTATTGTAGTCTGCACATGTTAGGCTCGATTTCAGACAATTGGGATGTTTCAAACATATTGTTTTATCTTAAATTAGTTTTGCAACAGCTCTTGTTGCAGCCGGTTAGAGAATCGAAGTTATCTTGTTCAAAATTCCCGTTTCCCGTTTAATCCTCATTATTAACACATGACAAAATATATTTGAGTTTAACGTGGCTGAAAATTATCGGCACTTAAAACTACATAGGTTGTGTACTACATAATATGTTTAGAAACAAGAATAGAAAACTAATTAATTTATAAAGACCAAATTTGCAGGATTACGAGGTGACATCAAATGGTGACCACCCTGTATATATGCAGTATCTAAATTGTATTTTTTTCTGTTACAAAAATAATCTGTTATTTTGTTGTACCACCTAACGAATTGGACATTAGAAGTTTGAAAGAACTTTTTTGTAATCCATTATCAACTACAGTTTCCATTTTAAGTTTTTCCTTCCTTTTGTACTCCCGCTTGAAATGAACTTCACATTTAAAACAAAAAAAAAAAAAAGAGGAAAGCAAAAGTTGAATGGACTTAACTGAGGGGTTATTAATTCTCTCGTGCAAGTGTTCCACGAGATTAAAGTTAAATGCAGCTTATATCCTTTCTAGGACTATTTAAGGGCGTTAGGGTTTAAAATCACCTTCCCGTGCGTTTAATTGCAGCCGTTGCTTAATCAAAAAGGAAATATAATACCTACTGTTATAATTATGAATAATAAAACCCTCAACAACTAAATTTTAAATTGCACTAAATGTACGTATTGTATTTCTGTGTAATATGGGAGCATATTTTATGGTTGTCTTTTTTATAGTTTGCTTCGAAAAGAAAAAAATTTTAGGTGACGATGTTTGGAAATAAATTGCGGTCATGGATGGAAGCAGTTAGGCCTAAGAAAAAACAACAGCAACGTAAAGATAAAACTGCAAAAAATGGCCATCCAAATACCTCCGTAGTGTATACTACAAATCTTGATACGGTTTGCAGTTCAACATTTTCCGAAAATGACACAGTAGTGAGTTTGTACCAATTTTTATAAAATACGGTATTGAAAATGGCCTAATTTTAATTCTTTTAAAACACGCAGACGTTATTTTGGTCTTAAAAAATTAAAAATAGTATTTTTTTCGTTTAAAAGAAGTTCTAATTCTGATTCAGTTTGAGTTTTAAGTTAAAAAATTAATTTGTGGAATTATGTTTTTTTGCGTAGCAAGATGTAGTGGCGAGAAAACCGATAATTAATAGCGAATGTCGATATTCTGGTACCAATTTGTCTTCCCCTGAGTCTGCGTATTCGACTGGTTATTCTACAGATGGTACTTCACCTGGTGCTCCTCCAGAGTACTATGTAAACGTTAGAACAGGTAAATAAATAAACATTGGCTTCAAATGTAAAAATATTTGGAATATTTTAACTATGTTACGATTAAATTAAACACGTGTGCAAAATTTTTGGTTTCTTTGATACTAAAAAAAAATTGCTACGTGTAAGCCATATAGTTTATTTTTTTCCTTAATCTTATCTATTGAAACAACTAAAACTTTTTTTAATTTTTTAGTTAGCTTATAATTTTTTTTAATCAAAATTTGGGAACGTTTGCAATTTTCAAACAATTAGATATTTAATTCATAATTAAAGGTACAAAGTACTTCAGAGATGGTGAGCCTTGTCCAGGTTACAGATTAATCAATAATAACGCACAGTCTAATGGAAATTGTACCGTTGTAAAAAAGGAGCAACAACAGGCTACGTCTCCTTATCCTTGCACTAGCAAAATTCATAAGGTAAGTTTTTCGAAAATAAATCAAACGGAAAATAAATATTTTTCCCGTAACCTCTGCTCCTGCCCTCACAACTTCTCGTCCTGTCAACTAAAAAGTTATAATTCAAACCGCTTGCATCGCTATAGATTCTTCGGCATCTTTTACATAAGAAACAACCCTCAGAGGGTGAAAAATTTCACGAGCGTTTTTTATTACTTACGTAAATTTTCTGCACGTTTTAAGGTTTTTTGAAGAAAAAGTGTTTTCGGCCACACGTTGTGTAATATAAAATGTTAGTGGCAGCGAACGTGTTTAATGTGTTTAGTAACAATTTCCGGTACATAGTAGATACACAATGTTCGTTAGTCTTTTAAGGTTGTTGGCTTCACAAGGTGCGAAACATTTGGTCTTATAATATTAGACCAGATGTTACAATTGGGTTAAAGTCGGAACTATTTTAATTATTAATTAATAATGCAAGAAAAAACATTCACTTTTCCCAGTTACTGCTGTGAAGCGTATAAAATTTTTATTGCGTTTAAAAGTATTTCCCCTAATTTTTAGAAAAAAGAAGAAACAAAACCAAAAAGTTCAATCAGTAATTCAATAGAGCCTAATTTAAATTCGCCGCAGCAGAACAATGCGCCACTACGCAAGGATGCACCCACCCCTGTGTCTTCCCCACTATCTACTCGACTTCCCGAAACTATGGTCACTTCTAGTATAATGTCTCCAAGGCAAAGAAATAGAATCCAGACAAATCCGTGGCTACCGGGGAACTCCCTAAGTCCAGGAGCGAGTAGTATCACTCTTCACCCTTTACGCCAAGAGCCCTTCACATCGCCTCTTTTAAATAACTCGTATGAAATTTGGTTTGTGTACATAATATTGGTAGTTATGATAACGTCACATTTTTAGTTCTAACTCTCGTGTAACTGCGTTTCAAAATCAAAGAAGTCCGTCAAAGTATGGAGGTTCGGTTCAGGGCGAGTCATTGTCATCTTCGTCATGTTCATCTCTGAGCGACGAAAATAACTCATGGGATTCAAATTTGCTTCATGTAAATTCCCGGTTGGACGTGGCAACCGATGAAGACGACGAAGAAGATTGCACGTTAAACGAAATGATGGGCAAATACGACGAAAGCTACGTGTATGAGAAGGAAACGGATATACTAAGTGACAGCGATCCGACCGATTGTGAAACTGATATTGACACGGGACAAGACGGTGGCGATGAAGGAGAAGCCACGGAAAGAGAATTCGATTTCATTGATAACGGCTCTTTAAAAGAATTTGGCCATTTAGAGAACGAAACCAAAAACACAGGACACTGCGTATACTTCAATTATGACGGTCATATTAGGCAGAGTTCGCGCAGGAGGACTACGCGAAGATCTCAAAAGACTGATAGCAAAAACGCCAATTTTGAAAAACGTAAAAGATCGAATTCTTTTATGAAACGACCCAGACACGCTGCCGAATTAATTCACAATAGACCAGACACTGATCAAAGGACCGTCAGGAACGGGTCCAGAAGTGCAGGAACGACACCCATTTCGATTAGAAAAACTAAACGATTAACAACCAAATATCTGCAAGAAGAACAACAACAGAAAAAGCGTTCCAATTCCGTCAGTTGCACTGAAACCATAAGTCTCATAGATAAACGCGACATAGAAGCTGAGAAAAAATATAAAGAACTTATTGTGGAAGCTGAACATATTTTAATGACTATGAAAACTAACGGCATATCCCCAAGACGACTTCCAACCCCCACAAACAAAAGGGTGGAAATGTTACGGAACGGGGAATCTCCTATCAAATCCGATGGTTATTTGAGGAATAGACTGATTGAAGACACGGCTAATCTTCATTTGTCTAACATTCCGTCCAACGTGTGTAGTCCTAAGAAAGTTAATTTTGCCACTAACAATAATTCACGTCATTTAATGAAGAGGGAAGTCGAAATCAGACACTCGCCATTAGAAATGGCCAATAAGAAAAAACTACTTTCACCCAAATTGTCCAGGAAAAGTCCAAAGTTTCGTAAAAAGACGAGTAAAAGTTTAAGTGTAAGACGCGGAAGTTCTTCCTCAGACGACGAGAACGAAAAAAGGCCTAAAAGAAATCACGTTTTATCCAGAAAAGACTTCGTATGTCCGCAAAGCGAACCAGTTAAAAGAAAAAACTATTTTACTGACAACAAAATATTTGTTCACTACAATTATAAAGAGGGACAATTAAATCCAGGTCCGTTTTTTAATATTTCCTCACAAGTATTTCTATAAACGATAAATTTTTAATTTTTCAGATTCAAACAAGCCTTACATTTGCAACAGATCAGGGTTAGATGTAAACAATAGTGGCGAAAATCTTCGTCAACAGGTTTTATTAAATACTATAGCCAATTTAAAGAGAAGTTTAGAAGATCAATCGGCATCGCTGAAACAAGTCTGTCGAAGCTCACAGAATATTAACGTCTGAGCTATATTTATTGTTACTGGTGCGTCTTCTCGTTTGTGGTAAGTGAAAAATATTTATTTATTTTTGTTTTTATAAAACATATCTACTAAATAGTAGTAAACTAGTTGTTGTTTGTCTTCCATTAGGGAGGATGTATCACTTCCACAAAAATAATTAAAAATTAGAAAGTTCACATGAAAAAGTTGTTTAAAATTTTTATTCGCGATTTTAACTGCTTTACGAGTCTAAATAAATCTTAAAAAAATTTTAAATGAATTTAATATTTAAAGTATGTAATTAAAAAAAATTTTTTATTGAAAATTGTTCGGTGTAGTTTCAGATAAACAACATACATATACATACGTATACCTATACTCCCCTTGTAAGCTCAAAAAGAATGTGTGAATCATTACATAGTGTACAATTTTATTTAATAATTAATTATTTTGCTATTAAGTTTATTCCAAAAATTGTTTTTATTATTTTCTATGTTACATGTTTATTATGGTTGTTATACGAATAGACAAAAGGTGTTGAAAACCAAAATAAATTATTCTAACAATAGATAAGAATACGATATTGTTTCTTTTTATTGTTATATTACGTAAATTATATTTAAAGAGTCGCATTTGTTTAGGAAGTATGACTATTTTCCATAAATTATATAGTCACATTCCTTAACATTTAGAACTATAGAATCTGATCAACAAAAACAAGAATGTGCTCCCTCTCCCATAACTTACGGTTAGTCTAATAAGTTTTTAATTTTTTTATTTGAACGTTAGAAAAAAATTATGACGGTTTGACACGTAAAATGGGGTTTCCAGGATAATAGGATAAAAGACTAAAGAAAGGAAAAATAAAAAGGTACTTAAACAAATAATAAAATAAAGATTATTTTTAAGGGGAACGTGCAAATAAAAAATTTAAATTTAGTAGTTCTATAATAGTTTAGTCCTACAATTACTTAATGTACCTACCTACATTTACATCAGCGATTCCCAAGGGGGGCCGTGACTTTCGGTTATCATCAGATGCATATTATAAATGATGTTTAATTAGTAAACTATACTCCGTTTATTTTCTGTAGAGATATGTCCCCTCCAACGTACTAGATGCGAAACGAGAAAAGTGTAGCAAAGGACACGGAGCTCATTACTCCTTCCGCTCTTGTCTGTTTAACATAGTTGTTAATACAGTACCTGCCAAATGTTAAGTTTCACCATGAATAATACAGTCGAAAACAAACGTTAAATATCCAGTGCAAAGATTCAAAGTTACTATATTACGGTAAGAATTATAAATAAAAATTTTTCCCATTAAAACCCAATGAATGCAAATAATAAATGCACGTGTGAGGTTCTGGTGATGCAGATATGCAACATTCCTTAATTTTTGGCACAATACCGATGGTAATAGTAATACATTCATGCAATGCAATGTTAGCAAATAAAGTGGTCAAAATTCCGCACAGTACTTTACAAATTATACGCTTGTTACCGATAGCGACTGTCGCTCCAAGTTGTCTCCCTCCTTTTCTGGCCTAGTGCCGTTCTTTTTTACTTTGCGCCGGTCACACTAAAGGTCACATCTCTAGAGGAATAAACGAAAAAATTTTAAGATTTCATATAAAATTAACTTGTATTATAAACTAGAGGGCAATGGGATTTTTCTTGCTTATAAATGGGGCGGTGGTCCAAAAAAGTTTGGGAATCACTGATTTATATTACGAGTATAAAACCATTATTATAGAATTATTGCTCAATTTATTAATAATTATTATTATTTTTGGACAATTGGTTTAGCACCTTTTGTGAATAAAAGTAGTGAGTAGATTAGATAATAGGGAAGCTGTTATAAAGTTAACTTGTCGTATATGTTGATTATTTATAGAAACTTTAGACAATAGTCATTAACACTACATTAAAATATAGAAAATACATAGCATTTTAGAAGTAGTGTTTTATGTATAAAGTAAGTATTTTCAACTTTTTAAGTTGTAGTTTACTTTTTTAATTTTTTGTTTTATAAAATACGTTTATATGCAGCAAAAATCTGATTTTTACCAATAGTGGAAACTAGTTAACACTAGATTCCTCTGTTACATCTAGAATTGTCTAATTATACCTATCTAGAATTAACTTTTGTAAAGAGGCGTTTTGATTAGTTATAGGTGGATAATTCTATATGTTACAAATTAGACTAAAATGAACTTCAATTAGGGGTAACATACGTACAGTTGAACTGATTGCTTTCTTTTTTCAGTGTTAGAGAAAACAATCTAGGCCTAATTGTAAGTGGGCTTTATTTTTTGACCAAATAAAAGTAACACACAATAGCAATATATATTACGAATATGTAATTTATTAAATTGAAATTGTTTATAACAGAATTTGATTGGTTTTTCGAACAAAATTTTTTAGAAAATTTGATTAAATTAAATTAAATTTTTACTCTACATTAGTATTATTTATATGTGTACCTATATTTTTAGTATAGTACGACCTTTATTGTTATATTTTAATGTTGTTATTTGATTAAAAATTCTCTTGAATAAAATTTCCAAAACAAAAAATGTTTTAGTTAAAAATATATTTTGTTTGCCCTCACGTGAATGGTCCTCATTTTTTTTACGGTTCTATACGTTCAAAAAAAAAATTGTAACTATGTTTATTTATCATATCCAATTTGTTTTGAAATGAAATTTAATACACACGTGAATTTCTGTAATGTAAATAAATGAATTTTGTAATGTAGGAGTCAATTTTGTCGGCCAGTTTATATTATAAAAATATCGTGTTACATATCAAACTAAAGGGCTTACTGTGAGGATCTCAAATACAGATGTTTTTTTTTTTTTATAATCCAAAAATAAATAGTTTTGAAGGAAACAGATAAAAAATCAGCTCCACGTTGCGTTATTTAATTTTACTACTTATTGGAATTAAAAAGCACTCAAAGTGTATTTTAATTTTTTTATTTTTTAAAAATATGGCCGTAATTACAATATGTATGTATTTGATTACACAAGTACTACTTTTCCCCATTGAATAAAACAATATGGTACTAAGATTTTTGAAATATTTAATCGGCGACTTTCATAGCTGTTTTGAATATATTTTCGTGGATGCGATGTAGGTCGTTTAATACCTTGCAACAGATATCGCACGAAAAAATAAAACGAAACTGAAAAAATTTTTAATTACAAAACGGTTTTCGTTATTTTTCGTACTTACATTCGACTGAGAACAGCCAAGCAATTTGTTGACTACGATACGTTTGGAGTCCATTTCCGAAAGACGTACCGTGCGAATTTTGTCTGTTGAGTGACAATAAAAGCATTTTGACAAGCTTGTATTCATCAATTTTTGTCTTTTATTCATTCGTCTTGTAAGGGATATGCTATTTAAAGTTTCAGAACATTTAATAATCTCCTTGACACAATTAGAGCATAGAAACGATACAGAATCTCTCGGAAATGCCTAAAATTTTATAAAACCTCAGTAAATCCAAAAGAAAAACTTCTTAGAAGAGTAGAGTCTTAACTGACATTTTTGTTTGATTATCACGTTTTAAAACAAAGGGCGTAGTCGGGTAAGGATATGAAAATTGTCCCCATAAGATATAAAATTACTAAGATCCTGCAAGTTTCAGCCCCTAACCTGAAGCGCTTTTAAAAAAAAAAATAAAATAAAATGTCAAAACAAAACAACGATTAAGTATATATTTATATTCACCTTAAATTTTTTTTTTTATTTTAGTTTTTCTTGTTCACTTATGATGCTTTTCGAACACAATTATGAAATATTGTTTTTTTAAAAGTTCATGTACCACTAGATAACATATAATTTATTCAGATTTTTTGAAGGGTTCGATCAAAGCAAAAAAAAATTAAAACTATTTCTTTGTCAATAAATCTCCACTTTTTAATCATTACATATAATACTTTTTTATGTTATTCTATAAATTTATCACTTTTCATCAATTAAGTAAATCATTGTAGAATATCGAAGAAAAAAATTAAACAATATATTTCTGTCAAAAAGTGGATATTTAGATATATGTATTTATATTCTTTCTTTTTTTGAGAAACCCCTGTAGGCATCTAAATCGTATAAAAATTTTATTGAAATCGCTTTATCCAAACCGAAGAAAAAAAATTTTTTTATTTTATAGCACCGATATGTCCTGAAAATTTTTATCCAATATCTTTTGGGGGGTATGCCATTTTTATAACTAACGTAACATTTTTACTTACATCAACGATCATGCACGTCTGTAGGAAATACAAGAACGCTGAGTCTTCAGGAGGACCCCTAACTGCCGTAGCTTTACCTCTGCAAACCCTTGTCCCACAAATTAGGCACAACATTGTTTTTGCAACCGGTCGTTAATAAAGATACGAAAGTACTTTCGATCGGAAAATGGGGAATGCTTTATATAATATCGTGAATCATTATTATTAACAGACATTCATATGTTATTATATTACACTATTGTTGAACCGTTGTACATAGGTATAACATATACATAGGCAAAAATAAATAAAAACAAAAATATATGCATATAACTGCTACACACACACTTATAAATGTATTTTTATTGAAAAAAGTGACTAATGGCGGGCTTTTATGAAATTTAAAAACTTCTATCGGTTAACCATTTTTTTATAGAAATTTTAATTAATTCATTAAATTTCACTATTTGAAAATTAATTAAAATAAATTGAAGAACCATCTACAAATTACCTCAAAGTAATGAGGCCGTAGCTTAGTGGTTAGAGCAATGGCGCGTAAAGCCATAGACCCGGGTTCGAATCCCAGCGGGGGCATGATGACAGCAGCAGATTTTTCCTCATTAATTTGAGGTAATTTGTAGATGGTTTTTAAGTTTATTCATATTAATGTACTTAAAATTTATTTAAAATTCTAAAATTTAAAAGCTTCAAACACGAACAATTTCGTTTTTTTAAATAGGACCTACCATACTTTATTTTTTCAATAGATTCCCTTTTTTTATCCTCTTTCAATCCATATAAATACTTCCTATTGTTTTATTTGAAAAAATTTGATTACTTTTGAATTTTTACTTACAATAGCTATTTTTAATACTTTTTACATAAAAAGGTTGGACAATTGACAACTACCGACAATTGATGCAAAATCAAGCCAAAAATTGTCCTTTCGATTAATTTATGTTACAAAAATCACCAAAAACGAAAACTCTCAATAGAGCACTAATTACAAATGTTTTTCTCGAACATATTTGTAACATAAATTAATCGCAAAAACGATTTTTATTGTGATTTTACTTTCATTGTCATTAGTTGTCAATTGTCCAAAGCACGCTTTTGTTATGCCACAATTAATGAAATGACCTATTCTAAAAATTTAAAATTACTCAAAATTTTTCAAATAAAACAATAAAAAGTATCTATATGGATCGAAACAAGATAAAAAAAGGAATAAAATATGGTAGGTCCCATTTGATAAAAAAAAAGTTATTTGAATTTGAAACTTTTAAACTATAGAATATTATTCTAAACACCCTCTATAAATTATTAAGTTCAATTTTTTCGAGGCGTTAGCTTTGAGATTCAGCTATCACTACTAAAAATTTCAACACTCTAGGTCGTATTTTGTGGAAGTTATGATTTTTTATAGTTTGGGTTGCGGTAGCGGTTTTTTTATAGGTACCTAAAATATTTGAGGGAGCAGGGGTGTAAGGTTAGGTGTGGCGATAATATAAACAAATAAGTTTATAAATTAAGACAACAAACGTATATTTGATATTTATTTATAGTATTTCACAGTGTGTCGATTATTAGTGTACTATGTTAACGGGGTACATATTAGGTCAGTGCGCATAGAATGTAGGGTTTGTAATAGGTACTTTGGGTATTTATTTATGGTTACATGTACGAGTAGTTGGTATGAAATGCGTGAACGTTGTACGAATACACTGGTAAGTTTTTTCGTGTGCGGCATGTTTTTTTTTTTAATGTGTTGTGTTGCGTGTTATAATGTGAAAGTGTTTTTCTTTTAATTTTTTGTTTTTTTTTTAAATGTGTTGGTTTGTGTTGTGCTGACGCGGTGTGGTCGAATCGCTAACGTAAAGATTAGTATATATCACATCGTCATATTGTTTGGTGGGTCGATGGGCCCACGTAGGGACCAATGGCAAGAGGGTGCTATGTCTAATAGAACATGTAGCCCTTATTTAACTTATATCGTCTTCTAACCTAGTTTAGTGAGAGATGAAGATTGTAATTTCGTAATTACTTTTCCATAGGTACTTACACAGACACTATAGTCAAGTGAGCGGGTCGTTTATTACGGAAAATAGTTATTATTGATTGTGTAGTTAAGTAATAGTATTTATAGTAATTGTAGTAGTAAGTAGTAGTAGTAGTAGTAATAATAGTAGTAATATTAATAATAATAGTACAGTATAATATACAGTAATAACGCAATATTCACGAAGTAACAAAATAACGACTTAAACATGATCACATAGTTCGTGGTCTTCAACTTGTTTTTTTTTTCTTTGGTAAGGAACAAGGAATGATGTGAACAACATCGTTCGGCGCGCACGAAAATTTTCTTTCTGATTTAATTTTTTTATTTCGCTCGCGTTAGGTCGCTTCCGTACGAGTTATTGTCATGTCATTGCGCCTCGTTTTTTTAAGCACATCCATTTTTTTTTCTTTAAATAATGTATTGTATTATAACGATGAAAATGCATTGTGCGTTCGGATTACGAAATATAACAGGCGCGAGGGGTCATTTAGGCCGACGATAGGGGACACTGACGCTGAACCTTCTTAGCCGTGGGACCCTTCCGGTTTCGACTGTGATTGCTGTTGTTGCTGCTGTTGCTGATCCCCCGTCGCTCGACCTGGGTCCGGTCCTGTTTGCTGAGCCAAATTCTTGTACAAAGTCGAATTCACGAAACGGGGATAACTATCTCGATGCATGAGAGTGTAAATTTGTAGCTGAGCTTCGTCAAACGTGTGGGGGGTGGGCCCTACCATATTACGGTTTATAATTTCGCGAACACGTGAGTCCAGGGACACCTACAACACAACAATTTTCTTTATCATAAAAAATAAAAACGATTTTGCACAAATTCCTTTTTGAGCTGAAAACAATCTGGATGGCTGGTATTTATTGTTAAGCAGATTTTTATGTGATTTGGTGGTGTTCGCCACACGGAACGTAAGCGTATATTTACTACAGGTTTGACGCCACAACAGAAGGAAACGTGGCCATTTGTTGGCCACTATTTTGTATCACAACGCGACTTTAAAAATTAGACTCAAATTCCCTATTACTCTAGACTTCAGCTGGTGGAATGAAAAAGGTATAAAAGCTAAGAAAGAAACTAGAAACTGTAATTGGTCAACGAACTCTGATAAAAATAGATTTACTCAAGTAAACATGATAAGGTTTGCAGTTGTAACGACGTAACGAGACATTTCCGTGAAAAACCTCTTGTGAAACTCCGTGAATGGAGCAATCTTCTACTTTCCTGGTTTTCTCACAAGCAAAAAAAAATTCTATTACAATTATATTTGCAACAGTGGGTCTTCGAAGAATTCGGGATATAATTTAAAAAGTTTTTAGTCGACTATTGTATTTTAAAAAAAATCTTTAACAACGGAACGAAATTTGGAAAAGTTAATTGAAACAAATTTTGTACCTAAAAAAAATTAAGTGAAAGCTTCTTGTCTTTTTAAAAGTGTTTTCAATGAAATTTGGAATAATTTCGAAATCTGGAATATTAATTGATTGGATTGATGCAAATATTTGCAATAACCATGTCATTAATTTTGTCAGCTCTGTAGAAACACTTAATAAAGTTATTATTGTACAGTAGATGAATTACACTCAATTATGGAATTTGACATTGCAGGAGAATTCATGTAATTTACTTAATACTCGAATAGATTATTTGACTTTGAGTATACTTGTTATAAAAGCCCCTTGAATGTGTGCTCTACTATTTCCTTTTCAACATTCATTAACTCCTAATGAATGCGGCAGATGGTACAATTTAATTCATTATTTTTCGTATATTATTTCTAAAGTTATGCACACATTAAATAAAATATCTCTTAAAAAAATTTTTGTTCGATTCACTTTCTATTACGAAAAAGGAACTTTATCAAAGGAATGACTCTCCTGGACGAAGAATGCATTGGATCGATCTTACGTACATACGTATAAGTATTTAGAAGTCCTCTTAACGTGTTGCATACTGTCTTTTATGCTTGTTGGATTGTCTCTTTACAGTGCAGTAGCGACTATCTAGTAAGTGGCACTTTCTTATTCATGAAGGAGCTATCCAAAACCACCTTCCGAATGGACGTGCTATTACCTACCATCTTGGTGAATAAACCAAACCCCTCTTTCTTATCCTTGACTGAGGCTTCTTTTTGTGCTTTATTAACCTCATTATAACATGCATTGGAGGCATAAAAGATATTTCTATTTATATCTTCCCTCTTTATACATAGATATTAATTATTATTTTTTCAAATTAATTTATGCATACCAAATATATAAGGGAAATACATTGTCCTTGGAATGTATCTATGGGTATCCTGTCTATTTTTGAAGGACTTACAACAATAAAAGCGAGATGTGGTTAGGCAAGTGGGTCAAGCGATACCATGAAAGGACAAGAGTTTTTCCGAAAAAATGTGCCGCTCAATGATAAGTCCTTCTTGAATGATTTGTGGGCAAAGTAATTGCAGGCAGATTTAGAATGTAATGTAAAAGAATTCTTACCTCTTTCGGAGACAATATTGAAATGTAGTCTTCGTAAATAATACGGGCTTTTTCTTCGATAACTTCGGGATTGTTTTCTTTTTTTAGGTCCTCACATGCTTGCCAGAATAGTATATTCTCTTCTGAATATTCGCACCGTAGAAAATCCCGGAACACCTTACGGCCAGCTTTAAAAATTATTAAATTTTTAAAGGTCGGGTATATATTTATAAGTATTCATTTTTAATTAATGTGAATTACAATTTTACCTGCGCTTTTCATTAATTTATCGAATGATCTCCCCCAACTTCTTATTTCATCAAGCGAAGGCCTGAAAGTTACACATATTCACGACCATTAAATAAGTTTTTCGGTTTCAGTTATTTCTATCGATAGAAATAAATAAAAAATATTAAAAGCAATGATATCATTTTTATTTCGTTTTTCCAGTTTTATATTTTTCGAATTATTAAACGCTATCATAAACCGGTTGATATGGAGTGATAATCATATTTTATCTTTTTACATATATGTAATTAAATATAAAATACCGCTTCAACACGTTGCACTATATTTTTTTTAAAATGATTGTACTCATACGTTTCGTTTTTTAACTTTGAATTAATTTTTATTGAAGCCCAATTAATGCGATTTATTTTTATAGTGAATATGCTTTTTTTCGTTTTCATATTAGTATTTGTGCTAAAATGTTGATGAATATAGCAACATTTGATGATTTAAACATCAAACTTACGGAGGATCTCCATTACAGTTAAGCAAATCTGCATTACTGTTGTTTTTCCCTTGTCCATTTTCTTCGTTCCCTTTTCCTGGAGTAGAACTGGAAATAGAAATGTAACATGTGAGCAAACAATGCGCCCGAAAGGGAAAAAAAAAAAGAAAATGTGTGGGTACTGATGGAAGTCCAATATAATTTTGGAAAAAGGGAGCCGCTACATATGTATCTACATTTGTAAAAAAGGCATGTTTTACATCTGGCATTCTCACCGTTTCTTTTTCATTTTGAATAGCTTTGACACGACCGTCAAGTAGTATTTACTCCAATTCATTATTTTTACAAGCAGCGTCACAAAGTGAGTGATAAACAAAATGTCGCGATTTTAACTGAACAGATCATGAACAAAATGAAACACTCATCCACGTACAAGTAAATATTACTTGTTAGATAAACATGTGATCAACTATTATTAAACTTATCTCATTACAATCTTTGCCCCACCAAACCGATAAACTTTGGAGGGATAGATTATCGAACAGGTTGCAACAAATCATTTCCAAAATATGAGCCATCCTCATTCAACAGTAGGTACTTCTGTACCAACTTTTCTTACTCATTACAATTTACTTGGAATTGATATTAGTTTACTTGACTTTTTCTGATTTATTAATTATGTGAAAGCAGAAAATGAAGTAAGAATAATTATTTGAATATATCCATATGTATATTATATTGTAATAGGGAGATAAGTTTAAGTTTAAGTAGAATTTTCTGGAGGAAATCCATTACCATGAGCAGCTGCAACAACAGCACCAACAAAGACAACAAGGCTTCTGCCTTAAACCTCCTCCTATAGCCGCCGATGTAGACCCACCACTACCAACCCCCGTTGAACCACCCCCAGTGACTGATGCCTTAGATCCAGGGGGGCCAGAAAGGCTACTAGATGAACCCCTCAATCTACAGCCCCCGCCGCCTGTTCCAGGTCTACTTTCAGGGACCCTCTCAGTCACACTGCAGGACATCTGGAAAACAAAGGAAAACCCCTACATCTAAAAATTTTTCATAGGTACGAACGAAACATCAAAAAGGAATCAAACACCAAATTATTTGTGTCTAAGTTTGCTTAAACAATTATTATCTTGATAGCTATTGGTACGTTTAAAAATTAAGACTAATAACAAAACATCAAAAATTTAAATAGTGAATTTAATTTGTTGTTAAATCTTTTTTTAAAAAATTATTAAAATTCAAATTAAAAAAACATTATTTGGACCAACATCGAACATTTATCAAACCTTTGTTACAAAATATTCATCCGTTTTTGGATCGTTCATTTTCGAAGAAGAAAATTTTATGTGCTTTGTATTTGTAACACCTGTAGATTCTTTGGCTGCCGAGAGTTCTTGTCGAAAGCTCCTGCACTGTACTGTACCCAGTGTCAGAATAGGATTTTAACTGCACAATATGAAAAGGTGACATAGCATCCAAATGCTCAAGCGCAGCCCGGAATATAGAGTGAATTTCAAAAAAACAAAAGTTACGACTCGTACCATTTATTTAGTTTCATTTAGACACTTTCAAAATAATGAATCTGATTAACATAGGTATGCATAAAAGGTCAAGTTCACTGGAAGAACATCGAGTATTTCATATATGGAAATATAATTGCCTGTTTGAAATTAGATTAAGTCATGCACAGATAATCAATTTCACTTTAATTAAATCAGAGTTGCAATTTGATTATTACGATTTTTCATCCACATATATCACAAAAAATCTCCCTATTTTTTTAAATCAATCAACAGTTGATCAAATTGATTATGTATCGTAGCTATTGTGATTGATGGTTATCGACTTAGATTAATAATAATTATAATATTATAATTTTCGGATTCAATTAACCGTTCAAAATAGTATTATTATACGGTTATTGTTGGTATGCAATTTTCTATAACTTTACTAGATATAAACGAAATAGCTAATTGTAAATAAAGTAGGTACACACATAATAAACATACTGACCCAATTTTTCTGTTTAAAATTACTCGCTTGATTATACGTGCAATGAAACTGATGCTGGATGATTAATCCTAGAAAAATTTGAAAAAGAAAATTCAAAAGAAGTTTTTAGTCTTCAGGATGGTTAAAAATAAGTAATAAATTATCAAAGCAATGGCCATTTGCTCATAGTTTTAATTCAATATGTTTTCAAGTTTAGATAATCCTATTAAGGGCAAAGTAGGATTCTTCTGAATACATTGGATGAAAAGGAAAAGAAAAGAATGTGATGTAGTATTCGTGAATACGTAAGCTTAATAATTTTTTTAATTTTCAATCTATTGCGCGTATGCGTACATATGAAAATAGCCCATTTATAATAGTCGGAAGTTTTCTTTCTCATGGTTATTGTCGAGTATATAATGCAAACAAAATTCTAATTTTAGAGGAATTGCTTTCGGGGCATCAGCCCGAAATAATTTTTAACAGATATGTACTTAAAAGGAACTTACTTAGGTACATATTTGTACTTACTAGGTACTTAATTAAAAGTGAAGAAAATATTTTGTTTATTTATTTATTTTCTTAGTTATTTTTATATACACGTGTGTACCTATATATTTTTGTAGAAGAAACGTACAAAATATTCTCCCCAGTTTTCTTACTTTTAATAGCAAACATTTGAACAGACTGAACGTGGTTTTACCTAACTTATTGATCAGGGAACGTAATTCAACACGTCGTAACCTAGTTTTTAGTGTGAATGTACCAATTTAATTCCTTGGCCCTACGTCCTGGGTATTAGAAACCCATGTACACAAGTACATACTTCATGTAACATTTTTGTCTTGTGTAACTTTTATAAAAATAAAAAAAATAGTTGAATCGTACATTACTTAGGTATAAAAATTTTATTTAAAGTTTGTGTAGGTAGGTACTTACTAATAATACGATAAAAAATATAAATGAAATATCGTTTTTTTTTAATCTTGGTAAAAAAAAAGAAGGTACCTAGGTACCTTGATGAAGTCTAAATTAACGAAAGAAACGAATACGGAGGGACAATAAGGTACATTACATTCATTTATTTTAAGGGAAAGAAGTAGAATTAGAACTTATTGCCTTTGTTACCTTGTTAACGGAAATCAATGTAAAGAATACCAACAATTTGAAGCCATAAAAAAATAAAAGAAAATGTAATGCAACGTAGACAATATTGTCGCAGGAGAGACGACGCATTCTTTCAGATCACGAAACAAACTTAATTACAATTTACGTAGATTAAATAAGGAATGATAAGAATTAACAATAATAATTGTGGGTATCATCAATCCCACAATGATAATACGCTCAAACCTGCGTGGTATTGATCTGTGCAAACGAGATACCTTTCATCAATGGCCATGAAGAAGTCGAGTTCGGACACACGTGGCCAGTATCTCCTCGGAGCTGGTCATGGCTCTGGGTGACACTCCGTCGACTCTTAGGGTTGCATACAAGAAATGGCTGTTGGTGCCGCTGCTGTTTGCCGCGGGAACAACGTTCCTCCCGACTCCTGCTGCAGTCCCCGAAGAAGATTGAGGGACACCACGACTACGCACTGCACTCAATACGTTGGTCCCGGTGCTGTGCCCCCCGCATCGCGCACTATTTTACCTTACCGCCTACCGCAGGGGCCCCGAACATTCGGCTGTTGCCCCTATTTCCATCACGAATTCTTAGCAAGGAGCAAAGACGGCGGAAGCGTTGGGCGCGGGCGCTCCTTCTACCAAACGGCAACTGGCAAGCGCCGCGGCGGCGGCACCGATAATGCGCGACGCGCGCCGCACCTCTGTGCGGGTGTCATGGCCGCTACCGACGCCACTCTTATTATATATACACCTATACACACAAACACACATATATACAACCCATAAAATCTTAAACTTATACCGGGTGAACAGAAACACCTCAACCTACAACCTTCGACTGAAGGAAATTTCTTGATACATGTAACAGATAGATAATATCTATCACGTTATCAGTTAAACTGCAAACTAAAATCAGCAACCACTTTATACGAACGAAAAGCGTAGATATAATAAAAATAAATGTACTGTGTTACGTTGATGAAGCGTTTTCTGATTCCGTTTTAAAAAATGCGTTTATTTTATATAAAATTTTTAGATGCATCGGAAAATTAATTTTTCACCGCGTATAGGTAGGTATATCTTCGTCACTACTTCGACGCCGATGCTTTTCCGTATCGCCTTGGCATGCGTCTTTCCTATTGAACTGACGCGAACAAAGAAACTCTTAATTATTGTTTCTAATTTCCGACCTACCTACTAGCAGTTTTATTACTTCTTAAACATTAGACATTTAACTATGTACCTACTTATAATTTTAATTATCAATATAGGTAATAAAAAACGATATCCTTTTCGTTAGGTACCTATACATTTTGTAATATTAAACTAAAATCATAATTAAAAGGGTTCATAAAGTTATGAACAACTCAGTAATATTTATTCACAAAAATTTTGATAAACAATAATACATTGGATCTTTTGAAATTATTTTGAGAGATCATATGCGCAGTCTCGATTTCTTTTGCTTTCCTTCGGAAAAAAAAATATGTATCTAACTAAAACGACTCTAAATAGAGTATTTCATTAATTTATTGTTTAATAAGTTATGTATTTATTTTATGTATATATTTATTTTATTTCTTTTACGTTTGTAGCTTTATTATTATATCTATCGATTGATTAATTCTTGACTTGCGCTCTCCTTGTATTTTTGCGTCTTCAAATTAAACATCATTTATCTTTGTTGAAACTTAATTAACATTTTTTAACGCGCTCATAAAATTGTTCGTATTAAATTAAGAGTTAATTATTTAAAATTGGAATAATATTTTGTAAATCTGACGAATAAATAATTCTTTAAGTCCTTTGATCCTTTTTTTAAATAACTTAAGTAAATTATAATTTACTCGCTATTAAGAGAAATTCTACTTAAAGTCCTTCTCAGTACCAAACACTATTTACATGTTAAAATATTTTTTTAGAATAAATTATACTGAAAGTAATGGTGCTTTGCTTTGCTTCATTTCATTTCTTTTAAAATTAGGTTAAATTAATTTTTCTTTGAGATTTACAAATAATATTAACGATTTCGCGACGTTTTTTGGTCATGTAAATACTTATTAAGTTAACAAGTTTATTTGTCGTTATCATTTCATTTTCCACCCACGTACGCTACGTTACAGAATGGTGTGCGGCGCTAGTCAAAATACACCCTTCAGTCAGGGCTACAAAGCCACTGTACTTTTTGCGGAGCAACCTAAAAATAAATTTTACATCCTTTTACATGTTTAGGTACTTCTATTTTGATACCTACTACAAAGTTGATAATTATAGTAAGAATGCAACCGAGTTGCGACACATAGGCGGACTCACCCTCACGTTGTTCCTGGTTGCTTGGCAACCCCTGTTTACCTCCCTACACCCACGCCACCCTCTCATATACCCCATACCAAACGTAGTTACTCGTAGAACGTTTTTATCCTAAGAATCAGAGGCGCCACATATAAGTTTCAACTTTATCTTTTTCCTATCTATAATGCATCTAAAATAGTAAAATATATTAATAGACAAAAAAAAAATATTAATGCAATTCGTAAAGTTATGCTATAGATAAAAGGAATAATAACTTTTCACGAAAGTTTGCGATACTTAGTTGTATTTGCACCAATTTAGGTATTAGTTTTATCGTCAAACCAATTAATGTTTCGTATGATTTGAAATTAATGTAAAGGGTAGAATTAGTGGCTACTTTAACTAATATCTACTTTCAGTTGGTGATCACAATCACGATTTTCTTTTTTGGCTTAAATATGCCTTTTTTAGTAAAGTGTACTTTTTTGAAGTAAGATTTACGCAAAAGTTTATAACAAATTTCGTAGATTTAAATCGATAAAAAAAGCAAAATCTTGTTATCAGCTAATGCAGATAGTGGAGGTCCTGATCGGAAGAACGTTAAAAAAAACAGGTCGAAAGAAGTGATTAAAATTTTGTTTCTTCGGAAAAGACGAACGCTTATGTTTCAACCCTCGCAAGGGGTTGTGGAGGGGGTTGAAAGGAGAATAGTGCCCCGGGCAGCGGGTGCTGCATCGATGGGTGGGTCAGATATCTCATACACTTTGTTGGTGTAGGTGTCATCAGTTGATAATGCTGTGATTATTGCTAAAACAGGATTTTCGTGTTAAACTAGAATCAATTAATAACAGTTTATTAATAATGTGGTAAGTTTATGCATGCTTTACGTACTTGGCGTAGGTACATGTGAAGAGTGCGATAGCAGTTGATTGTAAAATACGGTCACCTAAACAACGCAAAACTAATTTTCACTTTTTTTCACGCACGTCTTTTTTTTTATAATTGATTGCACCCCACATCTCTAGTTTGCTACGAATTCCGAAAGATGTCGAAATATATTTATGAATGTAAAGTATTGCAGAAATTTGTTTTACATCCAAACGGTCAAATTTTATGTTCCATAAATCAGGAGGCATTTATTTTTTTAAGAAATTGACATTTCAGATAAATAATCTAGGCCTTTATACACACATTACAAACAAGAGAAATAAATACGTTTACAAACGATGGCTGTCTTTTTTTTTACATTGCTTCAGTGCCTAAATACAAAAATAAATTCTTCTTTTCTGTACTTAATTCAAAAAAAAAAAAAAAACTCAAAACTAAACAATATTTTCATAAGCGAAATATTCATTTATCGCAGAGCTTTTATTGTAGACAATTTTCGAAAAAGAATAAATCGTTGAGTAAAAAAAGCTCCTTATAATTTGTAGCAAGTTTCATCAAAGGAGCTGAAAGCTGCAGGATAGCATGGAAGTGGCAATGCCTGTGACGGGAAATACCGTCGATTGCTACGAGGATATGTTTAAAGAGATCACCAGGAAGCTATATGGAGAAGATGGTCTTTCGGATATAGCATCAAACGATCGGCTTGCACCACCTCAAGACCGCTGTCTTACGCCCGTCGACTATGAAACAGATGGTCCTTTGCTTAAGTCCGATGATCATTTAACCGCTTTTGGATTGGCAGCTTTGATGCAGAATGGATTTCCATCAAACGGAATCTTCAATACAACTTTTCAACAACACAAACCGAACCAAAACTTTGAAGAAAAATGGATAATAAGCGACGACGATCTTCAATGGACTCGATCAAAAATAGCAAGTTATAATCCTGCACAAAAACTGTTCAGATGCGTTGAATGTGATTGTGTTGGATACCTCCCAAGGGTTGCCGAACATTGGCTGGGTACGCACTCTAATTTGAGGACATTTCGGTGTCCACAGTGTCCTTACGAAAGCGCTTGGGCCAGATGCGTACGACTACATTTAACTAGACAGCACAATATAAGCACTGAAGAAACTACAGACGTTTTATTAAAGAACAACCCAGTTCTCCACGAAATTTCTCGGTACCTTCAAAGATTAAAGTCTAGACTTGATGTTGGTGGAGGAAAGAACTCTTCTATTCATGGACCTGATGACTATCAGTCTTCGTCAAACAGTATTTCCTCTACAAACGGTTCAATGGCAGCTAATCGGACTCAATCGGGTACCAATTCCCAAAATACAATTAACAATGACTCCGGTAATATATCGACGACAAACAAAAGATATAGTTGTTCTTTTTGTCCTTATGCAACTGATAGAAGAGATTTGTTCACAAGACACGAGAATATTCATCGCGAAGAAAAACCGTTTCAGTGTTACGTTTGTCAAAAGCAGTTCAATAGAGCTGATCATGTTAAAAAGCACTTTTTACGCATGCATAGAGAACATCCGTACGATTTAAACAGAATACGACGGCATCCTCCAAAAAACGCATCCGGAATGTCCTTTTACAACCGGTACAATTCAAATGAAGTGTCTTCATCCCATTCTTCTGACCCGACATCAAATGACGTCGTATCACTTGGCAGTTCGTTAACAATTCCCAACGGTCTTTGTAATATTGCTAAAACAATCAGCGGTAAACAATTTGGAAATTTGGATTCCAAATGTTCTACGAACTTGAAGACTTGCAATTTGGGAAAGAGTATTGGCAAGAAAAAGGGAGACAAGAGATTTAGTTGTTGTTATTGTTCTTGGACGGGCGTAGATAATTGGTGCTTGAAGAGGCACATGAATACTCATTTGAAACCCTTTGTCTGTGGGCTTTGCGATTATAAAGCAGCCAGATCGGAAAGACTTGCAACTCACGTACTCAAAGTACACAATAAACGCGCTTGTGGAAAGTGTAACTTCCTTGCTGATGATCCTGCTCAACTTACAATTCATCAACAAGATCATCAGTACGTTTAAGCAACCCTTAGAATAAATCTACTTTGATGTTTAATTTTTTTTGTTGCAGTCCCTTGGACCAGCGAAACAATCGTTCTGGTCATTCCGTACGCTCTTTTCCGTACTCGACAAACAACGCCAGCAATGCGAACGCAGGTGGCAGCTCTTCTAATACTTGCATAGCATCTCTAAGGCAAGTAGAGACCTTAGATTAACTGGTAAACTTATTTTTTTCTTTATTTTTGTTTCTTTATTTTCTACTGACGTATATATATATATATATTATTATTTACGTAAAAGGAAATGTTTAAATAATTTTTTTATTTCAGTAACAATCAAAATATGAACAAATCGTACGATGTAAATAGTGCAGCAGCTTTAATGCAACACAGTGCTCGATTGCTCCAACCGGATTTGGGCAAATCGTGGAAACAGCATACTCCAAAACAGCATGGAGCAGCTCGATTGTTTAATTATATGGAAGCTAGTGACAGTTCGGAACCTGAAAGTGATTCGAAAGGCCCTGAGGAGTCAAGTCGAACCAGTATTACACATAGGATCAATTCGGATTTTCCTGAAGCGGGAGATGTTGCAGGTCATCTAAGAAGCACAAAAGAGGCTGAGAAAGAAGAAGTGGAAGTGCCTCTTTTCGTGTGCAAAAGTTGTGGCTGCGAGTTTGAGGACGACGCATCGCTCGAAACGCACAAATTTGTAAAATGCCACATACCAACATCTCCCGCTAAACAACCAGAAGAAACTAAAGAAAACGTTAATCCGAGATTGAAGTATCAATGCCAAATATGCACAGAAACTTTCTATAGTCAATTTTCGGTTATGTTCCACATGTCTACACACAGTATGCTCTACATCCAACATGCCACAAACGAGTCCGTTCAAGAAAAGGAAAGTCACAAAAGATCAAGGAAGCAAACGAAACCAAGAAAGGTAGTTTCACCAACGATGGACAACAGAGAAAATACGCAATACGGTGGCAGCTTTAAAAGACAATTGTGCGAAAAATATATGCTACAGTTGCTTCAAAGACGAAGATTCTCGTGCACATTGTGCAAAACCGCGAAACTGAGTCAATTCCGTACGAAATCCAAACTGATTTTGCATCAATTTTGGAGACATAGCAAAAACAAATTTCAATGCGAACATTGTAATTTACGATTTAAACATAGATACCAAGTTGTCTTGCATTCAAGTTCAGTGCATATATCTAAACTTAACAACCACAAAAATCAACAGACAGCTCCTTCCAAAGAAATGAATCCTAATCCTCCGAATGAGTCGCTGGTTGTGTCTGGCGGCCAAGATATCTCCCACGGTTACGTGAATCATTCCTACATCACTGCTGTACCTGATATTAATAATTCAACCACCCCCGTACATAAATTAGGTGTTTCGTTTTTGGATCACACCTTTTTACATTCTAATCCAAATATGAACAGTCACATGCCGATAATAATTCCGACATTTCCGCCCTGTTAAAAAAAATAAATTCCTTTGTGTCCGTGATTAATTATGATGTTGGTGTTTTAAAAATTTCTACAGCGCAGGATCAGCTAATACAAATAAAATTTAAGTGACCTTTGTAATCTTAATGACTCGTAAGGCTTTCAGATTAAAACGCCTTTTACTAACTAATTTTATACAAAATTAATGTAGAATATTTTGTGTACGTATAAAATATGATGCATAGAGTAAAACTAAGATGAGTTCACCATCAGTCCACGTTAAAACTTTTATATGATAATGAAAGAGGAAAGACGACAAATTTTTGCTGTTACTTTGAATACTTAGTAGGTATTTACATATTTTCGTATATGTGTTTTAATTAATCCTTACTTATAATTAGGCAAATTTTATTACTATATTTGTCAAGTATTTCAAACTAATCGTACTGTATTTTCTGTGCAATAACTATAAATAAACATAGGTACATTATTTGTATCTATAGTTAGTTTTTTAATCGTTACATTTTGTTAATCGTTTCTTTGCAAATATTCATTACTGTAATGTACTGTGGTTTTGTATTTCCCAATAAAATATCCCATTACATAAAAATTTTTTTATCTTTCATACTAGAAAACTCGCCTGGATAGAATCCCTCACAACAAGCCCTTTCGTTTAAACATTAAATTTTATTTACTTTATAGAAAATTCAATAAGTAACGAAATAATTTATTTATTGCATCACTTTAGTCATACTTACAAAGTTATATTTTCTTCTTGGAGTAATAGCATTACCATTTACTAATAATACTTCACAGAAGTTCTTACAAGAACTACAAAAGAAAGGTACTTTTGTAGTTTTACATAATAAGTATAAGTAAGTTGTAATAGTATATCACAAAAGTAATTAACAATAAATTACAAAAAATATATTGCCGTATGTCTTAGGTTTCTACATAAATAGCTATAGGAAGTGTTAACCATTCATAGTTTTTTAATCGTCATCATACCTATTCGCTTGTTGAGGAGCATTTAAAGAACTATGTTTAAGAGCCATCCTGTATGTACTTGCTTTGTTTTGTCGGGGTTCGGAAATCCTTTTAGTCATTTTATCGTTTGCTTGAGTTCTCTAAAAAAACAAAATTCGTAAAATCATTCTAGATTATTCAACATACTACCATACTTGTTTTTCGATAATTTTGGGCAGTTGTTCAACTTTCTTGTGACTATTAACGGATTCTAAATCTAAAATTTTTATTTTTTTATTTGTTTACCATGTTTGTTTAAGAGTTTTGATGCTATACCAATCTTTTCGATAGTTTGATTGCGCTCTTTTTCTTGTAACGGTGGAAACTTTACAGTTTGACTTTCTTCAACTTTGTGATCACGTGATACGTTTTTAGAGCAAGAACATGTGTGATGACACTTTTGACATGAGTTTCTTAATATTTTAAAACGCATTTGTACGTTCTCTGGAAATTTGCCACATTTACTGGACGTGCTGAAAGTCAACGACCAACCATCTACAAAACGAAAAAATATTTATTAATAATTAACTGTAACAAACTTTAGGTTCACATTCCTACCATCGCTTGTTCCACTATCACTGTTATGTTCCGATTCTTCTCTTGATAGTCTCCTATCGTTATCTAATTTTACTAAATTTTTGCAGTCTTCTTTTGATTTGTCGTGTTCATTTGACGGATTTTCGGCTGTTTCTTCTTTTGGTTCCGTCTGTGCCACGATTTGCGCTCCTACGTCTATTTTCGACTTTTTTGATCTTCTGTTGTTGCCCTTAGATCCTAAATAAAAGTGAATAGTAGGTAATTGGAATTGGTGGCCGTCGTGGACATGCTATATTTTTGATAGATTAATTAATACCTTCTTCTGACGTGCTTTCGGGAGAATCAGGGCATTTGTGGAGCATGTAGAATGTAATCCATCCTTTTGGTATTGACGTAAAATTTTCATCTTTGACTCCTGCAATTGCAGCTCTTCCTTTATAATTTTCGTTAGTCTTGGATTTGTTGCAATTATTACAAGGGATTGGAGACTTTGTTTCTTCAGGATTGGGTATGTTTAGGTTTTGATCCTTTCGGACACTTGCGTTGTCTAAAGATTCTTCGTTTGATATTGCCGATGAGCTTTTCTCTTCTGGAATTGCTTCGAACGTTTGTTTATATTTTTCATTTAGTTGCCTGGCTGATGCAGGAAGAGTTTCGAGCTTGTATGTTGCTTTTACTAATTTAGGGCTGTCAGGATGTTGAAAGGTAGTATTTGAATCATTTTGATTGAGTGCGTCTATCAAAATGTTTGCGATTAACTGGTCTATTTTAGAATCTTGACTATTTCCTCCTGTTGCGGAGAGGTATACTGGTTTTTGGTCTATTTTCGGAAAATACCCCCGCAAATTTTTCGAAATTTTAGGAGCAACCATCACTGGAATTCTGGATTTTGTATGCTTAGAAGATTGATTTTCTAAATATGTCCTGTCGACGCATTCTACTATTTGTAAAATTTCTATACGTTTACTCAAGATTTCAGGTTCGGTGTTTTTATTCTTATTTGCATTTGAGCTATGAGAAGTGGAATGGTTGGGATTCCGTTGAAATATTTCATTAGCTGCATCCTCAATTTCCTTCTTGACGTTTTTATTTTTCCTAGACAGTCTTTCGGATCGGTTCCTTCGTATGAAATCAATACTTGGAAGTTCGGGTTTACGCCTCTTTCTTACAGAATTCATATCCGACTCGGATGGAATATTAGAGCATAAATTATCATTTGTCGATTTGTGTCGTTCGCTGTAGTAAATAGTTTTGCCATTTTCACTGGCGCTTACGTAGTTGCTATCCGATTTCGATGACGCATTATTTCGTTTTGATTGTCTTTGTTTTTGAGCCCTTCTGAGCTGTCGTCTGGAAAGCTTTTCTTTAACTTTCTTGGGGAGATGATCAGCTACTGGTTTTGTTTCTGTCGTTGCTTCTCCTGTTCCCATGGGTACGAAAAAAGAAGCAGATTTGACATTAACATGTTTATGACTGTTATCTGGAAGAAGGGGAGAACATTCTTCGCTAGAAAACTGCTTTTTTTCGCCTTTGTTTTTTAGAATTTTTTGCTCTTCTAAACTATCGGCGATGCTCAACACATCTGAGTCATTATCAGTAAGGTTGTCTTCTGACGATGCGTTAACATCCATGGAGGAAGATTCTGGAACAGCCGAGTAACGGGGTACGGAAAAACCACACGGTTTTTCATCTACGAAATTTCCTTCTAACTCAATGTTAGTGAGAAGGTATTTGTCGTTATTACTTTTATTTTTCGCTATAGGGGACTTGATGTTTTCGGGTTTAATGTTGAAAACAGGAAATTGCTTAACGTGGATCGTTTTTGGAGTTGGGTCAACAAGTTCAGTCTTTAGTGGTACAGTATAGAAAGCAGGTGTAGTACTTGTACTGATAGTAGCTGATTGGATGTTTTCTACGTCTTTCAATACGTGTGTAAAAATTGCTTCTAAAGTGGCTCGACTTAATTGTACATTCGAAATAACATTAAGATTAGTCGTATCGTTGGTTTGAGTGGACGATTCAATAACTTCACTCAATCGTTCGGTTTGGTAATTGTCACTATTTTGAGTTTGAATCGTGTTTTTGTTTGATTTTATTCTCGATGAGTAAAATGTTGTTTCATTTGGGGTTTCGTCCTGGTTATTATTGTTAATACGCTTAGAAGAATAGAATATGGATGTGTTCGAGGTCGTTATCGAAGTATCGCTGCTTCTCTCACGACCAGTTGTTTTTGTGTAGGCAGAATCAGATGCATCGAGGACGTAGTTTGAACATTTTTCCATTTGTAGAGAATTTCCAGGAGTTGCTGTCGTTGAGTTAATTTCTGTAGATGGTTTGCTTTGGTCTTTAGACGAGGAAGAAGTTGGACTCGAAACGTCCCTGTTTGTAACGGCAGAAAGAGGTTCTTTGTGAGCTTTTGTAACTGTTGTTGGTAAATTATTTAGCGAATTTCGACTTTGCGACTTAACGAGCTCTTGAGAACAGTGGAACGAGGGTGGACTACGGAAATTTTTTCTATTCCTGTAAAATTGCCATTCTGTGGAACCGAAATTTTTTGACTCGGGAAATTGTTTTATCGATCCGAAAAATCTACGAAGAAGCGTACTTTTCCTCATACACCCGCCATCCTTTTTATTTCTATTCAAAAGCGGATCGCTGCTACAATTTATTCCTGAAGGAAAGCTGTGTATTCTGGAATCTTGAACGCGTACATTTACATTATCCCACGAGTCAGATCTTTGTTGAGCAAGGGAATGCCTAACAGGACAAGAAAGAAGACGTTTTATAAAAGATTTTTTTATGATGCCAAATAAAGAAAATGCTATATATATAGATACGATGCTTTTCATGTTTATTTAAGTAAAATTACCCATAATTAAGGGTTGAACAGAAAATGAGCTTTTTACGACTTTTTGTCCATTTAAATACGTATTGTTAATTTTAAACCAAAACTATATCATATCTACTCTTTTAACCTTCAGTGTATATCATAACAAGTCCATTTAATTTGTCCTTGATTTAGCGTCATCATTTATTTGTTCCAAGAAAGATAAAAAAGGTCGAGATATAGGATGTTTTTTAGACAATTTTTTTCCTCATAGTTATTAGTCCTGCGACTGTTTCAGGTTATTTACATCTATTTTAAAAAGAGAAGAAATTACGGCTATATTCTCATACCACCAATTAAATAATTCAGTACAGTGCGGGCATTATACAGTATCAGTACGTTTTATTTTATGTGTCGTCTCGCGAATGTTGTCATTACTATGGGAGATACAGCAAGTAAGTTTAAACAATACCTATTATTAATAGACAAATGATTTTATTCAGTGCGTTGCTGAAGTACCTAACGTTTCGTCTATAACTTCATAATCTTCAGTGGAAATCGCGCGGTCGAAGATCGTAGTGCCACTGAAGATGACAATAGACAAAACGTTTAGTAAGTACCTACTCCAATTGGATCACAGCTCACAAGTCCTTATATACTTTCTTTAACTAATTGTAAAATGTTTGCTTAAATTAAATGAAATCATTAGTAAAATTAAGTCCTTATTTACGACTAAGGATTCTGGAAACGATCTAGGTGAAAAGATTGTTCTGTATTAGATACGTCTTATGTGTAGAATGAGAATATGGATTTCTAATGTAGTTTTTTGAATACAAATTTTGGTTTGCATTTTTATTGGATATTGAAGGAAAATAGAGCATATGCAGATAACTTTCGTGCGTATGGGAAAAACAGAAGAATTTGTTCGTGTAAATATTTTTTTTGCACGAAACAAAATTCCCATTCGCAATTCTAATGGGCCGTAAAATATATTTAGTTACCCCTTTTAGTCGGTAACGACCGGTATAGTACGAGTGGTTGACAAAGTGGAGAGAATGCGTGTGAAAGTTTAATAAAAATCGATTTAGAAAAGCATTGCCAAGAAAAACCTACAGGTCAGCTTTCTTATGAGTCATACCTTTTCCCTTTGTACCTTACACATTTCACGTGTGTGCTGTGGTAGTAAAATTAAACCATGAACTAATTGCATACCTACTTTGAAGTTAATTTTTGATTTCATTACGGTTTTCAAATAAAAAATTCTGTGCCTTTTTCTAAATTTTTTATTGTAAAATTGTCCTTACTTTCTCATTATGATTTCGGGAGCACTTAATCTTCTTCTTAGAAAAACTGGCGATGGTAAAGAATTCGGTTTCGGGCTAACTTTTTCTTCCATTTTTGTATAGGTCGGTCTATAAAAAATAAATTTTAACTATTATTTATTTGTAAAATATTCTGTTGCAGTTAGAAATAATAAGCCGAAAGAAGTTCGTTAGTGTTTTTTTTTTTTATTAACAGATAACTACAATTTTCCAACTACGTCCTTCTTAAATCTTGAATTAATTTTGGTCGTTTTTGCAAATTTTTATTACTTCTAAGTTCGCTATGTACCTAATAGTTCTTTGTTGTAGGGAAGCAAATGACCAAAATGCACTTTGTTAACTTTTCCACGTCTATTTTTAAACACTTCTTAGAAGGGGCTACATTTGAAACAAGATATAGTATCCCAAAATATCATTTGCGACTACGTTAGAAATTAATACCATCTTGAACGCTTTAGCAACTGTCCTATTAAGAAATTTACTGATCTTTGTAACAAAATTCTTCTAACAAAAACATTTTCAATTTATTTTTTACGCATTTTTAAAAATTATTATTTAATTTTTTTTTGTTATAAATTTCTATAAAACTAGATATTTTTGGTACTTAAATTAATTATTAACTTGCCTGATATTCGTTTCTTCAACCCAGACTTGTTGAATTGTGTCCAGGATTTCTTGTAGACTAAGCAGTCTCCTGTGGGACTTTTGTCTGTCTATATTACCAAAATAATCATATAATAGATAAAGAAGATTAGTTTATTAAAAGTATATACAATTTGAATAATATTGATAAAATGCTGAGGCTTTAGAAATGCAACTATGTACTAGGTCGATATTTTGTAAATGTTTGTACCTACTACAATTTATGTACATACCTACACAGAAAAGCTGACTAGGAGTAAGGAATTTGCACGCACCTCAGGATAATTTTTTTATAATTTATAAATAATTATTTGTCATAATGTCATAGTAAACACGTGTAAGAAAAAAATTACATTACGTTATGTCCAAAATCTTTGAAAAACTGCATGTAATAAAGTTAAATCAAAAATTAAAAAAAAAAAACAAGACAATTAAACAGTACTATAAAGACCAAGTACCTACTTAATATTTTTAAAATATTGTTGATAAAAAATCAACACGTTTTGGCAATTAATTAACGGTTTCGTTTTCAAAATATTATTCAGAATTAAAAAACTGTAAAAATCGATTATATTGGTGAAGGTCTTCGAAACGTTTAAATAAATATTATTTGATTTAATAAAAAAATCGTTACGGGAATAAAAAAAAATGCAAACTTTACATACCTGTTAACAGGCTGAGTAGGGTATTAGAGTTTTGTTCAAAAGAGTGTTTAAACCGACTAGTCGTTCGCGGGATATGAGAGGCGCCGCGACGCCAGTGAGGCGTCAGCGACGTCGAATTGCTACGACAGTAAGGCCGAACTGAATACGGCGGGGATAGCGAATAAACACATAGTGGCGTTTTCTCAACCTAAAATTCTTTATTTGTATTTTTCATTTCATCGCTAACACTACGTCATTAGTAAATTCCACCCCAAACAGTGTTTCTATATATCGATAGAATTTGCTTCCGAATTAGAGTACTTATATCAATTAAAAGTTTTAGGAAATGAAATATATAAATATCTTTATTAACTATTGATAGTATTCAATTATGGTAAACTGGGGTAAAGACCCTAGGACAATAATAAAACATTAATATATCGAATGTTAATAAGATTAATAAATCCTAAAAGAGAAATTTGTGCTGTTAAGAAAAATTAAAATTACTTTTCAAAGTATTTATTGAGAACTACGTTTATTTTTTTTTTTTTCTGAATTTTTCTACTAAACTGGTAATTAAAATAATGGATAATTGTATTTTTTACAATTAATCAAAAGAATTGTCTTGTTTGAACTGATTTATAAAAACAAATAAATTTTCTGTTACTAACTACCAACTAATTAAGAGAACTACAAAGGATTAATTCCAGTGGAAATATAAATCGTGAAACATTAAGTTTTCAATTTTTTTATACAGAAGTTTGGTGTTTAAAATTTTTTATATAATTGTTAATAACGTATTAATTTTTCTAAATTAATTAAAGTGAATTCTAATTACTTATCACATATCACCTCACGCAACTCTCCGTTGTCGAAAGTTTTCATGATGAACAACAAAAAACAAAAATCGGTGCAGTGCTTAAGTTATTCTTTATTCGTTAGTTTTGAAATAACTGATTTTGGACAGGATTTTGTGTGCTATAACTTCGTAACAGGCAGTACTTTGACATGATTTCGTTATATAGGTGAAATCAATAAATCTATTCTTTGCGAAAGGAAATTGTTTCTGTATTAATTACACCACTTCATTGTAGTACAGCCAGCTAAGAAGTAATTTAGAATATCTTTGGTGCTTAAACCAACTTTACAAAGCATTGCATGAGTAGCTAATTAAATTTCGGATTGTATACAATCGCAAGTTTACTTGCTATTATCCGAATACATCCTTTCAAATATCCTTATATTTGGGTATATAATTATTTTCCAAATTAAATTGCTATTAATAAAAAAAAATAATTAGGCATAGAACAAATAAATTAGTCAGCAAAATTGTTTAACTTTAATATTTTTTTTAAGACATAAGAAAGTAATTTTACTTATTATTTTACACAAAGTTATTCAATCATATTTCTAAATTAAAGTGTTTTTTTAATTTAATTTTCGTTTTATTTAGGGCTATAATTATAATAAATAACCCATACTAAAAATTAAAAAAAAATGAAATTGTATGTAACCAATCATGCACGTTTGTTAAACAGATTGCCTTTAGTTCTTGTTATAAAATTTGTTAAAGTTAAATATTAATTTTAAACTTTTTGTTAAATTTTCACCGATATCGAGGAATGCATTCTTTAAATTAAAATAATGTATTTTAAATAAGTAAATGTCTATTTCATTATATATTTTCACTAAATCAAAATGTCTAGTAATTTTTAAACGTATAAATGCAGAAATGAATAACTAAACATCTTTGCTGGTATTTAAAATTCGCGCCTTTAATTTTGGTAGTGATATTAGCAGTTGCCTATTGATTGTAGTTATTTTAATTCATTGTCGATGTCGCTACAGACAAATTTTAAATAATTGTAAGATGGTGTTCGTTTTTCACACTCAACTACGTGAAAAATAGATATTCAGTATTTTTTAACAATATTAGAAAGTTGAAAACTTTATTTAGTAGTGAACAAGTTATTCTACTAAATGAGTAAATTTAGTAAGTATTTACACCAGTGTTTACGTGGAAATCTGAAAAACTTTGTTCATAAATTAATATTAATTTAGAAAAAAGTTTCGTACACTCACTCAAACTGTAAGTGAGCGAAACGTCTGTTAGTCTGCAAATTTATTTTTTTTAGCGAACAATTAAATAGATTTATAAAAGTAATTACAATGTTATTAATGTTTAAATTTATTTAAAAGTTGATTTTATTGAAATGACTGCGTAGGAATGAATTTGTTTTAAAATAAGAAATGAAACACACATAGTTTTTATCAAAAGATATCTATTGAATTATTTACAGAATTTATAATACAGTGAAGCTAGGCCACAACATCAACTTCACATTGCCTGCCACAGCCTTGTTAAATAAACTCGATTTTATATTCCGAAAAATATAAAAAACATCTGGTAATCAAATGCAATCGATCTATTCACCTTTATCACCTTGAATTACAGTCGGGAATATCACCGTCTTGCACAACACACAAATTAAATTAATATAACTAACTGTACACACGTTCACTTTTGTCTTTATTTGCTTTGTTCTCTCATAATAACTTAAAATGGATAAACATTTCCATAAATTAACAGTAGCATTTATTATTAAGGTTGTCTTCGATCGTATTCTCGTCTATAATCTCTTTCCGGTCTCCATTCGGCCGGTGAAAATCTGTCCCTGGGAAACGGTTGATCTCCAGGAGCATACATGGGGCCGCCAGGAACAAACGGAGGATAATGGGCTGGATACATGGGCCTAGCCGCAACCGGGACCACTGGAGCTTCACGAGCACGTTGAAAAGGACGCCAATCATCTTTACTAGGTAATCTATCAAATAAAAATTTTAATAACATTACTTATGATTATTATATCAGTCAACCAACCTTTTGTCCATTGGTCTTGCGTGGTCGCGATCTCTATGGTAACCTGTATTTCCCCGAGAATATTCGAATCTGTCCCTTTTGTAATCCATAGGAAATCTATCGCGGGACTGACCCCCAGCCCAGCGGTCATGGTCGCTATGAGACCCTCTCTCTGGTTGTTCATGTCTGAAGGTTGACCTCTGACTTGAACCTTGCTTCCTACTCATACGATTTTGATTGTATCTGCTGGTATAGTCGTGACTTTCGTCCTCATTCTCTTCTCTTGGTTTTTTAGGGCGATCTTTTTCTGAACTTCTATCTTTTCTTTCTCTCCTACAAGAAAAATGCTGTTAATTAAAAATGGTAACTGATTAATTTAAATAAGTACCTGTCGGAATGATGTTTTTTGAAGTCCTTATCATCTCTACTATCACTTTCGTTCTCATGTTTTCTTTTAGCAATCATTTCCTTGTCTTCCTTACTATCTGACTTGTCTTTTCCAGAAGAACTCGCACCTTGTTGGCTCTAGAAAAAATGTAATCATGTTACAAAATAATCACTTGGATAGGATTATTTTACTTACGTCTTCTTTCTTCTTCTCATTCTTTTTACACGCTTTTTTATATAGTTTGTATAACTTTTTGGCATCGAATTCGGTAAATTTAGACACAAAGTGCCACAAGTTGCTGAAAAATAATTAAGATATTTTAATTAAAATTATTAAATATGATAAAAATACCTTCTCCATTCTTTAAGTTTTTCAGGGTCTGTGTAATTTGCTAAACAAACGTTTATTTGTTCCCCTATTTGTAATAAGCATAACATTGTATGATTGACTTGTTCTGCTTCAGAGAGAGATTGATCCGGATTATCAAGAGCTTTCAAGGCCTTTTTAACTGGTCTCATCATTTCCTTGCACTGAAAAAAGAAACGTTTCGATTATAACATCTATTTTTAACTTTAGTATCGTACCTCATGGAAGATAGAAGGATCTAAATCTCCCAAAACATCCAACGCCCTTGGCTCGCTGTTTGCTGTAAAATGCATTGGACCTGAGTTCTTATTTTTCTTTTGCTTCTTCTTTTCTTTCTTCTCCTTAACACTAGTAGATGGTAGATCTTCCTGTTCTTCTTTATCCTTTTTCGAAGCTTTCTTTAACGAAGTTGTAGCGGTTACTGCACCTGAAGAACTGCCAACGGTATTCGAATTACCAGCATCATCAGCAGAACTAATATCATCATGATCAATTATTTCTTTGGTAAGAGCTTTCGTTTCTCTGGCCTTTCGTGTCTTTTTCGGTTTAGTTACGCCTTTCTTTGCGTCTAATTGCTTCCTTAATATTTTCAAAAGATACTCAGATCTTTGCTGAAGATGCTTAGCTTGTGGTTTCTTGTCGTCGTTGGATAGAATTTTATCTCCAATTCCCAAAGAAGGGTCCATTTTGATTTGTTCCCATGAACCCATTCCGTACTGGTATATACCCTGGAGTAATTTAGAATCTTCTAAAGCCTCCCATTCAACATCGTAATGAGCCGGTTTTGTACGTGCCTCAAGGACCCACTTACTCCTTTCGACAGGATCAGATGGGAGCACTTCATCTAGCGGTTCTAACTCTTGTTCGCAAGCTGTCATAGTTTTAGCATTGACCGAAACTCCTCCAAGTTTGAAAGAAGGTCCTCGGGAACGTCTTCTTCCTTTTGGACCACCGGCATCTTCGTTGCCTGTCTCGTTATTTTCTTTTGTATGTTCGCCCATATAGGCTCGACAACGATCGCGAAGAAGTTCACCCAATTTTTTCAGTTCCGCAAGCGGTTTTTCTTGAAGCTCAGCATCACAAGCAATCGCTTCCAATCGTTTCAAAGGATTGCTGAATTTTTTATAACTCTTTAAGAATTTTCTTATGTCAGCGTCGGTGAAATTCTTTATCCTTTCTCTGTTGGTTAGAGGAGGCCTTCCACGTTTACGGGGTCTTTCATCGTCGCTCTCTTCCCCTTCTCCAGAACTGCCCGATTCTTCGGTCTTCTTTCTTTTTCTTCCTCTTCCTCCTTCCCCATCACTCTCCGATTGATTAATTTGCTGAAGAGTTTTCCTAGATCTAGGAGGAAGATACATATCTTCCATTTCCTTATTTCTTTCTTCCTCTTCGACACGTTTTCGTAATGTCTCAGGGATAATTTCATCCCAATCTTTACTTTCTTCGTCTGGTAATGCAGCCACTGCAGGAGATGGTTCATTTTCTTCGTCAAATGCGGCGAAACTTGCTACTTTAAAAGCCGAAAGAAGTTCATCTCCTGCCAATGTTGGCGCTTCGTCCCTTGTTTCTGCTCTTCTCAATATTTCGTCAATATCACACTAAAAAAGATTAATATTCATTTCAACTGTAACTGACACTTTACAAATTAATTCTTACATTTGGCTCTTCATCTTTGTCTTCCTCATCTTTAAATAATTCTTCTGCTCCAAACTTCAAAATGGCAGTGAGATCCTCTTTATTGAATGGGTTATTGTTTGAAGATGCTTTTTTATCCAGAACAGTTCTCCCTGTGGTGTCCATACGCTGTATGACCAAATGGTCCAGTACCATTTTCTGTTTAGCACGTTCTACGATTTGTTCTTCAACCGACCTTGCCGTAACCAATCTGTAAATATTTACTTGATTTTTTTGACCAATTCTATGAGCTCTCGCTTGGGCTTGAAGATCGTTTTGGGGATTCCAATCGGAATCAAAAATGATGACTGTGTCCGCTGTTGCTAAATTTATTCCCAAACCGCCGGCACGAGTGGACAGTAAGAAGCAAAAATCTTGAGAACCGTCCGCATTGAAATGATCCAAAGCTTGTTTTCTAAGTTCTCCTTTAATACCACCGTCAAGACGTTGAAACGGGAAGTGCCTCAGCTGCAAATATTCGCCCAAAATATCCAACATGCGAACCATTTGGGAAAAAATTAGAACACGATGACCAGTTTCTTTTAGTCGAATAAGTAATTTATCTAGCAACACAAGTTTCCCTGATCCTCTTAAGAGTTGCTGAAAAAATATACGTTATAAATTTATATTATTTATATTTTTCGATGTATAATGTACCTGCAAATGATCTTGTTGGGACACATGTGAGTCATACTCAGTAGGTTTAGTAAGGAGTGCATGATTACAACATTTTTTGAGTTCAATTACAATATTTAAGAAGGTATTTGTCGAACCTTTGACACCTTTTCTCAATGCGTTATAATTTTTTGTCAATATCCATTTATAATACTGCTTCTGTATAGAAGTCATTTCAACTCGAAGAATTTGTTCTACTTTGGCTGGCAAAGACTTTTCTACATCTTTTTTGACCCTTCTTAGAATAAATGGTTCAAGCTGTCGATGCAATTTCCCATAGCCTTTTGTAGATGAATTTTCATGATCTTTCTCAAAGTCTTCCCAATATTCAAATCTGTAAAAAGTAAAATAAAAGATTTTGCTGATATTTTACCACTTACTATAACATACGTACTTTTGAGGCATTATAAAGTGTAGCAAAGCCCAAAGCTCTTTCAAACTGTTTTGAAGTGGAGTTCCAGTTATAAGAAGTCGATGATTTGTATCAAACTCCATTAACGCTTTGTACAAAAGAGAATCGTCATTTTTAAGCCTATGCGCTTCGTCTACTAATAATACAGCCCAGCTGAGGCTGCCAAGAAAAGCTTTATCTTTTAAAACGATTTCGTAAGTTGTCAATATGGCATTAAATTTTAATCTTTTTGAGCTCTCATAACTCCATTCGTACTGACGAATCTGAAAGTATAAATTTATCAATCATAAAAGAACTAACTATGTATTATAATATGAAAATACGTACGATATTTCTCGAATTAACATCACCTAAATAGGTGACAAAATTCATTTCTGGAGCCCATTGGGTGAATTCTCGTTGCCACGATGTCATTGTTGATAAAGGGACGACACATAAGAAAGGCCCGTACAGTTGATGCGTGTGGAATAAATAGTACAGGAAACAAATGGTCTGAACAAAAAATATTTTCCATTAATAATCTACAAAATTAGGTTTTGTACAAACCCGACAATTTTCATTACCTGAATTGTTTTACCCAGTCCCATTTCATCAGCTAAAATAACCGAGTTTTCTTTTGACCATGAATGAATTAACCAATTGAGACCATCCATTTGATAATCTCGCAATACCAAGTTCTATAAAATTATATAATACATATTAAAAATAGTTAGAATAGTTACTGATTGATAATTGTTTACTTTCTCTACGCCTGTCATGTAGGAAGGTTGTGATTTTACTTCATGGAACTTGGGCCTGTATTTAAGTGCTTTACAATGTTTGGATGGAGTTCGTTTAGAGTCTTCTCTTTCTTGGAATTCTTCTATTTTCTTGGGCCATTTTCGTTTTATTAGCGCAGAATCTTCCCATGTGGCATCTGAGTATGGCAAACTTTCCCATTTCACATAGTGGTCGGTTCCTCCATCAGGCTTTTCGTATTTGGCTAAAATAATCTCATTCTAATTCAAAAGTACTAACAGAATTATTATAAAGCTCACCAATTATTCTTTCTACATTTGTATAGCTTTTAAGTAACTCTTGCTGTAATTCTAATTGGCATTCGTAATACTCTATGTCTTCAGGAGAAGCATGTTTCTTCCAATAGTTTATTTCAAACTCCTTTTTTATATAATTCTCTAACTTCTTTATTCCCTTAACTTTTTGCTCTTTAAGTGAGTTATCGGATTCCCAAGTGTTATGAATATGAGCCCAATCTTTCCATTTAATCAGGTACTGTATCTCCGTATTTTCTAAGTCTTCAGGATCACATGTATCGTTGGGATCTCCATTTTCTTCTATTGCGTATAAGGTGGTAATATTTCCTGTAACTGAAGTTACAAATTAATTTAAGAAATACAACCCTTATGTTCTACCAACCTCCTTTCTTTCCTTTTCTTTGGCCAAGTATTTTTTCAATAGTTTCACACTTCTCCTCACTTACAGGCTCTGCAGGTACGTCTTGTTCAACTTCTAGCAAATCGTCAGAATCAGTTTTGTCTTCACTGTCTTCTTTATAACTAACGGTGTTCGTAGTTTTCCTTCTTGTTAGAGATCGCCTTTTATCTTCATCACTATCTAAACTAGAATCTTCTGAGCTATAATGTGTTTTTGTATGAGTTCTTTTAGTAACAGTACGTTTCGCCCCAACCCTTTTACTTGGGGGAGGCCGTTCTTGTACCACGTCGTTATCAGACCCTGATGAACTTTCCTCTTCATCATCGTCATTGTATTTCCATTCGTCACTATAAAATCATTAAAGTACAAAATTTAACCACAACTCGATTAATAAATTAATACTGATTCTGAGAAAAAACGTTCCACTAAACAATATTACGTTTTTTTCTCGCCATTTTTCAAGTGCAAAACAAACCTTTTGAAATGACTTTTCTTATCACTAGATTCACTTTCAGAAAAAGCAAGCCTTGTAGGTTCTTTTCGAGCCCTTCCTGATCTTCGAATGCCATAAATGTCTGGGTTTTCTTCCCACTAAAGTATAGAAAGATTTAAATAATATATAATCAAATTTTTTTAATTCGTCATACGTCTTTGCTGTGGCTTCTGTGTCCACTTGACTTTTTCTTTGATGACTGATTTGAGGTAGATGAACGAGTGCTTCCTGCTTTTGATGCTCTTGACTGACTAGAGTCAGTGGAAGAAGAGGACCCTGAATCACTTTACGGACAAACATAATATGAATTAGGAATCAATACTTTATAAAATTACTTCTAATTGTTTTCCGATTTTAAAATAAATGCAAATGCTTACCGTAATCGCTTTGGATAAACTTTTGGCATGAATAACTCAACAACTTGGCGATGTAATCTTACAATATGTACTTTTGGAATAAGGAGTAACTTTTCCCACGGTAATAATTCTTTTCTTTTAAAACTTCGCCACATTTTTCACGAAAAACTGATTTTATCTTGGATACGTCAAACAATAAATTCAAATGTTTTAAATTTTTGGTAACCAACGCCACCTTGAGTAAATTTTTAAGTGATATATCTTAAGACATTTAAATTTAAAAAATATTTAATAGAAATATTTAAAACAAGTAATAACTAAAATAAACACCTTTCTAAAGTTAATTGAGGAAAAAAGTAAATTAATGACCAAAACAATTTTCTTATTCAATATTATTAATTTTTTTTGTCAATAAAAGTACCGAATTTTAAAATCCATTTAAGCCTTCTTTGTGTTACTTTTTTTAAATATTTTAAATAATAAATGGGAATCTGTCACTATTTTTTCATTTAAAAATAGATGTAAATGCTTATGGTAAACATGTTGAACTTGAGGGGTAATCTTGTAATATGAACTTTTAGAGTATGGAACAATTGTTTAACTTTTGGAATGAGGAATAATTGCACAATATATAAAGTTAAATTATTTGGCTTCTTGTTTACTTCTTTTCTCTTAACAATTAGCAACATTTTAAAAAGAAATTGATTTTACTATACGTCAAACAATAAATTTAATTAATTTAAATTTTTGAAAACAACGCCACCATGACTTTTTTTTTTTAATTCTTATATCTTAAGGCATTCACATTTGAAACAATACTTAATGGAAACATTTTCAATAAGCAATAACTAAAATATATATCTTTCTAAAATAGAGTAAAAAAAATAATTTTCTTTTTCTATATTATTTAATTTTTTTGTCAATAAAAGTACACAATCTTAAGAATCATTTATTTTTTTGTAATATGCCTTTTTAAATACATATTTTAGATAATAAATAATAATAAAAGTAAATCTGTTAAGTACTTTTTGTCTTTAAAATGCATTAAAATTTATGCGATAACATCAAATTTTAAAAAATATTTGGCTTTTTTCGTCGTTTAACAGCAATTTAAAATAAATAAAAAGAAAATGAAATCTATGTTAAAACTGTACAGGGACAGAAAATATAAATTAGTATCTGATTTTATTTTTTTTTAAATGCGATAAAATTTGCGAGAAAACATGGAATTTTGGAAAATCTTTGCATTATATTTCTAATTACTGGGTATATAAATAAATAAAAAATTACATATATAATTAAGTATATACTTTATTTTTTTTTTATTTGCTTGAGTAATTTTCTGGCTTTTATAATTCCTTAAATTTTCCGTGGAAAAAGAAACTCCTTTTCATGGTATAAATAGAACATACTAAAACCGCCAAAGTTTCTCCATTCTGATTCTGATATGGTATAAATAAATAACAGATATTAAGACGATATAAAATAATATATTGCATTAATTATATGAATTTAAAAATAATTTGCAGTTAATTTAACTATCCATTACGTTGCGAATATGAAGGATTTTTTTTTATTAAAAATTGTCTACATTGTCTTCAAAAGTATAGGGATGAAGCTACTGATAAATGAATAACTGCACATAATAAGCAAAAATAAATAGAAACTTGCCTTTCTGATCCAGAGTTATTTGAAGACGAATCACTTTTACTTTCATTCTCTGGTCCAGATACGGAATTTTCAGAATCTGACTGATCTTCTGTCTATAAAGATGAGATGGAGAAATAAAAATCACCACTTACTAAATACTTACCATTTCTTTTTTTATTTGTTTTTGTTTAATTACAATTTTGTTAAGCAAGCATTGATAAAAGGGTTGCTTCTTTTAAAGTATTTTTATTTATATTTTTCAACGATCTTTTAAAAAATAATTGAAATATTTTGTCATTGTATTCCCTCCCAAAAACAATTTAATTATTTACAAAAATAGCACTATGTCCCCTAATATTTTCTATTTAATTAAACATAAACTCACTTTCATTATCCTTTAAATAACAACTTTAGGGTATTAACTATTTCCTCATGGTGCACAGTAGAGAAAAGTTTATTAATAAACTACAAAACAATTTATGTACCTGAAAGTGTTGATCCAAAAGAAAAAAACGAAATAAGGGAATAAATATTTTATTATAAAAAATATATACATACAAAAGGGGGTAACTACATTAAACAGTAGCAGATTATCTGGAAATGCATCATTTTTATGTTTTTCTAATTCTCCTACAGTGAGCAGAATAATAAAAAAAGAAACTGAAGAAACCCCTTAAAATAGAAAGTAATTTCACTATTTTAATCTCATCAATAAGAAATTATGTGAAATGTGATGAATTTAAAGATATTTTACCTACACAGTTGATAACAAAAGGTTAACAACAGACAGATATACAGATAACTATCGCAACCCCTTCTTTAAAAATACATAAAAAGATGTTTAATAGCACATTTTACAGAACAAATTATAAAAACAGAATAGGAGGTATTCTGCCAAAAAGCCTTACAATAATGAAAAAGAAGGTAGTTTAAAACGTTGAACAGATAGTCTAGGAGACAAGAGAGTAAAATCTCCACAAACTACCTCCAACTTTGGCTCAAAATTGCAAAAAAGGGTCCACCTGGAAAATTATTTTTTTTTGTCTAAAACGATAAATTGGACCTTTAAGAATCATCTAGAGTAAAAAAAACGGTGGAACACACCTTACTAAGGGGTGAAATTTATAATAATTCAATTGTAAACATTAAAATCATTGCAAAAAGTTACAAAGTGTTACAGCCTAAGCTGCCACGCCCTTGACTTCACATTGACGCAGTAATTTCAGAAAGGGTAAAATATGAAGTGCAATGAGTTTTTAGCAAGAAACAACCCCTTAATTAATTTTTAAAATTAAAATCTTACCTCGGGCATTATGTTGAGAGAACACAATGAATTTCTCCAATCTGCTACGCACAATTAATTATATAATATACAAACGCGAAAGCATAAATATCACTCAAAAGTCTCATAATTATAAAACAACCCTTTTGGCAAGGTAAAATTAAAGAACTGCACAATGTTTCCGATCAACTTGATCAAGTCTGTTCGAGTACGCCATCTTGTATAATTAATACGACAAAATTTAAAAACCAAAAGAATTAATTTCAAAATGACTAATAAAATTCAATAATAAAATAAACAATTACTTAAATGTCCGAATTATAGGTTAGTTTATCACAAAGCACTAGATATGGTTACCGTGGTACGGCATTGATGGCACCAGAATCACAACGAGCGTGATCAGCGGCCATTTTAACTTTCTTTCTGAATCGACAACGTAACGTAGACGGAACGCAAGATCAGGTCGCCTGAGGAAGGGCTACGCGGCATGCGGGACGTGAGAGGAGAACATGTAACGTGACATTCGCGGTGACGTCATTCGAATGAACCGTAGGCGACCTCGTAATAAGGCGAATTTCGCAAGCAAACCGTACAATATTTTAGAAGGCGTTTGGACGGAGTTAACCAATCAGCACACGTTAAAATTGTTGTATTCCGTTTCCGGAGAACACGCGGGAAAACTGTCGATTTGAAAATTAAACGCAACTTATAACAAATTCCTATTCAACTGTAAAACCAGCGCAAAAAAGCACTAAACGACCTCTGTTGTGTAAAAAAAATAAAAGGTATTTTTTTAAAAATGTTTCTTGCTAAAAACTATGATAAATTTAAAAAAAAAATTGATGAAATTACGTTTTAAAGTTGGGTGTGGCAGTGAATATTCCATTATTCAAGGCAGAAACAGCAATCTGAACGAATTACACAAGATAGTTTCAGTAAGGCAAATGCTTGCAAGTTTAAGGACACATATCAACATTTTAATTAATGTCTATCATCACTGAATTAAATATGTAGAGTAAAGCATACGTCTTAATATCAAATTAAACGTTTATAAACTTGCAAACATTGGTATAGACGAAGTGATTCAAACGAAAAAAAAATGTATAAAAAAAATTACATTAAATTTGTACCTTATTTTCATTTAATAGTCGAGATATGAATTTTTTTCCAAATAATCTGGTAACTTCACTTCAAAAATAAGATTAAAATAAATTTAAAGCTGATAATTTCAACTTAAACGGCACATATAATCACATTTACTGATATTTAATTCAGTTCTGATCTTCAATTTTCAATATGAAATAAATAACAATTTACGAAGTATCTTCCACAATATGTACTAATTTCAAAAAATGGAAATAAAACGTAAATAAATATTTTATAGAAAGCACCTGTATGGTTTACAAATAAAAAAAACTGCCTCCATCATCCCATTTTTAACCTGGTTTGATTATTTTGAATTTTCGATTTTGTTTTATTAAAGTAAGAGAAAAATTCACGTTCTCCTTTTTTGACGAAAAACAAAAAGTTTAAAATCAATGTTTTAATTGAACAAAATTACTTTTAATATTTTTAATGGCAGCTGAATGCTCCGAAGTGTAGACAACCAGTTTTACTGTGAAACATAACTGGTTGCATTTATACGCAAATCGAAGTGGAAACTCATGCACGTATTCGCTAGTTTAACTTTAATTTTACTTTGCAAGCAAATTAACAAACTAAATCAAATCAAATTAGATAAAGATAGACTGGTATTAATTTTTGAAGCAAGTGAGATCTCCGAAATTTAAAAAGACATGGAATGCAACTGTTAAATTTGCTTTGTGAGAAATACCACGTATTTTAAAATGTAATGTTCAACCATACAGTTGTTCTCAACCAGTTGAAATTCATGTATAAATGAGAATAAAGTTAAATTTGAGGTAAAAACGAAGTAACTTAGCTTATCTTAGCAGGCACGTGGTACCGGATTTCGAAGCACAAGGGCACTTTCAGCAGATATTATCGGAAGTGAGTTCTCACAGTGGTAGTTAATTAGATGACTAACACTTTGAAACATCCTGTCTTTCGTTCGAACCTGCAAGAAACGCAAAAATTACTATCAGTTACTAAAACATTTCTTGATTAAATGATTAAACTTTCAAACAAACTTTGATAACAGAAATTTCTAAACTATATTTTAATTTTTTTTTTTAATAAAGCCAATATTTTAACACTTACCACTCCTTCTGGATCAATCAGTAAAAGGTGCTTTTTGGCGTTTTCTTGCATTCCTGAAAGAACATACTGTCCCTCGGTGTTAGGAGATTCCCTCACCAAAAAGTCGCCGTCCCTCTGTAGAAGTCTCTCAGCTTCTGCCCTGCTAATTTGGCCATGAAACCAAACCTCCTTCTTTAATTCTGCAACTTTTTCTTCGTCTATTCTCTTTGAAGTTAATTTTGTTTGTGTAAAAGGTTCTGTAACAAAAATGTGATTATTTAAAATACATATAAAAGATTAAGTTTTTGTGTTTTTCAATATTTTGACTATTTAAATACTTACGCATATCAAATATATCTCTATCTCTGGAAAAGACCATGCATTCATTGACATATTCATGTTGCCTTGTGTCCAGTCCCATCAACGGTTCTGCACTTAAATCGATTAAATTAGGACTTTGTACAGGTGGCAAAGTGGTAAAAGGAGGTACAACAGCTGGCAATGGAGGTACCGGTGGTGGACCTACATCAGGAGGAACCTTGCCAGGAAGATCATTGTAATAATCCTTGTCAGCATCTCCTCCAGTAGAAGTTCCAGGTTGTCCCATGGCTAATCTGGAACAAAAGAAGTGGAATTACAAATAATATATAACAACAGAAGCTTTAAAGTTAAAAATTATGGATTTTTCATATGTCTACATACGCAATTTGAGCAGGCTTCATGTATTGTTTATATCTTAGTTCAAATGCTTGTCCTATAGTGGAGATAACATCTTTTGTAAGTTCACCTCCACATTCTAATACATAACATGCACGCCATTCCTTCATATCTTTGGCTATGTAGGCTACAAAGTCCAGTGTATCCTATTAATGATTTCTTTTAATTACTTCTATCATAAATTAGAAGAAATTTATCGTTTTATACCGTATCACCACCTGAGGCAAATGAAATACGTGGCATATCATGACTAGCTATAACCTGGCCAGTTTCCAATGATGTAAGTGTTAAACTTGAACTTGATATGGTAAGATCAACATTGGTTCCAGCATAATCCATTTTTGGAGTATCTGCTATACACTGCAATACTTTTTTATCGACTTTCTTTTTCTTATCAGCAGTTTTCAAACCAGCAGCTTCACATACTTTACTAATACATAATCTACAAAATGTTATGAATAATTTCGGGGGTTACTTTAAAATTTTAAAGCTCTTACTTGGCTACATTTGATCTATTCTTAAATTCTAGTTGTTTCATCGAAACCTTCACTTCTAAACAACCAATATACTAAAAAGAAAATAATTTTTCAAAAACAAACAGCAAATTAGATCACTTGCATAACGAATTTAAATGCAGACTATATTTAAATAAGAAAGTAAGGCAAAATTGTAATGACAATGAATTATATTTCATGGGTCAAAAAGGTCAAGCAAAAATAATTTTGATACTTACTCTTATAACATATGAAGCCCCTTGTTTAGATATCACTTTATCAGAGTGAATCCACCCACCCGAGGGTTTAGTAATAAAGGTCGACATGTTCTTAGAAATATTTGATTAATATCACAGGACTTAGCATTGGGCGTTAACTTTTTTCGTATCCATATTCGTCTAGTTTTTGCTTCTACGTCTAAACTGCAGTCTTTTTTTTACTAACAACAAGTATTCGTTCTTCATAATTATAAAATTTTTAAACTAACTAACGAGCCAATTTTTTTTACTACGAAATATTTAGTAAAAAAACGAACCTTTGGTAGAAATCAGCCTTCCATCTTGAAGATCCGCCTAGAACGCAACGATATTCAATACCCACATAGCAGCCTATTATTATCCCTGTAGCAATTTTAGCACTGCATTGCACATAATTTTTAATTGATCTTTTAGAAAAGTACTACATTTTTTAATTTTCAAACTTTTTAGGAGCAAAAATACGTCTTCCAACGAATAACACAACAATAAAAATGAAAATATGATGAAAATGAAATAGCAAAACTCAATTACAAACGAGCAAGTTTAGATAACGTTGCGACATCTGTGGGTTAGCGCATAGTTTATCCAAATTTTGAAATATTTAAATTGAATAAAAATATTTCAGAGCTATTAGTATTAACAAATTGCGCCGTATTGATTAATTTTCTGCTTTATTTATGTTGCATTTTAATTAAATAAGAGTATACAATAAATATAATATTTGTAATTATTTGGCGTTAGCTTACGATGATTTGCCCAAGTTTGCTAACGAAATGTTACTAAAGTAGCAGGCACTTTAATATAATTCCTTCAGTTTCTACTTTCTCATAATAGATGGAGTACACGTTTGTTACCCTTTTGTAGTATGATAGGTAAAGAATGTACTGTATTATTTTTGGGGTTGTGCTGACTTTAGTTTTTTGAATTTACAATGTTGATATAGTCTAATAGTACGTATGCAAGTGGAACTGTTGAAAGTCTTATTTTTTTTTAAATCAGATTAAAAATAACAATTTAAATCTGTTCAGTATAATTGAACACACCCAAATTTAGTACCATAGAGTTATATATATTATATATTTCTATAGTTTATTATATGTCAGAATGTAAAATCAAACGTATTTTAAATTAATTTATCTAAATTACACTTGTTGAAAGAAAGAAATTAGGAGAATTGATATAATTTTTAATTACATATTTAAAAAGGCTGGTTTGTTTACTTCATATTTTAATACTAGGTGTTGGGTGAAACGACATTTAAGGCATGTTTCTTGTCTTCACGTTGAACCCGTGTCGATCAGGTGAGTTTTTATTTTGTCTCTTATCTTTCATTAGTATACATAGTAAGTCGTTTTATGTACAATTTTACAGATTTACGTGGAACACGTCAAAAGTTATTTGCATTCCATTGGGAAAAGGATTTACATTGGTGGAGGTCTTGACATTCTTGCTCTACATCTTTTGCTTTGTCTTCTTCTCCTTGGAATATTCTCCAGTTAATTAAGGTAAGAATATTTGCCATAATTGGTGGTGTATTTGATATGAACCAATATAATAAATAAGAATTAAAATATTCAACCAACTACAAATGACCTCAAATTAATGAGGAAAAATCTGTTGGTGTCATCTTAATTCTCATTAATGCATATAAAATCACCATTATCAAGTATTACTTAGTATTTCATTGTTAAATAGATATCTGTTACCACATTTCATTATCATGCTTGTTTTTTCTCAGCCAGGAGGAAGGAGGAGCCATAATTAATGTCTTAGATATAGAGAACAAGAAGTACCTGTTAATAATATCTGTTGTCACTGTATCTTTTTCAGGTCAACGCTGGAGACGACAGTTGGAACATTTTCCTGTCACGCTTCGCATTTACCCTACATGATCCGCACTTTTCAACGTTTCGTTATCGTGCTTGTTTCTTTTCATCCAGGAGGAAGGAGCGAGAGCCTCCCCAAACAACTTCGACTGTTCCTAGTTTTTAAGTTGTTCTTTTTAAAATGTCTTGTACACGTTCCTCACACGATCCACTTTTATCACTTCATTATAAGATCATGAAAAAATTGCTTCTTTTTGTAATATATGATGATACAGTTGTACTTGTTAATCGAAAAATTAGAAAGTTTATTATTAAAGGTTAAAATTTGGCTAGGTAGCACTCAATGTAAGTAAAACAAAGTGTATCACTTTTGCGAATTATATTGACAGTATACCATCTACTTTTAAATTAATACTAAATAATGAAGAAATAAGAGCTGATCATGTAAAATACCTTGGTATTTTAGTAGAGCTGAAACTAAAAGACTCAAATATACTGTCCTTGTTCTCGCAAAACTGAGTAGTTATGTCAAAAACAAACCTATTGAGTATAATGTATGGGATTTACTTTAGTATTGCAACATATGTAATCATTGCTTGGGGCTCAGCTATTGTAAAGCATATGAAGAGCCTCTTAATTGTGCATAAAAATTTTGTTAAAATTTTAAAATCTGCTGGAATAAGCCAGGATATAAGAAAACAGTACATGTTAGAAAGCCTCTGTTATTATTATTGTAAGTTAAAGGATCAATTTTTAACTAATTCAATCTCAACCAGACGAAAAGAAATTCAAATCCTAGGTGTAAGGAAAGAAATTGGAAGGAGAAACCATTCATTTACTTCTATCCTTTATTTTAATATGTTGAATGTGAAGGACAAAAACATTACAGATAAAAAATATAAAAAAAGGTTAAAAAATTCAATAAGAGAAATTAAATATGATCAATTTTGATGTGAACTTAATGGTGTTCTCTTCTCTTTTGGTGAGAATAATATTTTTCTATTATAAATTTTATTATTTCATTAATTTTAGTTTATATGTATTAATTTGTAAGACTGGTCTACGGACAGACTATTTATAGTCTCTGTAGCGGTGTGAAGATCATTTATTGTAAATCTACATGCTTTTATTTTACCGGTGAATTAATAATAATAATTGTATTTCATTGTAATTATTTTACTGTTCATTTGCTTTATAAATTGTAGTTTTCAAAATTTATTTTTGGTAAGTTTTTTAAATATGTTAAAATTTTTTAGCTGTTAATAAATTGTATTACATTAAATGGATATAGGGTGGCTATAGGGGGAGACTTGGGAGGCAACGGTTTGTTTATATTCATATTGTTGATGCTATAGTTTTTTATATAAAATGCTTTTTTGTTAATAATTAATTTTATGTAAATATTTTTCTTTTTATTCTTAGTATAATTCATTAATTTGTAAGGATTTATTTTGTGAATGAACTGTTGTTAATAATGTATTATATAAAATGTAAAAAGTTACCCAACATACAATAAATAAATGTATTTTTATTATATGTGATGTTTTATTTACAAAAAGAAAGTTATTTTTTAATTTTATTTTGTATTACATTTTTTAATACTAACTTCTGATTCTCATGTCCTAAAACAAAGTAGCAAAGATTTAAAATATTTTTAATTTCCAATAATTTCCTGATTAACCCTCGTATATACCTCATGCAACTTATGCTCTCCTGGTACAAAATATCGAAATTTTAAATTAATTCGAATTTCCAATTATTTCCTGATTGACCCTCGTATATGGAAGTTCTCAATATTTCTTCGAAATTTCCGAATTTCGTACCAGGAGAGCATAAGTATCAGGAGGTATAAAATTTTCATCGCCGATTTGAATTTTATTTAGTTTTCATACGACTCTTGAATATATAGTTCAGCTACTACTCATGAGATGGCGCTAGTAGTATCGAAATGGAATAAATTAATACACGGAATTAAAACAATTTTTGGGCTATACATTTTTATTAGAATATTAAATTACAAACAACGACACTTCGAAATAATAAAATATGACAGGAAAAACACATTTATGTTGTTTTATTGACTTTATTACATATTAATGAAAATTGAATACTTTGTTACAATAAATAGGTGAACAGTTACATCGAGTATAATTTTTAAATTAAAATTAAATTTTAAACAAATTTAAAACATTTTTATGAACATGCGCTAAAGTACAGTTACTGTTTAAAATTAATTCCTACTATTTTTCCATAAAACGATTAAAAAACATTTATGTCTTTGTACAATAATTGCGTTAAAAGTAATTGTTTTATATATTCTTAAACTATATTTTTTAAAACATTTAACATTATTAATTACATTGTGGTCTTCACATCTCCCCTTACAGCCAGCCTGTAAGGGTACACCGACAGTATAAGATTTATTAATAATTAAAAAATTTGAACTTATCTTTTACAATTTTCACAAAAATGAATTTGAAAAGTTTACATTCATATTAAAATCACAGTTTATAAAGTAAATTAATTCCTGAATATAAAAAAAATAAAAAATGAAATTTAACATTAAAAAAATACAATGAAATACAAAAAAGAAAACAATTTTTTCATGTTCTTATGATGAAGTAACAAGAGTAGACCGCGTAAGGAAAGTGTACAAGACATTTTAAAAAGGACAACTTAAAAGCTAGAACCAGTCGAAGTTGTTCGGGGAGGCTCTCGCTCCTTCCTCCTGGGTGAAAAGAAACAAGTACGATAACGAAACGTTGAATAGTGCGAATCGCGTAGGGTAAATGCGAAGCGTGACAGGAAAATGTTCCAACTGTCGTCTCCAGCGTTGACCTGAAAAAGACAGTAACAACAGATATTATCAACAGGTACTTCTTGTTCTCTATATCTGAAACATTAATTATGGCAAGTATTCTCACCTTAAATGATTGGAGAATGTTCCAAGGAGAAGACGACATGACAGCCGGAGCGGTGTGAAGCAAATGTAAATGCTTCCTTATTCCAATGGAACCCAAATAAATTTTGACGTGTTCCACACTGGCACTGTTAAATAAATTAAACGTTAAGAATTGAAGACAGTAAATATCAAATGCAATATATTTTTCTTAGGATACATTATATAAAGCGTATATTCATACCTTAATTAACTCAATGATGTCCCAAGTCTAAGAAGATAAAACAACCACAACAAAGCCGAAGAACGATGTCATGGGATGACCTGCTGGAGCACCAGAAATGAAATATTCCTTGAGGAACAATTACCCACTTTTAAATCTGTAAAATTGTACATAAAACGACTTACTATGTACGTATATCTACTAATAAAAGATAAGAGACGAAATAAAATGACATGATAACTCACCTATCCTTGACCAACTTGTTTTGAATGTGATTTTAACGTAACGAAAAAGTATTCCAATTATCGACTAACATTTTCTACTATTATTTATTATATCGTAATATTTAGAATTATTGACAAACATTTCCTATTTTTATCAATTAATAGCTTAATATTTTAAATAATTAAAAACTTACCGACGAACATGTACTAGTTAGGTTATTTAGGTTAATCGATGATGATCATTGACAAATAAACAATTTCTATAAAAACAAAAAAATAAAAATTGCTTTTAAGCAAATGAAAGTTGTATTCTCATGATTAATATTTTTTAATATGCAAATTATCTTACCTTATTTAACTGGGTCCCAAAGGTTCTTCAATTTGTTGCTTCGCAATCTTCTTTGTCTTCTTCAGCGTAGACCTGAAACACATACGGTGGTAACAGAGATTAGTAACGTGTACTTGTTGCGTTTATATCAAATATACTAATTATGACATGCATTCTTACCTAATTAACTGGAGAATGGAGAATATTCTTTTGATGAAGAAGGCAAAGCATTATGAATGAAATGCTGTACCTGTTATGAAAACCACGTCCTAAATACATAAATATGAAAATGGAAAACTTAAAAGAATGATAAGCAATTGAGGTGAAAATTGAATGTTACAATTGTTTTTTTTTTTTTTTTAATAGACGGATTTTTTTGTTTTCGTAACGATTTTATTTAACGTAAAATTAGATTAGGTACATTTTGCCTTATCTAAAATACACCAATTAAACATCGAAAGGAAGGTAAATTCCTAGACTAAATGTTACGAAGTAGTTCTTAACTGCATTTCGTATTTTTTATTTCCTTAACAGTTAAGTATGAGTACGGTTATTTGGATTTCGATTGATGCAAGAAAAGAAATACAGCAGCCGTATTAATTAAACACTGGCGATACATACATTTCTTTAGTTATATTCAGAGGGAATATTTGTAGTTTAAATAGAAGCTGCTTTTTATGAATTAATATTTAATTAAGTACATAAAAGTTATCCATTACGCAAAGTAAATAAAAAAAGCATTTTTAAGTTAAAGTTCTCGTACTTCAATATTTACACTTTTTTTAAATAATTACCTATTCCCTTCCAATATAACTTGATTTTATGGTTGTACAGAAATACAGGGTGTTTGTTAAATTTACGACACCTGCAGACGTAACTAATTTAAAATTGAATTGGTTTTTGTACTACAAAAAGTGTACTGATAACCCAGACGATGCTCGCTATTTTAGAGTTGAAGAAAAAAAAAACGAGTCCCATCAATGGGGTGGCAAAATTTGTTCACCTTATCCAACTAAAGGGAATAAATATATTAATTGCAACACATAATTGTAAATTTAACAAACAACCATAAATATATGTTAATGAAGATGCCATTTAAGGGCAGAGACATTATTCTACAGTAAAAACATCTGATTGATAATACCAAATTTTACGACGGTTAAGGACCACAGGAAAAATAATTTCCGATGCTTATAAAACTTTCCAATTTGGTACATGTCGTTCCCACGATAGTTCCAAAGACTTCCATTCCTTTTTTTGGGATCGATAGGTAATAACCACCAAGACGCTACTACATTTATAATGTAGTAACATTTTTAAATTTAAAATATATTGATAGTTTGTGTGTTGGGGAAATACAGAGTACATTACGTTACAGGGATTCCCTTATTTATGTATGCATGTAAAATAATTTCATAGATACAAATAGAGTCCCAAAACACAAATATTCTGTTTTAAATCACAAAAGCAATTTGATATTAATTTATCTATCACTAATATACAAAATATAATATAAATTTACCTAATTTCAAGTCCAATGAACTTCAAAGTAGGTATATTATAAAATTTAATAAGAGGCAACAAAAAACGGTCATTATTATTATTTTTATTATTATGTAAGCACGACGGAAATTTATTAGCCTTACTAGTAATTTACGTAATAAAAAGATGGGCCAGGACTGCGAGCGAAAGAGCAACGGACACAGCAAATCTGGGGGGCATACACGCAGTTAGGCCGAGACCCATTGACAAGTGGGGCCATCCAGGAAGGGGAGAAGCAGAATTCTTGCCACGTTGCATAGCAGCCGGATGTTCACCTTTCGGAAAAACGAAAATTATGCACGAAGAGGAATCAGAACAAGTAGAACAAAAGGCTCTGATATCGAAGTCAACAATGAAAAGGAGAGATAGGGTGATTGAACTAGCTAGAGACATAAATTAGGGGCAGAGGGAGACTTAGACCTGATTTTTTTGGCTTTCATGAATACGATTATAATATTAGCCCAGAATAAAGTTTTAATGACTTTGTGATGTTTCGTATGTTAACGTATCTTCAAATCTGATTTTGGGCTGACACCTGGAATAGTTGTCCAAATTTTGTGTTTTTAAAAATGGTGTAAAGGTTAAAGGTCTGCAGCAGTAGTAAGTTATTTGCATTTTAACTCGAGTAGAAATTAGTTTAAAGTTGGACTTAAAATCGCCTGGCAAATGCACACCATCCGCTCTGTTTAGGACAAATTATTCAGGGCATCTTGAGGAATTTGACTATTATGACTAGGAGGATTACGTAATAGTTAACAAGAATTTGAAATTGGAAACTAACCGTTAAGAACGTGTAGGAGTACGCTAGCTGAGTCCAAATTAGAGGGACTGCACGTATAGTTGCCGGAGTCCTCTGGTCTACTTTGGTAGATAACAAGAGTTCCCATAGTTGTATCTGAATCCACACGCTCCATTCGAATATCAATTTTGGTTCGATCGAATGCTAAAACTCTTTCTCCATCGTGGTACCAAAAGATATACGCAGGCTCTTCCAGAGAACGAGTTATCAAACATTTAAGAATTGCTTTACTGCCAGCTTTTACGTACTTATCGGATTCACCCAAGATTTCAATTTTAGGAACTATCAAAATCAAGAACAAAATTAATACATTATAGCGGTGAAGCCATCGTTAATACAAGTCTTGGGTAAAAATAACGATACATCGATAAAAATTGATATTTTTTTGTTATTGATAACCGATAAATCAGGTATGGTTCATTATTACTAAAGGCGTTTTGAACTTATTGCTACTTCTTCAGAGGGCATTGCATGTAATTTGTTAAAACCAATATATCGTAAATACCGCTTATAGCACCTGTTGCCAACATAAATTAGAAGAGTAATACACAAAGTGAAAAGAAAAGCAATATCCAGATGCTTCCGAAAGCTTTCGCCTATTCCTACGACGTTCGTTGTTAAAACAGGATTTCAGTTAAATTGCATGAAAAATATTCTCGTTTATAATGATTTTAAATGCAACAGTTTTTATTCAACAAGCAAATTTCAACGCTTTCGACAATTGTGTATGCTACACAACCGTAAAGTCTTTTTTGAAAGTTTAAATACTCATTCAAAACATTACACAACTAATTTTCTAAAGTGGCGCTATACGTAGTGTATAGGTAGGTATACGTAGAAAATTGTAGTTCAGCATGCAGTTTACGTAGCGTTTTCGAAAGAGTTAATTGGTAAAACGATAAAAAGGAATAAAAAATATTTTTTCAATTAAGTAAGTAGGTATGTACTGATTTTTCTTTAAAAACAAGAATACAGTTTGAATTAGGTTGCATTTAATTTATCAATCAGGGGCTGAACAACTGTCGCGGCCTAAAGGACAAACAGCAGATAAAATCATCGTTAGTATCGCTAACAGTCGATCTTGATAAAATGGTATTTATAGCCCCAGGAAAAGATTATCGTATTAGATCTTTGTGCTGATTCGATAGAAATCCTGCACGAAAAAAAAATTGTGTTGAGCAACATTTTCTTACATAAAACAAAAACCAAAACAAAAAGGAAATAACAGATTTTATCATCCGGTAGTCGGGGTGAAAATATGTATATCAAGTTGATTTAAAAGTATAGAAAGAAAACATTACGGCTTTTTGTTTGAAAATTGTAGCCGTAAGGACTAAAAATCCTCTACAACCTCTGGGGCAACTGCAGACAAATTACTTCACTTGAACTTACCGACGACGTTGAGAGTGATAAAATGGCTCATTTTAGGTTCAGTGCTGACTTGACATTCGTATTCACCGGCGTCTCTCGCCTGGACATATTTAACTTGTAGCGTCCAGGTATCCGTCGAGTCGACCAGGAACGCTTGGAAACGGTCATCAGCTATAAATGTGTACCTGTTGACAATGGACATATAAATTATGTCCACGTAGGTAATATTTCCAACTTTAAATAATATCGTTCAACTCAACCATCAGCAGAATGATTTGAAAATTAAGAGTGGAGGCAAAAGAAAAACGTTTTTGCCTTGTTCCTTACATATAATGCAAATAATTCGATTAGATATATTGAATGTTATTAATAAATGTCGAATATTAATGTTTCTCATACCGAAGGGGATGTGTAGCTCCAGAAAACCCCTTCCGCAGATTCCTTTGATATTAATATTCCATTTGATAATAAACGAGTTCGGTATTTTGGTTTAATATATGCATGATGAACAATTAGTTGTGTCAATGCAATAGGTAGGTATAATTATTTGGTTAACTTTGACGATTACCTGGCAATTTGTTGAATACAATAATATAAATCACCGTATTATTTACATACATAGTTTGGTTTAACGGATGTGTTTGCTTTGAACTTGATGCAAACAAATTTTCACCGTGTTACATAATGTTAGGCACCGTATGAAACAGTTGGATTATGACAGACATGCAAATCAGCGATATAGGTACAGTTTTTAATTTTTTGCTAATTTACACGCAAATGAATCAAAAACAACATTTAATTTGTCCACTGGTATAAAATTGATAAAATTCGTGTCGTATTATTTGTGAAGCATTTCATTAAAATTAATAAAAAGGTTTGGGTCACAAAAACAATGGGAATTTAAAATTTATTAATAATCCCAATATTGTTAAAATTATTAATAAATTTTAGTGTTTTTGTTACTCAAATTTTATTTCGTATACGCGTTTGTTGAATTTTGAAAGCGTCCTGCAAGCGATATAGTCCCATTATTTTCCGTAGATAATCTTGAATGTTATGTAGTCGGTTGGGGGGTCGCTGGTCGCCACGGAATTATAAATTCTCCGTTATAATCCATTGGGACTCATATTATCAATCACTACAAATGACTGCTTACCTGTCTACAGTAAGTATATGGGCGTCTCTCTTTCGGATCCAGGAGACAGATTTGTTGCCAAGCTGTTTCACTCTGCAGGGAAGATAAGCATGAGTTCCCAGCTGCGTCGTTATGTTTGTGGTTGTTGTGGGATCGAAATAGGGCCCAGTGTATAAGCCTGTGAATCTTTTAACTGTATGGGCCGCTTCTCCCCTCGAAAACACTGAAACAAAATCACTTCCGATACTATTTCCGTTTTGATATTTTCACTGTATAATCAAAATCGTTCCAACAACAAAAAAAAAATCACTTTTCGTTCTATCTCTTTGAAATTAATTGTCCTCCAATCAGTAGCTTAGTGTTGATAATGTTCTTTTTTTTACTAACGTGCAATTAACATCAAAAGAAGTAAATGATACGGTAGATTTAATCTTAACGACTGAAGTTTACATAGTTTGTAACAGAGAATCCAAGTTTAGTTTTTACGACACCATAAACTTACTGTTTTGTAGTGAGAATCAAGGGCGGCAAGGGAACTAAATTAATGGCAGAAGTCATTAGAGGCTTCCTCTTATTTCGATAGCTATTTCTGTGTACAGCAGGTAGTTTCGTAGGTGCTATTTCTTTTTTGTTGTAGTAATTTTATTTGAATTTAAGTACAAAAACTTCAGTTGCTAAAGGATAAATAATGACGTAGTTGTAGTTGTAGGAATAAACATACGAAAATTTGCTTTATTCAGTGTAAGCTTGTACCAAATTGGATCGTACAAACAAGTTTTAAGTTGTACAAGAGATTTACTTACATTAAGAAACATTAGCCATTAGGTGTTGAACTTTTTAGTATAATACATAACAAATTAGCATAAGTGTTTTGCACATTCCTTTCATTAAAAGGACAAGTAACGTTATATCCTTACAATTTCGGCTTCTCTTTGTTAATTAATTAATTAATGTGAGATCTTCGTGGGAAAGTATTAACCTAAGGAAAACTTTAATAGCTTCTCCAGTACGAAAGCCTTTGTAAAGACATAGACTTACAGCAGCAAACTTGTCTCTTTATAAACGATCTACCTTGGCACATACTTGAAACAGGGGTAACTCGCAAAATTTAGTTATCTATGTAATTACGAAACCCTTCATTACAACACACTATTCATAACATACATTAAAATTGACTCACAATAAATTCTCTTTTATAAAAGCGTGTTTACAAAGGAGGAACTTACATTAGTTGAAATGAGTAATATTGTGACTTCCAATCCAATTTCTTGTGCATTTGCAATAACTGTTTTATTTTGCAAGTAAAACTATTCTCTGAACGCGTTTTAACATTGTCGTTCGATTGGTATCTCGAAAAATTGGCAAAACTAATATTCACACTTTCCAGTCAAATATCCGGTATCGAAAATAAGTAAAATCATTTCGTTTTTGCATTTTTATACGTTTAGATGTGTTAAATTCCTGGGGGATATTTTTGTTAAGAAATTTATTCGATACATGCTTGCGTTATAGTCTCTCCCGGGATGATTTCCATTTTCTCTTTGAAACATGAACTTTTTCAGCCATATTTTTTTGTACTAACGCATCGACCTGTGAAAATAAATTTTCGAAAAAACGTTTTTCAAAAATTAATTAATTTCTCTGTAGATTATTGTATTATGTTTATAAGCTAGACGTTTTATACCAAATACATTCGACAAAGTGGCGATATTTTTTTGGATATTTGCCAATTGCATCGGGACCAATTTCATATTATGTACCCATATGCTAATGTGTAGCAAAATACCGGATATACATATAATCTTGGGATTAATAAAGTGGCTATGTGTTGCTCTGCTCTTCGTCGAAAATAAAGACGGAGCTGCTGTTCGTTCCGATAGTTTCATAAATATGGAAATACGCTGCAACAATTAATAGCCGGTTAAGATTTTCGGCTGCAACCAGTAACAACATGCAAATTAAAATCTAATACGTAGGTACTGCCCAACAACATTTGAATTAATTTTTATTATTAACCTTCTTGTAGGAAGTTGTAAATTAAATTAGCACTTTCCATGTGCGGTAATTTAATAATCTATTTATTGTTAACACTTTTTTCAGGATTCTATGGCGCCTTGAAGTCAAATAGTTTTGATAGCACCCTGAAGACTAAAATTAATTGTCAAAGTGTACTAATTAAGAATTGAACTTTAGGGATTTAAAATATGATTTTACACGTAATAATTTGTGACCTGGTGTAGAAAGTTAGGTGTAACGAAGTTATAGTTTTAAAAAGGGCTTTTATACACTTTTAAGTAAATTCCTATTAAGAAAAGAGTCATTACAAAAGATAAACTTTGGTGAAACAAATAAGAAAGTTAAATGGAAAGTTTGTTGGAACAACAACCTCGTGCAATTCTCAAGAAAGTTTGCCCAAGTTTTAACATTTTTTATAGTTCCCTAAACTAAAATTTTGTAAGTAGGTACAGTAAATGCAACGTTAAATACAACATTACAAAGTTTACAAGCGTCTAACATACTGAGAGTACATAAATTTATAACTCTCTGACAAAACGTACTTAATGTGTTTAAGAGCCTCGAAAGTAAATAATTAATTTATTTTTAACTGCATCTCGTACCTATAGACATGTCATTGTGTAGGTACGTCTTACAAAAGTAAATCAACGATCTTTTTCACCGTAATAATTAAAAGTATCTTGAGGATGTTTAAATTAAAATTAGACAAACCAAAGTTGCTTCAAGCCGTATGAAGTAATTAAATTTTGATTGGCTTAATAATGAACTTTAGATTAATTTTAAACGAAGTAACTCCATTATTTTTGATGGCACACTAATAAAAGATTACATAAACTTAATGGTAGATACTTAGATACTAGCACACCTTTCAATAGAGCATCAAGAGATTTGGCAAAAACATGAATTAAACAATTTTTTAACTGATGACACTAGATATAAATGTAAAAAAGCAGAATTTGTATTCAAGGACCTAAAAATGGTAATATTATTTGTCAAATGGACACGTTTTACCGTCCCATTTCAATCTGATTCTTTCTTCATACATATAAAATAAAGGGTGGCTTTTAGAATAAAAAGACGATATCATTGCTTTAAAGATATTCCGTGCGGATAGGAGAAGGAAAGGAGAGAACACTCGCTTTTTCTGTAACGACCCAACAGATTGAATTGGCTTTGCGAAAATAACAGGTAGAAGAATCAGAGGCGGCGGAGGAATTGTAGGTACTTAATTAAAGAGACGATTTACGACGGTACAGGTGCCAATAAATTTACTTACTCATCATGAAATTATTCTCCACTCTCCACGCAACACTTTTACCACTATGTGTAAATAGTATGCATCCACAACACAAAGTTTTCTCAGGGGTTGGTTGTAAATTTAATTTGTGTATTAACTGATTAGTGTAACATCATGTTTTCGTGTCTTACGTTGTGAATGTTGTTAGGATGAAGTGTACACTGCGTTGTGGTTAAATTTTGTCGTTGGCGTACATATTTGTTGTGTGTGAGCTATTAAAGTATCGTTACGTTGTGTCGTGGTCAGTTTGCGTTTCGTGACCTGGTGTTTTACGTAGGTATCATTTGTTTGGTTTTATGGATAAATAAAGGGTCAATTATTGTATAATAGGAACAATAAAGGTAACGTTTTCTGATTGTGCAGTTTCTTAGTAATTTTGCATACATTCGTGAAGTACCTAGTGAAGCAGCCTTTTTACGTTGGCCTGCGTAATTGTTAAGTACTTGTGGAACTTTTATTTCTCATTTTATTTCCTTCAGCCGGTCATAAACGGGTTTCCGCGACTTTTATGAGATATTCAGTGAATGCATGTAGGCGCTTACATAAAGTCTTCCTGCCAGAAACAATTACCGAATAGACGGCGCAAATTGGATTTAATGTGAGAAATTAGTCGCAAATTAAAAAGACGTATATATACCTACTGTGACTGAATATTATATACTTATATTGTATATAGAAAAACAAATTTCCTTTCAGTTCCAAATTTTAATTTCTTTCGATTCAAATGATTTCAGAGTTGGTTGTTTTCGGCGGTAAATCGCAAAGATGGGAGCTTGGTTTTGTATTTCCTTTGTTTTCTTTGAATTGAAAGTGTTTTCTTTAAATAAGGAAGAACGTCGTATGATAATACTCGCAAACCACGTTGTATCTACAATCAAGAGTTCATGAATAATTTGCAGTTAAAAATAAATTCGTGACCAACATAAACAGTAATTTTAGACAAATTCTATATAAATATTATTGCCTTTCAACAAAAGAATATTAATTAATTTATTCTTTATATTGCGTTCACTAAATCAACTTAATTTTGATACCAATAGCCAATAGAGTAAATGAAACGAAAGCTCATATTGATAACCCAAGCGCAACGTTTACTGAGCTTAAGGTAAGGGAAATAATTTGGTAAAGCTGTTGTTCATAATTGGGAAAAGAAGGATTTTTTTTCTCTATTTGGTTTCTTACCCCTTTTAATATTTTCTAAGTAATATTAGAGGCACCAGATGAAAGGCTATGCTCTCAGATTACGTTGAATACTAACAAAAAACTTCTTTGGCTTTTATTTTAAAAGAGGCGCATGAATTCGTGGATAAAAACATTCGAACCGTTTGGTGCTCGTAAATCAGTGGGAACAATAAGGCCAACAAAGGGAAGGGAGGAGGGTTCCTGAAATGGCAGCACAGCAGAGCACAGCACATCCAGATCGATCCAGATAATAGAAGCTTGCCAGCATGGCGGTCATTGTGGCTTTATCACTCATTAGGTTAGGTCGGGGATTCCGTAATGATCAGTACCATTAAGGCAAATATGCTTCTAATAATATACTGGTCTCAACTACTAATTAAGTTTGGAATTCAAGATATGCACGTGTTTGTGACAATCGCCTACCACCTGTCGAAAAAATATCGAATTTCTCTTATGAAAACTAAAAATAAAATAAAAATGTTTTAATTAATTAACGAAAAATGAGTTGAAATAATTTTTTGAGCTTTAACTTATGGTAAATAAAAGCTTATTTTTCGAGAGCTTACTTAATTTTATTTATGTTGGTCTAAAAGTGCAGAAACTTCGAAGGTTTCATTAAATTACAAAGCTTCAGATTTTTGCTATTTGGTGAAATAAACTACTTTCAATTGCGTCGAGTTCATAGTCGTTTCAGAATACACACACTTTTGTTTTGTCTGGAAACAATTTCTGAATGATGAGTTTTGGGAACGTCTCGTTTTTTCGTTATGTTTTGGCTTGTTTTCGTTTCTCAGTTTTTTCGGCAGTCTCGCATTGAACAACAGATTAGAAAGTTACTTCGGTCTCGATTAATAACATGTTGGAGTGTTGACAATTGTATCGCAAATAACAAGCGGCTAATTGATTTTCTTTGAATGCGTAGGAAATAGGTGCCAATAGCTCTGGCAAAGTCAACCGTTCGAAATGTGTCTCTGTGTTGACCTTTTAGCTTTTCAATGGTAATTGGAAGAAATAATGGTGGGTAATTTACCTCGACCTTTCAACGCTATTGTTATTCCTCAGGTTGTTTGTTTTTGCAGTGACTTGATTTTAGTTTTAAATCAGCAAAAAAAAAAGGAAGACTATTAATCACAATTTGAGCGGAATGGCTACTATACATCCCCAGTTTTCGTTCTAATTCAGGGACGGGAATAATTCCTTCCTAAACGAAAAATGAGTCCACGTCAATTTTTTATTATTCGTAAAAAGGGTCCATTAGCTTCTGGACCCACACCCTCTGTTTGCTCATATTTACTTATGAGTGGGTTAATACCAAATACCAAACTAATGTTTTTCATATAAAGTGCTTTAGTAAAGTAACGAGAATTCACTTAACTTTTAGTATCGATAAGAAAGAAAGAAAGTGCGTAGATGGTATGTTTATCTACTAGCACATGGTATATTCCTAGAGTTTTACGTAACTTTCCAACCACAGGAGAGTGCATTTGAAAATGACTCCGGGTGATTTGCTTTTTCGAGGAGAATGGTCTTTGACCGGGGGATCAAACTTGCACTTGAGCACTCAACAACCAATCGTTTCTTTAAGGGTGGCTTACAAGAAATTTATTAATTTGAGGATGAATTAAATTTTTTGTCTATAAAAAATATAGTGCATGTACCAAAATATAGCAAAATACTAGTTCGTTTTGGGTTCTAATACGTGGGGATTGAATACAGATAAAGGTAATTGGGTTTTCGAAACTGGTTATATTAAGCGAGACAATATCAGAATATACTGTTATGGTAATTTGGCCTATGTTATTTTATCAATGGCTAAATGAGTTGGGATATGGATTTTAATCCCCTTATTTTACTGATCGATTTGCACACAACGTTAGCGGGCAATTTTCTCGTTTAGCAAAAATTACGATAGAGCAATAAGAATATTAGGTTTATGTGGATCAACAGTTATTTTTACAAATTTAGTTAATTGATTGAAAACACAAATTTGTATATAAATAGATGTGACCCGAAATGTGTTTACCTCTCTTTCACAAAAATACAATTACATAGTTTTATATCCTCGAATTTTTAAAATACTGATATTTAATTACAGTGCGTAGGTATGTAGGTGGATTTGGAAATTCCTGTAATAACAACTAAACGAATTCACTCAGACCGATGTTGGTCCAGTTCACAAGTTCCAATTTATTCACAGATTTTGAATGCATTTGGTTTTTAATTTCCTGAGATATAAATTCTCACAAACAATGTTTTTTGTTCTGTCTATTGCACAGCTTTTATTGAATTTTTACCTGCAAAAACTCAATCCACGATCGACAATTCAAGCATGAACTGATGTTTGTCCACGAATTACCTATATTATAATTTTTACATTTGAGTTATGAGTACTTAAATATAAATATTTTGTTGTTTTTTTTTTTTTTTTAAATATCCGAAAATATAAACGGTTGTGAACGTACGTATACTTAGTTTTTTTCCACTTGGGCTTCGGCATCTGCAATTTTCATTATGTAAATATTTTCAGTTTTTTTCATTATGGACATGTATATGTATGAAAAATATGTAAATTTCGGTGTAAACGCTGTTGTAATTCCGCTTATGCCAATGGGGATTACTTGTTAAGACAACAGGAACGATAAATAAAGACAAACTGTCCGTTTTGGAGATACTTTTTTAAATGTTAAAAGTGTTTCGTAACAAAAAAAGAACTGAAGAATATATTAATTCGTCAAAATTTATAGTAAACCGACTCTGTAATGCAAATTTATGGAAGGAGCGTAATCAAGGCAAAAAGTTTCCCCTTCTTCATCACTTCAGCAAACAAACAAACACAAATTTATTCGGTTTTAAGATAAGTTAACTGTTTTTATAAAGTTTGATATTTAGCGATGGACTTAAAAAGAAGTTTCATTTGTTTTGTAATAAGGAGAAAAAATTTTTATTCTTTTAAATAAAAGAGAGCCCAATAAGGAAAAAACATGCATGTACTAAATTTTAATTTTTCTTTTGTTTCGTTAACGATTCCTTCAAATTAAAGAAAGTAGAATTCATTTTAACTATTAAACCTCTATATGAGGGCAGGGGTAACGTTTAACTAAGTAGCAATAGTTATCAACGACCTAGAATTAGACTCATGGCACAAATAGGTATAGACAGACACCTTTAACAAATTAAGAAGAGGTTGAGGGTTGTATTGATTTGACTTTTCATTGTGGAAATTTAGGTTTTCAATTTTCTTTTATTTCAATAGGTAAAGGTTGAGCGAATTTAGAACAAGGAAAGTTGTGATCGGAAATGAAAAGCTTTTTCATCATTACAACGAAAATAAACATTATCAAGGATATTCATAAATATGTAAGTAATTCGAAAGGTTATTAAAAAAATTCTTTCTTTGATTCGTCGAGTTTCCTAAGTTTGAAATATAAAAACAAAAGCTTTAAAAAATTCTATAAGCTTTCGGTTGACCCAGAAAATGTTGTCAGTAGAAGATGTATTTGAATAAGTCAATCAAGTTTGTTTTATACTCTACAAGATTATCTGGAATGGTGGCATGGACTGCAGGATTGTAGTTGACATTTCCATTTAAATTGGAATGAAAGCTGCATCACAAACAATTCAAACAATGAATTTAAGTTAATGATGCATTTCAATAGATGCTTTATTAAGCGCAACGTGTTTTCAATAGTAAAATTTGTTTATGCCATTTCAATTCATATTCATTTAAACCTACTGAATTTATAGTAGGCACACCAGGAAATTCCGCGTTTGTTTTTTCTGCAATCATTTTTCGATGCTCTGCATGTCAAATAACAGAGCAGCCATCTGTCAAATCTCACGTACAGAATTCGTTTAATTTTTTTTTAAACAATTGATTGCCCAATATCAGTTTATAATTTAATAATAGGTATCAATATTAATTGTGTTATTGTGGAGGATAAATTACTGTTTGGCTGGAAATGATCACCAAACGAACCAAAAGAATAGCGGTATGATTACAATATTTCATTGATCGTGGCAGGAATTCATGTTTATCCGTTGAAATTCGATTGAGAAAAATGTCGGTATATACGCAGCGTGTATATAAAAATGTAGGCACTAAACAAAAGGATATCTATATTCATTAGTTTGACTTCCTTTACTGCTGGGTATTTTATTTTATTGTCCTGTGATAAGGACCCGTAACCGCTTAGAAAGGACGAGCGGAAAATACCAACATCGGCTTTATACTATTGTATGTTAATTCACGTTCACAGTTTTAATAAATAGTGTATATTTAAAAAATAATGTTAACATTAAGTTTTACGAATAATGTAACTAACTACTGTCTGTCTGTTCTTCAGACTTTTAATATATTTTCCAAAAGCGAAAACGGAAATATAAAAACATACTACAATTTATTTATTTTGCTGTATGTTATTTTCGATAGAAGTTTGTAAAAGTAAAATTACCATGTACTGATATCTACACATATTTTGTTTCATTAGTATCAAATGATTTTATCTAGTAAAACAAAAAGTTTCAACATAAATTTATCCGAAAACTCGACGAAATTACATACAATATTCATGGACAAACAAATGACTTCCTAATTTAAAAAAAACACTTGTAGTTTCTAATATCCGCAAATATTTCTTCCTTAATTATTATGTACAAAGTTTGTTTGTCTGTTAATATTGTACGAAACGATTTCGAAAAAAGAACTACATATGTTGAAACATCTAGTTATGTCTATTAGCCTGTTTCATTATATTTCCGCTATCGATTTTTAATAAGTATGTAGATAATTATTTATTTTTCGTGGGAAGTTTGAATGGTTCGTTCGGATTTGCAAGGGTGTTTAGGGTTATGCGGTGAATATCTTAGCGCTTTTTGTGGAATAGGCTGCGGTGATGTATTAGGAGTTAACGATAGGAAATAAAGTTGACGGTAGTTTCCGTAAGGATTCTTTAGATTCCGTTTCCTGTTCGAGTTGGTCGTTGAGAATTCACGGAAGGCAGGCAAGAAGACATAAACCTGTAATGCTTGTCATACGGCGGATAAGCTTCACTGCCAAACATTCCAAACGCAGCGAAACTGAAGATCTCCCTGTGGGCCGTCTTTAAGTACAATTTCTAGCAAAATACCTCCGACGGCACACTACGGATTCAACTGAAACTATCCAGTTCTAATGAAGTAACCCGAGAGATGCAAGTGACGCGACGCGATGCGACAATGAATCGTTAACAAAAGGAGGAATTGTCACTTGCCCTATATTACGAACGACGCATTTCTATTGTCGACATCCCGTAAGGAATTCTCACATCATTTCTCTACATATCAATACCATTATTGCTACGTGCTTGCATACTTGCATATTTTAGACCGGACTTATTTATGTACCTATATATCTGACACTCGGCAACACAAGTTTCTTTGTCTGTCTGAAGAATTCTGTCGACCTGTGCATGCCGCCCCAATCGTAAAATAACTTAGTTTTGTTTTTGAGATTTTGTTTGTTGTCTGTAAGGTACTTGTATTTTTTGTAATACTTAATATTTCAGCAGAATGATTTGTTGGTTGTGTTCTCTGCCGGTTGCTGATGGTTGTGAGATGTGTGAGATCTAGTGTTTTGCTGTTCGTTATTATTCATCCTTGCAGGATGTTGAACTAGTTTCTTTTTGCGTTTGCATTTAGGCCACGACATCATTTTCCTCTACTCGCAATTTTGTGAACGCTTTCTAAACGCGATCATGACAAGGTCTTTGTAGTAAAAATTCCCAATCCAGCCTAGAAATTCGTTCATCAGAGGAGAACGAGCGAAATTTACTGGTTTTAAGGAAATCCTTGGCTTTATTCTTTTATTCTGAAGAAATTTCATTCACGTCCTGGCCCTGATAATTTATTTCCGGGAATTATTATTTGACAGAATGTTCATTTTCTTCTTTTTAAAATATACGTTTTTATAGTTTTTGTCGTTCTTTGTTTGCCTCATTCCTTTGTCCTTCGTGGCGCATTCTCTTTTAAAACAGCAATAATAGCATTTAGAGAATCCTTAACAAAAGAATCTAATTAACGAGCTGCATGATAGAAACCTATTTGTGGCAATAATAAGACAAAAATAAATTACACTACCACTTAATGAAATATTTTTCTGTAGTTTCATAATTACTTCCACATCTTGCAAATAAATTATTTTTATCAACTTTTAATATGAAACCTCCAGATGTAATTACTTACTGTGCTGTCTCAAACAAATGCGGAAAATAAACATCAGTTATTCATCTAATAAGGACGTGAAATAACTTCAAATTCAATTATTGAAGGCAAGCAGGCAATCGAGATACAACGTGATATAAATGGCAATTGCAAATATGTCACCTTACAAAAAGTGTTTATTTAGCATAGAAAATACTTCGCTGATAACAGATTTCATGAATATTTAAATTTCGAAGAGCCGAAGCTTTTCCTTAAATGGACTTATTTGGAGGGCTGCTTCTAAATTGCTTGTTGAAGCTCTTTTTCTTCTATAAATTTTGCCTTCCGTTCAGCTACACCGTTGTCATCTACATAAGCAAACAAAATGTAGAGAGTGAACGCCTTCATCATCAACATGTGCTACCAAACATAATAAAATCGAAAAATTGGTTCCTTTTTTATTATTAAATATTACAGTACAGAATAGGCACTAGCACTATTAAACTACTATTAAACACTAGTGATACGTAGTATTTAACACCTTTTGCATTTCCTTTGTAAATGTAAATAAGGGTAACTGTTAACTTGGGGTGTCGAGTGCCGAGGGAGGTTCCTTTACAGTTGACGGCCGTTCTATCGTGCAGCTATTGATTACTGCTACATAAATTCCAAATAAGCTGCAAAATTTATTATTCATAATATACGTAAACGTATAGGTAGGTACATGTATGAACGGACGGCTCGCTTTGGCTTCCATTTATTTGTGTATAGGTAAAGAACATCAGTGTATAAATTTTATGCTTGACAAGTCAAGGCAAAATGCTACATAATGTATCTGGTGAAAGGACTGCAGCATTAACCAAATTCTTCTGCACCATAGAACGCATTACAGTTTAATAACCTCGCGGGTGAACTACGATAAAAGATGATATGTAAACGGTCGTGGCCAGGTTCATATGTACGAATAGGCTTAGAAACCCCACAAGTTATCATGTTGTACGTTTCTATTGTACTTTTAATTTTATTATTTCATTAGATTGGCTACAGGATTTTGTATCAAATGTTTGTACCTACACGAATTAAATATAACAGACAAAACACAAACTCCAATGGTGGACTGTCTGGGGTGTGCTATCGTACAGAAAAGTATGAGCATGAAAGACCTGAAAATGTGGAGACAGGATGGCGAAAAATATTTTGAAATATGAAGGGATAGTTAAAAGATTAATTCAGGATAGAAAGGAGCAGAGGTAGGTGTCTGACAGGTCTTTGGATTGACAACAACTATCGCGATACAACTGAATGAAATAAATATTAAAGCTTCAGAATGTCAGTCTTCTATGTACCAAGCACCTCTGACCCCTGCTTTTGTATACTCGTTTGAGAAAATAAGATCAATAATATGATTTATTAATAAGTACCTACTCCAAATTTTGCGCTTTTGCGTCAAACGCTTTCTGAGAGAAACGAGTTAGATGGATGCGTCAGTGATATTATAAGGATTCTGTTTCTTTTTTGGGGTACGGAATTTTAAAGACGTAGTCCCATATAATGCTGTTTCGAAGTTTTCCAACTGCCATTAAGGTCATAGCTTTTTGCCTTTTAAACTTTTTGAAAACAAGAAAGAATTTGAAACAAGATAGTTCCATTAAACAGTGTAGGTAACGGTGAACTTTAATTACACTTAATTTACGATAAATTGAATTAACGAAACTTAGCCATTTATCTTTTGGATCTTGTCAAATTAACGAGAAGTTTAAAAGACGGTCTAAACTCTATAGTTTCTATTGATGTGATTTGTCAATAGTTTATTTGTAATATTTAATAATATAAAATAATATTTCACAATGTGCAGTTCTGCTAAGGTTTTGTTAGGATTGTTACTTGATTTTGGAATCAATATCTTCATTTGCTCGCCTAATTAATTGTTTCAGTCTAAATACAAACGTGCCATTAAGGGTTGCTTTGTAGAGGTGATGTCATGTTTGTAAATGACTATTGCACACAGATTTTGCCTATAGTTGGAGTTATGACATAATAAGATGCAAATCTGCAAGGACTTGGCTGAATTTAAACGCCTCCTAGGCATGTTACATTTAGGTATAAGATTATTCATTCAATTAGATGTTTGATTTGACGGAGCTTATGGTAACTAATATCCTACGTATTTCGTATTCCTCAAAGGCCTCTATAAATAAATTTACTAATTTAATTTCATCCTATTTGGAAATCAGTGACGATTGGTTTATTGAAACATATTTTTAAAGAAGAAATAAACTTAAATATAATGTGGAAAAAGAATTACTAAACTTTTAATCCCAATTTTATCCCTTTGTGGTTGAATTTTAAAAAATACGCTTTCTGTGATTCCTTACGTTGTCTGTGAAAAATTTTAAGGCTCTAGATTCAGGGGTTTTTCCTTTGAAATATATAAATCGTCCGGGTTCGTTGCTTAACTCGCAGTTTTCTTGAAATAATGATCCAAGGAATATCAAACGACGCAAGTGGCTAATCTATATATTGTCTATTAGGTGATCTTTGACCCCAAAAATTATAAACGTAACGGTTATAAAACTTATCGGTGAAAAAATTAAATCAGTAACAAATTTTAGTTATAGTTGCCTTTAGTAACCCTTTTTACACCTATAAGGCATACAATAAGTACTAATTATTAACTTAAATTTTGTTATAGAAATGTCTATTTGATATTATATTTCCATATAATATTTGAAGTCCCATTTTAAATTTGGAAACAGCCTTCATTATATCTTCGAAGGGTTTGAGCTGAGCGTTGATGAGTTAGTGAGTGAGTGAGTCAGGACTTTTCTTTATACATATACGTATATATAGAAGTAAGAACGTTGAAATGGCGTAAAAGTAAGGAAGTATCTTTGCGTCAGTTGCGAGTATAAAAACAATAATTCCCCTTTTTCAAGACAATCCACAGGCTGTCAGTCTGTTCGCGAGTAATAAAGCAATTCTATCGTTTTCAGCGGAGACCAGGAATAAGATAAGAAAGGAAATTTCCGGTGACTAGTTAAAATTAAGAACCATATTGTAAGGATTATTGCTGACATTAGTGGGAACAATGGATTCGCACAAGACGTTTAGATGAAGGTAATTCTTCTGTTTATGGAACATGGCGGTTGATCTTCTGAAAATTTACTGCGTTTCTGGATTTAATTTAGTTGAATTCAAATATATGGTATAATGAAGGTAATTTATTAAGGTAATTAAGGGACTCCATAAAAGTGGCCGTTATTGCGATTGCGAGAAAGACAAGCTGCGACCGCTAAAATAAACAGTTAGTCAGTATGACATTCCTGATGGGGTAAAATAAAGTACATTATGCAATCACGATGTCCGCAGATTTTAACGACCAATTATTAGTATCCCTCATTAGCATTTATAATTAACGCTACACGTATCCGAACGAAAAACTAACTAGTTTCCATAAAAATACTCGGATCATCCAATCTAACTTTGCAACAAAATAATAAGAGCAATAAAAGCTCAACTTGTTCAAAGTAATTAATCATTACACAATTACTGCATGTTCTAATGAAATCCAAAATTTCGTACAAGTTACGGGGGAGCGAGTCTTTTCTTAATTGATACAATTTATTTTATATGCAGGTTTATGTAAAGAGATTATTCAGAATTCGTGTGCTCACAGGCTTGCGAAACGTAAACGTACCTAACTGCTAAATCACAGTCACAGAGTTTTATAACTTTGTATCTACCCATTTCCTGGAATATTTTATCTCATCAGTCGAATTAGGTCAAATCAACTGTTTGTGTGGATCTAGGAAATAGTTGTATGTAGTTGCAAATTTTACAACTTTAATGTTAGTCGTAGAGAAAGTAAATCGTCTATTTATATTTAAGTACTTACATTAATTTAGTACTTAATTATAAGAACAGGGCAAAATTTTGGTAATGTTTTGAAAAGATCCAATAGCACACTTTTTGTGTTGTGGTGAAACGTTCCTTTCACTGCTTTCGAGTCCCACTTAAAATATAAATTGATTTCTTCCGTGTTCGCTGTTCGGCTATTTAAGGATGGTCTTTTGTGTATGACTTTCTACAAAAACGTTGCTGCATAGATAAAAGGAAGAGAACTGGTCAGCCGTAAGATTATGTGCCAAGTAGTGGTGTTCTTAAAGGAAAATGAATCCCTTACTTGAAGGACGAACCTAACAAAGGATCACAAATTCCTTTCCTCTCTAATACCCGACTCTATCTTACTTTTTGTCGTCTGGTGTATCAAGAAAAAAAAAAGAAAGACTGAGTGACATAATCTTAAACTGAAAACAGTTTAGTTGTTCAAAACTACCTACATAGTTTCGCATCATCTAAAAGTTTCCTGTCAACTTAATTGTTTATAATATTTTACAAGTAAATTAATGTAGAAAGTGTTTTCTACTATGTCTGTTGACCTTAGTATACATTGGGGCTGTGTTGTAATTAAAAGTGAACCAAGTATTTCCCTTTTTTTTTTTCGGGGAAAATAAAAACGAAACATGTATTTGGTCAGTATGATTACGAGAACGAGCTGTGAGTGACAGGGGGCAAGAACAGAGTCCCCGAGCTCGTTACAGTAATGCCGAAGTGGAAGTTGGGTTGATTGGTCTGTAATTGTATTCAGATAGCTTCTGGTTAGTTGTCGTGGTCTGGTAGGTGCTGTTCTATTGCAACGTTCACACTCGTGACAGGGTTTAAAGCGTTGATTATCTGTTAAACTCGACGAATGCTTATCCCCAAGTGCTGTTATTTGAAAATAAAAAGCTTTGTTTCTGCCTGCTACGTTCGAGTACAAGAGGCAATCTAATGGCTTCGTTAAAACAGCTTCACTCTAACGCTTCGGCCGTTTTCATTGCGTTGCATCTTTTTTTATATATATATTTTTATTCCTTTTGCAAAAATTTTAAGTGGGTCGGCAAGGCATATGAAGTACTTCTCATAATCGAATTGTTTGTGTACATTGGATTCACCAGTAGGTACGAACAATTATATTAAAATATAGAACATTTTGTATCGGAAACAAGCAATTTAAGTTATTTTTATAACAACATGATTGATCGTTTTCAATTCAATTTCAGTGGCGAATAAAATGTTGCCTTTATAACAAGTTTATTCACTTTGTATACGGCAGATTGGACTGAATGAATTCTTTTGTCTGGCTGACTAATGACCTACTAAGAGGGTTGGAAAGCCTTTATTTGTAGGTATATTTTGCTGTTCACGACCTGGTGAACTTTTTTTGCCTTTAATACTTATTTTCCACTATAAACCTCGTTTAACCAAGTACCGTTCAATTTGTGATTTCTTCAGGTAGATGTTAAATATCCTTCTTAAAATTTTTTGAAACTCTTGTAATAGGATTTGAAACGGGGTGTTGATTATTATTTTAAAAAAATTTAAGTTGCTCAAGAGAAGGTAAAGATGATGTCTTATATATGTTAGAATGGACCAAATAACGTGTGATTTTGTGAAGTTTTAATAATGGATGCATCTCCGTATGTCTCGACGTTTGGACTCATGAGTGCGATTAATTTGCTCAAAATAGACAGCTTAGCAGTAATTAGGACAGCTGGAGAGAAATCCTGACACTATGCCACACCAGCTTTTCATGCACGTATATTTGAAAAGCAAATGTCCCTATTTTAATTCTGACATGCCTCGCGTTACTCATTATCTAAAACCCTTTACATTTTCTACAACATGTCAGCTATTAGAAATTATCTCCCCTTGGTAATTAAAACGTGTAACATTTTATCACTAGCACTGTCAGAAACAATAAGTAAAGAGTGGTATCCTCCATCCAATATTGGTAATTAAATTTAGACGGAAGTTTGTATGTTTATACATAGTTTATTCAGTTGAGGCTCAAACGCAAAATTAAACAATTGCTTGCAGTTCATTAGAAGTTGGTTATTCGAAATTAAAAAATGTAACGGTAGCGGGTTGGTATAAGGATAGAGTTGATAAAATGCGAAACTTTGGAGTAAACGCTATTTTCTAAGGAAAACTTATTACGCTCATTAGACAGCTTGAATTATAGCGTGCACTTTGTCTGCTTAATGTTTGGTACAACGAGTTCCTAGACTGCACACCAAAATTCACCTCAAATTTCTTCTGATCCTTCACACGATCAAACTAATGAGCGTATTTTGCAAAATTTTCATTCTGATCCCAAACTTTCTCCTAGAAACATTAACGTTAATCTTCCACCTACTCGCAGAAAATACTGTATTATTCGATGTTTACTGAGAGACACAGTTTCTTATTTATAAATTTAATTTGAAATTCCTTTTTATATTACTTAGTTTTTTTGACATTGCTTATTAAATACCGAGTTTTCTAAATTATAAAAGTATTGCAAAATTTCTCGTTTATTGAAGCAGATACGTTTTAAGTTAAGACAAAAAGGCCTAAACAACAGAGATAAGACATGTATGAAATATTTGAAAATATATACGTATGTACAATAGAAAGTAAACGAGTGTAATATCAAGTGTAAAATAGGAAAGTTTAAAAGATGAAATAGCGGTTTTTAAGTATGAAATTAAATGTTGCCTCTAAAACTGAACCGTGCTCGGAGCTCTTTTAGAAGATATTTTATTTAGGGAGGTGTGGTGAATTTTTAATTTAATTTTAGGGACCGTTCTTTGCCATTATGAAAACAAGAACAGTTTTTCTCAAAACCTACAACTCCTTTCATCCTTAATTTTTGTGGAATGATCTTTTAATTTCTCTTCTGAGAGGACTGCCTGCCACTGAACCCCGAGCTATCATTTAGCTTAATGAATTCCTTCTGAGATATTTTACTCTTATAATTCCTTCTATATTAAAAAACCGGATAGGTCCATGCAACTCATTAATACATTTCCATCACTTTAAGAAACTTTGTTCGACCGAAAATATTAATCTTAACTATATACGTATTAGGTACTCGTTTAACTTAAAAGCTTCAGCTAAACTATTTCTTCATATTGCTTTTTACTTTTCACACGAAGTAGTGTTAATTCCTTTTTTGGGTTCTGTTAATTGAAAAGTCGAAGTTGAGACAGCTAAAACGAAACTTTCCTGTGGTAAACGAAACCTCCTGTATCGAAAGCTTTGTCGATATTTAATTCCCCCTAATGAAACTGCAAACGGATTAAGATATGGGATTTCCACAAACAACATACGTGTTGTTTGAAGAGTAACGCGCTTAAAACAACATGTTAGCTACAATATAACGGCTAGTGGGGCTGGAACACATCGAATGCATTACATGATTGAGTTTCTTCATCCGACCGTTACGATTACACGTTTTGATCAAATGGAATGCAAGCAAAAATAAATGTCTTTGTAAAAACGTCGACGTGTTCATTACACGTACTTGTTAAGCTTAAACTGTTTTGTGGTAGAAATAAAAAAAAAACTTAAACGTTTTATGTATCTATGTTTTAAATACATTAAGTACTACCGCAACGTTTGATGAAAGGGAATGAATATAAACACAATTACTTAAAGAACGGTTTAAATTCTATTTCGTAGAAGAATTTTTGTCAAACGACAAAACAGAACGCATACCTGTTTATTCCTTTCTTAAAACTCTCGTGGTTTCTATAGTTTCTGATCTATATTCAAAAAGGAGATTTCACATATAGATGCTTTCACAAGGATCTTATTTGATGTGTAGCGAATTTCTTTTTAGTAGAAGGAAGATGAAAGTGAGAGTTGTAAGATAAAATAAAAATATTAAGTAGGTACGTTTAAAAAATTCAATCAAAAAATTGATTTATCTAAAGCTTGAAAGCTGAATTTCAATTTTATTGGACATACTACCATTAAATTGTGAAGTAATGAGTAACCATAAAAGTTATTTTGAACTGGAGAAAAAACTGTTACCTTGTTACGGCGGAAAGTTCTTTTCGCAAAGGATACACTTTAAAATGAATTTCCTTATTTTCTTGAATACTAATGTAATTAAAACTTTAAGGCAAATTAAACCTGAGGGACGAACTTTTAAATAACTTTCGTAAGCATGGAAGCATCTTGTTTATTAAATCGATTGAATTCAAGTTGATTATTCTGACATCAAAAAGATACTGATTTTCTTTTGTGGAAATTTTCTTTCATTTCCAGTTACATTTCGTTAAATAAAATGGAAATAACTTTAAGTTTAAGGAAATAAACTCAAGTGTCACCTTCTGAGACATCCAGAAGTAGTTGAAGGTATATAAAGACATATATAAAAAATATATAAATATAGTGATGATCTATAGGGACATATGTACTATTTTAATTCCCTTAAAAAAAAAAAGATAAGTGAAGTCAGGAATGTTGTTGTTTGCATGCTACTTGGAAAGAAATGTTGCGACGTCTGACTGTGGACTTCTAATACGAAATGTAAACGAACTAGGGGCGTCGTGACACAAAATTATGTTGGTTAAAACGTAAAAAATATGATTGCATGCCGATGTGGCCGAAGCAACACAGCTAAAATGTACAAAATGCACGATAATTTCATATCTCACTCCTCCGAAAGCTAATACTAAGCCGCTTATGTATGTACAATATATTGCATCGGTTCTCAACTCCCTAGTGTCCTTAAAGCAAATTAATGATTTTCTAATTAAAAACGAAGAATTTCAGGGGAGGTTAAGATGTTTATTAAAAAAAAAATTAAAACTATGAGTACGTGTAAAACGTTTTCTATGAAGTTTGTATAAGTTTTATGTTATTCTATGCGTTTTCGTCTCATAAAATTTACAAAAGTCTGGGTGTTTTCTTCAGCTGGTATAATAATTTCTGTATGAACTTACTTTAAGTACAAAAGTGACGCATATTAATTCTGCAAGCTGTGATGAATATTTACAACCCCTGTAGCGGCATAAGGCGCGGCAATGCGAATACCAAAACATAAAGAAAACCAAAATTTAGTTTAACTTACCCCACGGAGATGTTTGGTTAATTATGATAAGACGCACACTTATGTTTACCAACATGTCAACAAGATTTTGACGGTTTACAGCGTTTACTCCGAAATACTAAAATTAAACTTACTATACATACATACATACACACTTTACTGGAACTTATTACAACAATTATTTTGTTCTTTTTTTGGTAGAAGTCAAGAGATCTAAAATACCGTTCGTTTTAATGTTTCATATAAGGAATTTTATGGGGCTCCACAAAGCACGTTTGTAATTTAAATTTTTGTCGACTTCAAACGACTGTAAGAGCGACGCACAATTGCATATTTAATTTTACGTTTTATAACAAAAGTAGGTGAAAGTACATAAAAGAATAGAAGAAGTCTGAAATAAATTTGTAATCATCGCAATTTACTTCAAAGTAACTGTACGTTAATGTTCAAATTTACAAAAAGAAGAGAAAGAATTTCACATTTTACTCAAAATATCTGCAGTTCGAAAAATTTGGTTTTATTCACAGTAAGGTACAGTTCTATAAGAAAAAATCTACGAAAGTAAACATATTGAAAATGTTAATCGATGGATTGGGTATTTGAAGGGGCGTATGAAACTAAAACATTTTTGAAACAAAGTTCCAGAATATTTGATGGATTGAAAAGCCTCTTGAAGCCGAAGGAGGCTTTGGTTTTGCGGTCTCGGTCTAACTAATTACTTTCCTTATTGTCTAGATGTAATTAATAGCATATTATTTGCTACGGAATCCCATTTGTGACACGGTCTATACCCATTTTCTGTAAGATTTAATAGGGTTAAAGATAGGCGATTTTCCCTATTGATATCGTATATCTACAATGCCACTTAACTTACAATTGTTAAAAAATTGTTAGTCTCTCAAAAAGTTCACGTGCCTATTATATTCACAGCGTATACACAGCGATTAAATGGTAAATTTTAAATTTCTTTTTTGCAAAAGAATTCAGAATTATTATTATGCTCGATAAAAGTAAATGTAGGTTAAGCATATGCAACATCGATTACGTTTAGAACTGACAATTAAACATTTCGTTTTGATATGTTACCCCTACATAGTCATTTTTATGTTTTGCACGACATTTGATCTCGGAATAATTAAAATGATTCATCAAAACAAAAGCTCGTGTGTAGCTAATTAAAAAAAAAGTTGAAAAACGAATTAATTTTTTACAAATTTAGAACAGAATTTCTTCGTCAAGGGTGTTCTTGACAACGTTATGACGTAAGAATTTTATTGTTTAAGCAGTAATGAAAATTTGATTAAGTACCTACATTTTTAGCTACTTGTTCATTTATTATTTTTTTTTCGTTAGTATAATTCGTTTCTTTAGTCGAATTCAGTAAAAAAATGGAGGTGTAGGTATATGTACATGGTTAGATTTGGGTTCCATCTAACTCGGAAAGCGTAGAAAAAAATAACGACCATTGTCACTGATGACAGATTAATCCTTGAGCGTCATTTCGTTGTAAGAAGGAAAAATCTTTCGAGCATGTCTGCCTGTGTCAGGTCGAAAAGAACGGATATAAAATCATCTTCCTCTTTTGTGTCACTGCAGGAATCAACAAACGCTTTTATTTTATTCTTTTTTTTTGTCATTCGTACCTACAGCTCAAGTTTTGATGGTATTCTTTTAATGTTGTTCAATTGTACGATTTTAATTTACTATTTCGTACTTTGATTCGTTATTTTGTTGCAAGTTTATACATACCTATCCCGGTTTAATTGTTTGGTTAAAATTCGTGTGATAAACTAATTTGCAGTTCAAATGCAAATTATTGTCAAACATTTTAGGGGCTACTGATAACTACCACTGTTTGAAATAACTTGCTTTAATGATCCGTCTAACACCTGCAATTATCGTTCGTAAACTGTCATTATCAAACGAATCGATTACTAAAACAGACTTTGTTATCGAATATATATTTTCATTCGCATGTGGGTACACGATTACTCTCACACACAATACCTAGTTTTTCCTGAAATTTCTATCGAATATCATCTTAAGTTTACCAAGGTAAAATAAAAATTGTGCTATTCTGTACATGAGGACAATTTCTTATTGAGGAGTACGAGGAAGGTGATAAATTTATTTTATTACGAGAATGTTACGTCTGATGGGGCATTTGCAGAATTTGTTGCTAGGTGCGAAGGCGCTGTTAGGATATGTTTGAATTTAATACTACACCTACGGATTAAAATTGGGGACGGTTGCCGCGCCATTAATCTGGCTCCTCAGCTCTTTAAAAAATCATTTGATGAATAGCCACTTTAATTTTCAATTTAAACGTAGGCAACGAAGGTTCATGCTAAAGCCCAAAGGCAACGATCCCACTTCCACCAGGAAGGATACGAAAGGAGATGCATTTATTAACTTCTCTTATCCTCTGACAACGTTAACCATCAAAATGCACTGCAATATAACGTTTGTGTATATAAACTATACACGTCGCACTTACTGTTTTTAACTACATCTAAATTGATTAAGTAATATATTGTTGCAAAATGATTTATGACAGTTATCTTGTATATATACACATTAAAGGGTATCAAAGTTCAGCATCTATGGTTCTCATCAGGGCAACATAGGCAGTTCTGACAGAAAAACAACAACTGTTACCAAAGCAATACTGAAAAATCAAATAAAGTTCATTTTAAATTTGTCTAGTAAATGGGTATTTTGGTTGAGTAAAGTCAATTAATATGGGCGGGCGGTAGAGGCGTGCCTGTTTTGATTAAGAAGAGCAACAGCGATTGGTGGTTGATTAGATAAGATTTTGATCAGTCACTGTCGAATTCGACACAGCATTGGACGTCGATTTAGCCTAGAGGGTAGTTTTATCAAATTACTTGTTCAGGATTAACAGGCAGATTTGTAAGCACGTTTGTTTAGAGCTGTTTGCCACCAACAATTCAACGCGATCATCTACAACAGAAGCCTTTTAGTGATTCCAGCGTAAGATCGGAAACTAAACTTTACCAACAAGTTCCATTAACGAATTAAGTAGGCATGTATAATGAGGAAAAAGGTCTTCTTTCACCCTTATTGCTCGTTCAATTTCTACTATCCAACCAAATAATATTAATTACACGTTAAATTTGCAATAGGGAAATATGAAAAGAAGACACACAAAAAAAAATAATAAAATGAGTCAGAAAAACGTAGTAAATTAATATGTGGTAATATGTCAGAATTTTAAAAAAAAAAATATAATTTCGTTTAAAGGGTCGCCCTTCGAAAGAAATTCTTTTCTTCCTTTGAATTTGAACCTTGGAATGTTTTCATCTAATTTCAACGAAGTAGACTTTTAGGAAAAAGCGGGCAGTGTCAAGCCTACATAGGCCCAGAATTTATTATTTAAATTACACATTTTCCAAGTAAGAATTTACGTGATTTATTATGTGTTGTATGTAGGGCCATTTGTAAAGTCTAATACTACATAAATGTATGCGAAGAAATATAACCAATTTCCGTGTAGGTTTTGCATATGACGGAATTACAGTATTTTTGCAAAAATAAAAGTAATTTAAAATCTAACTGTATAATTTTTATAATTCAATTTATACTTAATCATAAACTGGCAAAATTGCAATATTAGACACAAATGAAACTGGCTGTGCAAAAGTATGAGAAGATATGAAACATTTCTGGGAAACGGAAGGCTTCCACAGTAATATTCATATTTATTTTATTTTGTGTCACGAATTTTCGTTTTAAAGTGGCATACTAGAAGTAGTCACGTTTGACAATGGGAATTCGGGTTATAATAGAGTAACCTGTTTACAGAGTGGGAAAGCCATCTTCGTTCACACCACGAACGACGTTAGCTATGCTGAATAGGTCACTTAGTTGAGGTATTCGCGAATAAAGAACGCTATTCTTTAGAAATAAAGGTATCAACGAGGTGGCACCATTTCAAAGGGGAAAATATTGTAATATCCGTAATTCACATCCCATGATGAAAAGCTGAAAGCTTTACATTATGTTCCATAGGTCGTTACACTTCACAGTGAAATTCAAATCGTTTGATAATGTTAAAAGATATTATGACAGACGACCCCTCAGACATTTTCTTTCAAAACAGAAAACAATTTTTATAAAAATTCTTTTTTATAGCGAATTTTAAAAAACGCACATTGCAAGAAATCTTATTCTTATTTGATTTTGAAAAAGAGTTGAGCCAGTGTTGCACAATGAAATATAGCAGACGGTCTGGGGCGAGTTATTAGAGCAGGATGAAGGCAAAGATCTTTTGTTGTTTACCCCTTTTGCTGCGGAAAACTATGGTGAAAAAATCGGAATAAAAGGGAAGTAGAAAATTACGGAGCTTTTACGAAAAAAATTCAACCTGTGAAAATCTCACCGCATACGTTGCCTCGTTCTTGTATCTGCGTCCAATAGCTCTGAGTTATTTGTCGAAGAGGAACTACATTAATACTACCCCCTATTGTCTGTCGTACACTTATTATTTATGCAAACTAAAACCGGCTTACAAATAACTTACCGATCAAAAGACGACAAAATCAGCCACCTAGAATTTGTTTTATATTTTTCGTGACCACAGTCACAATATCGTTAATTTGGCTGTTCTTTTAGTCGATTCAACTGCAGCATTTAATTAATTATTGTAATAAGGACTCATACGACCACAGGTAAGTATATTGCACGTTGTATGTACCTAATATTAGCAAAATTGCAAAAATGCAATTCAAACAGCATTTTGTGGTTTGGACGCCACATTACATTTTGACTGTATATGGTAGAGAGCTAATCCATTACAATTTTTATTCGTGATAAAATCACTTTATATTGGTGTAGCTGAAGCAATACCGGTTTATGCGATTTGGGCTATGGGCTATATATATCGAAATGTGTGTGTGCTGTGCGGTGATTACTAATTTAATTGAATTGGAACATGTTATGAAACTTTTAGATATCGATATACATATTTCAACCCTAAAATAATGGCTTTTCTAAAAGACTAATTACGTTTTTGTTTCATACTATTCCAAATAGTGAACCTGTTTTAAAAATTAATACAAATTGAATTAAAGCAGATCGAGAAATAAACGGTGAGACAAGCGTACGCGGTTTATAATAATCTTCTGCTAGTTATCTCATTTTGTCGTTTATTTTATTTTATTTTGTTGGTAGGTATGAATCTACCAGTAAAATGAAGAAAAGTTGTACGTAGCAAACGGCTTTCTAAACATGATGTTTCTAAGCCGAAAATAGAGGGAAAAAAATCATGAAAATTGCGCTGCAAATATCCAATACCGTTGATTTTTATGGGAGCAATTTCTAGCTACGACCTTTCGAACAATGCCGGTCGATTGTCGTTTTGTGGACTCTGCTGTGCTGAATTATGACGGACAGGGACAGTTTGTAAGCGCCGTGAAGAAATATGGGGTTATCAATTTCGCTGCCTTCAAATCAAACACTCCGAAGGATTTCAAAATACACGCCAGCATGTAAGAATGTATGAATCGGGATTTAATAGGTATAAATTTACAACCCGTATCATTTCTTGTCGCGTTCGGGTTTCTCAAAAATAAATCAGAAGAACATTTCTGAAACTACATCAACTCTATACATCACACTTAATAGATGGGTGTGTGTTCTTATTCCTTTAACAGAAATTTGTTTTAATTTATAATAATTGACAAAATAAAACGGAAAGGGTAATGGAAGAACTGGCGGTTGAGTTCGTTATTAAGCACGTCACGTTTTTCTGTGACATTTAATTCGTGTAAAGAAAACGATGGAGAAATGTTACCATTGTTCTTGCATAATTTAAACTATCTGAACATGCCACTACTTTTAGTTAAAATTGTAACCAACAACTATAAATGTGCCGCTTGCATGTCGCAAATGCCATCAAGTATCATAAAACATGAGTTTTGCAGTTCTTCATACAATAATGGGCTTTACATCCGTTTCCTTTTGTTGTCGTAAAAATAAACTTGGCATTATTTTTTGATGAATATCTACCGCATATTCTTAATAGCCTTTATACGTATACCATAACTGCTCACACTCATATCAAGGGAATATTCTTCTGAAATTCGAACTTTTTATATGTTTAAGTTGCTCAATAGATGGAACGGAATTTACAATTTTATGCATATTAAATATTAGATTGAAAACAACATTTATGTGCCCTCAAACTAGAATTATTGAAACGAAACCTAAATGTTAAATGTTGTACCTACATAGTTTACGAAATTGATTTTTATATTGTCTATAAAAAATTTAGACATAAATTTATGTAATATCAAATAAAATAAACATGTAAATTATATTTGATTGTAAGTGGAGTTTGAAAAATAATCGCTTTGGTGGAGGTAACATAGTCACGGAATGTTGAAGGTGATATTACGTGTTTATTTAAATATTTACCTGCACGAAAAATGGTCATGTATCAATGTTTTACTTTGATGATGTCGTTACCGCCAACAGTTTCATGGACGAAGAAATATGAGTTCAGGAAATAATTGAAAAAATCTTATCGAGTCAATGGAACATATTTATGGCCACTATAACCCTGTTTATTAAAAGATATTACACTTTTAATCTTGTCCAATATATCAATCACACTGTTATAAGTCTATAACATCTGCTACGTTGCATTACAAATTTTTTTTCAGAAGACTAATCTTGTAGTGAACTTGGCCGGTGTTGGTATTTTTGGAAAGCCTTCATGCGAATCCGCTTAACTATTAGCGACAGGTACTTTGTATCATGAGTCAAAATATATAACTAAATTTGGACATACTTTCTTTTATGTTAGAATATGCTGACGAAATAAAATCTGATTTCAAAATTTTAGGTTTTGCTTCCTTTTATCAAAACTTTGCTGTTAAAAATAGACCATTTTGGATCAATTTTTGCGTAAGTAGGTAGCTCCAAATCAGGTCGAGATAATTTTGTTTTCCGTTGCTTTTTCGACCTTCTTTTTAAGTAGAAATCATGTCTTATATTTCAGTTCGGAATCCTTTTTCTAGCGTAGAGGTAATTGTAGTGGAATTCGTGGTAAAACCAAAAGGAGACAGATTGAGGGTAGAGTCATTTTTTGTGATGATGTTATTTGAAGCTAGATAATGGGACTGAAAGGGAATTTTCTTTCAATTAGGAGCAAGAATCGCCTAATTTCGTTTTTCGTATCGGAATTTATGGTGCTTCGAGATTTGCCTTGAAAAGGCTTGACGCACGAATTAACTGAATAAACTGAGCTTGATTACTGACTATCAAATTACCCGTTCCTAGTATAAATCCCAATTAAGTGCATTACCTGTCCGACTCAACAGTTTATAGTTCGCAGTCACGTATTTATTTTTACAATGCAATTCAGTACGATTTACACCAGGTGACGACGACCTAACAATCGTAAAATAAATCTAAGCACACTAACGGCAAATAATGAGAAACACTTGTCTGTTATAAATTATATTTTTATACGACACACCTATTTATAACAGTATACAACTGAAATTACGGGAATTACGAAGGTGCACAGCTATTATATTTTAAATGATTTATGTTGATTTGGTCGTTCAGAAAACGGCCGTGCTGTAAAGCCAATATGTACATATGTACATGTGTACTTACAGTGAAATTCCTACTAATACGACCGACACCTCTGACAATCACACGAGGGCCAAATTTTGACTCCCCTATTGTATTATATATTAAGGATTTGATCGTGTTTCGTAAGGGGTAAGTAAATTCGTGATATTTTTTCGTGGATGGTCCGTTAAAGAAAATAAAACCAGTTGAATTATTGAGATGTCAGAACTGAGCGTTCTCAGTTCTTGTCGGATGAGGATGAGAGTGAAAAACGGTTTGCAATGTGAAGTATTAGTGAAATATAGGAGAGAACAAGCGGCCGTGACGCGGTGAAAACTCAGTTAGTGGCTCTTCATTAAACATATTCAAGTAGGCAGGTATACCTACATGTTAGGTAAAGGGTATGTGGATGTAGCGATGGAGACATTTTACTATCAGATGGATGGACAGCGTGGGGTTTTCGGTCTCGAGCAATTTGTATTCGTGGATGGTAATGCGGCAGGCTGGGGTCCAGCAAGGATGATAGAGATTTACGAGGTTCCCGTCGCACACACGTTTAGTCATAAAATAACAATTTGATCCTTTCATATCCGCGCTTTGCAAATAATCCGCTTTTCTACTGTCAATACAAGCAGGTGTGGGCAAATGCAAAAATCCTCCATTATATATGCGACAAAAGCCAATATTTCATGCGTGACTAATACAGTTCGAATGCCGCATCTGTAATTATTTGATATAAGCACGGCAATCATAACGGACGAATAACCAAACCCAAAGGAACAATTTTTCAAACACTGATCACCAATTCTCCGCTAATTTGTTCGAACAAAATTTTTTACGCCGTCTTTTTTGTTACCGCAAGTCTTTTGTTCAAATTTACACGGTTGATTCGCTCATGCAAAAAATTTATACCGCAATATATACCTACACCAAATTTTCTCTTTTCCGTAATACAATAGATAGGTACATATTTCATCAAAAAATATTTCTCTAGATATATCACAGATTTGTTTAAGTATTTTTTAAATAAAAATTAAAACGAAAATTGTGCCTACATATAAACATACGAAAATAATATTTAAATAATTATATTAACTTTATTATTCGAACTTTGCCCTCGTTTTGGATGCGTGATTTATAAAATCCTCGTTAATCGTGTGGAGTTTAATGCACATTTGGTAGCGCCCGACTTTCTATCTATTTACTTTATGTTCATTTTTTTTTGCTACGCTTCGAACGTTAAACGTTGCCGTTGATTTTGAAATTAATTAAAAACCAGAGTAAATACGAAAGTATGCGGTGAATATATGGAATGTAATTTTCATAAGTCCATTTCATATGCAACAGCGCCCGTATTTCTATATACGATATATGTATTCAAACATATGTATATGTATTATGTATGTGCATGTGCAATTTTATGTCCCATAAGTCTATTATTTTACAGGCAGTGTAAATCACTCTGTAAAACTGCGACTATGTTGTACAGTTGTATTTATATTCTTTGGTTATAATTTCTTACAACTGCAAACAAATGAGTGCACCCTCCTTTTCAAATTAATTATATATTTGCTAACCCTGGCCCTAAGTTGACTTTCCCTCTTTGTCGGCCAAAGCAGCTAGAGAAACGTTAGATGGAGGGCCAATAAAAAATGGAACCCCCTTTAGTGTTTTTGATGCATAATTGTGATGGGGTCTTGGGGTGTTTTAAACTATATATAATAGATGTGTATATATTAAATATTATATTCGAAAATGTAATCGATACTTATCCACCTTCGAACGCACATCCACTGACGCGAACTGATAATATTTGTGATAATGTTCTGAAGTTGTATACTTCCCTTGAAATGTATATCTATTTATTGTATAATAGCCGAAAAGCAATCTGAGTATGGGGTAGAATAGGGAGTATAAATAAGCTTTGTAAACAGAAAACGATAACTACAGATTTTGTTCCCTATTGCGATATCGTTTTCACAAACAAATTAACACACTGAAGTCAAATGGGGCACCTAATGAGGTGTAAGCTATATTATATATACAATCATGTATTATAAGTGCTAATATTCAAAATAATTGTACCATGTACTTAATATATACATTTTATAATTTCGTAGGCCCGCATATACCGTATTGATGATTGCTGTATGTTTTAATAATCTTCCAAACTATAGGTCGTATCAATTCATCGGAAGAAAGTTTTCCAAAAATTTTTGTAGCAATATTTTGAGATTTCCTTTGTAGCTCTAATATCCGATGATTTTCATAGAGTTTCAAGAGTTGAGATAGTTTCGGTTTTAGTTTGAACCATTGTAGAACTAATTTTGAAGTTGTAAACCTTTCATAAAGCTTTGCAAGGATTTGCCTATTTTTGAAAGCATGTTGCAGATGTACAATATTTGCTTACGATCCACTGCGCAACGGAGTGAAAATGTTGGGTTGAAACAGTTACCTTTTACGGAAAAATGTATTGAACTCGTCTGAAGTATTCCAAGTCATATGCAGGCACAGAATAGCGTATGCATGTAACGTATAGAGCGCGGGGGGGGGGGGGTTCCCTCTTTTATGTAATAGTATGTAGTCGTAGTAGACACGTAGGGTACCTATATGCACTTGGAATTTTCGCTTTTGCGCTGACGCTTTAGTAGTTGGTCCTCGGAGTTCCACTGGGCATGCAAACAGAGAAATTATGGCTTACGTAGCCGGAAAGTTTTACAGCAGAGACCGTATAATTTACTGGCCGCTTCTATAAATTTCGAGTTTTAAGTATTGGAACAAAAATCGCCGCCCATGATAAAATAGCACATACATATGGATGTGACGTCTTCGGGGCGGATGCTGGGGCCTCCTGCATAGCGACGGTACCCGCTAAAGCTTGTTGCACACGACAGCTTTGATAAAAGGCATAATTACAGGCCCCGTTCTCGTTTGTCTTCTAGCATATACCTACCTAGTTCTCATACAAATTTCACCCACTCAACCAAATTATCCTCTCAATATAAAAATTTCTTCATCATCCGTTAAACATTTTACTGACAAATTTAATTTACGTTTAGTCCACCGGAATAAGGATAATGGAATTGAGCTAATCGTAAGGTATCTTTAGAGAATACTCTGTACTGTTCTTGTTTCAGAAACCTGTCGTCTCAGGCTCAGTACTACAGTCACAGTGGACATTAACCCAATTAGCTCAAGGTTTGATTAACAGGAAGAGAACATGCAGTAAATATCACGACCACCAATGTTTAACTTAAACAGAAACTCCGCACAGTTCCTCGCTTCATTATATAACTCTATGTTTGGCCTAGTGGTTATTCAGTATTACGTACAATTGTACAGTTTTATCATATGCAGTCATCATCATAACATACTAATTCAATCCGTCACTTTAAATACCACTAACCTAGTTTTTTATTGGATGTATCTATCTATCTACCAAAGGTATCCTCGTCCTATATGTCTGACAATAACAGGAACAAGAATTAGTGTAATCATTACTTACAACATACAACAAACAATAGCACGTTGTGGAAACTTCTTGAGTCCGAACTTTGGATGGCGTTGTTTTTCCTAGAGATTTATTTTGTAGATGAAAACTAGATTCCTTTTTCCGATATTTACCAGACTCAAAAGTTCAAAATTCTGTTTGAGGACGTCTGATGAAGCCGCTGATCTTGTGAACTTTTGACACGCTTAAAGCACTCACTATGAGTAAAAGCTGTGGAAGTCTGCTCTTGCGTAAAAATGCTTTACTTTCAGTGGTTAGTAACGATAATAATTTGGCGCTTTATTAGGAATAATCGGTAGGGAGTGGGGTATCTAACGTTGGAAAAATGTAGTTCAATATGGATGAAGATGTTCCAGGATATCTGCAGATGCACGTTCCGTTATTGATTTTTCTATTTGGTGCCTACTACGTCTTATGTATTTGTAAAAGCGCTTGGTACGTACTAAGAATAATCATCGGGTAATGCATCGAAAAAGTATTTCCAAACAAACGGGGAAAATTAAGGCGTCTTTAGATTTCGCCGGTTTCTGTATGAAACTGTCGAGTGCTTCAACTTAATTTGTTCCGATTTCCATTAAGGCGGCCCTTTACTTTTTAGATAGATTTAAGTACATAAAGCAGCCAGTCGTTAGACAATCGAACTTAACGACACTCTGTCGTTATTAGTCATAGATTCAACGAAGCGAATTTGGCTTCTATCCAAAACTGAACGTGAATGTTGGCGAGGTGGTCAATACCGTTTTATTTCTCCTGAACATGCTCGTAAAAATAACGATGAAAACGTAAAGCACTCGACCTGAAAATTACTGTCGCACCAATACGTCACCCACCTATACTCGAAACTGTTGTACCTACAGTTAGTTCTATCTCATTAATGACTTTATGCCACCCCCATACACAGTTGGTACCACACAGCCTCCAGTATAAACTGGTTGGGCATACATTTGCCCTTTTACCATTTTCTATTTTGAGAAGGGGCGCCAGTAAAGACACGTCCAATTGGCCCTCATACTTCTCAAAATCATCAAAAGGAAGCAGTCCAAAGAGCAAAATCTTCGCAATCTCTCAAGATTAAGACATCCAACATCTTCTTTCCCCTCTCTAATCAACTCTTCATGTTTCATATTGATTATAGACACATTATTATGACTAGAACCTGTATTTATTGTTGGACTTTTCAATCTTTTTCTAATATTATGCTTTCAGTCAATTTGTTGGGAACAATAAGGTCAACTATTTTTTATATGTCGGATCTTTAAAGATAGTATTAGAGATTCGGGTACGCAGGTTAGAGGGATCGTAGATGGGGGATGCCCCTATGACTATGTAAGCGGTCTGAAGTGCTGAAACATGATGATGGATGGCTTGCCACACACGTACAAAAGGGCGGAGTAAGACGTCTGAGTCTTTACGGACGATTTACTTGGGTTGGTAAAAGGTAATAGTCGGGGAAGCAAGGCGCCAAGGAAAGCGACATTAGTTACGAGAAAAAGAAAAGAAAACGTTCAAATGGCCAGCTGAATAGACGAGGAACTTCTTCTAACGTGATGTTTCAAAAAAAAAAAAAAAATCGAATATTTTCCACCACGTTTAAAAAAATTGTCAATAACGTACCTAGAATACGTACAAAAGACAAAAGAACGTCATGTTTATGCTAGGAAAACTGCTACTTTCATGTGATATGGTTGGGGATAATTGTCAAACGACTCCGGCATTACACGATACATTACGTCCTGCAGTTGTTTATTTTTACCACCCTTAACGTCCGACGCGTCAGCCGTCTGGGGTGACATAAATAATGCAGTTTGTATGCGTTTAAGTTGCAAATGTGATGTAATTTGTATTAGTTAACGCAAATTCGATTTAAACGATAGACAGATATTACACGATGTAATCCGTTATAGGAAAGGCGGGGGGCTAATTGGAACTGTTTAAAAAAAAACACATCGCATTTTTTTAGTTAATTAATAGGAAGCCACCCCTGAAGATGCTTGCTGTAGTCTCAGGCGAAGCGTCGGATGATAATTTCCAAAGACAACGACCAGAAAGCTCGAAACGAATCAACCTAAATATGGACACCGACCGTGAAAGCCTTCGCACACTAAAGTTATTATTAATTTAAAAAAAAAATTCTTATATCAACTTCGATAAAATTGTTTTCATTTTTGGTTTGTATCAATATCAAATACTTAAATACGAATTGTTTTGTTGAAAGCGAATACCTAGTTGTAACATTAATAGGTCAACAAAATATCCAGTTTAAACAATGAATTTGTCACCATAATATAAAGAACGTTTTCGCTGCTAGTCGGTTATTACTATTTACGGTTAGAGGTGGTTGAGGTAAGTTAAATTTACTTGCAATTAAATTTCAAAAAAAAAAAAAAATTAGTTTTGTGATGTTTCAGTAATAGGTACGCTGTTCATTCATTGAAAGTCAGAAATCATGGATGGCAACACGGTAAGAGTTTTAGTCGATTTGACGAACACTTTTACAGTACGTCCTGGACCTACACGATCACAACTCTTATTCATGCGAATAGCTTTGATAAGGAAAATAGTGGACACCATCGTAAACAAGAAAAAAAAAGGAAGGAAAATTCGTTCGAAACAAATTAGAATTTGAAATGACTTCCATAACGTCATGTTATGTATGAATTAATTGTTCAATAAGGAATAAATTAATGGAGACGTAATTATCTGTCTTATTATTAAATTGGGGTTCTATCGATTTTTATGCAACAGTCCTCTCTCTCGTCTTATTTCGTATTTTTTTTTTGTTTTGGAAAACTCTCGAGAGGTATCTTTAAAACACCGATGAATCTCAATTATCTACTTTTACTTTAAGTGTGTTATGAATGCAAAAGCATGTTAACAAGAAGTGATATGTCACGACATGCTAATACTGCAGTATGAAAGGGGTGGAGTAATGGGACGCTTATGTGTTCAGAGCAATTAGTAGATGATTCATAGCGAAGTTGCAAAGCACCCATAAAGGCCCCATTGATTTATAAACTAATTGTCAGACCTATCCGAAAGTACTTACGACCCGTATATATGAATACCATTACCTAATTTATACCAGAACCACCCTCATGTTAAATCATATTGCGATTCAAACTAAACTTGAGGGGGACGTCTCTTTTTTAAGGCTCTTTATCTGAATTACAAAAATATTCGTGGCAAAATTATAAGTAGAAGATATTGGTATGAAAGTTCTAATAGGAAGGACACAATAATGTCAAACACTAGTATTAAATTAATTGCAGTCTTAACATTTTCAATCTAATAAATTATTGTCTGCAATGTTGCACATCTTACTATAATTTGTCTACTTTATCTTGAATCTACAGGAGGCAGATAACCCTCCGGTTCTTCTCACAGTTTTCCGACAAAGAGCCGGCTTCGAAGCGCAACTTCATTACAACTTGATACATGATACTATCATAACAAATGAACGATTCAAACATGCAAGGTGGAGGAAATGTCTGACACTCGATCTCGCACAGCAACATGCGCATTTCCCAAGGCATGTTCTTCAAGAAAACGTTAAATGATCGAACCAGATTCGTAGATAGTCGACTAGTTTACTGCCTTTTATATCAAAAAAAAAAAAAAGCTACTGTACGTACCACGATCAATACAAACTTTCCATGATAAAAAAGGTTTTTAAGAAAAATTTTAGTTTGTTTTTTATTAATTTCATTTTTAACGTGACCTGAGTTTAAAGTTCTTTCTCGTCTTCTGTGAGTTCTTATTCTTATCGCTATGTGGTCTGCTTTTTTCATTTTTGTAATATTGCATTACAATAAAAGTTGTGACTGCAAGTACTGGATTTTATTAAGAGAAAAAGTTTATAATGATGAACGGTATTGAATTTCCTTTTGAGTTCCGCTGTTTCGAACGGAAGGGCGGGATTCTTAATTATGCTCTTTAAAAGTTAGATTGCAATTTAGTCACGAAACTTTTCAATCACCGTATGATAACGGACAAGTAAATCTCATTACAATCAAAGTAACACGAACCTTGTTGTTGCAAATTAAGGAAATGCAGTCTAATGAATCCCCCGTCTTAACCCTAACACCAAAAACGCATCGATAAAATGTACGTATCTGTTATAGAACGTTTAAAACAATACTTAGTAAACACAAATGTGCCTGACTCTCGCAAGTTCTGTCCATGAGCGATAGGGTGCGCTTATTTTCTGTATTAAAAGATACAGATAATGTAAACAATGGCTAGCTTATTTCAGATAGTTGGTTAATGGTCAATGTAGCATGCATAATTTAGTTAAGCTCCAGAAGTTCTTTTATAAGCTAACCCATGCATCAATTTAGTTCGCATCCACAGCAAATACCTAAAGTATATTTATAGATGCCTGGACACGTTCGCACTATAGGACATGCCACCACATGCTTGTACTCTAACATGAATCCAAAATCACCCCTTCAACCAATTTATCTAATGCACGACGAAACAAGTTTCATTAGTTTCAGTCCTGATTTCGAATCACACGTTACACGTTACCCCCGATAATTGTCCGATATCGATATCAAACTAATTACAAAATGCGTGTTCGTTACCACCGTAACGAGTTTGTCAGCCGAAGATAAAAAGGAATTAATAATTTAGTAAACGCATCGTTTTTACTTTGTACCTATGTAGGTACTTTTAATTAATTGCAAATGAAATAATTACGTTTATTAAGTTGTTTCATTTTTGGGACACGAAAGAATACCGGGCTCATCATAAGATAAGGAGAAAATGTTGGAAAAATTTTAACTAAACAAAAGGGGATGAATTTTCTCAAGTGTATAGGCCATCAATTCGTGTATTTCATTATCCGGGGATTTTTTGAATGCGTAATTTTTGAAGAAGTAATTTTCTGAACGAGCCTACTCATACATAAAACCGATGGCACAAATTTATTCTGATTAGGTTATTTGTAGTTGGTTTATATTCAAATAAGTATGAAATTGTGGATCGGTGATTACTTCTGTAAAGGTTTTTGTCCCTAAAAAAATATGTACATTCGTACAAACTGTTTTACTTTTCTATTTATACATTTAATAACATAATTTAAATAAAATTATTAATAATAAAAAGCTATAATATATACAGTATGTATACAGTAATTTATGAAATTTCACCCACGTTTGCAATCGTAAAAAACGAATCATTCCATTCAGAGTACGAAAAGTGACGTCAACTTCCTTTATCGACGGAAGTGGCAGGAAACAGGAGATATTTTAAGTTAAAGTAAAGAATACGTTTGAAAAGTACTAGCTGGATTTGGTTTATAACTAACTAAATGCATTGTTTAATTAGGCAATACAGAATTTAATTTTTTTTTATTAGCAAAACTTAAGAGATATTAATGTTAGCATTTATTAGCTTGAGATAAATCAATTTGATAGTCAAAATAAATAAACGAAAAAGTGTAGGGAATTTGAGATATCTGAAATGCAGGTGAGAGAACCGGGGCTAAAGTTTAAATCAGTAGGTACCCAGCTGCAAAAGTTTTACTGCTGTCATTAATTATACAAAAAAAGCTTCGACAGGCCGAATTATTAGTGATTGAAAACAGACCAGCATCGCAATAAATTATAAAATTGTCTCCCTTGAACGTGACATTTTGCCGAAACACAGGCGTTTTTAATCCGTCAGATCAACAGAAATAATGAATACAACCAGATGCTGTCAACTTGTTTTTAGAGAGGCTGCGAAATGAACGATTTTCGATTATTTTCAAAAGCCACTTCGATAATACGAATTTCTCAGTTGGTTTTTTTGATTGTCACTTCAGTAAGTTTAGTAAGTCAACTACGTAATACGGAAGTTTCTAGTTTGTATTTACAAAATTAAACGTTTAATACGACGAAATCTGATGATAATGGTAACTAACTGGGTACATAAAGGAGTTTTACTACGGGAGTAATTCAACTTGTGGTAAGTTTACTTACTTCATTTTATTAGAGACTATTTCTCATGTTTCAAATTCCGATTACGGTTCAAATTAAATCTGAAACTTTGAACCAATATTACGCGGATTCGTTACCACATGAGTAACAACTAGTAGGTACATGTAGGTACCTTACCATTCCATTATTTCAAAAATTACAATTTAATTAAAATAGTTTATGGTTCCGAATATGAAACGAATCACTTTGAAAGTTGAAATTAACTATCAAGCGTTTTTGCGCTGAAACAACAAACTGTTTGCTCTTGCTCAAGCCAATAATAAGTTTGACTTTTAAAGTCGTGTTTGCGGTTTGTGGCAAAATTTGTCGCCAAAATACGTATGTACATAAACGACGGTAGTATCGGTCAAATGGGCGCCAAACATCCTGTTCCACGTCCACCAATATTTGCGCTGCAATAAGCTGGTAAGAAATAAATAAAATTCATACACTATAGAAATTTTAATGATACGTAAAGACGCTACCTAAAATTAAAGTTTTTTTAAAAATCAGTTAAATTTTAAAGTTCTCTGCTCCCGTTAAAGCGTCTTTAGCTTTTGGCTCAATAATATTTTCATAATGTCTAACCTGGTTGGTAGTTTTTCGCCTAGAGATGAGATAGAAAGAAGGAGTCTTAGGAATACGACAATAAAAACGGTAAGAGTGATTCATCAAACGAAGAAGCACTCAGAGCCTGTACTTCGGTATGTACTTCTAGAACGTTGAGAATCTTTCGGCATTCCTGATAATGACAGCAAAGGGTTTTTGAGACTTCAAATCAAAGCGGGAATAGCAGAGTGATATTCCAAATCCCCGAAGGTATTGTAATCTAATTTCCTTTGAGTAGTGCAATTATTGATGTGTTTAAAATTGACAAACTTCCGCCTCTGACACTTAATTACAACGAACAAAGATAAACGTCATTAGAGAACATGCACAGCATAAATCCTCTCTTAAATAACCGATTCAATTGACGTTATTGCACAAGTACAATATTATACGCGTTTTATGAAATAAATTGGGATAAGTAGATGTAATTAGTTGGCTACATTAAATTTACAATGGAATGGGTGTGCATGGAAGCACTTATGCGTGTTAATGCTAGTGTAAAAAGTTTGTTGCAGTTGTAGAAAAACTCAAGCGCATCGCTGGAAAATCGGTTTAATTTTGAAAAAACTCAATTAAACTCAGAAACAGTTTTAATTTGCATTCAAGTTGGTAAGTAATTATCTTTATAGAAGAACGGTTTGTTCTTCCTTGCAGAAATAATGAACAAAACAATAACAATTTCGAACCCTATTCAGCAAAGTGGATAATTATATTATGCGGTTAATTCGTTTGATTAAGTAAAATCTAAGACAGCAGTATTGAAGTAAATCTAATTGCAAGTTCTATCCAAAGAATCTGCAACGCTGATATTAGTTCAAAAGAGAGCGAACAGAATAGAAAAAGGACAGATTTAGAAAAAGCGATCCTGCCTTTAATATCCTCGAAAGGATTTTAAGATTTCTTTCAACGTAATGGTAAAAAAAATTGTAGATCCAAAGGGCTCCACTTTAATGTAATTATTCAATCCCATTTCCTTTATTTACCAATGAAGGAACAATAAGACAAAGTGGAAATTCCTAAAGATTAACAGCAGCCTTTATCCCTTTTCAAAAGAACAATCGAGAAAAGGTTTAATTGTTCACTAATGAAAAATAGGAAAGGCTAAGATGGACCAAAAGCCCTAATCCTTTGGACTCAAAATTCTAGCAAAATTAAATATTGTTGTTGTGCCATCCTGCTTCTGATATCTGCGAATAAAATATTTCTTCCAAAAAAAGTTTTTTTATTCACCTTCGAAATTCTATTTATATGGAAATGACACTCAAAAATAGTAATCTGTATACGAAAACAATACTATTTCTAATGCAAAGAGCAAGGTAGACAAAAAAATATTTTATACAAACAAAATACGATAAACTTGATTTCCTCTCGAAGTACTGTACAAATTCTATTCCTAAAGGTGAAACCAAATCAAAAATGGGACCCACATTCAATTTGCCGGGGGCGTATCGAAAACATAATACAAATTCAGATTGTTAAAATGATATACGCAATATTTTCCATAAGCCATACTGCATAATAATACATATAATTCGTTATTAATTATAGTCAGAATTCAGATATACATAGGTATTATATCCAGTTATATTGGCTCAAATTTTCAATTCAAATCGTCTATCCCATAATGTAGGTAGGGTAATGTCAGTCCCAGAACAACGAGACTAGAACGAGCTAATGCAATAATCTTCTGATTTTGCTTTTGAAATTAATCGAACTAATTGCTATGGTGCACAGAATAACTGCCGAGTCCCAATTAATACCACTGAAATTGATGCGTTTCTAATAGATTACTGTAACTTTTAAAAGACAATTTATACGCAGATTGCTGTTCAGTCAAACTTTCTTTACAAGTTCCTCAATGGTTTAACCGGAGTTTCATCACCTACTCAGTTATTAATTTATTAATAGATAACCACTTGAACTCACGATCAAGCAGATATTTGCTACTGTCAAATCCTGAAATTGGTTGATGGTTTTGTAGAGTTATTCATTTAACTGCTCATTGAAATATGGTAACAAAATTCTGACGTAAAAGGAACGAGAAGTTCGTTTGTTTTCCTTTACTTATGATTTACCCTCTTTCAAATGGTGACAATCCTTTTGGATCCACTTAAGTGTTAAATAAAGAGCTGATGTTTGTTAGGCGTAAGTACTTTGATAAATTATTATCAGCTGTTATTTAGTTTGCCAACTGTTTTTCGATCAGTTTTCAATGAAGAACAGGAAATTAAACGTTGAGAATGAACATTTACTTTATAACGACGAAATTCAGTTGACGCCGACTTCTAAAGATGGTAAAATATGTATAACTATAGAGCTGAAAATGATATTCCAATCTGAGGGAGTTATTGATTCTGCTTGAATTGGTAGGTATCAATCACCGTTCAAAATGATAATTTTCAAGACAGCGTTTTATTATGATAATTGACATGCTGTCAATATTAAACGGCTTTTTTATCTAAATTTTATACTTACGAAAGGGAAAAATAGATCGGAACGCTTAATGCTCAATGTCGTGTTTGTATTGTTCGTATACAAGTTGGTATGTAAAATTTCTATATCTTAAGTCTTTAGAATTGTTAGATTCGAAAAAGAAAAATTATCCGTCATCAAAGGGTAACAAATTGGTAATAAATCATGGCGTCCTGGTTTTCTTGTACGTTATTGGGAGAGCATCGAAACGGTGAGGTTCTGCTGACATCAAATAATTCCAGCAAAATTACTCTTTTTTTTTTTAAAAAACGCGAGGGTTATAAATTTCACAATACTGATAATAAACGAGTACGAATTGGAGTCTCTTTTTATTAGATAATATTCTATTCTCGAGTGTACATACATATGTAAAATATTATATTGAGAACGCTCTGTACATGATGTGGCATTAGACGAGAAATGTTGTCCGTTGAATTTGACATTGTGGCAAAAAAGTCGCGTAACGTATGAAAATAAATCGTTTTGTTTTGGTGGCACATGCACAAATCATATATGTAGCATGTACCTTATCCGATATATAAATTACGTCTTGCGTGAATGAATGTACGTATTTATGTATCTTTCCATGTATTTTGTGTGCATGCAGATATGTACATACATCTATGTATTATTGGTGTTGCTTGAATATCTGCGGTCCGGTGTATTCGTACTGTTGTGTCAGTTGTTCGACCCGAACCAATACACTAGAACCGATAAAATTGTTATTTATGCTCTTCGAGTTATTCCAATCCTATCCAGATTACTGCATGCATCATAATATGAAATTAGACTAATCTGTACATTATTGTTCTCTATTGTTACACTGCGCTTCACTTTTCTTACTTTCTTCTCGCCTTGTCTCGCTTCCACCCACCTTGTCTGCTTCAGTCCCTTCCGCCCTGTTTACCCCACTCCCTCCTGCTCGGGCTGTTGCGCTCCCTTCAACGTCAGTGTCACTCCCTACCGCCCTGTCTATCTCGCGTCCTCCCACCCCAGACAACTCGCTCTCTCCTGCCCTGTCTGTCTCGTACATATTTAAAAAGGCTTAGGTATCTCACCAATTGACAAGTAATGAGGAATATTGTTTCTCCTTGTACCTACCGTCTCGTCTCGTTTAATTTCGCTGTCTTACTACATTTTAATAATATATAAAGTTAAGTCTTGTTTAATAACATTCAATTTTAATGATATTTAGTTAAAATTTTGTGTAAAGCAATAAATTTTTGCTCATTGCAAGAGAACTATTAAGACAAAATTAAGGAACTTGTTCCCGTTAAATATTTCGTGAAACTGAAGAGCTGTGTTAAACAACACCTCGGTATATAATATGACAGTTTACTACAAAATGATGCGGTACTAAAAAGCTTTCATAAACGTTTTATTTTGAGTAAGCGTTGCATCATATTTCTCATTTACCTACCCATTAACGTCGAAAACACTAATTAACTTGTAATGCAAACATAATCGTGTTTACTGCAACAAAAAAATAAAAAATAAAAAAAACAGATGTACGTGTATAATGTCGTTGGCGATATTTTGTTCTCTTCATCCTACTGTTTACCTTAAATTTATCAAAAGCATAAATAATAAATATTCGTAGCTTTTACTACTTTCCTTTAAAATTTATAAACCGCGAAACTTCTGTCAAACACGTCGTAACTTTGGCGTCTTCTTTTGAAAGTGTAATATATCTACATGCTTTTTAAAGTGTTTTCTTTTTATTGTAAAACTGAGGACTCAAGTGTCAAGTCGTTATTTCCAGGCCAAAATTCGATTTCTGGAAATGTGAAAATATCTTCGACATCCAGAAGTATAAAGAAATATGCAGGATTATTATTGTTGAAAACGTAAATTTTTGGGATGACATAATACGAGTTAAATTTTCCCGTTTAATGATGAGATAGGCCTTTATTGCACTGTAGTAGGAACAAGTACGGTGGAGTTTAATTCCAAACACTGCGTACCTATGTATTCACGTATTTCGCTTTAACTTTACCGAATGGCATAGCGCGGTGTTACAGACAGATTTAATAATCATTAGCCGCGAGAGAGGGATTTGCCGTTTCCCTAGATGATGTGTTTAAATTCTAAGACATATGCGGACATGAAATGCATCATGTACTTACCGGTACGCACTTTAAGTAAAATTGAATATTTCCTGTCATGTTTAAGTCTATTAAAAACCTTCTAATATATAAGCAACTAATAAACAGTTATATTATATATATATAATATATATAAATAATTATATTCCTCTTCTATATTTCAATCTATTCCAATTTAGAATTATGGAAGTAATACCTAAGGTTTTATAGTTACATGTTCTGTGTTTAATTACTCGGCAAATTTTAGTTCAGGCAAGATATTATTTGATGGGTGATTCTTCTCATGAAAAAAATTAATATTCATAGGTGGGTCTTTATCAGTGGTTTAGTAGTAATTTAAGCAGAGATTTTGTGGGACGCCTTCCATTGTTTTCGAGCATTCGTGCACTTGGCTTTGCTTAAGGCGGTAATCTGACACTGAATTTTAATGATTTCTAACCAAATTCGGCTGGCCGCAACGCACTTATTGATTGACGTTTTAGGAGAGCGAAGCCATCATACCCCTTTAAGCAACGTAAACAGTTTAATCCGTTTCATGCATATACACATTTTCTCTCTCTCCATGATGTCATCAACCATACACTAATTTCCAGCGTAAAGTTCGTGGATAATCCCGAGATTAACTTAAGCTCATTTGCGTAAAAACCGTACACGTCAAACCCCTATTATTTAAAACAAATGTGGTACACAAAAACTTACGGAATTAACATGATTTCGTTTTGATTACGCACCTAGAATTATCCAAATTACAACTAGGGGCTGGGTAGCAGAAACATGAATTGAAACCCTATAGCGTATCTACTGCTACATTCATTGTAAAACAAATGAAAATCTTGTATTAAGATACGAGAAGTAAGGAAAAGAGAAGATTTAAAAAAGATAGATAGGGTCGTCTATCCTGGAACTTTCTACCAAACAATGTGCAAATTAAATTAATTATTTCTTCATCTTGATCGATGTACGAACCAGAACCTGACTGACTTTAAAGTTCTTTAAATAACTGACCTCTAACAAACAGATAAGAAACTTGAAAGACTTCTGCAAATAAATATCTAATGCCTCTTTCTTACGGTTTTTAATTTTACTTTTTACAAACTTACTACAAAGTATAGAAACGATACAAGGGTTACACTTCTGTGTTAGTTTTGATTTTATCGCAACTTGCAATGTGTGGTTGCGATTGTTTCTTCATACGTGTGCAGTGAATTAATTTTTGCAGAATTTCTTTACTGAATGTATTCAACATGAACTTAATGAGCCACCTGTTCTAAACTAAGTATGCAATTATGAAAGTATCTTCGTTTAAACCAGATATTGTTCGTAACAGGGCAGTGTTGCCTTCTGTAATTAAAATCCACGAACTTTTTTTTTAAATAACTTCTACGAAAATTCTTATTTCCACTTTAATGAGATTGTTTGGACTTCAAAAGAAACCTTTCAAAAAAGATTATCGGCAACCTTAACTTTCCTAATTTTAATACGTTTAATTCTTTTATAAAGAACAATTTTCGGTCTAAGTTTAATCTATGTCTTTACAGAAACTTTTGTAGTGGCGAAAATAGGATTAACACTTTCGTTAAGCGTAACAAAGGACAAAATCTCAAACGATTGCTATTTTCTAGTGATAACGAAATTGACTTTCCAAAATACGGAATTTATCTAATTTTATCCCTTTATCCCGTTGTCTTTCAAACGAAACTGGCTTCTAATAAGATTATTCTAAGTTGAGATATCTTTAGCCTATACAACCGCCAACGTGATCAAATTCTAAATTCGAAATTTTCATTCATCCCTCTACGGAATAAGATTATCCTAGTCTTGAAATTGAACTGTGCCTACCAATAGCTAAGAAAATCGGTTTAGATGTTTACCAGGGTGAAGTCGTTTTTTATAATATAAATTTAATTAATTTGGTTTGCATTAGGATAGCTCTAAAATAAATTGCGGCATAAGTTCAAAAAAGTTAAGGAAACTAATAGGTTTAACTTTTAACTAACTGCCTTGCTTTTAAACTCTAGCATTTAGCTTATTGTAACAAGATTATTTATATGTCTACATAGCAGGGGTCTATATCCTTTAGATGTTCTTTTGGTTTAATATTTGAAGGTATCCTATCAGTTTGGGATTTTCAAGCAAAGGGCATGTTTCTGTCAATTTGAAAAGCTTTTCCAAAATAGAAACAAATGAAGACGAGGAGGAAAAAGTGTGGTATCGTAGAAACTAATTCGTTTAAGTACTTAGAGATGTATATAAAGGGATGCGTCCTAATTGATGGACTGATCAAAGTTTAACAGAAACTAATAAAATAGAAAGTGTGTAGGTTTTTTTATAAAACAAATATAGTTACTTAATTTTCTGGTTATATTTAATATTTACAGGCTTAATACCTAACAGCAGTAAAAAATAGACAATAAAGCAGTTTCCAAATTTATATTCTTTTGCAGTTAACTTTGCTTAAATCGGATCGGCTTTATGTTCTAATGTGGAAAACCAACAAAGAAAAAAAGCTAAGGAAATTTTAATTAATGTAAGGCAAACGAGAGAAGAATTGATATAAGATTATACAGTTCTTAAATACGAAAATTCAATTTAGTCCGAAGACTTACATTGTCGGATTTCCTTTAACAAACGAAGGTTATTAAAATTTCTCTCACAAAACGCCAACTTCATTTTAATTACATCCACCTTAGTGAAAGCAGTATTGATTCTTGGAAGAAGAATTCTAACTAGGACAAGTACGCCGAAGACATTTTAAAATGTATGAATTTATTCTTACCAAGTTAACAAATGGAATTCCCTGCGACATTTCAAAAATGAAAAAGTTCGTTACCTACTCACCTGGAACAAGAAAAGAAGAAAATTTATTAAAAAAAAATAGTAATAATAAAAAATAAAAAGAAAGAGGACGTGTTCATATTATTTAAATGAAAAGTGCAGCCTATTTAAATAAACTCTACAAACTAGACATTTTCAGAAAAGTAAAAAGAGAGGCAGGTAACTTTAATTACGCTTGACTTTAATAACTTGACTCGTTCAAACAGAACATAGAAGGCACATTTCTCTACTTTTTATAATCTGATTTCTTATATCATCATCATAGACTCCTTTTCTTTTTCACCCCGCTTACTATCCATGTATCGCACCCGAACGTACGTTTTGATTTTTAATGTCTTTACCGCTTTTTCACCTTTGATCATAAAACTTTCTAAACATTTTTAAAAATCAGAAACTTTTTCTAGTTTTACGTCTCCAATTTGTTTTTGTTATTTTAAATGTAATTTCTAAATAATGTTTCGCATATTAGATGTAGTATTAATATTGAAATGACGAAATATGTATAACGTTTAATGTATATAAATTTAATGAATGGGCCTTTTTGAGTGAACTGCATACATGTTTTGTTATTGTTACTCTATGGCTTGCATAGAACAAAAGATATTAATTAGGTCATGCACAAAATAAGTAGGCATTATTTCATAGAGTTCAACATCATACAAAGTTTTTGTATGTAACATGTATGTACTTTTAAAACTGTACTTTAGATATAGAACAAGTTCCAAAATTTGACATCACTATGCGAATAAAAAATCATTTGTAGGCAGTAATTAGTATTGACTGAGATATTATTTTAAAGGTTAGATTTGAATTGAATGTTTTTGTTAATTGTGTTGAAAAATTCTATGTCTTGAAACTATGCATCGATGCGATGTTGCGAATAAGTAAATTTGCTATTGGAATTCAATTACGCTGAATTTCCACAAATTGTTGGTATTTTGCAATCGGTCAGTGAGTCTTTGATGTTGTGCATTTAAAACAGTGAGAGGTATTTTGTTTTTGATTTACAGTGGTTTATAGAGTTTGGCGTGCTGGAATTACTCAAATGATTGAACTATTCAGGAGAGTTCAAATACAATACCATTTAATACTAAACGCAGACCGTTGCGTAAATTTGCCAACTGCAGTCGTTCTTTCGGACAGAATCGAGAGTTAATCGAACAGAAATTGATATAATTAAACAATTTTACGAGTTATAAATTCGAAAACGCAATTACACGTCCAAAATTATAGCAGTAGATAATCTTATAAAATTTCCAATGAAAAAAATCCGATATCAATATTTACTGTCATGTTCGAATTTTGAGTATAAAGTGCCCAGTTAGGTTTCTATTTATAATTAATTAATTAAGGAAAATAAAATATTCTGAGATAAATAAAAAGTAAGTATAGGCACCATCTGAGAATCTGATTAAGTGTTTAGCGTGTAGAATTGAGCGTATACTTTGAACATGAACTTTATTAAGAGGAGACTAATTTAATCGACTGGATTCGTTGGTATACAATGCAGACAACTGGCCCTGTTATAAGGGCCATACAAATTGCTTTAGAGGAATTTAATCCAGTTATGTTCTCCCTAACCTTGCTTCCGATCTCTTTGTTCCGGAGCTTAATGTGTAGAAGCCTCATTGCCAGTATTCGTCTTCCACCGATTTAGAACCGTCACCAGCCTTTTATGCTCCAATAATCAGCCATTCACCGTGACTACTACCACTAGCACAATCTTATTCAATTTACTTTTCGCCTGACGTATGAAAGCCATTCACTGAACAATCACAATTGCAAAAATTGTTCGTCCAACCACAACGGTGGACATCTTGTCTCTTAAACAGTTCAAAATCGCTCACCACTCGTCCCAATACCATTCTCAACTCTAAATGTAAACCTCTGACCCGACAAAACACTCACGCGCGTGCCGCTATACAAACATCTTTTGCATTTTGAATTTTTATTGTCCCTTTTCTTCAACAAAAACCTGTTAGGTACTGACTTACACAAAGAGGCACAAAAGGATAGATACTCGTTCCTAAAAGTCCCGCAGGAATTCTTGTGACATTTAGGGATGCCGTTTTTAGATTTGTAAAATTGAAAGATAAAATATCACGAAACGAAGTACATATTATGTAATAGAGACCTGAGTAGGTACCTTTTTTTCGTGGAGTGCTGTAAGTAGGTACAGGTACGTGTTCTGGTGTCGGTAGCTCCAGGGTACAGGAATGTAACTAATGGTAAAGCGTTTGCGTTTCCTTAAAAAGTGTGAGTCGTGTAATTAATCTCGACTTAAAAGGAATTAGAGTCAGGCAGATAAACCGCGTAATTGCAGCATGAAGTGCATTACATAATTGCAGACGAGTAATTGCCAGCAGTAGGGTAAATATCTGTCTGTGCGGTTGGTACTGCCATGCTACCTACACAACATCAGCCTTGACACATGCAGGTGTCGGATTGATGTACTCTTCAAGAATCACGCAATGTTCAAAAGATTAAGGAACGGCTGGGAAGAGTTTTCAAGTTAATTCATGCAAATTAACTACCGCGACTGGCTATGGGGCTATGCTATAAACTAACGCCTACGTACGTTAAAACGCTTACTGTCATTATTGACATGCAGTAAAGATATATGTACAACCAAAAATGAAACAACTTCTCATCAACACCCAAACTTTACTCAATTTCTGTTTCAGTTTCAGAAACACAAAACACCTAAAACCTATGCATGTGGAATCAACTTATGTATCTACTTACAAAAGGATAAAAGTTAAAATGGTACCTAAAGTACATCGATGTTATTCAATATAAAATAATCTGAAAATTAAACTAATTGCAATGAAATTTTGAATGAAGATTATTATTTTAAAAATTTTGAGAGTAAAGCTTGTGCATAGATTTTATTAGAAATTATGATTTTGTGAATTGTAAACAGGAAACGGTGCAAGATTTTTCGTTTAATTAGAAAGGGGCAAGTTATAAATTTCGTTGGATTTATGTATAAATTTAAAAAGAAACAAGTAATAGGAGAAACGGAATTAAACTAAGCGATACTCCTGTTTGCTCTAGGGAAGGAACGTGCGTCAGGTTTTGAGCAATGCTGCTAATGCGGAAAAAGGAAAATATATCATTTATCATTTCCAAGTGAAAAACGTAAAGTATAAGCTCGCCTAGCGCTTTTCTTATCAACGACTCGCTGATACAAAATATGAATGATCAGTTGTACATTTTCGGCATTTCTAAATTACGTTTCTCTCGTTCTACGGCTCTAATAAATTATTTTTGATATTTTACCCGAAACTATTAATAACTCGAAAAATTAATGAAGACTGCAAACATCCCAATTCATCCGACATGCGAACAAGCAGGCATGGTTAATAATCATTTCCTCCTTCTTTACGTTTCAATTTTTATCAAATTAATAAATACATCTCCTACTTTTTGGAAATAGGTTTATCGAAAGGACATCTAAAATTTTGATATTCAAAAAGAAGGTCATTGTAAATTAGAAAAAATGATTTGTGTACATTTTAGGAATGTAATTTTAAATGACGATTTGTTATGTAAATTATTATTCAGTGTTAGAATTGGATTAAGTAGGACCATGGATTTACCATGTTCCGGTTGCATTAGGCAAATGCCGGAAGAGATCTGCAGGGGAGGTTTCCACGGTAATCCTTTAAGCACATGGCACATTACACATTGTATATATCTTCGGCAAGTGAAATAATCGATAGCCGTTGTGCCCCCTGGCTCGCAGTTTTGGGCTAGCAGTTATTTTTATGAGTAAGCAGGAAATATTTTACTGGTGTCCTTCTGACACCAACACGCAACATTAATTACATTACACCCTCGTTAGTAACATAAATTATACGTTTTCAGTCCATGTTGCTGCAAGAATCGGGAAATCTTTACGGCACCCCAGTCACACTTTCTACTCACAATTAAAACTAAATGCGTTCGTTCGTTCGTTCGTTCTAATTGACTTGAACCATTAATTAATAAATGTAGAAACTTGACAACTTTAACTAAATTATCGTCCTAATTGATGTACTAATTTTAAACAATTCATGCATTAAGGTTATAACGATTTACTTAAACTTTAAAAGTATTTTTTATATTCGTCGTTTTATGTCGAAGTTTAAAAAAAATCTGAACCACTGTGCAAACAGGTTTAATCGAAAACATTATGGAAATTCCATCCAGTTCTTTCATGTTGGATTCACTTTATAGATGTTAATCTATAATTGTTTCCATCGGCATTGGCTTTTTTGTGCAAATACAAGCCACGTTAAACTGTTTTAAATTAGTTTTTATACGCATGTAGTCATGTTCAGTTGAAGCGTAATTACCAGCGCTAGTTCTAGTAAGTACATGCACGAGTGACATCGGAAAATGTGGTTTTCCGAGTTTTCTACAAATTTAATACCCGCCTTCTCTATCGCAATAAGGATGTCCTGACAAGCTAAAATTATAAGCTTACATAACAGCGCTCGCAAACTTCTTCCTTCGTAAATAAGCCCTCACGAGCTCCTACACAGGGAATTCAAATCTCTATCACACACTTATTCCTTAATAATATTCACGATATGAAAACACAATAATTGCGTTTTAAAATTTAGACATCTTTTATTTTAGATCCTGATTACTTAAACTCTTATAAATTTTAATTTCAATCTTTATTGCTTCCCTTTTGCTTGCATATACAAAAATATTTTCTTGTACATTAAAAATTAAAAAAACTCCTTCTGTGGGAAATCCTTCAGTATATAATAACAGGAAAAGCTCGTAGCGACATAAATAAATTTATAAGTTTTTCAATTTCCGCAACGATATCAAAGTATGTGAAGCTATTGGCACATCCTTCGGTTCACTTCCTTTAAAATTTCCTAGAAAGGACTCTATATGTACTACCGCCAAGGACATGAATTTGCCGGCACGTCGAATTTAATTTTCGGTTTGAAAGTTAAGAGCAATGCGTTTGTTTTCACGAGCAGTTTATAATCTCTACAACACTATCCCTTACGACCATGTTTTCTCTATTTCACATCAGCCGACAAGTTAAATTCAATTTGACACACAAAGGAATTATTACTCAAGCAAAATATGTGTAGCGTTGCGAAAGCGTCATAAATTAATTGCGATTCTGACCGGGCAAATTTAATAACCCTGTCTTTTTACTGCATAAATAAACTACCTATACCAACGTGCTTCAAATTTTAATAAAGACCACAAACTAATAAAGCTGGTTACAACTGAGCATTTAAATAAGAAAGTTAGAATTTCAGTTTTAAAACAAGAAGTAGAGTATAAAATCTTTTATTAATTTTTTAAGTGCTTTCTACGGATACCCCACATGTTGGGGTATGCAAAAGGAACTTTGTCCCCACTGTTAATAAAAGCACTTAAAAAGAATAAAAAAAGTTTTGCAACATATAAAGTGAAGTAAGTGTCAATTAGGCGAACAGGGCATAAAGTATGGGTTCACCTTTTACCATTTGGTTATGGAACCCTAATTTTGTCGAATTGTTTGTAAAAGATACTGATAAATTCTTCCGGAGCAATGACGTACCTTCAAAGGGTTAAACATAAAGAATAATCGTGGGTTGTGAAGGATAAAACTGTTCCACAAACGCAATACTTGCGCCACTGATGGCAGCTAATTTCGAGCGTCCGAGCAGCTAAAGGATAATTTCCAGAATTTATCATTGTGTCCAATGGAGCTTTCACAAAGTAATGAATTTTTACACTTCAAAAAGTTTAAAACATTTTACACAAATTGAGTTTATACGAAGATATATGCATAAAAAAAAACATTATTTTTAGAGTGACAAAAGCTTATATTTCCGCCTAGCTAAATAAAAAACTTTTTGTGAACATGGTTATAAAAGAAAATGATATAAAATTAGGTGTCTAATCTTCGGTCATGGAATGTTAACACTTGTTAAAGGAAGACGTATTAGGTGGTGAAAGTCCGGTAAGAGGTACAAAAGGTTCGATGGCTCGTTTAGAAGCCTATTATTCGAAGAAAAGCATCCATAGAAAAAGAGACAATGCGAAACGATTTTCCTGACGTTATGTCATTTTAATCGTCGTCAGGAAGAATAAAATTCGTTTCGCTACCACCTTTTAACAACTCAGGCGATAGAAATTCTACCTCGTCGCCTCGTCTCCCCGTTTTCACGTGGAAAATAGAATACACAATGCAAAGTGCACCAACAGGATTATCTACAAAATGCACTTTATTCAAATATTTGTGCAGCTTTCTGTTAGTACCTACACGATGTCAAATCTTGTAGTTACGTAATATTTACTGTTCCCCAATGACAAAGCTTCAGGAAGGAATACAATTATAAGCAATAAATTTTGGGTGACAAAATAAAAAATTATTGTCACGATAAAAAAAAATTGGTTTCATAAAATTTTTAAAAACTTCAACTTCCTGCTGTTTGCTAGTACGTAGGCACACTTTTCTTTTCTCTTTGGTTATTTTTGAGAAGATACCTGTGCTATTTCAATTTTTCAATTTCCGCAACGTCCTGTGGCGGCATGTAAAGACAGCGTACCATCTTTTGATTCACTTCCTTTCAAATTTCCGAGAAGGACTTCATACATCCCACCGCTAAAGGCGTGAATTACCGCTACGTCGAATTTAATTTTCAGTTTCTAGGAGCAATGCATTTGTTTCCGGTTCCAGCGCTTCCAAAACTGTTTATAAGCCCGACTACCGAGTGAGTTGTTTTCCGTAACAACGCTATCCCTTACAACCATGTTTTCCCTACTTCACGTCAGCTGACAAGTTAAATTCAATTTGATACACAAAGGCATTATCACTCGAGCAAAATATGTGTAGCGTTGTGAGAATGTCATGAATTAATTGCGCTCTCGTATACATATACTTACGTACGTATGGTGGTGGTTTATACTCCTGTTATTACCATAGATATGCCCAAAAAAAAAAAAATAATAATAACATACGTGAGATAAGAAATGGAATTTCCAATATTTGAATATAGAAAAGGAATTCGAACAAATTCCAGGAAACATGTCGAACTTGGCAACTTTATTTAAAGGGAAAGAGCAACGAAATGAAAATGTAAGCTTAGCAAGCGAAACTCGTATCAGGGTTTTTCCCCAAGCAGAGGAGTTACAATACTTGTATCTACTTTTAATATTAAATACTCTAACACAATCTACTGGAAAGTGGAAACTACCAGATACAATTTCGAACTTGTTGGTTCTCATCAGCGTGCCGTAGACAGACCAATCTAAACCTCTTGTAGAATAATATACCACCACCAACTACGATATTTGTTATTATTTTTATTTTGGAAAATTAATTAATTAATTTTGAATTCTAATGGTGGTATTCCTTTAAAGTAGTAGAATTATTAACAGACATTTTCCCTTTGGAGAAGACTGCTGTCAATTCTAAGTACAAGTATAAAATTTAATTGGTGTGAACGTTAGTGTGCCGAATTTATAACCAGTGTGCTGTGTGGCACATGTTGTCAAATATGTTCATATAAAATTTACGATAATTTTGTAATAAAAGTGATTACTTATATACACGTTTATAAAACATACTGTCATAATTATATCCACGCTTCAGCAACAGTTTCCCTGCTGAGACTTCATTAAGAGTTGTAGTAACCATTTTACGTTAAATTGGCATAAAACGTTTTATACAACTACTTTCTGCCTTTAGTACGCACTCATGTAAGTACGATTTCAAAATCAAATGTGAAGTAGAAATTGCCAATTACATTTTGCATATCTATCGATCATTTTCAGTTTTATATTTTACTGCCGAGTAAAGAAGGTATGTGACTGTTTGTGGGTATGTTACGTAAAACCAAACTGGAACAGTGCGGAAGTCAACAAGGAAAATGAGAGATAGGATCGTAGGTCACGGTCACCTTTTATTCTCTGGAAATTTATATGATTTTTTTCGTTACTTTGTGTTATAAATTTAAATTGTCTGTCACCTTATGCAGGAGCCGCCACTGACTTGTCTTGGCAATGCAAGACGTCTAGGAATAATTTGCTGTAATAATTAATCATTATCTATCGGAATAAAGATAGATTAAATCGAAATTAGCTTGTTAAGTATGAATGAGATATGAAGGGTGGAAAGCAATTTTTTTTAAAGAGGTTGTGTAGCCACTAACCGATTAAAAAGGACCGATGATGTGATTGCGCTCACACAAAGTACTTACGTTCAAAAATGCGGTGATATCGATTGATGTTAAGGACTCTCGATTTTTTTTTTGTAGTTCAAATACAAAGCGTCGGCTTTTTGACCGTTTCAAATTAACTTTACGTTAAAAAGCGATGAGGTGGCGGTTGCTTTATTAAAGAAAAATTCTTTGAATATTTATCGGCTCTTACTTAATCATTTTTTCATAAAATTAAACCGATAACAAGTTCAGTAAAACGAATAGAGTCATACTGTTTTGTTAGCTACAGTTTTATGTAAAATTGCGGCAAATATTTGTCGATGAAATTTATTGCTTTGTTGTAAGGATTGAAAAAAATGTCGGACTTACGTTGTAAAAGGAAAAACGCAAGGACTCTTGTGACTGATATCCTATAAAGTTTAAATCGATTGTACGTCAGTGAACTAGAAAATATCATTCTGTTGGAAAATTTCGAATAACAAACAGTGCGTGTGTTGATGGACAGCCATTTCCGCACAAAATAACTAAACTGCCTTTTTCCTCTATTCACCTATCAACCAATAAAAAAAGCAAATCAAATTGTAACATACATTATATAGATTTTGAAGAAATGTAAGCACAATACCTACATAGTGACGACAAAAACTAAATCTCAAAATTTTATTCGAATATATTTCTCAATATATTCTTATTAACCTTCAAAAATTTTATACGGGATTATTTAAAACGCATTCTAGTATAGGGATGCCTTAAAAGAGTGCATGGCATACGTAACGAAATACAAGATTATCTCTCCCCTGAATCGAGAAAAATAAAGATTAGACAAAATGAATTTTTCATCACACATAGTCCTACACAGTAGCATTTCCCGACACACACTTTCCCGGGACCCTGAAAATGCTTTTATGTATACTTTAAAATTCTTTCCTGTTGGTTAGAAGCCCACAATTCAGTTATAAATAATAAATAAGAAAATGTTTATAAGTAGGAACGAGCTTTAGTTTTAGAGGGAAAATTATACAAAACCGAACATATTTTATGACAATCGCACCTTGGTAAGATCGTTTCATAAAAAAATTTATAAATAAATAAATTTATAAATAAAACCATTTATAACACGGTAGGTACTTCTAATTCTAAAAGTTTAATAAATATAGGAATTCTAAAGGGAATAGTACAATTTCGGTCCTTTGTTCGTTTTTTTTTATGCTCCCTTGTTTTATGATATAATGCGAAACACAAAAATGCGAATTCCTGAATCAAAATCAATAAGCGTTACAACCATAGGACCCCCAGCTACAAATTCAAAATTCCCAAACACAATCTAAATACTAAATAAAACAAAATTTATGCTGAATTCCAGTTACAAAACTTACAATTGGTTTTTACGGGAGGGCAATGTATGCGCCAAAAATAATTTAGTGTAGGTATGAAAATATTTACGCACGCAGTATATTTACCCTGTAAAAAATTGAGTAAACTGTATACCTTTTTAAACATCACAACCAGTGTCAGTATCAACAGACAGACTGAAAAAGCAAGTTTGCAACGTTTCGCAGGAAAAGATTTCATCTCTCGTTGATATGTAATAGATTTGTTTATAAAATGAAAATAGTTGATACTGTTAGATGAAATTTCGTTCGTATTTTTAATCAGTCTTTAAAAAGGATTTGCTAAACAAATGTCTAATGTCGAGTGAAAATAATTAGTTTTTGAAGTGATTCTGCTTAACACAGAAAATTCATTTTTGGCCGTCAAAAATAAATAAAAAACATTTATTTGATAGAAATAAAGAAAAAGTTGATAATTTTGAGTGTATGAACATATTTTCGAAAAGTCCATCGATTTTTTTAATTTTTCTACACGTGTCAGCGGCACGTGCTATAGAAAATTAACAGAAAAGTTGCGTAATTAAAAATGGAAATGGATCGATTAGTTGAGCGTAACGAGGAAGCTAACGACGCCAATAATTCAAGTTCCAAGCGACAGCAGTTAAATCAATTATTAAACTTTTCCCAGTTTTTACGGGATAATAAGAGGCAAGTGGGTATTAACAGGGACAGAAATAAGGACTCGTTCACTAGTAAATGTCTTAATTTCATTAAACTGCACTTAAAATACACAAATTACAGTTTTTTTTTTGTAGCTACTATTAATATGTATATACTTTTGATATTAATTGTTTGATTAACTGTTCCCTTTAACTGTCAATAGCCCGTACTTCGTACAAAACTTATCCTATAATTTAATAGTATTAAGTGCCTCTAAATCTAAGATATGCATTAGCTGTATAAGCACTTATTTAACAGCATGCTACCTTTTGAATATATTGTACATTTGGTGTATTATTTGTTCCCGATCGAGAGACGATATCAATTTTGTCGGATAAGAGAATGTGACATGTACATATGTCTTGACTGAGACACTTTCGTGTCTTTTTTCTTTTAATTTACTGTCAATTTAAAGAATCGATTGCGCTAACTTAAAAGTGAACTAGTGAGCGAGCCTATCCTTTTAAATCAGTTCTGGGAACTGCTTCATAAAATCAAATCCCTGTTTAGTCTCGATGCGATCACTGGAAAACGTGTGCGATATGGGTCCCTAGACTGAATAATGAATAATCAACTCAAGAAACACGAATTTCCTTCGAATAACTTGAAAACGTTTGTTTTTCAATTTACAATCCCCTTTTAAAACCCTTCAAGTAAAATATTCCAAAACACGATAAACGAAAACGGAATAAATTTCTTAATTTAACTTGCCGCCTTCTAATGTCTTAATTAATTAAAGTACTTCACGCGAAAATCCACTTTTCTGTAAGTAGGTATAATTATTCATTAGAATTGGAGCAGACTTTTTACCTAAGCTGCTTACGAGAAATCGAATTTTAAGGTGAAGAAATATCATGAACATGAAAGTAAGTAATATTTGTAATTTGTTAAAACCTTTAACAATTCTTAAGAGGGAGTAAAGTTTTCTTTTGTGATGAATTTTCGAATTCGTCTAAGCTAAATACATAATAGTAAAGTAAAGTAGCGGTTTTTAGAGAAAATAAAATTATCTTTCCTAAAGACTGGACGCAATAGTAGTATATCTTTTTGGTCCCAGTAGAACGTTACGGATAATACAAGTAAAATCCTATGGTGCACTGCACACACAACTCCCTAATATTTACGTTTTGTTGCAAGCGTAAATTTGCCGAGAAAAGGACTAAATTGCACCAGTACAAAATCGGCTTGTGAATCCTTTATACGTACATCTGGTCTATACATATAATGGACGACGTACAGCGTACAGTCAACGTTTTCGAAAGCTTGCTTTAGCTTAAGTAGAACTTTCAATTGCAATGCTAAAGTATTATTATGTACTTTCAGTTAATTCAATATTTCTCTATACCTACACGTGTACATAAAATTCACTTGATATCAAAGGAATACATTTTAATAATTGTATTAATTAATTAATATCAGACGACAGTTGCTAGAAGACAAATAATTGGCAGACTGTTTTGCCAACTTGCTGAGTCTTGATTCAGAATGAAAAGCCACGAAAACATTTGAATCAGTTAAAAGTGAGTGTCAGAATTAAAAAAAGGACTCCATTGAAAGTGTACAAATATTCGGAAGTGCAGTTGGTCTACAGCGGAGATGACGACAGTCCAGTAACAAAACGTAACATATCAGAACGATATATTGTTTTTGATAAAGCGGAAGCACATCAGTAATTGTGTCCGAGTTGAACTCGCAGAGTTCTAACTGGCAGCGTTTCTGGCAGTATTCCCAGAGCTTTTGTACGTCTTATTTTTGAAACCTGTGATCCACAGAACTAGTCTGGACGTAGACAGTTACGTTTTATGAGACAGGTTCGCCTTATTTGAAAAACTATCACGTCTTTTCATGGTCATACGCGTAAGAGAGCACCACCCACCGTACTATAAAAATGATAAATGGTATGAAAAATTCTGAACTTGCCCTTGAATCCTACACGAAAATTTCAATTCCCAACAATCTTCTGCCGTCAGTCTTCCAATAATCGATTGGTTACTTTACAAGGATATTTCTTTTTACCCCCGCAACTGCCGAAAGTATCGCTTTCATTGTACGTTTATTACTAAACTAGTTCAATGTTAAGTCTTGTTTTCTGTACATTTTTTATGTTCTACGTGTACAATAGTAAATAATTTAGTAGAAAAATTGCTTACTCTTATTTATGTACAGTGTAAGTTTATCTTGAATGACTCTGATATGATTTAAATGTTGTGTTCCTGCCTTGCACATAATATATAATAGGACTAAGATCAAATATTCATTGTAGTCGTTAAAAGTGAATTTTATCTGCCATAAAATGTATCTCGTAGAAAGCGTATGCGATGCTCAACTGAAGTGTCGTCTTGCAAGTCAAACAATTTCGATTTCAAGACGCGATATTAATACAGCAGAGTTCCTTGTGTTAAATTTAAACTGAGCAGATTCGATTCATGTGCACTTATGCCCTAATCCGACGCGATTTCGTACCTTAATTACTTGTTATCTGGCCGCATTTACCACATCATTTAGAAGTGAACAGTAACATTAGAAGCAGTCGCTTAGTAATTGCGCTGGTATCGCTAGTACCTACCTAAAACCTCTTACACCTCCGAAACCATTATGTTCTTCACTCGTGCGCAATTTTGTTTTAAAAAGGAGCTACCGCACAGGATGCACAAGGAAAAATCAATGACGTTAATTGCTAAACATTTACTTAAAGGATTCGGACAGTTAGACAGAAACTTAGATTTTTTTTAGTTTTCCTTTTTTTTTATGTGAAGACATTCTTTTAAAGATGATTTTTAAACATTCAGCCGTTCAGCTGGAGAAAATGTTTGCATAAATGTTGAACAGCTTTTTTTTCGGGTTTAATGTATTTAAGGATCCTAAAGGACGATCTGCAGTATCTATATTTACATAATATGTTTGTATATGTATTTTCCTTCCGCAGAACAAGGGAATATAGAAATTTTACGAACTGCGGCAAGGGATTTTGCGTCACCTGTTTTACTGTAATCCCCGTATTAGTACCAATGGTAGAGGTTTCAGCTTAGCTTTCACAATTTCGTTCGTTTAAAATATATTTAACGGATTTGATTTTCACAACTTGCAATTTCTTAATAAGTACCTACTTACTACAAACCATCAATAAGAGAATTTGATGTTGAGATAATACACAAAGAAATAAAAAAGAAAAATTACTTACTTGTTCTTTCTGCGTAATAATTTTGAGTAACAGTAAATTTTAAGGAAGATTTCGAATGTGTATCATTTAGAGTAAAAATATTGCAAGTTTGTGGATTATAAATTATTGGAACAGTTATAAAATGCATTCTGTGCATGATCCGATGTAAAAGATGGCATATAGTTAAGCCACACTCTAAGGCTCTAATTCTTACCTTAAATTCAAGCTACGTAAACGTGGCTATTAACTTAAAACCTTCGGGAACATCTTCCAAAACAAAACCAGTAAGTCATAAAATTTCCCGATTTTATGGTTTATGAAAGTCAACATGTGCATTTTATGTACACTGACTTTTGATTTAAAATATGAAATTCAGTCCGTCGGAAATTTATGTTCAAGTAAGGAAGTCAAAGCTATTTGCCTTAAAAATGAATGAAAAGTGTGCATCTTAAATTACAGAGAGATAAACAGGAAAAGGTAAATTTTATTGGTTGGAATAATCGGAAAAATTACTTTAATCTGTGACTGTCATAAAGTCAATGGATTCATTTCCTGTATAAATACTTTGTAACGGCGAGTAACGACCCAACATTTACTAACATTTTTATTATTGTTATTTACCCACGAGCTAATTTAAAATAAGTATATTTGTAATGTTGACAGACATTGCTGTAATACCTAAAGAATTTGACCAGTTGAGCTAGAACTGTAAGTTCCATACGAGGTAATATATTTGTATATTTATGTTATAAAGCTATAATATTTTTCAGTTGTACTTAAAGAAGTATAATAAAAGATTATTATTATAGGTTTACAGCCAATCAAGCACAGAAATGTAATAAAATAATGTTTCAATAATAATTGGCCTTACTTTTTACAAAAAGTACCGATAATAGTGTTGTCAATATCAGTAGGTAAGATATGTGAGGGATGTTGTAGCAACTTATTTAATGAGAGTTCGAAGAGAATTGACGCTAAGTATCGTGGTTTTGGCAGCCGAACACAACTTCCGTCTGCAAAACTTAAGTAATTACTGACAAAACTGGAAAACTCCGCAAATGTGCTCAACTGTACAACGAATGTATAGATTTCGTAGGGATGTTATTTCCCGGTTAAGTGTGTTTGACAAGAACGAAAACTCGTTCTTGTCACTTCTTGAACAAGTCAACAAATAGATCGGCAGTTTAGCCCGTATAAAATGCGAAAGATATTTCATTTTCAGAAAATATCAGCCTCTAATACCTTCTGGGATACGTTTCTTACATACTATCTGACAAACCATAAAAAAAATTAAGGGCGACAGCTTCTTTGACGGGTAATCAAATTTCTATAACCTTAACAAATACTTATGACAAGAACAACATCAAATACTTGACTGGTACATTCATCGATTAGACAGTGTGGTAAAACATTAATGACTTTATTTAAAAAAAAATAATAAAATTATTATTGCTTTAATATAAATATCGCTTTGTTTATGGTTAAAATAAATATTCTACTACAAAATTTGGACTTTTCTATTGATATAATAAATTATTTATTTATTTATTAAAGCAACAGCAAAAACCGCAGAATCTTTAATTTTTAAAAGGTGAATGCTGTTTCAAACAAACCCAGTTCCATTCATTAAATATTCGAATACGATTTAATTAATTCATGACTAATTCTAAAACGAGCAGACCTAATTATTCTGTGCAGGCTGTTACAAAATTCTTATTCTGTCTCTCTGCTCATCATTTCCTACCTACAGTTTTTATGGAAATGCAAAAAGAAAATAAGCAATAATTAAGAAAGTTTTTAAATTTGCTAAAGTCAATCGTCACGAAGGTACGAGCTAGCTAGATGAATATAAATTAATGGCTCAAGTGGTTACCATCCCTCTTCGATCAAATAAAAATTTAAAATCGTCATCACAGCACCGTCAGCCTGAAAACTTGTTAGACACGCACCTTTCACTTCTTACAATCCAACTTAATTATTGAGTTAATTAAAAACTAGTTATTGTCTAGATCTCCCTATGCCCCTTGAAATATCGAATTGAAAACAATACAAAACATATTGCAAACGTCAATTACATTTAAACAACGCAACGATTGATGGTATGTTAACAGAACTGAGTACTTGTTCTGATGGTCCAATTTTGGATTACATCATCCCTAAGGAATTGTACACCACAAGCGGTGCCCTGATACGTTTACTCCATCATTATGTACCCTCTCACTTTGTAGACAACCTCAAACTTCATGACATAAACTACAGCTTCCACAAAGTTAACAATAACGAATTTATTTATTTGGTGGATTTCATACACACTTTATATAATTAAATTCCACTAACTATAAGTATATTTATAGTTGTACTTTCTTCGATGTTTTGTTTAATAATATAAATTTAAAGAAATGCCAAAATTTCGTTCGTTGTTTAGATGCGATCATGGTGTTAGATAAAAATCCTAATGGGATTTTGATGTGAGGTGATTGCTGGTTATAACATTTCGAATGGAGGTAAGCTAATATGGTTATAGAATAATTTCATCTAATATACTATTGAGCCAGTTGGTGTAATTTGAGATGTATAAGTGAGATTCGGTTGAATAAGGAGCTACTGCGGGCAAACACAATTGCGGAAGTTCTGTAAATTCTATTAAATCTTCGTACTTGAATTAACGCAGATGGATCATGTTATTTCGAATCAATTAGATCGAAGCACAACTGGCTTTAAATGCATCCTACTGAACGAATTTGTAAAAAGAACAAAATTCGTAAAGCCCATCAATTTATTTGAATGCCAATAAAAAATTTTCTTGTTTTTAAAGATATTTACGAAGACTTTAATGTCGTAACGTAATTAATTAAAAAAAAAGTTACATTGTAAGGTATCTGACGATGAGTATATGTGCATGTAAAAGAAAAATAAAATACTTGAATAAGACAATACATTTCTCGAATGCCATTATCGCGCTCTTTGTGTTTAAAGTTCGTTAAAGTTTAATAACCACTTTTATGGTTTAAGAGAAACGACAAAACATTATGAACTTTACAATTAAAAGACGTTGCCTTTTCACAACAAAGGAAATATTTTTGTATGCAAATTCCTATTAAAGATTTTACGACAATTTTCGAACGGAAGCGGGAGAAGAACAGGAAGAAATTTACGAATCAGCTATTCTAGTTATTAAGAAAGTTGTTGTAGCAAAGAAGTTGTGCCAGTTGAACTAGAATTGTACCTAAATCCGACAACTTTCATAACTTGATTTATGTATCGCTGCATGAGGTAATACATCGTTCTCGTACATTATGAACCAGACTTTAGTGGATTCAGAAAGCTATAGTTCTCGAATTCTTTTGAATGCTTCGCGACTTGAAGTTATTCTAATTTTAACTAACTCACCAAAGACATCACGCAACTCACTTAAACAAATAACTCTTCCAAATCTTCAATTATAATAAATTAACTTCTTCTATTGTGGTTATTAAAACGACATTGTGGATCATTAAATGATGAGTTAGTCAGTCTTTTGTCCATTCCTTCATAAAAAGTAAATTTATTGGCAAATAACACAGGAGTGTCGTAAAAAAATAACACGTAGAATTGCTTTTTATCCCTTTTTAATTAATTTTCGTTATCAGAACGCATAAAGTAATAAAACTAAGACTTACCTACTTCATCAAATAAAACAATATTAAAGAGCAATTCTTTTGTCGTTACTCGTTAACTAGGTAATTTTATTCAATAAGAAATGTACATTTTCAATTTCTGCCTTTCCTACTTGTTTTTGTTTATTACTTTGAATTGGTTTCTTTGATACGCGGAAATCGTTCTGTGCTGTTTGTTTTAACTTTATTACGGAGGTTTTCAATTTTGCTGATTAATTAGGCAAATTCTCGTCGCCTCTTTTTAAAAAGATTGCGCTTTCCTGAACTAATTTAAAATAAAAATTTATCCTAATAACTCTTATATCAAAAAACTTAGAATCATACAAAACAGATAAAAAGTTGGTTCTTCTAAGAAAAATTGAGAATATAGTTAATTTTAATAAAATTTACGTACCTACCTAAAAAAATTATGTAGGTATATCTAAAACTCTTAAAGAGTTCACTTAACAACAGTAAAATATGTTGATGCCTTGTCTGATTAAGAAATAAAGATCGAAGTGAAAGACGACATGAGTAGTGAAAAAGTTTTGAAGTTGAACTCTAGTTGTTTACTAGTGAATTTTAATTATTTCCCTTTATATTTAAGTTAATTAGGAAGCATAAATTTGAGAGAACTGAAGCATTGCCAGAAGGATAAACGTATAACAGCCAAATTTAGATGCACATCTCTGACGATATGAAAACAAGAGGAAAGGGGAATCGTTTGCAGCAGTTCTAGCAGACTAGGAATTGCTTTTTAGTTTCGGAGGTAATGAATCTCACAACAGATTCCTGTTTCTGTCTTCTCGATTATCCGAACCTTCCACAAATGTTCCTATTCATGTATTCACGACCCTTACTTGAAATACACACTTCCTTTCTTGCCAAAACGTTTTCTTCAACCTGATTTTCACGAGCAACAGAGAAAATCGAGTGTAGAGAAAAAATTGACGCTTGCCTTGGGTACAAAAATAATTATTAGTACATATTTCAACAAAAAAAACTCATTAAGGAGACTAAAATAAAATTTGCTTCAACTCCGCACTTATTTTCCGAGATAAATATAGCTCAAGTTGCTTTGTTTATTCTGATTCAATTGTTCTTATTCGTACATGTTCATTAAACACCACAATATGGCTAACGGGAATATGAATAGGTAGCTGCTTTGCAACACAATAACTCTACGAACATTTTGCAGACGATAAATTTCTTCCTTAAATTTAAACACGACCGAGCCTTAACCGAAAAAACTTACCTATAAATAAATTTACTTTCAAATTAAATCTAACATTTATTATTAATTACTTAATTAAAACTCGTTTTTAAAAGTAAACTCTTGGAAGGTAGTCATGAGTGACAATAGAAACTGTATTAGAAATTACCGGATAGCGGAGCGATTGTGGTATCTTTTTGCCCTCTTTTTGGGTAAGCAGCTTCACCTAGACGTAAACGTAAGGAATACAAATGAAAGCCAAAATCCCAAACTGCAAATGCATATCCGCAAGAACCATCAATATCTGTTACGTCAGTCTGGAATTGCTTCAACTATTGTTACGGCGACCTACAAAAGTTCTTATTGCCACGGATTGCTTTCGCGCAGTTAATGCGAAAAAATGAAACGGGGAATACTGCGCGGGTTCTTTATTTTCAGGTACCCGTACCGATGCGATGGTTGCTATCAGCAAAACGATTTTCGTCTTAAGACGCTTTCTTTCTAGGTCATCTAAAACCGGACTTTACTAACAATAAAACAAGTGCCAGGTTACAATTCCTCCTTTGCAAGAATATTTTAAAAATGAGAACAGTTGCACTCTCTTTAATTTTATCATTTAACGAATAACGAGAGAAAAATATGTGAAAAATATTTAATTTAAAAAAAATAACAACATATCAAGGCAAATGAACATCTCACTAAACGATTCTTGGTCCAACAAATTCTAGTATTTTTTCTTATTCGATAATAAATGATTGTAGGCGTACAAGTATTTGTTATAATAAAGGGTTGCTTCAATACGAGCAATTAATTAAGTTAAACGACGAAATTAGAGAAAATTAAAAGCCTTTGTATATAAAATCACATTTCATATACACGGATAATTTCGTGTAATAGAGACTATAGGACGAAACACGGGTAAATTGTACGGAAAGGAAAGACCCGAATTAATATCCCTCTTTTGAATTATTATTTAAGAGCTTCCATCGTTTGTTAAGTATCCTATATCATAAAGCACAGACATCATCTCAATCTAACACCAGCACAAACAAGAAAGGCGTTTGTCCTAATTTCGTTTCGAAAAAGGTTAATTATCCGTTTCTCCTTCATATTCTCGGCTTTTCGAACACCAACCAATGTCGACATTTCAGAAACGTTTTATTTTATAATTACTTAAAAGCCAATTGACTCCTTTATGTTTAAAAACAAAAATAAGTAATCGGTTGTACAGGCCCTGTCGAACTTTATCTGCTGCTGTTCAACAGTTTCACATCAAATGGTATGTAAACATCGCTACTAATTGTTATTCGGGAACGAAAACTGCTCCTCTTCGAAAAGCGACTCAGAAACGCTAGTTAGATACTACTCAATTATAAATTAATATCTCTCGATAATAATTGCACCTGTTTGCTTCCCAACCCCCTGTTCTGACATTTTATCGATCAATTAAACGAAAATGGAAGATAAGGGTGTGTAATTTAGATTCGACGGGGAAAGTCGAAATAAAAAAGAATATAGCGCCGACAATCAGCGGCGAGAATTATGATTTGACGATAATTATTTTCAGTGAAATCCTTCGTTAAAACTTCTGAAAGTACTCCAACGCGCGTACGAGTAATTAAAAACAAATAAAGAGCAAACTACGACGCAACTAATAAAAAAACATTTTGAAATGACTGCTTTGAAATAATATTTGCAAATCGCTTTCTTGTAAAACAAAGAACAATATTGTACGCTTATGAAGACCTGTAATAAGCAGGCGAAGCATCGAGTTTTCGTTTTTCTGTTGCATTGTTTGAATATGCAGTTGACAAGATCCTCTTTATCTTTGAAACACCTAGGAGGAGGGAATTGCAAACAACGATATGCAAATGAATACATATATTATGTCTGCAAACAATTCCTGATGACAAATTATTCCTAATCCTGCGGACGTATCCTAAACGAACATCAGATAAAGGGGTGCTACGTAATTATTAATATTCAAATTGAAAACGAAGTGAAGTGGTCACTTAAGAGTTGCACAACAGTTTATCAATTTGAGAACGATTTTGACGGAATTGAATGAAAATGATAAAAATTTAAACAAACCAAAATAGCATATTGCAATCCAAATCTAAAGCATTTTCGTGTAAATATATATCTGAAAGAACGTGAGGTGTAGTAACTGTTTCTTTTTTTAGTTTTTTTTTTGAATGAATATTTAAATAGGAGATATTCCTTTTTGGTTGGAATAAACTATTTAGGATAACTGGTCGCGATAAATTATTTAGAAACCGGGGTTATCGTGTGCAATATAAAACAAAGTGAAAGCCGCAATGGCAAAAACAGCCCTATCGACTGTGCCACGCCTGTGACGAATACCCAAAAAGTTTTTTGTAAAACAGACGTGTCGGAAAAAGCTTTTCCCTAAACCATCAAAGATAACTTGCGTTGGGAACACATTACACCATTACAATCCGGAAGGAGTAACAAGGAAATATGTTGATTCACTAAACCATACAAAAACAATTTCGACTGATTTGATTTTACAAGAGAGTAGACACGTTTTTTATTTAATCTATCTCCGTTCTACATACATTTAAAATTAGAAATTCGTACGATGCAGGTTGAAATAATTATTTTAAATGTTCCTGGATTTAATTTACATATATGTGCATATGTACCTATACACTAAGTTGATATCCTGCCTAACGAGAATGTGCATAGAGCGTAAAATTTCTCCAAGGAGTTACAGACCAAACGTTGGGATTTCTGAGGATTTTCTGTCCACAATGCACAATCCTTATTTGGCGAACACTCTCCAACTATTTGTTTGTCTTTTGAAGTGAGTAAGTAATGAAATATGAAACATTCAGGTATCTACTTCTTTTTTGGTTCTTAAAATTCATTAAAGGATTTAATTTTAGTGACTATTAATTTATCGTATTTAATCTTTCAAGTAAAATAAATTTTCCTAATTTTATTTTGATGGGAAAATACTTAAATTTGATACCTATTAGAGGAACGTAGAAATATCGGAACGATCTTCCCTACGCGAACAGCTACCGTATTTCTTAAAATACAGAGAAACTTCTATTACATGCATTAAGGTTTCATTTTTCGAAAATAAAAATAGAATTTACTCGCAGACAAAGAAGAATGAGGTGAAATAAGCTGGATATAGAATTACTGCTCTATAAGCGTATAGATAACATGTACGAGACAAAATATTTAGACTAGAAAATTGTATTTGAATGATGTAAAACTAAGCAGCTGAATCTATTTTTAAAAACGAAATTGATAACTAATTTAATCTCTACTTACAGTACGTCACATTCGTGAAATGTCTTTATAAATAACATATATTTTCCTCCAAGTCTTTTAATAAACTATATACGCTTTAGTCAATGACTATCCAGTTGGGATTGTGAACTTGTAGAGCTTTTGAAACGACAAAACATGTTAATAAATGTGAGCAAGCGGATCATTCGATGGCAAAGTTACAAGGCAAGTAATAACAGAAATTGAGATATTGTATTGGTAAGGGAATGTCAAGAATTTATTTATTCAAATGCTTAGGGAGAAGAGCATGTTCATCATTGTATATTTTAGCCGATGTCGTTGGTATGTTAAGGTCTCAGAGGTCCACTACAACGAATGGACAACCACCTGTCGCTTGAGGCTTAACGATCAAGGATTTTTCAATTTTTTTCTTTCCTTAAAGGGATCCTGTTCAAATGAGACAGCAAAAACAAACAGAGAATTGAGTTTTTGCAGTGACCAAGATATATAACAAATTTGGATAAATAATTAAAAAAAATGGTTAGGTAAAAAGTTTTTCAACAACTAGTTACTTAGTCTCGAAGTGGAAGAGAAATTCAACAACACCTGTAAATGATCATAGATGAAGCATACAAATGGCTAAACTTTGAAGTTCCTTTTTGACGAGCTCTTAGCTCGAACTTCCGTAAGATTCTCCACGGTGAAGTCCCGATACTTTGAAACTGTTAACAATTTAGCGAACGCTTAGACATTTCAGAAAAATCGAAATATTCGCTTATTTCTGCAATAAATTAAAAATTACCAGCTTTATACTTAAAACAAATTCATAAGCGTATTTAATTATATATCTGCATACGCTTTTCTAAAGTGTCACGAATCCAAATGATGTAATTTCTGCTTAAAAAGTACGTTGTGCCTAATAAGGAAATTTAATTAAAACGAAAAGCAACATAAATCAGAATTAATTTAGGGAAAATCTTCAAAGCCTAATCCTTATTACTCAGCTTGTTTAAAACGCTATTAGTCTAAATTAATTTCGGACTGTAAGTGCGTATATAAACACAACACGAGACTGCTGGTATTTTAATAAGACAGTGCTGTGTATATTTCTTTATTTTTGGTCTTTTAAGATTCCTAAGCCCTCACAAGATATGTATGTATACTAACGCATCTAGGTACACTATACACGCATGCTACGGAGACAAAGTAATGCTGCAACTCTCAGGTAAAATAATACATCAGGAAATAATGTATGGAAATTTTAAAAGGTTGAAAGGTCAAAGGTTTCAAATATTACAAAAGGCAAACCATAAACGAACTCCTGTTTCTTTTCAAAAAGCTTTTCGCTATTTGTCCAAAAAGGAATCGTCCGTTACGCAGTTTAGGTTTCCATTTCAAAGTAGAAACGTGTAGTGACATCACAGTATGAACATAGCTTTGATTGTGGCACAAAACAATTTTTTTTTCATGTTGTTTTGTCGATTGATTTACAGACCGATTGCTGATGTTTTTTTGGTATAACATGTTAATTTTTGTGGTTTAAAAACGCGCTTTTTTTTTTGGGAATCATTTTTCACACACTTTATGGAAGGGGTGCTTTTAAGGTTCTTTCCTTTTCCGCAATAAAAGGCGCCCTAGCATTTATTATATAACTCGAATAAAAACAAATCGTTTTCGGGGTGAGGCCAAAGGAAAGATTATGAAAGAAAACTGTAGTAAATGTAAATCTTATTGATGCGAAAAGTTTGAAATAACCATTTCGAATAATAATCGTTTCTTCGCCAAGCTTGAACTTTGTGATTACGACAAGAAAACGTTTTTAAAAGGAAACATTCTCGCATTAACGAGCCAATTTCGCACTAGAATTTTGCTCACTTTCTTTAATACCGAACACAGGACATTCTAGTAATTGCCCACTTTTGCTTAGTGGTTGGAAATAATAACACTTAGTAACCTCGTAAAAATATATCCATATTTCTCTAATTAACGCTGTTTTTGGACACAACTATTTCTATCAAAAAAATAACTACATATAACAAACAATAATGTAATCAGTTTTAAAGTAGTAATGGCGACCATAAAGAGTCCAGTTGACGAAGCATTTTCGGATCTAAAATGGTGTAAGAGAATTGTCGAGGCACAACTGAGAAAGTGGAAGCAATAGTTTTGAGGATAACAATAAGTTCCAAGCTGGTTTACAGCACAATTGATTTTTCTTTCCGTAATAGTAATGTCTGTGGCAAGATTTATTCGACCGTATCTCTCCAACTGGTGGAAATCTGTGCAGCAAATCGAGGCGGACATCCTCGAAGCTGCACCTAACCCGAGAGAGTTGGGTAATCACCAGCTGCATCTCACGGTTAACGTTAAACCTGATGGACAGGGTCTTTTTAACTTTACAAAACGTTAAACTCGTTAGTTCATTTGACAAAGGATTGATCAAATTCTTCCCGAATAATACCTACGTTTGCCTTATTGAATACCTTAATGAAAAGCTATTACGGATAAAATACAGTGCAGAACTAAGGCCCGACTCGACCTGAATAAAGCCTAATCAAACAGTCTCAAATTACGCCTCGTCAAATGGTCTTCGCCCTTTATGTCTCGTGTGCACTGGGTTCTTCTTCCTACAATCCTCGAGAAACTTCATTACATACGAATAACCAAGGGAATGGAATTTGATTGACGTCGGATTCTAAATTACCTCTGTCTCTTTGACTGCAATCTGTCTTCAAATAAATGATCCTCTCGACATTATCTTCAACAAACCAACTTTAATCACAAAAATATCATATTTACATTTAACATTAGCGATTAATTAAAATTTACACGTAGAAACAGCTTTTATTTAAAAATTTCGCATTGACATTTCCGCAGATGGGAGGGTTGTTATTATTAAAAGATATATACAAGCCAGTTATTTGATGTAGCTAATGCAGTGAAACATTGTCAGCTTTTATGAACGGTTATGCCGCCTTGTCACAGTCTGTTCTAAACACAATTGCCTGACATAACATAATTATCTTTAGGAATCTACAGTACACCATAACAAACAACCGAAACATTGGCAAATGGAAAGAACATCAATAATTGATCAAGATACATACTGCAGCGTCCGTCGTCTCGTACTTTTCGTACATATAAAGAATAAGTCAAAATCTGTCAACTCTACTTTATTTTGTGTAATGTTCAATAAAAAGCGATATTATGTTTTCGAGACAATCGACATTTCCGAACAGACAATTCCCAAATTTCGTTATGTTTAATGAGCCTTAGAATATTTCCTTTAATTTTCAGTTACAGTTTTGTTGTTCATGATTTTTTGATATTAAAAAAAAACTTTTTCACTATAAAAAAATTCTCGATTAACAAAAAGTTGAAATCGGAAAATGTGAGAGTTTAAAGTCAAGAAATTCATCATACGTTTGTGGCTAAATTGGATTTAGCAAATTTTAGGGAAATGGGGTATATAGAACAATAGTGAAGGCCGAGACAAAACCGCGACAGGCATAACGCTCGGAAGGGCTGACAGATTTAGAGAAATTAAGGTTTCAAATGGCGCAATACAATCACAGAAAGAGATTATGTGCTGACGGAATTGAAGTAAAGCGCATGTGGTATTCATTTGCGCGAGAAGAGCCAGTAAGGGTTCAGCTAATATTGATTTCTATTCCCTTGTCCTGGATTTGCGCCGATCAAGAGATTATAAAAACATACTGAGTGTACAACATGAGTCCACTTTAATATTTGCTTATGTCAAAAATGTCAATGATAAACAAAAATATCCTGTTAAATCGAAAGACATCGATAACTAACTCTGATTCGATAATGGGACGGAAGAGAAGTATTTTGACCATATACAGGGGGTTCACAATAATACCACCATATTAATTGAAATGCCTATGTCATTCTAAAAACTTCTTGCTGTTAGTGCCAAAAATTTTTTAGGGAAACAGCTAAATATCATTATGTTTTTGGGGTTCGGATTAATGTGAAAAAAGACAATCATTAAGTTTCTCATGTATTTCCACAGAAGCTAATCCGAAAGGTGTAACGACATAAAATTAAAATAGTAATGCTTGACAAGCTCTCGAAGCAGAGAGTTGACGTTTGCCATGATTAATACATAAATACTTTTAAATTACCGTCAGCAAAAAAATTTGAAAATTTCCCAATTTAATGGCTCCTTTAAAGCAAATCTCGATGAAAAGAAGCCAAGCCATAAAAAATGTGCTTGGAAGATCCTTGCACGGCCTACTTTAACGCTTTCTTTGAGTTTCTTTGGGATGTCAAAACAATCAATTATAGGTAATAAATGAGCCGTCTATCAATTTCTGTGGAATTTTTGTACGCCCCAACTTCCTTACGCCCTTCATAGATTTACAAACACTGTTTTTCATTATCGTGCGATACTTTTAACCAAAAAATTATCGACTGATTGTATTTTTTCGCGCCGTATCAATGGAGCATTTGCTCCAATGACATTTTAAGTAATTGACATTAGAAACATCACAGACAATAAGGAAATTACTTTTTTTACCGGTTCTGTTTTTTTTTTTTTTTTTTTGATCCAATGTAGCCTTTGAAAAACAAGAACAATAGCCCGCAACTTCCTGTTTGCAAAAAAAAAGATATTTGCGCACTACCTACAAAGACACAAAAAGAATAAACTGACAAAAAACCGGGACTGTACCACATCGGCATAGCTGCACATAATTTTTACGAGAACATGAAACGGGAATCAGGGAACCACAAACTATGATAATTCTACACTCGTACGAAATATTGCTTTGTATACGTTTCTGATTTAACATCCATTCGCAATCTATTAAACTTTCACAAGTCATCTCCAAGTTTGATGGGATTTCAACACTAGCCCAATCATACACCATGACAAAATACCTACATAGCATTGACCATGGACTTGTTCCTGTTTACTATACAGTCAAATATTCACTCTGCTGATACATTCCATTTTGTCAACAAGTACCTACTTACAGAATGCAGTTGCAGCAATTCTATCGTGCTGTTCGCAAGACAAGCACAAGACAAAACCCATTAACTCGACCATTCATTTCTCTACTGGTTACTAATGCCTTCGATACATTTCGATATTTGATTGAATATTATTCACAAATTAACAAAAATTTCCAAACGTTATTAGAAACATTTACAAAAAAAAAATTCAATAAAATTTCAGCTTCCTGAAGACGTACGTTGATAAGACATGGCCACATTTTTCACAATGCTCCAGATTGTTTCAGAATATTTAAAAGTGTTAAAATGATGTTAATGTTCCAGACTTTTTGTGAATGATTGAGAACTTTCGAAAATGTTCCATAAGAATCTATGTTTAACTCTATTTTTTGTTACACAAGAGCAGTAATGAAAACGACTAAATAACGTAAATTAGTCAATTTCAAACAAGATTGCCGTTTGTAAACAGTTACTGATTTCGTTCATTTATAACCAAGTGAATTTCTTAACCGAAATAAACCATTGGCACATGCAACACCCCCACACTAACTCACTTGCCATTTGCTCAATGGATACAACATTCGTCTTTATAAAACAAATTTTTATTTTACTTTGTTTCCTGTTACATAATTAGGTAGTCTAAAAGCAGGCAATCTTAAAACTAATAAAATATCGTATTTGTGGTTTCCTTAAGTAAGGGATTTTAAGACAATTTTATTAGAAAGTTTTATTGAAAAACATTTTCGTTGTCGGTTATTTGTTGTTCAGTTATTATGAGTTAGTTTGAGTTCTCTTATAGTTGCGAATGCGTTAGAATCAAACGGTAAATAATGAGACAGCTTCGTTACAATGAAAAGAACTTTTTAAGACCGAGTATTGTGTCGGTGCGTATATAGAAGCTTGAATTCATTTTTTATTAATTATCGGATTTTGAAAAGGCAGCAATTTAGAAAATATGGCCGATACTCTAATTGCACCGCCTGCTTAAAAGAGCAAATGAATTAAAGAGAACTGAAAAGTTTCTCAACCATTTTCAAGAGACTCGTTTGTTACTACTACAAGAAGTGAGTTTAAATACAAAAATTTCAAAAAAAAAAAACTGCAGCTTTTTTATATCGAACAGGCATTATTTAACGCATAAATTATTTATATTTTGTGGATGCCTATACAGTTATTTTATGCAACGCAATGCAATGATATATATACTTACGTACATAATATGTACACAGAACAGTAAAACTATAATATCCCAAACAGAATTTTAATCAGTGTAGATAGATTTAATTAATGTATAGGTCTTTAATTACATATACATGCATATACCTACATATAATGATTGCAAGTGGACAGTTTAGGTTTAACAGGGTACATACATATATTTATACGCATACATATGCATACATTTATATCCTGTACACTATTGACCAAACCTGCCAGTGGCTTGTTTTATATTAATTAGTTAAATCTGCTTGCAGCGGTAGATATTTGGATAAGGACCGAAAACCAAATTTTGCTTCAAATGCAAATTATAGTGTACATGTGCCATATGTTTACACACTGTACAACTAATAATTACTTATGCCTCCTTCCCATTCCTAGACAGGATAACATAAGCTGCGGTTTTGTACCCGCCAAACATCGAACAGCTCTACCAAACAGTAAGCAAACAGAAAAACGTCTAAACGTTTTGAAATTTTGAGTTACCTAGCACGAAAGTCATTATAGTCTAATATATATATATACCAATTTTTTTCAAAACTATTCAAATATTATATATAATTAATTAGAGTTGTGGCTTTTTTTATTTCAATGTCGTTCTTGAGTTTCTCTTGGGAAATGTCCTTAAGCACGTGTGCTACTGACGGTCAGAAAGATTTACCCGATTAACTTTGATACCACAAAAAGCAGAACATTTGGCATCACGAGCTATTTAAGAAGTAGATGTCAGTTAAGGGTGTTAAAGTAATAAATTAATAATTACAACAGCAACTCAAGTAAAGTACTTGTAACTCACAATGGCCTTTATAATAAAGCATATGGAATCGATAGAATACAAACGAAATCGATGAAAATAATCAATATCTCAAAATACTCGGACAGTTTAAATTAATGATTGCATATTTCTGTATTTGTATGTCTTGGCAAAAATGTTGTTTTTTTTTTGTATCAAAATAAATTTCATACAAACACACAGTCCGGTTAGATCTCACAAAGCAATTTCTGCTTGAATTTATAATTGTTCCATTCACCCTAACCGAAGTAGCTCCCTTAATCATTTGTCTTATTTAATGATTCCTTTTGCAACATCGTTTATCATTCAGGTTTGGCAGTCAGAACTGCTATCTACAGATGTTTGCGTGTATCAAATTCTTCCTTAGTACGCTCTGTATTTATCAAATCTACGAACCTAAGGCATAGTCATAAATTAGAGAACTGTTTTTCCTCGTATGATGTTTCCGGATCCAACTCGAAAATGCCATCACATATATTTTTCAAACTCTAAGAGAAACTAGGTGGCATCCAACAGATTGAAATAATATGCTCACCACAAAAACACACAAACTGTAGCTATTTCTATATTTTCGAAATACTTAGTACGTATTAGAGTGAAATAAAAACTTAATCAAACGATGAATCTTGCAGTTCTTGAAGTTCTTTAAATTTAATTTTGCAACACTTGGCTACAAGCTCCTCATGGGAAAATCTAAAACGTAGCTAGCTAGCATTTTCTATGCTAATAAGAGTCCCATGACATTCTGAAATATAATAAAGTTATTCCAGTTGGCTTTGGTTTCACTTCAGTCGCTGATTAAGATTGATAATTACGGAAATCCACTTCCATTAGTCATTCTTACTACAGTACCCACTGGGTTTAATAAAATAGGTAGGTATAACCGGAATTGTTTAAGGAGCTAACTAGTGAACGCAGTTTGTTACATAAAAGTGCAGATTGAATATCTTTAATTTATAAAATATTTAATAATTTTCAAACGGCAAAAGTGGTAACAACGATGATAAGACTGAATAATAATATTGCAAAGAAATTGCTGAAATTTTTTGCGGAGCAAATTGGGCTTCCGAGTTCGTAACGTTGAAATTTTCTTAATGTGGTACTTCCAGACGTAAGTGCGCACAATATTACGTCGTTTGGGCTGGAAGTTATTTCCATAAATGATATAGAAATAATCGTTAGTATGTACATACATACATATGTAAGTGTTTAAATTTAAATGCGCGTTTACATCAACTGCGGCAACTTCCAGATTTTGGGGGACGATGCAATGGAGCGAATGGGAGTGAAAAAGGGAGGTCGCGGGGTAAGCGGACGCTACGCTACGCGACGCGACGCGCCGCGACGTTCCGTTCGGAGCAAAATGCGAGACCAAGAAGTAATTTCTCCTTACCGGGCATTCATTCCTTCGATTATGCGGTTCGTGGATGCTTTTAGGCAAGCAAATTGGTCGCTAATAGCGGTGATCTAGCGTATGTAATTAGTGCTGTACCGCTGGGCTAACTATCCGATATTGTTCAAAATCTCGTCACGCCGTCGTAATCTGTAGTGTTCGTGACCCGACGTTTTACACGTAACACTTGATCACGTAAATTCAAACTGTGTTAGGTTTAGGTCCTGCTCCTCTTTCAATTGTTGCCGCGCACACTGACGAAATGCGACGCAAACCGAAAATGGACACAGGCAACGACGACGCAACGACCAAATTTCATTAAAACACCCTCCACATCATTAGGCACCGCAAATATAATATTATAAACGACTCAATTACATTTCGCAACTCCAATTATCACAACATATACAGGGTTGCCCGAAAGTACCAGAACACCGAACCATGTATGTTGTTTATGTTATGAACCCCCTTTTTATCCATAGGACATCACGTTTCATTGACATTTTTATTACGAACGGTATACTCAGAGAGCTTTTTGGCCTCGATGGCCATCACATTTAGAAAACGGTTTTATCCCAGTGCTAGACTAGTTCCGGATTATCTCCTTGGCAACGGATTAAATACTGCACCGTGATTGAATGCAAATGTTTCCGATTAATGTAATCTACATACCCAATCTGTAAAACTCTAACTCTCTCTGCACTTCTCCAAATCTTCCACTAACAATGTTATTCATCAAAAAAAAACAGAAGTAATATTAGAATCTTCAGGAAAATTTATGGATGACTCTAAATCAAATGTATGGTTAAGGGATGGTAGTTGGTCAAGACGGTACGACGCCGAAAATAATAAAATAATAGCCGTGAAAAAGCCTTAACAAAAATATCTTTCTTTATATAAATTAATAGTAGTTTTAATCTTTGTGAAAACAATGTAGATAATAAATAGAAAGCAATTTCGTGTATATTTGTTGAAATTGGTTTGGATCAGTCAATTGTCAATTACTGGAAGAAAAAGAGTGTTTGCGAAGCGTCTGTCCTAAGTCGGTATAATCTTCATTAGTTTCTTATTTATTTTCTGGAAGCCTTTTTTAATTAAGCGAACATAAGCTGTAAGAAATACTGTCAGCTGGCGACGATCTGTCGCTAAAACCAAAACGATAGACAGCAATATAACCAAAGGCACTACGTGACCTCCAACATTAGTCCAGCATCCCAATATCCTTCGAAAATCTTAAAACATATCCAGCCTATATTATCTTAACGATGAAATCATTATTATATGAAAAAGAATGAAAAATAAAATCTATTAATTGTTTAAATGAATATTACAAATAATGTAGTTTTTGGTCGCCTTGTTGAAACATGTTTAAAATAATTGGACATGATAAAGTTTGCAATTAAAAGATGAGGGTTCTGTGGGAGGATTGGCGTAGTGGCGGCATTTTCTATAGTAATTCGTTCTGTTGGTGAGGCTAGTTCAATATACAAGGTAATTTGTAGTGCTTGTTGAATAGATGGTGCGTGAGAAAACTTATTTATTAGATGCATGAACTGGGTCTAGAGTTGCATATCTAAACATGTATCCACAACAGACCTGGTTTGAATCTAAAATCGTGTTAGTCTACACACTGTAGAAGATGCGCTAGTCTAATTTACATAGCATCAGCACTCTATAAATCATAGCAAACAAAGAAAAAAGGGAACGAATTTGTTTATGAAAATGTTAAACATAAGTATTAATTTTAATAAGTGTATTAGAAGCATTCCACATTCAACAAAGTCATATATTGTATTGAATTTCGTATTAATTTATAGATACTGTATTTCGAATGAAAAATTAATTCAAGATTGATACAAACAACGTGTATTTTTATTGTGGAAGCAATTAAAGTAAATATTATCCTCCGCGGACAAAATAAACATACTTAGAAATAAAGGAGAAAGACGAAATTCGATATTTTAAGATGTTATGAGCTGCTGCTATCAAAATAACAACCAACGGTCAGAAGAATGAAAGAAAAACAAACTGTATACCTTCGATAAACATAAAAAGTTGTTATTTTCATTTTAGGGTCTCTAATACACAAAGGCGTGTCATAATTTCCCATGACGCTTTTAATTTTGATTAAAAAATAACGTATTGTATTAACAGCCGTTTGCAAACTGAAATAAAAAAACGAACTGAAAATCATAAACTCTGTGTGTAATTGACAACACAATTTTGTCATTTAAACTACACTAGGCCATTCGCAATGTAGTAATTAAAATTCAGTTTTAATTAACTCAACAAACTTGTACATACACGAAACTAAATTACCACCGTATAGCAAAAAGTTTTTGATCATTTGCAATATTATTGATCGTAATGTTAAACGAAAAGTTCTGTTTCCTTGTTTTACCTAAAACCAATTTAGTGCGCAAGTCTCATCATAGATTAAATTGAAAGTTCAAAGGATTCTCATTTTTAAAACGCAGCAGTAGGTAAGTAAGTACCTAAGATCATTACGAAACGGTACCTTTTTACTAACTGCGTCATATGCAAAGGAAATGAGCTAGCCATATTTAAAATATTTTAAAATTCGCATTCGTTGCCTCTGGGAGATGTTTCAACATACACTTTTAATTGAAGTCGAAAGATTAAAAGTAGGAAAGACGGTAAATAATAAATTAAATTCCGATTATAAAAAGCCTTTCCGTGCACAAGCTGGAGTTAGAACACATTTTTATTTATTTAAAGGAATGTCTATTATGAAATATTATAGTCGAAGTAAAAACAAAAAATTCAGTCTTACCACTCGATGTGAAGAAATAAAGGACCTCACCTGAAACAAACAAAATCGTAAGTTCAAATGAAAAATCTCTTAGAAGCGTTCGCGTCTTTTAGACTTTTTTCGTATTAAAATGATGAGCAGTTTTTATCAAATAAACAAAAAATTGTGTTATGCAATCGCCTTTAAACTGTATATGCTTAGAAACCAGTAGTATAAGATCTGCTTTTTGAAGATTTTTTTTGCAAAGTAGAAATGGCTCATACAAAGAACAGTTGATTTCCCAGGAGATCTAAGGTTCGTTGTAAGCAGAAAAGTGGAAAACTTTTTATGAAATAGTTCATGGTGTTGTAAGCTTGTTACGTTTCATAGTCTCGTCAAACTACAGCTTTTAGTTATTAGTTTAAGTGACAAAAACTTTTTAAAAATTAATGATAAGGATCTCCAATCCAATTGATTTCATAGTGTTTTATTTGTAAATGTTCTTGTTTATATAGAACTATAGAACTTCAGATACACAGATAATCAAGCAAACCTTCGTTCTTTTTGTGTAGTCAAATTTTCCATGTGATTTTGAGCAAATATTTCGCGCGAAGATTCGAGAGTACAAATACGATATTAAATGGGATAGAAACATAAAAGCCGCAAATGTTTCCGCCAATATTCTCACTGAATTTGCGTAAATCTGCCTTGTACGAGCAAGTATCTGGAATTCACAAGGCAATTGTTTCTCTTCAAGCTTCAGCCCCTTTCTACTAGCAAAGTCGGGTTTTCTGATCTAGTACAAGTATCCCTGAAACTATCTAAATCAATTTGCTCTTGCACCACCAGCCATTTACGCTCTACCTCGTAGATTCCCTTCCAAATAGTAAAGAATGGAATAAATATCCTGTTACTAGAAGTTGCACATCGCATTTATAAACTACAAGAGTAAGGACGTACCATTTATAAGCAGCTAGTAATTTCAAGCTGCTGAACAGAAAAATAATATACTTTTGTCATTTCTAAATTCTAAATAACATACACCTTTCTTTTATATTAGCCAAATTTTAACCAAGTTTGAATCTGTTATCATAAAAAGACCATAATACTGGTGATTATCAGTAAGACTAATGAAAATCTGTAATTGTTCATTTTATCACTGTCGAACTGGATAGAAATAGAAGAATTTCAACAGTTGGTACCAGCATCAAACTTTTACTGGTAACTGCATTTGAACAGGAACTTTCTCGGTGTCATGAATATTTCATTGTTCGACATTTAAAGAAAAACCAATGGAATTGTTCAAAGATGAAAGAGGGATAATATCGTTTTAAAAAGTCAGGCAGAACATTGTAAAGGCATTTGACTTTAAATCTAGGACTTTTTCGACTTGTATTTAACTAAACAGTATTGTATATTACTATAACAAATTATACTTACAAGATAATATAATTACCTACCAAAACAACATGTAACTTAAAAAAAAAAAAAAAAGAATAATCAAATGACGATTGCAAATTATTTATCATACTATTTGTTCTTTTAATTTTTGTTAAAAGAAAAATTTGACGCTTTTAGAAAACACTGATTATGAACAGTTAATACAGATAACTTCTTTAAATGCATTAACAGTTTTATGTAATTAGTTTAAGCTGTCAATAACCAATACATGCAGCTGCAGGTAAACGTAAATTAAATTGGAAAATAAACTTCCAATTACACCGATTATACCAGAAACAGATAGTTCGGTAATAATCATAACATGTAACCAAAGTTTTCCTTTGTGATATGACAGTGTCCAAATAAGTTCACTGATTAAATTTACATTTAATGTAAACGATATTCAATATCAAAGCAAATTTACGGTACTTTTGCCATAAATCGCAGTGAAGTTCTATACATTTAGTAAAAATGAAATAGAAAGTTACAATGTTGCTAAAGGCAACATTTAACCTATGGGAAGAAATGAGATAAGTTTTGATGCATATTTAAAAAGGACTGGGATTGAAATGACCGTCTCCCTTTTATATTGTGACACGAATTTTATTAGTTTACCTTCAGGATGCCGCTGAGTTTTGCTCAAAGTTACGATTGGCAGAACTCTCAGATAAATCAATTTTCCTTTTCAAATTGTATCAAATCTGCAAACTCAGCGTCGGCTACTTTGTTTAACTGTAGAATACCTTTCAAAACTTTTGCCATCAAACTAGTCAAAAATAAAGTTGACTAAGTTCAAGCCTCGTTTCGTTTTACAGTGCAACAGTTGCCCCCAGAAAGTGTTGGCGTTCTTAAATCGGTTTCGTATTAATTCAGACCGCGAATGGATCTCATTACTAAACTCACGAACTACTTTGAAAAAAAAAAAAAAAAAAATGGAAACGTTGAATTTAATTTAAATACTGCTGAATATAGTGAGTAAGGAACCACTTTATTAATACATAATCTTAGCTACACATTTAATTTACTAATTGCATCATCAGAACATGGGAATCCCCGAGTCAGATAGTGGGTTTCTTTCTTTGAATTTTCTCAGGGAAGAGAAACTACAATGAAGCACCTCCATTTCCTTTGCCATGAAAATATAATATGGAAATATTGAATTACGTCCAAAGCTGCTTAAATAATTTTCGAATAGTTAATTAAGGGACTTATCCCTTCTTCTCTTCGTATTGTAGCTAGGTATTTATTGAAGACAGAAACCTGTAAATGATCATTTTGTGCTATTTATCGAATCGTCTATTGTGTTGTGGAAAGTATGTTGGATCATTTTAAATCGAGCCCGTCTTTTGTCAGAAGGTTTGCCACGAAGTTTTGCTCATGTCGGTAGTGTCGTATAGGTTGCTTCCTATATTTCCTTTGACGTAGGTACATATTCAGGAGCAAACATGGATTGCAACGGATGAGAAGCGACAAGGATATTAGTTTGCCAAACGATTCAGTTCTGCTCGTATTATAACTTTTGGCACATCTTCAACTAAAGGATTTTTCCGAAACGTGCACCACACTAAAAAAGATTCTGTTTCGCAGTCACCCTCAATGCCTCAATATCTGACGTATTGAAGGAAATTCATTTTGCTAAGGATAAATTTTATTACCCTACCTTGTACAAAACGTTTTTTTTTTTTTTATGAGAAACTTTACAAATGTACAAGAGTGTTATTGTTTATTGTTAACATATAGTCAGTTCCTATTTTGTGAAGTTACATGAACATGATGTTATGGCGAAATAGTGAGCGCGTTGCAAAAACGACTATCGGGACTAATTCAACGATTAAATGTTGAAAACGGGATGAGTTTATATTCGCTTCCAAACCGTTCAATTTTTTTAACCACGCTAATAAACAATGAAATGAACACGATCGTTGCATCATTTACACCTAATAACAGTTACTTGTACACCGAACTATTTTATAATTCCATACATGCACGTATATATGTATCCCATATTTCTAATCAATACCGTTTCCATTTCAGTGACCGCAACAAATATAGCGTGATATTTTATTTTTAACATTATTCGACATGATGCGAAAATAAGATAAATTAATGAGTAAAAATTTACTAAACACACAATTTCCCGCTTATAAAGCGTCAAAAACTCTGTTATGAATTAATTTAAACTCTTCATTACACAACTAAAATGTGGCTCATAAACAAATCAATCATCAAAATTTTTTAACACATAGGTACTTAAACATTGGTAATGATGATAACGTGTTTTACAATTTTCCAACCCTGCTACGAAATCAAATATTACGTAGGTACGTATTAAATAGAAATTAACCGGATACAAAAGGTCGAAAATTTGTTGTTCATTAATTTCAATTTTTCATTATATTGAACATTCCACTAGATTAAAAAAAATAAATAAATAACCCATGATAGCGCAGCGATAAATTAATTACTGAGGTTAGAAAAATTAACAGTAGGCAATTATTTAAACCGTGTTTATATTAAAATATAACTCTGATGACTCTTCTATTCGTACAATTCAAACAAATTTTCAATACGTAAACAACAAATCCATTGGTAAAAATATTTTAAACCAGTCGACATGAAAATATTTTTAACTAAATTATTATGAGCAACTTATAGTAGTTGGGAAGCCGATTTAGGTCAGAGAAACGGAAAATTATGTGAAGAATCTCATACAGAAAAAATGAAATATGAAATAAGTAAAGGTACCTGCTAACTTTCCAGATAGCGTGACGAAAACATTTAATTTTATTTAATGAAAAACATTGCGTGTTTATGTTGCCACAATTTCTATCCCGTTTCGGGGATTTACCCGTATATGTAATTCCGATTTCATGTGAAGCACTTAATACTTACCCACTTGTTAGAAAATTAAACGTTTCAGACAAAAAATATTTATATACAATTGTAAATTTTGTTCAGAATTGTTTCAATATCGAGACATTTAATTAAAAAAAAAATAATTAAAACTGGATAACCCAGTACAAGTTGTTTATAGGTAAAAATTCAGCAGTGAATCAATCTACCTTCCTACCCTTAGAGGAGGATCTTCTTTCTTTTTAAATTTACTCCATCAAATTAAAAACGAATAAGTAAAGAGATGCATGGTCATTCTAAAAACAAAAGAAACCTTCAATGATAGATGTCATGTTAAAAATAAACAACGCTTTATTCTAAGGAAACAAATTTTATAATAGTTTTTCCAAAGTTAACTTAGACACCAACATATATTGTTCTTTAAATTATATAAAAAATGTTAGTAACCACGTCAAGAATAAACTATCTAAATTCAATCTCTCGACTATATAAATTAATAAAAAGAATCTTCATTCATTCTTGGTCAATAATAAAACTAAAGTTAACCCCTTAGAAAAAAGCGAAGTTTACAAAGTTTTTTGTAAGGACTGCAATGCTTTTCATATTGGTCAGTCTGGGAGATCTATCGAATGCAGAATTACCGAACATGTTAATAGCATTAAAAATCGTAAAACAAATACTGGGATTGCTGAGCACTGCATCGATAACAAACATAATATTAATATATACTCTGCTCAAAAATTACATTCCGCCAAAAGTTAAATTTATTAGAAAATCTAGAAATTAAGAGAGCTGTACATCAAAATTCACCCTTAGTCAACAACCAAATTGAACTTCTCAGTAACAATACCTCACTCCTAATTGTAGGTTTTCCTAATATTTATAAATAGGCACTTACCATTATTTAGCTTTATTACAAATTCATGTATCTTTTGATGATGACGACAGTCGAAACAAATTTGTAAAGAATCTTACAATATATCTAAGTGAAACTTTTCCAATTGTGTTTTTGTATTCTTTCTTATTATCTTCCTGTATTTCGTCAGTTGAGTGACTATGTGACTACAGGTTGAGGGTTTTCGGAAGTAGATTGCGAAATAATATCATCTTTTACTTGGTGAAATTGAAGCAAATTGCAATATCTGAACTTTGTAAAACTGTTTTAAACTAAGATTAGATACTTATGGAATTAGGTGTATGAGAAAAACTTAAAAGAAAATGAAAATTTTCCAAGAAAGAGAAAATAATTCGTTCAAATGCTTCAACTCTTCAATAAAAGCTGGTCTCTAAACGGGCTTAGTACGCCTCCTAATGATCGTCGATCATCATTGAACGCTTAATGTATTTTTGATCTTTGCGGTTTATTTGTAACATTTTCAAAGGCAAGCCAAACGGTTTTGGACAATAAACGGAAGAGAGTTCTTATTTAGCAGCCTTTTCATATCCGTCATCAGCTTTTCCATACATTTTTTCACATCGTACGCGTGACCAAATAGGAATCCAACAAATATTTACTGTTAAAAGTACATTTTAGAAACCCAGATATTTTTAACATTTTTATAACTTCATACTACTAAAAGTAAATTTTTTTTTATGTAGGTAATAGGTCACAGTTTTTTTTTTTTTAATATTTCTGATGATCACGAATGGGGAATGTATAGATAATATTATTTAGTATTGTAGGTTTTAGGTAAATGAAACCTAAAGAAAATTGGTATAAATCGGAAAAGTTTGTTCCCGAAATAGAAAGTATTTTTATATAACGTTTTTCTTATCAGTAAAAATGAAGTTTCATTGTGCTACTGCTCACGTACAAGTTGGCGAAATTTATTGCAAGACGAAAACAATCTTTAAGGTGCTCTACAAAGAGACAGCACGAAAATTTCTCAAGCAGGGAAAACAATTTCGAATGATAAGTGTAGAGAAGAACGATGCCGTTTCTAAATCGACAGTTGCACACTAGAATGAAACGGGAATTTACGAAAAGATGCAATTTCATTCGATACTGGAAAACATGAATATTTAAAGAGTTAAGTTCAATACACGTTTCTTATATAAAAGATCCTTAGTAGGAAATTCGATACTTTCAGTTGTTTACACGCAGTCTTCTTCCTTATTAAGTGTATCGCAATTATTTCAAAATAGTTGCGAAAATGTGAATTATTAATGTCAAAAAATAAAATTATAATTTCGCTAGGCGCCTCAAAATGGTCGGTAAGAGGCAGGGAACGAAATAAATTACAAAATTGATGAAGGTATTTTCTTATCGCACATTGTAAATCATTCCATTATGCGTAGATGTCAGAATCGTGTGAGGTTGACACTATGCCCCACCTAAAAAGGAGCAAAGAACATTCAGACCATTCCTTTAATATTGCATCGCCTTTCCTTTAATGCTAATTTAGAATTATTCAGTATTATATTTCATCTTATACGCCACTAGAATGTTTCGTTTAAAACATTTATTTGATTACCAACGTGCGCTAGGAATCTGTTATAACGTAATCAATTATCTACCTTTGAAGAACTAGCTCGGATGCAATTACTACATCATACGCCTACAACCTCATTAAAAAAAATGCAATTGACGTTGCAACTCTGCATTTTTGAATAGGACATAAGTCCATGCTGTTAAAGGCTTCGCGGGATTCAACTTCAAAAAAATTTCCTTTTTGAGTTCTACAAATTTTATAACTATTCGAGATCATTTAAATCCTGGAATCATCTCCCCAAACGAACTTCTTTATAAAGACTCTCATGAAGGACGAATATTGATAATTGGTAGTCGTTCCCACTTTTGTTTTGTTTTTCAGAAATTTTAAGGAATAATAACATCCATTGCAGAAAATATGTGGTTCTAAGGTGCGCCATTGTGAAGAGTAGGTATGCTTTTACGCAAGAAAATGATATGTGCACATTCAATTATACACGTACACAACAGACGTCGACCTTCCGTTGCTTTCAAGCAAGCAGGTCAAATAATAAAACCAAAACTTACAAGAAGTTTACGTTTTACTTTCTCTACACCCTCTTTAATACTGAGAGGAGCGTGTATTGATTAATTTTCCCCCGACATACCATCTCAGAAAAGACCTTTCTTTATTACATAACATCTGTAGGTACTTGAGGTACAATTAAGGTCGAATCACTGGATCGCATGGCTAGTTATAACGAGGTAAAAGCCAAATTGCTGCAGCGATAACAATATCACACTGGAGACGTCTCCTACTGAATTGTCAGCCACATAATTTTAAAGTAAAGTTGACACCACCTGTGTTTAAATGATCCAACTAACTACCCATAAGAGAATGCATTTTAAGGAACTGTACGGAATTTTTAATTATTTTTGTCTTGTCAGAAGAAGTACGAAGTATTCATTTCCACACAGCTTTTGAATGTGGGTTAAAATAAATTTTTAAGAGCATACTTAATTGCGATAAAGAATAATGATTGTAGTAGTGTAGAAAATTTCTCTATTAAAAAGCTTTTTTTGGTTTTTTGGAAATAACGCTTAACGTTGTATGAATAGACGAAACTTAAAAACCCTTTTAAATTAACAGGATTTATCAAACCAAAGGGAAAGTAAAACTAGTTTGGTAGATCGCGTCGAGTGAATGGGACAATTTGAAATCACGGTTTGCGTAAATTGTATTTCGTTTTCTAGTGGAGTCGAATTTGTAAAAGGGTCGGCATGTGTGTAGAAGGGGAAGAGAAGACAGGGAATTTAGCCTGGAGGATAATGCCGTTGTCCGGCACGCTTGTAGAAAATTTTACTAATTAACGACGGTTAACTGGGAACTGTTGAAAATGCGACCGAAATAACAGGAAATTGGTACATTAGCGGTAATCTCGAACTCCTGCGGGGGCATCAGCAGTACTTGATTTAGACAAAAGCTTATCTCCACCTAGTCACATCGCTCCTGTTGCATTCGCGAACAGAATACTAAAGCAACAGACGTCTCTTCTCTTGCCGACCACAGCAGTCTTGCAAACAGGGAAAAACCTTTTAATTTTCTTCCGCTTCGGAAAACACGTCCTGAAATAATTATTGTAAAAATAAACTTCACCTCAGGGCTCATTCGCTCTATGTAACAAGAAACGACCTAACTACCACCGAACGAATCCTTGATGAAAGGGCAACTCACCCGTGCCACCTTCTTCACATACACGATTGACTGACAGCAAAAAAATACATAAGAACATTATAATCTCTTCTTATCCTTCTTACATGACAAATCCTTCACGAGGCGAACAATCTACCTCCACCTACACACTTCTTTCCAGGATTTTCAAATTCCTTTTACACTAATTCCTTTCTTTCATCGTCTCTTATATTCAGAGGTAGGTACTTATTTATGGTTGTTCACTTATCTAATTTTCCTGGGAAAAATTCAAGTTAAAAAAATATTGTCAAATCCTACGCAGAACCCACCATGTTTTCAATCTTTAGGTTGAACATTACGATTGCGTCTAAAATCTAACCTAACCTGGAACTGATTAATTTTTCTTTTCCTAGAACAATTTATGCAATAATTTTAGCCATACATTCCGTTTCTATAAAGAGAAGAAAAAGTTTGAAGACATTAATTCCGAACTTTTAGTTTTTTTTTTTTTCTACGAAATCAGCGTTCAGCTTAAACCCACGAGTGTTACAAAATGGCATAATAAACTTCTGAACTCGAAAAATGTTAGCTAAACTTTTCCCTTAACTATATAATTGCAAGAACTTTATCACGTTTGCTTTTTTACAGATGTGCATCAGAGTAAAGTAAAATAAAAAATAATAAAATTGCAAAACTGTTCAAAGAAAACGTTCTCGCTACATTTTCATTTACATAAACTAACTTTCATTCTTCTTCTTCTTTACGCACGAAACGACGCAGAAAAAAAGAGTGACACAACTGATTGTTTAGCTTACATACTTAAATATTTATTTCCAAATGGGAAAACTGTCGAAACTTTGATATAACTCTATGAAATATTCAGCTATCATACATAAAACTACAATTTACCAAAATTTGATATTTAAATGAATTAACTCCATTGGAAACAACTTTAGTGTGTAAATATGTATTTATATTTGGGTTAAAAGTGTTTCTTTTCCGTACTAAAAGCATAAAAGGAATCCATTCGTATAGACGTTTCTAATGTACACTGGCGAAAAATTATAGGATCCAAATGAATTAACATGGGTGGAAATATAGGGCAAACGTATTTGTTCCACAATTCGACGAGGCATCTAAAAGCAGGGCAACCATTAATCAACGGTATTTTTGGTTTGCATAATAAAGAGCCTTATGGCTATAAAATCCATTGAATCGATGTTAGAGGCAACCGCTTTCTTCTTAAGGAAATAGACGAGAATTTCTTCAATATCAGAATTCCGCTCTAACGATTTTCTTAAGCTAGTAATCACCAAGTTCAAGTTGTCACTAACATCTCATGTACATAAATGTGCATATTTAAAAATACAATTATGAAATATTTAATGTTCAATGTTTTATTAAATATGAATTATTTTTAAACAGGCCATAGATATTCCCTTAAAACCGCATCAAAATCAATGATAAAGATATCACATTAAATAGTATACGCATACGCTCACCACTAATGACGAAAAATAAACAAAAAGGTTTGTATTTTAATAACAAGGTGAATGTTTGAAGACCTGTACTTTTTTATTATTTTGCTTTGCTCAGATTTTCATTAAACAATTTCCTTTGAATTATTTTTAATTAATCTCATACAGACTACGTAACTGAAACTTCTATATCAAATTAATTACCTACCTCTATAAGTATCTACGATATTTTAAAAGGAAAGTTCCTATTAAATATTGAATGTTTGCCCAGTCAATAAAAATGCATTACACTGATTAAAGGGCGCAATGTCGTTAAAAAGAAAACTGACCAATCATCTTAAATGAGGCGCTACGAATTAAATAAACAACAAAAATGAAAATTCATCGGAGAACAAATTAAGTAGGTAGCTACATAAAGCATTTTATTTAAATAGTATTTAACACTCTGTAAGACAATGTTTATGTTATTTTGTTTAAAGTTGTTTCGTGTTTCTTTTATTAATCAGATAAATTTTCAGTGTAAACTGTCTTTAAATAAAATCAGAGGGTTCCGCTCTAAACGACTTTATGTTTTACGATATCGTAGTAAAAAACTCGCATAAATCTTGCCATTTAAGATCGAAATTTGCCGATAAAGAAAAGTCGATAAATCGATATATATATACACGAGACAGGCTCTGTCCGTCAGACTCTAAAGATAACCCATGGATTTTGGAGTATTACCTTATGTAGCACACGGGGAAAACCTAGCAATAACGACGTCATAAAACATTCGTTTAAAAAGGCGCGATAAAGAATGTATACCTACGTTAAATCGAAGTTTAATTTTCCTTTCCAAAAACTTGATTCAAATAGAAAACTTGAAAACTCTCTCACGTCTTTCTATTCACTTTTATAGATTATACAATCTTTTCTTCTTTATTTTATGGTAGTGGGTTGGTCACAGACGGTTTTTTAAAAATATACTTATGTATAAATCACATTCACTCGTGTGTTTTCTAATATAACATATTAAGAACAGGAGAAACAGAGTCCAATTTTCTTATTTTCCTTTTGGAATATTTCTAATATATTTTTTATACGGATTATTTTCAAAGCCATTTCAAAAAATAAGCGTCTAAATATATGGTCTCTTATCTTTACTTGTAAACTAATGAAAGTAAATCTAATTGATTTTGTTTATAATGGTAAATAAGTTGAAGGTAACTGAGGCCTGAATAAGATGAAAACCCGTCCGTTTCGCTGTTGTATATGGTATCACTGAAAACGTTCATTTTGCGTCAAAATATCCATCCATTACCTGATTAGCCGTCTTGTCTGTACGAATAATGGCCATCCAAAAGACGCCAGAAGGAAGCGCAAGATACATGCACACCAAGTCTTGAAGAATTTCAGAATTATAAGTCGTTTGACCTAAAAAGCGAGATATGACTGAGCTCTCGTGAAATTGAGAATGAGCAACGAAATATGGAAAAAGTCACGATTAGTTTTACCGTAACTGAACTTCTGTCTGCTTTATACTACGCTATGCTCTACATTTCGTGTCCTATGTTCTTTTCATTTTGCTTATACAATGAAATCGAAATGGAGCACATATTAAAAGGGAACTGCAGCATTTATGCCAAGAACGTTGCTTTTCTAAAAAACCGTCTGTGGAAGCTAAAATTCTCTACATTTTCGTATTTCTTTATAGACTTAGTGCTAAACATCGTAAGAAAAGGAAATCCTTACTTGTTAAACATTAGCGAAATAGACAGATAGACAAGATAATTGCTCGTAAACAAAATGCGTGAGAAGTTACTAGACGGAGAAGAAGACTACTTGCGACAGACAGGGCGAGAAGTTGCGAGACGGACAAAACAACTGCTCGCGAGACAGAATGGGCGAGGCGTTGCGAGACTACTCGCGAAACAGGAAGAGCAGGGAGTTGCGAGACGGAAAGGGCGAATGCTCGCGAAACAAGAGTGGAAGCGAGCCTATTTATTAGAGTATTAAGCACAATTTGAGTTGTACCAATGTGTTATCAATTTTGAAATTAAACGTATTTAAAAGCATAATTGAGATTTCGTTAAAAGTAGCTTTTCATCTATTAAATGCATGAAGTTGCATTTTTAAGTAAACTTTTTAACGTGTTGCGATCGTGAAAGTTGCCAGCGGTGAAAAGTTAAAGTAGTTATGAGAAAACTCATAAATTCAAAAGACAATAACTATTTCACGACGCTAAGCTTTTAAACTGTTTTCTTAAAGAAACGTTGCTGCATTTATTAATGCGCTTAGATTAATGGTTTGTTGTACATAAACAAAGACCGACAGACGTGAACTAACTTCTAACTATTGTAATTGGAATTGCGCTTCATATCAGAAAAAAAAGTGGGACGAAAATAAGGCACAGGCGATGCGTGAGAACACGTTAAATTCTTGGTCAACGCTGCCCAATCAAAACTAGACGACCAATTACTAACAAAGAGATAGTTATCTCCATCTATTAATAGTAAACATTTGCAGTTGAGGACAAATTAAAAGTGAAGAATTTTTTTTCGTTATTTGCCAACATGGTTTATTAGACAAAAGTTAAATAACCTCCGAGAGAATGAAATAAAATTACTTTTAAAAAAGTTTTTGTATTCTTTACGAGCTACATTTTCCTTTTTAGTATTCTACGTTGTGTCCTCTTTTATATTATATTTCTGTATCTGTGATAATAAATGTATATTTTGAGTTAACATTTTTGCACCCACAGCAGCAAACTTCGTTTTGCGTTTGCTTGACGTTTCTAGTTTAATGAAATTTTTCAACTTAATTTTCATATCGAGTGCGCTATCAATATTTAATCGCTTAGTAAACGATAGTAAGATAGAATATAAACGAAGAACGTCGATTATGAGAGTTTCGGTTGCAATGAAAAAATCAAAAAAAGTTTGTCATTTAATTTTAAAGTTAGATTTTCCAAGCGCTTACAGTTTTTGTTATGAGTCTGTTCCAGACAGCGTGAAATACAAGGGAATAGAAAAAGTAGGTGACTGACACGTTCCATCTAGACATTAAAGCAAAAGAAATAATATAAAATTTAGATGTATCGAGTTTTCTTCGGAAATTTTCATTAATGTTACCTACTTTGGCGTCTCTAATTTCTATAATAACAAAATATTCCTAGTCGTATTACTCATCGTTTATCATACTTAACTAAAATACGGTCGACCACCTGAAAAACTTTTGCAATTTGATTTACAAGTAAAATTAGGTATATAATTACCATATTTTTTACTTACTTTTCCACAACATTGGCGTTGTTGTGTTAGGTATCTGGATGGAATCGTCTCTTCTTTAGATTTTATGAGAACGGGGAAAATTTAGTTGATATTTACTTCGTATTTGCTCATTCTGAGAATATCGTCTTTACGCCTGGGTGATCCGAAATGAATCAAAATTTGTTTTAGTGCGTTTACGCCTGTAAATGACTAACAAATATTAACTAGATTGTATTTTCCGAAACTCCATATATCAAGTGTTCCGCAACAACCATTAACTTCAAGCGCGTGTTCAATAGCAGATTAGAGTCAGTTGAAGAATTAACCTACTTTTAAACCATCTATATAGTAGTAAACTTAAAAGTCGCTTCACCGAAACATTCAAACATCGAACGTTAAACAATTTGTTAGATATCTGACCCGCCAAATACGAGTTTACTTTTAAACAACAAATGCAACCAGAGATTAAAAGTTGCAAGTCTATTTTGGATCGTTTGTGGCATCAAAGCAGATCACCATTCCAACGCTTGCATATAATGTTTATCATTGCAGGAGTTTTAAATTATTTATTGATTTAGTTGATGAGTTTATTGTTAACTGGAAAATTAAAGAATTTTAAAAAAGCAGGTAATTATCGTGTTGTGAAATAATTGATATAGATAAAAAAATTCTTGTTTTCGGAGAGGCACCGAGACCAAGACAAGAAAAAATTGGTTCGCTGTAAAATACAGACAAAACTTTATTGTTAAGTTTTAAAGTGGTTGCTTAATGTCGTTTGCGAGTTCTTTTGAAGACGAAAAGAGGATGAAAGAGAGGGAGAATATTACGAATGGGTGGTACTTAAATCGGTAACGTTCCAAGCGGCCGCTAGACCCTCGGAATTTATTTTGATGTTTTTAATTATAACGAGAAAGTGCCTTTTAAAAACAACATTTGCGTTCATAACTTTAATTAATATCCCTGTGCTTACCTACCTATACGAAACTGGTCTGACGACAAATCGCCAGGTCTTTTTGTCTGAAAAAACGCAAATATCATTTTAAGTTTTGACCAATTTTACAACGACCAACAGTCAAATCACAAGGGTGAAGTACGACAAAACGTTTGCAATAAAACTGAACACTAAATGTTACTTATCCGTAGAAATTATAACTTAAAAGATATTTCTTGTGCAATTAGTGTTTGCTTTTATTCTCCTTACATAAACATGTTAAAGTATATTGCGAATAAAACCATAAGTAGATATTTCACTCTTACTATTGACATCATAAGAACGTATTTCGATTAAGTCTTCTTACGCATACCTACATAAAGGCAGCTTGTAAGGAGATGAAAGAGAGACGGGTAACTAGAAGAAGTCTATTCAATATTGGAACTAGTAAGTAGATTTTCTCTTGAAAGTGGATTTCTTCAGCGTTCTACGAAGGAATTGTCATTATTTCCAAAATAACGTTTTCAAACAGACATGAGAACCGATGCACGGTATAAAAAAATGCAATCAAAGCGTTGTTTACAGTACCAAGTACAGACATATGTACGTAGTAAATAGGTAAACATATTGTTATTAAACTGAGACTTGATGATTTCGATTAAATAATATGCGAGTAAAAGCACAGTAGCTAGGTATCGATCGATAAAATTATAAAGAACAATGCTACCGAATCTTCTAAATTCTTCTGAGTTCACTTATGTGATTAAAAATTTTATCTAATCGTAAAACTTGTTTGTATTTCAAATCACAAAGGCAAAATTATTAACGCGAAAGTACGTTCGGAAGAGCGCGGTGGATTGTGCTCCACTTGACGCACAATCCACTGGAGCTTCAAGTACTTGCTTGGTGCTTCTAAAGACGCCCCATTATACATTCAGTAATCGCGTACAGATATTTGTTCGTCGTCAAATGTTCATAATTCTCACCCAATTTCATATCCCAACTAAAATCCCCGTCGTTATATGCTTCGCTTGAAATAAATTTCTTTACACCGCACTTTTCCAAAACTACTCCCTACCAGTTATTTCTAAACTCGTTCAAGAGGAAACCTTCCACACCTATGACCTATTCAAAAACTCGTCTCCTTAAATTTACTATTTTTTACGCTTACGCGAACTCAAGATGTCTGCTGCTTACGCTCATTTGGTGACATTTAATCGGACCACTTTATCCATAATATCAGGACTTCGGACTTTTTTTCTTCAGGTTAGTTATTTATTGATGGGGTTGCTGCCCACTTATATTATATTAGAGTCATATATAAAGCTTAAAATTTTCATAAGTCTGTTGTTCACATTTTGTGTCGAACACGTGGCTCAGCAGCAAAAGGATCACAGTTTCGGAATGTGATCGTTCACCAGCGAAGTTGCTCCCGTCTTCGCATCTGTCTCCATTATATTTCACATTGCATGTCTTCATTTCGTAAATAACGTCCGGAACACGTGCTGCGGTTCCTCAGTCAATCACCTCAGCGAGCAGAAACGATTAGGGGATGCTCCTAAGCTTCCTAAAGAAATTCATCAATTCCCACAAAAGGGATATTTCTCCCTTTTCCTAACGAACCTTCTTCTAATTCTTTCTATGAGTTAATAACATTAAAATAGGTTCCATTTTTACTAATAGAAATTAACTTTCCAAAATCTCTTTATTACCTTCCCATATTTATAAATGGGTGATATGAAATTGTGTTATTACTTGAGATTTCAGTAACTTGTAGCTGTCATCTTCAGAATTCCGAATGGACACCGAGGAAAAGAGATAATTAAGGATTTAGCAAAATAATACAATAAAACATAAATTATCCCCTAGCGTAGCCTCAATTTCGGACCATTGAAGGTTGGATAAAGCAATACCTATGTAAAAAGAGACGTAGAATCACGTGGAACAAGCAGAATTCCGAATGGACACCGAGGAAAAGAGATAATTAAGGATTTAGCAAAATAATACAATAAAACATAAATCATCCCCTAGCGTAGCCTCAATTTCGGTCCATTGAAGGTTGGATAAATCAATACCTATGTAAAAAGAGACGTAGAATCACATGGAACAAGCAGAATTCCGAATTGACACCGAAGAAAAGAGATAATTAAGGATTTAGCAAAATAATACAATAAAACATAAATCATCCCCTAGTGTAGCCTCAATTTCGGTCCATTGAAGGTTGGATAAATCAATACCTATGTAAAAAGAGACGTAGAATCACATGGAAGAAGCAGAATTCCGAATTGACACCGAGGAAAAGAGATAATTAAGGATTTAGCAAAATAATACAATAAAACATAAATCATCCCCTAGCGTAACCTCAATTTCGGTCCATTGAAGGTTGGGTAAATCAATACCTATGTAAAAAGAGACGTAGAATCACATGGAACAAGCAGAATTCCGAATGGACACCGAGGAAAAGAGATAATTAAGGATTTAGCAAAATAATACAATAAAACATAAATCATCCCCTAGCGTAGCCTCAATTTCGGTCCATTGAAGGTTGGATAAATCAATACCTATGTAAAAAGAGACGTAGAATCACATGGAACAAGCAGAATTCCGAATTGACACCGAAGAAAAGAGATAATTAAGGATTTAGCAAAATAATACAATAAAACATAAATCATCCCCTAGTGTAGCCTCAATTTCGGTCCATTGAAGGTTGGATAAATCAATACCTATGTAAAAAGAGACGTAGAATCACATGGAAGAAGCAGAATTCCGAATTGACACCGAGGAAAAGAGATAATTAAGGATTTAGCAAAATAATACAATAAAACATAAATCATCCCCTAGCGTAACCTCAATTTCGGTCCATTGAAGGTTGGGTAAATCAATACCTATGTAAAAAGAGACGTAGAATCACATGGAACAAGCAGAATTCCGAATTGACACCGAGGAAAAGAGATAATTAAGGATTTAGCAAAATAATACAATAAAACATAAATCATCCCCTAGCGTAGCTGCAATTTCAGTCCAATGAACGTTGTATATTGGCATAATTTCTTTTGAGATAACGATGGTTAGTAATAATAGATGAGAAATTTTTATTGACTTTTTCTTAAAAGCTCTTGTGTTTTGTTCAATAATCGACCAACCAAATGTGAACCGCTTCCGTTTATTTCAGGTTCCGTGACAGAGATGTTCGCTAATTTCCAAGACAAATGGACAAAGGAAAATCAGATAAGGAAAACTATTTTGAGAGAAAATTTAGACAGTTACTTGAAAAAATACGACATCAGAAGATGAAACATCGCGATGTCACTTTTATAAACAGTGGGAGGATGTGTCAAAGCAAACTTTTAAAACATTTCGCACGCTGATATAAAAAGTTCTTTTCTCCGTTCTTGTTGCGATACCACGGGGACGTAAAGCCATTCGCATTCTTAAGTAAAAAAATTTATTCAGACCAGAATACGAATAAAATTATACATATGATGATTTTTTTTTAGCAACAACCTTTCCTCGACTCTTTTTGTCCGAGAATAGAAAATCCAACAATCTCCTTTTATATGCCGCTCATTTTTAAAAATAATGTTAAATTACCTGTCACTAAAATTTAAATACTAAGACTGACTTAATATTTAAAACTCATATGAACCGGATGCCACAGGCGAAAAAGCGTCTGTTAGTTTTTTAAAATTACAACAGATAATAGAACTTCAGCCACAACTTAATATCTAACAGTCAGTGCATTATAAACACTTTGTGGCAATGACGAGATATAATTAGAAAACAAAATACAACATAATACGAATTGGAAGAACTCTTTAACATCTCTTATAAAAAGTGCACCCTTCAACTTTAATTTTTAGAAATATTCGTCGTAAACAGTCGCTAGAGTCGTTGTCACTGCAATTTCAAAAACCTAAAGTGAATTTTAAATAAACACACTTAAATATTTTAAACTTTGATCATCACACTGTCAAAAACACGGTTAATAAATTAAAAAACTAAAATTAACGTTTGAGAACAGCACGATAAATAAATATTTTTAGTAAGTATATCAATTTCTAATTCAATATTAGATGCGGCGATTTTATCTGCATTAAATAAAAAAATTAAGAAACTCTCCGAAGCCGCACAAAATGAAAATCAATGGGTTTGGTCACGTCAGACCCCAAGGGTATCATCAATAGCTTTCCTTTTAACAACCTTTGCTACACATCCAAAACAGTAATCTGTTTTTAGGACTCACGGTTACTTATTAACGCTGAATCCGATGAAAACAGTTCCCACGTTGATAGGTGCCCTGAGACCCTTTGCAATGGTTAAACTTTGGTCTTTTTTTTCAAACTCTACATCATCAAAAGGGAATACCCAACAGTGTACAATATATAGGTACAAAGTACGACAAAATTCCTACTACTTTATTTCGTGTGACTTTTAGAAATAGATAATTAGTAAAGACATGATACGTCTCCTAGGATAAAGCACAATATTATTTTCAATCACTTTAGATGATAAAGACCTTCGACATTTACTACGTATAAAATATGTTTTACTAAACATCTCCATTAATTAACTACGATCACTTGCGTACGATCAAACACCAAATGATCTTGAAAATAAATTGGTGTAACAACTTAATTCCCAGAGAGGCGTCCCCCAACCACATCTCCCTACTCCCGGTTGAGCAAAGGGCCCCTCTTATCGCTGTACTACGATTCCAGTAATTTCCGCTTATCCCCGTACGAGCAATACCGTCATTTATAACTAAAAACCCTCACTACCTAATCAATTTATTCCAATTTACCCAATTAAAAATTTTACTCTAATCAACGAAACGAAAAGCTCACAATGACAGAAAACTTTAATTATACCATAAATATTATTCTAGACGATTTATAAATTTACTGAAACTACTGCAGTAATAAATAAATTTTGATATTCACTTGCAAAATTTGAGACAGACAAACAACAAAGCAATTTTAATAAAAGCTTTGAAAACCAATATATATTCGTTGATTTTGAACGTCTGTAAAAAATTTGAAGCTGATATATGAAAGAAAATCGATTAGAAAATGGTGTTTTGTACTATGTTGGGTAGAAAAAAGGGAAAGTTAACTTTACAGAAGAGATACACGAAAACTAATATCGATTACTAAAACTTATTCGTCAATTACAATCTAATTGGTAGGTACTGTACTAATTGAATACAGCAATATAATGCACAATATTTCCCAAAAATTTCCAATTTGTTTGCACCAATTACCTTCTCATAAAATTTTCTCTTTTGGCCCACCCTGTACATACTATCCAACAAGTGAAATTAAATAACGGTTTGTAATGAAAAGAAAACATAATGAAAAACACAATGAAAAAGGAAAGAAGGCTTTCTCTTATAATTAATTACACGTTTCGGATGTTTCAGTAACGTGGAGAGTAAGTGAATACCTGTATACATACATAAAAGATGAAAAGCCAAATTTCTTAAAAAAAAAAGCAAGAGAAGAAACCAGCATACTTGGCTTGAAGGAAATAGATTCATAACATTAACCTTAATTTTATTTATCCGAACTTCGGAATAAGAATCAGGAAAAGAATGATTACACGGGGAAATGTTCGTAAACCAGTGGTAGCACGAAGACGGATTCATTCCAATCCTCATACCATCTACTAACGTCCAATTTAATAAAATCTAAGAGCATTAGGAAGTAATGGTGTATCAATTTTTCTTATCTCAGTGAAAGTCTTGGGTAGTAGGTATATCCCAGCGTTATACATAACTACAGCAACAGTTTCCTCCTTTAGATCAAAAACTGACCGCGCTTCTAAGATCGATAGAAAATATGCTGACCTACTTAGATATCTTTTTCATATCGTTTGTTTCTATCCAGAATAATTTCCTTCTCTTCCTGTCGTTCTACTCTGACAGATAGCTCAGTTGAATTTAAAAATAGTGTAGAAACAAACATGTTGAAGTATGATGATAATGTGTAGATAAAAAAGCTTACTTATTTATCATTCGAAAACATTAAATGACTTCTATTTGCTTTATAGACAATGGTGCTATATATGAATTTAGTACCTAATAAGTGTACATACTGAAAGCCCTCTGAAGGTATAGTTGTCTTAACGCGTCGAATGTTGAATTTTCATTCCAGCAGGGGAACAAAATGCGCCAGCGATATTGTATCTAACTTAAATAGAATAGTTTATTTATGTTACCGTCTGAAATATGAGGCTAAAAGGAAAGACTGGCCTCAAAATGAAGAATGGCAATAAGAAAACCGATAACTGTGCCATCTTCTTTTACCGTCCAGATAGTATAGAACCTTTGATTTACAGGCGTACATAAGAAATAACGTTCCAAAGAAGAGATAGCGAGAGAATTTTTCAACATAATCGAAGCTTTAGGTGCACAAAATTACAACACAAAATATATCATACAATTCGATATTATTGTAACATCTCAAGCAGTTACACAAGTTAGTATTTAGAAGATGTTTTAAAACTCACCCTCCCAACAACAACAATCATTTTGTACTGATTATGTTTTCAATTTGGCCATACCTGAAACAAAAAAATATAATGTTATTCCATTACTATACAGGGTGGTGCACAGTGAAAGTGAATATTCGTTTAGACATCAAGATATAATCGCATACGTCGCAGAAAAATAGTATTTTATTCATTTTCATAATATTTTCATGCATTTGGATATTACGGATTTCCACACGAATGTCATTTTCTTCTAGGAAATTTTATAGTTTACATGTTCTTTTATTCGTAATATAAAACGAGTCCGAAATAGGGAAAATATTTCGAAAGAACGGTCTTCCGAAGTTGAACCAAAACTCTCATTTTTATGGGCTGCCATCTTCTACTATTTTAAATAGAGTCAAGTATCTCAGCTATAAAGAAACAATAAAATGGAAATCACCTACTAGTTGACTTCGAATGAAACGACTCTATCGCATTTTCCATTGTGTTATAATCAGTACCAGAAATTGTGGAAGAGAAAAGGATCCGAAAATAGCCACAGACGAAACAATACAACCCTTTCACAGAAGCATTTGATACCCGGTATAATTAATTAATCAGTACACGTCTATCTAGTAATTGAACAATTATCATCTTTTGTCCAGAGTATTATGACCACCAGCTACTTTTGTCCTGTTCTAACGATTATTTTCTCCCAGTTGTTAGCTCTCATCATTTTAACATGTGAAAATAAGTGTTTTACTATTTTGAATAAGAGTGTACCAACTCGACATTCGAAAGCAACAATAAAGGCAAGTGAAAACAAGATTGAAGGATTGTTTAACAATAACGTATTGATTCCTCAACAAGTAGGGCGTCTACAGAGGATCAAGCGTTGCAACAGTGGTCCAGAGTGTAAAAACGAAACACAAAAGTTTTTCAGTTTCGTTTATAACGTTGTCCGGTTAGTACGAGGCTGTTATGAACGGATTCTGCTGTTCTGTTTCGTGGACATTGATAATGAAGAAATATTTTTTCTTTGGGTAAACCAAGATAGAATTATTATTTTTCGTAGAAAAGATAAATAAGAAAAGGTGCTTTTGATAAGTCCGCATCACTGTAGAAGGCGTATAAACGCATTTATAAGGGTAAACGTGAGAAGAAACAATAAAACCTGTCAAATATCATAAGAAACTCGTAAAACATGTTTTATTCTCTAATATCGAGCTCGAGAATGTGCAGTTTGTTTTGTTGTATTGTATATATCAACTCTTTCGCTAAACGAACGGAATAGACGTCGAAAATGAGTTATCTTGTAAACACTCATTGAAAAATTGCTACAAGAAAGATTTTATTAATAATAGATGACTTTTTGTATATTGCGTTCATTTGAACGTCCGCAACTTTTATTATGCCCATCTATTTAGCCATCCATCAATTGTGCTTCTCCATTTTAAACGATGAAGCAACATTTCCACCCGCTGGAAATTACCGGGCAATATATATTGTGAGGGAAAGGAAAAATCAGTAGCACATCCATCCTCTATCTATTCCTTACATCTCCGCGTTCCTTCTTCTACGACTCTAACGTTAAAATATTTTCCTTTTATTCAATTATCTACCCTACATCTGAAGGAAGTGGTCAAAACTTTATCGAGTTTAACAGAAGATGTACTGACGTATATCTTTTAAACAATTCAATCATTGACCTAACAAAAGAATGGCAGAAAATTCTCATTCTGATGTATTTTTATCTTCCTGTTTTTCTTAAAACTATTAAACACAAAAGTTTGAAACTCGGTAGGTACGTAATTTGTTTTTAATACAATTTTAGAGTGCGTCGTTTAAATATGAGTTTGAAATTGATTCCGATTACGTTAGAATTTTATTCATGTTCTCACCGTTTCCTTTTCAAAATAGCTACACCTGAAGTCTCTTTTCAATTATAACTCAGCAAATTATATCCACGGTGAGATATTACGCCTGAAGCTGCGTGCAAAGAGCTCGGCTATTTGTCATTTTTAATCAGATTAACGAAAACAATAAGGACGAATACAACTCGCATTTTCAATTCCATTCGTTGCCTGCCCTACCTAATGCCCTACTGTCTCATAGAAAATTAATTAACTTTTAATCGAAAAAATATCCGAAAAGTCAATGTTACAACTCAAACTTCTACTTTCCCATTCATCGTTTATTTCTTATTCACTCTCTATAGTAACTATTTTACCAATTTATTGGGCTGTAAATAATTACTTCAATAGTTTATTTTTATTAAACTAACATCTCATGCGGCTTGTATAACGAAAAAGTTTTTCACGAAAGTTTTCATCATCAACATCATATTGGGTAGGTATATATGTACATCTATATTTATATTATATCTTCTGGTTAATGTTAACCACGACCTAAGTTAGCATTCGTGAATTTTGATTGCTGTATTACGGAGGTTCCACTTGGCTATAGCTTCGGTACGCTTTTAATTATCATACAGATTCATGCACTAGTATCATCCAAATGGAATTTTCTTTAATCACATTAAAAACTTTCAGCTTAAGGAACAATTTTAAAAAGTAAATTATTTTACTTCCCCTGCATCTTCACAGAGTCTAATCTAAGTTTTCTATGCCATTGTTTGCTTCTATTTCCGCCTCTAATATGTCTCTAATCATAAGCAGCCGATCATGTCCATAATATCTCTCATTTTCATAACGTCTTTACTATTAAGAAGTGATTTTCAGCATTGATTTTTCCTTCTAGATATTCATTTCACATTTCTATTACTACAACATTTACAATATTTAAGATTCAGTTCTATGGTTTTATTTCTGGTAGCAATAAATGTGTTAATGTCATTGCTAATGATATTGTCAATATTCATTGGTCAATCGGTTAAATCAATTAGACTGTTTGTACGTAGAATTACTGACCGCATTGTAAATTGTAATTGAAATTTGGACACATCATTTTATGCACACTACACGTAAACAAACCTGTATCTGTGTGTGCAACATCATTCTATTTAGATTTATTAATTTACTCAAACTAGGGTTAACTAGGGTTACATTCCTTACACTATTAACAAATTATAATTAAGTTTACACTACAGCAGTGGTGGTATTTTATCTGACATTGGGGATGTAGGTAGGTACTAAGAAGGGAAATATATAATTGCTCTTTAAAAAGCAATTTTTCAACTTTATTTTTAGTGGGTTTTGGTTTGGATTAGTTTTTTTAAAATAGCTTTTACAGGGATAAACTCCTGAGTAGATCAGCAGGAATAATTTCTCCCAAGGGAACGAGTCTCATCGAAGTTGATTTGAATGAGTAGGTAACGCATTAATATAAGCGCAGAAATTTGAATGATTACTCCGGTTAGGAACAATATTATCAATTTGCTTACATTTATTAGGGCATTAAAGTTAGGTACTCCCATTGGTAATTCCTGTGAATTAATTTTAACTTCAATTTTATTAGGAATATTGGTCAATATTGTAACTAATGGTTTGTGGTATTATATTGGACTTAATTGCTAAATAGGTGATTCTACTTGACTAATAGGATAGTCCGTCAGAAATATCTATACGACACACTGATGAGAACTGTTAAGTTGCTAAACAAGCATAATTTATTCAAAGCGCATGTGAAGTTTCCTCATTGATATTTGGAGGATCTTTTTAAATTTCAATTTAATTGAAAACTTGTTGCCGATGTACTGAATAACCAATATGAAAACGAATAATATAAATGAATTCGCACATTTGAAACAACTGCATCTACAATTTAGTAGTATTGAGTTCATAAAAGCTAGCAAAATTAATTAAAACTTGATTTACCGATTACGAGTTGTTCAGTGTGCCACTTTGGTCAAGTACACATAAATATTTTAATAAAGTACGTTCTTTGATGGTAATAATTTCAGTTATAATTTAATTGTCCAATAACACAGTTGTTGCGAACAAATTGCTGTGAGGCACTCAACAATACTTCATCAGTAGTGAAGCACTTTCATATGAACACGGCTCAAAACTGCATGGAAACGTGTAAATGAATTGTTATTTGTTACATATTATATTATTGATTTATAAAGAATTTTGCTTCGATGAATTGAAAGTTGGAAAGATGTGGTATGGAAGGCTAACGAAAATGGTTTTGCTAATAATCTAAAGTCGTTGTACGTTGGTTTTAAGCAAGGTGTGGCTATATGGCAACACTAATGGATTTTAACATGATTTATTATGATCATATTACAATACCAGTTCTGTTTGAATGCTCCAAAGTGTTCAATACTATTAATCATGCCGTTTTACTACCTGCATAATACATTATTAGTTTGGTCACATGCTACCAATTGCTCTACACATTTATACGTGTACGTATAAACGTTCAAACATGCCATTCCATTACTAGAACATGTCTTCGGTGTCCAATAATACCTCTATCAAAGTGATAGTTGACTTTTTAATAAACCGTTATATCTCTTACAATTTGTTACATCCTACTATAAACATACAGCCTGTCTCTAAAACAATTCATCAAAATAAATCCTTCCTTTAACTAAGTTTACCTTAGTATCTATTCTGAAGATAAAATTTTACTTTTTGTTCCTTTTTTGTTACAATTTTAAAACTTGATTGATTTATATAATTTGTTTTATATCTAATAGCAAACCAAAGACGTTGTTTTAATGTCAAGGCAAATTTACATATATCCAGTAGCATGTAATTTATCTTAGTGAAAAGTAGATGCAGCTATATGCAACTAGGTATATCTTAAAACAAAAGAGGATAGCTCGTGTTGTAAGTAATTGAAAACAAACACTTTATATTTACCGAAGCGCTTTCCAACTCCAAAACTTTAACTTCGACTTTTCTCTGAAGTTGCGCCGCAAAAGCTCCCAGATTTGTCAATAATCCAAGTTTCACCGACGAAAATAGGAACTTCTCGAAGCAGTGATAAGCGATTAAAAATTTTTAGTATTGTAGTAAAGCGATTTTTCTATCTACCTCTTGTACAGTCGCGGATTTTCAACTTTAAGTGCAGTTAGGATTTCACATAGTTGTTCGAGATGACTTAGTACGTTCTTTAACTCAAAGTTTACATAATCGATACCAAAAGCTTACTATTAACGCTCAGCAACTTGTATTTATTTTTACTGTTTGAAACCGCCAATGAAGAATCAAATATAATCCTTAAAATACAAAGATTGATGGGCAGAAAATTTGTTTGTCTTTCTATGTTTTAGCCATACATACATACCTTGTTTTATTACATGGTTATGGCTAAATACAAACGTACAATGATAAACTCGACGCATCAGTGTAAAAACTGAGCCAAGGTTGTCATTTTTGTATTTGATTGAAAAGAGTCATTAATGCTGAACAGGCTTTATTACAAAGAAATACTTCAATTCATGATCGATTGACTATTTGCTGGTGGAATTAAAAAAAAAAAAAAAAAAGATGAAAATAAATGAAAGAACAACACCGCAAATAATATAACATTACGTTTGAGTCAACGTTAGTAGTATACCTGAGAGGGTTCTGAAAGAGATTTTAGTGCTGTTAAAGTATTTCGTCCCCTCAAATGTAAGGATACAACATTTTACACTGTTTTAACTGTAAATACAGCTTAAAATTATTCTTTGTTTTATTCAAATTGTTGCCCATCACTTTACATGTATAACATTAATTTCTGTGTTGACAGTGTCATTTAATGAATATTAGAGGTATCCTCGAGTTTCCACTTAGAGTTAAGTCCACGAGTGGTTTAACATTGAATTATGAAGATGTACGAGAATGATTTCGGGGGTGGACATAAGCCGGACCTGAATAGCCTTACATAAACATGTATACGTACATAAATATATGTATACATTTAACGTAGGTAGTCTGTTACTGCTTTCTTTGGCTTTATGAGCCTGTCCCCCCATTTCACTTTCGGGATGTCTCATTGCTCTTTCAGTCCACAAGTCGTATTGTATTTGTTCACATAACCATCGGTCATCGTTGACTTGGAATAGCCGTCTTCCTTCGAGAAATGGCCGGATATAATCGCTTAAACTCAAGGGATGAGATGAATATCAACGGCAAACAATTTGTTCATTTAATAACAGCCGTTAGAAATACCTGCCCATTTGTTTTTGAGATGATATCGAAATGACTATGCCGTTGATGGTAGGTACTTGAAACTAATTTTAGTTGTTCTACATAGCTTTTAGATGGCCAGCTCGATTATTATTCGTCTACAATTCTACAACCCCGAAAATTCATCAATTTTTAATTTATAACGTCTGTTATTAGCTTTTGCAAATAAATTACCTCTATAAATGGCGGTTTGAATCGATTTCGAAAGTATTAATGCATTTAAATTGAATGCAATTTTCGGGCGCTGTTAAATTGAATTTGCAATATTGAAACATGTTTATTGCTTTTTTATTCTTAGTGACGCGACGTTTCGAATTCTGGCGGTTCGTCTCTTCTTGTCGTTATCCTTTTTGTCGAGTGTGCATTATTTAATTTAACGAAAAATACTTCCTGTATTAGTTACGAGAACCTTTCAATGTCTGTCATTCCGTAAACACTTAAAATTCACGCTCGATATTTACCGAAATGGTTGTTTTTAACGTACAACACGCCACCATCTATACAATAAATCATTTTAATTCGCATTCCTTATAACACAATCGCTAACAGGTGCAAGCTATAGACCTCATAAATAATATATAAAAATTATCACAAAAACATTTTACAGCAAAGATTTGTAACTCTTATAATTCCTTCGGTGTCGTGATAAAAATGGTCATTGTTCCACAAAAAAAACAAAAAAAAAAAACAATACCTCAATCTACAACACTCTACATTTTAAAAGTTAAATACTTAAGCAATTTGTTTAACCAAAAAAAAAAAGACGTTCTCACTAAATTTGGAACATCCCCGTAATATTTATGTATGTTCAAAATTTGTTTCAATAGCATCTACATAGTACCCGGAAATGATACATAGTATAAAATTAATTATCCGTTTACAACATATTAAGTGGGGTCCATGAAGGGGTATTAAAATTTACAAATTTGCACACTTTGTAAACAAAGTGGGCTAGATAGTTAACACGATTTTTATAACAGGTGGGTGGGATCTCACACGATATAAATTACTTTCACGGCTATCTACATTGTACCAAATTTGATTTAATTTTTATTAATCGTAAAGCTAGGCCACAGCTGGCCAGTTTAATGTACTTTAATGTATCCCCCTCGTTCATAAATTAACTTCACCGTAATTTTTGTAGTAGATTTAAACCTCCCGTAAATGTGAAAATATTGTCCTTAAATTGAACGTAAATAATCTTAACGTGTTCTTTGTCGGCGGTGTAAATTTAAAATGCTAGTTTTATGTGCTCTTGTCTTAACCGCAGCTTTCTTCATATACCTTAACGTTTCCTTTAAAATTGTTTTAAAATGTACTAAACAAAACACCGTAAAACTTTTTACCTAATCAGAACTCATCAAGCAATAAACTTTTTTGATAAAATGTTATCAATCAGGACATATCGAATGGATAGTGGCAGAAGGAGCAATATTTTAGATTATTGATTGAAAATATATTAATTAGGGATGTTAGATGATGTTTTAGTTTCGGGGAAAGCGAAGATAAGCTCAAGGCAGACAGAAGTGAGGGTACGTGTCCATCCAATAATCGGACTGACGACTGTGATGTTGATACAAAAACAGTTTTACCACTTATCTGGACTTAGGAGGCTTCAAACTGGCTTAGACAATGGCCATTTTAGTTGAGATGAAACGTGTTCTCAGTTGTATTAGAAACCTGTATAAAGGACATTAATTTCTAAAATCTCCTTTTGTACCAGCTCACGAATAGATTTCCAAAATTGTTTTAAATGAATCACTGAAAGGAATAAATTGTGTTACCGATGGTTTTGTTACTTTTAAAGACTTAATTTAAAGCAAGACAAAGTTTCTAATATAAGCAATTTTGTGTACATGACACAAACTGTTAAATAAAATACAGCAAACTTTCGTATTTCATTACTCAGAATTCAGAGACGGTTTTAACAAAAACAACTCTCGTTCATTGTATATAATTAGGTATTTTGCTTCCTCCCAGGCATTAATAACTTCAGCCTACTTTAATAGTTACGAATAAAACAAATTTAAACGGCGGCAAACTCCTCTGCGCCAATCGCAGGCTATTTAAATAAATCCTCCGTCTGATTTTAAGCATTAGATTCACAATGAACACTCCATTTACATGCAAATTCTAAAATAAATTACCTCGCGTCACAACTTGTCTCTTTTATCTTTTATTATTGGAACAGAAGAATGAAATACAACAATCGTACAACTTAAGCCTCCGATTGATGTGCAGGTGAAACAAAAAAATCAACTCCAAATCGATATTTCGGTTAAACTATTTTACTAACAAAAAACAATGTTTTTGGAGACAGAACCGCCTAAACGAATAAATCTAATTTAATGGACAAAATAATTCCTTTTGACGAACTACCTAAATAATTATAAAATTTTTCCAACCGAAAATGAAATTAGAGAATTAGAGGATCAAAAAAGATAAAATATTTGACGTATTTACTTTATAATACAGTTTCTACCCCAAAAACAAAAATAAGCTCATTAAAAAAAAATTCACAGTAACATATGGTGTTATAATAGCTACAATTGCTGTAGGCACATGTTGGTTTTGTAGAAATTATATTTTTTTGCAAGTACTTTTCGGATTATATCTTCAGTGCAGCGTTTATGTAAATCTGCATTCCCCACTAATGACCGCCCTTAATAACTGTTTTACATGTAAAAAACCACTTGCTATCCGCGACCACAATCGACCATCGTTCTCAACATTTCGCATAGATACTAACACTTTCACAAAGCTCCCATTGAGATACCTGTAGCAAAAGAATTTCTTTGTTCATTATATTGCATTTGTGATTATTTTAACTTGCACTCTAGTATAATTTTTTATCAAGTACTATTATTTCAGCAGCCACACTGCAACACTCACGCGAGAATTTACCTTTTTCATTTATTCACGGACCTCTGCCGGAACTAAAAGACCTCGCAAATTCAAGAGGAAACTGGAAATAAATCAATTCTTGTTACGCTAATGATGGTAATTAATTAAAAACCTACACAGATGTAGGTTTTAAAAAATTTTCTAAAGCGTACCTACTGCTCGTGAGAAAAATAATTCTAACCATTTATGTACGGTACATACATTTTCCCCAATACCAAAAAATCTCTTTTTACTTTCTTTGTTAGGTTTTCGTTTGACATTTCAGTAGAATTTGATCTTTGTATGTACAACACAAAACTATATGCAAAAGATTCACAAAACATTCCCGGCTTACGCAAGTGACACACTTGAATCCCTGACTTTTCAATTACTCTATGCTTCTCCTACTTTCCTTGAATTTTAGTAGTCAGTGAAGTGTTTTTGTTTGATGATTTTAGACTATCGTGTTGATGGGCTGTTTCCTCTACGTTTTGTTGTCGTCAGGAGTTCTTCCAATAAATATCTATCGCCAAATTTAATTAAACTCGAACGGAATCACTTCAATATCAAACAAATTTCACCACTCTTTTGATCACTCTGGGTTTCCCCGAGTTTCCAGAAATTATTGTTTCAATAATAATTAATTATTACCTATGATTCCAAAATTAATCGACATTGAAATTTCTTGAAAATAGGGGAAATCGTTATGGTGTAAAAATGCGTAGAGTGGATATAAACCATTTCAAAGTTTGTTAAAGCAAACAGAATCGCAGAAGTGTGAATTGGAAAAAACCTCTCTGTTGACTCCAAACAGATTCGTTCAGCTGATTGAACAAAATTGTCCTTGTCAGTCAAAAGGGAAGCAAGATAAATTTTCCAAGCCGGTGTCATTTTTTACTTTAAAGGTCCTATAAGCGTTGTTGTAATGAAATTCATTAGTAAGCTAAGACTCAAACAGCGTCGCTCTTTGTCACTTAAAAGAATATCGGATCCGCCGGTTTCAAATCGTACCAGAATTAAACGTTGGATGCTCAAATTCAAAATTCCGGACACGATCCTCTTAAAATAAACAAAAACATTTCATCTTCTCTGGCCTATTAATAGATTTAAATTATCAAACTCGAAAATTAAGTAATTACGTGAAAGCTTTTCTTTAAACTCTTCTAAAAAGTATCGTATATGTTTTGTGAACCATATTTATTGTGTGTTAATATAAAAGTTACATGTTAATAGCAAAAAACTTTTGCTTTCATTTAGGTAGATTAAGATTTTTACGAAAATTGAAAAAATTATTTGTCATGCAACTCTCGTATTTAGTCTGTCATTATAATAAAATTATTTTTCCATTAGCAGCGAAAGAGCCAGGATAATTCACTTAAGAAGAGTGAATACTACAAAAAACAAAAACAATCACATATCCAGCTATCATTTTCTTTCCATGTGCACCCATCTACACGAACAACACCGTACTTATTTTTTTTTGTTTTTAGACGACACAATGCAACAAATGTTATTTTTATTTTTGTTACTCCCCTGAGAACGGAAAAAAGAACACGTTTATTGCTGGTAAACAGATTACCGCTTCTCTCTTGCACGAGAATATTTTAAAATAAGTTCGTTACCCCTTTTCAAAATACGTCAGTCAGTTAGTCCATTAAATTATATTTGGAACTTTTACGAAAGAAAGGAAACTTTTACGTTTCTGCTTGTGGATTGGGAAAATAAAAGAAATGAAAATTAAACAAAATTCTTTAACATTAATACATACTAGCAAACAAGTAATCCCGTAAGCAACCTTTCCACCAACGCTAAATTAAAAGCTATTTAAAATTAACTCTTCGCAAACTTACTTATACATAATTTCTAAGTACAACGAAATCAGTCTACTTTAAGACTTTCTAATTATACGATAAATAAACAGTACTTTATTTTTTTTTTTTGTTATTTCTTTGTCGACTCATTCTAAGAAGACATTATTTCTAGAAAAAATCCCTATCCCGGTTTTCGAAGAATGACCCTGTAGCTGTTGTAAATCCTCAATAAAAAAAATCAGAATCTCAATATAAATTACACTTTGTCAGAATTTTGTTTAAATATAAATAAGTAGTAATAAAAAGTCACTGGGGCCCCCGCCACTGGACAAAAAAGAAATTGTTTTATTTCTTTTCTTCCACCTCATAAAACTGAAACTCATATTTACACCGAAATGATTTCAGTAGGTACCTAAAATACCATATAAACTTTTTCATATATGTCATTCTAAAGTAAGTATGATAAATTTTTTGATTTATTCCAACAAACATCAATAACTTGGGTTGACTTGTCATCCGTACAAACAAAAATCCGACACAGGAAACATTGATCCTAATTAAAATTTCTATTTGTGTATGTAAATAAAAATGACATATTCACCTACTACATGTGATGCAAGGTAGGAATTATTGAGTATTAGCTGAACGCTGAAGCGCAACTACATTGATATTAAAAAAAATTAAATAACAGAGTCACATGTGTACAAACTTGTATGTGCAGTTATAAAATTGAAGTATTGTATACTAAACATCAATCATTTGCAGTAAATTAACAAATGGTCCCGGATTATATTGTAGCTTTTACAACCAATACAAAATACCAGTATCATTTGTTCGATTTAGCTACAACCATTTACATTGTTAAACATTTTATTACCTACATCAAATCTGAAAAAATGTTATGAGTTAAATAGCAGACTAAGCCCATGGATGTATCCAGAATATGTATCTAACTGTTAAATTCGATAAGAAAGATAAAAAACAGTAGAAAGACTAAAATAGTAAAGAAATAAATTATTTCCGAGGACTTCACAAATGGAAAACTTCAGAACTTTTATTAAAAATTTATTTACAAATTATAATGTTGATGTAACTCATATTTTGCCCATCCTTTTGAAAAGTACACATAAGTGCAAAATGTATGGGATGTTTCGGGTTGTACGAGTATCATTGGAAAATAATCCTTTACCTTTACAAAACAACAGAGGAGATATCGGTGTGTCAGGGAATAACAAAGGGTATTATAAAAGTACAGTAGAGTCCACAGAGAGGTATGTAAATTTGTTCGTATAGTCGAATGTTTCTCTCATTATCTAGAAAGCAAATTCTATTGAAATGGCGTGTAGCATAGAACGTTATTGGGCGAATTTCCCGACTTTTGGGCAGCACTATTTCCACATAACGGCACTATAAGAAAAATTACATTTTCTGCCTCATAAAATTTGAAAGCTACCGCGGGGCTCATCGAAACGTTTCAGATTTTTGCTCTCGTGTTAGTGGCCATATCACCATCACATAATGGTAGTTTTAAGCTACCATTACGTCGTATTTTACTACGTTCATATTGCCATCTAGGCTACGCCACCGACTTTTTGCCCTAATAATTGACAGTTTTTTTTTATGTCGAATCCTACATTGATTTTTAGATCCCTATATGCACACGTATCCGTCTCCTTCGTTTAAAATAATGTTTATTTAATCTTTTACAACTGCGATAAGTGTAATACTTTCTTCTTTGTATTTTTCCTTTTTTGAAAAATAATACGGAATAATAAACAAGAGACTTACAAAAAATATCAGACATCATTGTGTCCTGCAACTATGTATAGATTTTCTTTCGGACCTTTTTTCGTTTTTGTTATAACAAACGGAAATACCTATCTGACTCTTATTTCCGTCACATTAGCATAACACTATAATCTTTTGTTGGTTCGCGTGTGTAGCAAAATAACATCTTTATTGAATGGCTATGAAAATTCCAATCCAATTGACAGCGATCGCTTACTCAACCATTAACCACAAAGCAGCGAACTAAAATCGATTATGACATTTTTAATAACCCTTTATTTAGGATTATATTTATAAACAGTACGTTAATTTTTGTTAGTCCTCAATGTTAATTGCTCGCAGATTTCTTAGGTCACAGCAATACTTATTTTAAGTCATGTTCTAAAGTTACCACCGCAGAGATAACTGACGCATCCACTGCTCAAGTTGTGCGTTAGCGCATTACGATTAAAATTATCACTGCGACAAAAGCTTGCGTTAGGTCAGGTTAGGAATGAATAGTTTTTTGGAGCTTGTCAAAAAGGCTCGTTTCAGAAGTAGATGTATGTGCACGTCCGTTTCAGTTTTTAAACGATGGTTTGTTCTTAATTGCATTACGTCCTTGGTAGAGGGAATTATAAGTTGATCGCAAGGCGGAAACCGTAAATAAGCGTACGCTTAATTATAGTACCGTTTGTCTTAGCGCAATTAGCGAAGTAGCTGGCGCTAGCACGCCACGCCACGCCACGCCACACCACACGTAATTGTGCGCGACAATTGCGATACATTTATAAAATTTTAGAGTAAAAATGTTACCACTGCTGAGGCATATTTACATATTTTGCATTTCCGCGCCGAGTCGGACAGTTTGCTGCAACGTTTGCCGCGAAAAAATAAATTTCCGCACCTCAAGACATGTTTACTACTTCCTTTTTACATTAAAATGCGGCTGCGCTACATAAGGGCCATCATCTCCATCCCCCTTGTCCCTCTACCCATCTCCAACCCTTACAAACTCCAATTTTCAAGAGTTATTTCTTTCAAGACGCATACCGCAACGAAACCAAGATTGATATCCTTAGCATCTTGAATTAACGTGTACACAAAGCTTTGGAATTGGGGGAGGGAGACAAGGGAGAGAAGTTCAGCAAAGATGCATAAAAGTTTATATAAGCTTTCCTAGCATACTTTTAGACGACTTTATACAATGTTTCGTCGTTATGTATGGGCGACATCTTCAAGAGAAATGGACACACAGTAAATCCCCTGAAAATGTCGTCCACTCGTGATGACGAAACGTTGAGGACAAAAATCCTTAATAAACGACGGTTAAAAGCGAATGTTTTGAATCATTCTAAAAGAGAGAAATATTTTTGAGATAAATTACTAGAAATACCTGCTTTGACTCACGATTAATTAATACACGAAGTTGGACATTTTTTTATAGGTTCGAAAAAACTTTATCCTTTTGTTGAAATAGCAAAACAAAGCATTACAGGAGAAATATAAAGTAGAATCTCTGTTTGTGACGTGAATTTTTCCTTTATATTTTCAATTTAATGCTTTTCGATTTCAAAAATTGTTTGCTATGTTAAAATTACTACCTAATTCGTTGGATATAAAGAAACCTGACAGTATATACGCAGTTTAAAGAGACTGATTCTAATTTTCTGAACACGAACGTGGAACAAGAATTTTGTACAGTAACTTCTCATTACCACTGACTTTTATCTTTCCCAAATGGATCCAGTTTTGATTATCAATATTTTCAGCTGTTCTCTGTTGTAATCGTCAACGCATGAATTAAATAAGGGTTTTATAGTCCGTGTATTCCTCCCAACGTTTGCTATTACAGTATCACGAGAATATTACTATAAATATTTTACGTTTATGAGAACAGGCCTTAAAAATTATTTATTGTCCACGTTAAAATTAAACAATCTATTTTTATTATAGTAATAGGGTTTGAAAAATAGATAAATTTAATTTCGTAACATATTTTTTACATTAAGGGATAAGTGATTTATTGATAGATGGGGCCGTTATTTTCTTCAATTTTTCAAATTCTTGAACAAGAGTTTGCAATTCAGCACACGTAGCAATTTCTTTCCTCGTCTGACCGGAATCTAAGAGATGTTTTCACGTCGTCTGAATTATATAATTCCTAAGACAAAGCTTACGATGCCGCAGGAAACAAAAAAAATCCTTTTGCATAAATTTCTAGAGACGTTAAACAAGACCAACTTTATTTAATGCTCTGTTGGACACAAACTTAGTTTATTTCGTCACTTTTGAATAAACCTTTTCCAAGAAAGGGAAAAGGGCAAATCATATTTGTCTTCGTAATGCAATATATTTTTACGTTTGAAAAAATACCTCGGGCACGTCGTTTTTAGTTCAAACTGTGAACTGAAAGTTCAGACAAAATAAAAATACGATTAGAATTAAATTCTTATGACACTAAAAGGAAATAAATTGATGTAAAAATACCGTCAAGTCACCTCCTAAAGGACAATTTTAATTGAACTGTCACTTAAACCGTGACGACAAGAACTTCCTAATCATAATTAAATTTAATATCACCTCGATGGTAAATTATTATTGCTTGCTGTTGATCCATAGTAACGTGATGAATATTTTAATATTAGCAAGTTTTTGTTAGAACGGGACACACCAGTCTACCTAAATTTAATTTAACTTTTAATAAGGCCACATATTTTATTACCTGGTGTTCTCGCTTTAAATATTATTAATATTTCTTTGATTTTAAATAACTAGGCTTTACAAGCATATTCGATTAAATATTTAAAAGACTGGATGAAGACAAACAATTCCCAGAAAGAGCAGCAATAAAAGTAGCTACATAAATAAAGGGAAGCTTATCTTCCTTTGAAATAATTCATCATCTATGTCGATTAAAATGAGATCAAATTAATAGGTCAAAAACTGTTTAATAAGCAATACTGTGTTCTATCCGAGATATTTCCTGACATAAAGCTGGCGGTTAGAGGAACAAAAGTTCCGTTTCTTAGGATGCAATTCATTTGTAGGATAAGAATTTATGAAGCATGCCATCTACTTTTATTTGCCGGAGAAAAGGAAGCTTCGAAGAATTCTGTCTTTCCTCATCAAGAAGATAGAAACGAAAGACGTTCGCGACTTTACAATTCGCAATCAGATTAAAACTTATGTAAACTTTTTTAACTGTCTACCACAATTTTCCTAAGTTCTAACAAAATGTTCCCGATCAGTATCCTCTTCGTTGTAATGTTATCTGACGCATTTCTGCAAAGTGTAATCCAATATGCAAATGAATCTCGTACAAGTTTGCAACATTGCTCCTAAACACTTTTGAAGAGATGCCTCCGGAATGGATTGACAAGCTTATTTAAATTTTGTAAGATACCGGAAATATGTTACCGATTTAATCACAAGAATTTGAATGATTAAGTCATTAGTTGATTTTTTTTTCTTCTTAAAACGTAATTAGTGAAATTAGTTCGTACGAGTGCGAACCGAGAGATGGTCGTTCGTCTGACTGATTAGTTTTATCGCACTTGCAGCAATGCAAAACAACTGGGTTAACATCCTTCGAAACTAATCAGGTAATAATCTAGATTTATTACGGCAACTATGCGACTTGCATGAACTGGAAAGGTTTCGAGTGCGCTGCCTGCTATTCTAAAACGGCACGTAAATAACTCCAGCAATAAATTAGGCAGTTCTTGCCTTCTGTATGTCGTTCTATGTACAAAACAAACCGAATCTTCAACTGAGGAGTTCTAACATGCACATTAAGTGAGAAAGTTCTGCTCACTGTTGAACCGATCTCGGGGAAGTATTCACTGCGACTGCAAATCTGCCAGCTGACATCTCGCCATGACTGAGACATTTCATCCACAATACAATACCGAACAGCTGTTCGGAGAAACCATGTTTTGTCTTATCTGCTCAAAACTGCTTTAAAGTTTTTCACATCTCGCCATATCAAACTGGTCCCTATTAATCGTTTTTTATGTTAACCATCACGAACATACAATTGGACCTTATCACCTCTACATATATTTTCAGCAATTTCTCCACCAATTTCCAAAAACATATCTTTGCAAGTGACACGGTAAATGTTTTGAATTGGATTTTAATGACGTTATGCAAATTTTCAAGTTTCTAAACATTTAACAAAACTTGGCAGATTTCTTTTTTCAGACGTAAGTTTATTATTGTCGTTGTTGTTTATTTGAAGAAAATAAATGGAAAATAGAGAGAGATTAATGCCGTTTGCACTTTACTTGACTACGCCAGAAACATAACGAGAGGTCACTGTGAAATTTATCTATCAGGCAGACGTAACAAAGGAGAAAGTAAAGAGTGAGTTTGAAAAATTACAATGTATAGAGCCGAATTTGGGCCGTGGTTCTTGAGTGTCCGCAGCGAGCTGTTCTTGAATTATGAGACCTAAAATTCCGTTATCTCACATCCCCATCTGTTCTCTAAATAACTCCAGCACAACCGATTCGCAACATTAGGAAAAAAGCTACTGATAGATATTAACCCTCTCGTTAAAAAAAAAATTAAATTTATTTAAAAAACAACATAGCTGCAAAAACACAAAAACGAAAGTATGTGCAGAGTGGAGAAATGTTCATTGATATCAATGTCAATATGATAAATAGAAATACTGCGGTAAAAACTCCTAACTAATATCTCATACACAGTTGGAATTTTGTAAAAAGACAATCTTTGGTTAGTCAATATTAGTTTTACTGTTTAGGCAACAGGAGGTAACCTCTTTGAGTTCCTAATCTTGCCGGCAGTAAATTTTAAGAAGAAATGATATGTATCTCATTGGACATAGAAAGGGCAGTCGAAACCCCTTTTTATCATCTGCCAGTCTCACTACGAAAAATATCAATTGGTGAAAGAAAAAGGAAGTTTTGGATGTGTTAGATATATTTCCTACTACAACTCGATTCAGTCTTTTTCGTGTTACGTTTTTATACTAATAATAATAGTAGAACTTTCTGTTGAAAAAGAAAAGCGGACTATTACGAGAAGACCAGATGGAAATAAATTAAAGTAAAAAATGGTAGTGTTAAAGTAGATTTCTGTTTTGTTTATGATAACAATGGTTGCAATTATTTCTGCGGCTAATTTGTACTTTTGTTAGCTAGAAAGTTGCACATGTCGGCTTCAGAGTGTCGGTAATAAATTTAAAGGAGGAAGAGAGCGGCGGCGTCGCCCAGATTCTCCAGACAGTTAATGAATGTAAAGCGCAAAACGCAATAAGTTCTTGCTGGTTTGTTTATGACAAATTGTAAGTCCAAGTCTTGCGCTTCACAAGATGGCCTCCTTCGGGGCCCATAATTTTTGATATATTCTTCGAGAGGTTAATCTGGCTTTGGACAATACGTTTCTTTGTCTCAGTTGAACGAGGAAAAAAAGCAGCAGCAGAAAGGAAACGGGCATGAGGACGTAAAAGGAGAAGGGTAAATGTACTGGTATAAATCAGGCGAGCTGTACGCTTTCTGGCGCATCCACGGCACTACTACTACGTGCAATTCACTGTTACGCTAGATGTACTCGAATTGCACCTAAACTTCAACTTATTTAAACTTCAGCTCGTCCAAACTGCGCCTTGTACTGACAATCAACAAATTTCATTTTGGGTTCCGCTACTCGGAAAACGCAACTTCAGGCATTAAATAGCTACGCCGTAGTCGAGTCGCCTCGCCTTTTCTCTTATTATATATAATTCAATTACAACGGAACCAGTTCCTCCAAAATTTATATGTTTCATCTTTCTTACAAACTTACGGCACAATAAAAGTTAGCCCAAATATTTATGACGGACTTTCACCCCATCCTATTACAACAACGACGTACATACAGGCATCGTTAAATGATGCATCTAATAACGTCATGGTTACATCATCGGTCCGTTCAGAACCCAGAAATGCATAATATCATTTCGAAAAACTATTGTGTTTCGCAAATAGTTAAGGATGTTTAGGGAATGGAAAGATTCGTTCTGGACAGAAGGGAGTTGTGGAATGTGTCCCAACTAGTTTTCGAAATGAAGATTAAACGATTATGATAAAAGACTTAAATTGTTGTGTCACACCCCGCATCGCATCTAGAATTTGTATGCATACCAGAAGTGAAGTGGAACGTACCAGAAATTTATTCATTTGCGGTAGGTACTTTTATCGCAATAATTTGCATGTTAACTTAATTCCTTAACTTTTTTTCCCAAAGCAAAAACACTTAGATACCTATGACCCTAAAACGAAAGGGAATTCGCGTGAAGGATATCCGAAATAATTACAAAGCTCCAGAGATTATGTTCATTAACCGGCAGTAGGCTAAAAGGTAATCCATTATGAGAGATTAACGTAGGTATACGGCTAAGTTTCGTAATTTTACTGATTGAGTTGCGTATCCACCTTTCCACCTCTGAAGTCGCAAAGGTCTCGTAAAAGTAAAATGTGGCCGATGCTGTCGTATTCGCGTATTGTGACGGTTCTCCGGTTTAACTATTATAAAGAAGAATGGAACTTCACACTCAAGTAAAACTGAAAACTAACGAAAAACCCACAAACCCGTGGGAATACCAAGATTAAGTCTCATTCCCTACAACTTTTGTTTCTATTTCTTGAAAGCGAGACTTTTTTCAGCACGCTACAGTCAACTGGATTTGTGATACCGTTAAATACCTACACGCATACACACTCATAACGTCATAGTCATAGCAAACCATTAAAACTAAAGTGTCATTATTTCAAGATTATAATGCCAACAACTAATTACTGAAGTTAGCAACATTACACTGACTGAACTAAATCTAATACGATAATTGTAGGTTACATAACAAATTTCACTGCAGTCAAGTGGAATGAGCATAAGACATAACTAACTTCATACAGCGCTAACATACTATACGTTCTGATCATACAGTGAGGTAGACTTTAAGCATCTCTGCTAGCTAATCGAACGACAATAACTTTAGTTTAATTGAATTTTTCATAGTTTTAACTTATTATGTATAATTTATCGACAAAGTTGTCCGAGTGAGTGCGGTAAATGTTGAAAATTATGATCGCGTTGAAGAACGATCGAACAGGTTTGTTAGGCACTCTATAACTGATAATAATTTCAGAAACGAGAATTATTGTGCCGTACGTCAACGACTACGTCGAACTGAGTCCGCAAGACCTGCTGCAAGTAAACTAGTGCGGTAAAGTAATTACGGTGCACCACGGCGCAGTAATTGAATAACTCGATTTTGACGATTTACAAACAGTCAGACAGCAGAACTGGAGACGACTATTCCATCCTTATTCCACCTCTGTTTCCGAATTTTCCAATACTCATGGAAATGCAACTAATGTTTACAATTTTTTTATTAGGTACCTATATTAATAATCACATGAAAATTTTTTGGTTGCAATCGGTCGTAAAGTATTGAAAGCGTAGTAGGTACATGAAAACATAAATTCATCGGGGTATGAGAGTCGTAACGGTTTTGGAAAACAACAGTATGTACCGGTGGAAAGCTAATAAGATATGTTGATAAATTAGTCAAATTTCAATGTTCATAGAAGTGTCCCCTTTAACAAAGCGGATTGATTTATAGTATGAGTACAACACGTTACACTTTAAGCGTTATGATTGATATGTACCGAGCAAATAGAATATACGAGCGTTGGCAATTCACAGAGATAGAGCCGATATGTAAACCGCAGCCACACCACGCAACGCTTGTTCTTTCAAATGCACATGAATTTAACCGGCAGCGATTCGCTACCTTCCCATTTATACACGAACACATGCACATACAAGTACACACACATACTCATACTCATACACATACAGACACCTACCCCCGCACAATATTCTCGTATGAACACAAAACGGCTTTGTATATAAAGTCACTCATCGCGAGCAATTGGCGCCACATCCACCAGTTTTTGTCTGTGCTCAACATTTGACGGCTATGACGTGGATAACTACGGACACACGACTCATATCCGTTTCCTTTAGCGGAAATAAATCTTTTGTTGATTATCCGTGCATAATCTACTATATGTATGTATTACCTACTGATTCCATAACTACCGAAAGCCCAGCGTTTTAACTCAAATTCCAAATCTCGCTATTGATAGCCGCAATATCTACAGAATTTCCAGTGAAACCTGACGGAAAATCCTCACCGATTTTAACATAACAGAATCTGAACTGACTAATATCTTTTTGAAAAAAAATAATAATACGTAGAACAAGATTTGAACGTATAATTCAGCACAAAATAATTTTCGATCCATTGAGAAATGAAACTCGTATACTTATATATATCTACCTAAGTAATTTTGTTTTTTTTTTTCTTTTTTTTTTTTTTGTTAACTTAACCACGAAAGAATCTCGAATTTATGGATCGAAAGGCAATTGCAACCGCGGCCGGGTGAAAGCGGGAACAAACGTAATGGCACAATAAATTTTCTTTTTAATCGTTTCAAATATCGTTCTCAATCCTATTTTTCGAAACGGAGTTATGTTCTAGTTAGCTGCTGCCTCAGATCGGTCCTTACTTCGAAGGAATCGACAGAAATTCTGCAAGCTTGTATCGAATTGACTCGATTCACTAGCTGAAATAATCTCGCAGCCTTCGTCGCATCCCTTAACCGAAAAACTTACCTTAAGGGCATATTATAGAATAACAAGCAAAGAATTGTAAAATATCCGTTCTTATTGCGATCGAATCGAGAGGTACATTCCACGAATAAACTTTTATTAGACACAACATTACGAAACCTATCTACTTTTAGGTATGGAAATTTTTAACTGCAAATTCAATCCTTCAAGTAATGAGCTATTTTAAACTAAATATTTGATTTTAATTTTATCCGCTTTTATGTACAGTTTCACCATCCTTTCCAGGGTATTAGGTATTTTTCTATAAATGAAAAATCACATTTTATCCTACTTTTAAAAGCTCCTTCTGAAACCGAAGAAAATGATAAAACAACCATGAGGATTGTCTGAAATGTAAGTAAAAAGACAAATAATAAATTAAGAAATTAATGGTAGCCTAATACTTTTATTTCTAATTTTCATTTTAATGATTACGGTAATTTTCTCATTTCTTTTGAAAGGGCAACAAGAAAATTATTGCATAAGTGCAGGCTAATCAGCGAAAAGAGCTCTCAGTAGTGTCGTGTAAGCGCCAGCGCAAGATATTAGATTAAGCAGATGCAAATTTCACAGCTAGAAATATATTTTAACGGATGGCCCCCTGACAAGTAAGCTAATGAATTTCAAAAGAAGCATTCGTTTAAAAAAAAAGAAAAAGAAGGCGAAAAAGATAAAAAAGCACCCCTCTCAGTTTTAATTGTATTTTTTTCGAAGTGTCACATACATCTGGCTCTTGTTCAAACGGGGAATTAGTTCGCTTACTTGGAAAATCATTTTAATTGTGCGACTCCTGCTTAAGAACGGAATTTATATTTTCATCAACGCGGAAAAAATTTTCGTCCACAATTTGTTAACGTGTGAGTTTAGTTCTCCCTGTTTCTACTCAACGATCTATATTTCTAACCGTCTTCATAATCTTATTCGCCACACGTATGCTGTTTAAATCTCGGCACTTTACTTCCAACTTAAATACACATATACATTGAAAAACTTTATGCTCCACACATCTTCTCGGTGTCAGACAGCTTATCGAGCTATTATAAATAAGAATTCGTCTTTTGTTTTAACTGAAATTCTCGTAGCATCAAATTTTAAAACACCTGTGGTGCAAAAATGAAACACCTCATTGTACAGAAGTTTTTTAAAGAAATTAAAAGCAAGTTTTTTTTTCATTATCAGTTGTTCCGATGAAACAGAATCAGTTGCCATTTTTTGACAAGAAAAACGTTAATTGATTGTCATAATTCCAACTTCTGGCGAAGTAGCTTTATGTAAGTTATGAAAGTTAATCTTGCTAATGGTCCAACTCTTGTGTAGAGCTTTACAAACTTAAAGTGAACTTCTGACATATTCTTTTGTAAGACTATGACGAGCAAAAATTTACAGCGTACTTTCATCACACAGAGTGAGAACACCTTTTCTCGATAAAACTTCCACATGAAACATTCGATAATTTTTTTTATTTACGTTAAGATCAAAGCCAAAAGTGGCAAACCAAAACAAAAACAACGAATACTTATGAAACTAATTCAATATGTGTCACAAGTGTTATTGAACTAATTTAAAATTTTCAACATAATCAGAAAGAATTGAGCTGTAACTCCGATGGATACAATACGTCGGGTTTTAATCTGCATCAGCAAGAAGACCACAAGGGAAAGAAGGGAATCTAAGCTGCAATTTAGCGAAACCCTAACAGAAGAAGCTTTGTTATCGGCAATTCCATCATCATAGAGGGGTGGAATCGGGCCAGTGTAAACTCGCACGAAAAAAAAAAGAGAGAACCGTATAGCAACGTTTTAGGAAAATCCATTTGATCGAAAAACCGATAACAAGAACTGATGTCCCTCTGATTTTCCAACGAAATTCTTCACGTGGAAAAATTGCTTTCTTTTTCTTTTACAATTTGGTAATCAGTTATTTGTCAATTAAAACAAAACGAATAGCATGTGATGATATCAAATATACTTTTAGTTTTGTTAAAAATGATGTTTATTTAACATTTTAAAGTAAACATTCCACTTGAAATATACGAGTACCTGACAAGATTTAACTGATGGAATCGTACGGTATTATAATGGGAAAGACATAACCGAATTCAATATATGTGCAATCCTCTTTATATGTAACTTGAACCCTATTACTTTGTATAAACGAATGTTAAAACAATATGTAGAACAAGTAATGGTCCTTATTCTAATTGATTGTTAGAGAGACTCGTGTAAATCCGATCTTGAATACTTGATTTTTCACAGAATATGTTTTCCCGATTCTAGTGCAAACAGTTCGACATACATATGTACAGACTATCACAAAAACTAAAGTACAATCACAAATGTTTTCCACAAAAAAAAAAACAATAAACAAAAAAATATCAAAATAATTTATTATTGATGTAAGTGCCTTGAATTAAAATGGACTTTTCTAATTTCCTGACCCTAAGGTCAAACATTAAAGGAACTGAAGATGCAGTTACGTATTATAAATGTTAAAGTGGTTGTGGTAGTTTGACAATTAGTTTCAATGTTCGCTTTTGTTGATAATGTTTTTTGCGCCAATTCGTGGTTTGTGAAAGTCTGTATCATTGGCAAAAGAATCAGTTTGTCTTGAAATCGTTTGCCTCCTGATCATGTCCTTGTTTCTCCGCACGTATTCCCTTCCCATTCACCCGAACGTTGTGATTCGGATCGTACCCATCCTCCCAACCACCAGACGAGAATCTAATCTAAACTTGATGAGATTTTGTCAGCCTTTGTTATAACTTTCCAATTCATTCATAATGAAAAAGTATCATTGGAATAAAATAATACGCTGGAATATCAGCATTTGCCCATTACAAACAAAAACACCGGTCATAAATATTTTGCCCTTTGGCAAATTTTCCCTTTCTAACAGAGAAGAAAAAAAAACAAAGACGCAGGATAATGTCGAGTTCTCAAGTTCGACTTTTTATATAACTGGGCGCACCTCTAGAAAATAAGAAAACTAGACGATAAGATTAAATTTCTTTGAGCAAAAAGTAGAAGTTACAAAAAAAATACTTTCATTACTGTGAAGTGAAGGTAAGTATAAAAATCCTGAAGGATTCGCAGTCTGCATTTTTTACCGATAGTTCAACCTTAAACTCTTTATCCTTTCACGAATGTGTAAAATCGAACTTCAAAAACAAGTGTATAGGTATATTAAATACAAACCTAGGAATATTTTACACAAAAAAAAATTGTAGACTTAAATTTTAATAACTAACAGAAACGTTTTGTTACTATCATATTTCATATTTGTGTTTAGGGATAAGTTTAGGTTACCTGTTATAGTGTACATATCAATGTTAGAGCAAGTCGAAATATTCAAGCAACTGAATTCAATAGGAATTGTTCATGGAATCTAGTATGCCGCCAAAATCCGTTTCGATAACTTTATAGGATTAATTGAGCCACGATGCTAGAGAAACACGGAGGGCAATTAAATGATAAATCTCAGATATTAATTTGAACAAGCCCGGTCAAATTTTAGCGCAAGCTTCTCTTATACTGTACGTCAGCTACTACTGCTAGGGTTTAATTAGTTCTGCGCCATATCGGAAAAACTAATTAGCAAGTCCAAATGTATGTACAGAAGACCGTTAAATCCTAAATATATAATAAAAACAAGAACGGTCCTCACTCTACTCCCTAAAGTTTTAATCTAACAAAATTATCTTGCAAGAAACAACTAATAGGTATATGTATATATCACAGTAAAAGCCCTTGTTTGGTCACAACGCATTCTAGACTAGTTTTTACTGAACCTCTTCGTTACACAACTACAACTAAAATTTCCTGCTATCGAATTAGAAGAAACCAAAACAGTTGAAACATTTAGTGTCAAAAATAAACTTCTTTGACTTTGACACGACCTATATGTGTTTATCAAGAAAATAAAAGTTTTCTTCCAGTATAAACTTTTATTAGACATTCTTTTCCTAATGGAGCTAATATAATAGAAAAATTCTAGGACTCATTTGTCACATAAAAACCCAACAAGGCATCTTATATTGTAGATATTTTATTATTTTTTAGTTATTTATTACGTACCTAAAAATAAATGACCAACTATAACATATGCCCATGCCATGAAATTGATATAAAAAAAAGAAGTAACAAGATATTAGCGAGAAAGGGTTATCCCTTACAGAGAAATGCATGCGAGAATGCAGACGAAATGAAAATTTTATTCCATATTTTGCTGATACTTTCATACGAAGGATTTCTCGTGATCCTACGGGAACTACTCTATAGCCAAGCCCGATATGAATTTCATTCAGACGTCACGTCAAAGCTTTGAGTCCTGACTTGCACGATTTACTCTCCTTCTTGAAAACCGCTCGTATCTGTTTTTATTGCACACTCTCCTCTCTCACGCTTTATATGAGGGGTGATACGATGGTCTTTACGTCCCTGCGTTAATACTATGCGAACAAAATTAGAAAATACCCATCAAAATCACCACTACAAAAAATATTCTAAGCAAAATCTCCAGGATAAAAAATATTCCAGTATTCTACTAAGTTAAATAATAATACATTTTGCTTGCTTCATAATATCAGAGTTGTCGATCCGAAAACTGTAGACGTTCGTGTAAAATGTTATCTAAAGTTAAAACTTTTTAAAAGTTCGACAGACAACAAAATGTATATATGTATTTATGTTGAATGTTAATAAACCGTAATGTTTGACGCGATAAAATGTAGGACAAAATGAAGGTATTAGGTATTAGGAATGAAAAATTACAGGTTGTCTTCTATAACGAACTTTTAACAAGAAGGTCGTTAAAAATTATTTTAGGTGACAGTAATTGGAATAAATAAATAAGAATGTGTCAACAGTGGGGACTTATAAGTTAGAAAAATAATTATTTAGCCGTGGAAGTCATTAGGATTTTCTGTATATTTAGTTCACGGGGCTCGAGTAATTAATTTGCATGCGTTTGCATACATTTTAGATTAAATCTGTTGCGGTTTATTTATAGTCTTAATAACAGAAGACAGACTAGAAGCGGCTGCAGAAGATTGAGAAACTTTCTCCGGCATTAAATTTGATGGACTTGGACGTAGAAACCACCACCCTGTCACTTCTTCAAGAAGTACTATCATCATTTTCAATTATCAGATTAAAGCAGAACTGATACGCTTTTACGACAGACAAAAATAACCGGGTCAAAAGGGCCTTTACTCTAATATCAACTTTCCTCCCTCGTTCTAGATTTTCGCTAATTCCTAATCCAGTGAAACCAATTGAAATTAATTCATTAGTAGCATAAATCTACTGTCAAATTGTTAAGAGCAAGAACAACAAAAGAAAGAATCTAAAAATGATTCCATACTCATTTTTCTCGTTACAAATACAACAAAAAAGAAGTTTATATTTTTTATGAAATTTTGCTGATTTATTTCATATTATTAATGTTTGACTATCTAGAAACAGATATCTCTGGTATCTAAAGTGTCGTTCGTTGTTGTTGAAGAGTTAACCAAAGTATTTTGAAATAGTGCCGAGAGTGGCTGGTGGCTGGTGGCTGCAGCAAGCTGCAACAAAGATTATGCACACCATATTGCCTACTTTCTAGAGAACAAGCACGAAACAACTAAATCCTGTTTTACTGAGCCGTTAAACAAGCAAGCCTGGCGCAAAATTACAGAATTTCACCAGCTAGGACCCGGCCGATAACCGCTTAGTGTTCCAGTTACGTACGTAGTCGTTCTAAACTGTAATTTGCTAACCTAAAAAAGGACATGAGCAATTGAGTTTGTTTAAAATGGACAACGTATTTATCCTAAACACCCACTTCGCGTTTAAATCCATTTCGAAAGCTGACATTTATCCAAATTTAAACTCTATTCTTAAATCAAACAATGAGCGAAATACGTACAAACGCTTTCGATGTCAAAAAATCACAATGTATTAACTAGTCACTGCTAGTTACAAGTTCTAACCAGTAGTTAAGTTTCTATTTTTCTTTGAATTTTCTCGAAAATCTAAATTCTACGTGAAATTACAAAGCAAATAGCGACCTACATCCAATTAAGAAATCCAGAACGCTACTTGAAATCGAATTAAGGCACTTTGTTAACTTTTACGTAACGTTACGGCTTTGTATCGTTAAAGTTGTCGTTAACGATATTTCATTGTTAGTCCTGGCATTATTTTGTATACAATTACTATTAATAATGTGTAGGTCAAGTAAGCAAGATAAAAAGTTGCGCCCCATCACTGATTCACTGTGTCACTGCTGCATTTTAAAAGCAATTTTGCCCAAAACAATCGCCTGAAATTGCAAATGTTATTCGGATATTCTGGAGCAAGAAGTTTCGAGCATTTAAACTCGACGAAAAGCGCCGGAAGCTGATCAGATTGGGTAATGTTCTCTCATTGTCGATTGGATTCGAATTTTTCGCCTATTAGCGAAGGGTGTGTTTCCTTTAATGCAACATCATATTCAACTGATAGATAGACGAGTTCTCCTCAGTGAAATTCCGCATAATTTACATCATCTACAGCCACAACCCTTTTACATAATACTTTTATTTAAAAGTATAATGAACAGTGGTAACAGATCGGAAATAATTTACAAAAAATTTAGAAATATATATATCGGATTTGAAAAAAACATTGGAGGCAAATTTGTTGAAGATTTTAATAAAAACCATCCTGAATCCTGCAAGGTTTATGCTCGTTACAGATGTTGAACGAGTAGAAAAGCGTGTTTAGAATATGGTAAAAGTAATTTTTTTCTTACATACATACAAGTTAGGTAGTGTTCTTCAAGTATGTAATCGAGTGGTTTCTTGAAGTTGCTCGAGGAAAGGAAGCTTATGAGCACTTTTGATGACTATTGTAGAAGTACTCGGTGTATATTCGCCGTTTGTTTTCGTAAAGCCTTCTCGTAACTCAAAACCTACAGCCCCTTCTTTCGCTTTTTTAGTCAATGTCGAGCTTCTCGGCTTATTCAGCTCTTAAATAACTTTCAAGATAAACGGCAGGTCTCTCCGAAAAATATCAGTGAAAACGAAACTTTCAAAGGAGTTTTCACTTATCGCCACGTAAGGGGACGGTTTTTCAATGGGTTCGCTCTCTAAAAACACTTTTTAACTAGCCATTTAATCAAAGAAATCCTGCATCAATCCATCAACTTCCTACTTCTACTATTTTTTCTTTAGCTACATGTCAACCTGCACACACTGCACAATATTTCAAATACTTAGTAACGTTTAGTTCCGCACACAGATCCTTACCTCACACATTTCCATCCAACCCAATTTTAACTAACCATTAACTAAACACACACTCTATACATACACTTTAGTTGATATTAATTAATCAATTATGACGCTACATTGTGACCACAGAACCTATGGGATAATACTTAGTTTTGTTAATCTCGTTCAACTTTCTGACGGCGTCAAGTTCCCAAGCTCAAATAAAATTTTAATTTAACTGCATCAAGTATCGCAATTAAATTACTGTCAAACCTTGCAACGTAAGAGATAAAATTTAATTAGAGCTTGCTAGAAGATATATGGTGGAAAAGTTGGAGGTAACTCGCCAGCAAAAATTTATTATATTATCGTTAAGAAGTAGCAAACAGTGCAGAATAACTGAAAGGACGAACCGAACCAGACCTTTTAACCCTTGAAAAAATATTCTACCTCGAATAACAAAACTGCAACCTCTGGTTTTAAAAGACCACGAAATTAGCTAATAGCAAACTCATGTCAAAACCACAATTTTGGTATATTTTAATATAAATATGGATATCTATGTATGTACATAATTGAAGTAAAAGAAAATAAAAACAATGATAAAACTAACGCCCCAATTCTTCGGTCACATAATTATAATGGCAAAGGGAAAGCGTCGAAATTATGTGAAACTATTACGGCTAAGTTTGACAATAAACTTCTAACTTCTCTTGCGCACGGTCGTTTTAATTAAAAACTTGACGCTTAGGTCCTCATTAAATCTTAAAAGATCCGATTAAAGTTTGTGCATGCAATATGTACAAGCACAGTACACGCCAATGTTGTTCCCACAAGCTATCCAACCCCATTACTTAACTGTTTTTTAAAAACCATGAATTTACGTATTTTAAATAATAATCCCAACGTAAATAAAAATACGTACGTATAAATATTTTTACTATATTTCCAAACGGGTCAACTAACTCCCTCTGGTTATCTAAATGGTACATGTTATGCAGTTAAAATGAGGAGGTATTTTGAAAATCATTAGTAAATAGAAGCAACATTTAAACAATAACAACACAAGTGAGATGAAAAGGTTTTCTTTTATCGTCATATTTCATGTTTGTGTATTAGAACGATGTAATTTACGATTTTGTAAAAAAATTGCCCTTTTCTAGGGTCAATTAGAAGAACCACTACATCAAAAATCAGGTAATCTAATAAAATGAACATCCTGTAGGTAAAAGGAAATTATCCCAACCCTAAAAATGTTCCCTTCACAGTCGGCGACGAAAAATTTTCGTTTCACATCCGGAGGAACTGCTGATATATCAATATCCCAGTAAAATATTTCCTTTTGCAATCAGAAAAACGGCCGACACATTATCTTTTTTCTTCCTTTCTGCGCGTAAATTCTCATTTTTCACGTTACAAAGATTATTCTTTTTACATCTGTAATTGCCCAACCGCCAGATCTAAAAGAACATACCCGAACCACGACCGGCAATCGTTCTATTTTCTTTTCTAAAATTTATAAACAAATAAAACGGAACTCTGTAAACTTAATAATTAATCATTACATTTTACCTAACACGTATACCGATATTTTAATCCTTATAATCATCGTATGAGCTGCGGTATCCATTTTGGCAAAAGATACATTCATATCTGGAAGTTTTCCAAAATTTACAATTAAAGGGGAACCTTGGCCAATTTTTCTCTTTCAAGAATTATTGTTTGTCAAATGATACAATACCGTCAACAATTGAATAAAAGACTTAACTTTCAACTTGTTGTGTTCTATAAAACCTGTATCCACAAAACTTATTAATTTCTTTCTCGTATTCAACAATTGATAGTTTTGACGTTAAAACAGTTATTCCAGATAATACCACGTATGACAATGAAAACCGAACTGAAATTCATCCAGTGGTTTTGAGGTTTTATGGCACCAAAACTGACAGATAGACGACTATCATCGACTTTCATTTAATTTTTCAGTGTCGGAATAATAATTATTTTACTACGTGTATGTTAAGTTCATATGTGAATAAACGAGTTCATTCAGTATTTTTTCTTAATTATTCGAAATATTTAATTACCAATAATAAAACAAGAAAGTGACAGAGATGGAAAGAGAACAGAAAACAGTCGACGATTTCACAAATCCCGCTGTTAGAAGTGTATTTTCGTAAATTGTATTGCCCAGCGTTTCCGAGTTACCCACACATCCCTTGTTTTCTGACAAATTCATCTCTAGTCTCCTTTTCACCTGTTATTAATGACGAGCTATTCCAACACGATATAATCGATTTTTCACAGCGGGGCACATGTAATAAACTGCCCCAGGACGATTCCAAAAGCGCCCCTGAATCCAGAAATTACGTGCTATAAGAGCAGACGTTTCTTACCTTGTGTCAAGTCTCCAAGTAAATTTAGAACAACCAACAAACGCCTGTTTGATAAATAGGTTAGCCACAGTCATTTAATAAAAACCGCATCCTTACCAACTTTACATTAGACCTATTTCACTCAAATCACAACAAGTAATTAGAACGGAAAGTAAATAAGATTAATAAAATTAGCAGCCAAGGAACAATATCGATTTTCTCCATCTCGGCACAATAAACAACTAAATTTGGGTCGCTTTTCTGCTAATTATTCATTCCACCACTAAAGAAAACCATAGTGGCACTGCCAAGTAAAATATGGTCTAATTAACAAACACGCAATAAAACCACAGTCAGGTACTAATGGCAATACGCTATTTAAAGTGGGAACTTCAAGATTAAACCCCAGATATTTATGATTTGCCCAAAAAGTGCTAAAACCATTCAATTAAATGATTAATTATTGTAGAACCACTTACTTAGTGGGTAAACAAAATATTTATGTATAAAAACAATAGCTATTAATTTCCTTTCCTATCTCTATAATTATCGCTTAATTCTTCAACTTTTTCTTTGATCGTTAAAATTATCGCCTAAAATTAATCGTGGCGCCGCCTATGAACGGGACTAACTAAATAATGGTGGCAGTTGCTCAATATGTCATAATAAACCTCTACCAATTGACCTCACTACTCACTACAATACCTTATGTGTATACGTGTAGAAGCATAAAAAAAGAGACAGAATCATTTTTTATTTAGGCCGGAGAAATAAATAGTTTTTTAGAGTATATATCTACGGAAGCGGCGATAAAAATGGGGCAGTTATTTTCTTGTATCCGAAAAGGTATTCTCCCTATTCTCTATGTCTTGTAAATATGTGTTCTCCATTTCCGTTATTTATATCATATCCCTTTTCCAATAAAACGTATTACTACCGATCATCAAACAAGTGGGTGATTGGTGCTACTGTTTGAATAAAATGCATAAAGCTCAATCCATAAAATTGATGTTTACCTTTCAACCCCATTAACTCGGCATTAAAGGTCGAATGTTTTATACGAGATTCGTTCGCATGAGTGTAAATTCCTGTTATAAAAAAATAAGTTGCATAAACCGTTACGTTACTATACACTAAAACGCGCCAACATTAACTATAAATTTAACCGCACACACCGAAATCTTGTAAAATAATACTTCACTCAAAACGTTTATAGCTGAGCGGATTTCAGTTTAAACGTAACCAGGAACACGCCATTAAAAAGTAGAAAGTCAGCCACGGTCATAAAAAATAATATTATTTTAAGGTACCATTAAGTTTTTCGAATCCTCTGTTGTTGGAAAACTTCTTGTAAAGTCTCGAAGAGATTATTTAGCCTTACTTTTCTCGAGTCGAACTTGTTATCGGTCTTTTGGTGAGGTACCTACTAATCTTTTTTTTCTATTTGAACGGAAAGTTTGTCGCGGATTGCGGTGGCCACCACGCCATCGTAAAAGTGGTGAGTAAGGTGTTTGCGACCTTTTTCTTCGACGGCCACAATTTTCATAAATTGCTCAGCAAATTGTAGAATTCTTTTCTGGATCAATTCCAAGTGAGGTCGCGGTGAATTTAGCGGCTGCGCGACGGCACAAAAATTACCAAACGGGAATAACGGCTAGCCAGGAAGGCCGCTTTTTCTTGCAAGAAAACCACCGCCACCCCTCTGTCTGTTCGATGGTAAATATAAAAATGATCAACATGAAATGGTAAACGGAGGTGTGCCACTACAAACACTCCCTCTAATAAAAAAAAGTTACCTACTGCACTGACACAATCCCTAATTTGTTGACTGAGATATAATTTCCAGATTTTTCCAAAGGGGGTGCATTTAGTTGAAATTAAGGTGTTACATGTTACAAAATCACTAGTTCTAAGATAGTTTCAATTTGCAGCAAGTCTCGGTGGTTTTCATGTTATTGATTAACTTTTACTCAATTTACGGGGCAATTAGGTACGAATTATCTACTAATAACCCGAACAGTGACGACTTCATTCAACGTAACAAATTCTCTCATGAAAGTTAAACTCCGAGAGAAAAGTAATATTTCTAACAAATTATTTCTTGTTCTCTAACAAACTACATCCTCTTAAGATCAAGATAATTTTATTAAGTATATTATCTAGATATTTTTTCGATCTCAAGACAATTTAAATAGAACACTTCCCACATGAATTTCTTTACTTCTATACTTTTAAGATAAAAGATAATTGCATTTAAACTGAGTAAATCGTCTTCTAGACATGAAACTATATGTAACAAGAATTTCGAATTTGAATGTTTTTAAATAGGTATGTAGGTATCTACATATATTGAAATGTGTAATATTTCGTTGTAGACACATAGGACGTTTAATAAAATAATTAAATAAAAAGTTGAATAATCGAATACGTTCAAAGCAGAAAATGTTTTTTATTCCAATAGGAGACAAACAAGAGTCTACTTGAAGCTTATTTATATTCTAATAGGATTAAGGACCCGACTTGGTAGAAGCAGTAGCCTTGTAATTATGAGATCCTGTCATGAAATACACCCACATCAAAGCTTAACGAATTCTATTTTACTATCAATTCCAATAAATTCGCATAGATTTGTTCAAAAAATTATGATACACCATTACACGGCTATTAACTCTAAATACATATTCTCCAGATTAAAACTGAAGCAAAAATAAGAAGTCAAACGGGCGCAATTTTATGAAAGAAGAGACAGTAAAACTTAGGTGATTTGCTAAAACTTGCCTCCAGGAAATAGTTGGGAAAAATGTTGTCTCGAAATTCACCGAGTCTCTAAAAATGCCGCTGTCCGTTCTTAATTCCTTAAAGATTAATTGCCGTAAAGAGAATCACAGATAATAAAGAAAGTTACAAATTCTTTTGCAGTAACGTGACTAAAGTAAAGGGCAATCCATTACGTTTGTATCTTCAAAAAAAAACTTATTAAAAATTCTAATTCGTTAAGTGTTTATCCAACAGCGCAATTGGATTAACACGATGTGAATAAATAAAAGCGACAGAAAACAAACTGTAGCAGGGAACAAGTCTAAATTAAGTCGATTTCTTATGGTAGCAGGTACCCTTTCTTGATAGCAACCCGAGACGGAAAAATAAATTGCTCTCAGTAATAATTGATGTCAGTTTTTCGCTGTTTGTCAACTTAACTTAAAACTCAACTCAAAACTTCCTTTCCAAATTCAATAATCATTAAAACAGATGTTTCAACTCACCGTAACTCTTCAAACTCATTCAATAAAATGCTTATAAACAGAATAAAACTGAAATTGAAGCTGACGTGAGATTTACAGTTATCGGCAAAAATCTTTTGAATTTAATCTACATACGAAACTTACAATTGTTACTAAGGGCCCAGATTTCTCGTTTTTAAAGTGACTGCACCTGTACGGACTTAAATCAAGAGGACTGGCCCAAGGGAGTACTTCAGAAAATATATACCCTAATCTTGGCTTAACTACTGTTTCCTCTACAGCGAGTTTAAATGACAAAATATGGCTTTTAGCTCAAATAGAATATATATTCCTACTGTCTTCTTTAGTTTCCACAAAAAACTAACGGCAACCATTCCAAATACAGGGCATTTTTTGACGGACAATCATAATACATATGTCACATACCTACATCAAAAGTTTCAATCAATACCCTACTGTAATATTTCCACGAAACTTTACTTGTCACACATCATTGGCAACTATCGCGGGACCTGCTAATTTTTTTATACCAACTTCAATTCGTCAAATCAAACTGTTCTTTTTATAATAAAGTAGAGTGCAAGGGCGTGGCTTTTAAAGTTACGACTTTTAGGTTGAAATTGAAGACTGTTTATTTAATAAAAAAAATATTGAAAGTAGAAAAAAAAAGGGATTCGAGTTTCGTTCATTTTGCGCTGCAGGCACAAACTTTTTGAAATATTATGTATTCGTGCAAATGAGCTAGACGACGGCTTGTCTCGAAATATCGAAACAAAAATTTACACTGGCAGAATAATCTTTTTGCTCAAAATAAACGAACTCTTTTACTTTCGAGACTTGTACTAAGTATTTGTCACTTACGTGTAAATAATTTTTGTTTTATACAGCCACATTCAGTAATTTCATCTACACTGGAAAAATAATTATCACCGTCAATCAGGTGGTGTCGCTTGGGCTCATAAGCTACTCGACGATAGAAATATACCTAAGCCAAAATAATTTCTACGGTTTACCCATTCGATTTGTTACAAAGATCGTATAGTTTAAATCATCTCAAGTAAGAATTGCGAATATTGCACCCCTTAGAGTCTATTTAAACTCAGGAATAAATCACGAATTATCTTCCTCTCCACCTTCTCACTAGATATGAGTGCTTCTACCGCAGATCATTATTTAACGTCAGAACACACTAATACGTACCATTTCCCCCTCGTGAATGTGCAAATGAAATGTAATGTGTGTTATATATTTGCACTTTCAATTCTTCAAGGAATTTGAATTCCGTCGCTAATCAGTTGGTATTAAATATATGAATCGTTAAACCATTCAATAACAAATTAGCGGAAAACATTAAAATTAATTCTTCCAACACACGTACATTAAGCGCACTATAAAACAAGAGTTCTGAATTTAATCAATTTACACGCTCCGTAACAAAATCAAAATAATTATCAAAAAATCTAAAGCGTTCTAGATTATTCTTGAAAAATCTAGATCATATACCCTCTAACTATTGATAGGTAGCTACCACCATAACCGCTAGTGCCGGACAGTTTGCCACCACAGCACTTGTTTTGATAAGGGGTAATTTAGTAAATTTTAAAGATGAACTAAATGTGTGAAAAAGGTAGTTCTAATTTTGAATATTGGATACGAGTTAGATAAATACATTTTATAAACAGTTTTCGCTAGAAAGACCTGTCGGGATGGTTCGTTTGTGGCATGTTTATTTGCATATGTAGGAAATGTTTTGGTCCAAGAGGAAAGCTGAGCTGATAGAAGTGCTTTTAATGCACTGTAAAGAATTCTCCTGGCAAGGAGAATATGCAGCGAAAAATGCTATTGTATTTTTCCTCTAAACATGAAAACATGGGAAAGCGTTAAAACGGTTCGCTTGACATGGTTATATGCGCTCATTCGCGGTATTGCTGTAAAAAAAAAAGAAAAAATCGAAAAAGTTCCTACATATTGAAAAGAGAAATAGTTTTCTGTACCCACTAGTAAAAATTAATAACCCCGTACGTTTCAACAGTTTTTTTGTCCGGCTTTCATCAACTCACATAAGCACCCGTGTCACTTTTTTACTCGTTGTCGAATAAATATCAAAGGAACTTTTGTTTTGAATAGCTTGCTTGATCACCGTTATGAAATTGACATCCACCTGCTGGAGTTACAAATTAAAACGCCCCGCTCAATTTTTACCTGACAACGCAACGTGTAGCTACAATAATTTTAAATGGAAAATAATTGCACTTTCGGCTACCTCTATCACTTTAGTCACCTGTATGTGTAGTGGAGGCCAGGGTAAAATTAACTTGGACGTAAATTGAATTATTTTCAATTATTCCTCTATCCTAATATTGACACATCATGTAAACACGTGAAAATAAAAATGTAATGTCTGATATCACAGTCAAGGCATTTAAGCAGAATTTGATTTTTATTCTATGGTGTTCATGTTTCTAATGCAATTCGAAGTCTATTTCAAAATTTTTTTGAAAATAATTGTAAAAGTTAAAAAGTCAAACTTTTTACGATTCAATTTAGCTGGAAAGGGCGAAATAACTAAAACATGTTTAACAGACTCACCTGTGCATAATTCGAGGATTATGAAGCTCCATATCGCCATAAGCAAAAGTCCTGGCGTCTTGTGTGAGTTTGACTTCATGATGGTGCAGATGAAACACTAATAACTATTATGTTAACCGAAACTTTAACGGATGATTTTGCATCCCTTTACATATCAGCACACGTTCTTGTTTTAAGTCACTGTACCACACGATAAATTTTAACTGCGAATAAAATTTATAACAGAGATTTACAGTCACTGGAGTAAAAATGTTAAAATAACTTTATCTAGCGTCGGTAATTTTTTAAATTCTCAGCTCTAATCTTATGTCCAATAAATTAACTTCGCTGGTGATTATCTTCGTGGAAGTTCTTACGGGTCCTCACCTACAACAAATTTCTCATTAAATCAACAACCACTTACTAAAATAATACTTCAAGAAACTACAAGTTTTCTCAGCTACACTACAGAAAGAAAATCAAACGAAAATTAAGCAAAACTCTACAGTATGAATGAAATGATTTAGGGTTCACTTTTCTGTTGAACGTGGAAGTTAAACGTTTAATTAAATATTCGATTTGCGACGATAAAGTTCCCCGCAGGTACATCTCCACACACCCTTTTATCTCATTCAAGAACAAGAAATAGCACCAAGGTTCGACACCGAAAACAAAATTTATATCGGAAGAGAAGTTGCGCCCCCAGCACTTCTGAACGAAATGCAAACTGAGTTTCTCCTTTTAAGATACCATTAGTTCTCATTCATACTTTCAGCGTCAAATACTAAAGGAAATGTTATTAAAGAAAGAATGTTTTGGGTTACTTCTTTTAAAGAAATACTTTAATCTGAACATTTTTATATTAACAGAATATCGATTAGGAAGCAGATTAACAAACCACCACAGACAGGGAAGTCGACGCCATCTGTGGACATTATTACAACTGTGGATTCAACCAAATCGCCACAGTCACCATTTATATATTGTAAAACTTTTCAAGGTAGAACATCTTGGTTTTCGTAAGAGTTAAATAATTAGAATAGTTAAATGTAGGTCTAGCAAAAAAAAAAAAAAAGAAGGAGTTGAAGTAGAATAACCGTATGTTTCTTAACTCCATTTGTTATTTAATCAGCGTTCATTACAGCAAATCAGATAATGGCGTTCGCAATTGCTAACGACAAAAGACTACGTATAATGTTAGTTACGATGGTATAAGTAATACCAACGTCACTACTTACGCTACATTATCGGGTTGTAGATCAAAAATATTTTGTTTCCAAACACACGCATGTTCGTAATAAACTCGAAGAGCATAAATCCTAATGACGATGAATCACGGCAACAGTTCAACTGGTTCATGCTTCGGCGACAACGATGGAATCTCGATCGAGTTCTCGAAACGTTCTTTACCTTCTTTCTTTTCTGGAAAGGGGTGTTTATTTCGTTTTTCATCTCCTTCATGCACGCAACCGTTCACTCTTCCCTTCAACTACATTACATGACGACCGTATTATCAACAACTTCCAAAGAGACTGCCGCTATGCCCTTTTCTTCAAAAGCCATACAACCAGACCGGCGCCTCCGACAAGAAAACAAGATCGAAACGACACGTTACCTATACACTGTACATACAATCAAAACACCCCCACTACACAACCATATAACACACTTCAAACGAAATATCTTCTTCTAATATTTTCTACCTCACGGATACAAAATCGAATTTAAAATAAAAATTGTGGTAGGCACCACCTCATATAGGTACAGATATTCACGTTCTATTATATCATAAAAGAAGAATTCGGAGGATTTCGTTTGCTAATGAATTTGCAAAACGTAAGTACACAGTTCCTGACGTTTATATAGATATCTATTATACCTATTGTAGATAGGTATTAAGTCAGCGGTCATCTCAACCATTTCACAAATATCGCAAATTTAAATTAAATTTTGAGTAATTCGACCTCTCCTGTTCCATATTTCCAGAACAGAAGAGAGAGACAGATCCATACACGTAGGAAGGATCTAATAACTTAATCAAATCTGCGGCGCGCTTTCATGTCCTCGTAATTAAAACAATGGCTGCTTTCACAATAACGATTTAATCTTAATTCTACGAAGGACATTCAAAATTGATACCACAATGGCTGGAAGTAACATTCCGAAACTAAATCTTCATTCAATTCACCAAAAAGTTAAACGACCTCACTTGAACCGTCTCAAACTTATCGTTTCTTTGTCAAAAGGAGATCAAAGTTACGAATAACCAAAATAGTTTTCATGACAAAGGACAATCAATTCTTCTTTTAATTTACCAGCTGTAATGTCTGGCGTTGGCGTTGCACGAGCAAAAATATATCACAAGCTTGATGGAATCGAGATCTTATGTGACACTTACGCAGATATCGTTCTCGATCAATCCACAAAGTTGCAGAAAGAACATTCTATAACTTTTGAAACATTTTAGATATATGTACCTATTCCAGAATAATTTTAATTAATTAATGATGTATTCGTTAATATTTTCAACTCCCACTACAAAAAGTTTAATTTATTTTTAAACCATTTTGGTAAAATTTTTGTTTTTAGTTTGAAAATTTGAAGCTAAATCATTTTTGCTCCATTTAAAATGTATCACAACACTTTAAAAAAAAAATAATAACTACCAACACACATATTGATTACATGCATCAGAAATATATAATAATAATAGTAGCTAATAGTACTGTTTTGTGTCAGTGCCTTCAATAAATTTTACTGACACTACTAAACATAGAAAGTAAATACTTTTTCTAAAATCAAAATTATTTTGGATTGGTTGGATAAAAGCTGGTCATGCCGCTTTATAGCACAATACGAAAAGCAATTTTAGCTACTGATTTATGGTATCGTATACAAGAAAAGAAAAAGGGAAGTTGGTCAATACATAATTTATGAAGATTAAAAAAGAAATATTTTAGTGCCTAATACGAAATGAACGAAAGCAACGTACCTACTATGCTTCATGGCTTGTTAACAGAGACTGAAGTTTTCAAAATGAAACAATTCACCACATGAAATTACATTGCCTTGGTTTTCAAACAAAATAGCTACTTAGGTACATTAAAATTTATGATATGGTTACCATATTACCGACCGATCAGTTGAAATATACTTAAGGTCCTCGATAAATAAATAAACCCACTGTTTTGTCTCAAAATAAAGTTTTTTCAATAAAATCCATTAACTTTTTATGTTCCTTTGTAAAAGTTCATCATTTATTTATCTTGATACAAACAAAAGTACTTACCTACCTATTCTTAGTTCATAATAGAATAGTTTAAATAAAATAAAGGCTTGATTCTAAATGTCGTGTGGTAAAGGAAACTAAATAGAAAGGGTAAAAAAAAAACAAGAAAAGGAGATTGAAGTCGACCCTTTAGATTGGAAAGAAAAGAAAGCCACCCTCAAATAAATGCTTTGTTTAAGATCTCTTTAATCCCCTATCTCGTAACTAAAGCTCAAAATAATTATCGGGGGCAACTTCATACACTTAATAAAAACAAAAAATTAAGCACTTTTTAAGGGTTACAAACTTTCAATAAAAAAATGATCTTAATGTAGTCGACATTGTCTAGTTTAAGTACACCGTTGCTCTAAATAAATGCTGTGAACATCGACATTACGCTAATTTACAATTAGGACTGTTTAACATGTACAATGCAGACGTTGCTTACTTCTGGGAGTGCCCTTTTAAGGCAACGTCTTTTGTATACGCGAAACTTTAAACAAAGGCTTGCACCTCTTTGACAACAGCAAAACATCGGTATACGAGAAACAAGTCAAACAAAAACAACATGTGCTATTTCAATCTGACTACAACATCTCATACCATTGGAATTTATTTACTTAATTAAATTAACAAAAAGAAAATTTAAAAACTTTTTATTTACAAAAACGCTAATATGAAATTTTTGATAAAAGAGTAACATTGTAAGTAAGCACTCAGTAAAGTTAAAAAGGATATTGGTGCTCCTGAAGAGCGACGGCAAACTTCAAAAATTGAGCCGCACGAACGAAAACTTTTCAAAAGATTTTATTACACGATACGTAATAATACCTAATTAGAACTATCGTACAATTATCTTACTGGGTGAATATTAGAAAAATTTTGTATACATTATGAAAAAATTAACGCATAGATAAAACAATGCAATTATTGTATATTTAGCATAATCTGTTCGACATAAACAGGGAATTAGTAAAAAAAATTATTTCCCATGATAGACAACTGATTACAACAAATACTGGCTAAAAATGTAAAAAACAATTTAAAATCCAACAATTGACTATAATTTGTTTATTGGCATTTAAAAATAATTTGTAAACATCGAATAACATGCACACAGAAAAAAAAACAAATCTAATGACAACTACAAATATGATAAACATTATCAAGCACAAAATTATTATTGAGAAAAAAATGTATAAAACAAGCCATATTTGCTGACCGGTATCCCTAATTGTCGTTACGTGCCAGTTTGGCCAAACTGGTGCAAAAGTTCCAACACTTACTGCACCACCTGAAACGTGATTCACATAAACACGCGTCGTCGATAAGATTTCGTATTTCGAAAGGCCGTTGTGTTACCCCGGTTGATATCGACGACAGAGAGTTGTCGACTGGCTGGGTTTTGGTTTCTGTGACGCGCGCAGCTTTCGAAGCGCTTGCGTTTCGACGACGATTATAATTCTTCAATTGTTGTCAAAGCGGTAATCATTTCTCAGTTTTTGGCCGCTTTGACGGGACGTATGTGACAAATCTAACCGAAGATTCCGACCAATTCATCCCTCATACATCCCACCTACACTCACATTTCCAAAAGAACAAATAGAAACACCCCCACGTTCCTCCAAACGCAAAAAAAATCGTACTACCTACAATTCACCCCTACACACAAAAAACGCAACGCAGAATCCATCCATGACTTTCGCTTTGACCATAACGTAAGAAAGAAGTGTTATCTACCACAACGTACAATCAAACCACACACAAGGAAATTTATTTCCAGAAATTCGTTACAACTTTGAGAATATTGTGGTCCAATATCGTTGTTACCAATATTTCTGGCACATAGTTGAATGGTTTCATCCGGAAACACGTCGATACGTGTGACATTAGAGCATTGAAGAACTTGTTTTGCGTGTGCATCCGTGAAATGGAAACGGCAAATTACATGCAGGTGAAAAGCAATTTTACACCTTGCGTTTGGGGAATATGTCCAATGTAGAACACAATGTCTGCATCAATCCTCAAAATACATGCGTTAATTTGCCCGTGATTTCCACAATTCAACCAATTAAATTCAATTAGATCAAATTCCACCTACACCAACAACAACATTACTAACGCAAATCGTTGAAGTTAAGTACAAAATTGGGCACCTAAATTGCCAACACCATTGCGGTTTATCCTAATATAAAAACACAAATCGTGTAACACTTTATGACCTCCAAGTTTGACTAAATGTGCAAACACGGGTCATAAAACAAGACTTTTAGGACACAGGAGACCATCAACCAAGTTGAAGATCATCGAGAGACAGTTTAAGTTTTTGATCACAAGAAACACAAGAATGTCTAAGACAGAAAGATTTGGAGAAGAGCATTTCCAGTTCATATATTTCAATTTTTAACTATCTTGAGTAATACGCATATATACGTACATATTCCTAAATCATCATTAATTATTTTGCACTTATTTATTTATTAGTTTCTAAATTTTACAACAATAGGTACGTAATTTGCTTTCATGTTTTTCGTCCCTATTACTACTCACCACTAGGATGAATGTACATACACAAAACTAGGTACATGTAGGCGAGTGTTATGTGTGTAGTTCAAAGGAAAGCATTTACCATACAGTAGCAAATAGAAAATGCAATATTTTCTAGAAAAATTGTATGAAATTTTAATTGGAAAACTTATTAAAGTGGTCAGTGTATACGTACTAAATACGTGACAACGCAAATTTATTTCGCAAACTGAAATTCTCATCTCAAATTGCCTTTGTTTTAATAAAATATTAATTCAGACACTTGTGGATACAATAACAAAGCTCCTTTTTAATAATAACAATCAAAGTACCTATTCATTTCTGATACTGTAGATTAATTAAATGCTGCCAAAATTGAAACTTTTATTGAATCACTGTATGTAAAATGATTTATGTGGAACTGTTACTATCAATCAGCGCGACTGAATCATTGAAAGCACAAACAGAACAAGAGAACAAAGCTCTACCTAAAAAGGTTTTCTAAAATTACTTCATAAACAATATAATCATTGTTCTGTCGACAATAAAATATTAATTTAGATATGTATATTTTAATACCTAACTATAATCGATAGCAGAAACGAACAACGGAATCTCACCAAAGACGAAAATGTAAAGATACAGCAAAGTTTTCGAATTAATAAGTAACAAGTTCAAAAGACTTTCCCAAACACCGAATTTAAATTTAAAACGTATTAATTAATTGATCAACAATTGGCAAGTTTTAGTTAAAATCTTCATAAAAAACTATTGTTAATACGTTCTGTATTAAAGTTTCGTATCTGAGAAAGTTCTTTGAATTTTGGCATTAATTCAGATTTTAGTGATTCTATAGCCGCACAAAAAAGAACCTGTTCCATTTTTCAATTGTTATAATAGTCGATACGGATACCTATTTAATTTTTGAACAGGACGGACATATATACGAGTACTAGGGTGGTCCTTTTTCGTCCTTAAAACGATTTGTAGGTAGAAAATCTGATTTAGTTCAGTTTGCGTAATAAATAAGAATATTTTTCGTGAGAGCTAAAATTTCCCGATGTTGCTCCGACAAATGAAGTCATTTTCGTCGAAAGATATCGAAGAACGATAGCATCAATAAGAAATATATCTCGATATTGAAATTTTGAGTCCTTACAAATCTTCCATATTCGATCACCTTTCCTTTAAAATAACTTATGTCGCGATAAAATCGACTTATATTTCGTATTATTACTTTCAAGTGCCCATATACACTTTTGTTATTATAAATATATAAATAGAAAAAAGTACCTACATATTAAATTTTGACCAAATCTTTTTCTCGGTAATTAAATTTAATAGATCCGAAATAATAATGCAAATGAAACTACTTGCGAACATATCTAGACTTTTTTAAATTACTTTAATGAAAACTCCCTCTAGAAAACGCTAAACTTCACCCTTTTAAGTTTGTTTATAATGTGTTTGCCGCTGTCGCTGGCGCCAGTTCCTAACCGATTCGATTTAACGTAATTTCTTATTAGCTGTTAATTTTTTAACAGCCAATCGGAGTCTTTGGACTTCTTTATAAGGACGTACTTCACATTTCTAAAGTTAGTCAGGCGCACTGCGCTGTAGTTTGTACATCGTTCCATCAAACTTTACGATATAAACACGTAAATTGTTATTTTTCATAGTAAAACTTTCAGCTTGTGAGTTTTAAATTACAAATGTGTCAATTAAATGAACGTCTTGGAATTCTAGATGCATATGTATGTATGTATGTATGTATTTATATTAGTTCAAAAGGCACCTTCTCGGAGGGTACCTCCTTGACAGCAGGAACCGAATTAGTTTTCATCTTCCATTTCCGTCCAGTGAAGAACGTGCTCTACTTCCGCATCAATACAAGTTGTAGCAGTTGCAACTAGCTGCTGCTACTAGTAGCTACTGCGGCAGCAACGGCTATGTGTTTAGCTCTACGCCATATACATAAAGGGCTCATTTGAATGTATAGAAACGGGAAATGCGAGAAATAAATAAATTTCGCCTCGAAGACATGCACTGCTTTCGGCTGTCGAACGTCTGAGTGCAGTCTAAGTGTATTTGAAATATTTTTCAATGCATATTGATTTGTACCACAGTCCGAGTTTGCATTCAATGGGGTGATATATCACTATAAAACCCCATTGGAACACCTTGGGCTAGACTCCGATCCTAACATATTTGACAATGTGCCGCCTTAAACCACTGTCAATATATGAGAAGAAAATAAAACTTGAAACTATCTAACCCACTTACTCACTTGACGCAAATTCTAAATGTCGCCAAAATATATCGTAGCGAATTTATGTTCCTAACCCTCCTTTAACCAAATAAATTAATTAGTATTAATTCAACCCCAGCGTCTCAGTTCCTTTAAAGCGGTCATATAGCCAAGTTTCTCTACTGAAAGGATCCTCTTTTCACGGCCTACATTTTCTTTTTAATTTTCCGTCATTCCATGAGTAATAAAATTAAAAAAATTTAGACTCGCTCTTTTATATTATGAATGGAAAAGTTCAAGCTCGATTATTTAAGTTTCGCCTAAGCCCATTTGGATAATTCTTCTTTGTAAAACGAGTGAAATAAACTTGATGGCAGAAATCAATCTTTTGAGTGATATGCGTTAGGTAGTGACTGTTTTCCGCGCTACCAATTGACAATGGTATCAACACGGTCCGAATACAAAATATCCCTTCGAAAAGATTGCTTCACTCTAAAAAAAAACTTATCATCGAGTATTTTTGTTTTCACGGGCCAGGTGTCGCACAAATTAAAAAAACAACCCTACGCAACACTGAATTAAAACGATCCTTGAAAGACTATGATCGCAAACGGAATAATTTAGAAATTGGCGTAGCCAGGGTGATTTCGTACGAGGGTAAGATTCACATTTTCAAAATAATCACCGTATTTTTTTTTTTCAGATTTCTTAATTTTGTTGAACAACTGATTTTTTTGTTGTTTAATCTTTGTTAAAGTAAGGGTTGATTTTTGACTTCATATTCTTTATCATAAATAGCGTTTATAATAAAAAATACTTACTTTTTTATATAAGTACTTATTAATTAATTAATAATATGAACCAAAAAAGTTTACCTGTAGGTAAGACAAAATTGAATACAAATTCAAAATATTTTAGTTTTTCATTTATTATTAACAAAGATGTTATACAACTCGTATTAGTAGGTATATTTTGGTCTGTCAAATTATTCGACTCGTGTTTTTACTCTTAAATCGTATCTGTATTCCATAAGGTGTGTGTTATGAGAAAACCGCCCCATAACAAAAACCTGTGGATCCGATTTTATCAATTCAAACGATTCATCTTTATTTATTAAAAGAGGATCGGCAGATGCCATTAAATTTTCATTTTGAATTTATCAATCTAAAAGGGTAGACTGGCTTTCTTAAATCTTAAAATTGTACCCACTTTTTTATTTATTACGCCACTTTCTAGCTGTCGTTTCGAGTTGAAAACATGAATTAAATATTTAAGGTGATGTGCTTGATAAAAGAATAAAATAAAACGATAAAGCTGCGTTTTTAAAATAGAATCTACTTTACAAATTCAATTTGAGGGTGTGATTTACTTATATGCTTACTTTAGTTTATCTAGAAATAAATAAATATTTACCTATGTATTTTATAAATATATATTTTCGAACTATTTTTCCTTTTTGGGTATTTTCACGAAGCTACCGAAAAAGAATAAGTTGTATCATTTTATATTTCTGTGTCGTACGAATAAAAGAAAGGTAGCTTAATTCAGAAAATCTGGGATTGTTACGGGCCCATAATAAATAACAAAGGAATAAAGTAAACAAACGACATTTGTACAAAGTGTTTCTAGAATATTAAACGTTGAGTTATATAAGCCGCAAGGGACTTTTGGCATTGCTCTTCAAGAACGTTTCTTACATAAAACATTGACGAGTCCTACCCCACGGAGGGAATTAAAATTACAAAATTACATTATTCTTAATGTGGAGGAAATACAATTATCAATTATCACATTTAGTATTCTTGAGAGAGAGGCTTGCCGCCAACTAGTCTCAAGATTGGTTACGAATTCTTATTTAAACTACATAAAGCTGGTACATTTTTAGATGCTGGAAGCGAAACTAAGATGAAAATTAAATTAAAACAGTTCATATCAAAGTCCCTCTATATCTCTCTTATGGGTTTTCTTTTTTTCTTATTTTCAAAAAATAGTTTGCCTTTCTTAAAATGCTCATTACTCCTTTGCAGAAAAGTTAAATGCAACAAGGGTGGAAATTTCATCTTGCGGCCGGAGAAATAGTAAGAAATTAATTTCTTTAGAAGGTAAACAGCAGAATGTTCCGAGAATTTAACTACAAACTTCGTGACATAAAGTGAGAAACTGATATATACATTTATTATTATTTCTGAAACGTATTTTCCTGTACACCCTACATCTGCATTAATATTTCACCAAAATTGATATTTAATATATCATTTTGAAGATTATCTTCCCGCTATTTGCAAAAGATAAACAAAAGGTTCCAAATTAACGTTTTGATTAAAAAGTTTTACTATAAGCTTCATTAATTATAAGTGAATGCTCCTAACTTACAGACAACTAGTTTAACTAGCATGCATAACAGCTACCTACCTTCAGAGAAATCTACGACCCTACTACTTTATTGTACGATATTAACTTTTTAAACTTTTAACTACGAATATTAACGCAAAAGGTGTTTTTTTTCAAACCACCTATTATATGCCTAAATTATGCTATAACTATAAGCTAAATAAATATCAACCCAATGATTTACCTTTTTTCAAGAAGAGGAACAAACTGAAATCGTTTCCCAGCACTCCATGACAAACCACTACTAAATTTTTACTAACACTGTACATTATTAATACACTTCTGTCTTAATTAGTCCAAATATAAATAACATTTAAATAATTCACTTTTGATGAAAATTAACACGCCAAGTAAAAGTCGATAAAATGGTCGTTCATTCAAGGCCAAACTTATCAACAAATTAATGACATCATAGATCATAGCACACTATTATTAATATATTAATATTAACAATTTAACTTTTAGAAATAATATGCGGGGATTTTTGACAGTGTTTAAAAATTAAAATAATTGTTATAAAATTAATACCAATTAATTTTTATTGCAGTTTGTACATGAAATTACATTTTTATTTTAAAATACAGACAAGAAATTTAAGTCTTGTGGTAACACTGAATTTGGCACTAACAGATTTAGCGTGCCTATCCTGTCTGTTTGTCTTAATGCCCAATAATTGTGCCCGTTAGAAAGGGCTTAAACTGTGATTTGTTTTTTACTTTAAAAATACGTTAAGATTTTTACAAGCATTGCATTTGAAGCAATGGATGATACGGAATTTCAAAGAAGAGCAAGGAAAAGAATAAAGGAAGTGAAGAGGAAAGCGAGACCAGGTACATGTTTACAGTTTAACCTCAATTTCCAAAAATTCACATTTTTCATTTGATTTCGAATTTTTATTGTTTAATACGGTTCAGTTTTGAATAATTAATTTTATTTTATTGTACAGAACTGAACACAAAAGAATCGTGGACTCAGCAGAGTTATGTGAATAATTTTGCCACTTTCTGGAACTTCATAGACAATTGTGATAGAATAAATGAGACCGAGTGCTCACAAAGGGAATTCATATCAAAATATGAACTTCAGTATAAACCGGTAGTTATAACTGGTTCTCAAACAGACTGGAAGGCAAATCAAAAGTGGACTTTACCAAAGCTAGCAAAAAAATATCGCAACCAAAAATTTAAGTGTGGAGAAGATAATGAAGGTTACAGTGTTAAAATGAAAATGAAATACTACGTTTATTACATGCAAAATACTTCAGATGATAGTCCTTTATATATTTTTGATAGTAATTTTGGAGAGGTGAGTTAATTTTTTTTTTTTTTTACTAAAATTAAAGCCACCATGAAGTTCAGTTTGACAGCTTTTAACATTTCATTATCAATAATATAAACTTTCATCATCAATAATTCTAAAATTTAAAGTTACATTTCATGAACACTACTGTATAGTTAGTTTTGCGTTAATTATTTGAAACCAAAGTTATCTAGAAATCGTTGGTGATACAACTCAATCAGTTGACTTAAAAAACATTCGAAGTATACAAACCATGATGCAGGATCTGAAGAGTCCAAAAGATATGCATGAATCATTCTTCTAGCATAGACGTCGTAAAAAAATATTAGAAGATTACCAAGTGCCATTATATTTTCGGGATGACCTCTTCAAACACGCCGGGGAAAACCGTAGACCTCCTTATCGGTGGTTTGTTATGGGGCCTGCTCGATCTGGAACAGGAATTCATATTGATCCTTTAGGAACAAGTGCTTGGAATGCGTTAGTTATGGGACACAAAAGGTTACTCCTCATATTTTAAAATAGACTACTCATAATTAATCACAGTATTTTTTATTAGTTGAATTTATTAAATTTAAAAGTATTTGAAATGAAATAAAGCCTTAACTTACCTAACGTAATTTTTCACTGCTTCACAGCTGAGTTGTGTATTAATGAAAAGTCAAAACAATAAGTGAACGTTTTGTAATTTGATACCTTAAATGTTTATCAAAGGAACAAGTGCTCTGCAGGTGAATCATTGAACAATCCACCTATTGTATTACTTACTGTAAATTAAATTCATTTGAAGATAGGCGCTATTTTCAACTAATGATTCACCCAAACAAAAATGCGGGATTGAAGACAATTTTAAAATGGATTTTTTGGTTTAAAAATTTGTTTTAAAAATCTTTAATAACTAAAGGCAATCTGTATGACTGTTTGCTATTACATTTTGATTTTAACTGTATAAGCAATACTTTTCATTTGCTTAGATGGTGCCTCTTTCCTACAAATACACCAAAAGAACTGTTGAAAGTGACAGGACTATTAGGTGGAAAACAGAGAGATGAAGCAATTACATGGTTTAACGTTATTTATCCTAGAACAAAAGATCCTTCGTGGCCTACAGAATTTAAACCTGTGGAGATACTCCAGAAACCAGGTGAAACAGTTTTTGTTCCTGGTGGATGGTGGCATGTGGTGTTAAACCTTGATACAACCATAGCTGTTACTCAGAACTTTTGTAGTAGAACTAATTTTCCTGTTGTTTGGCATAAAACTGCGCGGGGTAGACCGAAATTATCACGTAAATGGCTCAAAATATTGCAAGAAAGAGAACCCAGGTTGGCTCAACTAGCTGAAAGGATTAATATTGAACAGCCTTCTGGTGTTGCATCAGATAGCTCGAGTAATTCATCTTCTAGTTCTAGTTCTGATTCAGGCTCTTCCAACTCTGAAGATGATGATAGCGGACAAGAATCTTTAACTGCTAAAAAGAAAAAAAGGAAGTCAGACACCGACTCTTTCCACAATCGGAAAATAATTCGTCGTGATGTAAGTTTATTAGCATTTTATATTTGCATTCGTTTATTAATTTAATTAATTTGATGTTGTTTATAGAGTAATGATTCTGCTATGTCTTGGAATCAAAATCAACGCACTTCTTCCACTTCTCCTCAGGCTGCTCTAATACAAACACATACCTCAAAATCGTAGAAATTTAAAATACTGCCAACGTAACACCAATTAATATTTCCTATATTCCAAAATCTTTGATTAAATGTTTATTGTTACCTTACAACTAAGATTCTTCTGAACATTAAATTGGGAAATTATGGCAACTGTTAATTTGATTTGAAATTAATTTATTACAGATTCAAAACGTTTAGTGTGGCTTGGTTCATAATTACTTTCCAAACTATCTGTTGAAACATTAATTAAAAAATGGTTTATAATGTACCTAATTTATTTTTATTTAAATTCTGTTTTTTTTTGTTGAATTTTATAAGAGAACCAATCGAAATCTTTAAAGTAAAAAAGTAGTATTATGTACATACTTAGTAATAAGAGTTAGTACATTGCGCACCAAAGAAAAGTGGGCTTTTACAGGCCTCGGGTAGCATTAACCAACAGGTTTATAATTGCCCACTTTCCTTCTCGAAATGCGTACACGCATTTTTGTCACATTTGTTCGGAAAGTTCATCGTTTCATTCATTAATCGACAGCAACCCCAAAAGATAGTGGTTAAGACGCATGAACCAAGTTGTGGCACATGCATACAAAAATGACTCGTTCACAGACATAAGGAATGTGAATTTCCTGTTGTAATGTGACAAAAAATATTATTACAATTTATATACAAAACTTGCTGAATAACAAGTAAAGACAGCAATATTCTTAACGTCTAAACGTTTTTAATGTATATATTTTTATTTTTAGACGCTATTGGGTTATATTTTGCACAGTAATAAAATGACTGTTTGTGGTGGCCTTTTTGATCAAATAATATCGCGACTCAAAGTTGGCAAGTTTTGTATATCTCTGTTATTTATTTTATTATATGTTATATTAAATAATACGTTAAAAGCAAACATAAGTTAATTTTACTATTATTTATTTTAGTTTTGTAACAGATCTTATGTTAGTTGCATAAAAATTGAGTGTTTGAAGTTTTAAGAAAATAAGTAATTCATATATCTGAAACTTTTTTTGACTTTAATCGTTCTCTTTTTCTTTTGTAATTCAATAGATGCCAATTTTTAAAGCAATGATCACATATCGCTCAGGTGTAATAGTATTAATTACTTTAATGTTCTTGCTTTCAAATATACCGTTGTGTGGAACAATAGGAAATGTTAACGCTCTGATTTATTATTATTTAATTTTCGTTACCATCCAATTTTCGTATTAATAATGGAATTATGGATTGACAGAATTCCTAAATTTTTCTCTTTTTAATTGAAAGGTTTGATAAGAATAAAGCAAAACAATTTTCGTGGCTGTGTATTAATATAAATATATAAATAACGCTTTATTAGCAAAGTGATGGTGACAATATAAGTATTTTGTTTCTCTTTTACATTATTTTCCATTGAATACCACACTTGTGTTGTCCTAATTGGCGTTTAATTAATTAGTAAAATTGATAACTTCAAACATCTTTTTTTTTTAAGATTTTTATAGTATTATATAACGACTGCTCTCGCTGAATGTTTGTCGTACCTTAATTAACTATTAATTTTGGTGATAATAAAATTGCGCATCGAGTAAATATATTTTTAACGTTCAGTAACAAGAAAAACTTCGAGATGCGCATAATATTGTCACGAAAACATTAATATGTACATTATCATAAATGATGATAACAAAATGCGACTGATGACTAATAGTCCTGAAGTTAAGATTTTGATAATATAATGTTGATATCAGGGTGTTTTTTGACATTTTTATAATATTGGTAGGTTTGAAATGTGGGCAATACTTAAAATTCGTATTATAATTTTCGAATTAAATACAAAACACATTGACCAAACGTTTTGTGATGTATAATAGTGCCTAAGCCCTTCATTTGGTGTCAGTAGATAAGCGTAATCTTTGAGATATTTAATTTTCACCATTTTTTAAATTTTAAATGTAGTGTCAATCATTAAATTAATTCTGTTGTTTAACTTATTCTGCCAATAAGTTCTGTATGCCTTAATTAAAGTTATAATAAAGTTATGAGATACTCAATCGTTTTCAATTGCTTTTTCAGTTTTAAACAAATGATAATCAATTAATTGTACGTTATTGTTAAATATTCTAATAAACAAAAATTGTTCCTATGGTGTGTATTTGATCCGAGGGAAGACAAAGGTCTCATGATAGGGAAACATTTGGAATTTCCCGAACGACCAACGATATCTGTTCGATAAGAGCCGTATATGTTCGGTAAATAACGTATATTTTGTAATATGATGAAGTTATCAACAACGTAGTGCACATTTTTAGGTTAGGTCTTGAAAGCATATGGTCAGAATTGTTTACATCTAAATTAATCAAAAATGGAAAGTAAATCCCAGTTGTATAGCATAGCAAAATTTGTTAAAAGCTCCAGCATTCCTAATGAACGCCTGGCTTCACTTAAACTGCCAAGAGATTTAAATTTAGCTGGTACAAAGCCTAAAAAAATTTACGCTCCTAATTTGAATGTAATTCGTAATAAAGACAAATCCAGAGAGTAAGACATTAACATTCATATTAATTAAACAAACGGCTGTAGTTTTTATTTCTAGAAATATAAAAAGGTCGGAAAATGTTACCCATCGAAGAGGAAGCGAAAGGCGAAATACTCACAAACAAAAAGAAATTAATTCTTCCAGATATGTACAGTCTAATGGAATTTTCTCAGAAGGAACTGCGGAAATTAAACGATCTTCTCAAGGGTTTGGTGGAAGAGTATCAACTTATAGTGACCGTGACAATGTTGCTTCAATTGTCATGCCTAAACTTAACCGTAATTCTTGGAATGTAAATGCAAGTTAATGCTTTTGTAAATCATTTTTATAATATATTTTGAATATTCAGGTTAATAAAACTGAGGAAGCTACAATAGCTAATGATCTTATGATATGTGACGAAGATGATTCTAGTACAGATACTGAATATGAACCTGTGATTTTACCTTTAAATAGAAATAAAGGTAATTTATTTTTATTATTTATTAACAATCTATTTGTAAAGTGACAGGAATTTGATGTACTGCAACTGTAACATGATGTTTTAGAAAAGTTTTCAAAAAACTTCACAACAGTAGATGACGAAATTAAAGTCAAAAAGGAAGTAAACGATGAAATACCAGGAACTGTTCCTTTATTACCAAATGGTAAATTGCATTTACATAACAAAGGTAATTCGTCTCAAAGTTTCATGATTTTAAACAAACTAATTCAAAAATAAAATAAAATTTTAGGCAACTTTAAACACTACAATACTGATTGGATACCAACTTGTTCTTTCAATTTAAAAAGAAAATTTACTGATGAAGAAAACATCATGTCCCTGATAAGGGTAAATATTTTTTTTCTTTTTTATTATAAGAAGAGTTATTAAATATGAAGAGAAATTAGAAAAATTACCTGAAGAAGATAGGGAGGAAAAGATGGGTAAGAATCTGAATAAAAAATAAGTACAATGAAGAATGAAAAAAAGCGTTAAGAGACATAGTGCTAATTGATGAACAGATTAATATGTGGATGAAAATTGGAGCAAACCTAAGTTCCATGATCAAGAAAAGATGTAATGAATTAAATAGAGATGGTCTAAGAAAAATAAACACTGCAGATGAATTAATTAATTAACTAACAAATTAATAAGGGCTCTTAAAGACCTTCTTAGAAGAAGAAAGACATGTTAAAAGAATAGATAGTTGAATAAGCATACACATTTATTTTGTTTTAATTACTTTTTGTTTATAAAAATATACATATACATAGTATTTTTATTATATGTAAGGAAATTTATTCTTAGCTTCCAGATAGTTTACCATGTCGATCCTTTAGTGAAGAATCGGAAAAATTGGAAGATTACACCATTGATAAACTTTTAGAAGGTCAAATGGGTAAAATAATTGTAAGAAAGTCTGGTAAAATGGAAGTTATAATTGCTGACACTAGATATCATCTAGAGTCTGAAGAATCTTCTTTCTTTTCTGAAGTAAATAATAACAACTAATTGTCTTGAGCCATTAATTTAATAACGCTTTATTTTCAGGAGGTAGTTATGTTCCCTGGAAAGAATAGTACATCTATTGAAAAGAGCCTTATAAGCTTAGGCCCATTGGAAGAAAAATTTGCAGTTACTCCAAAATGGGATTGCCTACTTGAAGACAAAAAGACTTAACGTCAACTGATTCCATACATTAATTCTTATAGAAAAATTACGCGTGTTTAAGTTATTTATTTAATGAGCCGGTTGTATGTAATTATTGTATTATTATTATTATTGTTGAAACCTTTATTTACGAACTTCTACATTTGTAATATATTAACAAATAATGAAGCAAGCTGATTTCATACGTCCTTGTTTTATTTAAGGCAACATTTATAAATTTACAAGTCGTATATGCGCATAAAAATTATTTAGATATTTAAAAAAAATCTTAATTGGGTACTTGATGAAAAAAATAAAAGTTATCGAACTTGACGTAACTTGTAATCATTTTCAGTTTATTTAGTCAGTTTTAACATAACGCGAAAAAGAAATATCTTTTCGATTTAAATCTCAAATTTTGTTCATTTAACTTGTCTTTTTAATACCATAAAACCTGAACTCAATTTTTATAGACCCCCCAGAAAACGTTAAGCTTAAAAAAAATTATTCATTTTCACATTTTAGTATTAAAGTTTAAATATTTACAGATTAATCATTTTTTTTATTTTCGATGGGAATCTAAGAATATTGTTTATATGTTCTATGTACATTTTTATTTTACGTAGGTACTGTACGTACATTCCTAGCAAATGAACACTAAAAATTTAAAAGAGCTGATTTTATGTAAGATCAAAGCTATTAAGCAAATAAACTTTGGTAAACTTATTACAGGTATGCATATCTTCTTGTTTAGTTCGAAACAGATGATCTCCAGCAAAAACCAAATCATGGAAGAAAAATATTTTCAGTGCGCATCTTTAAATAGGCGAAACTTAAAAATAGAAATTCAAATTAAAATTCTTTCTTCTATTTTTATACTGACAAAGGATTTTTTAAAGTCGTCTCCAGAAAAATAAAAGTTAAAAATATATGCTATAATAAACTATAGATTTCTTTTATTTAAAATTTATTATGATACAATTATTTATTGTATGAAGAAAAATAAGTGTATTTTGTACACCAAGATAATTTGTTTTAGAACAGCACCTATTAAAACTATACCTAGTTAAACGACTAATTGTAAGATATTAGAACAAAAGTGACATGAGAGAAAATTTAAATTTTAAATTATTTGTCTGTATGACTATAGGTTTTTATTTTTTAAACGGATACATTAGGAAAATTGCATTTACTAAGTGAGTAGGTAGTAGATTGTTTTATATACAATTATATTATAATTAACTTCAATTGAAGTGAATAGTTCATACCTACTTTAAGTATATATATATATAACTTTTGTTTTAATCACAAGACTATTCTGAATTTAATTCTAACGAAAAATAATTAGGCTTATGTACTAGCCTATTTATAGTCCATTAGAAATTTTTAATTAAGTTTAAGGTTTTTTTATGGTGACTACTTACATTTCGTTAAAATTTACACATACAGGGTACGTTTAGAAAATAGAGCAACACTATGAAAAATATTAAAGTCTAACAGAATCAGTTGGTCTATACATATAATATTAACTAAATTCTATATATTATATAGAGAGCTCTATTAATTACTTTATTTTTTTTAATTGGACTCTGCGTGTGTAATATATTTTTATATATGTATCATATCGTATTGTATGCGTCTAAATTTGAATTTGAACAAGTGGCGTTAATCCATTTGGCTTTAGACTAACCATCTAATCTTAATCCTCGTCTAATTTTTTAGAATATCATCCTATGCAGTAGATAAAATATTAATAAACAATATAGTTTATTTACATAATGTACGATATCTACATTTAAACTCTTTAATTTTTAGATATTTCAATACTGATAATACTATATAGTAACTTCCATTCGTATTTGTGATGCTTTAAGAAATAATTTTCGTAAATAGTAACAACAAAACGTATGTTTTAGGATACTTAATTTTTTTTGAGCAATGCACTCAGTTACTTATTAAAGCGTCATATTTATTTACCTACACGTGAGTTATTTCCTTCCCTTCATATTAAAAAGTTAACTTATAAATAAGATAAGAACTTCTTGATACAAATAATATCTTCATTGTACTTATTTTTTCTTCTTTCATGTAAACTTTAATTGCCCAAGATTGATATTATATAGAAAATTTAAAAAACGTAATTATATTTATAAGTACATATTACACTACGATGCATAATTTTAAAATACGAGGTGTGAAATGAAAAATGCATTGATTATACACAACATACAGTATAATGCATATATATGGTAGATTAAATTGCACAGATAAGTGTTTTGCTACTACAGGTACTTGTTTGTGATTTTATTCTATCTTAATTATTATGAATTATACCGCTATAAATTAAAGTTTCAATCGAATATAAATAAAATTTTGATTGTTTACTGCTATCAAACATGGGCTTTTAATTTAAATCCGTCGTTATTGTACCATCCGAAGTTTAGGAAAATATTTTTGTCGTTAATATTTTTTATTCAACGCCCGCGAGTAATATATAACTTCGGGGAGATTTACCTGAAGAAACGAGTACAGTAATTCCTTTAGGAAGCAGTAATGAATTTCTGCCTTACTTCGTCACAGATCGGTGCTCATTACCGATTACTCACGGTAGTTGAATAAAGTTTTATGTGCGACTCCTTTTCCCTCTAGTCGCACAAAATTTATCAAATACAGCAAATAACTGCAAAAGACTTTTATAACTTGCGTTAGAAGATACATACCTACAGTAGAAGACAATATTCACTCACAGCGCATACAATATTGGCATATGTTGTATCTAATTATATATTTCTCATTTTTAATTAATAATAAATGCACATATTTACTCGTTTCTCCAATTGGGGGCTTGTTCAGGTATTAGTTTTAATAGTTGGATAAATGAAGTACAAAATTATAACGAGAGCATAAATTATTTATTTACGATTTTTACTACCTACCTAAATTGTTTACTATTTTTTTTTGTGTACCAATTTGTGCAATATTAATCGATAATTAAAGCTTTATTTAATCATTAAATAATCACTAAGTAATAATTAAAATTGAATACAGCTAATTATAAATATACATCAACGGACAACATTAATTGAAAATTATTTTAAAAAATTTGTCGAATATTTTTATTCAAAATTTTTCTTGGATTGGTACTTACGTTTTGATAGCCTACCTACCTACCTACCTACCTACATCTAATTATAAATGAATATAGTATGCGATATCACATAAGTCACACTACATCTTCGATACGCGAACTGTGTTTGGAAAGTGAAGAATAATTAATAATTAGTCTTGTAAATAAACTAATAATAATAGTTTTTCTTTCTAAATCCATTTCGTCATCACTCTACAATAAAAATTCGAATAAGAGGGCGGAAAATGGAAAGTGACCATCATTTCAAAACGAAGCTTCTACGAGATAAGTTCCATCCATTCCGCCCCCGGTTTGGTTACTTTGGGCTGCGGCTGCTGCTGGCATGTATTTACCACAAGCTTGCTGATACCTTCGTGGGCAGCATCGTCCACAACATGACTGTAAGAGACCAATTGATACAGCTGAATGTGCTGGACTCGCTAATGGTGACGGAGATCCTGGTCTTTTAGGATGTCCATTATATGGCACCTCTAACTCGATGAATTCCCTGTCTGTTGTCTTCTCCAAACATCGAAGTAGATGATGGTGTTGCAATTCGAAAATGTCTTCTTCACGATAATTATCGTCCAATTCAATTCCCGATTCTTGAGCAGCTAAACGAGCTTCCGCAGCCTTCTTCTTACTTACGAAAGCTGCTCCCGATGATGCTTTTGCAATTCTTATACGAGCCAGTCTTGCTTTCTGCAAACAAAACCAAAAATTGTTTAGCAGTTTCAAAAACGAAGACTTCTTTACAGCTGGACCGTAAAAGAAAATCAGACTCAGAAACTAGTAAATATTTTTTTTTCGTTGAGTTTAGACCAGAATTGAGATATTGAGGTACTTATATAGGTATTTATTCCCAGAGAGCTACAGAAAAAAGTTTTCACTGGATAGATAACAAGAAGTACTATATTATCGTTAGTAAAATATTTTTCATATATGACCTTATTTCTAAAATGCTTTTCCGATAATCTCATTTTCTACTAATTATATATTGATGAAACCCCGACAACTTACTCTAAAATATTGATCAACCACCACGAAGTGGGTTAGAAAATCGTTAACGAAATTGGTTCTCGAATTATTGTTTATTTAAGTGACGTGTTCCCCAATACATATTTTTTTAATTATTCAATTATGCAGTCAGTGTTTTTTTTTTTGACGAATAATGACGAATGCATTTGTGTATTTTAAAGTTCTTTGTTTCGTATAAAGTTTGAACATATTTTATACCGTTTCCTTAACTCATGTTTAGTTACACATATTTATAGTATAATAAAATTCGTCCTAATGTAAATATTTTGTACATTTTCAAATACGGCGTTTCGAAATCGTACTTCAACCAACGGCATTCCCTTCGTTTCGATTTTAACATAAACAAATTTAAGACCGTTTGTATTGTTAAAGTTATTACTGCACTTTAACTCCAATTTTACGTAAATTCGGATGTACATCTCAAATCATAAGAAATGGACAAATGCGGCAAAGTGCGTAAGCATTTTTCGCCCCACACTCACACGTCTGACTCATTTTAGTCGAGGACAAAAAATAGTTTTTTTAATTATTTTTATCTCATTATATACGACAGAATTGTACATACATATACTTTTTCCGGTACAGACAAAAATGTACACCTACCAAATAATGGGCAGCCTTAGGAAAGAATATTTGTTTTTAAAATAGTATGTTGTAACAATTACTTCCGTACTAAACTATTTATAACATTTTGGTAGTTGCCATGTACAATTTGATCATGTTGAATTACTTCCAAGATTTTTAAATAAAATGCTTGAACTAAACTTTTAACATATCAGTTAAATATAAACTAACTTCTGAATGTAAACACTGCATAATAAACTATTTACTACGGTCTAGGTCGTCTCCAAATTAATTTTTGAAAAACAAAAAACAATCATAGTTTTCAAACATTCACATATGAAGGTACCTATCGGAATATAAGTAGATAGCGAATTACATATCTATTGCGTCTAAAAAATAAAAATAAAACTCAAGCCATAGTAAATCGGGTAAAAATATGACATCACGGTCTAAAACGAAGATGTAAATAAAATGGAACACAATACTTTTATAGGATACTTAGGAAATTGTTTGCAATAGCGAATTTCAAATGTTTGAAGCAATTTTATTTAATCCTTTTACTATGTATTTTCAAGTACTTAAAACCACTTCGAAAATCAGGAGCAAAAATTTGCCAGCCAATTTAAAATAGGACAGGAAATCGATAGCAGAAGAGTTATGTTCTTTTTCCGAAAAAATAAATAAATTCCCGGAATCATTAAGAGCATGACTCATGCATTTATACGACACATCATTAGAGGAAAATTGATATCAAAAATATTGGAATTAATAAGCACATGCAAACATTTACCCTTTGAGCTTTGCGTTTGTCAGCTCTCTGGTTTTGATGGTAGATTCTGCTGAAATTCGATACAATTACTGGTACAGGCAAGGCAATTACGAGTACACCACTAAGAGAACAAACTCCTCCAACAATTTTACCAGCTATTGTTTCAGGCACCATATCTCCGTAGCTGTTAACAAACACATTTTTTATTAATAAAGCACGAAACCCAACAATTAATATATGTATTTCTGTATGTGAATAAATCAAATACATATTTAAAAGCCAACTAACTAACTTACCCTAAGGTAGTCATGGTGACGATGGTATACCAAAAAGCTGCGGGGATCGAAGTAAAATTGGTTTCGTTCACATTTTTCTCTGCATAAAACATGACTGTTGCAAAAATAATGATGGCCATCGCCAATGAGAAAACAAGAAACCCTAACTCAGAAGCACAAGACTTTAGAGTATAACCGAGAATCCTAAGACCCTGAGAATGTCTGGAAAACTTAAATATTCGAAAGACTCTAAACACTCTTAGGGTTACAAAGGCTCCAGACACGTCATCGTTGTCTGTAATGCCAAGACCAATATAATACGGAAGGATGGCAACGACATCGATAATACTCATAACGCTCCTCACGAATTTGTATCTGTTGGGAGCAGCAAAAAGACGCAAAAGATACTCGGCCGTGAAAATCATAACGCAAGCAGTATCTAAACAGAAGAAGACGATCTTGTAACGCTCTCCACATGGAAGAGGTCCAGCCCTTCCAGGCCTGATACCGCACGGAACAGTTTCCACGACGTTTGCCATCACCGAAACAGCGATGAAGAAACCGGTAACATAATAGAAAACGAGAGCCGCAGTGGATGTATGAGGATTCTCAAAAGCACGCCACATCTTTTGTCGTATGTTGGTCAGCTGCTGAAGATTCTGATCACCGTTTTCCGACAACTTATCGTCCATAAGTCTTTCTGCATTTTCGCGTTTCCTATCTCTATAATCTTCGTAACAACAGTCTCCAATAACATCAGGAAGTATTCCGAAGAACGCAAGTTCTTCATCGTAACTTGTAAGGCATTCATGCTTAGGATAATGTAATTTGCCTGTTCGATAGTAGTTGAGAATGTGCCGGAATATGTCAGGATCCCGATCAAAGAAGTATTCCTTGCTGTCTTCGTCGTAGAAGAACTCTCGTTCGTTCGAGCCCAAGAGGGTGTCCGGGTACTTTTCGAGGGTATTCCGCCACGTCTCGAAGCGGCGTCCGGATACGTTAATGAGCAATTTTTCGTCGTCTGCTTTCCTTCGGTCTTTAGGGATGGGTGGTGGCGGTAGCGGGTGAGTTGCAATGGGTACCCAACCGATGGCCGCCGCCCGTGCGAAGGGCAGCCAAGCGGCGACCGAGGCCATACTATGAGGCGGAATGATTGTCCGCTACAGCGGTGGTATTGTTACAGCTGCATCATAGCAAGCCTCGCAGGGACAGAGCGACAGGACAGGTTGCAACTGATTCCGAAGAAGAACCACTTAGCATATTAGGAAACGATAGCGAGTGACGAACAGCCGCACTAGGTCCCACTGCTTCTGATTTTTTTTTCCGCGGAAACTCGCGCTAACCCACCATTTTCGTCGAGATCCGTAACACTGCGACTGCGGTAGCTCGAGGACCTAGTGCGCTCCCAACACCTATATCAAAACCGCTACAACGTTGCCACAATCTCCCAAAAAAAAAATTCATCCCAACTCACGCACAAAATCAACTACCAACTTCATATCATTTTCAGCAAAAAATAGCTCTTTAACTCCTCCAAATTTCATCAGCCTCGAAAGATGCAGAAACAATTACAAAAATTTCAAGATACGATATCGGTATTTAGATACTCAATACTGCAAAACACTATATTTTCTTTGCAGCAAACCAAGGTATTGTTAGATATTGAAAATATCAAAAAAGTTTTATACACTTCAAAGTTTGGCTCTTGTAAAAGAAAGTATGCAACGCAAACTAAAATTATATTATTTGGCAATACCCACACGAGTTACCGCGATCGACGCCGACGCCATACATTGATCGTCGCGACGCTCATCTGGGTTTCTCTCGACGCCTACCGCACTCTCCTCGACGTAGACGAGATTGCATCGTTTGCATTATGCTAAACAAAGACCGAAAGTGTTTGACTATTTACCTACTTTTAAGTTGCTAACAACCCTTCTACTTTGCGTACCATCCTTTTTATAAATATCAAAAAAAGTACAAAGAACAAACAAAACATTGAGTCTTAAATATTTAGATAGGCGTATCTTTGTTTATTTAATATTTAAACAATTTAAAGTTATTTTTAAAAAATTAATTTTTAACTTACTTATTATTATTTTTTTTTTTTTATTTAAATAGACTAAATTTCTTTCTTTATTCAAACTTAGACAATGGGATGATCTGTATGAGTCTTTTTATTATTTTTTTTTTTTTTAAGTAGAACTGTAATGGATTAAGAAATTGTTTTAAAAAATAATAACTCAAATAAGTTTTATTGAAATTTCTTTAATCAACGCTATTCTTTCTACAGAACTGTGTAGTTCAAGACCACGAATCTGTCAGATATGCTATTGCATTTTTTTACACACTGCATTTATCAATAACCAGACCTATTGCACTAAAACAATGTTGGACTGAAGTGGCTCAAACAAAAAAATGAAAACGTATGAATTGTGTGACGAGCATTACATATGTATGTATATTTTGTACACTGGATTTGTTTCATTTTTTATTCTTACAACCCATTAGTTTTAACTAACTAAAAGCTCTCACTGCATGTAGAAATAGAATAAAAGTAGGTACGTCATTGTAATTTTCATTAATTAAAAAAGAAAAAGTGCCAGGTAGTGCAAAAAGATCATTTCTTAAGTACAGTAGCGGGTGCTGTCACAAAAATGAAAAAAAATCAAATATGAGAGTATTACTTCAAGGGTAGATATTAAAAATAAGGATTTTAACATGTAATATGTACTTACAACTATTCTATTTAGAATGATACAAAGGTACGTTTTTATGCCTCTTTCAGTGAAAATCCCTTAATAATCAAATTTTTAAATATTTATTGCAAAAGTAAAGACTATAAATTTTAATTTAGGTAAATAAATGATTTGTTTGAAATATTTATTGCACAACGTGTACGTTACGGAGAACTAAAAAGGGATTTTTTACAAACTGAAGATATGGACAGGAGGTGTTTACAGCCCCCGCTTTTTTGTTTAAATTCACGACTTAAAACTAACTGGAATGGAATGGAATGACTAAAAATGAACTATTATAGAAACAAGTAATAAGTACTTGGACTTACGTGCTGACTAGACTTAAACAATATTCTATTTGGTATTAAGGCATGTGTGGCCCGACATTGCCACCTGGTTTTTCTTATATATTAATTTATTTATACGAAGAACAGCACATAATGTTATAGTAGGTAATGGCAAATTTATCCCATATTACTAATGCCCATATAAAACAAGCCTAATACAAATTTACCGAGTTTCTCAACGACTTTTATGAAATCACTCCTCAAAATCTTAGTAATCATTGTTCTAGGCACATTTTAATTTATTGATAAATCACACGAAAATTTACTTGAAAACAAGTGACAGATGTCATGTAAATATGTATTTATAATTTAAAGAAAAAAATGAAAACCCCGACAAGAATTGTTGTGTAACGTTAATAGCAAAATGTGATTGTGAATGACAGATTTTGAGGGTGCAGTTTTGTTTTTCATTTTTACTGGTGCAGTACAGTACAAATCTATTTCCCATAAGTATTTACAAGTAATTAAAAATTTATTCTACATAACATTCTGACAAACTTTACACGAGAAAAAGTGTAACAACATTTTATTTTGAATAAATAGTTCAAGAAGTAATAAAGTCCTAAACTAACAAAGAATAGGTAATGTATGTAGGTATCTGCTTGACGAGAAAAATAAATGAGAAATGAAAATGATACAAGAAAAATGCAATTGTCCCTAATTTTTCTAACATTTTTACTTATTGAAATATTCGTACAAAGTTTCATCGTCTCTCAAACAAAGCTCTATTGTTCTACTGTATTATAGTTGTAAGTAATAAGTATACGAAAAACCATTAAAAATATTTTTGGTACGTATGACAAGGTGCTCTTTTACTGACACTGCCAAAATACCCCGACCTACTATATTTTTTTATCGACACAAATAAAAATTGACAATAATTCAATTTTGTACAATTCTCAACTTCTGTGGTCGATTCTTGTGCTACTTTTCTTTTTTCGTAGAATAATAGTTATTTTATCAAAATATAATACATTCTGATTGATATTGTTAGAATTTTCAAGTATAAACAAACGTACATACTGTGTATTTGACCCGATTCTACAAAATAATAGACGTCCGAATCACAGATAAAATTATTTCTTAAAATACTACAGCATGACGTCTACGAAAAAAAAACTTTTTAAACACGTGCTTACAAACAAAAAACTAAAACATTTGTTCAAAAATAAAATAGTAAAAACCATAAAAACTCTTCATCTTGCACATACTCTAATCTTCGGAATGTACGGTAAAGTAAGAAACGTATAATTTTGCCGTCAATAGTAAAGTTTTTGAGTCGATATTGACAAAACAAATCGTTTAAAATTCATCTTTTGTTTACTAAATTAAGGATAAAAAAGATAAACAATAAACGTAGATGTTTTTGTATTTGGCATTAAAAGTCTAAACTTAGTTCAATTCACATGATCTTGTTTTTCAACTTTAACTGCAGAAAGCATATTAAAAAACGAGACACATGTAAATATAAAACTTTCATAAAAACAAAATAACTAATTATTATTATTATTACCCATAAATGTAACTAATGACTAAATAAGGAATGGAAAATTCAAGAGAGAGATCGAACCAAAGTATTTTAACTATAATAGGAATGTTCGGAGAAAGACTAGATACTTTACAAGGTAACTGTAAAATGTTACTATAAGGAACCACAAAAAAACGCATTTTCTAAAACCAAAGCTACGTAAGTAATAAATAAATAATTTAGAATAAATAATTTCTGTACCACATACACTATTTCAATGAGATCACTGGTTATGTACAAAATAAAGGCATTTTGTTTGCACTTCTAATTGTAAGTAATTTAACTATAATTCACGTAAAAAGAAAATAAACGAGGGTCACTTCTAAAACGAAAAGGCCACTGCAAAAAAATTGTCTACATCTGGAAATTACGAATTTTTTTATTAAGCAAATATGTCGTTTAATTTTATTAAAATAGTCTTACTTATTTTGAATATTGCACCAAAAATTTAAAAACACTAACCAAACGTATAAAATATATTATCAATTAGTTTGTTACAAATGATTGTCAGATGAAAACCGTATTTGAAGCACTTTATGAAATAGAATTTTTTTGCAGTAGCCTTCCTCAAATTTTATTTTCACTTTAAATAAAAAAATCTGAATATCAACTATTTACCTGTATTGCAACAATAAATAGAATAGAATCAAAGACTAGAAAGCAGATAAATTCGTCCTAAAATCTCGTTACTCAATTTTCTCTATTTTTTGAGAAACTATCTAGTTAGTACGAGATTGTAATCTAAAAATAAAAAGAAATAAACTGAAAAGTTTTCTTATGAGGAATCTCATGCGGATTACCTCTCTGGCTAACTATAAAAAAGGAACGAAACTAAAAAATAAAAAAGCATTCGACTAGATAAATGACAAAGGAAGTCATTCATAATAAAAATAAAAAACTACTTGTTAACGAAAACTGATCGTAATTTGTAAGTTTTAAACTTAAATTTGTCGATCGCTTTTGATAAATAAAATCAAAAACCATTCTTTATCACGAAAAATAAAAAGAAATCCTGACAAAAAAATGTATCTAAGCTAAATCGAGATCTTCTCATTTGTATGTATTGCAAAGCGTTATACGCAAGAACTTAGATAAAAATAATGAATAGAATTCTAAAAATATGAACATAACAAAAGTAATTCTTTAAAAGTTTAAAAAAAACTACTGTATAAAAAAAAAAAACATTAAAAAATACTTATTTAGATAAAGTTCAAATAACCGTAGAACTTTGCCTGTAGTACCTAAAGCTTGCACTTGATGTTTTAAACTAAAAAATAAAATTCTGATTAGAACATAAAATTTAAAACTTGGTAACAATGTAACGTTTCGAACCCAGTCTGTCACTCAGTAGGTACGTGTTTTTTCGGTTTCTTGTTTTAAAAAATGTACATCGTGGTCAAATACAAGTCTAGCTGCTTAAGCTTGCACTGTTTTTGATAGAATACAAACGCCATCACTTTAAGTTGTCCACAGTATCAACAAATGGCGTCACGTATTGCATGTCACAACACTTCTTCGTTGTCATCGACGTCATTGTCCAGATCAGCGTCTTGATCTTGATCGTCTGGGTCCATTCCGGGTGACATCTGCTGATGCAGGAGGGTTGCACTTGTTGCTTTAGGATCTTCATCTTTCCATTTGTCCATGCTTCTTCTTCTCGCGTTCATGAAGAAATTTCCCACCGTCGTCGGCTCCAATCCCAGTTGACGTGCAATAGTCACCTGCATTTCTTTAGATGGTCTCTTTGTCTCCTAGAAATAAAAATGGTAAATACAGAACTGAAAATGTCAAAATTATGGAATGTTCTTCTCAAATTCTTACCTTAAAAATAGCTTGTAGTGTACGGCGTTGCAGATCGGTGAAAACTAGTCGGGGCTTCTTGGGGGTAGGAATTTGATCCGAACTGTTCGAATCGTCTTTCCTCTTGCAATCTGGAAAAAAGTGATTTTTAAAGCATTAGCCACCAAAATTTTTAAAGGCACAACGTACAGAAAAACTCAAATAACTTCACACATATGTCGGTACAATTTTTCTTTTATAATTATATAAGTGCATTTAATAATAAAAAGAATAAACACAATATCAAGTCCGAAAGTTTGTTTGGTGCAACTAAAGTAATTGTTAAAAACAATCTACTTACTGCCTCGTTGTGGTATCTGAGCAGCTGTAACAAAATAAACCACAATGCAGTTTGATCGGTTTTTTAATACATATTACCAAATAATCACTTAAATAAACAAAAATATTCAATAAAATTGTCACAACATGCAAGCTTTAACAAACAGTTATTATGTACTGTTTTGCGTTATTCGTAAAAAACAAAAAGACTCAAAAAGTTGTGCGATGGGCAGCGAATTTGTCATCCCTAATAAGGTACTTTGGGGCGCATTCGATGGACTGACTCATCACAAAGTTTTTTATTGTTGTTTACCAAATTATTTAATTATAACAGTTAAAGCATAATAAGCATTTTGCAAAAAATTAGTTTGATTGTTATTTTAATTATTCATTAAAATATCAATATTCATTTCGGCGCATGCATTTATAAATATGCTGCAGCTTTTAATTAATTAAACGATCTTCATGCAATGAGTTGAAATAAACATTTATTAGACAGACAGACAGAACTCACTAGCATGAAGATGAAGAAGGTGGTTTTCTTCGCTTGGGGTTGACTGCCCTCACGTTTACATTGCGCACCTGGCTGTCTGCAATGAAAACAAGAGAGTGGTCAACAATATTGTTAAATAAACATTTAATATTTATTTGGTTGACTTCCACCATTCTGGAAATAATATTATAATTTAACATTATTAAGAAATATCCCCGTGGAGGTGTCAGATGTGTACCACCAAATTTTTATTATATAATTAATGTTCTGTCTGTCCGTCAAACTTTTAAAATTTACATTTAAATTGATATAGGTACTTCACAGTAGCATTAGAATACAAACACAATGGAAAAAAAACACGTGGCATTCTGTGGGAATGGCAACCTGTATCAGGAAAATCAATACTTTGCCAGCTGAAAATTATGTTTATAGGGGGAACCAGGATACGATATACAAACGAGTACATAAGTACTTATATATAGGTAAATGATGATATTATTGCTGCAAAAAATATAGATACGATTTTTCAATGAACATACGCATTTAATTCGTACCAAATAAAAAGCTTGCAATTATATCCGTTTTTAATAAGAAGGATAATTATATAAACATGTTCCTATAAACTTTCACGCGTCGCTCTTTTCGATTAGAACACGTATCAGAATAAATTGAGGTATCTATTACAGTATTACAGTAGCACGTGTTAACACCGAAACCAAACAAGTTCTTTTTAAAACAAAGGCACACTATACGTAGGTACCATTTACCCTTATTTTTAACGCCAAAATAAATTCACTTGAAAAGAATGTTAGAGTGCGGACAATTGAATTACGATTTAAGGTAAATATCTACTCTAATAAAACTACTAACCTGCGAGTCTCAAAGCTGACATTCTTTGGAATTCAGGCTCCTGAAGCCACTTCCACATCCTGCGGAAAGTTTCCCTGCCAGATTTTAATTTCGACCAAGGTTTTGGATTTCTGAGTAAGTCCGACAGGGTTCCTTGGGAACGACATAGCACTCTTTGGGCGAAAATGGCTTGAGGGATGCTGTATCGCTTCAGCTCCGCACTGATCCTCTGGGCCAACTCTTTGGTGTTGATCTCTTCGACGTCCGTGGTAATGCTGGTAACACTCAAGGAACTTGAGGTGGCACTTTTCGTTTGTATTTGTTGAAGTTGCGTTTGCGATTGTTGCTGTTGCTGCTGTTGTTGGACAGCTTGTTGATGAACGGTTGGTGTTTGTTGAGGCTGTTGGATACTCAAAACGGGAGGCGATGGCGAGCAATCTCTTTGAGGAGCCGCGATTTGCACCAACGCTGGAGGAGGATTGTGTTGGAGTGTGAGACCATTTAATGTCGCACCACTAAAACTAGTGACTAGAGTACCTCCAGGTGAGTTCAGAGATGCCGACGGAGGGCTAAGCGTAGGACTTTGTAAGGACCGTGTCACCAGGTCCCTTTGGGTGCCGTATGGCGAGTCGTAACTTGGAGGAGACATACTCTTCTGCGGAGAAGCCAAACCGTTTTGGCTGTACGCACTTTGTGGACTAATAGGACTTGGCTGCTGCTGCATGGCCATGTTAGGAGAAGAATAACCATGAGGAGGACTCATGCTCATGTTGGGCATGGAATAACCGGTGTTTACATTGACGGGTCCAAGTCCCAAACCGATACCTAAACCGTTATTTTGCATGACAGTAAAAGAACCCGTAACATTACTGGCATGTCCATAGGCAAATTTGTCGGACATGGTGGAAATCGGAGGTAGAGGTTGCAACGGTGTCAACGTGGCATACGAAGAAGAGTTCGGACTATATCCTGGGGGTGACATACGACCGTTTACGGAAGTCAATGTTTGATAGGTCGGCTCCGGTTGAAGCGTGCGAAAGTCGTTGGCATCTATCATTCCAGCGACGCCAACGGACGTGGGGGACAACTTTCCCGGGCTAAGTAGTTCCGAATCCCTGGAGTCCTCCTGAGGTTGCACTATGACGGAGAGAGCCCCTCCGGCGTCCGTTTCCTCTTGTTTGACAAGGTGCCTTTCGACGACGGCACGCGGTACCAATCTCATACGGACAGTTTGCGATTCCATGCTGCTCGCATGCGCACCACCTCCTGCGGAATCGACCGTTTGTTCACCAATTGTCTGCTGGTCTATCATCTTACCGATATTGTCCATGCTACCGCTACTATTGATACACCAGGAGTCCTGTTCACATTTCGTCGTGACCGTAACCCGAACACCACCTCCGTGAACTATCGTCGTCGTTCACCCCCTCGGTTCTGCGTCACTACACTACAACTCGCGACAGCGACGGCCATAGCGACAACTTTGTTTATGACAGCAGCGCTGGACGTCCCGACGCTTCACAAAATACACCAAAATTTCGTTAGAAACAAAAACAGCAACTTGACAGGGCTTCGAACATGTTCTGAAAACTATTGGCACTTCCCGATTAGTTTGGTCAACTCGAATCAAAACTAATATTAAGTCATTACGACAGGTCGATTCCACATTATGCCTCAGTTTCGATTAGTATCGCTCTATGAAATTATCACTGGTAGCCGGTCGATACTGGATTGAAAAAGGGGAGCGCTCGTGTCGCCAGGTGGTTATCTGCGCGCGCCCCTCGTGCTACTTGCCCCCGTGGCCACGCGTCCCTATTCTGCGCTCCAGCAGCTGTTTGGGGTGCGTTAAGGATTTCCTTCTCTTCCTTTTCGTCCACGGTCCTTTGCCAACGTTTCGACGCCGACGTCTTGTCGTTCAGCTGTATTTAACGTCCCTTACAACATCAAAGGCGCCGCGAAAAAATTTTACTATTAGTATTTTTCTAAAAAAATCTGTCCCGAAAAAAGCGAAATTTATTTTCAATTCAACTTCCGAAAATTTGTTTGATCTTCATTCGTCACTTATCGTCTTCAAAGTGGCAATTTTGTGAACGCAAGAAAGAATGCACTACCCCCCCCCCTCCATTTGCACATATGACCCCTTTTATCTCATTCTTACACGTATTTTTTAACACGTCCACTCCACCCTTTTCCCCCTTTTTTAACTTTCTTTTCTTAGTGCGAATCAGTTTGACCAATGGCATAATTTTATGTATCAGTTCCGAGAAAGCAATTATTGGGCTCGCATTGAGGGCAGAAAGTGAGAGAAAAAAACTGACAACTTCGTTGAATCCTTTTGTCGGCTTTAAGCAAAGAAATGTACGTGCATTAGATTTTCTTGGTAATTTGAATGTCAGGCGGTCATTGCAACGTACGTTTTAATAACACACACCACCCCAAGTTGAAAAAAGCTATAAATCATTGCAACATCATTTTAAAAAAACACACCACCTCAAAGTAATTCGCCGAAAATAAAAAATATAAACCATTGCAACATACGTTTTAAAAAAACCGACCACATCAAGGAAATTCACAGAAAATAAAAACTAAAAAATATTTTAATAAAATAAATTCATCTTACATTATTTATTTATTCATACCAGGATGATTAAATTCATTAATTGAAAATATTTAGGTTATTAATAATTTGTCCAATAAACATTTGAAGCAGTTATCAAAATTTTACGTGAATTTATTAATTACTGATTCTATTATAATTAAAAAACATATTTTTATAGGGCCTGTTCAATTTTATTCAGTCGTAATCACATTTGGTTTCTTATAGTCTGTTTTACTTTCCCCGTTTTGTTTTTTCGCTGAATGTGCACTGTAACTAATACGAATATAAAATTGTCCCCCAAACTGACCCCAACGTTATTTTGTCGCAACTGGAGTCACACTTTTGTGTCATGCTTGAAATATTTCAGCCACACGAAACCCCTATTTGCCAACATTTCCATAAAATATTTGTCTTTACGACTTCAATTAAACATTTTATTAGTTAGTTTTCTTTTTCGTTTTTATTCAGGTTATATAGGTACCATTTTTGAGATAAAGATTTCAAAATAACGATACTACGTAGTTTTTGAATTTAACTTTTTGAAAGTCCTAATCAATAATCTAGCACATGGCTGTAACATTGTGCAACACGAGGCTTCTAACTGCTTTACATTACGAATCTACTTCTTAAGTACTAACTGCTAACTAATTACTTTAGAAGCATCAAAAACTTAAATATAATGTACAGGGTGTGCCAAATGTTTTTGTGGGTGAACTTAGTAACTATAAGGAATACAAAAAAAAATATTGTCGTATCCACGATCTCTTTTTTGAGACAAATTGATTGGTGTTTTCAAAAAATTTTTATCGTGTTTTGTTTTCGAGTTATAAACAAAAGTTGAAATTTACTAGAATGGCATTGAAAAATTTTAACAAGTCATGCCCTTTTGAGTTACAGCATAAAGTTTTGTTTTTTTAATTAAATTGGAATCATAGCTGGCTATGCTTTAGTGAAAAAGACATTTTTTTTTCTCTTTACAAAAATATATAACATGTGGGGTCTGTTTTGTTGTATAAGCGCGTAATAACAATAATAGTCTTTTTGCATTTTTCTTTCTGCTTTTTTTTTCAGATGTCTATCATCTATGTCTTTTATCATTTCCGAGTGCTAAATATAAACTTATAATTTCGTAATTACACCCTTTTTAATTTTAAAATTCTGAAAATTCATCGAAGATTACGAAAAGTACGAAATGTTAAAGTGTATTATTTTCAGTAATAACCATTCTAATAGAACAGAAACATATGCTTCATTTATTATTCCAAAAAACAACAATTTTCTAAATTTACTGTCGCAATCCAATTAAAACAATCACTAACTAATAAAGAAATTTATCTTAAAATTTAACGTATTATTCGAATTCGGCGTAAAAAATATACCACTACATTTAAAATAACAAATTCGGTGTCGACTTCCGGTATAAGGTATAACCGAAAGTGACAGCCGACTGCAAATATTTTAATTAGATGGAGCATCAGCCATTAGGTTATTTGCCACATTTTCATAATTCTACCGGTATTATAAGTTTAAAAACTTTTAACGAACGTGTTACGTGAAAAACCCTGTATACAATTCAAGTACAGTGGTGCCTCGCATAAAGGACGCCTCGCACAGCGAACGCTGCACACAGCGAACTTTCTATTCGTTCATTTCATGATTCATACAACGAACTTCGCTTCACACAACGAACTCGCCCGAGCTTCCACGATCGCTGCCGATGTATTGCATCCTCCCGCGCAGGCGCTGCAGTTTCGCGTTTCACATAACGAACTTTTCGCATAACGAACTTGCTCCTGGAACGAATTAAGTTCGTTGTGTGAGGCACCACTGTATATACAATCTAAATAATTAAAATGAAGTCAATTTTGTTTGTCATTATTCAAAACTGGTAAATGCGCCAGACACATAATTATTATAACGTTAATTTAATCAGAGAAGTTTATAATTTAAAATAAAAAATAACTAAATAAAATCAAAGTGAATGATAAACAGCATCAGATTCACCTGGAGGATAGGTTCCAGAACCTCCTCCACCTCTTCCAGGATCAAGAAGATCAAAATTATATTCAAAAGTGGGGAATGCGCCGAACAGAAAATTATTACACTAATTCCAACAAAAAAGTTTCTAGTTTTAGAAATTGGGGTTTTGGTCCAACCTCCCCTTGGGGATCAGAAAGACCAGAATTCCGACATTTATTCAGTTACAATATCTAATCGAATAATTCGCGTTTGCCTTTTACTCCTGATTCTGTCTCTTATATATGTCTAACTAGGCCTTCTCATCACGAAAGATGTCCTACAATATCTATCATTTTCTCTGTTGAATTCTAAGCCACTCTTTGTTCTACTACTATTTCTTATATCTCACCTCCTCATTTATGATTTTTAGCTTTATTATTTATAATATAAAAAAAGATGTATCTACTTACCCATTTACTAATTTATACTTTTTTTGTAAAGGTAATCACGTAATATTAATTTTTGGAAGTCAATTTATTTATAGATTGTGTTTAAGTTACTTCTGAATTTAAATAAGGGGATAGGAACAATTAGGATGCAGTAAAAAAACTTCTTTTAAAACGTCTATTTACATATTTATTGGACGAAAAAAAAAAAGAAATAAATATCGCAAAGTACTATTTATACTTGTTTAATACAAACCAGTACTTCACGCAGGCAGTAGGATTGCCAGCCTGGAATTGGCAATATTCACAGCCATTAGAGCATTGCTTGTGAACCCATCACAGAAAATACAATGCATATTTAGGTAGTTACAATTACTCGCTTAAAAGTTTATACCAACTAAACTCGATTTATTGTTTTTATCAAACTTACTTTCTCTGATATCTATGTATGTAGTTATTATTAGCATCATCTAAACAGACCAATGTTTCCTTCTTTTGTTATTTTACTAGAGAGCCTCTTAGATTAGTTATTAACAATATTCGTCTCGGTGACAGACTGTAATGAATGAATTAATTAATATTAGCCAAATATGTTATACTCCGATATTGTTAGAAATAGTAGCTCCTCTTAGACATCAGCGACACGCATGCGCAACGTTGTGCTAAGCATGAGAGTTGACATACTCACGCTTGCGCACTAGCTTTTCCATCAGCGTTCTAGGAGCTTAGGCTACTGGAAATATAGGAGTATTACATGTATTTGATATCAGCCAATCGATTATTATAATCTAATAATGAAAAGATGGCTTCAGCAAAATAGCTGTTTGGTTTGTTACATACAATAATACATTTAATTATAGCTTAGAATAAAATTAAAGTTTGAGCACTACAAAAATGGAACATCTATTAAATGATTAAATGAAAAAGTTAATATTAAACCTTAAGTACATTAGGCATAAACTTCGACTTTATTTAGAACAATTTAAATCTAATACTGTTACAATAAAGATTATGGTTGCGACAAAAAGGAAACATAAAAAAAAAACTTAAATTTGTAAGGAAATTTTCGTCATCCTTCGAGATTCTGTAAATAATTGCTCCGCTCATTCTTTGTTTATTTTTAGTTACAGTCGAATGAAATGTTTGTTCTTCTTCCTTGCAATATTATTTACTTTTATCAAGTTTACATTTAATAGAAAAAAAACTTTTTACTAGTAAACAAGCGTTTCTATTATATGTACATTTTCAGAAATTCTTAATCTAAAATCGGTAACGATAAAACATATTTCAGAAAAAAAAACATAATACAATAATATCTATTTTCAATTTATAATTTATAACCAATATGAAACATACAAAATTACATATGACTGCGTGTAGTATTGGTCTTTTATATAATGATAATATGGTTATTAAGCAAAGACAGTGACATTTGCGTTAGTTATTTTTTACTAGAGTTCATATATAAGCCAAAAAATGGACCGTCGTTTAATCAAAACTTTCTTTACAAAGAAGAAGTAATGCATTTAAATAGTGTTTTAAACTTTTTAAACGTGAAATAAATAAATTTAAATTATAAATAAATTAAGTAAGTGTTACAACAAAAAAAAAACAATAAACATAATTTGCATTAAAATTCAATTAACAACCTTTATTTAAACTTGGTTTTGGTTTAATAAATGAGCCAACGACAAGTATTCGAAAATAATGAGAAATGTGAACACTGCGGGTAAATAATTACGTATGTATTGAAAAAACGCGATACTGTTTATCAAAATTATTAGCGACGCATACAATTAACATTTGCTATTTACAATTACTATGAGAACAGTCTTAAAAAAATAGTATTTAGAACTACATATTGGGAGGACTGCCTTAGACCATTCGCAAATTAAACAAATCTCGTTCATTAAAACGATTGACCCAACGAAACTTTAGATTCATATCGAAAATTCTATATTGGTACACATATTCTACAAGTAGTAACTATTTATAATTATAATATGTAGTGTAATGTAATTTAATGCCTATAGTAATATAGTTAATTGTGTGGACACCCTTCAAAACAACATTAAATATTAAAAAAACTATTAGATAAAATTTTTATACCTTATACACAAAAAACAATTTCTTAATGTGATTAGATAATATTGCTGTAATAACGATGTAGAAGCATTTATGTATCGTATATTTCTTTTTTTTTTTTTTGATAAAAGCAGAAAGGTGTCTGAATTTTCATTATTGTTTTGGCTGGATGAATAGTCATATTCTGTCTATGCATCAAAATCATTTTAATGAACGAGATTGACACATATTTTGTAACTGCTATTTCATATTGAATATGGTAAGTTTTTTCTGTATACAATTATTTTGCGGAGTTTCGGCACTTTCACTGACATCAGCATGTATAATAAATCCGTTAACGTCTGATGTCGATCTACTTTGCTTATGTTCTAGACTTATAGATTTATCGTTAGTAGTTCTTTTAATCCCTTGGATTTTATTATTTCCTCTAGGATTATTTTTGAGAATGTTAGGTTTATGATGCATATTTAATACAGAAAATGTTTTATAGGTAGGTGAACTAATCATATTGCATTTAGCCATTTGAATTTCACTTTTTTGTTTTTCTAAACGTTGATTTCTCAAAATAAAACTACCACCTACCCTCCTTGTTACTGGTGTTGGCATAGACAACGGTTTTGGATGACAACTATACATTTGAATGGCAGATAAAGGACCTGGAATAGTTAATAGAACCCTTTGTGTTGTTAATGGAACTGTAAGTGTTGGCAACGACGGTGATGTTCCCACGAGGGGCGCCGTTCCTATCTGAAAAATCTGTTTAAAAACGCAAATGTAACTTTAGCAACTTTGGCTTCCTCTTATATTTAGATTTCTTAGAACGTTACGCGGAATTGTGACTTTTAAATCGTTCATATAAACGGTGGCAGGATATTTAAATGTTTGGGCGTTATTAACGCAAATAACTTCAGTTTTTGAAAAAAACGTTACATTCTTTAAGATTTCTTGAAGCAGATAAAACAGTTTCACGAACTTTTTGTTTTTTCGTTATTACTTGGCAGTGTGAGCACAAAATAAAATTTATTTCGCTGGCACTTGACATTTCTGTATAATAACCATCTTCCATTAAATATTTTTCTAAGCTCATTTCTTCTATGCTGCTATCGCTGTCAGTACCACTATCAGATAATATCAGAGGGTAATTTGGAGCTTCTGCCAATAGCTTCCAAGAGTCAAAATTTTGCATTACTTTATATTCAAAAAAAACTATAATTTACCCCTTTCATCCAAACGAAATTTGGGAGATATTAATCAAACATTAACAAAAACACGTATCATTTCTAAAAAGGAATATAATATAAATAAAACATACCGGAAATAACTGCGGCGATGGTACACTGGATTGGGTTTTTTTCTTCTTGTCTTCAAGTCGGCTCTCTTTCTTTTTAACAACTGTTGAGGAACTAGGAGTACTTGTTACAGTTGTGTTAGGTGAAGGTACTTTAACTTTAGTCTCTGAATGAAATTTCTCTCTGTGGGATTTAAAAATGGAAGGTAACAACATCTTATTACAGGAATTGCATTTTGTTAGTTTAAAGACTTCCATTTTTGGACATGTTCCGTAAATATTGATATCTTTTCGAGAAAGCAAACTAACATTTCCACACTCTTCTTTCTCTTTAGAATCTATCACTAAAATTGTATTAAAACATTAAACCTCAGGTCTTTTACAGAATTGATTTACTCACAAATTTGGCTAGTAGTAACTTTCATATCTTTTATATATGTGTCCCATGATTGACCTTTGTAAGAATACAGTTGTGGAAGTGAATTACTCATATTTGATGCAGTCTCTAAAGAAATACAATACTCTTTATCAAACAGTATTTATTTCAAGTACTGTTACTTGAAACTGTTTATTTATAATGATTTAAATTTCTAACCTAAATGTTCGGAGAAATATTCTTCAGCACTAAAGGTAGTCTCCTAATTTGAAATTTCAAGGATTTCTTATAAACATGGATCTAAATCACTTACACTTCTTTCATCTACTGTTTCAACAGAAGGTAAATAAACGAGAAACCGGTCATCTTAATCGACAGCTGTTTGTCATTCTAAATCTATATGATTTTGACACTACAAGCTTATTAAATAATAATGTAGATGGAGCTGCATACCATCCTATTAAAGAAATATTTCTTCCTTCGAATTTATTAATAATTTTGAGTTGACATTAATTAATATTTAGACTAGTTTTAACTTATCAATTCAATTTCATTTATTTACTTCACAGGCTATCAGGAAAACAAATTACAAATGATAAAAGTTATTTTTCAATAGTTAACCGAAATTAACGATAATCATTTTAAAAATTACGTTTGAAATCAATATTTTCGTTAAAAACTTTAACCAAAAGAAACCGTAGATTTAATACAAATCGATACATTTTTTTTACTCATGATTTATTTTCATTACCGCGTGATAATGGGCAAAAACACAAATTAAAATAAAAATTAATTGCGGTCTAATAGCAATTTGTGACTTACTTACTACCAAATTTTTTATATAGAAAAAGAGACAATTTAAGCCTCTATAATAGGCACACATTGCAATTAATTATAAAGAGATATACAACCAAAATGCTTTTAAAATTTCCTGTGATCGAAATTTAATATACATATTTCATTTTTTTTGCGTAAATTTTTGAATACACATACCTAAATATAAGATTTGATGAAATCGCACTTATAAGAGTATGTTTGGGGTTATATAATTTGATATTACAAATATCAAAATATTCTTAGTAAAAAGGACCAAGAAGGAACCCGCGATAATTATGAAAAATTTTGTCGATTAATAAATATTGCAACTACTATACTATTATAGATATTGCTAAATTTTACATAGGCGTAGGAAATATTTACCTGTAATTAAAAACCCGAGCCTTTTGGTAGTAATGTTTTTATCGTGCTTATGGATTTTAAAGTAATAAAGTAATAGCTTAATCTTTGACACAATTATTTAAACGATGTGATATTTATATTCTCTTTTGTAAAACTTATTCAAGTATTTTCATTAAATTATATCTGCAAGTTCGGTTCAAATTAGCTGTTCCGTCACTGGCAAGCACTAAACAACAAACCGGGAAAAACATGGATGACCGATTGTCATTCCTGAAAGTTTTGTGCTTAGTTAACCAAAAATCCAATGGTTAAAAGCTGAATTATGTTTATCAAGTTTGAAATATGCAAGCATTTTATATTAAAAAAGTGAATACACGTAAACAGTTATGTTAAGTTAAACTTTAATGTAAAATTACGGTTTACCCGGGTTCCGGGTTAAAGAAAAGGCTACTATGGCGTCAAGCGAGGACAATTCAACAGATGATGAAAAATCTGATTCTTTTTCTGGAGAAGAAGGAAACCGAAGTATTAATTGTATTAGTTGTGGAGAAATTTCAGTAACTTGTAAATGTGTCACGCAAACTCATTTTTTACCAAATGGTGATACCAATTCAGAAGGTATGGTGTTTGTAAACAAACAAGTGACTATAGTTAAATTTGTGTTTTTCGTTCATTAATGAATAACTTAAAGCAGATAATACAAAACTATGACAATTATTGATGTATTATTATTATTTTTTAATTTCATACACAATATAATTATTTTTTAGATTTGCTTGTAACTCGTTCTCCAATATCAACAGAGACATTTATGCAAGAGTCTACACATGTACAAGATATATTGAGGACATCTTCACCTTCACCGACTGATATATTATCAAGTCAAAATAGCGAAGGTATCTACCCAAGTTCAATATTTATTAGAAGAGAAGTTTTAAGTGATTCACCAAATTCAGATGATTTGTGGAACGATGAGGAGGACAGGAGTAGTCAGAAGTCTGAAGATATGGAGGAAGAGAAGGAAATTGCAGATAGTACAAAACCAAATAATGAGAACCTTGGTATTTCAAGTACACTATTAAATCAAGCCGATTTTGAAAGCAATATAAGTGAAGAAAGTAATTATAATACAAATTTATCACCAGCAATCCCAGATAATCATGAAGATACCAGTTCCAATTTTTTACTCACTCACTCACATAAATGCTCGCACCTCGTGCCTAAAGATGATAACTATGAAGTTCAAAGGACAGTAATATCTGATCAAAATAACTGTATTGTGCAAAGTGATTCAAGTGTTTGTGTGTTAACTGATAGTGAAGAATATTATAAAGAGTGCAATTCACATGATACAAAGTACGTTTTAAATTCAAAAGGTGAAGCTATCGAACCAAGGCCTCAAAATGTATTTGAACAAGAAACAGAAGAAAAACAAACATTAAGCCACAAGTATAAAATTGAACCAAATGAAGATGTGCCAAGTTCAGTTAATGTTGCTAATGTCAAGTGTGAGAATCAGGAAAATGAAGTAGAACATAAAAGATCGTTCAGGAGAGGATCACATGTGTCTTTTTCAGACACTGTGACTACATTTGAAACAGAAAGCTCTCATATTGAGGAAGACTTTTGTGAGGATGACATGCTGAAGACTCATAAATTTGTTGAAGGCTTAGCAACTATTGAATGCAAATTAACTGGAATAAACGAATCTTCTGCTTTAGTAGAATCTCTTGATCTGAAAAAATTAGAAGGCAAAAAGGGTGTTGACTTATTGACAGCAATTGAAGAACAAACCAATGTAAAAATAGCACAAATGGACTTTTCTTCTAGTTGTGATTCTGTAATAATTAGCAGTGAAAAGGAATTTCCTAAAAGAGCACAAAGGACACGTTCTGTTGAATCTGCTCTTCCTGATATTCAGGAAAAACGAAAAAAAAGAAAAGGGATGAAGAGAGCCCGATCAGCAGAATGTCAAGGTTCAGCACCCTTTAAAAAACTGTCTAAAGTTGACGTCAAACAAGGAAAAAAAACTAAAAAGCCAGAAGTGCCTAAAAGTAATCTTAAAGAACCTAAACTTGACAAAAAAGAGGATAAAGAAAAGAGCTGTTCAACTAAAGAAAAAAGAAAGTCCGAATCAGATCATAAAAGTAAATCTTCAAAAAGATCTCTCAAATGTTCCATTGGTATACAGGCTAGAATTTCAAGAGATAATTCTAAACATTACATTAAACTTTTGGATCCAAGGCCTTATCTTATGATTGATGGAAATTATACATATCCCCCTTCTGATGTAGGTGTTTTAATTAACATGCAAATTTTTACTTTATGTTTTTGTTTTTCAGATGAAATTTAAATATCGACGTTTCTTTCACATAGAAACACATTGTAATGGTGGAGCTTTAATTTTGCATGCTTATCAAGATGAGATAAGGCATCTTAGAAATCACGAGTTGAATGAATTGGCTTCCGAATTTTTTAAACTGGCGTTCTCTGAAGAAGATGGTTGGGCTAATTTTGTAATGGCAATCGTTCATGGGTCTGCCTCTTATTTACCTGATTTGTTAGAACATATGGCTCAAAAATATCCACATTTAACTGTTAAAAATGGGGTGCTTAACAGACCAAATGACATCGAAACTACAACTCTAGCTTCCTATAATGAAAACGCCGTTAAACATTACGATAGTGGGACTGTGCGGTATGGACCCCTTCACCAAATAAGTTTAGTAGGCATTGCTCATGAGGAAGTGGGTGGTTATTTTCCAGAACTTTTGGATAAACTGGAAGAAAATATTTTTCTTCAAATGGTATTTTTCCAAGTTTAATTTTGACTTGAATCCATAATAATTACTTTTATTTTCTTATTATTAAACAGACAATGCCTTGGGGGCCTCTTTCTGTTGTCCACATGAATCGTCACGAATCAAACGATGGGCCTATTTTATGGTGTCGTCCAGGCGAACAAATGGTTCCAACTGTTGACAATTCTAGAACACCAATTAAAAGAAAACGGTATGTTCTTTAATTTATATGGGATTTGGCTGATTTATTGACGTAATAAAATTTTAGCACTGGCATCAACGAATTGAGGAATCTTCAATATCTCCCTCGTCTTTCAGAGGCTCGCGAGCATTTGTTTGAGGACCGAACAAAGGCCCATGCGGACCACGTAGGTCATGGTTTAGACCGCAAGACGACTGCAGCTGTTGGAGTTCTAAAAGCGATACATGGTGGAAGGAAAGACGGGAACACCAATCGTATTACAAAAGACGTCGTAGCTTTCGATGCTAAAAATTTTGATGTACTTTCCGAAAAATTACAATTAGATTTACACGAACCACCAATTTCTCAAGTAAATAATTTATAATGTCGCTATATATAATTCCAACTCATTTATTTTCTTTGAACAGTGTGTAACGTGGATTGAAGATGCCAAACTAAATCAACTCCGGAGGGATGGTATTAAATATGCCCGAATAGCTTTACACGATAATGACATTTATTTTTTGCCTCGTAACATAATACATCAGTTTCGTACGGTTACCGCTGTTACCAGCATCGGTTAGTTTTTGCTTTTAATAATCGTGTTTTTTGTTTTCTAATTAGTAACTTTTTTTAGCTTGGCATGTTCGTTTGCAACAATATTATGATGTGCCTGAACAACAAATGAGCGTAGTGGAAGACCAAACACAGGAAAAGGACACAAAAATTAAAGTTAAAATCGAGAAACAGAATCATAAAGCTTTCTCGAAACCTATTTCGGACACGAAATTGAAATTAAATGACAACAGAAAAGTACATTTAATTAAAAACGAAGAAAAGGATGAAACCAAGAAAAAAAGTAGCGAGGGGAAGCCAACAGATCATAGAGAGAAAGAAAATTACGAGAATAAAACAAAATCTGAGTATAAATATCGATCGTCGGATAGATCGAAAGAAGACAGAATTAACAAACATAAGCACGATCATAATAGAGAACATAGAGACAAAAAACACGACAAAAGTAAACATCATCGACACAAAGACAAACATAAAGAACATAAAAGTGACAGCAATCACAGGGATAGGGATAAGAGCACTTCCAGCAACAGCAGTTCTAACAAACACCATCATCGCGATCGTGATTATGATAAAAAACATCATAAATATAACGATCATTATAAAAACAGTGTACAAGAGAAGAAAGTCAATTCTGAATCATTCACAAAGCCTGAGTCTTCGTCGTTGGAGAAGAACCATTCACCGTCTACTAAAAGCTGCGTTCCTAACGAACCAGTACCTTCGTTGCCCACTTCAGGAGCATGTCTAACAACATCGGTAAGTATTTTAGAGAATTCGCCCGAAAAAAAGATAAAAAAGGCCGCAAAAATTATAAAAAGGCCTAGGCTGTCTCAGTCTTCGGACATTCTTGGTGATATATTAAAAGACATGGACCGCAAAGATCCCTTGAAATAGTTGGGGCTGTGCTTTCTTATGTTGTATATATATTATTACTAAATTCTTTAACTGTACATACATTCATCGCTAACCATTTTAAACTTTCTTAAATAGTCGTTATTAATTTATTTTGAAACGTTTTGTACATAAATTAATCAATCAATATTGATGTCAAAGCAGGTACGAATGATTTTTATCATCAACTTGTAGTATTTATTTTTCAAGGACTGATGAAAATTTTACCTTTTAGACAATTTTGTCTTGCCATGCAAATTTCTAGAAATCTGAAATTACTTTTACAATTCATTTTTATTTTTATTAAATGTGCGCAGTGATATTTTTTTGAACGTAATTATATTAAAAAAATTAACAACGACTTTTATGGCACATTTCAACATATGTCTGGTTTTTAATTTGTCACTATTTATATTCGATCTCATCGATTAGGGAAAACGTTATTTTGATGATTATTAGAAATGTATTTGACACTTACAGCAAATATCTAATTTTACCACTGTATATAATGTAAAGGTAATTCTGTACAGTTTTTTACATAGTAACGTTATTGTATAAAACTAAAGATATAAGATTGTTAGAAAATTAGACTATATTACAGCTATATTTTCGTATTACACAGTCAGAATTTATTTACTTTAGGCTATTTAAAACGTTTTTCTATAGTTTACAAGATTTTATTTTCACAAAGAAAATCGTGCACCTTCAATTTTTTTTATGTACATATATATATATATATATCTTTCTCAAATTTAAACATGCTTGGCTAATTCAGGAAAATGTTCACATTTTAATAGATTTCCGAACAAAATAATATTGAAACGTCCCTACAAGCATTTGCTGACCTTGACCCAAAGTTTACAAAAGAAGTCCTTACCATTTCCTGTTACCATACCATATTTTTGACCTGTGATCTCACAGGACCCGAATATTAACTTCAGCTCTTTGTTCTTATTAACGTCAAGAAATTGGTAACTTCTGACAAAAAATATTTCCTGGATTATCCTTCTTTTAGAAAAGGTAAAAAGTTTACATTTTTAACTACAGATAAGTGAAAGAAAAGAAACGAGATTTTCTGACTTGTAAAAACCATTTCAGCATTAAATATTTTAATAAATGTGCTTTTGTACATACATATATTGTATACCTAGAAGATAAATACTGAAATGGTTGAGAGTATTATTTTTGTTCAAATAATTTTAAGTTTTACCATCGTCGCCTATAAGAAGTGAGCACGTATTTATTAGAAGTATGTATTGTATATACTTTTTAATTACCATCAGAAGTTTGTTAATCCCATATATATTTTTTTTCTTCTTTTTTTGCTTAACGGCACTACATTAGCAGAACTGATTGGTTTGCATAGTTATGTTCTTACAATTCATCTTACATTCCAGTCAGTTTATATGTTACATCATTATTTCTCCACAATAAAAAGTAATTTATTTTGTTTGTTTTAATAAACTTCTGAAAATTTTGAAATGTCGCGTATCTATATGAAGTTCATAAAATTAACAAATATTTTGCCTTTTGATAAAAAGTACAAAAGATACTATCTTCTTTTCGCGATAATTATAAACCTGTCCTTGACCTCATTTCCCATATCATTTTGAAAATTCTTTATTCGTAGCAAGAAATATACGTATTTAATTAGATTACGTTTATATTAGTCTAAAGTTTGTTAAATAAATAAAAAAAAACCGTCTCACTTAAATGCATTCAATGTTATATTTCGTTATCTGTATGTAAAAACTTGACAAACAAGATGTAATTCTAGAGTAAAGAAAAAAAATTACAATTCATAATCGCATCTTCTGTATGTGTTCATTGTCTGAACATACAAAGAATCAATCGTAATCACAACCACTATGGTCGCAGATTTTGCAACTATCTTACTAAAGATAGATTCCTATTTGATAGAACACAATATTTTCATTAGCTAACGGAATGCAATGCCCCCAATGCAAAATTACACAAAAACTCGTGGGCAAGCAGTTTTCAAAACAAAAAAGCAGAGTGTAAATAAGATTAATATTAGCCACACTCACAGTATTTGGCAGATAGAATATTATTTAAAACAGCACCTAACTTAGGGTACATAACTTAATAAAAAAAACTCACATGATGAGCGAAAAACATGTATTACAAAAAAAAATTTAATGGAACTTTATCGCAAAATCTCATTTTGTAAATCAACTGAAAAATGGTGATGTTTAAACTCTGTTTAAAAAATTTGACCTCTGTAATTTTTAGTGTGAAGTATACAGATAATGATAAAAAGATAAAAATGAAACTGGAAATTGGATGCTCTCGTGAAAAATGCACCATTCAAAATATTTAATCTTTTATTTACATTCATTTTTCAAATGTTGAGCAAGCAAAGTTGACTATTACTTGCTTGTGTCATTTTATTACATGTTTTTAATTTATTCAATGAGATAAAAAACGAAAAACAATGCAGCACATTCAATCACATCACACTAAATGAAGTACTTACTATATCAGTCATTAATAGTAGAAAATATAACAACAATTTTTTCAAAAACGTTTGGAATTAAATCTCCAAACTAGCTAGGAGCTACTAGATATAACATACACTCATCTGATCTTTTTTTCCTGTTCTCTAAAGACTCTAAACATTCCTAGCGTTGCCACCTCTCCCGATTGGATCGGGAGTCCCGAAATTGTTTCTAAAATTTGACTCGGTTAGAATTAACCAAAAAGCATCCCTCGTTTCAAAATGAAACAATTGTATCTGAAACTTTGAGGCAGCAACCCTAAATATTCCTTATATCCTGAAGTTAAATAACTACACTTTTTGTATCGTTACAAATAGTGAAATTTTTCTTTATAGTGTACTAACTGATGCCTTATAAACTATGCAGCTCGGGAAATCAAGAAATAAGGAATTACTATGGCCTTTAGAGATTATTACAAATAAACGTAATTTTAAAAAGCGACGAGGTAGAGGTTATTGTTTTTAATCCAAAATTAAATATTGACATTCCAATTTACGTACAAGAAAAGTGTAGAGTTTAAGGAACATTAATATTTAAACAAAAAAAGGCAAAATATAAGATAATTAGCAAAATGAAAACTAAACTCTTAATTAACATACGTAAGTTTAGTAACGATTGGGAATTCCTCCATGAAAACTTGTTAATACAGCAAGATTTTAAAACAAACAGTAGATTAGTTAAAAGCATCAAACCCCGTTATATACATCTTTGATTTGCTATAAACTAAATTGCAATCATTACAAGCAAAATCAGAGGAACAACCCAACCCTAAAAACTTAATCTAACTCTTAAAAAACCATTTTTTATGGTTTTATGTTTTACCATAAAAAACTAAAAACGTTTTAACTTTTTCAAGTTCAAACATGTACCCGCCCTCGATAATCTCAGTAAGTTTTCTTAAAACTAACTGATCGATCTACGAGTGTCAAAAAACATTTTCGAAAAAAAAAAAAAAAGTACATGCACCTAGAAACGTTACTGATGTAGAAACAAAAAAAGTGTTTTCAAAATATTAATAAGCACCAAATACCTGCTTTTACAGAAGATCAAATTAAAAATCGTCATAAACAAAATAAAATGGATTTACAAATGAGATACTGATTTTCAAATATGAAATTCAAAATCGATAAGTTTTATATTCACCGGTATTTATGGTAATATATCACTCAAGACATTTATTTAATTTTTTGAAAGTCTTAAAAAGGACATGTTTGTGTTGTGTAAATTCGTGTTGCTACACTCTAACATTAGTTAATGAAAAATATTTATATTAAAGTTACCTCTCGCTCTATAAACTGAAAATAATAGAAAATGTTAAGTTAAAATTTTGTCGATTTCAATATGAAAAGAAAAGACCATATTTCGTTTAAGAAACGATAAATGGGGCTATTCAGTGATAAATTACACCACCACTTCTATTATTATTCGAAATACAATCTTGTTGTTAGAACGAAAAAACTGTTGATAGCAATTATGATTTTATTTATTACTAAAATTTAGCGAACTGCAACAACAGCAAACGGACATAGAAAATCAACGTATAAAAAAAAAAGCAAATGTGTTACTAGTAGGACAAAAGCTTTTGATATAAGAATAACGATTTCTCAGTTCTGACTAGTAACCATCACCGTCTGCAGTCTAGTTATTGAAAAACTGCTGCAATGTTCGAAATTTAGCTACAGGTTTTTTGGCTAGTTATTATTGGAATTTGTACCAAATAATTAACAATTGCAAACGTCATGAGTTAACAAAACGGTAAAAAAATGAACAAAAATTTTGACTTCTTAGCTGAGAGAGGGAAAATCGCGTTCATCATCGACCTTTGGTGCCCTTTCTGCACGTTGTAAAGAGTCATCGTGATCCTCGTTAGCCACACCACCAGCTCCAGCAACAGCAGCAGAAGCAGCTGCTGCTGCTCCTCCTCCACCCCCACCTCCACGGAAACGTTGTTGTGGTTGTTGTCTGTCTCTATTTGGTCTTGCGCCACGTCCAGGTCTTCCTCCTCTGCCACGTCCACCAGTTCCACCGCGTCTACTATCATTGAAATGAATATCAATCTCCAGTATATGTTTTTGCCTCCCAACACGTTGTGGGTACTCATTTTGATCATATTCTTCTTCGTCGGAGTCCTTAAGTGAAAGTATGAGTTAGTACTCTTGTGATTATTTACAACAGTTTTTCTGATAATGATAATACGCAACTAACTATGCCTGCTAGTTAAAACGGTTGTCTACAGCCGCAGCAGTAGATTATCATTTTTAAACTTTTGAATAAAATTTTTTTTAAAATCAATATTGATTTTAAACTTTTTATTTGTCATAATTAGTGCAGAACATAATCTTTGAAGTGATACCTTAATAATTAGTGGTGGTAAAGTGTTAAGGCATGTTGCCTATTAAAAAAAAATTAAGAAATATTAATATTCTGATATTCCCAATAATATTTTATATCAGAACTTTCAAAAATTTAAGAAATACAAATAATATTCTGATATTCCCAATATCTTATATCAGAGCTATTGTTTAAAATACGTTGTGGTATTTAGAAGCAGATTCTCTTTGAGTTATATATATATATATATATATCAGTCTTGTTCATTACTCTATTGAAAAGTTGCATTTGTTTTACAATTATAATGATATATAGAGGCAATATTTTACACTAATGTTAACTTTAATCTTGAAATATCATACCTCAGTCTCTTCTTCCTTTTTCTTCAATTCATACATCTTTTTCCATTGGCTTGGGTCTTCACCTTCTCCGGCCTTACGTATGTTGTATTGAGGTTTTGTACGACCAGCGCGTTGAGCCTCACGTTGAGCTTTCCATTCGTCCAGAGTTAATTCCTTTGGTTCTTCCACTTCCGGAGCAGCTTCTGGTTCAGGTTCACCACTCTCCCTAAAGCAGTTTAAAAATCTTACGTAGCAAAGTAAAATTCTTTTTGTACTTACAAATTACTTACTTATTTTCTCCAGCTGATAATCCAGAATCATTTTTATCACCGTCGCCCCAGGAAGCATCAATTTCTTCAGCCTTGTTCACTTCTCTGAAAAATGAAATTGATTACCACTAGAAACCTTCACAAACCCCAACACTTACTCTATAATATCCTTGTGAGATCCCCAATTGTGTGCACCAGCTCCATCGCGTTTTTCAATGGGTTTTACACCACTAAAAATTCAATAAAGCTTAACAGACTCAAAAAAATTAAGAAAAACTTACGTTTTATCTGATCCACTCTGTCTATCAAACTCCCGTTTTCCTCGTCGTTCAAAATTGCGATTATTCCTAGGTCCGCGAGGTCCGTCTTTACTACCAACATTCCTGTTCCTTGGTCGCCCCTCAAAGCTGTCAGATAAGTCTTTCCTTGGAGGTCGATCATCTCTATCACTGTTTACCACACTTTTTATTAAAAGCACAAGAGAAATAGAAGCTTTAAAGACTTACCGATTTCCATCTACGGGTCCATTAAATTGCCTATCTTCACGATTTCGCCGGTTGTTACGTTCTTCACGATTTTCGTTATTGAACTTATTAAAATTTCTTTCTGGTTTGGTTTCATTGTTAGAGCGTGGATTAGGCTTGGTATCTACGAAGATGCGAGTCAAATAATAAAAAAGGGCATGGAGTAGTTACTTGAATCCTATTACATTAGCATCACATGTGCAATTTACGATGATGGCTACCTACTTACCCTCACGCTTGTTATCTTGGGGCTTGTGGGCCGGAGTTTCTTTATTAGTTTTTTTGGAACCTTGTACCGTCTTCACCTTAGCCGGAACATCCGTCTTTATTTTATTTTCCTTCTCAGAAGCCTTGTTCTTCTTCTTTTGCTCTTTTTCCTGTTCTTTCTCCTTGAGAAGTTCTAACGGATCCGACTCATCATCCAAAAAAAGAGCATATCTATTACGTGTGCCAATTCCATAAGAATTCTCCATTATAGTAGTGGCTACGATTACTCTTCACAACGACAAGATGTTGGAAGATTTATTTTGGCTCTTTCGCCAATGTTTTCACGCACTCATTCAAGACAATATGGCCGCGGCGCTCTCAATAACTTGGTTGGTTTACGAACGTGAAACCTGTTGCCAAATGTAAGCATCTGACGATAAAAGTTTGAAAACAATATTTACTTCCAGGCTCGTTTAAAATCCATAACATGAAACATTAGGGAGCACTTAATAATAATAATTTAACATTTAACAAACACACAATTAGAATTATGAAAAAATAATGTTTAATTATTGGAATTAAAATTTAAATTTTGTTAAAATATGTATACATTTGACAACATTGCTGTAGTACAACTTTGAGTACAACGCATGTGCGAGAAAAACCGGCTGCGTTACAATGCCTTACAGGGCAAGTTATAAAATTTCTGATTTATTTATTATTATTATACTATTCTTTTCAAGAATATTTATCATTTAAACACTGCTTTTTATTCAATTCTTTAATCATTGCTTTTATAAATGACACCATTTATAAAATACTTCAACACAAGGAAAAATATTTAAATTTCAAATATTTTCCAGTGGCGTCTCACACATTTTTTATAAGGGTCTATAAAGATGATAAGACTGCAACGAATTTCGTCTTGAACATTCTTTATTATATATTTTAAAAACTTAGAAATTATTTATACGAAAATAAGTGTAATATTTATTTATTCTTTAACAAAAAAATATACAGATGTAATGGAAACATTACAAAAAGCTGCATTTAAATACAGAGATTTACAAAAAAAAAACGCAAACAGGTACTTATTAAGTACGTCTTAACAAAAACTAGTATACAGAACGTTTTGTTTTAAAGGTACATCAGACTGTTATTTTTGTTCTTCATATTTGATATAAATAGTCATTCATAAAACTTAAGATTTAACGATTTCTGGATGAAGCAAAATATGTCTGTAAGCTCCTCAATCTTAAAAAAAAAGAATTATTTAAGTTAACCAATAATATATCGTATTTCTAAAATACGTTTTTTTTAAAAGCTCATTAAAGACTGGCATGTTACTGACGAAAAAGAAACAAAATAATTTGACAGCTTAAGGTTCTACCTATTGACTACCAAATTTACTTACAATTTTAGAAGTGGGTTTTCCAGCTCCATGTCCAGCCCTTGTTTCAATACGAATCATTAGGGGATTCTTTTGTTGGGGTAAGCGTCCTATTTTGTAATGTAATTCAGCAATAAATTTAAGAGAATGGAGAGGTACTACACGGTCGTCATGATCCGCAGTTAATAGCAAAGTAGCTGGATACTGACCATTATCTAAAAAGAATAAGTAATTAAATTCTATTACCTAAAAAATACAAAAGAAATAATCACTTGGGGGTTCCTGGATATTGTGCAACGGCGAATATTTGTACAGATACTTAAATTGTTCTTCATTATCACTACACCCGTAATCCGATGTCCAGGCGTAACCAATCGTAAATTTATGGTAACGTAACATGTCTAAAACGCTGAAATAAAAGTGTGAAAAAAAAAATTAATAGAAATGTAGATCATTCTTACTTACCCGACCTGACAAATAGCAGCTCCAAACAGCTCAGGAGTTTGATTAATACAAGCCGCAACTAGCAGGCCGCCGTTCGAGCCGCCCTGTATAGTTAACTTATCATAACTGGTATAATTATTTTTAATAAGATATTGTGCAGCATACTGGAAGTCATCAAAAACATTCTGTTTGTTTTCAAAGCGTCCGGCATTGTGCCAGTTTTCACCATACTCTCTACAAAAATATATTTGGAGACGCAAAAAATTTTTTTTGTAAAAGTTTTTACCCGCCTCCTCTTATGTTCGCTAAAGCGAAAATTCCATCGAAACTATTTATGAAAACAAGACGCGAAATAGCAAATGAAGGTTGAACGTTAATATTGAAACCTCCATAGCCATAGAGGAGAGCTGGTTTTGATCCATCATATTCTAGCCCCTAAAGAACGGTTAATTAGAATTCATTATAAAAATATGAAACTATATGTGAAAATTTTACTTTTCTGTGTACAATAAACATGGGAATTTTAGTTCCATCTTTGCTGTTATAAAAAACTTGTTTGCTTTCATACATGGCAGGATTAAAGTCTCCAACTTTGGTTTCATAAAAAATCTGCAATATTGTCTTTTAGTTTTAACATAATGATTAACTATTTGTAACCTACTTCTGGCTTAATTTCTGGTTGTGAAAAATCCACTCTGTATATTATATTCGGAGTTAAAAATGAATAAAAACCATAGAACATTTCTGTATGATCTTTTTCACCTGACATACCAGTAATGGTACCTAATTCTACTGGAAAATCTAAAACTTTCTCCCCATTCTCAAGTTTATGAAGTGACAAAGTGTTCTTAAAATAAAAAATTAAATTAAAAAAAATAAGTAATACATAATTACTTAATGAAAAGTTACTTTAACATCTCGTAGATAACATATAACTATATAATTATTGTTAATAGGATTAGCCCAATCTAAGACATCTTTTGGATGTTCTGGGACCAAAGGTTCCCAATTTTCCTCATTAGGATTGTTTAGATCAATAACAATCAACCTATAATTTGGGGCATCCTTATTGGTACGAAAAATACACTTGCTGCCATTATTTGTAATGTACTGAAATCAAAAGTATAATTTTTTTATGTGATAGGTAAATAAGTAGTTGATGGTATATACTTCATAATCAGCCTTAAATTCAGTTACAATTTCCTTCTTCTTCAATAAAGTCTTGATTTCAGTGTTCTCTTGCAAATCACAAACATAAACAAGATTATTTTTACACCCTATAACTGGAGTCAATATTAGATAATTTCCACAGTCACTAACAAGTGCACCTCTAAAATTAAAACAATAATATAGATAAACATCTGTACACAATTAATATTTTTTAATTATTTACATTCTTATTTGCGGATTATCAAACTCCACCACTAAAATATCATCTGACTGGTCAGTACCAAGTCTATGATAATAAAGTTTTTGGTTTTCACTTTGATTTGTTTCTGAACCATCAGTTTTGCCTTGTTGGTTTAGATAAGCCTTAAAAACAAGGATTATTAAGGTAAAGTAAACAATTACTTTTTATACTAACCCCATAAAAAAAGCCAATATTGTCGTGGGTCCATGTCATGGGAGAATATTTAACTTTTTTAAGCAGATCAGGATAGTCATCTCCTAAAAAATTAATTTGTAAAAAGAGTAATTACAGAAATTGATGTAGTAAAAATTACCAGTGTCTGTATTACGAAATTTTATCTCCAACCAATCAGAACCACTTTTGCTCAATCCATAAGCTAGAGTTTTACCATTTTTTGAGAACTCAGAACCAGACAATGAGACTGTCCCATCTTCTGATAATGTATTAGGATCTAAGAATACTTGAGCTTCATCATGTAATGTATTTTGAACAAATATCACGCTTTGATTCTGAAGTCCTAGTTAAAAGAAAATAAGAAATAGCTTACTACAGTACATCTCATAAATAAGCATACCAGAATTTCTAAACTGGTAATATTTCCCTCCTCTCTGAAAAGGATAGGAGTACTTTGGATAATTCCACAGATTAGTAATTCGTTTATTAATAAGTTCTTTGTATGGACAACTATTAATATAAGGTGTAGTAACTGCATTTTGGGCATCCACAAATTCTTTAGTTTCTTCTGAATCGGGATCTTCTAAATATCTATAGGGATCAATTATCTAAAATAAAGGAACTTTAATCATGACTCAACAGATATATTTTAAAATTTAAAATTCTAACCTCTACACCATGATAAACATCTTTAACTGATTCGTCTCTTCTTGCAACTGGATATTTAAAAGACATTTTATTGGAAGAATGTAATAGTGAGGATGCTGAAAAAACCCTACAGAGCTGTACCCTTAAATTTACTTTATCAGTACTGCAGATTATAATTAAATAAACAAACTTCACACTTGCCCTTACCTAAAATTTAAACAACGAAATAACACATGCATTTAAAATTACATTGAAGAATACTTTGAGATCTTGAATAGAAATGATATCAGGAAGAAATAAATTTACATTAAATAACTACAGCTGGTTAAAAATAATGAATGAATGAAAAAAGAGGGAATTAATTTAGAGCAAACAGTAGTATGGCGGGATCTACAAAGAGGGCTCAATTATCAAACATGATGACATTTAAGTCATTTCACGTTACGTTAACTTAACCTAGCATAGACAAGAAAAAATCCTAGTAACTTGTCTATGATAGTATCTCAGCAAAGAATTATCTCAGTTGAATGGAAACTTTTGGGACATTTTGTAATCGTAATATCCGAGTGATAGCAGGGTATATGTATAAAATATGCATACGTATAATGTTTGTGTAATGGTGTAATATATGCGTAAAGATAGCAAAAAAGCTTTTCTTAGTTATTTATCATGAACCATATTTTTTGAGGTACATATAAATATCAAAGAAGACAATTTTTGGTGCCCTGTTTGTAAGCGGCACCTGTGGGCAAAGATATAGAACTGTTGTTATGACATTCTCAATGAACACACTATCTATGGTGATGCATTAGCGTAGTTTATTATGTTATGTTATGTTGGCCATATGTAACTTTGTAAATTCGTTCGGTCAGTGATATTTAATAATGAATCATTTTAATATTATACAAAGTTTAAGAACTTTATTGGCTATAAATATGATAAATAGTTAAAAGAAAAAGGGTTTAAACTGCTACAAATGTTGTCATATAGCTTTAGTTAGCGAATCACCCTTAAAATTGAGAATTATTTTTTGACGTATCCTTTTGACAAATATACACCATGCCTAGCTTAATCGGAGTTTCAGAATTTGTGGAGGAAACGAAAGAAGATTATAATTCTCCTATTACATCCACATTTGTATCCCGCATGCAGCAATGTCGAAACACAATAAATGCCCTGGAAGAGGTTAGTACCTTCTCAGCGACTGATGTAAATAAAAGGGGCAGTGTCCCCTGTTAGGCTCAATTTGTTGATACCGAAACAGATTCTATTTTTAAAATTCTAGACTTTTAAAGAAATATTTGCTTGGTAAATTAAGTAAGTAAATTGTTTTAGACATTGGATTTTGATAGAGATGGCCTGACAAAAATGAAAAAGGCCATAAAGGCCATATACACATCCGGCAACAGTAAGTATTATTTTAATACATTGAAATTTCGATAAAACTTATTAATTTCTAGCTCATGTTGATAATGAGATGTACTTAGTTAGAGCATTAGAAAAAATTGGAAGTAATGCCATACCAAAAGATCAAGAGGATGACATAGGAGCTGCTTTTATAAAATTTGCAATTGTTACTAAAGAACTGTCTGCTCTAATGAAGACTCTCATGCAAAATTTAAATAACATTGTCATGTTTCCCTTAGACAATCTTCTTAAAGGTGATCTGCGGGGTGTTAAAGGTGACCTGAGAAGACCTTTTGATAAAGCATGGAAAGATTATGAAAGCAAGTATGTTAAGATTGAAAAAGAAAAGAAACAACAAGCAAAGGAAGCAGGACTTATTCGATCAGAAGTTACCAGTGCAGAAGTTGCAGACGAAATGGAGAAAGAAAGGAGATTATTTCAACTACAAATGTGCGAGGTTTGTATTAATTTCATATAATACAAAAGACAAAAGGAATTAATTATATATTAACATTTCAGTATTTAATAAAATTTAACGAAATAAAAACCAAAAAGGGCATTGATCTCCTCCAAAATCTTGTTGAATACTACCATGCACAAACAAAGTAAGCTTAAAGTAAATTAAATATCAGTGTGTTTTTGTCATTTAATAAAGTATTTTTAGTTATTTTCAAGATGGATTGAAGACTATAGAACACTTTGGTAGTTATGTAGCAGATTTAAGTATTAAATTGCAAAAGATTAAACAAAAACAGGAAGAAGAAAGAAGAAAACTCACAGACCTTAGATCTTTATTAAGAACAGTTCCAGGTATTGACAAAGAGGTAAATATGTTTGTTTTAGTTAATAACAAGACACATGATTGAAATTTGGATTCTATCACCTTTCAGAATAATTCAATGATTGATAAAGCTGCAGTTTATTCATTACATCAGTTACAAGGGGACAAGCATCACGGAGTTACCAGGAGTGGTCATCTTCTGAAAAAATCTGAGGGTAAAATGAGGCGGGTATGGCAGAAAAGAAAGTGTTGGGTACAGGCAGAAGGATTTCTTGATATATGTCATGCTGACGAAAGTAAACCACCAACGCGAATAAATTTGCTCACTTGTCAAATAAAAATGGTACCTGATGATAAAAGAGGATTCGATTTGATATCCTGTACGCTAGTTAAACAAAAGTTTGCAAAAGTTTTCTACAAATGTTTACTATTTTTTAGATAATCGAACTTACCATTTCCAAGCAGAAGATGAAGCAGATCAGCATGCATGGATGTCTGTTCTTGTTAACTGTAAAGAGATGGCTTTGATGAAAGCTTTTGATGATAGTAGTAAAAGTGGTGGAGATAAAGTTAATCATAGTTTGATAGAACTCCAACAGGCTATAATTAGGTTCATTCAAAGAATACCTGGAAATGATCATTGCTGTGATTGTAACTCTCAAAACGGTATTAAATGCATCTCGTTTTAGAACTCGCATAATAATTGCTTTTTTTCACAGATGTCACTTGGTTATCAACGAATTTTGGTATAATTGTGTGCATTGAGTGTTCAGGGATACACAGAGACTTGGGCGTTCATATTTCTCGAATTCAATCCCTTACTTTGGACAATGTAGGTACTAGTCAGTTGTTATTAGCGAGGTTTATGACGAACCAAGCTTTTAACGATATCATGGAAGAAAATTTACCATTTGGAAATAAGCCTACGCCGTCCAGTACAATGTGAGTTTGATTAATTTAATTTTACATTTGATAAAAATAATAAGAGTAATTTTAGGGAAGAGCGATTTAACTTTATAAGAGCGAAATATATTGAAAAACGTTACGCTATGAAAACAGGTAGCAATGAACATGATTTGGAAGATGCCGTTAATAACGGGGATTTGGGGTTGTTGTTGCAAGTGTTTGCAGAAAATGTCGATCTCAATATACCCCTACCATCATCCGTAATTAACTAATTATAATTATAATTAACATATTTACTACACGAATTTATTATTTTTTTTTAGGAAACTGGTGAAACATCTTTACATCGAGCTATTGTGCGAGAAGTGGGAAAATCGTTACCAGTAGTTGACTTTCTAGTGCAAAATATGTCGTCTCAGGGGATCGATAAACAGACAGCACTTCCTGTGGTGCCTGATTCCATCGGTTGTAACACTGCTCTGCACCTGTGTGCTCTCTATGACAAAGTGGAATGTATGAAACTACTTTTACGCAGTGGAGCTGATACTGCTATCAGAAATTCCCAAGACAAAACTCCTTTGGATATTGCAAAGGAAAGGGGTCATTATCAGTGCCAAGAATTGGTAAATACATCGTTTTGTAGACTAAAGAAATAACGAATTACAGTATTTATTTTTATAGTTACAAAACAGTGCTAATAGACAAAAACATTTGTTCGATAATATTAATATTGATTGGAACTTGTCACACGAAGATGGCTCGACCGATTTCTCAGATGATGAAACGATTATAGACGATCGAGTAAGTTACGTGGAATACATATTTTTAGAAGTTAATTTTTAAATTTGTTCCAGAATGGGTCTTTGACTCCTGAAAAACGTAACAGATCCAGACCACCGAGTTACACAGGGGGAGAATCTCCAGTAACATTAAGGTCTAGGTCTTCAACATGTGATAGTCTTCAGTCTAGCAGCAGTCCGAACAGTAACAGTAAACAAATGCCACCTCCACCTCCGCCACAATCTAGAAAACCTGTGATACGTAAGCATTTTTTTCAAAATAATATATTTTTCTCCAAATATCAGTTTTGAAAGGGTTTTACTTCACCAAAATTAATTATTTAGACATCATTTTAAAAAAAGTCTGAAATAAAAACAGAAACTTGTTCGCACAGGTTTCTTTTGAACGTTGTAAAATATTCTCTTTGCATAACGTTATTTTTTTCTTCTTTATAACGTTTATAGGCTGTCTGTATTTTTATATTGGCACAGACTAAAAACAATATACGTTTTTACGGTAATTATTACTCTGGTATAAAATATTGGGGATATCAGAGAATTGCCGAATAAATTATTTCCTTTAATACATTACCAAAATTAAATAAGGAAATATCATTTTAATGATTACGCTCGAAAAACGAACAGAAAGTTTTAAATTGCCTTTTTTTTGCACTGTTGCTTCAACTATAGACAATGATGAATAAATGACGAATGTTTCGATGAGTAGTAAATTTCTTGCAGCAGCAAATGTTCATGGTAGTTTAAAAAAAAGAGTGGCTCCTACGCCCCCGGGTGGTTCTCTCTATGGTCCGTCGGTTTCAGGGATGACGCAGGCCGCTGCCGTTAACATATACGGTACTTTGCCCAGTAATCATAGTCGTACCCCTTCCGATCCTGCAATAGGTGGTTATCACACCCTCAGCCACACTCATAAACGCTCTCCTAGCAGTGATTCCAGTGCCAGCCGATCTGTGATACATATTGGTTAGTTTCTAGTAAAGGAAGAAGTTAAAACACAATATTTTTATTTAAGTTCTTCCTTAACGTACTATGTCATTTCTTTGTGCCAGAATGTTAAATGTTTTTGACTTTTTTAAATAGGTAATAAACTAGTCATTCCCTGCGATGGCAGGGGTTCTGATAAGCACTTGTTAAAGCGTCCTCAAAATCCTCCACCGCCAGCACCTAACGTGAACTCAAGTAATAGATTATCAAATGGGAGGTCAACAGAAAGTATAACTTCTGTGACATCAGACGTGGATTTGTCAGGGGGGCCGGTACCCCCTCCACGTAGGGTAAGTTTGATTATTTTTCCTTTCTATGGTATTATAAAAATATTTTTTTTTTGTAAATGTTATTTATCGTCGTCTTTTGTTTTCGTTTTTTTTTTTTTTTAATGAATATGTATGTAGAATATTTAGGATGATTGGTTTGCAGAGAAAAGACAAATGTCGTTTGGAGAGTTGTACTGAAGAGAGTGTCATGACAACTCCGGTAAAAACATTGTTTTTAGCATGTTTTTGTTTAAAAGGCATGCAAATCATCCATCTAGCGATTATGTGTGTTTTACATATGCATACCTATCTTGGGCAGTGCTAATATCTTCAAATTACTTGTTGTTCACTGTTTTTTCTACCACAGTTTATTTTCAAAAAAGTGTTGGTTTTTTTATTTATACTTTTTTACATTTTGCCTTAACAAATGCTGTTTTGTTTTCGTAACCGTTTTTTAAAAAGGTAAAGTTTAATAGGTCTGGGTAAGTTATTTGGTAATAAAAGAATGTTAATTTTTTTTTATACCAGTTAACAGTGTTGAAACACTTCTTTTGACAAAGTAATACGTAAATTATATACCTTACAAAAGCAAAACGTTTACTATTCTGTTAATTATAGCACTGCACACCTGTGTTTAACATTTATTTGATTTTTAAAAATGCCATTGTATTTTAAATATTACAAAAAAGTAAATACAGCCAAATAAAAAACATCCATCATGTAACGATCAATTAATTTAATGGGTTATTACAAATTTTAAAACCAGAAATATAATTAAATAGCATTAAAGAAAACCGTATCTAAAAAAGGTTTTCGTGCTTTTGCCTTCTATTACTTAATTGTTTTAGATTTATATTTCTTCAATTATTTTCTTAATTTGAAAATAAAAATTGTAGTACATTTGGAATTTTCCATTTCTGGTACATGAATGAAATATGACAATTAATAAGGTAACAGTTTTTTTGACTATTGATACTTTCTGAAGGCATCCGATTCGCCCCCGATGAAGTTAGCATCGAGTCCCGTGTCTACAGCGTCGCTGTCATCTACGCAATCAATTCCTGGAAGAATATCGTACATGCCGAATGGGGCTGGAATTAAGCGTTGTCGTGCATTATACGACTGTCAAGCGGACTACCCTGATGAACTTTCTTTTCGCGAGGGTGAAATAATAAGGGTAATTGAAGAGCAAACGGATGACGAAAATTGGATGAGAGGGGAGATCGAAAACGAACCCAAACGGAACGGAATGTTTCCCATAAGTTTTGTGCATATGTTGCCGGACTAAATGAGTATGTTTTTGCAAAGTTGCGTCTAATAAGAATGGCTCTAACTAAAGATAAATTAACGTGTTATTAGTAAGTCGTGAACATAACCCAGTACCTACCTAATCATTTTCATAATAGCAAAGAAAATTTAATATACTTTAAGTCACTTTCTCTAGTGACAATAGCTAGATGCGCTGAAGTGGCGCTCTCTATCACTTCCATAAGAATTACTTGACTGACTCTCAAAGTTTTATGGAGCGCCCTGGTGAGTTTGGATGTTGTCAATTTTATTGACTGAAAGGGGGTTTGTTTCGTACGCATTTTTTTAATTTTTGAATTTAGAATGTATATTGAATTTAGACGTTTCAAGGATGCGATGTGTTATTTCTTTTGTTCAGCAGTTGCAGTCCTTCTGAAACGCTTGTAGTATGTTGTATGTATATATGTAAGTCATTTCAAGACATATGGTTTTGTATATAGTCGAATTATTTTAAATAACGATCGGTTACTATTGGAAGTGCAATCCAGTGTCTTCGTGTATGTAATTCACGTAGCGTTCGACTGCTAAATACGTAAACCTTTGTGGTTTTTATTGGTTACCTTATTGTTTAATTACTATCGAAAGAAAAATTATACCTACTGTTGCGTTGAGTCAAAAATTTCTATTTTTTGTCGTACGAAAAAATTGCACAAAAAATTGCACCTGCAGTAAGTATTTTACTTTATAGTTTGAATACGAAGAAGTACCTAATTTAAGTTTTTTAAACTTCAAATATTCCTGTTATTTATTTTTAAATAACAATATACGTTGCGTTAGTATTCGTTTAATTTGTTTTTCTTTTGGTACTCATAAATTATATTTTTCGTTTGTTAGAGTTGAAGATGAGTTTTTTATAAGGTACAATTATTTAACACAATATTTCTGTGCCCATCAAAAGTCCTAGCCTTCAGTTTAGTTATTTTGAAACAAATATACTAAAGAGACTATAATGTGTAATAGGTTCCTAGAGAGTCAGTTTATTGTAAAAAAAATACCTCGCAATGAAAAAATTGTGTTACATACATCTTATAATTGTTTCATTAATTTTGTTAATGAAAACAATTACAACAATGTTTTTACGATTGGGATAAGCAAAAAGTATTGTAAGGAAGGACTTTGGATTAGCACTGCAATTCTTATCATTACTACTCCTTTAACTGCAACTGTAGATTCAATATTTTGTTATTTAAAATTTTACAGATATATAACAAACTTATAGATTTATATTTAAATATAATAAACAAATGCATAATAGTTTTTGGTTGGAAGCTTACAAATTAAAACGAGTTCGTAATATTAAAATTTTTATTTACATACATAAGAAAGAAATGAGCATGTAAATAATTACTTAATATTTTATTATTAGTGAGACGTGAAAGTAATGTACTTATCAGATTAACAGGATTGACTTGTAAGCTTTTACCGTATGGCCTATAAAATCAAAGACATATAAATACATTATATTTTTAATGTTTTAGACAAATAAGCAACGAGATAAACAATTACGTTAACCCTTTTCATTTCTTAGCTATTATTATAACAAAAGGTTGTATATACACGAAGTTATCTTTGGTAATTGTGTCGTTTTACGCCTTGAAATTTTAGTATCGTGTATTCGTCGTTCTGAGGAGGAATATCTATGGACCCAGAAAACCTAATTACACATATTTTTTTACTATGAAACCCCAATCAACGGAAAGAAAATGTAAGGTAAGATTTATGGCTTTCACAGCCGATCTTTTGGTTTTTTTTTGTAATCGCAGTTTTGGTTGAGGAAGGTACTCACTTGCATTTTTAAAGTGAAGTACAACACTAAATTTTCAAGGGGTGATTGTTAAACGATACCACTACCTTATCTTTACATAAGAGTTATGTATTGAGTGTAATGAATATTGTTTGACTGATGTACCTTTTTGCCATTGCAAGAAAAAAAAATGTAGTGGCATGTTTGTGTCAGAAGCCATATTTTTGTAGAATTGTATAAATATATCTTGTATTGTCCCTCATACATTACCATACCAAAGATGAAAAGTCTTATTTTCGGATATAAAACTGTAGTTAATTAAATAAATAATTTATAAATATTATGTACATATATTTTTAGATACACGTTTTGATTTAGTTATGAAATGTGTACGTATTTATTTTACTCCGCAAGTTTCACATACGTCTGTATAATAGTTATCTTAAACTGCTCATTTTACTCTTTTATTGTGCAAATTTTCATATGCACCAATTAACAGGACTCTTTCTATCAAAAATAAAGTAATTCAAACATAATTTCTCTTTTAATTTAACACAACAGCTATTATTACAACATTACACTTTACAGGAACTGTTTTTATTTAAAATCAATTACTTTATCACTATATTTTATTTTTTTAATTTCAGGATTCCAATGTATGGACTTCTTTTTATTTATTTTACAGGATCTCCTCAAAAATTGATTGTAAATGCACAGGACGTCGGAGTATAATCGTACAAGAAAACCAGAGGTGTGAAAGTACTTTGTTAAAAAAAAAAATAAATAAAAATACCGAATACTGCGAATTGTTTTATTTCATGGAAAACTAAAAATGTTTTTATTTTTGTTTTTTATTTTTAGTTATATTCTACACCAATAAAACGATTTTTAAGTTTTGTTTTTATTTTCAAGTTGTCGATATTAAATAACAAACCAACACTTAGCAATTAAAATAACACTCTTTTTAGTTTTTATACTTCCCTTAAGTATAATATACTAATTTTTGAGAAAAGGGGTCTTGTTATTTTTTCTTGTCTTTGTGAATGTTAAATATAGTTGAAATAATAAATTTTTATTTCGCAAAGTGCGCACAAACATGCTAATGTGAATTATCCAATAGCTTTTGATGTCCATATTTGTGCTACTGTTATGTGTTCTTTGTAGGGAATAATATTTAGAAAAAAATATTGTTTATTTCAATATACTGTCATTGAATTTTTTAACAATTCTGTTAAATCATCCACTGACTGCTCTCGTGGTGCCAACTTTGTAATCCTTTTCTGCAAATAAACATAAAATAATTGTTTGATACTTAAGTTTCCATAACAAAATATTAAAATACATTTAATGAACAAATAAATAAAGCGTTTATTAAATATAATTTGTGGATATTGACATTGACTTTTTATTATTGCTTTGTTGTTGTAGATTATACGTTAAATGACCAAATTTTAATTAAAAAACCTAAAAAACGGGTATGCAAGGATGACGTATGATTTCGATATTTGTTTAAAAAATTCGTCTAAAATTCATATACAGTGCAAATAAAACGCAATTAGTCTAAGCAGAGCCATATTTACAAAAATAATTCTTTTTTTTTTGGAAAAAAATATTTTGTTTCTTTACTCCAGGACCAGGGGCTCTACAGCGCTAAAATTTTGCAGAAAAGTTGACAGTACTAAAACGCATTTTATAATAAATAAAAAAAATTAATTTTGTGTCACGGACTTTCTGTCTATCCAAATTATTTGAAAATGGTGAATGCGCCAGACACCATATAATTTCGATTAGAAACTCACCCTCTTTCAAATTAGAAGACACAATTAGCTATTTATTCTTTACGTATTAATTTATTAAACAACAATTTCTTTTAATTTGCCTTTATACTTTTTTTTGGTGTCAAATTTTAAGATCTTTAAAGGTTTTAAATAAAAAATAAGTAGGCATACCTGAGGTAAAGTACCATCCACAAGCATGGGCACATCATTTTCAGTGTATTCTAAGGCCGTTAATCCGTTTTCGATTTTAATTTTTTGCATGTACGTCCTTATAACATCAGAAAGAATAAGTCCAGCGTCGTCCTTTTTAGCATTCAGCACATTTGCACCAAGTAATCCTGCCGCTTTTAAATGTCTTTCTGGACACGTAGGTGCCGTGAACTCGAACACTGTCGGGGATGTTACAACAACCGACAGCCCGTGTGGGATAATCGAATGATCCCTTCTAAAGCACAATTTTATTATTAAAACCGACTTAATTAATTAATACACTTTCAAGTTCGTCTAATATACGTGCCTGTAACCTTCAGGTTTAAAATTCTTTACCATACCAGCAATGGGGTATGCTAAAGCATGACATAAGTGGACGCCAGCGTTTCCGAATCCTACACCGGCCATGGACGCTGCCAAGTGCATGTTATACCTCGCTTTCTTGTCATCAGCGTGAAATACTGACCTGTACTTAAACAAATAATTACGAAAATAAAATTGACTGCTAATATTTTCTTCACCTCTCAAAGTATTTTTTTATTGTGCTTAACGCAAACTGTGCCCAAATATCAGAGACAGGATTTCGTCCTTGATAAGTTGGTCTTTGAGAAGGGTTGCTAGGTCTTGGTGTTCTCTCTGTGTAGGGCAGAGCGGTAAAAGATTCCAGAGCGTGGCAAAAAACGTCAAATCCAGAGTAGGCACTAACTCGTTCGGGTAATGTTAAAGTATGTTCTGGATCTATAAGTCCCAGTATGGGTCGAAGATATTTTCCTTGTATCCCAGTTTTAGCTTTCATGGGAGTGTAGTCGAAGATTGCGGCTGCGGTGGTTTCACTTCCACTTCCAGATGTTGTAGGAACTATGTAATTGGGAAGTTTACTTAAAAATAATTTGTGGTGTAGGTGTAAGGTCTCATTTTTTACTTGCTATCAGTGGCTTAAGTGGTTTGTCGATAGTTCTTCCTTTTCCTAAAGGACTGTTTACGAAATCTAAGAAGTCCGCGTGCGGATAAGTCGAGTATAAATTTGCAGCTTTTGCAGTATCAATTACAGAGCCTCCTCCTACTGCTATGAATCCGTCAAAATCTGACTCAATCGCGAATTTCGCTGCTTTTTTAAAACTGAAAAAACAACATTCATTGAGTGTTAGATATTATTGTTCAATTTAGGTAACAAAAATTAAAAAAAAACAAACGGGATGGGGGTCGTAGCAGAAACGTCCTCGTCGTGACCCCTGGGTACTGGTTCATAGATAATTTTATGAACTTGCCAATTCTGCTATGTATGTATTTGTCATAATACATCAATTTTTTGTATTTCATGACAATATTGTAGTGAATAAAATTTTTTTACATGCTTCAGTTTTTATTAATCTTGATATTATTTAAAAATGTTTCCTGTTGATGCGGTGTTTTGTTTTGTTTATAAAAAATTATCGATTTCATTCATTTTTGTTTGGTATTGCGGTCTGAAAGGTCTTTTACTCAAGGTTCAATCGTAGTACGTATATTTACTATTTCCTACACAAAAGTTTATAAACACTTGCATTACAATGGTGTTTATATTTTGGTTTTGTTGCAACAAGTTTTTAATTTCCTCATTAAAGTAGACGTACCTATATTCAGTTTGTTCATTCATTTTGCAGGGATTCGAGTATTATTTCTCATTTTACTAAAGTATGTTGCAGTTATTTGCAAATTTCGTAAAAAGCTGACTAATATTATTTTGAGAAATAAGATAAATTATTGATCGATAACTTTCAAAATAAGCTACTTACGTAAACAGTTTAATTGAAATTATGATATTAAAATGACACCTACTTCAAAGCAATTTCAACGAATTACACAAAATAAAATTAATTAATATTTTACCTTTCCTCGTTAGGTTCAATACGAACTTGGTCATAGACTTCAAATTGCACTTTTTGTTTCGCTAAAGAATCCAGAGTGGCTTTAAGGGGTGGAAGTTTCGAAATGTTTGGGTCAGTGATAACACAAACATTTTTTAAATTTAAGTTTAAAACATCTAGTCCTACTTCTTTTGTGACTCCTGGTCCAAAACGTACTGTCGGGGATATTATCTAAAATGTTAAGGGAATTTATTATTCGTGGTGACTGAAATTAATAAAGGGTATAAAGGGTGTTCTTTTAAATCTATATAAATGTGGTATATCATTATCAATTTACGTGTTTGAGATAGGGAAACAAATATAAAAAAAAAAAGAAATCATAAGTAGTAATCTAAAGCGCAATATCAGGTAACAAGTAGGTACTTACATACTTATATGGATTAAAATTTTATAAGAAAGATAAACAAATTAGAACAATGTAATACATAATTATAGAAGTTTTTATGAAAAAATTATTATTTATGATTTTAGTCGTAATTAGAAATACATATAAAAGTAGGTATATTTATTATAATACATAAAAAACGATTTCGTAGAAAATTATTGGAGGTAGGTAGGTAGTTCAGGCTAATTGTTTTAAATATTGTTTCGCACGGGTGGTCGAAAGGTTTCGAGGGTAGTTAGGTACCTGCTAAATTTCCTAATTCTAGGAACATGACTAATTTAGTTATAAGAATTCTTTGTCAAGTTATATACGGTAATAGAATTTATAAAGCCCTGAATTTCTTCGTACTTTTCATACTGGAGAATAAGATAAATAAAGAAAATAATTCGAAAACGATTTATAATAAAAAAATACCTCAAATGCATACTCCTTTTCGCTGCTGCTCTGTTCAGAAGAAACAGGAGAAAAAATAGCGGTGGATGTGTGAGTTGGGCATCTACACCTAAAATTATTTTTTACTTAAATCGATAATTTGTCATTCTGCTCTCATAAAGTATTTATTAAAATTATCCTTGGGGTTTTGATAACACTATGTATTAAATATCGTCGTTACCTTGTATACAATGTCAATACAGTACAATGTTAAGCAAATTGTTTAACGATATGAAAACATTTTTGTTTTTTATTTTAAGAAATAAAACAATCCCACTTACGATACTGCTGATACTTCTAGCAATAAATTCAATGCTTTTGTTCTTAGGTTCATCTTAAATTAGACAAAGTCTTGTTCCACTGGTATTACGTTGTTTTAACTAAATATTATATTATTGGTATCAAAGTTCGTCTTTTATGTATTTTATCTGTAAAAAGTTAGTTTGTCTATTATCTACATAAAGTACTTAAATAAATAACGTGCACTAATTTAAAAAATGCACATATTATATCTCGAAGTAAATAAGCTACATATGTACATATTTGTTTTATTTGTGGTTTACAGTCAGTTTTATTATTATATACTTACACCACTCTGAGTAGGTACTACTATCTAAAAAAAAAAAAGAAATAAACAAAGTAGGACACTGCTCTTCAGGTCGCAGTAGAATTTTTTTTAAATTTAATTTATTCTTTAGTTAAATTAAATTTTTTATACTATATGTAGTTTAATTATTTGCTACCTATGTGCATTTTTTTAAACAATATAAGGAAGTCGGTAGGCAGTATTGATAAATACATAACTATGTGCAACAATAATAACGCAATTTTTTTAATACAGTCCGTAGGAATACCAGCAATAACAATTAATTATATTGCAGGCAGTTGAGGTGTGTAAAAATGTTTAATTATGTATTTACAAGCAGCATGTCGTACTAGATAATGATGTGATGTTGCTCATTTTACTGTAAATTCATTTTTTTCAAAGTTAATTTTTTTTGGTATTCTAGAAATTTTACGAGTCAACAAATTCATCATAATAAGTAAAATATAATGTTCTATTTATCTTAACATAAAATCCAACGATTATTGCTCAGCTAAATGTTTATTTTTACACGTATTCTACATAGATACGTTCGTAGAATTATTTTTGTCGTCATATTTTGCAATTTAAAGTTGATAGCACATTTTTAATGCAATCGGTTTTCAAAAAAGCTCATTACCCGTATGTTGATATTTAATTACTAAATGCATTAATTTATAGTGCCTATACACGTACGTAGGTACCTAATAGACAAATGGTAAAATTAAGAAAATAAATGTGTTAATGTTTAATATTTTTGATGTCTCAGGCAAATTACGACTTTTTATGAAACTTTTCATAATTTTAAACCTCATATATGATGACAAATTTATGACCGAAACATTTTATTAACCTTATCAAGAAAATTCAGTTACCTACCTATTCTAAATTGAGGATGAAAATTGAGAAAACTTATTTATTTATTTTTTTCAGTAATTTTGAATTGGGTTGATAAAGGTCATATATGAATATCAATAAATTTAATGGATCTATAGAAACGTTTTCTATTCATTATTTTTAAGTACCTATATTAATTACTGCAAATTACTTTGTTTACGTAGAACTTACTTGTAATAGATAAAAAAACATTAATTTCTAGATAAGTACCTAAATTTTTCATTTTTAACATTTGTAGTTTTTGTTTCTATTGTAGATATGTATGTACGATTAACATATGGTTGACATTGACTGTTATTATACGACATTAAAGAGAATTATGCAATTGTTTAGAACGTTTTGAGTGTTTCAAATTATCCAATTTAATCAAGAATATCTTCTTGCCATACGAAATGTTTTAAATTAAATACGTGGGCATAGGCAATGAAAAATAAATAAAAAGTACAAACCGAAATATGCAAACTGTTTTATCTAATAATAAGAAAGAATGATAAATTTTAATTTACGGAAAATTGTGACTAATCAAAAATGAGTAAGGTTAGGTATTTGAATATTTTTTGGAAATAAAAAAAGAGAAATAATTAAATAACAAAATATATTGAAGAAAAAATGGTACACGAATTTATAAATTATATACCTACGTATACAGGGCGTTGAAATTTTATAAGCACCTCGCTACATTCGAAATGTTACAAGTTAATACTATTGTTAATACCACTAATTACTTAAAATTTACATTTAGTCTATCAATATTTGGATGTGTTTCTCTAAAAATTATCGAAAATAGCTCATTCAAGGGATAGAAGTGTGCACAGTGGGCAGCTTTTGATATCTGCTTACTTTTGGTGTTGGTGGTCCGGACCGTTCTTCAGATAGTTGCTGGTAGACGGATCCACTGTGTTTTTTCAATTTATTTCCAGTGCTCCATTGCGGGATTTTAAAGTGTGGCAGATGCCCATTCTTTTGGGAAACTAAAGCCCCTCGCGAACGAAGAATTAACAGCATTACATTGGCCGCTATCAAAAGAACCGATGCTGCAGTCAATATAAAGACCAGCGTTGGAGATAAATAAGCGAACGATTCTTCAGTTTTCTTCTCTTTCAAAAGTCGCGATTCAACCGCTAGTTTTTGCAAGTCAATCTCCGATTTGATTTGCTCGAACAATTTGTCGTTGTCCTCTTCGTCGAAGGGACTGCTTTCTTCACTCTTCTGTTCGTAATCAATGTAATTAGCGTAATCGTCGTCATCGTCGTCATCTTCGTCTTCGTCGTATTCGTCAGAATTTTCGCTATACGTTTTCAGTTCGTTATCGATTATATTATTAACGGTCTGTTTCGTTTGAACTTCGATTTCGTCGTAATTATCGAAATATTCTTCGTCCTCGCAGGCATCCTTTACCAGTTTCTTCCACGAATGGACCTTGTCTTCGGTTTCGTCGAACACGTTGACATCTTCGTTTAAAGATTCGTGTGTTTTCGAAAAAGCTGGACGAACTTCACGCTCGGACAGCCACGTTATTGTATCCCGAAGAACTTGAGAACATTCGATAGGATTGTTTTTAATATCTAGGATTTGTAAGTTCGTAAGAATTTGGAGGTCCCTCGGACTGACTGAATGCAGTTCGTTGTTCGAAATGAGAAGCTCTCTAATGCTTGGCATACTAGCATGTTGTAAAGTATTTTCTGCCCAAAGTTTCTTCAAATGACACGACCTCGCATCCAGAGACCTTAGAACTCTGTTGTGATTGAACATGGTTGCATCTAAGGGTTTTTTAAGTGCGTTCCCGGCAATTATGAGCTTTTCTAATTGGCCGAGTTTAGCAAATGTATTAAGGTCAAATTCAGTAATTTTATTGTGAGATACGTCGATTTCACGTAAACCGGGAATTGTTTCAAAAATTTCCGGATTGATTTTTTCAATTTGGTTGTTAGAGAGATGAAGAATAGTAAGACCTCGCATGTGTACAAAAGTTTCTGGTGAAAGTTCCGTCAAATTGCAGTTGTTACACGAAAAAGACATTACATCAAAAAAGTTGTTTTTGTTCGTAAACTTGGGTAGTTTTTTTATGTTGTTGTTGTCCAAAATAACTCTTACTAAGTCGGTGTTTTTGTCAAAGATGGTTCCATCCAAATTCTCTAATTTATTGTTCGCCAAATTTATGGTTTCTAACTTTTTCATGTTTTCGAAAGCGTTTTTAGGAATGTTTTCTATTTCATTCTCGCTCAAGTCAAGATACGGTAGTATATCGAAATTTTTACCGAAAGTTGTATTAAACGATTTTAGTTTGCAACCTTTCAAATATAGCGATTCTAATATGGAAATTATGTTAAGGTTGAATTGTTCGATTGGGTTGTAGCTCAGATCGAGTGTGACAAGTTCCATATTGTTTTCTAAAAGATTTGGCATTAGGTGCGTCAAATTATTTTTGGCGAGACTTAGACTTTCTAAATTAGTCAAATTGATGAACGCTAGAGAATGTATCTTTCGAATGTTATTGTTTTCCAATTTGAGATAGATGAGTTCCGGTAGACTATTGAATGTGTTCTCGGTAATTTCGGAAATTTGACATTTGGACATATCGAGTTCTTCAAGCGTTTCGGATTGTAATGTGGTGAAATTTCGCAACTTGGTTCCGGCTAAATTGAGAGCTCTTATTGTCTTTACGTTTGAAATAAGTTTTGATGGTAAATTGAATACGTCACATCCTAAAATACTTATTTTGATGAGAGTTGTCAATTGTCCGAAAGCTTCGTCGTCAATTTCTGCAATGGTTGCGTTTTCAATAGAGATATGATTTACCGTTTTGAGTCCAATATCGTGAAAAATATTCCTGGTAAGCACTAATGGTTCAGAAGGATTCACTATTTTCAATATGGCAAACTTGTCTTCAAACACTTCCACATCCAGAGAATTGCACACTGCTGTTGATGTTTCGGTACAGTTGCAACTTTTAGGACATCTTATTGCAGTTGGTTGTGGAGCCAAAGCTCCTGCCAAAGCGAAGATAAATCCCACTAATACGCAAAATTGGTAAGATACTTTCGCATGGTCGCTCTTCATCTTCCTGTACGAGAAATAACGTGAATTAGTTGAATTTATTTAATTCACTGTATAATTCAAATCGCGAATGTATTAAATACACTTTACAAATTCTAATACGTGTAGGTAGGTAAGTTTCTACTAAACAAAAGAGCAAAAAGAGTACAATGTACAAACAAAGATAAACTCGAATCTTATCTAATCATAAACATGATGATCGTACTTCGATTTTAATACGTACAACTTGGTAACTTAGATGAAAATTTGATGAATATTTAGTTGTTCAATAAATAATAATGTGCATTATAAAACCGACCTTGAGTGCAAGTTAAACTAAACCCACTGCACACATTTGACGAGCATTTCTTGCTTACGACATTAAAACGACTTTTCTGATTTTTAACGCGTTTGTTTCTAATTTTACGTTGAATATGATGAACTAATACGATAATTGAAACTTTATAAGTGACTTACATGTAAAGTTTTCACACTTCTTTGTTGCTTTAGACCAATAAAACACTATTTAGTGCGATCATATGAAGTTAAGGCCCGAAATTCAGATAAGGCTTACACGTATTTTTCAGACTTGATGATAGGTTTCGCTTAATGTAGCGACTGTCTACCTGTTCAACAAACGACTCAGGTGAGCGGTCGCCCCTTTTTGTTACTTTTGTTCACTAACGTTCATTCAGATGGCGAGACTGTTCACTATATAACCACATTTTTAATAACATTCCTAATTTTCATTTCTGACGCAACGAACTACGATAAATTCACAGACATCACTAAGTATTAGTTTCATTAGTAATACAAACAGGAGCCTTGAAAATAATTATTTAAAAAAAATATGTATTAAAAAAAATGCAAATACATAAGCCGGAATATACAGAGTGTTGCCCGTCGAGTTTCTAGTCTTGGACCGTCATCACAATCCCGAGAAGACAGGTTGGACACCCACATCCATTTTTTTTTGTCCTGGGTAATCTTAGTATCTACATAAGTACCTAGTTTTTAAATTTGGATTTACATAAGTAGGCAGCTGTATTTATTTTTCATCCTATTGATAATAAATAATTTTAAAAATATCAAGGATTACTTTAACACTAACCCTTAGGTAGCTTATCGTTGATCCTCTTCAATCAAAGTTTGACATTAGGAAAGATTAGTGACTTTAGATAAAAAAATTCAAGAAAATACAACTTAATTAGCAATCACATGCTGTTTAAGGCTATAAACTATTACGTTTGTTCGTCTCACTTTTTAATGCCCAGGCTAATAAATACATAATGATAATATTACCTTGCCAGCTGTGGAGAGAACACATTGAAATGTTATTTTTATTTATAAAACCGTCCAATGAAATTGAAATCAGACGCTTTAATTTAAGATGATCTTGACCTCAGGGTCATAAAGTCAAGATAGTGGCATGTTCCACGCTATAGCTACAATATTTTGTCATAAATTTACTCGTTTTTTTAACAACTTTTTTTCATTAATAGGTACATTTTACACCTAATGGGATTTTCGTTATTTGGTTTGTAATTTATTTCTTTATTATTAATGAACTAGAAAGAGGAAATGAGTGTGCAGTAAAGCACTTTCTTTATTCTTTGGTTCAAGAGAATGCACAGTAAGTACGTGAATGTGTTGCAATAATAATTCGCGAATAGTTTAGGTAATAATTAAAAAATGAAAACCAGTCAGAATAATATCGTTAGCGGTATATGGGGGTCATGGTCCCACCCGTACCGTTGCCTTTCGACCATGTCAGTATCGTCCATGATACAGACCACCGATACCGGTAAAACTGTGCACAATGTGCACTCACTCGGACAAAAACTGACCAGTCAGTGGTGTAACAGAATATTTAATGTCACACCACTTACGTAGTTCTAATACGTCTTACCAGACATCATACAAGACAGAATTCATTTCCTGTAAAAAAAAAAAAAAAAGAAAATGAAATATTTATTTACGAATGTTCAGCTTTAAAGTTTTTCCAAACAAAAACCGTACCTAGCGAAAAGCGAAACAGTAAAAGTAAATTAAAACAAACTTTTTGTATCGTATAATGTGACACGTATTAATTATGCTTAATAAAGTAGAGTGAATGAGTTGAAAGTGGCCGGAAAAGCGAGCGCGTCGGGTTTTCCGTGGGCGAAAATTGTAGGCATCTAACAATAAGCAACTTTTGGATTAGGTTCGTACCTGCATAACGCGTTTCTGGCAACAATAACTTTTGAATGGAATCGCGCTTTCGATGTGCAGATGCATAGGTGTGTTTTGTACACATAAGATATATTCGCGTGTGCATGTACATAAACGTGTGTTGTTTTATTTATATAACTCCTATTACATATGTACAGTGAGTTAGTTAGATTGCTGGTAAAGTCGGCGTCGCTACATAGCAATTGGCCTCCTGGTCGTAGGTTTTGTATGCCTATGCTTTCCGCTGGCCACCGCATGGGTCATGCTACGTGGTAGAAGTGGTGGTGACACACTTTTATAGATGATTCTACCGGCGTCAGTTTGACAATTTACCGGAGTGAGTTAGTATGACAATTGGACTTCAATTGAGCATGCTTCTCTGATAATACGACCACATCCCTTCGCCTTCTGCCTCCCGTGGTCCCGTGTGTTTATCATGACTGAATATTTGCCCACACGTCTTATCGTCCTCGCTATCCTATCTAGTGGTTTCGATAATTATTAGTGAGTAGTGCGCTGCGGTGCGATTTGTTCTCTCTCCACTTGTACGGTGCGCGCTGTTGAATTAAATCGTCTTACATTACTTTTCTGGTGAGTTTTGGGTTAATTTTTTATTCAAAACGTACAAGGATCTTAATAACGTACCTTTTTTTTTCGTTTTGAAAATTTTGCTGACAATTCCACTTAAAGCACGTGGCCCTGTAGAATATCTAACAAAAAAATTTTAGTGCAGATAGTGGTCCTTTTTTCTGTAACGACGATAAAAAGTTTAAAGTTCAATTTTGGTTGACTTTTTTTTTGATTTCATTTAATAATCATAAGACATACGTTTTATTGGATGAATAGTTTGATGTTGTTATAATGGTTTACTGAATAAAGTTTTTGAAATTACTTACCACTTTAAGAACGGAGATTGATGCTATTTGCAACGATTAATATCGCGTTTGAAATGACTTTTGTCCGCTGTTATAACAACGTCTTTATAAGTATTTGTTGTATCGCGGATGTTAAATATTACCATGTAATTGTCATTCAAATAAGTCCTCTGTTGATTTTAATGTGTTTATTGAAAGATAATATCTTATAGTTGGTTATTTTCTTGGTTAACATGAACTAAGTGGAGATAAAGCAAGATAGTTGTTATCACAAGGCTCGTAGGTACATGTTTGTGTTTTGTCATGCCAAAGCACCGTATAATTTTTGTGCTATTCGTTCAAAATATCTATTGATTGATAATAATTAAAATAAGATTTTATTTTTTATTTTTCAGTTAAGATGTGGGCTTCAACGTGGGCTTTAGTCGCTATCATCGGTTGCACCGTTTCTGCTCCTCTTCTGCATTGTCCAAAAAACTGTTCGTGTAAACCTTTCGGTCATTACCTAGACGTTACTTGTTCTTCGTTAGACTTCCTTCGAAAACCTTTGTCACCAAAATTGCAAGCGTCAGTTGTGAAATTAACAGTGCGTGGTGGAAAAACTATTGATTCTTTAGATCCAAAATTAAAATTTTTACACAATCTAAGGTATTTAGACGTTAGTTCGAACGGTTTAAAGCATTTTACCGCTTCAGTAGTTCCTAAAGGTGTGCATTATTTGGATATCTCAGACAATGACGTTTCCTATGTTTCCGATTGGAATTCATTACCGGAACTCAGGAGATTAAATATTACTGGTAATCCTCTGTCGTGTTCTTGCGACGCATTAACATTTCGGGACATGTTACTATCGAATACAAAAATCGTGATCACTGAACCTGTTTTGTGTAATTCACCGGAAGAAAATTTCGGAAAATCTTGGCTAAAAGTAAACTGCATTTCCGATCCCGAGTTTTTATTTGGTGAAATGCAAGGTGATGAACCTTTTGAAGGTTCTGGATCTGGTGATGACTGGGCAGGGGGACCCATTATCGCTGTCACACACGCAACACCTGAAGATGCTGGGCCCGTGGAAGAAGAATTTATAAAGGATAATCAGAATGTTTTAAATGCACCAAAAACAATTACCGAGCAACCTCCAATTGAAGATGAAGAAGAAGAAGAAGGAAGTGGTTCATTCGAATTTGTCGATAAATTTAACGAAAATTTACCTGAAGGTAGTCTCAGTTCAACAACCATTTCTCCATTTGACGCTGATTACGACGAAGACGATGACGATGGCGCTGAAGGGGAACAAACCACGTATATTTCTCAGGAACAGAATCCTAACATAACTGTAAACAGAGGATTTATATCTGTCGGGTGCATTATCAATTGTTCAACCCCAGCTCCTCTCGATAAATCGGACGATAGCGAATCTTCTTCGCCACCAGGTCTACTAGACGGAGTAAAAATAATAATGGGCGACATATTTGGTGGAAGTCAATCTACAACTCAACCACCTGAACAACCGTCATCTGCAACAACTGAAATCAAACAAGAAGAAGCGACAGAAGTGAAAGAAGTAAATGGAGTAAAAACTCAAATGACGGTTGTGGAATCAAATGAATCTCCCAAAAAAGAAACCGATAATATAAGCGAAACGGATACAACAAAAGAGAAAGAAAGTGCCGTCCAAAGTCAAGAAAGCAAACAATCAAATAGTACATTTATTTTCTTAGGAATTTTACTGCTAGTCATGGTTTGTTTGATTGTCTATGCTGTTGTTAAAAGGGCGGCAGCGAAAAAGAAGGGACGTAAACACCGTTCTAACGTAGCTGGTCTCGATGAAAAGCCAGGAGAAGAAATGAAACTTATCAAGCCGATTGGTGTTGAAAATGGCAAACAGAATGGTAAACCAGAAACAATCCCATTAATTAATAACACTCAAAATGGTGCCAAGACGTATCAAGATGACAAAGTGCAAAAGAAAGAACCAGTAACACCCCCTGGTACTCCGGCTGATGATGAGGACGACGTTGAATTGCGACAGAAACCTAACGACTCATTACTTACTCCGGAAACTAAACGGGTTACCATAAGGGCAAGCGAAATACCAGATTCCGTTTTGAAAACACCAATTCTGGTCACGCGACATATCGATAGCGATGGCAAAGTGGTGACAACCCCGAACTTGAATCAACGAAGCGTCAAATGATGAGTGCTCCTTTTAAAGTCTGCTGATGTGATACGCTTAACTTACGAACGTTGTTCCTAAGTGTAATGAAACGGAAGTGGTCTGAATATTTTCGTGAAATTACTTTTTAAGAAACCAGAAATTCATTATGTGATAATGTTAACATGTATGTTGTATGTACCTACATTGTACATAGATAAAATAATAGCGTTTAATTTGTATTGTAACTAATAATAAGTGGTTTGTGCGCAAAGGAGAAAGCGAAACAATTTCTGTTTTTGTGTAATTTATTGTTTTTTTTGTACTGTTTCTTTTATTTAAATTAATTACTTACCTAATCAAAATTTGTATAATTGGGGTCTGAACATTTCGAAGCAGTACTTTTATGAATAAATTTAAGAATTTCATTATCATCTACAAATAGCATTTTACTTATTTAATCATACGTAGTTTTATCAGTGTATCTTTTCTGGTAAATTATATATTTGTTATAAAATATAATAAGAATCGTCTTTAGTACACATTCAGTCGTTTTTATTCACTCTATAAATGTTATTTTTGTCTTTGTGATATTTAAACGTTTCAAAATAATAATAATAATAATTAGAGTTTAATATTAAATGTTATCGCTAAACCAGAGCGAATTATTAAAAATGTTAAAATAAAAAATATCTATACATATATTCCACCACTGAACTCAATAAATGAATAGAATTATTTTCGTTTGACTTTTGGCCGAAGTTACAGAGTTCAAGGATTTGCGTTTCTAAAATGACGTACCTATTAGGTATCGATGTTACATTGTCATCGTATCATGCCATCATGCGAAAACAATGATTAATTCCTGTTGTTACATTACTCGGTTCCTGAAAATTACGAAAAATCCGACGATCTACGCAAACCAAATGTGCACTTTCGATTTCAAAGTGACCTTGTCAATATATAAAACTTTCCAAAGTTAAATTGGATAACTTACCTATACTAACAATTACCGTACTGTCTTTCGAATTTAGATATGTAGGTATCTCATTTTTATACAACAATATCTACGTTAAGTAATTGGTTTTAATTCGTAAAGTTTTCAAATTAATTTCGTTCGGTTCAAAGTTTTAATAATTTGTATTATTACATCAGAAGTACGTCATAAATTGTTGAGTATTTGGTGCAATTATAATTATAGAAAATGGACTAAATGAATCTGCAAAAAAATGAAGTCGAAGGCTATTACATAATTTAAGTGTGACAAAAGTACAATATCAAATGCTGATAGGATAGGTAGGTATTCATACAATATTCTCTAGGTTATTTGCAAAAATATTGGTCACGTATTATTATCTTTAGGTATTGCAAAATATGTGCATTGTAGCAATTGGGGCATACAATTGAAATTAAGCAAAACTTACGGTCGGTTAAATAAATTGATACCTAATAATTTGAACGATGAAAATTTTGTTTTTATTCTTACAATTTTTTTTTTGCTTATACCAGTTAATATACATGCATAATTACATTTTAAATTGTTTTTAAACGTCGGTATGCGCAAAATAGTTGGATTTTGACCGTGAGTGTTATTTTTATTTGCAGTAATTATTTTTCTTGACGTCTTGCGTTGCCTACACGTTAAACTGTACTCAGCCAGAGATATTTTTTGCATAGATATTTGCACCTAATATTTACCTTTAGAAGTATAATTTATACAAAACAAATATCCAAAGATTGCGTTTTTATTCAGATAATTTTATATGGGCAAATAAGGGGATATTCCTTATTATTCTGTTTTCATCCATTAACTCCATGAAAATATTTATTTTTTTTCATGTTAATTGTTATTGAAAGTATACTAGTTTGAATCTCTTCTTTTACTGATCCAATGGGTGATGGTATATGAGTTAAAAATTTTATTTTTGTTGTCTTAATGTTTTTCTATTTGTCTAATTCTAAAGTTTTTTTTGGACAATTTATTCTTATGTCAAGGTATTCTCGACGTATAACATGTTTAATTAAATCTTTGTTTGAATTATGTTAAATTACATTAATTGATGATGTAGTTACATATTTTTTCTAAGTAAAGTCAAAAGGTCTCGGATTTTCTAAAACGTCAGAAATAAAACTTTTAATCTTTTTGACTTTGGCTGACTTATTTTAAACAATTGCCATGGATAGCAACAAATAACTTTGGTATTTGTATTGTAAATACAAATACATATGTGTGTCTATATGTACCTATCTGTGTTGAACACAAGTTTACCTTTGCAGACGTAATTGTTTGAATTGTTTGCTCCTCATTACTAATGAAAGTAAATTTGTTACAATATAAGATTGTGATTTTAATGGAACAGTTTGTCTAGTTTTATACTTGAGTATTATTTAATTACAAGGACGACTAATTTGTTTATGAGTCTACTAATATACAAAATTAATTAAGTCCATCATTAGCCATAATTTGTACATCAAAGAAATGACGTTAAGCATGCAATTTTGCTCAATATTTACAAAGAGCTTTTGATAAATAATAGTTGATGAAGAAAAACTGTATAAATTGGAGAAAGTTTATCATATTATAAAAAGTAAAATGGATGTTATTGAAATTCTGTTTAAATGCGTCAAGAATAATCCACGTTATTAATTTTTTGTTGGATGATAAGATAAGATAAGAGACAATTTTCTGATTCAAACTAATATACATTTGTAATAACCTCGAAAAAAAAAACGTTTTAAAGAATTTTGTAATGTTTATTAGAAATTTAATTAGCACATACATATATAACAGAAATAATAAATTATTAAATAACGCTACATAAATCAACCAACGAGAACTAGGTAGCTTAACTTCTGTCGAATTTTTAAAAAAAATTTAAATGTTAAACACTCAATTTTTAGGTACTAATATTATTAACAGTGTTGTACTAAGCAGAGCAAATGAGATTAAAAAAAAAACTCAAGGCAGTTTCTTCTGTATTTAGCATAAATGTAACCGAATTCGTTAATAAACTCATTATTGGCATCAGTATTAGTAGTTGTTACAAAATATTTTATTTTAATGTAAATGTATAGTAGAAATTTGCGAATGTTATTTAGTCTATCCCGCAATTTCATTGAGGTTTAGGTACATATTTGTATAAAAAAACAAATTCAATAGATACAATAACAAACACGGTAACAGAGCGTTTGGTTTCTCCAAATTATCTATACATATTATTGTGGGTTTTTAAAATAAAATTTTTTTGTACGTAAACGTGTTTCTTATTTTATTATTACAAGAAGTTAATGTTTTCTCGTAATCAAGAAATTATCGTGTATCGGGATGAATATAAGTAGGTACCAATTTTATTAAAATTAAAAATAATATTTCTCATTAAAAACAATAAATAAGTCTTTATTATATTTGTTTGTATTGTTTAAAAAAAAAAAGGTACAGCGACTTTTACTAACTTAAATCAGACATAGTAAAAATTCTGTTGAATTTGAAGTTAATATTACGTCCAGCATCGTTTCATTTATTTGTTTATGAAAGTTTTTTTTAGTAACATTAATGAATTATTTAAAGGTTTCCACGAAATTCATAAATCACTTTCGATTATATTATTTGAACGGGTTGTGTTTTCGTTGTTTTGCCTCGTTTCATTATCAGACGTAGCATCCTCAGTATTTAGTCGTTCGCTGCTTTGGCCCTCGGTGTCGGTACCCAGGTCTGTTTTCACTTTGTGGCGACTTCTTCTTCGCTTACGCCTAACCTTGCCCTCGGCTAAATCGCTTTGGGAGCCTCGGAGACTACGCCTACTTCCTGATAGGTTCCTTTGGCTACCGGACAAACTGAATTGGCTTCCGGCCAAACTTGAGTACGAGCCGTCTAGGCGAGGCATTAGAATAGCTTCGGCGTACGGTGGTGGTCTCTGAATTTCTCGTGGGTCAGGGGCATTCCGTTGGTTTTCTTCTTCTGTCATTTGGTATTGTTGTTGTTGCATTCTTCTCAATCTCTCTCTGACTTCGGTTCTCTCACGTTCTGCTAATTGTCTTTCGTGTATCTCTTTCAGTTGATACGCTCTTCGGACTGATATAATTATGCATATTAGTGTAATCGTCCCTACCATCAGAAAAACCGAAAAAACCCAAACCTTGTCCGAGCGACCATCTTGAACGTACCAGTAGTCTTCGCATGCCAACTCCCATGGAAGTCCTGCGAGATTTTCTGGGAACATGCAACGTAACTGTGTTGTCGAATGCATTTTATTTATCAACCAGTCGTACAAGTTTTTAAAGTTAGCGTTTTTACAATCGCACAACCAGGAATTGTCGTCTAATCTTACGATGTTGATATTGTGGAAATATTCTGTTTTGATGCTGGAGGTTAATCGGTTTCCTGCAAGGTTGAGGTTACGCAGAAATGGCATCTCGCTAAATGTTTCATTGGTCAATGTAAATAGACGGTTTAGACTAAGGTCAAGTGAATGGATTTTGTACCCAATCCAGTTGTTTGGGAGAAAAGATATCAAGTTTCTAGAGAGATTCAATTCTTCTAATGACGGCATCATCGATAGACTAGTTCTGTCCACTGACCTAATTTCGCATACGCTCATATCTAATAATTTTAGCGAATTTGTTGTAATGTGATCGACTTTACTTAAATAATTGTGGGATAGAGACAATTTAGTCAATTTGGTATTTCCTGAAAAGGTGCGTGAAGCTATTGAGGATATGGTGTTGTATGATAAGTCGACGTCTTCTAAACGAGTTAATCCTACAAAAGCTTGTTCGTCTACAGAAGAAATGGAATTGTGAGAAATAGACAGCACTGCAATTGAAGGCGTCGCAATGAATGCCCTTTCTTGGAGATTTTTAATTTGATTATTCCTCAGATAAATTTGATTTAAATTCGGCAGATTGTTTGTAGGATAACTTTCTATACTGCAATTGCTCAAGTCTAAAAATTTCAGTGATGTCGAAGTTGAATAAAATCTCTTCAAACGTTCGTTGTTACTTACAATTAGAGTTTCCAACGCTACCAATTCTTTAATGGCATCTGCGCTTATTCTTTGCAGTGCACAATTCGAAATGTCCAACGTTCGTAAGTGTTCTGCTTTAAGCATAGCATTCAGAGACGTTATGGGATTATTTGAAAGAACCAATTTTTCAACGTTAACCATTCCGGCCAGTATATCACCATAAATGTTTATTATTGAACAGTTATTTAATACGAGAGTTTTGAGAGAGTCACTTCGTAAAGGATATTCCACAATTGCTGGAAATCCACGTAGATAATTATGAGATAAGTCTAATTGCTTCAAAGACTTAAGGGGCGTTAAAGAGCCCGGATGCAAAGCCCTCCAATCGGTTAAGCGATTATTGGAAAGGTCCAGGAGTTCTAGATTATTCATATTATCAAACGAATTCTGTTCTAAGCTGGATATTTCGTTGTGGCTGAGAATTAAAACCACCAGTTCTTTTAATGCTGATATGTTTCTGGGAATCGACGTAAATTTATTGAACGATAAGTCTAAACTTGTAGTCTAGAAGGAAAATCAAAATATATCGCTTCAATAATAATATCAATGTATATTTTTCTTACCTGTACATGTAGTCCTTCTGGCAAGTTTGTAAAACCACCATTTTGACAATCAGCACTTATTTCTATAGCGCTACAAACGCATTGCTCTGGACAAAGTATTTCGTATCCATCGATCCTCCGAGCCCAGTGGTTCATGCACACAACGACAAATAAAAAAATGTTTATGCAGAACATGTTTATAATGAATTTCTATCAGATTATCTAACCGTATTTGTTTCATAAATAGATCGGATCACTTGAAAGTTCATTATTCTGTTTAAAATCAGGCAATTTTAACTATTTGTTATTTATTAATTAGTTTGCACTGCATCGTTAGTTTTAAAATGGTGTTCACTTAGTCAACAGTTGATTAGAATTTCTATCTTTACCGATATGTCATGCTTCCCCACCCGACTCTTTTACAGGTACACTAATTCTTATCGTACTCTTATCTCTAGATTCCCTCGCGCTCATGTGTTTATTTGTTAACCAGGTTTATCACGTGTAGAACAAATATAACCTTAATATCTTTCCTTGCTGAACAAAAAAATTCTTCATTAGCTTCATATATATGTCGAGTAAAAGAAAGAAGAAAGAAAGAAAATGGTAGGTACAACACTAATTTACTTTAGCAAAAAAATCACATTTTTATTAATTCGCGCGTGCAGTTGTTAATGAAGCGTAGTCTTATTAAAGATTAATCAAAATTATGACAGCTGCTTTCAGTTTACAGTAATAAGCAATGTTATAAATGAAAGTGATACCGTTACACGGCATTGTAGCGACACCAGACAGAAACAGTCAGTCAACTTTAGTAAATAACAAAAAAAAAAAACGTCGGGTCTAACAAAATTGGATGATTATCGCTGAGTCACAAAAGAAAAGCCTCCGGTTCGATTCTAACTGACGATCTTTCGGCATTTTTTTTCTTCATGAGTACCTATTATACATATACATACTTGGATATAATTAATGCAAACTGGCCATTCTGACTTAATCGTTCTTCATCATTCAGGTCTCATTCCGATTTTCTTTTCATGTCTTTTGCAATTTTTTTTTAGTTATCGTTTACAAAAAAGAACTTGTTGAGATTCTTTTTATGTTATTATTCATTTAATTATTAAAGAAACAGTTTCAATACATCCCTGGTAGGTATGAGATTAATGTAGGTTCTTTGTATATACGATTTAAAAAATTCAATTCGTATATTGGGAATAATGCCTTTGCATATCAAGCTGCACTGACCGTTAGCATTTTCTGTTCGAAGTAGCTCCTTTGCTGATTCGACAAATTGTTTTAGAATGGAGAAACGGAAGATTTATTAGGCATGCAGCTTTTATTTTCCTTACAAGGATTTCTGTTCCATATATATGTACCTAAGTACTTGTTTCTAACCGAACTAAACGATGAAACAGGATACGAATTTTTTTATTTTATGTGAAAACTTCTATTAAAAAATCGTTATATTTTGAAAAGAATGAAATTTATTATAGAGAATTTGTATTTAGTTCAGAAATAGTTGCAAGAAATGGAAAACCACAAAGTTCCTATGCAACAGTTCGTGCGTTAACCTCAAAAGAAACATGTGTTTTACATATTATATACACTTAACTATGTGTTATGTGTTATTCAATGCACCACCGATTATGTGAGCTTTCTGTTATTTAATACCTACCAGTAAATCTACTCAAACAAATTGCAAAAACTGCAAGCCTATTTTTTTTATACCTAGTTAGGTATCGTTTATAAATAAGAAGTGTAAAACATTTTAGGAATTCAGTAACTCAATTACAATGTTTTTATTACAGTAACAAAATGAGCTTTTTGAGTGGTTCTGTTATAACCACGAAAGTCTATTACCTACCTACCTTAAATATTCCCGACTAAAGGTAGACAGAAGACGCCAAATTCATAGGACAGAATTCCATTTGTGGCTCCATACCACTTAAAATTACAATTAAGTTTAGATAATGAAAATACCAAACCGATGTTTGTGTAAACCCTGTGACCCTTTCTTTAAACTGTTACTGGTCAAATAAATCATCAGATTAACGCAGATTACGATCATTTTGAAAATAGTTTGCCAATTATAGAACATTTGTCTCTTATTTTTTTAAGATACCTAGTTATTATATTGTGTCACGTTAGGTTCTAATTTCGGTTTTTTAAGAAACTTTCTAAATGTTCTATGGTATGGGTAATTCCGTAATTTGGACAGTTAGTTTTACTCGATCACGTGTATGAGGTGTACATGCATAACGGCTTGTTTTAACGGAGTTTGACTCAACGATTTCGAAATTTCTTATCTTTATGTTAATCTGAAGAAACGATACGCATATTTGGGTTTACACTAAACGTTTTCTACTCACATAACAGGCCATAAAGTTAATTTATATAAGACATTATTACAACGTATACCTAGTAACTCATGCACTTTCAAATTTTGCAATGAACTTTTAATTGAGTTGTTTCCTAATTAACATCACATCACCTCTGTATTTTTTTGACCTGTATTTACGTAAAGACGTTTCCATATACACATACCAACCTCACATCCGATGACTGTTTTTGTATTTCTTTCTACTTTAACAGCTACGGAAATTCCCACAAATAGATCTATAAAAATTTGGGTTTTACCACTTTATGTATAACATTTGATACAATGTAAGTACGTAGGTACTTTTCCAATCCTGCAATACTTTTCCAGGATCTTTTGACTAACCGAACTTTTTTAATTTTATGATTTTTAATGATTTCAGAGAAAATTTAAAATTAACTGTAAAGTTTTCTCTTTTTTTATGATTCATTTGCGAATGCGACAGAAATGGGAAAGAGGAAATAGGAAACTGAGCTTTTTTGATTTATTAATTTTTCCTTATACTTTTGACTTTTGTGATTCCCACGCTGAATCCATTACATTTACGTATATTTGTATTGATAACATTGTATACTTACTTGAACTATTATGTTATCATCCACAACATTCCTATAATATTTACTGTACATGGATAGAGATACATAATTTAATAAAATATTCATTAAGGAAAAGTTCACGTACTTTGGGTTTGAAATATGTATTTGTTAAAGTTTGTTCTGTTATCCTGACGATTACTTAAACAGAATTTATTTAATTGACAGCATTACAATTAACATTTTTGTACGTGTACATGTAACTGTTTGCATTACTATAGATACTTGTTTGTAATCAAACAATTAGCTTTTGCTAAGTACCTACATAGGTAAAACGTAAAAGAGTTTTTGTGTTTTAAAGCTCGTGGTGGAAGGTGAAACGTTCATTTATCTCTATCGTTGTATCCGTGAACAGAATAAAGTTTTTACTTGCAATTTCCTGTTAAACTAGAGACAATCCCATTCTGCGAACCACTGGACACCATTAGCAAAGACTGGGTGGCTTTCAACAGGTCTAATTACCAACGTCCATACAAACATTTGACAGTGTATTGGGACGTTTTGAATGCTTTATCAGCCGTGACGTACGTGCATCCGGATTTTGTTAAACATACAACCGGACTATGCATTTTGCTCTATATTTTTACTTAACAACTTTAATTACCTGATAAAATTATTCGATTCTGATTTCTAGCAGCGTGTCTTAAAAATTCCACCCTGTTTTCAACTACGAGTCAGTTATGCGACATTTTCAGTTTATACCCCACTTTTCCCTCTATATGGAGGAAAGAAAGTTGTTGTATTTTTGTATACGGCCTCACATGTCAGATTACAAAAATCTTGACGTTTAATTATTTGTGTAATCAGGTATGTAATTGTATGGTGATTATAAATTATTTCGTTGGTTTCACCTTTAAACAAATTAAACTAAGATCAAAGGTTGTTTGTGTAAGTTGGAGTATCGTTGGCTTGTGTATAGCGTTCAAAGGACATATAATAATTTGCACTAGCAAAACGGATCTCTTTTCTCGTTTAGGTTAAGACCTAGTGGCTCCGTAATTAGTTCAAAGAAGGTTGCTTTGGCGGATCTTAAGTAACTATTGACCAGTTACTAATACCTTTTAAGTCGGTTGTCAAATGACCGCAACTTCCTCAAATAGGGAGTCAAGACGGAGCGGCCATCGAGTTGATATTGAACAAATCGACATTGTAGATAACTCTCTAGCATAAATTTCCTTTGGCCAGATAGTTAGTACGTACATGTGTCACTGTTCACTACTCGTTAATTTGCCAGGAAAGGACGGCCTAAATTTAACATAAACTGCAAAAACTTGGCTATCAATTATTTATATACCTACGTACAACAGAAAACAACACACATAATATTACATTACATTACTCCGTTACATCAAGTATTTGTTTTTATAATTACCTGTTTCCTTAAACTTAAAAGCTATACCAAGTGGATGCAGTTTAATTTATTTGGATTTATCCCAAAAAAAATTTTTTTTTTTAATTGAAGTATTTATCTGCATGTAAGTGAATCAAAGTATAATTGGGTACGATTTGTTACAAAACTAAGTAGGAATGTCACGGTAAGCATAAAAGTTAAATTTAATGGGCACTAACAAGTTTATGAGAGTTTATTTAGCGTAGTGAGACAGTGTGCTGTATGGGTTGGGGTTAATCAATTCCATAAAGCTGATCCCAGCTCGTAAAGTGCTGGCTGGCTAACCTGTTGCTTGGGCCCTCCGAATTTAAAATGGATCCAATCCCTTGCCAAGATTCAACGGAACTGGCGAGACATGCCATTCATTTTTGTATTCAATTACGTCCACAAGGTCAGGGAGAATTTAAATACATTCCTACAAGGGTCATATTAAAACATCCAAAACATTCGTCTTTGAATAAAGGTTAAAAGAATATCTTCTACCACGAGTCTGGCCGGGATTAGGACATAAAATTTTATTTAGTTCGGATTTATAAATTTTATAGAATTTTTTAATTATCGTTAAATTTAATTACCGTACTGCGCGTGGAAAATGGAGATATGAAACTTGAATTGAATTAAAATGAGTGTAATGAACCTTCTGTGCAAAAGTGCATTAGCATACATAATACGATACATTACATAGATAGCAAACTTTACAAATGACTTAACATTTGGTTTAATATGTAATTATAACCGGTTAGAATAACCGGAAGAAAATTTTAAATATTCTCAGTTTGTTTAATCTTTAGACAAATTACGGTGCTGTCTTTTGTTGGCTATTGTTATAATCAACTGCACATTAAAATGCATATAACATACAATAGGAAGTAACGAACTTATAACTTGAAATGCAACATGTGTGTGGACGTCCAGTACAAAAAAAAAAGTTATTTTATAGTTATTCTATAGGTCGTATCGAATTATACTTTGCATATTATGTATAGCTATTTCATGTAGTAAGTTCATTAAATACTCAATTTGTCTAACAGACTGCACGCTAACATAATACATAGCCTTATGTTTATTACATACCTAATATAATTTGTATTTGTACTACATATGCAAATTATATCATCTAAGTTTTCCATCCTAAAACATTTAAAATATTTACTCCTTAATCTGCACCTTTCGTTCGTTGATGTGTTTTTTTAAATGAACTACCTGTTTGTCCTACATACAACTTTTCAACTTTTAAACATTTTCACATTATAATAGACTATGAATTATTTTTTTTAATTAATTATAAAAGAAATAAGTGTTAAGTCTGAAACTGAGATTATTTAATCAAAATTAGGAATATATTGTACTTTTTTGGTATTTATAGGACACCCACTACTATATGTATATGATTTTATGTACAGGGAAGTCATAAATCACTGAAAAGTATTGTTTCTCAGCACGTTTACAATTAACATGCATTGTAATTCTTCAGTTTCCTATTTTAATGATTTCCTCTATCTCTATACTGAATAACTTTGTTTTATTTGACGCAAGTTAAAACACCGTTACAGCACTTCGGAAATGTGTACAAAAGTTGAGTAACTTTTTCTAAGAACAGTTAATAAAAAAGGCTTGTCTGGTTCATGGTGTATCGAACACTTTTTGTGACAGTGATAAACGGGGTCAATAACAGAATAACACAATTCAAATTCTTGAAATGATGCTATAAAATTATCGTTATAAATCACTTTTATGAGCTTTAAACAAAAGCTTCATTTAGAATACGTGCACTACTAATTGTAAGTACGATAATTTTAATGTTCATATACTATAGCAATCATTTATCGAATATAATCCGAGATTAAGAAGTTAATTAGTATAATAACGTACGTAGGTGATAGATGATACATAATAAGGAACTTTTAAGTGGATCTATTGGCATTTAATAATGGAAATAATAGGTTTTGATGCTATTTTGTATTAGTAGTTGTTTTCTTTTTACCTAGTATGGGGACAGTATCTATAGATACAAGCTAGTTTTGCATTATCTGTCAATTTATTAGACGCTTGAGAACAGTAACGAGAAGGTACATTATACAGGGAAAGTCGATAGAACATTCCCATTCTAACGTACCTATCGTAACTATGCTGTGTACAATCAGGACAACTTTCAACTGCATTATGCTTCAAGATAACAATTTATTATAGTCTCTAATAAATTAGGTTAATAGATTGTACGTCTGAAGATTTAAATCATCTCGTATACTAAGTTTTAACCCATTTTAGTAATTAACTGACTGACCATCTGCACTAGCCATTTTTGGTTATCATCTACGTAGATACATTGATGGGTACTTTTTCAATGTCATTGTCAGTGCCTGTTACAGTATCTAATTTTTCCCTCTTCACGTTCATATTTTCTTTCTCTTCACTAGGCAATTTCTTTGAGTATTCGACCCCTTATGTTGGCTGCATTAGGTACATTATATCGATTTATCTCGTTAGCTAAAAGGTGGTTTGAGGGCTAATCAGGACGGTTGTTAGGCTACAATCCTGCTGTCTTCATTTTTGTATTATGCAGGCGATTTTTTGAACGTAAGGTGTGTTGGTGTTGCTTTTGGATTTTGTAGACGTTGGAAAGAGTGTGGTGGTAAGTTGGTTTCTTATATGTTGTCCTAGGTACATTTCGTCTATGTGGTGTAGGTACGTCTCAGCTGCTCACAGGAGACGTAGGAAACTATAAGCCAGGCTTACTGCTTATGGCCCGAACTTCACACTTGATCATATTTATGCGATGTTAAGGATTATCGTTGGCTGACTACCTCTTACAACTCCAAGACGTTCTTAATCGATTTATGGGTCCGTATGCTTAAGTGTTTCTATAAATCCTTATTAGAAGGTACGTGGTTAATAGATCGCAGGCTGCAGGTGGCCGCGATATTACCACCAAAAAGTCTCTTGCTGCCAACTCTGTACGTGAAACTGATAATTATTATTAGAGGCAACTCTGTATTAAAAGTTGATGTAAATTATGTTTTCGTCTTTTAGTTTTTTCTAATTTGTCTAATTCCGAGCAATAAAGCGATATCAGCTGAACTAATGCCCTTTTTTAACCGATAACTTATTCCGTAATCAGCTTCAAAATATTATGTAAACAGGAATTTCTAACGGTAAATACGAACGTTGTGTCGTTTAATTTAGAAATATTGGGAGTCACTGAACTTATTACTTTAAATAGATCCTAAATATGTAAATAACCTACCACGGCAGGTAGGTATATATGTGCTAGTTTATCGTTACTAGTAAAATATGACCTGATCTTGGTACGTACATCGAAATAAGTAGATTACATGCTGCCCTACCTTTTTCTCCTTTGATCTCTTCCTTAACCATAGGATCATACAAAGTTCATCTTACCTATCGAATCTATTTTACAATACGTATCTATAGGTACGCTATTCAATAGAAATACTAAACAAAATTACATAAAAGATATTTCTTTTAAAAAAATTCCTTCTTCTTGTTAAAGAATAAAATAAAATAGTGCTCGACTACATGGAGAAAAAAACAACTTAAAAAATCTCTTAATTTGCAGTATAAATCTAAGCCGAATGAATCGTATAAAAAAATTCTAATGATGAAAAAAACATTTCAAGGAAAGGTGTCTGGTATTATGTATCTACTATTTAGATGTTTTGTTTCTAACGATGCATTTCTTTACTAGGTACCTACCTAATGAGTGTTCGTGAAAGACACAGGAGGTCATTATTTCGACGAGGTGAATAGGTACAAACAACTGATGTTTACCTAGAAGAATGATTTGTAGAAATTTGCGTTAATTTTTTTATTTGCATGACGACGATAACATGTAGGTCAAGGATATCGTGTGCGTAATATACATTTTATGGGTTCTTGGACAGAAAGAAAAAGTGTTTTCTGCGGCAGACATCAATTATGCATGTGTTTATATTCATCCACAGTTGGAGAACAGGTTCTTGAAATGGTCATTGAATGGCATTGCGTCATTAAGTAGCTTTTGCATTACCAATGGAAGATCTTGGATTTGCAAACTTTTGCCAACATACTTAATGTACTTATAAGTTATTATCTACATACACATTTCCGCACAAATAGTTCGATTCAACGCCATAAATTTTCTTCGAGCTTGCGGATACTGTAAGCAGATTTCACTTACACCAGGTCAGAGGGTCAGAGTCGTACATTTTGGTTCTATAGATTGGACATTTTTTATGAAAGATCCGCAATCTAAATTTGCAGTTTACTGTATATGAGTGTACATTACTGAACGCGTAAAAAATTTTATGATTTTCCTTTTTTGGAGTAAAATTATTTTTGGCTACTGTCGTCAGTTTATGCTAAAATTCTAATTGTTTTTATAAGTCAAGAATACTTTATGATATCATTCTTTTAAAAATATCGCTGTTATTGTTTTAAATATTTTTAGTTCCGTCACTAAAATGTTTTTTAGACAAAAAAGGAAAATTAAAAACTACGTAATGAACAGTAAAAAAACACAGTACACGATATTGTTATCTTTTAATCCACATAATAGCAAAAGTGCGAAGTTTATTGCTTATTAAGTTATTTGAAATTCTTATACAACCAACTGCATTATTTGCTTGATAAATCCAAGTAACGAAAATGTTGGTTATCATTCGAAAACATGTGTAATACGCTATTAAACATAAAATGTATGTAAATACATTACAATGCAAGACGAATAATATTGTTTATCAATTCAATGCACTTACAACATACCATTTCGATAATGATGTTAAATATTTCTGGTTTCATGTCATTCTAAAATGTTTGCTACACCAACAGACAATAGGTATATTTAGAATTTAGAAGTATTTCGTTTTGATCTTGCATGAATGAGACAATGTGGTCTAAAATTAAAACAAAAGTTTTCCAAAACATCTGCAGAAAAATTTTTGAGAAAATTATACTTAGGCACCTAAAATAAGTAATTTTTTTTGGATATTTTTAACTTTATTGTTATTGAATGGTTCACTTTTATTTAATAAAAACATGTGGATTTCAAGTGGCTTTTGCATCAGAAAGATGTTTGCTACTAATTAATGTTTAATTATTGACGTCAATTAAATCAATTAAAGGACTTTGATTTTGCACGAGTTGCAGAATACTAAGGAGGATAAGCATTAAGCGTAATTAACAAATGTTTTTAATTTTTTTTCTATAATAAATTTGTTATTATGAAAATCAATATATGTAATAATAAATAATTGCGTTTTTATGTGCCTATACATTTTTATCGGCTTTTGTGTATTGTTGTGAACGTATAGGAATAACGTCAATAAACCAATATAATTGAGTAAACGTACTTTTAAAAAACAAAAAAAAAAATAACGTACCTACGATATTTGCTTAGGTCTGATGTACAACGGTCAAGATTTTTAAAACTAAATTGCAGTAGACAGGAAACATTACATGCAATACTCCTAAAACCAATGTCCTTTTGCGAAACACAATGGCCATCTATTATGAATCGTAAATAGGCAGCTAAATGAAATGCAAGAGTTTTTGAATGGCTCCACTGTTTGATCGCATTCGTTTTGTTGTGTAAGTACTTTAATAAGCAGAAAAACAATCACATACTGAGTGTACGAATAACAAAGGCCAAAATACTTTAATTAAGTTCATACGTATAATTACTGCACCTAAATAAAATAAAATAACGTTTAGAAAACCTTGTTTGTTAAGGCTTAATTTAGAATCAGAACAAACTTTGATTCTAAAATGTCATTTAAATGATTTCTAGTCATAAATTTATATGTGATAAATCAATGGAAGTTTAATTAGATATCTAATGCAGTTTTTTCAAAAAAATAAATAAGAAATGAAATCATTTTTAGAAACTGCAGAAATACCCGAATGATGTAATTTTAAATAAGTATTATGATATTTTCTTGCGACTTTAAAGATTGGTTGTATAAATGTCTATAAACAGTTCTGGCGTCAATTATTATTGGTTTCGGAAGTTTGCTTTTTCGTTATCTGTTTGCATATACGTTTGGACTTATGTATATATTTTGTATGTTTAGACATCGAGGTATTCTATGGATATAGAAACAACTGACGTATGGTTTTTGAGTAAAAAAAATATTGATATTATTGTGGTAAAGTCGAGTAGGTATAGAAACGATTTGGGAGAGGCTGGCGGTTTGCGGTCTTAGCAGAGACAGCTAATATTTTAAATGAGGGAAGAGTTACGGAAAGTGGTTGTCTCACCTGTGTGACAGTGGAGGGCTTACTAACCAGCCGCATCTTAAAGTTGCCAATAAGACACATTGCCGTAGAATTTTAATTAATTTCCTGGAGGTAATCTCGTACAATTAAACGGCAATTTCTTGGGAACATAAAGGATTTTTGCGCCGTCTTCTCGGCAGTGCGAGCGGTCCCGAAAATACCGCCATAATTCATCTATCCTATAAGATTACTGATCTTTAATCCCCTTCCTTTCCTACTCCACTTTCTGTAGCGACGGCCGAGCCCGCTCCTAAAGTTGAGATTTACGGCGTTCTTGGAATTACATTGTTGGCTTGCAAGGCGGGCGCAATGCAGTTAGCTGGGAATTATTATGATATATCTGAAGGAAATCGCTAGCACCTACTATATGGCATCATTAGACACATTAGACAGGGAGGATACGCGGCTTATCTTTCTCCTGCGAGACGCACTACAATCACTGCTCACTGCTACCACTCAAAATCATTCCCTTCAACAAATTCAAAAACCCACAGACATTTTTGCTTACAATCACTATGTTCCTATTAAACTAATTGTAAGTCTTACTTTTGATAAAATAATTTCAGTAATATTTATCCCTGTTTTCTTCGTATTGTGTTTATTTAGGATTTGAGCGAAAAAAAAAAAAAATGAAAAGCATGAGGAGTTAAAGAGTGCGACTTTTTTGTGATTGTAAAATAAGGATAGCGTTTGTTGGTTCGGGGCCGTTTGAGATAGGGAGGAAGGTAAGGTATAAAATATAGCGGCCTTTCATGAATCTTATTAAGATATCCGTAATACCAAGCAACGCGGTGAGTCGCGACGGCACCGGCGCAAGAAAGACGCTTACAGAGACGCTCACTGCAACTTATGAAGAAAGGAGTAGGTGTATAATCCTTATAGCTACACAGCCATATATCATCCTAAGACCTCTAAGGAAAACAGGATAGATATTTATAAGTCGGGAGTCCTTCTTGCAAACCATTTACTTTGCTCAATAACCGTATATCATAGCTTAAACTCCATGGTCTACGGTTCTGGGTTCCATCGCATCGGTATCGGGTGGTATCGTTCGCCACCTTGCCATCCAGCCACTGCTAACTTAACCTAAACGGCTTTTTTGGCTTCGAATATAATTGTCAGATTTATTATGGCTCCCCCGAATATCATCCTACCACCAGCAGCAGATGAAATAAAATACGTCAGTTACCCCTTATTTCCAACCCCATTGTGATATTCACTCGCGCGTTAGCTTCTTCCCAAGGTCGTCTTACAAACTTTTTAAAACTTTACGAACAAAAAAAAATTCCTCCCTGTACATTACCATAAACAATTTAGATATTAATACACCTCTACTACCTACATATACAGGCATCTCAATATTAAATGCTCTAATTAAAAAGAAGAAGAAAGGACGAAATAAAAAAAGATGTACCTACGTATCCTTCTGAAATTTGATTTAATGATGTAGCAGTTTTTTAGTTAACCATTAAAATGATTCATTAAAATGCGGCGTATTATGAACGTTTGCATTGGGGAGTAGTGCTACACATTACCGTGGTGATAAGGGGTTGTGAATTAGCAAGTTCTGCGGAAAGAATCGACACTTTACCGCATAAACTGACTTTATGAGCTACTTTTCTGTTATCAGTGATTCCTATAAGTAGTTAAGAGCGTAATGCAGGCGGCCGCATGTTTTGTCTGAAAAATGAAAATTGCATCCCATTTTAAAACGACCTCTCGAAACATGCCTACACATTTAACGTAACATACGTAACTGCAATTAAAATATCAACCCTTATCTGCTACAATTCTTATAACAATAATAACAAAATAAAAAAACAAATAAATCATTGCTAATAACTAATCACTGGCTGTACAAAACTTTTATTCTTGTTTAGATGTTAAGTTGAATAATGTGGAGTATGAGGGGAGGATTGTGAATTAGAGAAGGTGGTGGCAATTGCGTCCTTGTTATCTGTAGTGTGCGCGTTTTTGTCTCATTTAAAAATCATTTTAGGTCTTGAGTCATCTGGCTATTTTAAAATGTTTTATAAAGAGATAACACTGGCTGGAAACGGGGCTGTTTTTGATCGAATTTTAATTAAATTTCGCTTCACCACAGATACACGGTAAGATAGGAAAACAGTGAATTTTTCTTATTAACTTTCAAACGCAAACAAAGAATGGTTAGCTGATGCACTCCGAAAACGAAGTCCCTCCGTAAGGAATATGCTGACAGGAAATTAGTTTCCAAAAATGAAAATTTCACTCGCTGTAACGTGACAAATGAACCGTTGCTGAAATGACATTTCTTTTATTTCATTTTGTTGCTATATCTGGCTTATCTGTTCAAGAATATTTTATTCAATTTATTTATTTTCAACCGAGGGATTTCTAAATCCTTATCAGGTTAATAAAACTTTTGTCAGCCAGGGGAATATTAATCGTCGACAAAAGACAATAAACTGTCATGTTGATTTTCTTTAATGAAAGGGTGAAATTAAATTAATTACAGGTTTTTTAAAATGATTATTATGGCAAATATAAAAAATTTGTACCAGAGAACAAAATTGATGCATTTGATTTTGAGGTAGGTGTTTTTAAGAATATAATTTCATTCTTCCAAGATTAATTATAATCTAATAGTAAATTCATTAATAGCACCCTTTTTAGTAGGTACCTACCGATATTGATTTTATTAAAATTTTAATATCGTATAAATTAGTGGTTTATTTTGTAGGTACTTAATCTGCGTTGATGGAGACGTTGCCACACCTGGGGTGTCTCACTGTATAATTTAAGTTTACGTAAATAGTTACAAGTGAGTGTACGTAATGTTTTTCGTCGGTTCAGATGAAACAAAAGATTGACGTAGAAGTTCTTCCTTGCTAAAGGGATAAGAGCAGGCGGGGAAGCGTGGAAAGTTAATGTGATCAGGAAGGTGCACAATAGGGGTAGGAGTTACATTTCTCACGGAAGAATTAGGAGCAGGTGAACGTGGAGTAGAATATAGTGGCAGTGGTCTTTGTTACCTACGCAGGTAGCGGTGCTTAAACACGAATATTTTTGTTACATTTCCCGGATTAATTTGCACCTCTAGCTGTTCACGCCGATTAAACAGTTTCAATAGCTGCACGCCATTGTTAAACGTTTTGGTTGAAGTTGATGCTGTGGATCAATTTCTGAACCAAGGGAGCGTTCAATTCATTCTCTTCTGAAGACCTTCCCAACCACCCGCGTCTTGTCTTGTCTTATATCACAACTCTACAACATCAATTTTAATATTTCACTCAATTTTGTCGATATTTATACATCTCTTCTTTCCAGTGGCGCACAACTCAGAGCAAATGCCGCACTTGCTAGCTAAAGTTCCTTCTTTAATAATAAACAGATTTTTAAAGAAAATATATAGAATACATTTCTTCATTAAAGATTCTTAAGAGAATTTTAAAATCTTTTTTGGATGTATGTAAGCAAACATTACAGTTTATTAAGTAAATTTATCATTACAAGTAGGGTTGTAAAATAGTTATAAGGTAGAGACAAAGGCCTAAATTTCTCCCTGACGAATGAAAGGAAAGCAATTGACATTTGTTTCGTTAGAAGCAGATGCATTTAACTCTAATGAGCATATTTAGTAGTTAAATTTCAGGATAAGAAATGCATTTAGAATACTATTGTTATAATTAATGAGAATTCGTTTCTGTATTGCATGTAGTATTGAATTGACATGAAACGTTAATTGTAACCTCAGCGAGGATGCCGTTTAATTATTAATTGTGAATGTACAACTACCCCTAAGACGTCATTAGAACGGAATTTCAGATTTAATTTCATTTAATGTTTTCGATTGACTCTTTTTTTTTGAAAATAGTAGATAATAGACTTCATTAGCTACCCTTAGTTTAAGTAGAATGAAACGCATTTACTTAGACTGTGGCAGCTTTTAAAACTACAGAACGAATTTATGTATTTCTTGGATTTCAAGATATGCAACCATTTGTCCTGTATTCTGAAGAAATTTGTTAGTTGTCTAGCATGCAGTTTCAAAGAGTTAAAAAACTATTTATTTAAACCGTATAAAAGAAAAATATGTTTATAGTGTGAAAAAAAAAATGGGGAAAAGATAAAGGAGAAGGATAAAGGAAAATTTGGTCGTTTTAGAGAAAATTATTCTAAAGTTAAAAAGTGTAGAAGAGAAAAAATAATTACGTCTTGTATTAATTATTTTTAATCATTAATTTTAAAGATGGGTACATTTAAATGTTATAAAATTTATCTTAACGAAATCTGTGAGAGCAAGATCGTTAGGAGATGATCTAAAATTGTATTTAAAAGAATTATCGTCTGTAACGTGTTTCCTTTGAGAAATGTTAGGGGGTGTTTAGCAGGCAAGCATTCTTACGTCTCCTTCCCTTCCGTCGCGGCTTTCTCTTCGATAAAAACGGTTGAGGGATGATCTCGTTGGGCATCCTTTATCATACGTAATAGTGGCGTTCCAACTTTCCAGAGCAGTTATGAATAATAAATACTAATATAGAAGGGAGCCGGTGTGAGCGGAGTAAGACTTAGCAGGACGCACATTTTCCAGGCCGCAGGCGGCCCACTGAAGACGCAGTTATCAGAATGCCGCTAAATTAAAGATAAAAAATACGGCATCACGTCCATTTTGCGGGACTTTTTCAATTTCCACGCGTTGTATGTATGTATGTGCGTCCATCGTTACGAAATTTCCAGTAAAATGCCGTAATCACTTATCTTTCAAAATATGAACGTGAAACCTAAATTGATCAATATCTTTATTAATTATTGGTGATATAATCCTGTGACATGACGAATTTCAGTTTAGTCACTATTTAATTTTCTCAGGAATGTCCAATAAATAATTAAATGTGCGGATTAATATTAATTAAAAATAAATTAAAATTGAATTACAGATTTCGTCAGGTACGTAATAAAATAGTAGTAGATTGCATTCCAAAAACCAAATATCGAAATTCAATCAAATTTACGACTAAATTATTTTTATAACGGATTTGTCCACTAATTAAATTACGCTCAACTGAAACTAGAACTAGGATTTAAAGTGGATAGATATATAATGAACTTTGATTGAAACAAATTTTAAATTTTTAAAATGTTTTAATTTTTTTCCTACTTATTCGTCTGTCGAGTGAAATTAGGAGAAAATTACCAATAGCAGGAAAGTCTTTATTTCACTCTGAACTGTTTAACCGTAGGCTTTCCGCGCTTTTAGGGGATTACCTGGAGAAGTGGAAAATGCAGTTTCCCTAAAATCCCTTTACAAGATCTAAACTTTGCGCTGCGAACATATTTAACTAAACCTGACACTACTATTCTAAATACATAGGTGCTTTCTGTAATGGAAAAAAAACGACGAACCTAATTAAAAAAGTAAATCATTTATTTATTGCGAAAATTCTGTTAGTTGTATAAAGGGTTTAAAAGGTGGTTTATATAGGACACCGCCAGCTAAGATTATCATCTGCCACGGCTGCGGTTTCTATCAACTCGCAAACTCCTCCACCGCGTCGGAATCTATCCTATCCATTGTTGCTCCCTTTCCATTGTCTGCGACTCTAATGGAGATGTGAGCAAAAGTAGCGCTTGTTCTTGTTCTACTACACAGATTATCTGCGAACTTTGTAATTTCCTCGTCATTAAGATAATCCTACAGATGATGTTTGGATCTATTACATTTCTGAGTTTTATTTTGATAAAATGCTAATGAAATGTCAAAATAGAAGGAACGGTATCATGTTTTGTGTTTTCCACATGCAAATAAGACTTCAGACAATCTCCTTTTTATGCCTGTAAAGTAATTTTTGAAAATGGAACAATTGGTGGATGCACCGGGCAATGCTAAGTAACCGCTGAGATTATTTGTTTCACTTGTGGTCTGTGTGATTGATTTTATTGATAATAAAATAGGTATAATTGTATAATTTTACTTACCTTTTGAACGTTTCGAGATAATATGGCTGGTGGTGAGATAGGTGAGAAAGAAGTAAAAAATAAATAATGAGGTACGGTTTATTCAAGCGTCATCACAAAAAAATAACAACAAATTTTGGTCTAATTTTAACAAACATACATATAGACTAATTGTGAATATACAAGTGCAATGTGAATTATCAGTCTGTCTGAGAGACGATAGCACAAGGTTTCAATACAGTAAATTCCTTGTAATCCGCAAAGGCTGAGTTTGTTGCGTCCCCAAAACAGAAATACAAGTTCATATAATATAATATTTAATTTGCCAATGGCAGTCAACTAACCAGAACTGCGGATAGTGGAGGTAGAAGTTAAGTTCGCTTCAGTACCTAAATGATTTCATTTTAGAATTGCGAATTAGCAAGACGGCGGATAACAGGGGATTCCGGTATTTGGTACGATTGAAAAACATGCAAGCATGTCCTAGAATAGATGCCGCGGCTATTCTTAATAATCGTGATCAATTTTCAATTCGTATTATGTATGTGTTGTACAACATTTAAGCTTAATGAGCAGATTTTTAAAATGGCTTTACGTGTTATTAAAAAAGAAATGTCACATTTTACACAACTAAAAAAGCAGACTTTTGGCTCTATTCTGAGACGTACATTAAACATGTTCGGACAGCAATATATCGTCTATATATATAGTATATTTTCTTTTGTACAAATACAAATAGTTGACAATCATCAATAAACAACATATTATGTATTACAGTTAGAATCTTTGGCATTTTAGCAAACAAAATTCATGGAACAGCCGTTTAAGTACCTACGATTTTTATTCCCGGTCGCCGTGGTGGTAAGCGGGGGATGTTTGGGCATCGAATAGGGACATCTTGAGTCGTTTGCATTTAGCCCTACGATTCTTAAACCAGAACTGAACATTTTTTGGTTCTAATCGGGGAAATTTTTGCCTGTATGCCATACAGTTGAGTTCTTCGGTGTATTTCAAAATGAGATTGTGTGATGGATGCGTGTTCAATGAGAACCATTGCTCCAGCCTGGGAACTTCGGTAACAGGATCGATAAATGTCCTGTTCCTTTTCCTACGTTCGTCGGCTGTTAGTCCCAACACGTTCGAGCTGCTCGGAGGAGATGGTGTCGGATGAGAGACGCCAGGAATGTAGTGACTCATGTACATTATACTTTGACTAAACATCGAATTTGGAACCAATGGAAATCCAGCAGTTAAACGTTCTAAACTATCGTTGCATCTTTGTGGGAGTTGACTTTCGTATTCCGGGGATGTCCGATAATTTTGAGAAAGCGGCCGTTCAACAGTAGCATGGGAAGTGTTGAGCGAATCAATGCGGCTTTTGTCTCCACCGTCTCCATTATCTTCCCTATCAGAAGTCGTTTCCTTCTGTGACGTGGTCTGTTGATCCTGAGGAGAATGGAGATTGACAGGTTCCTCTTTAATTTCCGTTGTAGGCAATTGCACCTGGAAAATGCTAGACGTGCTACGTAACTCTCGAAGCTATCGGTAAACTTCAAACTTACCTGAATGTCAGGTGCCGGTGGAGAGTTTCCAGGATGAGAACTTTCATCTTCGCCTTTGTAGTCTTTCCTGCAAGATTTTGTTAGCGATAGTGGAGCTATGGGACTTTGAGGTTGACTTTCGGAAACGTCGTCCTCTTCCATTTCGGACGTTGCGTTAGAAAGTTCATCGGACATTCTTGTTGCTTGAAAAGCTCTGCGATAATAATCGGGAATAGTTCCCTTTAAGTGACTATCGGGACGTGGATGGCCTAGATAGGGTTCTCCCAGCAAAATATTGGTTCCATTTGTTGAACCGTGATCGGTATAACCGTTTACTGGTATGTGACAATTGAGCCCTGGTCCGATACTTCGAATTTCAGCCCTTTTCTGCGCAGCTCTTGCATTTTTGAACCAGTAGACGACGTTGTTAACATCCAGAGGTTTTCTACCCCTTCGAGATTCTAATGAATTCAATTCTTTGACATACTGCTGGATTTGCTGCCGACTGGGATGCTGATTGTCGGCGAACCATCGCTGTAATTTTGGAAGTTCGAGTTCAGGATCGAAGCTTGTACGCATACGAGTTTTTTGAGTTGGAAATTGATTTTGTACCGTTTGCATGACTGAATGAAGGGGATCTATCAAGTTCCGGTCGAAAGGTTTTTGAGTATGAGCTGTTGCTGGATATTGATTGGGAAACTGGACTCCCGAATATGACTTATTCGAAGGGGAGTGAGAATTGAATTGGGCTTTCCACCACTGGTCAAATTTTCGTCGGCAGTCGTCTGATATATCGGGCATTTGCGGAACACTTCCGGCACGGCATATCTGTGATAAAAGAAGCTGTAACAGATCACACTTTAGGTGTAAGAATTTTTTTTCTACTACGATATTTCTATTGATGTTTACATATGTATAGGTAAGTTTAATGACTGTTACAACTTCGTTTGGATATTTGAAAGCAAAAATTGTTAAGGGTCCATTAGTTGATCGCTTTGAGCGACTTACGGATGTAAAGAGATGCAGGTAACTAAATTTGAACTGGTATTCATGTAGGAGGATTTCGCTAAAACGTTTTCTAATTCAACAATCCGAGAACAGACGGCGTACAACGACTACAATGAAAGCACGTTATATACTAAAGCAAGCTTTGATCTCATTAATACCGTAAAATAATGTTACGCAATCTGATTAGAAGCAAGGTTACTGCCATTCTCTTTACCCCTAACGCCTAACATATTCATCATCATCCTTTTCTTAAGGTCTTTATCGTATAACTGTAACATTCAGAATTTAGAGCTCACTTTCCATTTATATTGCCTTATTCTCGATATAAGAAATCCACCACGCGATATCATAACTCTAACGTGAGTTACAGAGATTAAAGGAATTGTATTTGTGATAAAGAGGGCAAAATGTTAATTCTTACTAGCGTTAGATTTTTATCATCGTTATTGTATGAGCTTTTAAAAACAATTAAATAACGGTTACTTAATCGTATCTTCATTAATATCCTATAATTGATTATCTCGTACTAAATTTGTATAGTCAGTATTTCGCTATCAATCACTTGCATTTAATAATAAGTATAGGTATATCAATGAGTTAAATAACAACTGGAGACATACCTCATCTAAGGGACATCCTGAAGAATTGAGAAGACCTTGCGATTGTGTAAGGAAAAAATGAAGAAGTTTATCTTTTATGTCTCCAAAAGCTGCGTTGCGATTTTTAAAAATTTGAATTCTCAGTGTTGCAACAGCTGTTAGTTCCCCTAAAATGTCACCAACAGTGATTAGGGGATCTTCTGAAATCTGCTCAAAGTTTAATCCTTTCCAGTTTTTGATAACGACAACTCCTTTTGCTGTTGTTGCACATTCAGCCGAATAGCCAAGTCTTAAAAGTGCAGCTTGCACCAGTCCTTGGAACGGTGTACCAACTGGTATTATAACATAACTATCTGTTTCAACTAGACATCGTTTTCTCCATGGTTGAGATACTTTGTTTTCTTCGATCGTACTGATTGATTCTACTATACAATGGACCGGAAGAGACTTGCCTGGAAGTACCACAGTGGTTCAGTTTTATTATATATTTTGATTTCATAAATAATACATGACAATCCATACCACAATTCTGAGTATGAGATTCACTTTTTTGTCCTAACTTTGTATTAGACATTTCTTGTAAATTAGAAAAAGAAAAAAATACCTGTGTTTATAATTGATCTGTCTAATTGTTTAGAGTGTACGTTTAATTGCGCGTTTTATCAGTAATCAATAATAATTGCTGTACGTCTACTCACTACATAAATTCATAGATAGATAATTCCTTAATAACTCAAATTGATTATATGAAGTTATGTAAGAAAATAATAACAATCTTAAATTATAAACAAACATATAATTTGGAAACACTATTTATTTTTTTTACTTTTAAAAACGGATTAGCTGAGCGTTTGAAGATAAAGTTAGAATAATTGATACAGGGCAGATGATCTGAATATTTCAGGTCTTGGTAAATATATCAGCCCGAGGCGAAGGGAGATGCTCAGATAGCCACTCAAATGCAGATATTTCGAGCCATTCCGAATTTAATGGAAGCGTGTAAAGCGGAAAATATCCTGAGATAAGAAAGACAGACAGATCAATTGATAGCAGGGCTGGGATGACATTAAATGTTCTGTTACTCATGGAAAGACTTCTTCATTTCCGTTCAAGTTAAAAAGAGCGCTACCACAATCAATTGGAACGCGCAAGATTATTTTAACGCTTTAATAGGCGACATCATTCTCGGTCTTTATCGAAAACATTTTATAAAACTATCTTACGACTTACAGCCTCAAAAAATCGACACCATATTTTCATCATTATATAAAATCACAAAAATAATTGATTGATAGTAATTATTTTTTTTTGTACTTTTTCACTTAAATATACAATAGGTATATAATTTAAAAATTACTATCTGTAGGTAATTTATGTTGTAAAACTGGGTCACTAAGCCAAAGTAGTACCTAATAATGTTTATCGTATCTTTTGAGAATCAAAAGCAGGAATTTTTGTGGAAACGAAAAACGTACTCAATTTGTTTAGCATTGTTATGTCAGTATAAGAGGAATTTCACATTAATTTTTTTTTTTTTTGGTAGCAGTCGTAGAAAACAGTACGTTTTGTGTGTACAAAAGATTAGATTAAACGAATAATACATTTAATGCGCGTTTACAATCAGATTAAATGGGCGACACGAAAAAAGATTTTGTTTAACTTTCCCAGTAATTTAAAAGCAATTTTCTGTTCGTGACAACTGTGGATTTATTATAATATAATAAACGTTTTATCTTCTCGAACAAATACACAAATGGCCATAAAAGTAACACCGGAGGCAAAATGCTTAATCTCAACTTATTGTTCAACGAAAATAATAAACATTACATCCCCATTCATGTATCCATAAATTAATGTTTGGATGAGTATGTACATTTGTTTGTTTATTAACATATGTATAAAACACGTACAAATGCGAAAATAGGTTGAAATATCATTTTATTCTATGCGTTTCTATTATTTTTCCATTCTTTCAAATTCCAACATTTTTGAATATTTTTTCAAACTTTCCAAGACACTGTAGAACATTTCGTTACTGTGAATGATGACTTTCTTATTATCGAAGGGAGGCCGAGAGCTGTCATACATCATAGCCAGGAATGGTAGTAGTAAGTGGGTGGTCCTGGAGAAAATTGAGGATCCAGTCAAAAATTGTATTTTTTTTATAGTCACATATGTAGAAAAGCTCTTTTTCTGTTGTCGTTATAAAACGTTGTTAAAGAGAATTACATAATATTTGGGTTCTTCCCCTTGTTATCAAGGTATCCAAAAATTTTCCCGGTGGGAATGAATTTAAGTTGTCTGACTTAGGAGGGATTTAGAGCGGGTTATGTTTAATAATTTTAGCCGAAGTTTTTGAGGCGAAAGGAAACTTTGATGCAAGTATTAAGGTTTGCTGGCCTCGTGTGCTTTTCTATGCTAATCTTGTTAGGTTAAGAAGGTTTCTGCATATTACAAAGCTTTAACTGGAGCAACTTCACGTCTTATGGATTAGTCGAGTCGTCTTTAGACGCTGCTATGCTAGGAATCAACCGAGGGTTATTTCACAGTAATTCACCTATAAAGATAGACATACGTTATATATTCACTCCTTTTTTACCTTTATTCTTCATCGCTATTTCAACTCATAATCAAATGAAACAAATCCATCATTAAAGAAATTAAAACGCAAATATCAGATATATTAATATTTGTGCAGATGCATTGCATTACATAAAAGTTTGATATTAAAAGTTTAGGTGTAGTTGTAAAAGAGATATGATCATGCGAACCCGGTCGTTAAGCTCTGCGATATCTAGTTAACCTTTATGAAATGACGTTTCGTCTTTCATTTTGGAAGAGGTTTCCTCTAAGAACTCTCTAATCGATGCTTTTTAAACCGCTGAAGGAGTTTTATTTTAGACAGAATCTGCTCAACGAGAAGCTTTAACGGTTGGTATGAAACAGTTCTTGACATAATCCCGATTGCGTTAGTGATTACTTAAAATTTTATCCGAAAATGGCAGCGGAGCTTTGGGACAAATAGAGCACAAGGTAAGCATTCTGTTAAGACTCGAACTTCGAATACCTACTCGAATCTCGCTAAAGGTAAAAAGAACTTTGCATTGTTTTTCTATAATCCTCGAGCAAAGTCATTGGTCGAAGTACGTAGATCATACATACATATGATTCAAATAGCTTACGTAAATCGTAATAAATTTATAAACTTAAGCATATACATATACGAGTCAAATTTCAGTATTAGAAATCATTCTTATGGTAAAATAGATGGTAGTTTGAAGAGCAAAAGTTAATGGTCAAGGTTAAGTAATCTCATGGTATGGTATGGTATGTGAATGGGTTCGGGTTTGTGTCTAGCAAGAGGTGGGAGGTAATAAGTAGGTCATGTAAGGAGGATGGATGATGCCGATGGAAAACGGAGGTATGTTAAGTTGGAAGGTGGTGAGAACAACAAAGGCTACAGTTGAGAAAGCAGAACTACTTCTCGACTGGTGCTTTCAGAACATTAGTTATTACCAGTATCCTCGGTGGTATTATTTATAGGGTTGCATTATTGATCGTGTGGAACAAAGGACCGGAAGGCAATATGAGCCGGAGAGTTAAGACGCTGGTCAGCCTGCCTAGATTAGAACGAAGGGGATTAGCGACTAGTGGACTATACACAGCGCGGTAAGCCGCCAGGATTACGACGACCCGATCCGTTGAACGGCTTACGGAGTGTCCCCGAGATTTAGGCCAGAGAGCACAGAAATAGCACAGCTTTGCCGCATCTGCATTGTTAAATCGCCTGCCCGCCACCAACATTGGCCGAATCGTCCGTTCTCACACACGTACCATCGCCACCCTCACACCACCCCCACCTTACACTACGTCTTGAGGAAGCGATCAACGTAATTGATTAACAATTTCCATTTCCTCAGCCGCATCTCATTCCTTAAACAACTCCTAACCTACTTAATCGGAAGAGCACATGCAACAGATGGCAAGTGTTCAGATGGTGAACAAAAATCCTTTAAAAAGGACAACCACAATTACCCTTATCTATTCTGTCTGTTGTCTTAAAAAATACGAGTCAGGAGTCGGATGCAGGAAAGTCAGGGCTTCAAGGATTAAGTATTAATAAGATCAAGAAATTGCAAGGGCCCAGATTTCGATTGTCAAGGAGCCTCTAAGGATTATTTTAACGATAGGTGAAGTTTAAATTTTTTATATATTTTATTTGGTGGCTGCAGGGAACAAATCTAATTATTTTATTAATTATTTCGATAGCAGGACGAATAACTAACGTAGATGCGTATAGATAGAATGTACATATAGAAATGTACTACAAACAAACTGTATGTATTGGGAATGGGTATGACAAAAGTGGATTGAAGGGGATCAAGGCCGGAAGTAGATAACCGTTGTGAGCAGTGAGCAGTCAGATTAACATATCTGCACATCCGGCTGCTATATTTCATTATTTCGTTGTGGAACACTACTCGACAGAATTACCTAGAAGCGGTGTTAGTATATCTACTTCTGTTTAAACACATTTGAAATATACTTTATTCCAAAAAAATTATTCCTCGTACATTTTAAGTTTTTTTTTTTTAATATTATGGGACGTAACTACATTATTATTTTTTTTTTCATTTTAAAGATGAATGTTTTTGGTTTATTTTTATCTAAATTTTTCGCAACCAAAATTTTTATATCGTTGTATTTTAGCTAGCAAACAGGTGAGCTTATGTGGGACGCGTATATATCGATAAAAAAATTGCAGGGAGATTATTGAAGAATTAGATTAATGGAATTAGGTTAATACGGAATTTAAAATAAGTCTGTGAAATTTATGAAACTAGAAGCACACAATATGAAAAAGAATCGATAATCTCTGATCCGGATTTGCACCACAAAGGATAATACCGTGAAATTACGTAACCTTGTGTTCTATGTAAGCTTTAGAAATCATTTTTGCAGGACTCGTTTCGAACGGCAAATTTTACTGGCCTTTTAATGCTGAATCAGAATCGGTTTACAATTAAAATTCATTTTAGTATTTCTGACTTTGTTTTATAAAAGAATCTGACTCTAACTGACTGTTAGTAAAATGTACCTGGTCTACATTGGAACAGTGAATAATTTTTCTGTGGAAGTTTGTCATCTTTGAAGTTTTGGAGGGGTTGTGGGGTTGAAGGAAACGAAAAATATGACGGGACGGGTGGTAAGAGTACGAGAGTTTGAGTTTGGAAATTGCGTTAGTGGATAAGTAGTTGAATGGACCGATTAGGTAGATCACCTTGGCGACGGCTAATCTGCAAGCTAAGCCGTTTCGACGGTCTTTTAATCCACGAATGTGCTGTAACCGCACGACGCTCCGTGCTCCGTGAATCGGCGACGCTTCGCCGTGTTCTGCTTGCTCTGCTTTGCTTTGCTCCTCGTCGTTTGCTCGGCACTCGCCTTGCTTTCTATGTATTGTAAGTACGAATACCATCACACATTGGGCCCAAGTTCTCGCTTGCTTTCCGATGAATGTTGAAATATAATGTATGAGGTATATGGGAATAAGCTTGGATTAAAATGGCGGGATTAAGTTTGGCTATTCGTGCGTGTTATCACCTTCCTACAGAGCAGAATAGATCGCTTTTTCAATAATTCGTCCGACACGCTACTTCTTTCGAACGTTTCGGACAACTAAAATGAGCACATCGTCACAAACCATCTACTATGTATTGCACGTTATATACAGGGTGTCATTTTGAGAGTTCGTCAATCATTTTTTATTTGTTTGTTTTTGTTTTGATTTGCTTCGCGTAAATGTTTTTATTAACGTATTACGCAATACCATTTCAGTGCAATTTATAATTAATTTATAATTATCAGCACCGACTAAATGGAATGCTAATGCTGAAATAATTCAGTGCGTAATTTTAAATAAGTGATTTATACTTCCACTATGAAGTAAATAAATAATATATGCGTAGATGCGGTGATTATTAAATTTCTTTACGCAAATCATTACTTTTAATGCACTCACACCACTAATTTTCCGTAAAAAATATTCTTGTAATTTGTACAAAGTTTAACTGATAATTTGCAAAACCAGTCTCAAGGTTTTAATTTATAGAGAAAAAAAATATTCCTACACAAAACAACCTCGTGAACGTCATAACATGAACACTAGAATGAAACGCGTCGTGGACATAATAAATTTTATAAAAAAATAAAATCGAATTGTTGTTAATTTTGATAATATAAAGTAAATTAATTTAAAATAAATATACAAATGTAGCAGTAGCTGTAGAAGAAGAGAACCAGAGTAGCGATCGCACTGCTTGGATTAAAAGAGGTCACTTGAGTAGACCAGAGCAAGAACAAAAGTTTATCCTCTGTCAAACCGGCGAATGTTATCTGTCGCGCTTTCCGTCTTGCCCCTCAATGCTTGCGGGATTCAAACGGATTGTGCGAGTTAAGCAGATTATCTGCCCATGATTGATGAACCAACGGTTGGTCTGTCCTCGGCCAGCTATTCGGCGGGCTGATTGTAAACTAACCAAATCCGAAATCAACTCTACCCAACTTCTTAAGACACGTTACGTGCTTGGAATAACAGAGATTGCAAAACAAATTATTTATGTTTTACTACAAAATTTGTGATACCTAAGCGGTTTTATTAAATTTTAATAAAATTACGATTCTGGTTTTTATGGAGAACGAATGATCTATCAGTTCCGTCTTTATGAAGTTCCCCGTCACAGTTATTCGATTATAAGTACATAATTGATTTTGGAATATGAATGAAGGGACGTGAATGGGGGTGGAAATTACTAAATCCGAAGTAAAATAAGGCATGCAGCAGACGACGGCTCGCAGGTAGACAGTCAGTCGCCCATATGGCGTGGATGTCTTTCAGATAAATCCAACGATACTAGAGATGGCCCACTAGATAGAGCTGGATTAAGCGGAAGGTAGGGAATTAAGAGAAGATGGGATTAGAGGGACCCTGGTCTGTGTGTCGAGACGGGAAGCACGAGATTAGGCTTTAGGGATTAACATTTAGAAGGGATCAAATATAAAGAGAAAAAATTGAAAGCCGCTCTCGTGGACTTATAGGGTCCTGGTCGGAGCTCTAAAACTATATAATACCCACTTTTCTTTTTGAATACACAACTCCATTATTATCAAAATAAAATCGTCCAAAATGTTATTTTCGCTTTCAAAAAGAAATGAGTAGGTAACCTTTTATTTTGATATAAGTACCTATATCAAAATACTACAGTAAAATTTTGGTGTGAAACGGTATTTTTTTTATTGCAAATTTGTATCGGATATGGATCAATAAGTTGGTCCTAGAAAATCCCTTATCTTTAGAAAATACCGAAAAATCCCTTACTACTTCCAGATTTGGCATGGTCGAATTCTTCTTTAGCCGATGGAGAGGAAACAACCGATTCAATTGAATTGGTAGACCGAGGTGGAACAGGTGTACAGACACTCTCAGTGGAATCACGACCCGACAAATGTGACGCTGCAGGGGTTGATGCAGGAGGTGGTGTCTTACAATTCCTCGTTAATGCTATCGCGTGACTCTGAAACACATCAAAAACAACTTTTTAGCTCTCATTTAACCAGAAAAAGAGTGTTTTTAAATGTAATGAAAACAGACCGAATGGAAATTGTTTTCCATTATTTTTCTCGGACATTAAGAAGTAGGATAACATATTTTAAGATTTTAGATTTGACTTTATTTTTTTTGTGTGAATGTTAAGAAAGTGTGAATTTTTTTATTTATTGAAATTTGAAGAAAATGTTTCACCTCGGAGGGGATCAAAGTTTTGAAGTAATTGTTTATTTTTGCATGTAATAAAAAGTGATTTAAACTTTATTAATATAATAAGCAATACAATGTTCCTGCGCGCAGTATTTAACGACATGGAGGGGGCAGTATGAGTATTCCATAATTTAAATTGACCTCTTTCCAGATTAACCGCCTTGCCACTTTATTTGCAATAATATTTAAACTATCAAGTCTGCAAATTTGGGGGGAAGGTGAGGCTAGGGGGGCAGAAACCATTAAATCTAGACTGCACATAAATTTACGCATGTGATGTGATATAAGTTCGTTTGTGTAAGATACTAGACGACTTAAAAATAAATCTCACATCTGATTGCTCTAGTAGCCATGTCGTAAGCGGTTTAATCTAGGTTAAGTGGGGTCAAAAAGCTTTAAAATTCTTTCGTGTTATAATTACTATATCATCGTCTAAACGGAGAAGTAACCGTTAAAGATCAGTCGAGACCCTGTGACGTGCCAAGGTAAATCCTAAATCCCCTCAATTATTAAAAATCTCGTTTATTAGAAAACAGGAAGGTGATAATTAAGACTTATGAATGTTCTGATATTTCACTAAAAAATAGAATAGAACAGGAGCTTTTTCCTTTTAATGGTTGCTTTTGACTGATTTTTGTTTTACTGGTTGAGAATTGTGTAGGTACTGTTTTGAAATTTGTGAAAGCTCAGTGCAATTGATGTAAACCGTGTTGTCTCAGTTTGAACTTAGCATCCCCTTATTCGTAGGAAGGGCAGAGCATCCATCCTCTTTAGGAAATAACCGACTCAGTTGTAAGAAGATCTATATGGCAAGGCAAGATGACTCATAATTTTGTTAATCCGAATATAACAAGCATTTCTATAGGGCTCAACGGGTCTCAGTTGAACGGTATCTCCTAATCTGCACCAAACGAAGTCATCCTCAAAAGTTTGGCGAACAGAAGAAGTACGGCGCACAATAATCCCCGAAAGCAGATTTAGCATAATTAAGAAGATCACAAAAACTTGATATACAAAATAACAATTTTGATCGATTCATCGTTAAATGGCTGCCCTAAGAAAATCAACCTATTATGCTTCTCTTTTTAAGTCTGTACGTACCTACTCGCTTTCAATTAATGTAGATTCCTTCGCTGTAAGTTAGATGTTTCCCTTTTACTTCGCTTATCTTTAAAAATACAAGAAAATAAATTAAAAAGTAAAGGCTAATACTTTATAAAGGAAAAGTTAAGAAAACTCTCCTGCAAAGGGTATTAAAAGAAAACGATAATAATTACAAGAAAATATCGATTTTGAATTTTATGTGACCTTTATAATTTAAAAATGTTTGTTTTTTAACTGTTCCGGGCTCATTTTATAATTTATCCGGAATCAGTACCTAATATGTAAAAATTTTCATTTATCGATAAACAGAATAAAAAAAAAATAATAATCGGTGTGAATCAAGTTTAATTTGTTTTGCTTTGTGGGTAGGTGCCTGTATATCTAAAAGTGATTGGTGTTTGAGAGGTTGTGATAAAAAGCAGGTTGTTGCGCATATTGCCTTTTAATAGCCAGTTACTTTTTGTACTTACCTCGTAAAACTAGAAATGAATACAGACATTTTTATGTAGTAATTACATGGCTTATTAACATATTGTATGGAAAATTAGAGTCCTTTTAGCGTGTCAAGAATTTGTACCTTGTCACAGCGGCCGCTTGTTTGAAACTCAATCCAGACAATACTAGAAAGTTAATTCTCTACTAATCAAGTACAGTTCGTCTAATAACACGCCTAAATTACTATAATTTGTTTCTCACACCGCACAACTAAACGAAACCTGACTTTTAGGGTGAGAGATCCTTGCTAAAATTGACTAACAATATACGTATTATGTATGTTCATATTGTTTTAAAAAAAATTCATGTACATACCTATTTTAAAAGTGTTTTAGTGTCTCTTCATTTAAATATAAAATTACAAACGAACTATGTCTATTGGAACATATTTTACTGATAACATTCTTCGTCCTCGGTTTTTATTTATTTATTTATTTATTTTTTTAATAAGTTTAAACTGCAATTATTTGTCACCAGTGAATTACTTCTGTACGTAAAACTTAAATTGACACATTTGCTGGTGATTATAATTATAATGTGATATATGTATACACATAGCATTCACATGGGGTTAATAAATTTGAAAATAATTTCTTAAAAGCCGATTGTTCTGATACACATTATAACCGACATTCGGATATAATGTTTAGCACATAATTTTTTACTATACTACATTATATTGTCGTAAGCAATTACTGTACTATAATAAATTCACATCCAGTTTTTAAACAATTAAAATTATAATAATTTCGTATCTCAAGAAAAAAATAATTATAAAAAAAATTGACAGTTTTCCAATTTAACTCGCAATGGTGAGGGTTCCGTACGCACTTACTATATTTTTTTATTGTACCATTGTGATTTTATTCGTTGTATATTGTTACATATGATAACAGCAGGTCAAAGAACTTAAAAACAGGATATAAAAGGTAAGAGCACATTTCATCAGATTGTTGGACATGTTGAGATGAATTCGCTTCTTCGAACTTAGGGTAAAAAGTGTAGCGACTGCCGAGGTGCCCATTGCAATGAAACAGACTTCCCACTAAGTTCTTGGTAACGACCAGTTCGGACTCCAAAAGTATTGTGGGCATAAAATTATTGAGAAGAGCTGAATGGTCTAAATATTAAAAATTATCCTTTATGTTAAGAAATTTTTAAAATGTCAAAACTGAAAATCTATCTCACCCCTTTAGAGGAGGTTATGTTTTCTTTAGTTGTTTATTTTTATTCAAAAACGCCCTGTAGATGCATAGAAATGCTGTAAAGTATCGCATAACGATTGTAAAGCCACCCATGATGGAAGGAGGAGAGGTCCTTCTAAGCTAATTTCTTCCGCAACATAAAGTAAACTATGTAGGCATATGTAAATAAAGTGTTGGTCTCACAGTATCCACTATTGGTGTAGGTATAAAGAAACGACAATGCAATACATAGTTAATTAGTGTGTTAACAACGTCTACGTTTAAACGTTTCGAAGATGTGCCGCAAATGAATATTTTATGTGAATAAAACCTCTTAAACAAGTACATTGTAAACTTTATGAGAATATTTAACCCTAACAAGAGAATGCAAGATACTCATCACTGACTCATTTCACTGATTACTGTGATTAGATGTTGTTGTAATTAACATAGGCAGAACGGTAGTAAACAGTTGATCCTTTTAAATTCTATATAATTACCATTTTACCGCAGATAATCTTGTTTAATAAATTATCTGACGCTCTCAACTATTACGGACATGAAAATTACCCGAGAACTTAAAATTGCCTTCTTTAATGTTTATTTTCACATAGAAACTGTTCTTTATAGCACATTTAGCTAAATGATCTATAATCTCTTCAATATTTTACACCAACTTATACAAATTTTTAGGAAACAGAACTCTATATAGTGTCTAGTTAGTGTACAAAAATAAACAACAAAAAACATTATTCCTTACACTGACATTTTTCCTTCATCGTAAAATCCTTTCAAGGAGCATGTACTTTTGGTAATAGATGGTGCTCTGATGTTTGTCTGCATAGGTATAGTACCTACCTACATCAATCAATGTTGATTAAAAATTTTTTCTATAAATACTTTCAATAGATGATCTGAATATTATGTTTGTTATATAGAATAATTTTGATTATCTTGTTGGCATTTGTGAATAAACTTTAAAAGCTTTGGCATAAGCTAGCACGGGTATAATTTACTTGTTTTGAAAACTGAGATTTTGAATTAATTTGGGATTAATCGAAATGAGTTCCGTTATAAATAGATACATAAATGAGTTTCCCTAGTAAATTTATCGATTTCATACTGCCATAGCTAATCCACATAAGCTAAATCTGAGATTAAAACAGACGAGGGATTCAGTTGCAAGCCTCATCAAAAATTCAGTCATTTAGCTTTGCACGCGAAGCTTCATTTTAATTCAGATAAGATTCGTATTATTCGCCAACGGTTATTAAACTGTAACCGTTAAAAATGCAATAATGGAGTTGATAATCAATCAAAACCAAAAAAATATAAAGAATTTAGAGTTATTGTAAAAATATTATATGTAACTAGTGAAACTTTTTTTTTTGATAACCTCAAGAATGTAAAAAATTGGCAGTAATGATAAACAGCTTTATTATTATTTATCAATTAAATGCATGGGTTAGCTAAAGTTCATGGTTCACCTGTTGTTAAATTATTTAATTGTCTAATTTGCAAACTGTTTATCAGGAGAACTTAAAACAATAAGGTTTAATAATTACACATATCTAAAGAATTTTTTTCCCATTGTCGAACAGTCAATGCAGAGAAGCAACTTTGAAAAAGGTTTTTCACAATTTAACAGTTATCACAAGTTATAGAAGAAGATCTTTCCCTGTAAGAATTATAGAGTTAATAACAATTTTTGAAATCTTTCAAACCTCGTAATCAAACGAGCCTCTTGCTTTTTAAATAGATTGCTCAATAGGCTCCTCTTGAACTTATAAGTAATAAACATCTAATTTCAAGTATTTCGAAAACAACAACGTGAATAGTGTCAGATATGGTTTAAGGTGGCGTTATAGAATAATCTTAACCCTAATATGAATATTCTATTTAAACACTTACAATATTGGGTTCATAATAAAACTACATAAATAATTCGTTCTCTTTTAATTTTTAGCTATGTACTTTATGTACAGATAAAAACGTCTTTCTACTTTTACCATAAATTACAGTAGTCTTACTCAAAAAAAATAGTCTCTGTTAATATCCATATTCAGTTTCTTAGTATTTACACAAGAAAATAAATTCTGTTTGCTATACTTTTACCAAGTAGGTAATTATCCTAATTAAAAGAAATGCAATTTAATGCAGCAGTCTTAATTATAGATAATTATTTAGAATTTTTGCGTAAAATTGTTTGCCATTTGCCTACGTGTATAATCGAGTTACAAAGTACTCCTATTAATACATTGTGTGACGTATAAAGGCAAGTAAAGTAATTTGGAGTTACTTTTCACTCAATGGTTCGTTTTAAATGTCATTTTCGTTTAAAGAAAAGAAAAATTGCTTTGAGACACACAATAAATAAACTAATGGGATTCTTTTTTCTTTCTTATGATTGAAAGGACGAACTCTAGAAACATTTACTCATAGACGTTTAAAAGTTTGATTGTAGTGAAGACTTTTCTTTTGAAATAAAAAAAATTAGGTAGTAGTAGTTGCTGTAGAATGAGAGTAGCTGATTGATTATCCTTGCAAGAATCCGGGCAGTCATTTATGATTAGGATTCGATTCCTTAATGTGAATAGGGAAAATAATTGTAAGAGTGGCGAAAAGTTTGTGAAAGTTTGAAAAGTACCTGAGGATTCAAATCAGTGAGCGGTGCACTTTTAGTGTTGGCAGCAACCCAGGCTTCTGCAAAAGTTTCCATAGCACTTTGGAAGTCCATTGTCATAAGCTGAAAATTCGTCAAAAGCCAACCAACAAGTAAACATCTACATTGTCGATCTAGCGTGTAGTGTAGCACAACGTGGTTTGAGCCGCGGAAATGAAACCGCGTATAGTATCACTCAGCGCGAGCACTAAGGCAAGACTGAGCCAGATCGCGTACAGATCCTGATGACTCGGGGTAGAAGTTCGCGCCACCCTATTACTTGCGCAAACACCTTGTTCCGATCAGATGTTTCACAAATTTGTCCTGCCCACTAACCAACCAGATTTAGACTCTTATTCGTTAATACCGATTACCTCTTTACTTTTTTTTACTTAGTGTCGTTTTTATCCCTTTTTTAATTCGCTAATTTTCTCTCGGGGAAAACTTCGTCGCAGGTCGTCGGTCCTGCGACGTTCCGTAGGCAGCGAGGACGCGTGTCGTTCAGTTCGCGAGCATAATGTATTCGAAGGGTGCTTGGGATCGCTTTAAGAGATGCTGTACTAAAATTTCGATGAAAATTCCTTTGAGAAAAAAAAAAAAAATGAAAAACACCGCGCCTGCGTTTTTCTGTCGAAGACGGTAAAACTGCCAAGGAAACATTGTGTAGGCGGAGTCGCTATATCCGAAAGGCGGGTCGATGTTAAGGGGTGTTCTGCTCCTGACTAAAAGCTCTACAAACTATTCATCCTTAAAGGTTTCCGTTTAAAATAAAATTTACAGATTCTCGTAAAATGAACCGCTTAGAATCGGGACCCATATGTGAAGGCATTTTTCCGATCTTGAAAACCATTCTCCGCCTCTTTATTACCCTCTACGACTATTTGAATTTTATTGCCTCAGGATTCCGTGTTTGAATATTGTTTGTACTGTTGTACTTCCACCCTGTCGATAGCCCAACACCATCGATGCAAATTAATATCATTCTCAAATACTTCCACATGCGGTTAAAAAAAATTACATTTCCTGCCGATATACTTGCACACTTTTTGACGTTATCAATCTGTGTTCGTCAATTAAGAAGGAATGTACACCACACAAAACGTCAATTTGCCTTTGAAATTAATTTTTGCACCATCGATTTTCGATTTCTCTCAGAAAAATGTTCTTTTTGCCGTCATAAACTCATGAACTATTTTGTGTGAATAACATCATATATTTTTGCTTTTGCATAATGTTTTTTATTTTTTTATTATTATTATTGTTTAGTTTGTTCTTAGTAGTGAAGCTAGTCGGACGTTTTTAGATTATCCATTTTCACCTTGATTATGTTCACTGATTATCTATCGAATAATAAAAACGAAACTAAATCTATTAAGTGTTTTTATCCAAAACAACTCGAAATTGATATCTACATTATTGTGAGCGATTATATTAGCGTTCAACGTTGCATTTTTACTGAACATAACTCAACAATTTGTTTTTAAATACGTACCTATTCAACATCCTTTTTACAGTGAAGCACTCAATTGGCACTTTAAAGTAAAAATAAATTTAAAAAAGTCGGTGGGTTCTGTGGAATAAACATACAATTTACATTAATAAAAAACCATATTTTCGTGAATTATTTTTTAAATCATATATTTATATTTTCAAAGAAAGCATTGCGATGAAATTTACTTTAATTTTTTAATTAGCAAATATAAAAATTGTGGCAATAATTTAATGATATGTATGTGTATGTATACAATTGTTTCGGAAATATTAACGCACAAAGTTATCGATTTAGTTTTCTTAGTACTTGATTTATTGTTTATCTTTTACTTAACCCAGTTTATGACAGTAAACCATTCAGACAGCTACTTAAAATAATTTGTTAGTTAAAATTAAAAAAATATTCTTAATTAATAAAGGAAAAACTTTTCGGCCTGGTGGCGTTTGAGAGTAAGAGTGCAAAGTCAGATTGTTAATTAACTGATGAATAAAAATCTTGTTACAATTTGGAAAGAAGGCCATTTTAAAGTTTTAGTCGTATATTCTCTACTTTGCAACAGTACCTATTTGATAAAAAATCACTTTTCAAAGTTTCTTACAGCAAATTAAAATTTGTGTTATCAAAATCTACTAAATACTAACAGTGAGAGAGTTTGTCAACCTCCGAAATGATTCCTTGCTTTTCCTTTTTTAATTAACGTCTTTTTGGAAATTTAATTAGAACTTATTATAATATTCTTTTTTTTAAAGCATTCAAATAGAAGATTCTGTTTTAGAAATGAAAATTCTATTGAAATTCCGATATATACATGAGCATCCCTTTCGTCTTTCAAAATTTTTCAATTGTCTTATGGAATTCATAATTTTAAATTAAATAATATTCTTTTCTACAGGGCTATAAACCGTAAGGGTGTTCTCTTGAGGCTCCAGTCAAAAAAATAGTTTAACAAAAAATCAATCATTTGCGTTTTTCATTAGCTGAGTTTCTTGTTCATGATAAGAACTTCAATGTGTGCAAATAAAATTTGATTACATCGCATTGCACGCCATTGAGCTAAACGTTTGTGGTTTTTAATTCTTTTTGTGTACCTATCTACATACATGGTCTAATCTTTGCATATTGGTATCTGCCGTGATTTTAGATTAGTTTAATCAAACAGTTCAAGATAAGTATAGGTGTAGTATGTTGTATCAACGTTATACACACAAATGTGCTTATGTGAATAAACTTTTGATTTTACCGGCACTCGATAATAAACTACTAACTATGATACCAATACATCATATTTAAATGCGGAAATATAATATATAAATAAGAAAATTGATAATGGATTGGAGGGTTGAAAATAATGATTGACGTACAAAACCTAAGATCTGTAACACTGTAGCATTTCGTACGTCACAGAAAATTGAACAGTGATATTTCTATAAGATGAACGACGTAGGAAATTTTCTGCGTAGGATTTTTTATGTTAGGTAGTTAATTGGACCAAACTGGTTAGCTTACGTATAATTTATGTAAAATATGTAGGTAATTATTCATTAAGTTTATTCTATTATCACTTATCGTTAATTATAAAAGCTGTAATTTATTTTATTCTGGTTTCCAAACATGAGCTTTTTATTTTAGTCGCTAAATAGAGCTTTTATCAGTAATTTTTAAGATAGGTATTGCATAAGATTAACTAAAACTATAACTTCAATGATATTATAAAATTTGCCGATACAGTTCCACAGAGACGTTATTGTGGAAAACTCGTTATCGGTTTAAGACCTCGTAAGGTAGAGTGTAGGGGTCATAGATAATAATTATTATATAATATGTAGGTAACAACCTACAGAAAATGAAATCAGAATGTTTTCTTAAAATAAACGGCGCCAGAGTGGTGGAGTGCTTTTTCAAAGGAAAAAGTGGTCTTCTAATTACGTTTAATCTTGAATAAAGCGAAGAATAAAAAATTGTTGTTGTCGAAAGATTAAACTTTTTTGGATTATCTCGAACTTATCACCATAATTGTTCTTGAATTACTTGTTCAAAATTTCCCAGATAAGTTTCGAAAATGATAAAGTTAATTTTACGATAATTGACTTTTTTTTGGATAAGACATAATTAACACAAAAATTAATATCTGAAAAAAGGTGATAATAAAAACTCGAGATGGCTGAAAGGGGATGGATAGATAGATTTCATCCGAGTAAGAGGGTGGGATCTGTTAGTGTAAAATCATTTAAACAGTAGATTTGCCTTAGCTCTATATTGATTAAAAAGGGTTATATCATAACAGAAGGAGTCGTAAATTGAGTTCCAGTTCTAGCCCTAAAGGTAAGTAGCAACTAATATACTTAGCCTTACTAATTGTTCGAAGCATACAGCAATAATAAGACCCGCTTGGGCTCTTAGGTGGCTTCAACAGCTCTTTGTGAGACTTCGGACATTATTATTAAAGACTAATGGATTTTAAGAAGGGTTCGCAGCATCTTTCTCTTACAGATTTTTAGTATTTCCATCGATGAATCCTTAAATTAACATCTACCTTCTGCTTGTGTCATCGACAATAAAGCCCTTCCTAGATAATATTTTCGGTAAAAGGGAAGTGATCTGAACATCTGAACGAAGTTCTAGTCTCTTATATTCCATAAAAAATAAATTTACAATTAAGACTGTGATTAATAATTTTGTGTAGGAGTTTTAAACTGACTGAAAACTTTGGAGAATCTGGAAATTTACTTAACTGAGAAAGAAGTAAAAAAAAAAGATATTATGTGTTATTAATCACTAAAGAAGTTGACTGATTTTTATTGTTCTTCAAAATGTACTTAATCGTATATTATAACGGTTGATACGTGTTATAACAGGACGTTTACGTGGAGATGTTACCAATTTTTCGTCATATACGACTGATATATAAGCGGGTCTATATTTTGTACTTACGATGTCTTAGGAGTGTGAAATAAATTAAGAAAACTGTCGACTTTATCGAAGTATTCGTAACAGGAGCATTTCAATTTTCAATTTAAATATATTAGGGTGGCGGTTTTATGGTGGTAGCTCGCTTAAATCTAGCGTGTATGCCGTATTACAGCAGTTGTACAAAGCAATTTTGTCTGGTAATATACTCACTCAAAACGCATGCCAAGGGATCGAAATAAATTCGTATAGAAAGTAGTACCTATATCATATTTGAATGTAAGTAACAAAAAAATTTCCCAACTTTTCCCTAAAGAAAACGCTTTTATTATCACTTTTGCATCAACTTTATTAGAATTCCATTAGAAAAAAGTATAGCCATTTTTGTGCAAAACTTGAACATTTAGATCGTTGGTAATTCCCGAGGGATGATGTATGAAGGGATTATTCAATAGCTTTGCCGTCGATGGAGTAACACTAAAGGAACGTTCCTTACTTACTTTGCAAATATTAACATGCTAATATTTCCTTAGAGATTGATAGACGAAACGGGACTCGACTTGTGAGTTAATATGAACTATTACGACCAAAAGAACTAGGCAACTAATTCGCAAAGGAAACAGTTCACAGGAATTTCGAAACGAATTATCGGCAGAAAGCTAATAAAAGGGAAATTCGACGTTCTGGATCTAGAATTTTATTTGGATTGAAATTAATTTTCAGTCAATTTATTATAGTTATTAAAAAATTACACTGTTCCACAGTTTGATGTGTATTGGATGGTATATTTATCGTGTAATGAAGAAGGTTGGGGTGAAGCTAGAAAAATAATTTTCCCAATTTGAAATATCTGAGGTTATTATTTATAAAAGGAAAAGTCTTTACAAAAGTTTTTCAGGAGCAAAAAAGCGTAAACGTACAAATACTCAAAGGACTAATTGCGTTGATTTCAGCTCATTGCACCTTATGATCTAAATTTTGTTATTCATCGCTATTCAATCCGCTTTCCCCGATGGCAAAAGTTTTTAATCGTGACATTTCTTTTCGCTTTAAGTATCTCGAAATACCTTTGGAAGCTTCGCGGAATTCTTTTTATTCAAGGCCTCTCAAGCTTCGTTTTCTCCATTGATGTCTCACATTTTAACCACTAATTCCTTGAAATCAAAAATATAGGAACGATGCCATCGTTCATCATTAGGTATACACTATATAAGATCAATAGATTGTATATTATTTTTGTTTTATTCCTGTGTTGCTAGAGGAGTTACTGAAATTTTGTAAAGTTAGTATTTGTGCCTATGTAAATTACCAAGAATTACTTCAAGGGAGGGTCTTGAAAGTTTTCTACTTGGTATGGATATGGCCATTCGGTTTCGGCAAGATAAAGTTAATAATTCACTTCGAAGCGCCGATAAATCTTGAGGCCAAGAGTCTGGTGAGCTAATCTGCTTCCTAGTAAATAAAATAGTCATATATATTTGCATATCAGTGTTCTTAAATCTTCCACTCAACGCGAAAGATCTTATAAATTTTAAAAGAAATATATATGCTATTTATTATATCAACCCACATCCTGTTAACAACAGCATTTTCTTTACCACATTGAGCTTTGTTTAGGCAATTTCTACAGCATGTGGTTTCTGATGGTTGTCAAGTTTTAATGGAAACGATAGCATAAAATTGCAATCTTTTTGAAATAATCAGTTTTTAACTTACACTTTTTTGAGATACAAAAAAGGTACGATTTTTAAAAGAATAACAAAATTTAAAACTGCATTACTTAACGCATTGCTCTGATTGAGTTTCGAGGTACAAAACACTAACGTGTATTAATAGTATTTTGAAAGGATAAAGCCTGGAACTGTAAAGTGAAAATAATTTAAGATATTCAGGGGGTTGATATTAAGTGAATTTAAAATAAATTTACTTGTTATGTCATGTATAAAGGAATATTTGGAGTCAAGGATACGGAGCAAAGTACAACACAATAACCGTTTGAAGAAATATTAAGGGTTGCTGACTTTGATGAGTGGAAAAGTCGAAAGAGTCAGTCGTTTGAGCAGAATTGAAGAGTATTGCTTAATCGTTTGGCGTATAAATTTGGAAGAATAGAGTTGAATAATGAAAGAGAAAAGAAGGTTTTAAAAGTGATTTATTTGGTCGGTGAAGGATTTGGTTGGTAGAATCTTGAGAGATTGAACGGGCGAGTCGTCTCAAATATTTCGCCGTAAATAATGGTAAAAGGAAAACGAGCTGATGATATAGGCTACTTAAAGGGCGATTGTTATGCAAAATAGGAACTCGACCGAATTACCACCTGTTCAACGGCAAGCCTTTATCGTTCATCCTCATCAAGAGACTTCTTTTGCGGTAGCGACAGACTTAAGCCAATCTTTTGTTATTTCTCTATTTTCCACGGTACCAGATACATTACAGAGCCGTGGCCTGGAAAGAATAGCTATCTAAAAGGTTTTAATGCCGTATTTAGAATAATTGCTGCCATATTTAAGCCCGCCTTTTCAGAAATAAAGACAGCGTCCGTAGAGCAGAACAATCTGACTATTAAGAGTCACCGTCTTTTTATAAGAAATGTTAATTTCTAATTTACTTGTTCTTCTCTCTTTGTACCGCGCTTACATCGTACGCCCTTCTTTCTTCCGCAATATCCTGGATTACTTCCTCTTAAGACAGCATATTTTCTCGTACATTAATTCAGGAAAAAATCTTTCTCTTTAACCAACCAAACCAAGCCAAGCACCATCCACCAACCCTACCCCAGCACTATGTTGCAACGAGCTTTATAAATGTCTAAATTACCAAAACATTATCCATTTATTCTCTGCAACTTAACTTTTAATACTTGCAATTAGATACATAAATACATATAGAATACTGAAGTCGAAAAAAAGTAGGTATCTGCACACAACTTAAAATCAATACCTACCAGTCATTAAACAGTAACGAAAGGGGAATAGAATGTTATGGATGAGGGATGAGACAGCAATAGATTGTGGTTAACCATTCGATTTACATCGTTGCTAATAATCTTCTTGCGGTGTCTCTTGAACTTGAAGAGGATGAAACGGCTCTTGTAGGTGCAAGTATGGTAGTTGCTAATACCGATGCTCTGCTTTGCTGCCACAGAATCGAGAATTAATTCGGATCAGCATCGTATTATGCCTAATATCCGAAAACACATTTGATTAAGCCCTGAAAGACGCTGAAACTAGCAAGTGCCTCACTACGTTATCTTCGCACCATACATCCTCCTCACTATATCACTAATACTAGTTACACTAATTATTATTGAATTCTCCTTTACGAATCCCTAGAATCCTAGCGTATGCACTATACCAGCTGCAATACCTGATCTTGCCCGGGAAAAATCACAAAATCTGATTTTTTTCAGAAAATTCTCGGAAATTGTTTTACAAAATTATGTACAACAATTTCTCATATTCGTCCATTTGTTGAATATAGTTAAACTAGGTCGTGATGACGAATGAATCGTTTGTCAGGGTCGTTAGTCCTTGACAATAATTTGCGGCTTTTTAAAGACACGAGGGTAACAGAAAAGCTAAAATTACCTCGTGAAACGTAGCCAAGGGGTAAAAGTGTGGGACCTGTCGAGATCGTTGACAGTGGTGGATAGCGTCAGTAGTTAAGCGAGTTAGGGCTGGACCGGTTCTCGACATCCTGCATCACGTTAATTTCCCTAATAAAGTTGTACCGGAGTTCAACTAATATTTACTTTACTATATAGAGTAAGTGCGGTTGAAATAATCGGACGTTTTACAGGGTGTTCTTGGAATCAAACACATTTTCGTTTTATTTTTATCTTAGTAAAGGTGGTCTATTCCTTTGCGGTTGCTGCGTCTTCTGACCAGCCTAGTAATTTTTTAGGAGTTGCGTTTTTTGACTGAACAGAATCAGGGATCACAGGAAGAAATTGTTCATTTTTCAATAGGGCGAATAATGGTTACTTTAGGGTAGTTTTCTGAAGTTTCCTCGAGATTGTGAATGTGTGATTGAGGTATTGTCTTTTTTGGTATGTTGGAGAATTTGTGAACATTCAGTATGATGTTATGATTTTGAACGGGGGTGATTGCTGCAAGTAAATTACTTCAAGTGCTCTCTTCGCTGCAACATCGGCATCTCGGCAAAAATTTGTCTTTTAAACGGTTCAAAGCTGCACCGATCTATCCATGGCCAATCATGTGTATACAGTTACTCACCTAATTGGTCACATCCGTTACCAAAGAGTCCAAAAATAAGGGGAGGCGATCGCGTCGGCAAATTCGTTTAATCTTCCAGTTAATGTGATTAACTAACGTCAATTCAATTACTTCGTTTTCGTAGTGCTGCTTTCCGTTTGTATGGAAAGTTTTTCCTGCTTTCTAATTACTCCGCAATATCTGGTGCATTTCCATCCAAAAATTTGAAGTTGCTATTTATTTGAAACCTGTTGATTATGTTGTCTCTTTCTTTTTTTAATTTATTTATTTACAAAAATGCGTTTTACAATAACTCCAATAAGAGGCTCACCCCTAAATGCGGTGATACTGCAAAGTGGATGAAAATGAAACACGTGTTAGAGGGGTTAGTTTCTTTCACTAATTTATTACATACCGCTGATTAGATTTTTCTAGTGGATTTTGAATAACTAAAACTAAATTTTTGTTCTGTTGTGTTTTTTAAGTGTGTTATAAAACGATTGTCTTGAGTTTTAGTATGATTTAGTAAGAAACGGGTGAATCTGCGAAGTTTAATAGGAATGTCGTTTATTGTGGGAGCAATAATCTTTCAATAAAAGAGCGAAATAGAAGGAATTAAAAATAAATGGAAACTTTTTCCGTAAGACGGCAAGATTACAAATAATGAAAGCCCGACTGGCATTGCGTTTAGAGTTTTAATGGTCTTAGGGCGTATCGTGCGGAATTAGTCGTCAGGACAAGTATCTCTGGAATATTTACTGGTTTTTCCAAACGAGCCGGTCCAAGACAATGCGAGGCCGCATCGCATCGCGCCGGGTAGTATCGCCTGTTTTACTTTGCGTCATCACAGTCACAAGCGAGGGGAGGGTAAGAAGGTCGAGCTCGTGATTTTGTCGTAATCCTCGTATAATGGTTCCGTAATTCTTCGCCCAGGATTCAACTCTTTCTCCGATCGCCTAATGTATTCGTTGGCTGGTTTCGGCGAGAAAGAAGACGAGAAGAAAGAGCCGGAGACCGGAGGTGGTAGAAACGGAGAGCCGAGAGCCGCCGAAGCCCTTCTTCTCCTTACTTTGTCTTTTCGACGCGCTTAAATTTTTAACAGCCAGCTTTCAAGTCGTCGGAGTATCAGGGGTCGAGGATTAAAATGTAATAACTTTCTTAGGCCCGAAATTACATTTTTAATTTGAATAACTTTTTTTTTTCTTGTTGTTCATCTGTTCCGCCATTAATACGTGCTTTAGGCGCGATTCGGTGTCGACGTTATGAGCGTGACCGGGGCTTAAAAAGTATGATGAAGCACTGCCGAAGAGGCTTCGGAAGTATCATAAGGAGAACGAGAATAAGAAGGGGGTGAAAGCGGCGGTTTGGTGGGTGGGTGGAAGGTGCCCGTGGACACCGCCAACTTCCTCTTGTTGCAATCTGATCACGTAGTTAATCTTTGCACGTAATGAAAAATTGCATGTTCGTTAGGAGCTGCTTAAAAAGAAATTGTAGCTAAGGAAGATGCTACCGAACGCTTTCAAACGATCGCTATCGCACTTACCACTGACGTTTTATGCTAATACTTTCTACTTACATTTTATATTTTACAGCACCAATTAATTCTTGTAAAATTATAATATCCAACCGATATTGTTACCAAAGCCACATAACGAAAGACAACTAAAATATAACAAAGGTGTTACTCCAAAAAAAATCGTTTACCTTTTGTACAGGATACTATAATCAGATCATGCATGCACTGACCCTTTATTTGAGTTCATTTTGATAACATTCTCCCTGGTATGATCACTCTTCCTAATCTCCTAAGTAAATAGATATTTAATGTCATGCATATATCGCGCTAATCCTATAGGCAATTTGATGTACTTACTGTTTTTATGTTTCGAAGTTACAGTTTTTGTTATTTGTTTATAAGTGTAAGTAAATAAGTTTAAAAAATAATTTTCCCAATTCCTAATCCTTTTTCTGAACACCATTTCATTCCCCGATGGATAGATTAAATTAATTAGCGAGTAAAAGTATAATTAAGTCAAACATATATCTATTAGATGTTTCGTAACAGAATAAAATATTTTAAGAAAGATAAGGAAAACTTGATAAAATATCTTTGCAAACTTTTTATGATAATGAACGAATGTGCGTTAACTTGATTAGCGTTATTTAATTCTAAATCTGAATAGTAAAATTGCATAACTGAAATTAATAGTAATATTCAGTTAAAGTTTCAGGAGGCGTAGAATGCTTGGCGAAAGCTTCCGGTGTTATTAAAGATTAATAGTATGATTATTGTTCTCTTGCGGTATTTTTCTTGTAGATACATTATTCGTTTATAGGTCTGTCTGTGTTATACTGAAATTAAACTGACTGCTATCATTAAATGAATGGGTTCTAGTTCTACTAACACACTCACTATTACAACACACAAATTGCTATTCTTATTCTCTTCTATATTTTATAAAAGAATAAACCATCTCGTCGGTTATTATCAACAATATCAAGGAGGTAATTTAAATAACTTTTCTTTTTTATAAACCGTGTGTTTTGTGAGTTACTTACAAGTTGTTATTTTTGCTAGGTAAGTCGAGAATTATTTTTGCAAGGAATTTGCAATTTATTCTCTTCATCTACCTATTATTCCATACAAATTCCAAATTGGCTTTTTTCGGTTTCATTAGAAGTTTCCTTCTCAAGTTTTAACGGATACGTACATATTAGGGCTTCCGCGGTCTCCGCATGTTAGTTTTTCTATTACTACGAAGTTTGTTGTAATTTACTTAATAAGAAGTTAACAGCTAGTTATATTTTTGAAGTTGTTTGTTGATAGAGAAAAAATTTATGAGCAAGTTCTTTTGGTGTTTGCACATGATTTAGCTTACGTTTTCACAATGGCGTAGATGTTGACTTTTTTTTGAGATAACGACGTTGCCATGTATTTGCATTGTCTCCATTTTTGATTTTTTTTTTTCGAAGACATGCTTGTTTCAACTTTTACGTGGTTCAAGCTTTTCACGTTCGAATGATTTTCCTAGTGTTTTAGTAAAATGGTGCAGAGTAGACAATAATAAAAAAAATGTCATCGAATTGCGTGACTCAAGAAGAGAGTTCGTTAAGAAATGAAAAACAGCAACCGGAAATTCAACCGATGCTTAGAAAGTTAACAGAAAATGTTAACGAGCCTCGGTTAGTCGATGACGAAACGTTGTGCGGATTTTGGATTTTCAAAGGTCGTTTTCTTCAGAGGTTTGCTAATAAAAAAGCATTCATCATATTGTATGGAATATTAGGGTGTTTATATGGTTCAACGTTTGCTTACTTTAATGGGACTATTACCACTTTAGAAAAACGATTTAAAATCACTAGTAGAACTACAGGTACAAAAATAAAAAATGCTTCAGCTTTTTTATTAAACATCTTTTGCTTGTTCATTTCGTTCATATCTGCATGTAATAATTTTTGAAATTTCGTGTAGTAGCTGTTCAGTATTTTAGGCATAATAACCGTTGGAAATGACTTGAGTCAGTTGCTGGTTGCAGCAGTTTTAAGTTACTATGCAGGAAGAAGGCATAAGCCAAGATGGATGGCGTTAGGAATGTATTCCGTTGTTTTATTCTGCCTTTTGTCCGCTTCTCCACACTTCATTTTTGGGCCAGGAGAAGATGCTTTATTGCTAACGAGAGAATATGGGCCAGCACTTAAAAGAAACTTAACTAATTCGATAGATATTAGTTCGAAAAGATCTGTTTGTAAAACGAGCAATGTCACAACCGAATGCGCCATGAAAAAAGGATCTTCAACACCTCAAATAATATTTTTCATCGGACAGTTCATTTCTGGAGTTGGCTCTCTATATTATTCTCTAGGAGTCTCGTATATGGATGATAATATTAAAAAATCAAAAACACCTGCAGTTATAAGTAAATATTGCCTCTCAAATAATAATTGACCCGTACCGAAAATATTTTAATTTCTCTTATAAAATCACTATTACCTACTGTTTGACTTTCAGGTATATCATTTTTTTTAAAGATGTTGGGTCCAATGATTGGGTACACATTGGCGTCTTTTTGTCTTAGAATTTACATATCTCCAACGTTGACTCCTACAATTACGAATCAAGATCAAAGGTGGTTGGGAGCGTGGTGGTTGGGCTGGATAATTCTCGCACTACCAATATTTGCACTTTCTTCCATTTTAGCCCTCTTTCCGAAATCATTACCAAGGGCAGCTGCTAGAAGACTGACGAGACAGCTGAGTTCTAGAGTTTCTAACAAAACATTCGAAGACGACGCCGAGGTACCCATTTCGTTTAAAGGTTAATTTCTATTATTTTTCAAGAAATAGTTACGTAATTTTCAGTTATTTTTCGTTTAAGATATGTTGAAAACGTTCAAGAGACTTCTTGCTAATCCTACGTTGATGTTAAATAATTTTGCTGCTGTTTTCTACTTTTTGGGGTATATGCCTTATTGGATCTTTCTACCGAAATATATAGAATCAATTTACCACCAGTCTGCTTCAGCATCAAGCTTGATTACTGGTACGGTTAGTCTGATATTTTCGGCGATAGGTGTTTTACTCTCTGGTGTCATTATTTCAAAATTTAAACCTAGAGCTCGATATTTAGCCGCATGGAACGTCATTGTTGGTGCTGTTTCCGTAATTGGAATGATTTCCTACGCCTTCTTAGGATGTACAGAATTAAAGAATAATAATCCTTTGACTCCTTCTGGAGAGTACGTGAGAAACCTACGAGCTCTGACGATTTTTATTATGATATTATTTTAGATTAAACCCTAAGTTTCCTTGTAATCAAAAATGCCATTGCGATTATGTAAAATACAACCCGGTCTGTTCTGAAGATGGTAAAACAACCTTTATATCCGCATGTCACGCAGGTTGTACAGAGAAACAGAAACTCAATGGTTCTTTCGTTTATTCAAATTGCGCTTGTATTTCTTCCATGAGCTCAAACGTTTCTTTGTCAGTACCAAGGAATCTCCTTGAATCAGACGAGTTCCATGGCGGTAAAGCTTTTCAAGGCAATTGTCCTATTGACTGTATTAAGAAATTTTATATATTTCTTGTTGTCGTGTGTATTTTGAAATTTAGCGGAGCTACAGGAAGAGCATCAAATTTTCTAGTTACAGTGAGGTAAAGTAAGTACTGAGTTTTGTTCAATAAGCTGTTGAACTGCTAAAAATTGTAGATGTGTGGAAGAAAGAGATAAACCGGCGGCGATGGGATTTGGGGTAATGGTAACAAGTCTTTGCGCTTTCATCCCCTCTCCTATATTGTTTGGATATATTCTGGGTAGAAACACTTGGTATACGGAAACATAAATAATTAAAGTTAATCCTGTTTTTAGATAAAGCATGTCTGGTTTGGGGTAAGACATGTACAGGAACTGGAAATTGTTGGTTGTATAATGGAGAAATATTGAGGTACAGAATGAATTTCACTGCAGCTGCTTTTGTTACTATAGGAACCATTTTTGATTTGGGTGTTTGGTATTTTGTGAAAGATTTGAAAATTTTTGACGAGGAAGTCGAATTAGAGCTTAAAGACATCAACGAAGATCCTCTTTGAACAGTACAAATGTTTTGTAATCTATGTAGCTTTTTATGGAATTATAATGTTTTACAAATCCACGATAAAAATTTATCTTCGAAACTAGTGAGTATAAAATTTTGAAAAATACAGAAGATAATTCTTTTTATTATTGTTTATTTGGAAAACGTGTTATAATTTATTTAATTACAAATTTGTACATAAAAAAATACAAACTAACAGTCAGTTTCTAAAAGTGAATTTGCTTTACTGTCATTTTTTTTTGCTGTTGCATTATCTGTCGTCGTTTTGAAACTGTCGTCATCGCTGTCTAGAGAGTTTGAGTGTATTTCTGCCTCAACATTATTGCTCTTTAGGAGTGGATTTCCTTGTGCAAGAGAATAGTCCAAATGTTCAGGTTCACCAATTAATTTTGCTTTTATTTCAACATTGTTATTCCTATTGGCACCTTCTTCTACTTCATCTTCAGGAATGGCTGATGATTCCGGACTGAAATCTGTCAAACGCGTTTCCTGATTGCCATTGTTCGAAGGCGAGGATGTTCTGAATAAATTGTCTCTGCTATGATTATCCCTTCTGCTTTCCAATTCTTCCAATTCGTCATCATTGGTGTTGTCTCTATAATCTTTTATTTCTTTATAAAACTCTAGTTTTTTCACAAGTATACATAACAGTATACTCAATAAGGCTGCGATAAACAGTAGAACTACAGTAGTCACAGTCAAAAATATACCGAGCCCTTGGGAGTGTAACCTACACTCGCCATTAGATGTTCTGTACTGGCAAAATAAATCTAAAATTAATTGGAAATATTATTACGTTCAATTATATTCGCCAATGATCAACGAATTCAATTCCAATTTTGAATTATTTGAATAAACGTACCTGCTATTACGACATATACTATTCGGAATGGTATATACGGAATAATTCCAAGAAAAGTAATATGAAATCCTAATGCTACACATTTATCAATGGATTTTACACATCTCAAGCTAATCATGAACGAAATGAGTACAGTGGATGCCAGGAATCCAGCTGCTATGATATCGTTTGCTTGAGAAACAGCCCAAAACGTTTGGCAATTTTTATTACAAGATCCTAAAGTTGCTCTCGTGTTCACCGATTCATAAATGTTGCTGCCACAGGTGCAGTTTTCGAATATCTAATGAAAAAAGCAAAAATTCCGCAATAGTGTTCAATTTTCTTTTTCGTCATACCTTTATGCCGTTGACATCTTCAGCAGTTGCGCATCCGGCATGGCATGCTGAAAAGTACGTGGTTTGATCAACTTCTGCACAAACTGGTGCAAATAAAATGTCCTCAGAACAAATACATCTGCTGCTACAAAATGGTGTAGTTATTCTGCTATCGAACTCAGTTTGAAGTGATTTATCACAATTGTAAAAAGCTAATGTTGCGTATGTGGTTATGGCAAAACCAAGTGCTTTCAGGTTCCATAATGCCAATGCTTTTGGTCGTGGTTTAACTTTCGAAATTACAAAACCAGTCAATAAAATTGCAAGTGCCATAAAAGGTTGCTGTATCAAATTTGTCGTTATCTGCGATAGCCACGGATGATTGTAGCCAGAAAGGTCGAAATTTTTAGATGGAAGGTAAAAATACGATTGATAAAATATTGGTCGCATCAACTCATAGTTGATCAAAGCAGAAAATATTAACGCTGATATTATAACGTTAACGATCAGTATTTTATTTCTGAGTATTCTCCATATGGTTTTGAAGAAACCTAAAATATGGTTTCTAAAATATATTTATGGCATATGTATTTTCTAATATACATTACCATCAACAGTTTCTTTTTCCTCCTCTATATCTATACCATTAGCTATATCTAAAATTGATGCTACAGCTTTTTTTAGTAGTACGCTAGGTAAACTTTTCGGAAACATAGCCATCAAAGTACCAGAAATAAACAGAGCTATTGATAGAACAAGAAATGCTGAAACGTGAGTAATTATAATATCAAAAATGACGAGTAATTTCTAATAGTTGTTACCTGGTGCCAAAAATACACTAGCAGATTCTTTCGACACCACTGTCCATGATAAGTTCATACCAATTTGCTTGCCTAGCTCTTTGGAAGCCAGTATAGCAGCTGCAACATAATTTCTTTACTCATAAACTTATTAGGCTTTTTCAAATTATCTACAATACACCTACCTACAAAAATTGGACTATTTTTCATGTCAACACTGTCATCAACATAAGAAATTGCAAGACTATAAAGTGCTATTCCTCCCAAAGCAGAAAATGTTTGGTAAAAGAAGAGTACACCAATTGCAACTTCATTGAAAGCACCTGCAGTTTCGTTTAATGTAGTACTATTGTACGTCATTGAGCATAGATTATCATTCTCTAAAATAGAAGAACGTATGTATGTTCGAAAAAAGTTTTAATAAGGCTCATTACCGTCCGGAAATACTTCCCCTCGAAAAGGGTAAATTATTTCAGGGGCTATGAGTAATATGCCCATAAGTGACTGAAAAATAGTAAGACCTCCAATCCATGATGCTCTGTGGATTCTGTTCGCCCAATAAGTTATCGTTAAAGCTAAGATACCAGCAAGGACTTCATCTAATTTGAGTAAACATTCTGAAAAACAAATGTTAAACAAAAAGGACTAGTCAGAAAAGATAGAAAAGCTAATTGTAAGAGGACATAGGATAACATGGTAACTTATAAATAAATAGGCTTACCAAAAGTATTATCAGGAATTCCATACTGTCGTTTCCAAATGGTTGAAGTTCCTTGAAAGTATGAGAAGAGTGCGCCTTGTAATACCCCAATGTGTATTAGTACGTAAAGAAGAACTCCAATTTTGGCAAACCTTTCTAAATTGATCCATCGATTCAGGCAAGGAAAAGCTGATAAACCGCAGTCAACAGGATTTTTCGATGAGTTCCCAATAGGTGCCGAAAATTGACTTGCCCTATCGTTAGAGTCACTTCTTAATAGGTCTCTAGGATGAACCATTTTAGAAATTCAAAATCGCCTGATTCATAATCAGTTTAATGAAAAACATTAGCATTCCTCGTGGAAATGTGCTCTTTACTGATAGCCCAGTTGTTATCAGTTTGTAAATAGATATTTGTATGAGAGATAACGTCAAATGAGTCATGTTTTAATTTAAAGTTAATGATACGGCGAATTCTTGGATATTTTGATAAACAATACAGCATCAAAAAGGCGTTCTATTAGTGTAATTTTGAAAATTGGGGATATAGGAAGGACATAAAAATTTCGATCAAAAATTGTAAATGTGTGGAATAAAGGAACAAACCGGTGACGATGGGGTTTAGTGACAATGCTTTGCTCTTTCATCTTTTGGTGTTTGGTATTTTGTAAAAGATTTCAAAATTCTTGACGACATAATCGAATTAGAGCTTAATTACATCAAGGAAGATCCTCTTGTGTATTCTGTGTAGCTTTTTATGGAAATAAATTGGTTTATAAACTCGTGGTGTAAATTGAGCTTTCCTCATTCACCTTCGAAACTATTGAGCTTAGAATTTTGAAAAAATACAGAAGACAGTTTTATTTTTGTTTATTTTAGAATAATGGCAAAATCCTGCACTAAACCCTACACCTTGCGAAGCAAAAAGTACATCATTACATTTTGTTTAATTATATATTTATTTATAGATACATAAAATGGAGATAAACTAGCAGTCAGCTGTTAAAACTAAATTTGCTTTACTGCTATTTTTTCTTTTGCAGTGACTTTATTTGTCGTTTTGCCTCAACATTATTGCTCTTCAGTAAGAGAAGAGTTCAAATGTTCAGGTTCACTGGTTAGCTTTTCATTTAGTTGAAGATTATCATTCCTATTCGCACTTTCTTCTGTGGCATCTTCAGGAATGGATGATGATTCCGAGCCTAAATCTTTCAAATTACTATAATTGTCTCTACTATGATTATCATTTCTGCTATCCAATTCTTTTAGTTCATCATCATTGGTGTTGTTTTTTTTATCATCTTTTATTTCCCCGTAAAAGTCAAGTTCTTTCACAAACCTACTTAGCGGTGTACTCAATAAAGCTGTAATAAGCAGTAGAACTATAGTAATCACAGACAAAAATATACCAATTCCTTGGGAGTGGAACCTACAGTCGCCATTAGATGTTCTGTACTGGCAGAATAAATCTAAAATTAAATTTGAATTTTTATTACGTTCAAGTAGATTCGCCAATGATCAACGAATTCAATTCCAATTTTGAATTATTTGAATAAACGTACCTGCTATTACGACATATATTATTCGGAATGGTATATACGGAATAATTCCAAGAAAAGTAATATGAAATCCTAATGCTACACATTTATCAGTAGATTTTACACATCTCATGCTAATCAAGAATGAAGTAACTAAAGTGGATGCCACGAATCCTGCTGCTATAATATCGTTTGCTTCAGAAGAACCCCAAAAGGTTTGGCAATTTTTATTACAAGATCCCAAAGTTGCTTTTGTATTCACTGGTGCCTGGGTGTTGTCGCCATAGCCGCAATTTTGGAATATCTAATAAAAAAAGCAAAAAATCCGCAATAGTCTTTGATTTTCCTTTTGATCATACCTTTACGCCATTGACTTCTTCAACACTTGTGCATCCGGCATGGCAAGCCGAAAAGTACGTGATTTGATCAAGTTCTGTACAAACGGGTGAAAATAATATGTCCTCAGAACAAATACATCTGCTATAAGATGGTGTAGTTATGCTATTATCGAAATCAGTTTGAAGTGATTTGTCACAATTATTGAAAGCTAATATTGCGATTACGGTTATGGCAGAACCAAGTGCGTCCCTGCTCCATAATGCTATTGATTTTGGCCGTGGTTTAAATTTTGAAACGATGAAAGCAGCTAATAGAATTGAAAGTGCCATAAAAGTCTGCTTTATCAATTTGTTCGTTAACTGGGACGGCCGCGGATGATTGTAGCCAGAAAGGTCGAAATTTTTAGATGGAAGGTAAAAATACGATTGATAAAATATTGGTCGCATTAACTCATAGTTGAACACAGCAGAAAATGTTAGCGTTGATACAATAACGTTGGTGATCAATATTTTATTTCTGAACATTCTCCCCATGGTTTCGAAGTATCCTAAAATATGCATTCTAAAATATATTCATGACGTGTATATATGTACATTACCATCGACTGCATCTTTCTCTTCCGCCTCATCGATACCATTAGCTGTATCCAAAATTGATTTCTTTGGTAGCATGCTAGGTAACCGTTTCGGAAACATAGTCATAAAAGTACCAAAAATAAACAGACCCACTGAGAATACACAAAACACTGAAACATGAGTAATTATAATATCATAAAGAAGTTGTATTTTCAAATAGTTCTTACTTGGAGCCGAAAATATTGCAGTGGATTTTTCCGATACTACTGTAGATGATAAGTTTATCCCAATTTGCTTGCCTATCTCATTGGAAGCTAATAGTATGGCTGTAATACAAAATGTATTTAGCATTTTCAAATTATCTACGGTATTATTATTATCATTAACACTTACCTACAAAAATTGGGCTACGTTCCATGACAACATTGTCATCAACATAAGAAACTGCAAGGCAATAAAGTACTATTCGTCCTAACGCAGAAAATGTTTGGTAAAGGAAGAGTACGCCAATTGCAGTTTTATTGAAAGCTCCTGCAGTGTCGTTCAATGTAGTAGTAGCATTGTTTGACATTTGGCAGAGATTATCGTCATCTAAGAACGAAGAACGTACGCATGTTAAAAAGAAGTTTTATTGGGGCATAATAGTCACATTACCGTTCGGAAATATCTCCCCTTGAAAGGAGTTATATGTTTCAGAGACTGTAAGCAATATGGCCACAAGCGCCTGACAACATGCAAGACCTCCAGTCCATGTTGCTTTGTGGATCCTATTCGCCCAATAAGTTATCGTTAAGGCTAAGATACCAGCAAGGAACTTATCTAAACTTAGTAAACATTCTGAAAAACAAAAATAGGATAACATTCAAACTAATGTATAAATAAATAGGCTTACCAAACGTATTATCAGGTATTCCATACTGTTGTTTCCAAATAGTTGAAGTTTCTTCAAAGTATGCGGAAAATACACCTTGTATTACCGTAATGTGCATCAATACGTAATAAAGAAATATAATTTTGGCAAACCTTTCTAAATTAATCCACCGATTCAGGCAAGGAAAAATTGATAAACCGCAGTCAACAGGATTTTTCGATGAGTTCCCAATAGGTGTCGAAACTTGACCTGCCCTATTGTTAGAGTCATTATTTAATGAATCTGTAGAATCAACCATTTTTGAAATTTAAATTACCTGGCTCATAATCAACTTAATATATACTATTTCTTATCAGAATGATAATAAGTGGATGTTTTTAAGATAGTCAAATGAGTAATGCAATTTATTGTGATAGATACATAGTAGTTTTTTTATTATTTTCGTCTTGATAAACTATCACGAAGTAACGGCTTCATCAGTGCAATATTAGTAATGTAATCGTTTAAAATTAGTGATGATACAGCGAATTTGTAGGCATTTAGAAAAAAATATAGCATTAAAAACTATTTAATAATGCAAACAGTTGTTTCTTCTTATTAAAGCAATTAAATCGATAACTTTATCGAATCTTTAAATAAGGTAACTGATTATGGGTAAAGTTTTTTAAAACTTTTCCCGCATTCAGTAACGTTTCTCTTAATAGCGACAGATGGCGCCAACGTGCTTTTTCTGTGGCTATTTCCCACTAATAGAAGAGTAAGTATTAGAAAATTTGGAAAATTTAATACTAAAACAGCAGTAAGGCAAACTAAAAATCGTTTTGAAGCCAACTAAAATATTATCCCTTAAGCGTTGATTTAAAATTAAAAACCCTTATAAAATCAATAACTATTTCGTACACATCTAATGTAACAGATGGCGGCGGAATTCAAAATTGGGTCAAAAGTACCCGCACAAAAAGAGAAATCGTAAACTACCCGCATAATATTAAACTTTCTTAAACAAAAGGCATAAATAACTCAAATTGTCTCATAATACGTTTAGTTGTTACAAGAAAAACTTGTGCATAGTGAATTATGATTTGGATCCTAAAATTGGTTTGTTCCTTAATATTCATCCAGAGTACTGCGTATGGATTTCCTTTGCACGTCCCAGAATGGAATCACCATCCATCTTCAGGTCGGCACCCTCCAGACTGGATGTATAACTACGGAGCACCTCCCGTGGATAATCACCATAGTGAACATGATCATGATCATGAAAAAGACCACCATCACGTAAATCAGCAGCAAATTATAATCCACGATTCTTCACCAACAACATTAACAGCAAAGGAAAGTTATCGTGTCAGCAATGGCAACGTTATCCAAGACATGATAACTCACATCACCACGACAGGGGTCGACTACGAAAACGAATCTACCCCTGGGGATAATACCGTTAAAGTAAAAAAAATCAAAAGAGATCAGCCAAATTTCAAAACTAGGTCGAGTAACAACAATAGAAAGCGAACCAGAAGTACGAAGAAGAAAAGCAGCTCAAAACCAAAGAAATCGTCAAATTCAAAACAAAGAGGAAAAACAACCTCCAGTTCAAAAAGTAAGCAACCATACAGAAGTAGAAAGCGTTTCTGCGAATTCGATGAATTGTGCAGGTACCAGCAGTTACAATCCATAAGAAGAAGGCCATATTTTGATTACGATTATTACAATCCATTGCCCTTTCGATATAACAGATTCCGTTACAGAGACCCTTTACCTTACAATTCAGAATTAAATGATGACTTTTACGATTACGTAGAAAACACTAACCCAAGGCCAGCTAAGCAACAAACAAGTTCAGAATCCAATTCGGATGAAACAAGTGAAACAACGGATACTTCTTCTACCCCTACAGAACCGTCTACTATGTCTACAGAAATGTCGACCACAACGGTTGCAACAACAACAATAACAAATAACGTTACGGGTTATGGTTATGGGCCAAGTAATGGGAACGAAAATGTGAGCTTTACAACTGTTATTCCTGGACGTCCAGAAAATAACGTTTATTTTGATTATGCACATCCAGGGTCGCAAGGGAACGATTACTACAGTATAGTGTCGTATTCGAATCCAAATAAATTGAATTTGCGTTCAACTGATCATGATATCTTTGTTCGATCAGCAACCGAACAAGTAGTTGCAAAAGTTAAAGAAACAATTGGGTGAATTTGCTGAAACGATTGTAGTTTTTAACTCATTTAAATGACACGTAGTTGTAGATTATTTGTGGGATTGTATTAATATGTGAATAAAACTGTTTTAAAAACTGTTACAATTTTTGAGTGACATTTAAATTTAACGTTAAAATAAATGTTGTATGTAAGTTATTTCATTACAGTGCCCTTTGAAATTGAACTAAATATTTAACAAGCAGAAACATATTCTTCATTTCATTACTACAAACTTTACTATTTTAGTTTCCGTGCTGATCGTGAGTGTCCTTTGAAAGCATTATTAAAAAATCGCTATCTAGCGTAGATTATATCCACATGATAAAAACGCAGCGATCATTGCATGTTAGATAAGTTTTCTATTGCAAGTTCACTGAAAGTGCATTTTTCAATTTATTTATTCTCACTATTATTGTCAACAGAATAAGTAAAATATAATTTTGAGATATGAGGTGCTGTGTTCCTTGTTTAATAATGACGTAAAATTTTCGCAATACGTAATTCAATGACAGATATTCAGAAATCGTTTGAAAAACGAGGCCATACCTATTAGTAATTTTAAGCAGTAAACTCAAACAATACTATACGCTCAAAGTTATTTGCTCTGTTTATAGATTAGACGGGTTCCTAATTCTACAACTGCTGCAGCAACAAAATCGTGCCAAGAAACGATTCAATGTGCAAAAATAAATATATGGGACGAACTGAAAGATAATTTATTGCCTTTTGCTCTATTATCTACACATTTTAAAATTCATTAAAAAAGATTGTTCTACGTAACATACGTATGTGATCTATTTATGCTTATGTCACGTTAAAATTAATTACAAAAACACTATTTTGTCATCAAAGTAAAATATTACTTTATACAACATCAATTCTTTGAATATTTATCAATATCTTACATGTATAAATTAAATGGTCACTACATTTAGGTACCATTTCTAGTTGCATGTAATTTTCTTTAAAACTTATTAGTAAACAATTTCCTTTGCACGTTTGTAATGATTTGCACTGCCAAAATATAAACAATTTGATAGTTTTCACAGAGCGGGATATTAACTGAAAACAAGGATATTTTCAAAATAACTGCGTATGGTTTATAAACTTCCTGACATTTATTTGAGATTTTGCAACTCAATTTCTTAATTTGTAACTAAAATTTCAGTAACCATTATACAAGAACATTTAACGTAGTTACTTACGTTGTTTACCTAACTAGATATTATTTACTATCAAATCGAAATCAAAAAATTGCAAGGTTCTGTAAATCAGAAAAAAGTATGTTTTAAAATAGAACTTTACATTGGCAAGCAGATTCGCATCGAAAAAAAAAGGAGTCCGTAATGTCACAAGTGCGCGTCCTGATAAATTTAGAACAGACACTGCAACCTTTTCAACAAAGCATTTGTTGAATTGTTAACATGCGTGCTAAAGAAGATAATTGTGTTTGAAGGGTATACTTGAAATATATTAATTCGTAGTATATTATATATTAGCCCATTGTAAACTACCCCTTTTATACTAATACGTAAATAACAGTTCAGTGCGCTCAACGATTACTTTTCTACCTCCGTTTTACGCAAATACTATTCTGAATCATTTTAAATCTTCCTGGAATATTCTCGAACACTTTAGAACATTCTTAAATAATTGGGAACACTCTTTCTAGTGATATTACAGAAAATGCAAAGTGTTGGACAAAAGCAGATAAGTCTCATTTACACATGAGTGCTGCCCTGTCCAACTATCGGGGACAAAATATCTAGGATACCAATTTACTGTAAATATGAAAAGTTTTCAGTCGTTTCTACGTAGGCTGTGAGACGTTTTCCTCTTTTTCCAAACCGTTTTCGTCTTTGTTTAGAGAGACGAAATGAACGCTGTGTCGTCGTACTGCGACGTAGATAACTCGAAGACAGTAATATTTCTTTCTGGTAGACGTTCAAAACCTTAAGCGCTACTTAAAATAGACGCAAAAAAAAACAACGTGACGCTCATGGCCCGAGAGATTAAAAATATTTTCCTGGACCATTTACAAAAGTTAAACGAAATTTATTTAACAACAAGTAACGGGTCGAACAACTGTTATAGGACTTTAATGAACTATAAAAATATAACCAGGAAAACAGTTGTAGAATAAATACACGCACTAAAAAAGGGTCAGTTTTTAGGACTGGCAATTTTTTTTTTGGTATGAGTTGATTAATTTTTTCGATAGATACTATTGAAATATGTCACAGGAATTAAAATGTTTCTTGTCTCCCTTAAAATAACGGAGAGAAGAGACAGTTTTTGAATACGAAATCTCACGTTTGGTTATACGTATGTAGATTGCTTGTTTGTAAAGGCCTTCTCAAAATAAAACGCCATAAAGTTGTCATTTTGTGGAGAAAATTACCCACGAAATGGAGTTTACTTCACAGTTTGTACCGTTTTGTTGCGACAAAAATAACTATTTTTATTTCATTCTGAGCATTGTTTTTAACTTAAAATTCTAGCACCCTGTCCAAAATATAAATGCAACGGTAAAGGAAAAATGTACGAATTTCAAAATTTGGTGAAATCTGTGTATTTTTTTTTTGTTTTTTTGTCGTCGTACGCACGTCATAAATCACATTCTATGTATGGTAGGTACATACTAACATTAGTTTTGAGCAGTATTGCCTACACGATGAAAATTTTCACTAACGAACGATTTTTATGTGTTTATAGGCAGTGAGATCCAAAATAAACATTCAACACAAAATATTAGACAAGCCTACTGAGTGATACATTCGATTTAACACGCTTTAAAATCCTTCCGGACTCATTATTTTGTATTTATTACGGGCAGGAATAGCGTCCTCATTATTTTTAGATGCCGCGTTTGCAGGATATTACCAACAAGAAAACACTACTTTTCTTTACACACTAAATCTCATCTTGCGTGAACGCGCCAGCTTCTCACTAAATTTATGTCTTATTAACTTGGCTAATATTCATTAGATTATACATTTACCTTCTTCATCTTCATCATACTCAATTTAAAATTTAATTAAAAATATCAATCTTTTTAAAAATTGATACGCCTATATCTACTTACTGTTAGAACTAACATCAAAATTGGAGACACAAAACTAGAAGAAGTTGAATAGTTAGAGACATATTAGAGACAAAACAAAAATAAATGTTGGCTCAGGGGGTCATATGCTAATTCGATTACTTTTTTATAGGAAGATCGGGATAGGAAAAGGATTGACGTGTAATTTGAGATTTGCGAATTTCTCGGTTATATTAAAAAAATTAGTTCCTGTGGTGTTTGTGGCAAAAGTCGGTTTATACCGAAGAACGACCAAGTTTCACTTTTTGTCAACCCCAGTACTGACGATCGCTTGACACCCTTTTGTATTATAGGTATTGTTTATCGAAGTACACTATTATGTTGCCCTGAAGTTCTTCAGCTGTAAATTCCCTTTCCCTCCTCCGCAATATGCGATACTTCCTCTGTACAGACAGATTTCATAAAGTACTCTCGACATTATCTCCGAAACTCCAGCCGACCAATTCCTTCAAACTTTTAATTTTGGCGTTCTCGAATATCGATTTAGTCTTCCTTATCATTTTTTATAACAATGACAACTCGAATAAACGCAGAAACATTTGTTTTATTTACAAAATTTAAACAATAATATTACAAATAACAGGTATACAATTAAAAATAAAATACAATTGTTGTATTTATTGATATTATTATATAGAGGAATGAATGCTTTGTCCGGAATGTTTTAACTTGATTATATTAAGAACATATGGTAGAAATTCAGTATGTTGATCATGATCTTCGTTACTTAAAAAGATTCAGACGTGGATGTGGCTTGCACCATATGTGATAACCACAACTTCATCAAATGTAACTTGACACTCGAAAGATGTTTGCAGTGTTAATGACTGACTGACTGACTGGCATATTCAGATCTTCGACTCCATTGTTCAAAAAATAATATCATATTTATCATTGACTGTAGTTCATGAATAAGATTAGGTAATTATTCAATAATAAGTTGTGGATTACATTTATAGGTTGGCGATAAAGTTCAGAATCTTGTGGATGCAGGAATCGGTGGTTGCTTGCCAGAACAATAAAAGTGCGGAGACCCAAGTATAAATATATAAAACGGTGGGAGCAGGGTGTCTGTTGTTAGATGAACGCATAATTTCGCCCCTTCAATGAGGGCACAGACCCAGACCAGGTGTTCACTGCATCGTTTATGCATTCGCCAAGTGTAACGACAAAGGGGTAGCAGTAACTAAGCACGCGCAGATGTACGACATTATAGACATACATATGTATAAAGTTTTGGTGAGACTATCTGAACCTTAAAGGTCCAATGAACTTTTGGATTATGCTCTTATGATGCCCTTTCTGCAGAAACTTATTTTATTTCCAGTCTTTTTTATAACTTACGTAAAAAATAGAATTTAGTAAATTGGGGATAATAGAAGACGATGCTACGTTTGTTTAAAAAAAAAAATATGCATTTTATATTACAAAACTGAGTTTGCAACAGTGAGGTAAGGCAGAGGGAAGATTTCATTGTCATTTATTAGCGGTGTCGCGAGGCGTCGAAAAGCTGCGACTATTTTGGCTCCTTCAGACGTCCATGTGGTTGGGATGAGTAGAAAGGGATAAAAAATGCTTGGGACAATTATTGGCCCCGCTATTGTGCTTGTAATGTGTAGTTCCCCCCTCCTGAGCTATCCAGGAGGCGCTTCGTACAAATGTTGGCACACGCTAACGTCCCATGTATGTATGTGCACCGACATTAGTCGGTTTATCATATGTGTTAAAGCAAACCTCCGAACTCCCGAAGTCACCTTCCATTATCCACGGCATCACAGCTGAAGCAACTTGTGTCTTTTTGCTCTGATATTGTGGAAACTCGGCTGACAGCTGCAGAGTTAAATTTAGTAGCTAGTGATTGCGCAGGCAGCCACAGCCAACTTCGAATTCGCAGTCAGTCACACACTGCACGTGCTGGGGCCATATGGACTACCTACTGCTTCCTGGGGTGTCTTTATAAGCTCTTCTCTATTCACGCAACAACTTCCTCCGTACACTCTTCGCGTTCATTCGTTACCGCTCTTCTTTTAAATCTTTAGCCACGATTTTCGCGCCGAACAGTGAAAGTTTTAAAAGTGTTGTGAACTGAAAAGGAATAGTTGTTTTTCATCGTTAAGTCAAAGGAAATAGTCCGAAAATGTTGATGCCTGGTGCTGGTTTGGGTTCGACGAATGAAGCCGATAGTCTGGTCGGTGGTCTTGGGTTAGGAGTTCTTGGAGCTAGTGCTTTAAATGGCACTGGTGTGCAAAATAAAGACACCACGTGGACGAAACTTTTCGTAGGAGGCCTACCATATCATACGAGTGATAAGTCATTACGCGAACATTTTGCTGTTTATGGAGATATCGAAGAAGCTGTTGTGATTACAGATCGCCAAACTGGAAAGAGTAGAGGATATGGATTTGTAAGTATTAGGATTGATTCTTATTTGTTTCTGTACTTTCCGAATGATTTTGGGTTTCGCTGATTTTGGACTGACGATTTTCTTATTTTCAGGTGATAATGGGCGATCGTGCAGCTGCCGAAAGAGCTTGCAAAGATCCAAATCCCATAATAGACGGACGAAAAGCAAATGTAAATCTAGCCATTTTAGGAGCAAAACCACGAGGCAATGTACAAACTGGTATGTAGAATTTGTGCGAATCATTCACGTTTTTGGTGGTGTTTTCAAAAGAATTAATTAAGTACCTAATACTTTCCCCGCAGTTTAATACGTCAACATTATTTTTTACCATTTTGTTTTGTTTTCTCTATTATTTTAGTAAAGATGTGACTATCCATATATTGAATGTATTTTTGGAAAGCAAAAACCTCTCAGATACTATTTTTACAATGAATCTTCAAAGTTTGTTTCTATAATTTGACTTCTTGGTCGTTCAACTAATATATATCTATGATTCTATTTTAGACCTCCCGCACTAAAATTCAATATTCTTATGTCTCATCCGGGAAAAAAACATTTCCGGTAAAAAAAGCTTCATTTACTTTTAGTTCGATTTATAAATAGTTTGTCTCACTTGTAGACAATTCATTATAATGCAATTAGCAACGTCCTTTTCGGAAAGGACATATTTCAAAGAAAATGAGAATTCAGCGGAGATAATTGTTTTGATGCTTCGTTTTGGGAACAAAAGTTTTATGTTATTTCACACTTTGTTTCCAAATGAGCTGGATTCGGGAGAACAAAATTTTTACGAAAATAGCACAAGTAGTAAAAACGAAAAATGTAAATACAAAATACATTGTTTTATAGCTTTTAGTGTAACACATTTTATTATGTCGCATCATCAAAATGATACATACAATTTGAAATTTAAATAGAGCAGATTTTTTTTATATTAATAGTGCATTGTTTTTTATTTAGGTATTTAAAAACACTCTACGTGCGACTCTTTGTATGTGAACCAAATTGTATCGTATGTCGAATACATTGAGGTAATCGGCATCGTCCTATGATAAAACACTTCTTTTGTTATCGTGCCCAGGTAGCCATGCGTCGATTACTTCCTAAACTTCCGGTGAACCCGGAAACCATAAAGACTAATACATATGTCGTGTGGCGATGTTCTAGTAGCTGGCCTAATTGCAATAATCTCTTGCTTAAAAAGTGTTTTTTTATTTCAACCAAAACAAAAACAAAATCGAATTTCTAAAACTTCTGAACGATAACACCCTACATTTTACAATATTGTAGCGGTGCCGTTTAATGTCCCCTCTGAGATGATGTCCCATGCTTGGCAATAACAATTTTTCCCTGATGAGGTTTTTGTGAAATTTTATTTGAACATCAAAAAGTGTTGATTGTTGTATGTGAGTTTTGTGTGTTTTCTTGTGATACCCACGCACCCGGGCTTTGTGAAACATATGGTGTGTTTATAATATAATAGGAACGGTATTCATGTATTTTTATGCACGTGTGTAAGACGTATGCGTACGTGTAATTTACGTAGTTGTATTTGAAAGAGCAGCTGAATGCGTTACTATTACTAACTGTTCAGAAGACCCTTTATAATAATAATTCAGTTAGGCGGAGGGTGCGACTATATGGGGGAAATATTGCCCTAGTTGTCCTGCTCAATACTACGCGTACGACCGAATTGAAAGCTGTCAACTGATTCGAGTTGCTTCCCTCGAAAATAAACATTTTTCTAGCTTCGCAGTAAATTTTGGAAACTTATTACTCGATAATTATGTTCGGCTTAGAATATTGTATTCACGTATCGAATAGAAGTAAACTGTTTGGTGTCCTTCTATCTAAAAGCTTATCCTTTGTTGCGTTATCCCGTATCCTGGCAATTAACCGGTTTCTACTACCCTACGCGTCTATTTTTCCTTCAGGATGGCTTAGAAGGGGACTTATTTTCTCATGATATTTGATCTTGAACCCCCTTCTTTACGATATGAATTAATAATACTTAAAACTCATGGAACAAAACGAGCCTGGTCAGTATTTATCATCAAAGCACCATACATATGCATAGGTCAGACCTTCTTGTGTTGGTCATTATTGGACTTACATATTCTGTTGAACCTACAATTCACTTTCTATATTGATTGAAGGAAATTAATTTTGTAACGAAATTTTGTGTTATTTCTAGTACTACACTTTGGATGTTACGTTATTTGTAACACAACTTGTTGTCTTTGCATGCAAATACATTATCACGCGAACATATCGGTAAATAAAGGTAGACAATGTTCCGTTTCTTTTTTCCAGGATTCCCGTTTGCTGGTGTACGAGCTGGTTATCCTACACTCCTTCCTAGTCAGTACGGGTAAGTAAGATTAATTAATGTTTTCTCTACAACTACTACAATTCCTCACAGTAAGTTAATTTAGAAATGTCTGCAAAATATGGTGACGTGGTCCAAATTTTCGACAATCAAAACGAATATTATTAGATAATTGCATTCCACAGAAAGCTTTTTGTCAGGAAAATCGAAATAGCCAAATCTAAATAGCTAAATAAATCGAAAGGCTGTTCGTATGTCACCTACATTAAATTTGACCGATTTTTTATACCTATTGATTAATTCTTTTAAGAGGTTGCTTTTCCATCAATAGCCTTTCAATGTAATGGCAAAGTACAGCGCATTCGAGCTGATGGCGTGTGCTTTTTTTTTTTTGTTTTATTTATCCACCACCTCGCCTTCAATTATTTCGAAGCCTTTCGTTTATTTTCTTTGTTGAAATTTTAATGAAAATCGAATTTCCTGACCGAAATACTTCTGCGGCTTAGGTGATACATAGTGTATATTTTCAATCACAAAAATTCAGAACAAATGGTTACGTTAATTCTATATGATTTCCAGATTTGAAATTGGCTGAGAAGTTACCCGCCCCGAATTCACGTAAAGAATTAGCACATCGATGAGTGTTTGTGAGTGTGTGTGTGCGTGTGGTTTTTTTGGTTAGTTATTGAGCTCCATTATTTATTATAAGAGGCGTTAGCGGGCCTTGCAGCATTTATTTTGACCATTAATTATACTATTTTTCACTATTTTTTAAACTAGTTTGTTAACAAACAACTCTGGAATGTTAGCAAAACCAACTCAAAATTTAACGATATTAAATAGATAATAAATAATGATGATAAAAAATAAATAGGTAGAATATGAAAGAGCATTTTCAACCGACGAATTGTTTATATAAAATTAAATATTGAAATGTTCTGGTATTGCGCAAGGAATTTCCTTTTAGTAAGTAAAAAAGGAAAATTCATTGCTTACCTGCTAGGTTTCTGTTTCTTGGGCAATCTTCTAGTGAATAATATATTTGAAAAGACAATGTCGAAGCACAATGTTAAAAGCACAATAGCGCGATTCAAGTAGCGATCAATCTATGACACAACTTATACTATTTGCTCAATTCCATAACACATGGTAAATACTTAACACTAAAGCACACCGTCCATCATTATCTTAAGTTTTACGAAGAAAAGCTACTCATAAATATTCAGTTTCATTAAAACATGAAAATAAGGAGTTAATATCGACCTTTTTGCTTGAGATTGTAATAATATAGTAATTATTTGGAACCGAAAGTTCTGCAACTTTTAAGTTTCACTGATTTTACTGATTTTTCAAAATTATTTTTGTTGGGTTGGTTCGACTATTCTTCCAGATGATAAGGATTTAATATGATAATAATTTATGTAACCACGCGCATGCATATTTTCTTGCAAATCATAAAAATCACCTCTTTGCGGGTTAATTAGTCAGTTTTATTGCGCGCAAAGTGATTTGGTTGATGTAAAGCTTTTTATTTCGTTTTTGTTCTGTTATACACCTACGGTTTCCGTTAAGAAGATGTTTATTAAAACTGGTTTTTAAAATGAATTTATTCGAAAATATTCACCACTGATTAGTACAGTTCGTTACTCATAAATTTCAGAGAATTTTTCCACGCACAACCAGATGCCAGTATTAGTTACCGGTAGATAATTCGCGTAAATTTAAATTTGTTTTAGATACATTGTACAACAAAATATATTTACTCCCGCTAGCGCCCTAATTCGGGGATTCCGCCCCAAATCAAAGTGGTGGCGGACGCCCGTATTTTGATGTTTGCTGTTTTTCGTTTTATTTTAGTGCTGATTATCATAATATCTTTGATGTTCGTTTTTTTTTGTAACTGACGACTGCAATGTAACACTAACGCGAAACTAACTTGATATTGTCGATGTGCTTGGTTGTATTAATAATTTGGGGGGTGTTACAATGCAGCCGATGGTGGCGGTGTTCAATATTTTTCGTCAAGTTACCAAGTTGTGCTTTCCATCTTACCAAGTGGTTTTATTGTTGGTTATTCGAATTAAAACTTTCTTCATTGATAAGATACCAGCCATTGCAACTTTTGCAACAAATATTCATATTATTTATTAATTTTCTTTTATAATACAAAATTCCCTTATTTAGGGTACAAAAATTCGGAAATTTTTTATTTAAAAGCGAAATAATTTTAGTTTTGCTTTTTATCAAATTGTAGAAATATTTTTATCATGTATTTAGTTTTGTCTTCTGTTTCTGTCTTACATTACATGGTGATTTAATGAAGGTTTTTTTTTTAAATTTTTTAGTTGTTTGGTTAAGGTTGAAAGCACAACATTAACATTTCCGAATATTGGTTATTATTATACATAAAGTAGAGAGCGTGTTGAAAGTGTGTATGGGGCTTCGTGATTACTCGCGACTTTATGCGATGCTGTGCGAGTCCTTACTGCGTTAAAAATGCTACAATTTTTCATTAGTGGACAAATCAGAGGCGTATTTTTATTATAAAGTAAAAAAAAACCTATCCTCAATACGAAATAGTAATCGGTATTGATATTTAAAGTAATTTTAAATAAAAAATAAAATGGACAATTTCTACCTCATTCAGTGCTATTAGAACAAATTGATCACATTAAGAATTCAACAAGTGACACTTTATTAAGTAGTATGGAATTCAGTTTAATCGAAAAAGGTGTTTTATGATTTATTTAATTCGTGTAGGTGCCTAGTAACTGTTTTAAATATAAACATACAACTAAGTGTTATAGGAAATTAAAAAGTTTTAAATACGCCCCTGATAATGTTTTACTGTTGTGCTGTTTTCTTTGTAGTTTAGAGTTCTTTTAAAATGTGCGTTATAAAAAAAAACGGGGTACGGTCAAAAAAGTTTTTATTCCTTATACGAAAAACTCGTTTCTTTCATAAAAAAAAAAAAACAAAAACTAATATTCATTTATCTTCTTGCATTTATTATAGTTAAAAGTAAAGGTAAGTATTATCGGAATATTTATTAAAACTAAAGTGAGTTCGTATAATTCTCGTTTTGAACGGATTCACTAGGGAAATGCACAAAAAATTGCGTTATTTATTTGTATATATAATAAAAAAGATGAATTTCCCGTGCTCTAAGCGCCGCGACTTAATTTTACCTGATTTCATCGCGGCGCTACGAGTACGCAATAAGGTCGCGATGCTTAGAGCACGGCGCTAGGAGCACATACCTATCTAGGGTCTGTATATTTTGACTTCTAATATACCACCTAGCAATTGTATGGACGTACTATAAGACATTAATATTGATTTTCTGGTTTTGTGGCAGTACATTATGATGTCTACCCACATATTTGTTGAAAGATGCAATAGAATTGCCAAAATCAACCAAAGATAATTATTTTGGCACCCAAATTCTACAGTCAGCAGTAAAATAAATGCGTACCAATACGCTTATAATATAATATGTGGGTAGTTAAATGACAGTCAAATGGCGTAAAACCTTTTTTTTTTCGGTTTACCTATAATAGTACATACCTATACCAAAGGGGGATATCTCATATACAATATGATACATGAACGTTCATATTGCAAGTTATATTCATTTTATGTAACTAGACTATGTACGTCGAGAAATTTAAAATAAGCTTCTTGATCACGGGGTCCTTATTCTATATTTACTAGATGGGATCAGAGGCAGCTGTTACACATTCTTCGCCTTGTCATTAGCGACATTTGGATGGGTCCTTACCGCCTCCACAACTCTTACAAGTGCCAACAAACATAGCAGTAGATATTTTTTTCAACACCCAAAAACATATTTCGATGTTCAGCCACGACATTATTTATTCCTTTTCAAATTTAATGGATGCATGATAAGTGAAAATTTTTCGTTTTTCAAAATTTCCTTATAAAATCATCAGCATCGTAGGTATTAATGGTTCGGAACTAATGGCTGATTTTTTTCACCTTTTCACAATGATTATGTCTATAAAACAATTCGTCTTCGTTTACGTTATTATTTGGGTTGTTATTATTAAAGAACTTAATTTTTAAGTCTTCTTTACTCGTCTTTTGTTTTTTTTTTCAAACAGGATATTATTAAATATTAGGTATGTCTGTTCTATAATTCCAATTTAAAAGTTCGTTTCACTTATTTTCGCGAATCTGCAAAGTATTTTTCAACGTTAGAAATCAAAAATTTGTACCTTTAAAAAATGACGTTGGATTGAGTATTTTAAGGATAATTTTCAGTTGTTATGTTACGGTATATTTGGTGTAAAATTCACCATTTGTTTTGCAATAGAATCGATCAAACTGGCCAATTTCTCGCGAAAAGCTGGAAATGTGTGGCAGAATTATAAGGAGAGGCGGGCACAAGTGGCTAACACTTTGCCATTGGATAATCTTCCACAAATCCAGCTCGGCTTGCGCCACAAATCTGACTCCGGGACCGGAAGATTACAGGATCCTTGTAGCGCCAGGAGCATTAAACTCACCGAAAATTTGATCCTCTCACCTCTTCTTAATCAATCAGTAAAGTCGAAAGATCATTAGTCGAAAGCATAAATTTTCAGTATTTCAAAATTTAAAACCGTTATTATTTCGAAACGACTTGGACTTAAAAGTTGTAATTTTATTACTGTTAAAGTAGATTAAATCGAGTAATTGCTTGGCGTACGGAATCGATTGATTAATGATAGTAATCGTTTTAGTAGCTAACTGTAACCTTTTACCATTAAGTGGCGTACGTATTTATTGGAAAAAGTAAATACTTTTGTAGGAAAATCAATTTTGTTGACATTCAATAAAATGAAAGGATTTTCTTTTCTAGTAAATGTGGCGTTAGTGCTTACACTGACCATTCTCTAAATTACTCTGGCCTCCACAATATTGACAGCCTCATACAACATAAAAAAAAACCGTCCACAGTGTCATACATATGCATGCCATTGGACATCAATAATGTATACTAATGACACCAGTCAACCTGATAGATACTTTCCAAAGATATCGGACGCTTTTTCATGTCATGTTCATAATCACTGGTGGAAATAAAGTTTGTTATATTTTAAACATCAATAACTGCACTTATTACACGTAAATACAGTTTGAAAAGTACTTATTGAATATATGGAATAGTCTTCACTTGGAACTTCGATTTTTGTTTTCTTGTACCTAAGTATACTTTGTCTTTTTCTTTTCAAAAATACTAGATACCTAAAGGTGTCTTTTTTATAAAATCATTTTTGTTCAGGGTCTGTCGTCTGTCTTGTTCTCGTTTAGTTTATGAACATGGGTTTTTCTCGTGAATATTGAGGGTGTTTTTAAATATCGACGATATTAAAGTATTCGCAGGTTCATTTAATTTATTTCCTCTAATGTTTTTGTACAAGGAAGCTATTGGTTTAATCGCTTCGTCAAGTGAGATGTTAGAGTCGTTATGGTGATTAGAAGCGATGTTGTTGGCGCGACTTGCTTATTAAAGTGTGGTTCCTGATCGTAAATTCGCTTGAAGTGCACTGTTTAGATTAACAGCACAAATGCATGATGGGTTAGTAGCTATCAGAGAAATATAATGGCACGCTATAGATGTTTTTTTTGCATTTCTCCAATACAACAGGAGTGTTAACACTGTAATTTCTCTGTGCAGATATTTGTACGAAGAAATTACAAAAAATCTTTAGCGATATTACTACATAATATGTATTTTTCTCTGATGTTGCGTGAAACGATGTTAGGAAAATTCCCCTTTTGCCTAACAAGTGGCTCTCTTTCAGAGTTCCACCCGGGTACGTTTACCAGTCGCCTTACTTGACTGCGACCACACCTGGAAGCTTAGTACCTTTGCCGGCCACTCAGCTAAGCCATGCAGCCGCGGTTGCGGCCGCAACATCACAGTTTTATGAATACCAAAATGCGGCCGTTGCAGCCGCTGCAGCTGCAGCACCCTATGCCGCTGCAACCGGACAATACGCTAACGGATTCGATGCGTACACACCATACTCTGCAGCAGGTAATATACTTCTCATTTCCGAAAACATCTAACGTCCAATTTGTTATATATGTACAACACTCAAGTGTTATGTTACCTATTACCTTCAAATGTTTTGAACTGCACTCATGTGTTGTGCACTGCATCTAAGAATTATGCAGTTTAGTTATGGAGTTGGAACAAATTGGGTATAGGTTGTTTTCAGGAATCTTGTCGCCGGATTTATTGCCATAATCGCACCGGTATTTATTATAAGGAATCCCTCTTTCCAGGGACTGCAGGTTATATGCCATACACTTATGCAACTTTGCCTCAAACTCCTAGTCTACCAGCGGCAGCAACGGCAGGTGCTTTTCCAGGTCTTCCGTACCAGACTGCCGCTGCTGCACAGGCACAGAGCCTACAAGAAACACGATTACAGTAATGATCAAAGTTGTCTTTATCAAATCGTCTCAATTATGAATCCAAAAAATACGCAGAAAATAAGTAATCATTTCTCTTGCTCATAACTCGCATGTAGTTAAGATATAATCTACGAGTCTACAAATTCAATACGAAACAAATCAAAATATACAATCAATGATAATGATAGTGATTCATTATCGATGTAATTGTTTATATTTTTTTGCGTATTGTATCATCAGTTTCATTATCTAAGTAGGGTACTTATGTTAGGTTAAATTTAGTTACTGAATAAGTGGTCTAGTCTTACTCATAGTCTGTTGATGAGGAATTGACAGAAAAGTCTACTGTATTAGTGAATATATCTCTTAGATGTTATATATTATGTAATAATAATTTATTTATGCAATAAAGTTAAATATTTATTACGGTAAAAACCAAATAATTTCTAGCACGGGCTAACTATTGGCCGTAACTATACTTGTCTACTTGTGACTTGTTTTTAATAATATCTATTATATATTGGTAGTAAACAAAAAACTTTAAAGTTGTGAAACAAACATCGTTTAAAATAAAATTAAACACACAAAAAACGCTTTAAAATGTTTCAAAATGAATACTACAATATATAGGTACTTAATAATTAATTTGTTAAACGAAGTAGTTCAATTAAATGATGTGATATTACATCTAATTTATGCATAGATATATATTTATATACATTTTTAATAATAATATGAATATATATCTATGTCGTACATTAAATCTTAGGCTATATGATTATATCTAGTCAACGATTGTTTAGATTTTCGAGTTAATACACAATCCGTCCGTCCAATCCAATTTTTAAGTGCCTTCATAAGAAAAGTTCAACATCGGATCATGTACTTATAAATGCAGTTATTTAAAATAAAATTTAAACACTAGTTGTGCGTATTGCTCAAAACTACTTACAGCAAAACTAGTGTTTCATCTTTAATGTTACTGAAAAGGACCATTCAAAAACTATACAGAACAGAATGCATTTTTTGCTGCAATGGTTTTTAAAAAATTATTTTATGTATGTGTAAGTTGCAGTAACTTGTTTAGATTAAACTAATAAATTGTAGGCACGCGAAAGACAAATTTGTGTATTGAAAAGAGGTAGTTTATTAACTCAATTTATAGATAATATTATTCTAATTTTTATCACTTTAATTACTTTTCGGATCAAACTATGTAGGTATATTATTTAGAAAACGTTACCAAACTAATTTATTATTGTAAGTTGTTATATTTGTTTTACATTTAAATACATCTTATTATGTAAAATAGAACCAAATAACTGGACTACTCTTTTACTAAACGTTTTATAAATTGCAGTCCAGCAACTAGTTCTCTAACAAACATTTTTACTTTTTACTTAGTATGTTAATTAGCTACTCGATACATAATAAAAAATATTCCAAGCTCCAGTTTTACTTATTTTTACGATAATAGCCATTTATTTCTTTATTATTTCATTTTGCCAGGAGACCTAAAGAAGATTATTATTAAATGAATTTCTGCAGCTTTTGTTTAAATTTCTTGTTATTTTGTAAAAAATAAAATAGCAGCTTAAAATTTGATCCAGACGTACGTCGTAGCGACACCTTGCGAAGACTAAGGGCACTCGTAAGTACAAAAAATAATAATTACATTACTCTAAACAGCAAAAACAATTGTGGATAAATAATTAAATTCGCGTTAACGTAATCTTAAAGTAGACGTAGAATTTCTGTGTTTTGTCTTATCTTATTATGAACTTATATAATGTGGCGTACACACAAATGTATGTTGTTAAATATTTTTCCTTAACGCTGATAAGTGTATAATTTTAGAAGCGTAGTGGATATTCTAAATGTATCATCGTTTTGTACAAAACAATATTTGTTTCATCACTGAAGAATTTCAGTTATGAAATATAATTTTGATAAATAAGATCTTATCGTATTTATTTTGAATTTACTCACTACTGTTTGTAATCGCTGATTCAACAAATAAGCATATGCAGATTAATTTTAAACTACGGCTGTGAAGAAAAGAGAACAGTTTATTTATTTACTTGCTTAAGTAATCATAATTTAGTAAACCGGAGAAGAAATTAAAGAAATGAACGTCTGTAGAATTTTGAAACAAAAAACAATTCAAATTTTACGCAAAGTTGATATTCATACGAAGGTGTGCTTGTAAAAACAGTGTTTTATGTTACTACATAGGCAAACTCTTATTTTTTAGTCAGATTTTGTAAAAATAGTTGAAGTTGGTCCTAGGGATGGTTTACAAAACGAAAACACGTTCATATTAACCGATAAAAAGATCGAATTCATTAATAAACTTTCACAAACTGGACTGCGCTCTATCGAAGTTACAAGGTAATTTAAAATTCACAAGTGCAGTGGTGTAAAGTGACTTCGAAGTTGAAGATTTGCCTTAAAAAAATACAGTAATAATTGGTATTCTAGTTTCGTGAATCCAAAATGGATCAAACAGATGTCTGATAATAAACAAGTGTTTAGAAAAATAGAAAAAAAGGAAAACATAGACTATCCAGTTCTTGTTCCAAACACAAAAGGCCTACAGGATGCGGTACTTAATTTATACACTACATCAATAATCACCATAATACACAGAAAACTTTTAGTTAGAAGTAGGTGCTAAAGAAGTAGCAGTATTTGCGTCTGCTTCAGAAGGTTTTGCGATGAAAAACACCAACGGGTCTGTAAAAGAAGTTTTAAGTAGAATAAAAGAAGTAACAACAATTTCATTGAAAAACCAAATTAAAATAAGAGCTTACGTATCATGTGTGGTAGGATGCCCATATGATGGACGAGTTGCTCCTAAATCAGTTGCTAAAGTAACAGAACAATTGCTAGATTTTGGTTGCTACGAGGTCTCATTGGGAGATACAATAGGGGTTGGAACAGTGAACAGTATGGGCGAGATGTTAAAAGAAGTTTTAAAAGTTACTTCTCCAAAAGAACTAGCAGTACATTGTCACGATACTTATGGTCAAGGTCTGGTGAACATAATCGTTGGTTTAGAGGTACGCAATGACGTTATGGTTGGATAAACATTTTTAACTGATTACAATTTATTAGAATGGGATAAATGTAGTGGATTCGGCAGTATCAGGACTAGGAGGTTGTCCATATGCTAAGGGTGCAACTGGTAATGTTGCTACTGAAGATGTGGTGTACATGTTACATGGCATGGGATTAGAAACTGGTATTAATCTGGACGAACTTATGGAATGTGGAAATTTTATTTGTAACGTTATAGGAAAACAAACGCACTCAAGGGTTAATCAAGCTTTATATAAAAAAATTAAATAAAATTTACTGTATTATAATGTATTTATAATTAATTAAATTATTTCTTCTTGCTTTTTTTGTACCTATTAATTAAATTTGGTTTACTGTGGAAGTGTTATTTAAGCCGTTACTTTTGCCTCTTTTCCTCATCAATTTTTAAACTAATTCAAAGAAGGATCTATTGATTTTTCGTAAAGGACTTGACGATGCAGTAACCTGTCTGCGAAACAGAACAATGTTAGTAGGGTTACACACCAAATTCATCAATAATATTCAGTTGCCAACCCTCATTTAAAGAAGGGGAGGTTTCTGGGTTAACATAACACACATTAAATTTTAGACTGCCATATATTTGCCAGTGTCTTTTTTTAAATATTAACTTATAATGATAATGATTTACGTACTGCTTTGTGCTTCACTGAATTTCTATTATCACATTTATAGTTCAGGAAATAAACGTAACAGGTAAGTCCTTCAAATTATCCTTGGATATTTTTTTCGCTGATTTTATGTAATGAAAGTATTTAGGCCGTACAAGCAGTAAAGTGAGTTTAGTTCACAATGAAGATAAACACGTTAAGGATGTCAACTCCTATAGAAGAAAAGGTGGACCAGAACCTGAAGGTACGAACCGGAATGGTTACAGTCAGTGATGGCAAAAGTTGTCCTGTAGCTGTACAGCTGCACTTGTCAATGGAAATATTGAGATTACGCAAAGAAGAAATTGTTCCATCTGAGCCGAAACCAATAAATGGAAAAGTAAGTTTTTATAAATAATTTTCAAATATTAGATATCTATAACTAAACGTAAAAACGTAGGAAAGAATGGTCCAAATTAGAAGGCAGAGGGTGGGTGGACTAGGTTTAAGTATAAAAGGGGGTGCAGAGCACAAATTGCCTATTTTAATTTCAAAAATTTACAAGCACCAGGCTGCTCATCAAACAGGTGAACTGTTTGTAGGAGATGCCATTATAAAAGGTAAGCTCACTTTATTAATAGATAAACTTTTAATTTTTTTTATTTCATGCCTAGTTAATGGAGAGTATATAACAGCATGTCCACATGACGACGCTGTTAATATACTCCGTAATGCCGGAGACATAGTAGTCCTTACTGTTAAGCATTATCCTGCTGCGACCCCATTTCTTCAGAAACAAGGTAAGATCTGTTAATTATTTTCTTTTTTCATTCATACTTTCTTCTGTGAAAAATTGTAGAAGAAAAAGAGAGAAAGGAGAACCAGAATTCAGATAGTAACGTGGACGATAAGGAAAACTCCGAGGAGAGTTTAAAAATTGTTTATACAAATAGCTCAAGCAGTAGACCAAGTTCTTTATACTCAGAATGTGAATCAGACACTAACGTTCAAACTAGATGGGTTGATTTGATAACATTACCTCTTATGATGGCGTATGTGACTAGATATATATTTGGAACTGACAAATTGAGACCAAATGCTTTCGAAGTTAGAGGCCTTAACGGAATGAGCACTGGAATAATTCATTGTGACGACTCTGCTGTATTGTCTCAATGGCTCAAATATATTACTGATAATATAATTGGACTAACACATCTGCAGGTCAACTTAACTTCTTCTTGTCATTTTGTTCTTATTGTTACCACTTGAATTTTACAATATTTCTTTTAGATGAAACTTTACAATCGAAATTTCAGTATAACAGACAGGATTGAGTACATGGGATGGGTTAACGAAGGGGTTGTGAACAACAATCATCCTTGGCAAAATTACAAACCGAAGTTTTTTGCTCTCAAGGGTGCTGATTTAATGCTTTTTGATACCCCACCGGTACTTCATCAACGTCTAAACTTTAGTCGTCAATAACAAAAATTCTTTTCTGTTTAAGTTAAACGTAATGGATTGGAGTAAATGCCCAGAAACTTACAAAGTGTACCAAACCATGTTTAGGGTCGTAAAAGAGTCTGAGAACGTGGACGAAAGGCAACACTGCTTTTTGGTACAAACATCAGGACAGGAATCAAAATATTTGAATGTTGAAACGAGACAGGAGTTACTCCGAATTGAAAATGCGTGGCATTGTTCGGTTTGCAAAGCTGTAATGACCTTAGGGGTAAAAATGCGTTTTCTTAATTATAGGTAATAATTAATTACTTGTTTTGTTTCTGTAGAGCAAAACGTTTACTGTTAATTACAATGGCAAAACATCCGGTTTAACTTTAGACTGGAACACAGGGTTTTCTCTGCACGAAGCTGATGCCAAGAGCCCCGCGTGGCAGTACAAATTTTCGCAACTTCGTGGCTCATCTGACGATGGAAAATCCAAACTCAAACTTCATTTCCAAGACTCTGAAACCCGCGTTATAGAAACAAAGGTATTTCATAAATTAATAATTCCCTGGCGATAATGTGTTTAATTTTTTATTACAGGAACTAGACTGTACAATATTACAGAGCTTATTGTTCTGTATGCATGCTTTTCTGACTGCTAAGGTAGCATCTGTAGATCCAACTTTCCTTTCGATGGTACCGTGAAACACCACACCATGATTGACGTGTGTTTTTTAGCACAATACGAACACTATTGCCTTTCAAGATTCTGTTAGTATTTGACCAAGTCTGATTACGTGCTTAGAAATTAGTATAGGTAGCTAATTATAGGGAAATTATTACAGAACTTGAAAACAAAAACGAAATTTAACCATAATAGCGAAACAATGCTGCACAACTCATCGCCAGTTAAACTGAAGCTAACAAAACAACTTCTTTAATATCTATTTTACTTTTCACTTAATTATTTTATTTCCAAATTTCATTTTTAAGGTGAAATAATTTTGAAAATTTTACCTTTAATAAAGGAAATACGATTGTTTTTGTTAATTTTTTTGGATATTTTATTATCTGTAGGTTTAATCTATCGATGCTATTAAATTCATCAAATAGCTGTCGTTGTCACCATGTTAAGGTAATTTTTGATACTATTGCCTACATGCTGCTGTGCTGGCGCCGCGATGAGTGCTAGGAGCTAAACTGGTTTTAATCGCGGCGCTACGAGCTTGCAGAAAGCTCGCGGCGCTCAGAGTACGGCGCTAGCAGTACAAAACCATGTCATTTATTAAACTAGAAAAGTACAATTAAATTCGAAATTACGAAACGTTACCAAGCTAGCTGGAATATGGCAGTTTTGGTAAAACGTTTTGAATGAAAATCATTTAAAAACTAAAATATATAAAAGTACAATAATTGTCAATGCAGAAGTTGGATACCAAAATTTAACATTTTTTTATTCGCATTTCATGTACTAACTAATTTTATTTTAAATACAAATAAGACTTTAAAGCCGATACACATATTTTTAAAATAAATCGTAATAAATCCAAACACCTAAAAAAGAACAAATTTGCACGTTATTGTAGGTATTTCGTTTTATTTTAGTACGATGATAGTTTTAACGAAAACAACGTTCCTTAATGAGTAAGATGTCTGTTGCATTTATTGTTGCAAGAATTAAGAATTGTTTTATATAATATTCGGATTTACTGTAGTGTTAGGGTTTCGTTATTAATAAAAGGTGCCTCATCAAGTACAGTTATACCCTAAATATATACGTATAGAAACAATCTGACGTAGACTTGAGTGATCTATTTAAGTTTATTTTTTGTCTACCATTAGATACGTCAAAGGAAAACAAAAACGAATCGATAAAAAAAATTAATGAGAGGAGTAGACAAAAAGACACTACATACATACAAAAATAGTCAATAATTCGTAATTTCGGAATCACTAGAGTGCTTTATCGCCCAGTGAAAAAATTTGTTACTTTTGATAATGATAACGGTCAATGCAAATTTTGAAGGGTTTTCCTAGAAGAAGAGGAATGTATTCGAAGTGGTTTATTATTAATAAAAGAAAAAAATGGAAATATTGCACTACTTGCAATTTTATCGTTGGGCCATAAAGTTTTTCAGCGAATCTGGCTATTTGTTTACGTGTTAAATTCTAAGGTTTTGTTATTGATAAACAATATAAATTCCATGGTACCACAAAACAAGACACAACAAACATTTTTGTTCTTATTTAAAAAAGTGAAGCTGTAGCTTTTGAGTTGAGAAAGGACCAATTGACATCAAAATCGTTGAAATTTCTTATCAATCATTTACTCATATCGTTTTGTCTTTTGTCCTTTTCAAGAACAAAAATTGTGGTAAGTAAAACAAAAAGTATTAATCAGTTTTAGGGTTTTGAACTAAAAAATTAGAAACGAAAATAGATAGGTACTGTGCATATCTAGAATTATAGTTTTGTTAAAAGTACATGGTAATGGTTGTGCAAATTAACTTGTTATAATTAAAATAACATACTTAAAATGTTGTTAAAACTTTTCTAAAAGAGAATGTAATGAGGTGTTGAATATTTATTGTTATATACTGCTCTAGTGACGTGTAAAATGTTGCCCACTTATGATAACATTGCCTTTTTTGTAGTTTCTTTAGAGTCTATCATCTTGCGGTTCGTTAGAGAGTAAATTTCTTGACATGTATATACAGAACTTTGACTTTTAACTACGTAGACTAATGAGAAACAATTGGTTGTAAAGAATTAGTTGAAGAATCAATCCCAGGCACTAATTACGGTAACAAAAACGAATACAAAATGTTGTCAAATCTAATAATATCACGAGTCTATTTCGAGTTGAAAATATAAATTTATTAGTGAACTTTTGTCTTAATTTCAATTCCCTTAAAGTAGGTACCTTATTAGTACAATTAACGCATTAAAAATTAACAATAAATACAGCTTTTTATAAACGTTTATAATAATCCTTGAAATCCTCTTGCCTGTTGTTCGTCAAGCTTTGGCAGATTTTCGTGGATAACTTGTTCCATATTTACCCTGTCCAACGTCTCCTGGATTCTGGATTTAATTGGAGCTTCTAAAGCGTCCATGATCTGATATCTTAGGAGATTAGGAAGAATGTTGACACCAAACTCTATCAAATAATCTATCGTTCCAGCACCGTCGAATCGAACCTGAATATTTCCTAGCTCTATTTGTATGTCGTCTAGTACTGGGCCCTTCGTCACGTCGACACTTTGTTTGACAAGGACAAGTACCTTCAATAATTAATTATTTATAAAATGATATTAAAAAAATATTTTTCTTACCGTGATGTACTCAACAGTGAATTTAATATTGCCAGCCCTGGACATCATGCCAATTAGAGAAACTTCCCAATGACTAGTTCCTTCTAGTCTTTGAGTTCCGACTTCCATGTTTATATTAATTGTGCTATTTTGTAGTTCAAGTGTAATATTTCCTACCCTATGGAAGGAGGACAATCCTGTAATCCAGGTGTGTGTCATGAAAATGGTGCACAACCCAACAGTTTGGTTATAGTCGTCCACCTTGTAAGGATCGTATCCCATGTTTCTGACTTTCCTCCTTGCTTCCGCCATTAATTGATCAAAAGGGGAAATTGAATTAGGGAATTTCTGTGGGATTTTCTGTACTTCTTTGTTCACGTCTTTTCTAACATTAGTATTCACTTCAGTTAATAAGAACGGTTTTATGGAGTCGAATACGAACGTTCCTACTGAGTTCATGACTCCTTGAAACATGCTCGCAAAGAATCCCAACCTTTCGAAATTCATAGAAATGTCTTTGAAATTTATGTCCATATTCATCTCTTGGGCTTCCAAGTGCCCTTCTCTTTCAACTTCCAAGCGAGCAATGCCCTTTACAAAGACATCGGTAAGGTTTACTGTGAAAGGTCCGTTTGATGAGGAAAGCCACGTGCTTAAAGTATAATTTCCAAAAACGTGAAGCTTTTTAAGTTTCAGTGCAACTTCAACTTGCATGGCCGCTAAATCGACGAGCATATGACTGATACGGAATTGTTTCAATCCATACAGTTTTACGTTTTTAAAATTCATTTTCCCTACAGAAAACGAGTGAGACATGGGAGGTATATCCATGGGATCGGGTATTGGCGCTCCTGGCAGTCCTACGGGATCTTTTTGTTTAAAATGTTCTAATATTGTTAAAACATGTTCACTCAATTTCTTCTCAACTTTAGCTATTGCCTTACGATCTGAAATAGCATCTAAAACATAGCACGCAAGTAATTAAAGACTTTTGCCTAAAATTTTTAATCAAAAGTTTACCTGATTTAATACTGGTGGGACACAAAATTATGATAATATAAATAAACGAATAAATTAAAAGATTGCCCATTGTTCGTGGGCTGTAGTAAACCACGAGCACCACACAAGCAGCCACAACGATAATAAAATGTTTAGTCAATTGGATGCATTAAGCAGTTAGCAGCATGTCAAAGTTCAACTTTCCTTATCTATTTACCACAAATAAGGTAGGTACATGGACATATTTATATATATAAAATAAACCGGAATTCAAATTTGAAGCGTAATAATATTATTATTTATTATAAAATATTTTCAACATTCAAGTAAATACACATACACTAATTTGTCTGTTGATGATTTTGAGTTGAAAAATTGATATTCATAACGACTAAAATTTAGTAAATAATATTTGTTTGGCAAATTGTAAATCGCTTATGGGTTTTTAAACTATGCTTTATGTTCAGCGTGTTTTTTTTTTAATTTTATATAAACAATACAAAAAAGAAATTGTTTTTTGTTTTATTATTATATTATCAGTGTTGTTACTTCTTTTTTAACATTTGAAAATTTTATATTTTTAAAGTTAACATTACAAGAATTTCGTATATGTATGTATCTATGAATATATTATGTACATAATGGTGTGATCACACTATTTAGCTAATTGTAAATTAAAAATATATTATTAATGGTACGAACGCACTTTCACGTAATTACTATTTCACTACGTTATGGCGGTTATTTCCCTATAAGACGGAGAAATAAAATTTTTAAGTAAAATAATATATTTTATGCAGGTTTATTATTCTATCACAGGTTTATCTTCCAACCACGGTCTAAAAACTGGTAAAGTCGAAGGATAGTGCGTTCCAGATTTGTATGCCGAATCGTTCCCGTCTGATCTAAAGGGGTAAGTTGCAATCATAATTGGTAACTGAAGTTTTACTTCCTTCTCTAAACTTTTTGGCTCTATAATGAACTAAAAATACGAAAAACAAAACATTTTATACGCGCCGATTATTACTTTTATACTCACGTAAACGTCGTAATTAATTTTTATTAAATGACAACCCCTAAGATTGGTAGGAGGGAGCGGTGGGACGTACAGTTGTTCGTTCTCCCATTCGTCGACTTCTCCCGGTTTTACTTTTCCCCGATTTATAGAAGACAGTTCCCTTCTTTCAGACTGTATTACTTTCCCTCTAGATAAGTATTCAACAGTTTCAGTAAGGGCTGCTCTGGTGCTCTTAATCGTTACATTACTGCGGTTAAAAACACTTGCAGAAATTCCTGAAGATTTAAACAATCAATAAATATCAATTAGACATTCTTTAATATTTATCTGCACCTATGCTTTCCCCAGGAACGTAACCTCCCTTATCCAGTGTTACTTTGCATACGACAGGGCCGGCTCCAACACAACTTACTCCCAATTTGTGCTCAATCTCACAACGGAAGGGTTGCTAAAAAAAAGCTATTGATAATTTAATAATAGCTTTTATTTAAAACCGTTTTCGCTTTGTGTTTTGGTAACATTTTATTGATTTTGTTAAATAATATTTACTTACTGCAAGAACTGACGGTTCTAAATTTAAATCGATCGGATTCATTACTATAAATACTTGCTGATTCTTGTGGGTCAAACCGTTCGGTTCACTAAGGGCAGTTTTACAAAAATACTGAACCCAACCGTGTTTACCTATAAAAGTGGAGGGTAAACCTAAAGGTAGTCCTAATTTAAAGGGAAAACTGTGTATTCCAGGCGACAGAACTGTCGGACCTTCTCCTAAAATAAAATATATTTTTTTATCACTAGGTATTACCTAATAATAATTCAATTTATATAAATCACCTGGTTCTCCAAGAAGCCTCATTTTAAAATCAATATAATTTTCTTTATCATATAGACGTTCTTGTCTCGATGTTCTCACCCTTACTACACCTTCCCCAACAACGTGAAAGTGAAGACCTTAAAAAAAAAATTTGGAGAACTTCTAACATTGAAAAATAGTTGCAGAAATCATTTAATATAATTATATCTATGTATCCGAAAATTTTTTAATTCGCAAGTGGGTTCAAGGATCACAGTGGGTAGTACGTAAATAGGTATATTAGTTTGGGTAATCCAATACATATTTCTCTAGAACTAGATATTCAATTGTTTAGGAAGTTTAAACTCATTAAAAATTCATGAGGTAATATGTAAACAAATAATAATAAAACAATTACCATTAATATTAATTAAATTCCTTTGAGGAATTTGTTAATTGGGTAATTTGTGTAAAAAAAAAATAAAAATAAATTTCTCTTTATCCATATAAGGCAGTTAAATGAGTACTGGTTATGTAGATTATAAAAAAAAGGATTAACGTAATGTCGTCTTCAATCAATATCGATTATTTAACAGTTAGAGTCGATTAGACACAAGAATAACGGCATTTTGTTTTCGGTTTTGGTTCCTGCGTTGTTAAAAGAGGATATGCAGACTTACCGAGTGCGGGTGTGTCATCTTGAAGTTCAATAAGAACTCTTCCTGACAAAAACTGCCCAGGAAAATATAATAAAGACGTGTTATCAAACAGGATCAGGAATTTCAATAATTTTCGTGGCATAGTTCTTTCACACAAATATTATTTATATTAGTTTATGTCATTTGGTTGACAACAAACACTAAAGTGATTTCACTACATGTACTGTTTCATCGTATTCTACCTTCGTCACTTTCGCTCTTTCAAGCAGGTACCAGGTGTGGGGTAGCGTGGGGGACCCATGCATATAAACCTGTCGACCATGGTTCAGGTCTACTGTTTCCAAGCACCTTGTAATTCGTAGAAAAATATATATTCTTTACGTATAAATATAGATAAATTTTTATTAATTTCTACTTGATATGGAAACAAAAAACAAATAATATCATCTGTTTTTTGCGTAAAATAGGGCTTTCACACTTAATGATAGTTGAAAATAAAAGAAATAAAAAGTTTTCAAAAGTTTATGGCGCGAAAAGATTGAATATAGAGACCACGTATTATTTATTTTTGTCCTCATTTCACTTGTGCCTCTGATCAGTAGATGGTGCTCATAGTATTGTGGAATCAATATTTTTTTAAATGAATGTGCCACTTATGCATATACTTAATAAATTATTTGCGTAATTATCTACACCTATGTAACAAAATTGACGAACTGAAATTTTAATTCAACAACTTTTTGGAAAGCACACGTTTTATTTGGCCATTAATTATTATCATTTTGAACACTGTTTGTGTTAGGTACAAAAATATATATGTATTACTTATATCATGAAAAGAAAAAATTATTAGTGCGTTAAAATTAATTCTTTTTTAAAATACGCTACGTTTAATAATTACATTTTTGATTTGATCTTTTACCAAAGTTCGGACAATTTTATTTTATGGTAAAGTTTAGTATTTTTAAGAAACAAAAAAGGCACTAGAGAAAATATAAATTTCGTTTTCTTATGATAAATCACAGGAGATATTTTGTTGGTAAACTTACTCCTTGGCATCTGTTTGGAAAACGTTGAATGTGATTTGTGTAACTTCGTAAAACTAAGTAAACATGAAATGACTAACTGTGTTTGAAGCTGTCGTTTTCGATAACGGTTTTCTAGTTGCCTATTATATACCCACACACATACTTTTAAACTAAACTTTTCAATGATTCGGAACAAAAAAAGTAACAAATTCAACTTTTGGTTGAACTCAATCGAGTAGAAAGCAATGTTTTCTTCCTAATATAATATTCATATACATATGTTAAATAAATTATGCAATAGTGTGGATGTCTATAAATATGTATATGCATTATGGTTTTAAACAAACTCTAATGGAAATTGCAAATGGGTTGAGTGCTTTTGTGTTTCTGTTTATTTGATCTATTTTTATTTTTATTTTGGGATAATGTGATTTGAAACGGTGTAAATTTTATGCAATATTTTCCCAACGTTTTATTAGCAATGTGGCATCACAATCAAATGTTACAATCAAAACATTTTTATCCACTAAATACGTTACAAACAAAAGTTGGTTAATGAGTCCTATTATTTAAACTTCAAAAGCTCTCAACGCCAACACAAATTAGTTGCATTAAGTTCTGTTTGAGTATTTTTTATAAAACGGCCATTTCTCTCATCATTAATAAAGTTAATTAAAAGCATTAAGGTTAATGAAAGTAGTTTATAATTTTTTTCACAATATGTTCTTATTTCTTTCTTCTTAATAATTTATCTGATTATTCCTGTTCTGAATCCCATTAAAGGTCCTTATTGTCCTGTTCTGATCATCGCAGTATTCTTCTTATTTTTGGTCCTCTTCTAATCACCATATATTTAATAACTACCCTCGTGTTTTTTTAGCTTTTATTTTCTCTCAAGACCAGTTATGGTGATATTGAAATACATTTTCTTAGGCCATCTCAAATTGTTAGAGAATTATATGTACCTGAATGCAGACATTTCTAGTAAACCACTTCGAATATATTACGTAGATTAGAACACCTGATCCCGATTGATATACTGTTTTTGGCTTTCTTGATAGAAAGGGTTGCCAGTAAGTGCAGATTGACGATGAAGAGGGTATCGAAACGTAAATGGGTACCTACTCACATTACTTTATTGATATGTAGAAGGGGGTGATGGAACCATTCCTGACAATTGAGCGAGAAAATTCCATCCTAGGGGCTGTAAAAATTATCCTCAAAATATTTCCTAGTTAAAAGAAATGTCACATAAGGTCCTTCTGGAAATGAGTAAGGAAGAGTCAAGGTTAACGGGAAAAGTTTTGGAAAACCAACCTCCTGTGTTTATTATTGTTTGGAGATTGTGAGGGGTTAATTTCAATTCGGAAACATCTTAGAAGAGAAATTATTACGGAACAGAGTTTACGTGAGAAAATGTTTTAAATGATTCTGTTCTATTAATCCTGTTGACGTGTTTTAATTTGTAACAAATTATTTTTTCCTCGATGTGTTATGCATTAAATTCGGATGGAGATTAGACAGTTTTTTTTTTTTTTTTGTAGAAGTGTAGAGGTATAAAACCTTCTCAGGAATGTACAGAATTCGACCCTTTTTAAAGAGTGGACAGCATTTTACAAGGGTATAAAAGAGGCAGGAGGCTTTCCCCACACCTTTTCATCAGTATTCTGTTGGAGCAACGCACTTGTCGAACAGACGCCCTGTCATTCTCCTTCCTCTAAATTTTCTTTTACGCCTTGCTAAGGAAAAAACAATTTGCAGAATACTCCTCTGTAGGCAATTAAGTAAATAACCGAAGAATTTCAGTTTATTTAATAGGGTTTCACAAAAAGGAATTCCTCCTTTACAGAAAGTATCAACAGATGTCATTTAATCAAAATTACCGATTGCAATACAATGTTTATGATATTATATAGATTGGATTAAAATAGTAAAAGTATTTCGGAGTAAAAAAGTACAATATTTATTTACTAGTGGAATACGGTTATAAAATACGTGAGTGATATTGTAGAGGAGAAAATCAAACTTGCATAACCGCAGAAATGGAATATTGCCGGCGCGATTGCGGGTGGCTTGTGGCTACGTGCTGGTGTCTGATGCTATGGGTATGCATATAAATTACAAACGATTTCCCCATAAAATAACAATTTCCTTCTTTTAAAGCCGTTTTATTCTTCGTTGTATGTAAGACCATAAAACGGCACCAGCTAGCCGTCAAACAGGCGGAAATATGATGACAGCAGTTCTTCCATAGCGTCCTGCTCTGGCGTCCCTAATATATATACCCGCACACACATATATGTGTACAACATATATTATGTGTATATGTGTCTGTATCATGTACGATACATATACATTCACACATTCACGAAGCGTCCCATACAGATGCCGGATCACGGATGTGTTGACGCTAGTGTATACAGCCCGTAATGGAAATCGTGACTTCTCTAGTCGGTTAGCCCAACGCAACGGTGTATCAGGGACAGGGTTGAATAAACATCAACAGGGGAAGAAGCGCCGGGAAAATTTGTTTTTTTTTTTATATATTTACTCAATTACCTTCCTCAATATTATAATGAGTGCTGCAGGAGCTTTTAGATCTTTTCGGAATCTAAAAAAATTTAACTAATCTGTCAGTGAAAAGGTTCAGATATATTCTTTATAAAGTCTTCTTTTGTTTTCCAATTTCACCCTTTTTGTCTGAGGTTTACTTGCAAATGTGCAAGGGTAGTGGTTGTATCTATAGGTCAACGAGTAGAAGGTGGCAGGGTGGGCCACGTAGTCCACGGCAATAGATAATTAAGCTATCGGGTGTACCGATGGTATTCGATAAGTCAGCAATAGCTGTAAACCGGCCATATGTGAGCAAACTGAGTAGAGTACGGAGATTACCTGCCACTGAAGCCGTCGATGATTTGTTGCTAAATTTGCTTAAATTAAGGAGCGAAGCGAGAGATGAATTTGCACCACCACAGAACCTCGTTAGGCCCTTCGCTCCTAACGTAAGTTAGCTACGCTTTTAACCACAGAAATATGGCGCATGTGCTAAAATCGTTTCCCACATTTCTTACATATAAATTGCCTACGTACGAAATTGCTTTGCCTTTAATTGTTCTTAAAACTACTCTCTTTGATTACTCATTTTCCGTTTTTTAGTACAAATATTTTTCCAACGAATGAAACATGTTTTTGACCCATTGTACGACCTCAGTTAAAATACGGCGAATGTCAGGTACAAAAGATCATTAGTTAAGTTCAGTTCTTTATAATAAGCAGTTTCTAAATGGTCTCAGGTTAGAGACGAACCGGCGTCTCCTGCATTGTGACCTTTAAATGTCACAAATGGCATTGTTCCTCTTTTCATTTATAGTAATTAGAAGACGTGTTTATTTACGTAGCTGGTACCTATACCTGTCTAGTAAATTTTATAATAGTTTATTAAGTATCAATCAAAAATTAATTAATATTTGCGACCGACGTGCCTAATCCGTTGCATGAATGAAACATTTTTTCCTCCCAATAAGTTCTTCTTGGTTGACTGTGATCTCTCTCCACCCTTGTCACATTTAGCAACGCTTAAACCCGGCGTGATATTACATCGGGAGGCAGTTCTCTCCTTCTTTCTTATGGTTTTTTTTTTGTTCTAATACCATTAAGGCTTTAGCTGTTTCATTATTTTGATTTATCATTTGGTTGTTGTGCAATTGTGTAACTCTTATCGATCCTGAAAATTACCTTACAAATTATTTATAAGTGGGAAATGCAGGGTGCGCGGCAAGAAGATTAGGCGGTTGGCGAGAACGATAGAAAGCCGTTGAATTATGGTTCTTACTGAGAAAAGACCACACAAATAGCATTTACTTAAACTGGGGGTGAATAGTAGGTACTTGCACAGCAGTCAGTCTTTAACAGAAAATTCGAAAGAGTACTAAATAATTTTAATGTAGGTAAAGATGATAAGAACGAATCTTGATGGTCATCTTGAGTATGTCTCAATGAGAAACTTTGAATTTAAGAAAAACCCAAAAATTTATTTTCTTTGTGATTTAATTGTGACTTATTCATTATTCTGTTATTGTGTATTTAATAATATAGTTAGTTTAAGATGAGTGTATATTCTTAGTTTCCCTTAAAGGGCCAACTTCGTAGAAAACAGGAGAGGGTTTCACAATATTTCGTCTCGAGTATATTACGTTTAAGCAATTCATCACGAGGTGTTAAGGACGTTTATCGTTGTTTCTGTTTCATCTTAAGTTCATTACTCGCGATGCAGTATATTAAGCATTTCTTACGACCGCATTGTTGTCGGTTCCCTCTCCTTGTGTTGTTGCTATTTATTAACGTAGTATTAGTTGTAAGATAGAGCCGACAACATCGTCCTTAGTTTAAATTCTCGTCCATTATTAATTAGTCTGGTCCACTTTACATGGCTTGGTTTGGTAATTGCAGCAAATTATCGAAGGTGCAAATGTTTGGACTACAACTGTTCGATGCATAGATACATAAAATAATCTGAAATTAATACTCTCTCCGTTTCCAAACACAGAAACACCTTACTGGCTCCAATTTCCTAATGATAACTAAATATTATACCAATCACGAAAGCAATCATGGAAATGCACCCATCTGTTTTATTTAGGGAAGCCAACAAAAAATATTTGCATTTTTTATTTTTTTATTAAGTAGCCTTTTTCAGAATTGATGTTCCTCCCCCAGTGAGTTGGGTTATCCAATTTAGTACGACTATCGCCCATAAATATGAGTGAGGACGTGATTGTACAGTTTAAGAAACACCAATTTTGGCGGAGATTGACGCTGATAAGAATGTAAATCATGAGTGTATCGAAGGAATAATGGGTTGTGATGTAAAAAGGTCTACGTCCATAGAGATGATGTAATGTTAGTCGAATGGCAAAGTTAAAAGAGTTCTATGGATAGGTTGGCGTTGTAGGGCATGTTTCTGGTCCTGTTAGACGAAGTGTAACGTAAATGGCAAAACCGCGACCTTATAACTTTTCCGTGTGGTCGAACCGTCGAGTCTCCCGCTCCGCACCGTTCCACACACCACGTCAGACCGTTAGCGTTTATACGGTCCTGATGAAATTGCATTCCAGTGCATACTTCCGTAAGAGTACATCCTTTAGATTCGGGCTACCAGATGTGCAAGATCAACAGTTACTTGCTCTTCCTGTATTTGTTTCAGCTACGGGAGGCGTGGTGCCGAGGACGCCTTCCCATGGCTTCGGCGCCGGTTTTCAGCGCCCTTCCGATGCCTTCATGCCCACGACGTTATCAACGCTGTTCAGCTTTAGTCCGAAACCGGTGCTTGCGTCAGTGGCACTGTCTGAACTGTATGAACGTTTCAAGCGACAGAACACGCGGTAATTTTCCGATACCAACACGCGTTCTGCTACCACTAGTTTACTCCCTTCAAGCTTACATTTTTCTTCTAAAGGTAGGGTGAAATTTTCATTATATCGACTCAACAAGTACTCATGTCACTATTTTTTCTTTTATGTTCTCCTGTTTTCGAAATATCATAATTACTATGATGCGTTCGTGAAATTATACTTGTAACGACTTTCGTAATTTAATTTAACTACCTAAAGGAACTTCAAACTCATACCTTTTTTTACAATCGCCCATAAACTTTCATCAACTATTTGTTTCCAATAATTACTTGAACTTGGCTGTTACTAAATACTTGAGAAAAAGTTTGCCCTGTTGATTCTAATTAAAACTCTTTATTTTGTAAATTAGAAAATAGAAAAGGCCAATGAACAAACAAAAGTACATAACTAAATGCGTGCAGATTAATTAATTAATTAATTGATGAATATTTTTTAGAAAACATTAGTAGCAGTAATAACTGCATCTAGATTAATTTTATTCGAAACGTAACGCGCTAACGGAGGACCAAACAAATTTCGAACTTAATGGTCCGACAAATGAATTTTGCACATGAGTCGTGCTGTTAATTGGTGTAAGTAATTCTTTTGTTTGAAAAGCAAATGAATTCTGCCGTTTCAAAGTTTATTTTTTCAATCTCTCTTCGTTTCCTTTCTATTGAAAGTTCATAACTGAAGCAGTCACAAGTCACAACTATTATTTTTTTAGACACGGAAAATTGACTTGAAAAACTAAGTGTATTTTCAGAAAGTCAATTTTAAAGCTGATAAAAAATTTTCGTAATTCATTATATCTTTGATCATTCGTTTTATTTATAATTTAAAAGTTGTAAATTATTTATTTAATTATTAAGTAAAATGAAATTGAGAAACAGTGTGTAAGTAAAACTATTTGTTACTGGAGCTTTTAATTATATCCTGTCTACTGTTTTAGCTTCTTGACTCTACAAGTGCTTTTCTAAAGTTTATAATCAATTTTCATAATTGCACCGCAAAATGTTGTAAACACAGAAATAACAGATACTTCATGTTATAATAGAATAAACTCGCTGTTGGCAGCGATGCCTCGAGCGTCCTTGAAAATACATAATTAGATGTAACTTCCCTTTTTTCATCGGATAACCTTTGATGTCAAAAGTAAATATATGAGGCCCGTACATTTATTTGTATGTTAGGGACGATGTCACTTTTTGTAAAACAGTTTTTATCTATCGGAAATTTCATTTGAACTCCCACACGACGGCGTGAATAAGTCCCAAACAAAGAATATTTAATACGAAATAAAACCTACGTCATTCAAAGAGTAAGATGATAGGTACCTAAATGCTTTATTGTATTAGTAGCACGAAATAGACATTTTATTTTATTTGGATAATTTCGTGTTCGGTCCATATACTGTTTTATTTCATAAAATTCCCTCTGTTTGTTTAATAGTATTAGCTAAGAACATCTTGCCATATGTAAGGATTTATTTCAATGTTCTCGGTAATTGTTATAGATAATGATTCAGTTCGTGATAGTCTTTTTTTCGCATCGTCTGCGTAAATTTTTGCTAAAATAAGTTTTACTTGGTAGGTTTTATTGCCTAATGTTTTGTTATTTCCCTTCTTAAGAACCCATAAAGAGTTACTTATAAAAGAAGATGGCGTTATTATGGATCTTAAGTGAATTACCTAAGTGGCTTTAGTCCCGGAAGAAAAACAAATGTTACGTGTATGGTTCTTTTTCTCGAACTAAAACAGTAAACGTTTCTGACAGTTTTCATATTATTTCTTCGATATTTAGATACATATCTGCGATGAGTTTTTATTTTTATATTCTCGAAAATATTTTAACCAATAGAACAGTGGGAAGCTCAAAGTGTCTGTTGAATTTAGCCCTCACCTCTCCCCCTTTGTCATAAGTATGTGACTTGTAAAAAAAATTATTTTCTCAATATTCTGTGTCATATTCTGTGGGTCTACTTCTTTACCCTTTTATAAACGATCCTGAGACAATTTGTACATTATTTCGTTTTGACAATATGGTGGAAAAATATTTTTGTTAATACTTTTGTGATTTTACATCGAAGCTGAGACAAATAATTCGGACGATACGCAGAATTGTTTTGGTTTTCGAATTTATGAGTTACCTATTATGTATGTATAACGCACCCTTGTGCACATGGTGAACCTGCGAATATTCCTTTTGTGTTTATCTTTCGGCGGAACCCGCTGACCGTCCATTGAAGTAAGTGCAATCTGCATAAGTGCAAATAAAAATAATTATTCCGGAAGCTGCCTATTTATTTCGTAGGGTCTCTCTGCAGAAATAAGAGGGGAATATTAAACAGCTCGCTAAAGTAGGGTACTCGTCGACCCTATTCCTTTTGGTTTTATTGCACTCTTTCATAAATGTAGATATTTTGATTTTAAACATGGAGTTGCATTAGATACCCACACTGTTGCAGGCAATTTTAGAAAGAAAATCTTTTCTGCTGACCACTCTACTACAATTTCTCAACCTAAACGTCTATTCTTTCAATTAAGACATATAAAACACATAAATATCCTTTTCTATGTACTTTTTATTAAAAGTAATTAGTTACAAATTTTAGATGATTCAATCAAAAAATTCTAGTAACAAAATTTTCACCTAAAAATAACGGAAGAATGGATTTAAACCTTCAAATTTTGGAGACGTTGTTTGACAATGATACGTAAGATCCTTCTTATTTCCTGACGTTTTGTTTTTCCTTGAGTTTCCCCTGATTTGTTCAACAATAATTCTTCAGAACAGCTCAAATTGAAACTGTAGCATTAGTTATTCCTGGAAACCGAAAATGAGACAGTATAATTGAAGTGAAGTTTCGAATTTGTTGGTGTAGGTATGTATTAGTACTCAATAAAATAGTGTATAAGTAATGAAATTTTTCTGGTGAGGTGGATGTTTTAAGGGAGAAGTGGATGTATGTGTACTGTGTAGATGTAAGTACCTATATATAGGTAGCAAAAAAAAAGGTCAGGCTTGGCATTTAATTTTCAATCCATGTAAATCGCAAGAGTTATGAGTATATCCTTTTGAATTAGATGAGCATCTTGACAGAAACTGAGTAATGGAAACAGATGTCTCTTAACATAGCTTGTAGCTCGTTACTTTCCTATATGAGTTTGTTTACATGCTTGAGTCATTTCTTTTGTGTTTCGCGGTGAACGACAATATGGGTGCCGTAGTTTCTGATTGAGACGCAAGGACCGCAAGAAACGCTGGTATTCTCCGCGTTCACTTCGAGATGATGGCAAAGATTTTTCCTTTCCTCTCTGCAGGAGGCATTTGAAGAAATCAATTTAACACTTACAGCTGAAGTATAATGGAATACGTTACAGACGATAAGATGAAACGTGTTGATTGCCGGTGAAGTGGAGCCCTCTCTCAGTACCGAGATCGAGACGAGTTTTATAACTGTTAAAAGTAGCGCAAGGGGTTTCTTATTTAAAATGGCACGGGGTGCATTTGTCATTTGCCACAGCACTGCACTTGAAAAGGCACAACCTCAACGGTACAATACTCCCATATTACCTATCCAACACATCGCCATCCACGTATCCATCTGGAATCCTACCCTACCTGTCCTGAACTATTTTATACATTATTATTTTACTGAACATATAGTCACGTCTAGTAAACTAATTTGGTCACAAATATAGTGATAGCTGGTGCGTAAGGTCACAAGGGCACGCACCTACTCCTGTGCCTTTTTAAAAAAGTTAGACATTCTCTAGTAGAATATGAAAATTTATGAAAATTTCCAAGGTGTCTAAGCAGGAATTTGAATTACGTGTTTGAAAACTATAAAATTACGTTGAATGTGGCCACTGTCAAGGAAACCAAAAAACAATAATTGCATCTAAGTTATTTTATTTCTTGAAAAATAGAAAATTTTTAAAAGTCTTCTATAACGAAAGAAGATTGCACGTTTCTAATATAACAGTATGTGAGAACAATGGAAGGAATTTTGGAGTGGTAGATTGCATCGAAAGATGGTGGTAGCCGTAGGGATGTTGTAATTTTGCACATCAAGTTACGGTCCAAAACTAATGGCTTTAATAAAAGCCGTTGCGATAAAAATGTTGATTTACACCCTGAAGAAGATGACTGCTAATCAGAAATTTTTTCCTTAAATTCTCCCGGACCCGGTAAATGCATAATTAAAACATAATTCATCATTAAACTGTAATTTTTTCACGGAATAATATGCTCTTTAATTAGCATTTGAAACAGCTACCTACTGCTTGAAATAACGGCCTGTTTATAGTACTTTAGCGATTTATTTTTCATATAAATTGTTTGCACAAGTTATTTAAGTGGATAATTTAACTAATTTTCAACTTTTCATCAAATGGCTCGAAATTTCACATATGCATGTACCTGCTGGATTTTACTAATCCGTAGTAACTGATGGTGGTCCGTATGTTTTACGGATTCTCTGTATCAATAGCAAGCCATCTGAATTAGGAGCTTACATGTGACATTTTCTTTTAACCATTCATTTAGTATCATGACAAGTAGATACATTAATTAGTTACATGCAGAAATATTAATTTTTCAGTTATCAAAATCGATATTTAATTCTATTTTTTTTTTATAATTGGAAAACTATGAAAATACCATGAAACGGAAGTCGTATCAGACATTTTCTTTTTCAAAAAAATCAATTTCCTACAGTTACCTACACCTTTTTTGATTTAACGGAACTTTTACTCTTGAATTACCGAGTTTGTTAAGAATAATTATTTATAACTTTTTTTTAAAGGACAGATATTCAGGTGCATGCTACAGAATAAATTTAAGAGGAAAATTTTTAAATATTGATTTATACTCGTCGTTTCCAACATCTGAACCATTCAACCTCGTTTTCATTTACTAGTTTTAACGGACGGATGACATAATGAATAGAACTCATTGGAATAAGTACTTTGGTAGAAATTTGAAATCGTGGCACGTCTGTTGTAAATTTTCCTTTCAGCATTTAAATATCACATAAACAATTTAGGGAAACCGTCAATTCCAAGATAATCTTAGGTAGCTAGAAGGCTTTAGATTTTTTAACTGAATTACAGAATGGCACAAAGATTAAAATTCGTTTGTAAAATATTTTTTATTTTTGGGAGGAACAACAGATATAAAATTAATAATGCACTGATGATGATTCTTTTCAACTATTTATTAAGATCACTTGACGATCGTTTCGCCAAACTTTGGCTTCTTCGGAAGTTTGTGGTCAACTTGAAACTAACAACAGATATTTGAAGTTGTGTTATTGAAAATAAATCTAATTAAATTTCGAATATAAACAGAACCGGCGAGTAAATTTGTCAATACTCAAATAAGTAGTTAGAATACTGATTGGCTTAAATGTACATTTTTGCTGAAAGTATGTGCTGCTTCGACATAATTAGTTAATTACCTCTACTGCAGCCTGATTGCTGCAAGCACATTGTATATTTTAAACCAATCAGTGGAATCGTTTTAATTATGAACTGATAATGTGTTTTGATAAATGGAAATCAAGCACGGAAACGACACAGAAGCCTGTGCTTTGTAAACAAAAAAGAATTACAACTGAAATTCTGAATTAAAATCAGCAGAGATCTCGTAAAATCCCATTACAAAATAAATTAGCTGTAACACGAAATTGCATCTGAAAGTTTTAAAAATTATGACCACATCTTTGACTTATCTTTATTTAATGAATTGCTGCGTAAAATACTTTTAATGTGGAAATATCCTTTCATAATCGCTTTAAATGTGAAATGATTTGGGGTGAATGATGAATTAAATACTGTTAATTTAAATCCTCGATTGATGTACTTAATGATGTTAGAGTACCATTTCCTCTCCATAAATGGAAAGGGAGAGAAAATTAGACTTGAACTTTAACGAGGCCAATCAAATACGTGAATAATGTTACGAAGAACATTTCATTATACCTAAAAATGTTTGTAATACACTAAAATTAGTTACCAAAGGTTTCTGTTGTAAATTTGTAAAAGTGATACTCTTAAATTGGGATAAAAAGGAACGCGACATTTTAGCAATTTTCACGTGAAGATGGGTATTACATCTGTCTGTAATAATGAGAAAAATGTGTGTTAGAATTCAAGCTTACGAAGAAAAAGTTAGACGTTGGGTAGATTCCTTCGAAATTCCTTAGCCGAATCGCACTTTTATAGGATTAGTAAAGGCGATTTCGAGTATTATGTCGGAGTAAATAGGAGGTGATATTTTCAGAAGCTAACGGATTACCACAACTTAAAACCATCCAAGAAATCCGCCGAAAATTGACGTAAAAAGTTATTCGTTCTTTTTCCCTGACACATATTAAACTCATAATTAAAAATTAGCTTTCACCACCAATAATCAACGAACAGTGTGTTACCTGGTTCATTTCTGTTATTATTATTAAATAAAAACAGTAAATCTTGAGGTAAAAGGGTTTATATAATTTATTTTCTAAAAAGAGTACCTAATTGTATAAAACCTCATCTCTGGCTTAAGTTCTTTTTCTGTTCGTTGAAAATAGCTTATATTTAGATTAACTAATTATTGTTTTTGTTTTGACCCCGAATGTTAATGATGAAATGATTGACTGCCTGCGAGGCACAATGCGGGTGACAGGAATCATTTTGCAAGTCCTAATGAAGACTTTTTTTAACTTACGAATTCAAATCTCCCCAGTCAGATAAGCTGATGACAGACCGTTGCGGTTGACAGTTTTGCAGCTCATTTATATGAGTCGGGTCAATTAGATTTGAATACAACAGCGATGCCTTTTGAACTCGTCCAGTTGCGTCATTCATAGTTAAGTGCTTCGAAATAATGCGGAAAATATTGAAGAATATTTTTTCGATCCATTATAAAATTAGCAAAGCAATCCGATGGCACTAGACCGTACAAAAATAATTGAAAAAAATGACGTCATTATGCAGTTCTAGTTTTTTCCAGGAAGATTTGATTATAAAATTTTGCATCGGTTGGTCCTTATTAAACTTCTACTTCTTGCAACATTTCGATTCAATGTAACAGAATGTTTACGCAAACTTGCTTCTTAAGTTTCATTTATCCGACATGAGAATAAATATAATTTCAGTAGTAGCACCACTTGTTCTAAGTACCAATTCAGCATATTTCGAAACTCGAGTGTTTTATTTGTCCGGGGTTGAGTCATGGGAGTTTTATTTAAATAATAGGCAGAAGGGTTTGGTTAATGTTTAATTAGGTATCAAATGGCGTTTTCTGTTTAAGAACAAAAGGTCCCGTTTGGCAATTATTCGGGGTTACAAACGGTAAATACATGGGTACATAAATATATTTAGTGGCAAGCAAAGACCTTATCCAGCCCATAGTGGTCCCAGTGTTGTTTTTAGTGGCCTGCCGATGGGCTGGATAGTCACACCTTATCCATGTTTGCAGTTTGCAGTCTACAGTCCGTTCAGGATGCTGTTCGAAATTACAAATGGATGCCATTTAATTACATTGTCTTGGCAACTAGTTGTAAAAGTAACGGACGGGGAATTAGTTAGGAAACGAGAGAAATGGAATATTCTCCTTCTCATCTCATCGTGTAATCAGCCTAATTTAGAACTTGTCGACAGGAGCTGCCCTTTGAAAAATATTACTCATGAACCAACCCTACTAATAGAAATACTGCTCCATCCACGAGAGATCTGTGGCTATGTTCACTACGCTAAACGCCATTAAATAAGTAGGTAATTAAACACACAGAAATTATTAAGATACTTTTTTATGTATTTTATGAACAAACGTTAAGATTTTTGGTAAACGTTGGTTGCCTCAATGTACTACATACCTGATACCGTAGGCTGGATGAAAGGAAAGTAAAATTTGTTTCCCGAATGCTATTTACCGAAAAAAAAAAAAAATTAATAAAAGCTTCGGATACCCAGAAGAAGAACTTGTTTGAAAAGTGAAGAGGAATCGCATACCTGCATTTTATAGTTTCGTGCTTTAATAAAAATTTGATGAAAACCTGGCAAGGTAATTTTAATTTTAATAAAACGCTGCCGTCCACATAACCACAACATTAAGTTTTCGCCGTAAATCAAAGCTTGGTGTAATTAAACCATTTATTATAATCTAATTTTCGAACTAAGTGGAAGCGAAAAAAAAAAAAAAAAAACGAACCGGACGCTGTTCCTGAAACATTTAAAAAACATAATATTTTACTCTTAAAACGGATTAATTTATTTCATGTTTATTATGCTTTTCATTATTGCAAAGAATTGAGGAGTCAAAAATAGTGCGAAAAAAAATTTATTTGATCTATTGAAATGGGAAGTTGTGAACGACTCTTTTTTGCATTTCTTTTATCAGTTTTTAAGTGCGCATCAGTTAAAATTGGAGAAGAAAGTTACCCTTAGAAAAGTAGATAATGTGCAGCAGTTGTGACATATGTTTTCTATTACTCTGTCAATACGGTGTAGCAAAACCATCTAAAGAAAGCGAGCTAAAAGTATGTACTAGTGTTCCAATTTCTTATTTGATTTATAGCCGGGAAACGTGGGTTTTGTAGGTTTTACAAAGAGGTAGCATGAATTTAAAGCTGAAAAAGAACAGGGGCTGGGGTTACTTTAACTCAACAGTCAGTCCCTTTTCTTGATAAGTTTCTTTGAAGAAAACCTGATAAAAAATGATGTTTCAATTATTGTAAAAAGTACCAATCCATATCAACGGAAGTCACTTTCATTTTCGAAGTCATTTACAAATCGTCTACGTATCGTTATAAAAGCGTCACATCAATCCTGGTTAAAACCACCTTTAAGTTTACATGTTTGATAATTTATCTCCGCCGTGACGATTATGAACATTTTTAGAAATGTAGACATTTTCTAATTAATTATTTGAAAACTGAACTAACATAAAAATATCATTTATTATTTCCTTCTTTGAATATCCGGCTAGCAGAAATAATTAGTCAATTCCTCATTAAGTATAATTGCTTTTATTCGTTTGTATTCCATTTTTCCTCTCAATACGCAAATAATGAATTTAGCTTTGTTACAGAATGTAATTTTGCCTCTTTGCTACATGTCAACAGCAATTGTTCTATCGACTGCAATATAGGTACATATTTTGCTTAAAGGGTTTTATTTGTTCTACTGTAGATATTAAAGAGAATACTTTTTATTTCCGGGCACAAATTCAAACCAATCTCACATGTACGTCTACTGAACTTATCGATGAAAAAAGAGAAATTAATCCGCTTTCAATTTTACCAATAACTCATCTATTCTTAATTGAAATTAACTAACTTAAAAATATCAACCTGTTGAAAAACTAACAATTGTAAATAGTACTTTTGGTAGAGGTTTGGCAATGACGTAATGTCAAGAGGGACGAGACTTCGACTAAACTTGTCACACATTCCCTTTACAAATTCATATGCCCTTTGAGGCATTGAGAAGCAAAGGCAATCTTCCGGCTGAAGCGGCCGCAGGTGCGAAAGTTTTAAAGAAATAAATATGAAGGATTGTAAAAATGTATAACTATCACAGGATTGCGGAAGCACTTTTTCTGATTCAATTGGTTTTTTTTATACGTACATTCAGTGAAAATGTCGTAAGGATAAAGGTTTTTAAATTTTGTTTGCTTTTTGTTTTTGTAGCTGAAAATTTTTTCACGTTGTAAAAAGTTTTCCGTTGAACTTTTTACTGTAAGGCGAAAATTGAGGGAATCAGGGGTTTAATGGCAGGAATTTGAAATAAAAGTGAAAAAAATCGGTAAAAGTGAAAGGTGGTCCATAATTTCCTTCTAATTTCGCGTTAGGTGGAAAAAAAGTATAGTTAATAAAATAGATAGGTAGTGAATTGAAGTGCAGCGTCGTGAAAATGATAGCTGTAATTTGTATTCGTTTCAGAGTCATTTACGGGAACGGCAACTAAATCGCAAATAGTATCGACAAATTTTCGAAGAGACGACTAAAATTAATTCCCTTTTCGTAGTCGAGAATTTGCACACCCTTTTTGTGACATTTATAAGGCAGGAGTGTATTGTTAACCAGGAGTAACCTGCGGAATGAGATTTCGAGTGCTTAAAAGCTTTGGGGAGGCGCTCATCAAACCGGCCCAGGGGACCAACTCTTTTGCTCTTTTGTTTCTTTTAGAGAAAGCCAACGTAGTCTTGCGCTACCACCTACTCTACCTACTACATTTCCGTAAACTGCATTACACTTTCTGAAATACCTACATTTCCCATAAATATAAACCTTTCCAAATTCCTTTTGCAACAATCATTTCTTTCACTTACTCCCTCCCTCTCAACAACCAACCAAAGGATCAACGCGTAACTTTTATATTTCTCATTACCCCTTTATTTTGTTGCGTTTCTTATATGTCATAATTATTCGAAATAAATGAACGATTGCGATGATGCTTAAAGTTAAATGTGGGAGAATTAGAAGTGCTTAATAAATTTTCTTCTGGCAAGGGTGAGTTTAGCAAGTATTGCAGCCACCACACTAGTCATAAATCCTGGCGAATTACCATAAATAGTACGGAATATCCGAAACAGAGAGCAAACCGGCACGATCCAAAATTTCGGTTGAAAGTAAATGGGTTGAGAAGTGGGTTGTTTTGGGAGGAAGGTTGATCGTTAGTGTCACCTAATATAGGCACGCAACGTCTTGGATTGCGTGTGGATTTCTCTGTATTGTGAAAGAGAACTACTCGGATCGGACAGAACGTTGCTCGAAAACTAGGATGTATACGGCCATTTGTCCCCTATTTCTCTTCCCCTGTGACTTTAATCGACCTCGCAGCTTTCGAAAGTGCTGCAAATTGAGGAGGGATGAAAATAGGAACATTCAACACTACTTCCATCCTGGCCCGTCGTTGCTCTACTTATTAGACTGCCGCTGTCCCAAAGTGGAGCCCGCTTCTTACACGTACATACATACGTAAATATACGATAGTACATTTCAGTTTTATAGCCGATTGTTCGCGCAAATTTAATAAACCCATTTACCTTGAATTATCACTAGGGTGAGGTTCATCACATCTAATTTAATCTAGCTACGCATTTTACGATCTCTTAAAATTATTCGATAAAGAATTCACAACTGCCACTAATATTTATAAATGAGATTACGTTTGTTGTTGTTTTGAGTCGATTTTAAGTGCATTTTAGTTTAAATTCTTTGATAATAATATTATTCTCCGAAGAAATTATTCTTTTTTACCATCATTTAGTTGAATTTGCATTTTTACAACAAGTTTTTATTCTTAAACGTCTTAATAAATAAGTTTTATTTGGTGGTTCCGTGTCTACGTTTAAACTTGTGAACTCGTCGTTGTAAGGGTTTCACGAGAAGTAATTAGCTTTAAAAATAATTATAAGGGACAAGTTTAAATTAAATGTCTCTAAGAATAGCAAGACTTGCGAAGGGTTTATTTTAATATGTCAAAAGATGATTAACGGGGCTGCCCTTCAAACTCTCGTTAAAATTCGAAGCTTCTTAATAATATTTGTGCGATATGACGTCAGGATTTAGTGAAAAAAATTATTTATATTACGAAATCTTTAAAAATAAATTGTTACTTTTAATTTTTGGCACATTACTTTGCAGTTATTTTCCATTAAAATAAGATATTTATAGTGCACTTTGTTTAAATTGAACAAACTTTGTTAATTAATAAAGGCCTGAATGGATGTGAGAGACTTATCCTCTTCATTTGCTCCATTCAAATATTTTGCTGGGAAATTATTAAACTAAATTTTCTATCTATTTTAAGTGTAGTGTAGCGAAACAATTAATGAAGTCGTATACCGTTAATTTTGTGCTTCCACGTAAAGGTGCTCGTTCTATCAAAATGTTATCTTCCGGTGGAATAGCTGAAACGTTGGAGTGATAGGCGCAGCAGCTCATCTTCTTGAAATTCTTACTTTGTACCCTATTTCCATTTACATTTATGTTTATTCATTCACGAGTTTGTATATGTTATTTCTGAATTTTGAATTCATTACATTCGACTAACATTTTCTGAAACATTTCTCAGTACTGAAAACACATTTTTGTCGAAAAATGTTTACTTTGTCTAATCCAACTAAAATAAAATATTCGTCGCTGCTGTTTGGGTATATTTGAATAAAAAAAAAATGGAAAAATAATAACAAATAGGTTTTGATTGTTATAATAACTTTACGTCGAGTTAGGAACGTTTTAAAGCGTTATTTATTTAATTTAGTTAAATAAATGATAGGTGTACTTTGGGATGGTGTTGGTTTCGAAAGGAGTTTCCCCAACTAAATTTTGGTGCCGGTGAACGTTATGAAAGAATTGGCAGTTTCATGAAAAATTCTGTCGAAAGTTGGTAGTAGTCTGGAGCCAATTAAAATTGTTTGAGACGCATAAGCAACCGAATTCCGTAACGAAGTAAGTGAGTTCAGAGACTGGTGGTTCAAGAATTCCAATTAGAAATTTCTCACTCCTTGTAGCTACATTAAAACAACTGGATAGATAATGGTTCGCGTGTTCTTCTTCCTTTAAAACAGTACGAACACACTGGTACAAACGGATACGAAAGGACTTTTATCAGTCACTATTAATCTTTCGTATTACAGTCATACGTGTTTTGATTTTAAACGGGAAAAATTCCATGCTTCAATTCCGAAAACCGACCTATTACATTTTGTCCCTGGCGTGGAAAATGAAACGAAACTGACAAAACTAAGTCACGGACTTTGCACAATTGAAATTCTTCCAAAACCCACACTTTATAATAAGTCTCCAATTCACAATCCCTAAAACCACCCTATCGAAATGTATTTTTAATAAATAATACATTTTGTCATCACCACCATGGTATGAAAGAAATTACATCGAGTCTTTAAGTTAAGCATAATGAAGTGGATGGACATCTACTCTATTTTAATCCAGTTATATTGTTGAAAAATGAATCTATGATATTTATTTCTTGTCAGTTTGGGGGAGAAGAGCGTTAACTTCGGTCAATATCGGACCTGATTCCGCTGATATAATTTAACACCGAAAGCGTCTGGTTTGTGTGAAAAATGGGCGAGATCACATCAACAAAAAGTAAGGAACGAGGAGTGAAAATATTTGACCGGCCACAACATATCGGGTCAATAACTACACCTGATTGATAAATGTGAGACCGGCGAGCGCTTGTCGATAAGTATGACTGTGCATTATCTGTTAGGGGTTGCTTCTGCCGACGACGTCGTCCCATCGACATGCCTCCGATCAAAAAATCGTAACCTAAACCCAGACTTAACCACAGTTTGTAATATAATACCTTAGAAAATCATTCTCTATATAAAATTTTGGGGCATAAATTTTATTGGAAATTTTACATCAGATTGAACACTATGGGGTATTTAATTTGTCCAATACTTAACGAAGAACGTTCTTCTTTTTTGGTGTAGGGCAGATGGGAGCAAATTTGTCTACGATTAGTATCGGGAGTAGGTAGGTATGTATTTGGTAAGCTTCAGTACCTTTTGGCAGTCGGGTAACGTAAAGGTGGATTCCACCCTGACGTCCCGCTGATCTCGTAGCATTTTCCGTTCGTGTTAAACAGTCCATGATTACACCAGTTCAAATAACAGGGCGCCATTCGTAGCCGAATCATCAATTTTCCGAACAATCGCAAAAACAGAACAAATACTTTCCAACTTTGCGTTGTGGTCTTTGAAATTTAATAAGAGAGCTCTCCGACGTAACGTTTTGTCGAACGCAAACATTGCTGCACAAAAAAAATTGCTCAAAAGCATGAGAACACCGTTATGACCCAGTATCATTTTCGCTCTCTTTTTACCACGTTTGCACACTTTTTATTCACCCTTCTACTGACTCCGTACTACTGCATATTCTATATTTTAGAAACAAATGAACTAATAAATATAAATAAGATGCGGGTAAGGTAGGGTAATATTCTTGACAATAACAGCGTTTCGTATTTTTTTTTGTTGGTGCTGAACACTCCGTAGGGTGTTTGATTGACGTGACGGGTGGTGTGATAAAGGATGTTCTAACGTACGATCGGTGAAGAAAGAACGAAGCAAAACAAGAAAACGAAGTCTATTGTGGTTTATTCTTGCATTACCACATCTTTTATTAATCACGCAACACAAATGAAATCACGTACAGGTGAAATAAGCAGCGATGGTTGATAACATCCCCTTCTCTCGATCTGTACCGGTGCGTTCTTAGCCTCTCACCACAGAACAACACGCGAACCGCCACCATACAAAACAATCACCTAAATGTTTCCCTGATTACAATGACACCACACATTTTTGTTTGATTATTCAACGTTTCGACTTTTTTCTGTGCATTGCCAAGTTCGAAAAAATTATTACAAGTTCCTTTTTAAATTCTCGCTGTCTCTTTTATGACATTTAATAAGTTGGTTTAATTTCTTAGTTGTTTCAGAATCTATTAGAGTGTATTAAAATAAAATTAAATCAGTTCTTTCGTTACTCTAGTCAAACACGTTTCACGACTTTACTAATTAGAATTCATTCTAGAAGATAGGTTATTAAAAAAGTTCAGCTTTTTCCATCAAGCAAATCATCAGATTCGTAGGTAGTTTTAGTCGTAAAATTCCGGAAAGAAGTTCAGGGTGAATTTTTTAAAAATCACTAGTTAGGTACACCCACACTGTAATAAATAGACGCCAACAAAAGCTTTGCTTTTTTTAATAAACTAGTAGTTTTTCAATTTTTAATTTTGAATTGAAACTTGTTTATCAATAAGAAAAATAAGAATAGGATTGGAAAACCAAAAAAAAACCAAAAACTCAAATGTCAAAATCTCTACCTACGTAAATGTAAAAATAGAATTCAGTAATTTGAAAGTGATCGACTACAGACATATAAAGCGTGTTAAAGTTTGAATTATCTTTGATTTTTTTTTTGTGAAATTAATTTGCAGTTGCCTTCCCGTGAATCACCCTGTACGTTAGGTGCGTATTCATGAAAGAGGAATGGAACTAATCGTTTGTGAATGAATATCAGAATAGCAGAATGAAACACATTGTTGCGGCATTTTTGTAGACAGCAATTAAACTTCAAACATTTTCCAAACAGTAATGCCGTGCATTGTGCGTGTATGTGTATGTACATACGTATGCGGGTGTGTCGAGTATTCGGTAAAAGTTTCACAATAAGTGCTTGAGTTACGCTTTGATGGAAAACGTTTTAGACCATCAATATGTCTGCTGGTAGGAATGACAAATGTGCTTAGCTGATTGCTTTTTAAAAATGAATTTAGTTCGAGCCAGCTACTGCCGTTGTTAATTATCAGTTCACGTTGATACGTTTATGCATGTGGTGTTCATTTACATTACGAAAAACCTAATTACCCTCCATGGTATTATTCTTAACTAAATTACTACCATTTGGCACAATTAGCAATTCCCCAATGGACCGATAGGACTAATGTCAAGAATTGAAGACGTTTAAAATCCGATCGTTTTCACAAAGTCAAAACCTCATGTCGAAATGCTGTATATTTTGATCAAATTATTAATAAATAAATTATTCCCTTTTATAAACCGCCCTCATAACGCCGAACTAGCTGTATACAGGGTGTTTGGTCTATAAGTACAAAAAAAAGAACCACATGTTCCCTGTTGCATTTCAAACATGAATTTATACACTTTTTAACTTTTGAAATAAAAAAAAAATTAAAAATTATTTTGATTTCTGAGGCCGGCCCTGGTTTAGCGCGCTTATTCCCTAGAGAATAGTCGCCGGTGATAGAAAACGCTGCTTCGTAAGTGGCGCTGCTCGTTGCAAACTATCAGTTACGAGAATTCGTATTTCGCCAGGCCCGTATTAAACCGAATTTCAGGGTCAAATTTTCGAACACGAATTGCGTACTTAATTGTCACTCGATTGAAAAATGCTTTTAGACTTTTGTTATTTATTGTGCAAGGAATCCATGATTCTTTTTTTTGTACTTATAGACCTAACACCCTGTATATACCTATGTAAGTATTATCTGCCACTTTGGAGGTTTTCAGTTGTCTGAAGTTTACCTACCTATACGATCGATGAAACTAGCGGTAACTCGTAAATAGTGGAAACATCCGATATTTGTTATATTTCAATTCTCTGGAGAAGTAGGTTCTGTCCATCCTGGTGTAAAAACATTTATTGAGAAAATATTTGCTTAACGCAAAACGAGATGATAGAATTCTTCTAACGGATAGTACGTGCTGTTACAGTTATGTTAACAATTCGTTAACACAAACTTCCATTAGCAAAAAGAAAATTGCGACGGTTTAATATGGAAACTTGCATCAGGAAAACAAGATTTCTAAGGATCAAGGGGGTAATAAATAAATAAATAATCTAATTATTAGTACAGTTAAACAGTCTCTTCAGTTATGAACTTAACTGCTGATTATTGTATAGCTTGAAATTTATTTAGTAAGTATGGGTGATCATTTTCTAAAGCGCCAGTGGGATGAAAATCTAAATTTGTGTATTAGATGCTTTTATTTAGTGTTTTGAACTACGGCCACTTTGACAACACCAAAAGGAGTACCACGTGTAAAGTAGCTGTTGGTTGTATTTGGACTTATTAAACCTGAAAACTTTTGGATCTTACCACGTAATGTGCTGGGGGGTCATGAGAACCGACAAAGTTTAGTTAAAAGCAAACCAAAAGAGAAGGTACAGTTGAAAGTTTTATGGTTTCAAGTGAGAATGCTTTAATCATTTAATGGGGAGCAGACCTGTATCTCCTCCTAATTACTCTGATGCACACGGTCTCAAACGAAATGGAAATCTATGTTTCAAGCGGAGTTACCTGAATGCTGATTGATATCGATCCAGTTAACTCAGCCGGTTTTAAATTAACGTACGCACTTTCACAGATTAATACACGAATTTTTGATGGGAAACATAACGAAACCGTTTCAATGCCGTTCCATTATTGTCAAAGTTAACAATATCCTCGATACACTGTGCATGTACTTTGTACCAACGTTTGTGTTTATTTTTGTTTTCGTCGATACGAAGAACTGCCATTTGAAATTGCACAAAAACCGATGGTTTTTGTTCACCAGATATAATAAATTCTTCGAAGCAACCTACTGCAGATCTTAACAACGCGTTACTGTAATGAATATTTACCACTAAGTACTACGGTTTAAAAGCTCACTGACCCAAATAAAATTCCCTTTCAAAATCCTTCAACTGGGTGCATAACTTCATCATAACCTCATGACGGTAAAGCCTGACTTATGAGAGCTTTTGTATTCTTTCTGTATCTAAAGCAAAGAGAAGTTTCAGTTACAATTTTGTAAGCCCATTTCCCACAGCGTGTGGTTTGGCGAAACCGTCAGCTCGCCGAATCGATCAGGCGCGCATCTGCCGGCGAGACTTTGACGGCGCACAAGCCACACGCCGAGTTGACTTAGCACACCATGCGTTAACATATTTATTTACTTTATAAAGTGAAAAACTATTATCAGTTGCAATTTGCAACATTTAGTAGTGATGGTTTGTCAAAATTGGTTCAGAGAGGGTTACATTTATTATCTATACTATTGTTTCGTACCTACTTGTTCTTCCCCATGTTCCTTATTCCGAATTTTATGGCGAAAGATCGGCGTTATTGAAACAGGTTCAGATTTTATACTCGATTTTATACTCGATTAACTTTAATCCCGATTGATGTACAGAATTCGTATTTTTAACTTGCTCTCCACTGACAGTGACACTTTGAATTTCGCAGACTGCTCTTAATACATTTTAACAGTTTCTTCTTCTTTTACTGCCAGGTCACGAATAAAATTGAAACTTTCTCATTAAACTAAAGTACAAAAGAATATAGGAAGTACCTAATTAAGACTTATTCATTCGAAAACGACTAACCGTAATACATAGGATATGTGTATTATTAAGTCAACTTTAGGTTAGAAACATTTTTTGTTGAAATTTATTTTCAAATGTCGATATCCAATATTGGGCGCGTAAACGGCTTCACGGCCAACATTGACATAAGAAAGGAAAAGCCAAGGCCCCAGTGTAGGGCACAGCATACTAAACAGAGGAGCACATTCTGTTTTTATTTACTGCTATATCTCATTCCTTTGCACAAGCATGCAAACCCTTCCTAAGTTGATAAAATTTCAGTCCACCCAAATCCAAAATGAATCTTTCTCGGCGTAAAAAAAGCACGTGTATTTAAATTCTGGATATACCGTAAAGACATTCCCAAACATTAATAAAAGAGGTAAACACAAAGGCATTTTTCAGCAGTTAAAGACATAATTTTTAGTAATAGTGCCATGATCTGATGGCAGCTTTAATGGTCACTACTTGTATGGGCTTCAAGTAAAGTAATTTAGCTGGTGAGCAATAACTCTTCCATCTTTACCAACACTAACGTAAGAGCGTCAGTGTTTGCGAGGGATAAACATGAAAGCAATGTTTAAGTTAAAAACGGTTTCGACATGGAGCATGGAGTGCAGATGAAGCTGCATTATGGTGCAACGAATTTTGTGGTGCAACAGAGAAGGCACCAGTAGCAGTTTAACAGCTAATGATTTAGAACTAGGAAGAACGAAGAGCGACAAACAAAACGGCCCCGGAACGTTTCAAAAGTGGCAGCTTCACGCTACAAAGATGGCGTCATTTAAGTCGAGACAGCTCTTTGTTAATTTACTTTAACGTGACATTGTGATGGAATGTCACATCACCTTCAAGGAAATTGAGAAAGTATTGTAATAGCAGAGGGTGAGTGACAGGCGAGACTTCTTCTTTATCAACTGCAGTATATTCTACTCGTCTATTCAACAATTTCAGCCCCCTCGAAAACTGTTCCTCCTTCTTCTTCTTCTTGTTCTTCTTCTTCCTGCTCATACGATTCCTTCTTCTTTCAATACTCTCTTTCTTGCCATTTTAATTTGATTTCATTTTGCGCCGATGACTTTGTGGTGCATGAATAGAAACTAATTACATGTGAAGCCCTTTTCATATCAAGCGCCTGTAAAGAGATGAAGAGGCGAATATCTGCAGAAATTTTTAATTTAATTTACATTTTATAGGTATCAACTTATACCAGGAATAATTAATTATTATGTAGTTGCCTTTTCTGGTACTCTAAAGCCATATTATACATTTTCTTTTATTTTTTAATATTTATTATTAAACTTTCACGTTCAAGTGAATTTAACGGTATAAAAAAAAAATTGAGTTAGTCAAAAGGTTGTTTGTCTTTAAAAGTTAAAATAAATAGTCGTAACAACCTAAGCGAGTTTCATGGCGTAGTAGTAGTAGTAAATAGTTTCAACGGTATTGTTTACATATCATTTGCTACCGCGATGAGTGCTGGAAAACTGCTATTTAATTTAAGTTACTTAAATCTTCAAACATCTTCCAATTTATTTATTTTTTATTTAAAAAATATAATTAGTTTAGTGAGTGGTACGTTCTAGTATCTACAGGGTGTTCCATTATTTCGACATGTAGAATTTCAATAGAATGTCAACACCTGTCATACTTGTTAGTTGCACAGATTGCGCCCTCAATTTACGTTTGATAAATAATATATGAGGACGATTATTATACGAGTATAATTTGCATTCGGAACAGTTAATAATAACTATTTGTCTACCCATTCAATTCAAAATAAAAATCCAAAGAAAGTCTCTGCTTAAACGCTCATGCAAATGTATGTAGTTTAAAATGAGACCATAAAACATTCTATATGTTGTGTATAACATCCACTATTTTAACAGAACTCATTTACGTGCACTACATACTGTAAATATTTATGTAGTAATTAAACTGATCCGCTAAACACGGATTTCAGGATTAAATGTCTTTTAAAGTGTTTGCATTGGCTGTTCGTTACTTAGATTACGTGTTGAATTAAGAATTTATCAACCTGCAGTTTTGTTTTTTAATCAAGAGGATACTTAATAATCCTTTAACTCCCCACATTCGTCTTTCTTGGCAAAATAACTGTCCTCATATCTACTGCTTATAAAGTAGACATTATTATCGGTTGTTGTTAATGAATGAAGCACAAATTTTATTTTGCTGACGAAGCCACAGCGTAAATGTCCAACATTCGTGGTGGTAGTTTTAATCTTCCAGAAAATTGACCACATTCGAAGAACAAATAGGTTGTTCGTTGTCGAAAAGAAATAGAATGCCTGTGAAACCAATTTTTGAACACTAACCCCTTCTTTATTTCGTAAATGTTGCGAGATCGAGCAATTGAAAGTGATTCGAAACGCTAAAAGCTGTATAAACAGTCGGTGTGGTCATGCGATAACACCTTTCAACAAATACGAAAATCTGTTTATTCTTTCTCTCAATAGTTTTAGTGAGTTTAATAATTTCACTCGAGGAAGAAACGAAAATGTATACTTCTAAATTGGCTTCTCTTGTTACATGATCGAGCCAACAGCTTCTTTTATTTGAGTAGAAACCTTTTGCTATCGATTGGTTGCAAGCGATTAAGAAAGTTTGTTGTATGATTCCGTCAATTTTGAGTGGACTTCTATTGAATTTAATTAAATAACCACTAGAGTAATATTGCCAATTAGGGCTCTTTAGCCTCCATAATAAAGCTAAATTCCAAGAAATACTTATGGAAGTCTAAGTTACTCCAAAGTTTTTTGAACTAACGGTTAGTCGATAAAGGTTCAACCCAAAGATCAAAAGGTTTGTAAGATGAGAATTGAAATACTGTTAATTATAATTAAATAAACAAAAAATGTTAATTAAATGTAGTTAATTGCATTGAATGTGGTAGAAATTTAAGTGGTTGCAATAAAATAATTGTTCCCACCATTTGAAAATACTAAACCAACAAAACTACCATTTTATTTTATAGCCTATAAAAATTTTAGTTGATGTACGAGTTCAGTTTGACGTTACATTAATGTGTTATGTTAATTATCATATATGCTAACGTCTACTTTAGAGCGAATATGGCACAATTATATAGTGGTTGTATTCAATGGTCATGCTGTGGTGGACATAATATTCAGAGAGACATATCCTGTGACCCATTTAGCCTGCACAGGGTTACTTTCAGTCAGTATTGTTGGTAACGTTAATCGTATTGTTTTAAACAATAGCCAACAGGTTCACGTTTACCAGTTCCGACAGGTGAGGGACAAATAATTGGGCTCATATACATTACTATACATTTTGATATTATATACGTCTATACGTGTATAAGAATATTAGGAGAATCGAAATCTTTCCCTCTTAGTAGGAAGACTGTTTTCAAATTAGGTACTTTAACTTTAGAAATAACGAATTTTATCCTGAATAATATTTGTCGGGATCCAATTTTGGCTTTTATCAGTAGCGTTGATCACTTATGACGCATGTTATGTTTTTTCGTATAATTGCTATAAACGATTTCTTTTCTTCAATCTGCACTTGAATGAAGTGGGAAGTGATTTTTCTGATGGTTAGAAAGCACTACTATTATTGGAAGAGTGTTTCTCAATGGTAGCTGATAGCATCTTGCGATAAAAAAAATTTAAGCTGTTCGGGACAGAAAATTCGAGATCACCATTTGTGTCGATAATGGCTAAACGCGGAAATTTTCTTAGAGTAGAACGGGTCACGAGTACATAAGGAGAACCGTAAAAATTCACGCGTTTTGTGCTGTAAGGATCAAGGACCACTTAGGGACGGGCACTTTCGTCCTGCAAGCCTAACAATTTTATGGTATAGATTCGCCGATTTCTTTAAAACGTTATTCTCAGTTTGTTGGTCCAATTTATCAGCTAAAAGTCAACACCAAGACTTAGTTATTTTTCTTCCGGAAATATTTCCCGATTCTCAAGTAAATTCCTTTTATCCAGTTTTTGTTGTCAACAAATTAAATTCCTTTGCTTTCAAACTAATCGATTAGGGTGCTGGTACTTAACTTTTCTTATATTTACTTTGCTCTCGCACTTCATCTGACACATCTAATAGCCTTTAAAATTTAATATGCGGGAAACTTTTTGATCTTATTCTTTTATTTGCTAAATCGATTCTTCCAAAACTCGTCAAACTCAAAAAAGAAAAAACAGATAAAAGCAAAATGTGAATGGGAGAGGTATCTCCAGTGATCATTTTTTTTCTTTTGAATAGTAAATAATAGATAGAGGTGCATTCTGTTAGTTAAGTATCGATCAAGTAAATTCTTTTATAAATAATTTGCTTTTAGTTAAGGGAATGATTTTCCTATAGAAAGTGGTAAGTGCTGTGATTTGAAGCGTAACAGTGGTAAGAGTAATAAGTGTAAGGGTACGTGGAAAGGAAAAGATGTAAGAAGAGAAGGACAAAGCTGACACTGAAGCGAGCAAAAAAGCTAGCAAGTATGCCATTTGAATAGCGTTCTTAAGGGTGTTTTTTGGTGCCGAGGGACTCAGTTCATTAAAGAGTGAAAAGTATTTCCATCACAGGTAGCAGACGAGAAGGGCGAATTTCTGGAACGCGGTGGTTAATTACAGTTGTCGAACACGATGTGAAAGCAAAAGTGTAAAAGTAACAGACGTGAAGCGTTTTCTGTCGTCTACTTTGGTACCTTTTAGAAAGTCAGAGTGCCCCGAATACATTTGATTTATTATACACACATATTTTAAAAAGAGGTTCATTTTTAGCGGGATATCTCCCGGTTCGCAAGCTAATATATATATAATACATTGAAAGCCGGCGGAATTCTTTATTCTGTTTGAGGATAGCGATAACGTAAGGGGTCTGTCTGCATACGAAAATAAACCAGGCTCGGACTCAACGCATTTTATACCCCAGATATACCTATAAATATTACCATTTAACACATTTTTATCAACAATTTTTCATACCTGCCACATTTTTTACCACTCAAACAATGCCCACGAACTGCAATTGCTTAAAAGCTTCATTCATAATTTATCCTCTGAGTTTGATCAACTTTAGACACTTTCAATTAATATTCATTATTAAATAAATATTAAATTCCTTATATTTTGTGTCAACCTAGAAGAGGAAATTTCTTCTAATGTGTATATTTATGTATTTTTTTTCTTCAGGAAAATGAATCTTATGCCATTCGGTAATGAGGATTGAGAATTTAATATGGATACCACCGAGTTCGATAGAAGAATCAGAAGATCTTTTTGGTTTTGCTTGATTCCCATTATCTACTATCTGGGTAAGTGAATGTTTTCAAAAAATCAAAACATGTAAAAATTTGTTGTTGTGTTAATTAGTAGCATTTGTATCTATGGGATTTTTTCGAGCAAAAGTTAAACAATTAATTTTTCACATTGAACTACACAAACTACGTAAATTATTTGTTTTAATTTGCCGTTCACTTTAAACTGTTGAGTGCTTTTGCTTGCAGGAGTGTATAATTAACAAACTACCTTAGAATCACAATTCGGAGACGTGTTCAGAATCGCGACCGCGCAAACTTCCCTCTACCTAATTAATGAGGTTAGATTGCGATAGGGTCTGCTTCTGTGATCACTCCAACAACGGGTCAGATCAACACTTCTACCTTCGTATTTTCTACACAGTCGTCATTACACAATCACCAACTAAACCCGTTTAATACATTAGGGCATTAGCAAAGAATATTATCAATTTTATCGTTTACTTACTTGTTTAATTAAAATATACCCCTATATTCATTCCGGTCGTATATAAATTTGAGAAGACAGTAAATACAAATGTAACCCAGAATAAAATATGAGCTTATCTTGTAAGTATGAACATAAATTTTATTTATGTATTACGTCTTAAAGTTGGTTGCTGTTTGTGATGAGAAATCGATCTGACAAAGTCTGATTTCTAGAAAAACATACAATAGCATAACTATTTCCTTGTTTAAGCCCGTATCGTTCTCAATGATTGACGTACAATTTTCCTTTGTAGGTCAAAATAATGTAGGTATAAGTTGGTTCAAAGTTTGTCTAAGTTCTGGTCATAGTAGGTACACCCCAAACGAAAATTTCTGCCGCTGCTTGTATTTGCCACCCGATCCGTTGGAAAATGTATTACACAATAATTAAATTCCGTTTCTGCCGCATTCATACTAAATGCGGTTGCTATGACACGACAAAATTGTACGCGCGTTTAAATTATGGCGGGGTTCTCGTGGTGATACAAATACACAAACTATTTAAATACAACACACGTGCGTCACCCCACGTTTCTACCCTCGTTCCAACCACTATCCAGTAATACTTCGATTATCGCACGTATACCCTAATGAAAATTATCATGATATTCAATCAAAATACACATATATTATATAATTAACCACTCTAATCAGCAAAACACAACTATTAATATTCAAATAATCTTAGACATAGGTACAACAATTACGTACTTTAACAGCTTAAACTAACAAAAGCTGAAAAATCTCCTTAAAAAGCTCCCAGTGTTTACCCATGCTTGATACACATTTTGGGGTATTTATGGAATTTTTTTTTTAAATTATTATTAGTGATTACAATGCAGTAACCTTACGTTGAAGGATCGTAATGGCGATTGCTACTGTTACCGTTTGCCGTCGTAGTTGGCCGCGTCCTGATGATATTGTACATGCAAATCGGCGACTGTACTTGTCATGTGAAAACGACAAGTCCTTAACTGCGGCCCTTATTATTATTGGGAGCGAGTAGTGCATGTAGCTGTTTCTGGACTCGACGGGACCAGCCACTAAATCTGCATTTGCAAACGGCATCACGGACATCCTCACGCTTGCCTGTATACAACATTTTTAGTATTTGCCCCTCAAATAATCCCTTTCTCTCTCTCTCTATCTGTCTACCTCAATCCCTTTCAGTTAATTTGATCCCGTTTTCCCTTTCTTTAAAAAAAAATTCCAATTGCTTTTCATTTGATTTTAAAGGTTCAATAAGTCATTGTGGCTATAACTACTTGTAATTCTATTTTATGAACGCACAATCAAGGTAGATTTGGTTTATCGTGAATAAAATAGATGACGTGTCAGCATATACTCCCTGTGGAAAGATTGTTCTTTTATTGTTTCCTATTCCATTCATTTCCGTTTAAAAGTAGGAATGTGATATGACATCACAAACCTTCCAAAAATGCAGAGGGTGAATTAATTAAAGGTGATACAATTTCAAGGGTGGAACAGAATATATTTATTTTGGCTCTGTACTACCATGTAAAATGTTTAATTAGAATGATTGTCGTTTATTATTAGAAAATTGTAATAAAGGTTGAATCAGTTTTGTGACAAAAAAAGATATAAAAGAATTGGTAAATCGCAGAAGCCGTCAGTATGGGGATGTGGGAAATCGAGAAGTGCAATAACTTGGTCTACTCACGCGTAGCAATTTCGATATCCTCATAATCCAATCGGGTCCGGAATTTCCCCGACTTATACTCTTTTTTGTAGTTGTAATTCAGGAAGAAATTGATACATCATGTGCTCTTCTCCTCTGTCCTAGTTGCTACCAACTGTAACTTTATGTCCTTAGTTTTTTGAAGCTGCTATCGCCGTATGGACGAGATATTGAGTTCTCAAGCCGCTATATTTCGACCATTAATGGCGACGTCCAAATGATCTCTTTTCCGGGGCAAAGAAATTAAAAGCAGGTGCCGATGGAATATGCTTCATACACTGCAGTAGTTACCTAAACTGCATTTTTTTTTTTTGTTTCATTTTCTACTACTAATGTTTGCAACATGTTATCTATTATTGTAAAAATAAATAGGTAATAACTCCTTTATTATTAGTTTTTCGGTGCATAAAATGTGTAGTAAATTATAGTCTATTTATGGTAAGATTTCATCTACTTACATCATTTTCTGTGAAAAAGCGGATGGAAACCGACACCAGTCTTCAAAGAGTAAAGCTGCGGTAGAAGATTTTCCAATACCTACCATTAATCAGGTTTTTATCTTAACTGAACGTATTTTTAACTGCGGTGCTTTCCGAATATTTAACTACATTTGATTTTAAAGAAGAACGTTTCGTTTCGTTAGCTGAAATTTCATTAAATCCTCAAAGGATTTCTTTTGGTCAACAAAGTGTAATTTAGAACCAAATTATTGGGTTCTCTCGTCTATTAGCTGCACCGTATTCATGTAATTGACCTATACACTAATTAGTAGTTAATTAAGAAAATAAAAGAATTTTATTTTCAATAGAAGAATTTAATTTTCCATTACTCGGTTTTTCACGGTAAAAAGTACTTCATCTGCGTTTTTTCAGTTGCAGGGTAAATTACGTGCACATGCAGGTTTACTAATCTACGGTTCTAAAGGACATTCGATAACTAAATTGAAGAGCAGCTTTTTGGGCACTAATAACGAAATGCGAGTGTAGTCAATACAATACAGCGTTGAAGGATTTCCTTTTATCCTGTTTAATATAATGAATACTTCGAACGTTAATGTAGGTAGGTAATAAAGTACCTGACATTTCGATAATTAAATTGAGTTTAATTTAATGAGGAAGACACATTTGTTGTCGAAACGCAAAATTTACATTGGCCAGATAATTTTGAAGTTGAAGAGGAATTTATTAGGATGAGTGGTTTTCATGAAGGATGAAGTATTAGGAAGTAAGCAGAAAATGTGAAAGACAGTTCGGGTGTGTTTTATTTATAGTTGGTCCGTTGTCTGTTCGTCCATATTCAATCGTGTTTTCTCGTTTACAACGTAAACGAACAGGGTGCAATAAATGTAGGTGGGTATGTGTTTGGCAATGTTACATATGTAACTTACTTGTATAGTGTTACAAGAGAGAGATCGGGTGATCGAACAAAGTGCACGGTGTGACGCAGAGCGTCGTACGGATCGACCGACGCCGTCGTCGCGATGGACGGGCGGACGGCCCCCGGTTTATTGCCGACGTGACTCGCGCTTTTTCAATTTCGAACGGTGAGAATGATTGGCGCTTGGGGTGTGATTGTCGTGATGACGTATCGACTACGACAGGCCACACTTGACCGGCAATTTTGTCCGAAGTTGCTTGATAAATGCCCCATACGAAAAGTGTGGCTGACTCCGTTAACAAGGGCGAGAAGCTACTATGACCCTGAACACTGGCGGAACTGGGCTTAATGCAAAAGTTGGACGGGTCCTTTGGGATTATAATACAGCTGTAGCAATTTCTAAGACCGACACATTTTTTCGATCTTCCCTTTAAGTCAACGTAACATATAAGTAGTACCTATGTGGCAGAGGAGCATATAGCGCTTCTATTCCACTGGTCGGTCGGAGAGACGTCCGTTAAGGCCCAAGGGAAACATACGATCGACTGTTATTGCTCGGCGCAGATCTCCAACTTTCCTTGTCACCAGGGATCGTGCAAATCTCGTGGTTGCAGAAAAACACCTTCCAACGGCTAGTCGATTATACTCGTCGCCACTGGCACTTGCTCTCCTACCGTTGTAACAACTAACCATCTTCTGCTTTATTCCATTTCAACCATATTCTTCACTTCACTACCAAGTTATCGTCGAGACTAACAGCTTCGGGATCTACACTCCGATTGCATCTCCTTTTCGAACCCGGAACTGGCCCAAATGTTACCGAATCGAATCTATTGGTTTGTACTATTCCTTCAGACGTTTCAAAGAATTGTTGGACAAATTGGAATCGATCAGACATTTACCCAAGAATCTACTACGACTCAATGTATATACAGAGTTTCATACAAACCACCTATTTCAACATGGTTAAGTCCGAGTTGATTTTCAGGACTTAAGCAAATTATTATTTTTTTATTTTGTTAAATTGTTAGTTGTTCCACTGCACCTGTAGAATCAAGTACATACGTACATAGGTTACACTTCCAGATGCAGGAAACAACTCCAATGTAACAATGTGTACTTCACCGATAGGTGAACGTGTTAAACGATGTAGTGTTTGAATTGCTCTGCTACCTGCCGACGTATTATGTGCTACTCAAGCTCTTGGTATAAAACATATTTGTTTCACTTTCATTATGTCACGTACGTTACGTTAGCAAAGTAATGATACTTTAGACTTGTTTTAAATTTTGTTTTAAAAAAAAAAAACATTTTGTAAGGAGGAGAGGACCTAGGATCTCGTTCCAGGATGTAGGAGCCACTTAAATTCACGGAAAGACCAAATAAAGAGAAACATTATAAAGATTTAGTTAAATGTATGTAGGGATAGAACCCTTAAAAGATAAAGCTGAAGAAATGAAGTAAATAATGTTAGAGTTAGTATTCGTTTTCAGTGCGGAGCAACAGAAGTTGTTGGTTGACGTGGAGAAATCACAGTAAAATTGCTAGGGTAGTCATTTATCACGCAAGGGCTTTGGTCTAATATCGTTAGTTCTAATAAGAAACTCTTCGCAAAAAAAACATAATCTTTGCCATTTATCCCGAGGCTTCTTCTCGTGTAGTATATCGAGGCGTGCAACACGAGTTTGGTATGTAGCAGTGGCCGCAAGAAAATTAACTAAAATCACGTCTTTCTAGATTAATGCTCTGAAAAGATTATTTCGCCCGCTAAAAGTAACGCTAACATGTTACAGTCTAGGCTAGTACCTAATATCATAACCATACAACAAAAAATGTTTTTTTTTTCTTTGAGTTGCAACCTACGGTCTCAAGGAAGTCCACAGCTAACAATTTCGATGTTAGCTAGTTTGAGAGGTGCCATTACGTTACTTATAAATATTGAACAGAAAAGCATAATAAATGTAACCAGGCTTAGTAACGTTCTTAACAACAGATGTGAACCTCCACAAGGCAGCTTGAAAGTGACAAGAAGAAGCAAGCTTAATGTCAAGCTTAACAAACTGAAACAAAACTTTTCCGTCTTCAGCAACAGGACGCTAAGATGCCAACCACGAGCAATGGAACGTAAAACTTTTCGAAATAAAAAAAATTATTTTTTTTCAACCACATATAAACAAACTAAAATGCAAATTTGATGAAACTTTAAAAACAATTACTGGGGTAGTTTCTTCGAGAATAACTCTTCAGCAAAGTTATTAGGTACACTTATCTACTTAATATTTTCCGTTTAACAGAAGAATGAAAAAGTTATTAAGTTTAAAACACCATAAGTCTAATTTTCAATTATGTTGATGTTTAGTTTATTTATTTTTTCTTATCTGCCCTGCTGGTAGTCAAATTCTGTACATTACTGCTCCTCTTTGTACGCCTAAAGTACCCCTTTCTAGTTATTAATCGTCAGCGTTAAACCACTTGAAAATTGTTTCAAAATCGAGGGTTTGTAAAATGACATCATTAGTTAAATCAATTTTACGAAGCATAACGGTGCGTGGTCTAGTGGAAAATTCTGTTAAGCAACTTGCTCTTCCTTTTTTTTTTTAGCGGTGATGTAAATTTACATTTACATTTACCTAAAGTACAAATTGGAAAGAGTATCGATGTAAGTTTTAATGGCTATATGGTTTAGGTACGTCATTAATAACTAACTGACTTTGACGTTTCCAAAGTAAGAAGCTGCACTGGGTTTCGATTACTTCCATATTCGATATCTTCTTCGAAAGTAGGTAAACAACAAACATTGAAATAAACAGAAACAGAGTAATGCTGTTACACAAAAGTTGTATGTCTACAAAGTAACGAACAATTCTAAAGTTGTCAGTTCTAAAAGATATCTTCATAATATTTCAGTTTGCAAGGTGAAACTGTCAAAAATATTGTGTTTGTTGTTTTCATTTAATATAAATTGTACTGAATATTTATACGTGAATCAATTTTCAAAGTGTTTTGTAATGGGTATAAATAAGTATGTTAGTTGCTGGTAGCTGAAAACCAGCAAAAGTTGTTTGAGGAACGCATTTTATTCAAAACTTACTTAAAACTGAAGTTCGGGCGTTTCCAGACAAAAGCTGCAGTGATTTATGTTCCAAGACAAATCCTCTTCGGAGATGTCAAGACTACTTCCTTCAAGTCTCTAGGTGTTGTTTACTCCTCAATTGAACTCAACATTGAACTGCATTTTCTTTCATTTAAAAGAAAATTGTATGAAAAGTTTTCCTTTTTGGGTCCAAATGAAACCCAGTCGATCATAAAATAATTGAATTAAATTCAAATCCATTCTTATTGTACGCAAGTTAGAAGGATAACGTCCATTAATATTTTATGGATTCGTTTGGGAGTTCCACAGTTCACACAACTTCCTCTTCTGGAAGCTAAGCCATGACATTGACATATTATCGGTATTGTTTAATGAATAGGTATCTTTAATTTTTCTTTTTTGTTTTCAAAAAAGGAATATATTTATTTATACGCCACAATTATCTTGCGTCTATAAATCTACAAACCTTTTAGAACCGCCTTTCTCTGAATCGTAATTTATGAGAAAACTACTGAGGGTGACACAACATAAATATCTGGAACGTTGTTTTAATCGCGACATTAAATGTGTTTTCTTGTTTAATTCGCATAATGTTTTATGGATAATATTAATCGTTCTTTTGCTTGTTTCGTTGACAAAGAAGAAGTACATAACTTCCGGATAATGCACTGTATTGTGTAAGGTGAACGTTCGTTTTATGAAAAAATTATGGAATGGTGGCATTTTTTTGAATGGTGATAATTATGACGATTGGTTTGGCAGGGGAACTGTACCCCCCCGTTTTTATGTAGCGTTAAATGGGAAAGTGTGAAATGTGTGTAAGGTCTGGAAACAAGAGAACAAAATGAGAAAGTGTGGAATAGTATGAGAGGCGTTCGCAGTGGCAGCTTGTCGACACGTGTGGAAAACAGCAGAGCAGCAGAGACGAAAAGTGGTTGTTATAATCGTGTTAGAGAGATGGATAAACTGTACAGGTCTGGAAGCCCACTCCGTTCTTGCAACAACAAGATTCGCTCAATTTTTCTATTACCGAAAGTATAAGTAAACATTTAGTTCTGTGCATCGTCTTAGTAATGCAAACACTTTGACTCTTGAAACAGCTTATTTTATGTTTGTCCTTGAAGCGAGTTACTTCCGTATCTTCGACCAATATTGAACTTCGAGATGGCACAACTTTCTTACGTTCGTTTTTTTTCTCTGCTCCTTCTGCTTCTTCGTATACCTTGACGTAACTACTTACATAATTCAAATACAACAACATCAATAATTTTATTTATCAACAAACCACCACGGAACCAATGCAAGCGAATATGAATTCTTTTTGGATTCAACAATCTTATATTCGTTTCTATTTCAAAAATACGTTCTTCTAAATAACACGCCAATTATGTCGTTCTTTCCTTAATGCAAATATACTCCTTAGTAAACCAAGTCTTTTTGCAGTTACTCTTAATAGATATGTATTTTCATTATTTACATTTTCATAACTTCAATCAAGGAATGACTTTTATATTACAGTAATAAAAGGAAACTTTAAAGAATCTTTACTAAGATTTATTAAAATTATTATGTTGAAGATTTTGCTTTCTAAATTTTTGCTTCTTATTGAAAGACGTTGATATTGCTCTTTTTGCTTTAGTATTGTGTACCATATATGTATTTGCGTTGTTCGATTACCTTTCAACCCCATATTGTACGCTGGGTTGTTCTACATGTTTGATGTTTTTAATTTTCTCTAGCTGATAAATAAATATATAGATATGTCTTATGTGATAATAGAGAACATGGCGATTAGCTGATAATCTTACCGTTATGTAAACAGGGATAATTAATTGATTATTCCTTGTCGTAGATAAGAACCGTAATAGAGACGATAGCTGCATGTATAATTGCCTTAATAAAGCCCTTCATTTACATATTCTGTTAGGATTTGGGAAATTAGATCTTTGTTCTTTAGAAGAAAATCTTTAGCTATTACGACAGATTTACTCCAAAAGCAGATATTTTTCTTGCAAATTGATTTACTTTATGCGCCTTCTGGTTCTAAGTTTTTTATATTATATTCATTAATTAAAGGTTCGGCATCTGGATTTGAACCGGATTTCCTCCAGCCATTAGAGAACGTGACGATTCCTCAAGGAAGAGATGCAACATTTACCTGCGTTGTCAACAATTTGGGTGGATACAGGGTGAGTGGGGAGTCCTCCACTGCTCGGGTGTGTACAATTTTCATTACTTGGAATGGAATATAGGCACAATAGGCTTCAGTAGTTTGACAGTTGCCCTAATGGCTAACAGTCAGACTGCACTTTAAGTCTATTCACATTATCTGCACCGAGCACTTGCACTACTTGCACCTCTTGCACCTTCATTTGCACTGCAAAGGGTAACTGATGGTAAAGCGTAAGAGAACATGGGTGGGTTATTGTTCAGAATATTTCATCGAAATGCTACAGTTGAGGAAATACTTACCTTGAGATTTCTTCTAAATAAAAGTAAGAATGCTTTGTTTGTAAATTACATAACATATGTCGTCGATTGTACCTACCTCAAAATTAGAGAGCTTACCTATAATGTGTTTGCAGATGAAGCTAAAAATTAATACACGCCAATTGTTTCAACGGTATTAATATGACATAGTAGTTGTATTTCGTTCAGCTAATATTTATATCAAACTATTATAACATACGGGTTGCTTCGCCATTGCTACAGCATAACACTAAAATATTGTTACATATTATCAGTTAACCCGATAGGCGTTTTATAGAATATGGACGGACGTTTGGTTAAATTTATTGTTAATGGTGAGAGTGAACAGCGGCGAAATTCACTGCCACACAATAAACTGACCGACCGCATGTATACGTTATAGTGAAATTAATCGAAAATTTACATTGATATTACAAAACACGATAACAAACGAAAATCTCATCATACAAACTATGCAATTAAAATTAAAAAAAAATATATATATAGAAGAGAAACTTTAAGAATCTATAATTTTTTTTATTTAAAACTTTAGAAACAGTTTTTCGGTTTGAATATTTTTTGAACATACCAAATTATCTTGGAAAATTGCATTTTCTAACAATTTTTTTTATTCTAGATCGTTCTAGCATCAGATTTAGCATTTAAATATTTAGATTAAGTTGATGTGTAAATTTTTCCTATTCCAAATTCTGTTGTCACAATTCGAAATATGGCCTGTTTTAAATCATTTGGTCGAAACGGAAGTTAGAGACAGACACATATTGTTTTGCTGAAACAGAATGTGGAAATTTTAAATGAGATACTATTGGAAAAGATAATAGGGATTTTAATTTAGGATTCATTACGGCCAAAATAACAAACATACAGACGTTAAAAACATGTAATTACCAATACACATGGCGATTACTGTACTTTATAGTTTGAATAAATAATTTTTATCAATGCAATACATTGCAGAAACTTCAGAATAAATAAGCTTCTATTATATAATACGAATACTTATACTTATAGTATCTCTGAGATGTACTGAAGAGATGGTTGTTTTTGGTTCAATCTTCAAAGTTGATAGCTTTGAAATATGTATTGAAATACATTTCCGTATAATAAGTCGGTTGTATTTGACATAAATTTCTTATCACATCTCCCCACTGCTGCATATTTGTTCGAATAAAGTGAACGTTATTATTTGATAAGGATCAATCGAAACGTTAGAAAAGAAGATGACATTTACTTTCTATTAGAATCATTTTTTTTTCTTTCGTTTCAACAAAACTTCTATTGCAATCATTCAATAAATTTAATCAATATCTTATTTAGAAATCACCTGAAAATTTTATTTTAAATGTTTTATATTCCAAACACTTAAAGAATCTAATCGAAACTTAAAAAAATAACTAACACAACTAGAATATTAATACATAGCTTTACTTGACTTTATAGAAATTTGCATCGTGAGTAGGTACCATGTGATGAGGTAAATCTTACATTTCAAGGATCCTGTCGTTAGAGCAATAGTTAACGCATAATATGACCTCATCTCATATGTTCCGTATGATTTTCTTTGAATACAGAATCACCGTCTTCTACATTAAGTACCTCTCAGGCTTTAAGTACATGCTAGCATTGACTTTGACTCAAAGACTCAAAAACACTTGACAAAGTAGCAACCCAACGTTACTAATCAGTCGTATCATCATTCATTCGCTAAAAATATATACCTAATGTTGATCGATGAAGGTATCAAGATTTATATGAGGTGGTTTAGAAAGTCTGTGTCTTTTGTACCTGTGTTAATATGAACAACGTTTGGGGATGGAATTTGCATGATGTTCTTTTGATGGAAATCGTAAAAATTGTCAACATATTAATTTCTTTGATTTATTTTATTATTAGTTAGATTTCAATATTTTGATACATATACGAGTAAAAGGGTAGAAATGCCATTGATTTAAATTTATAAACTTACCGTTAATAGAATTCTTTTGAAACTATCAATGGACAACAAAAATTGTTTTTTTATTTAATTTAGAACTTTCATAAGCAGCATGGTATTAAAACATATTGCATGAATTGTTTTGAACCCCAGAGGGTTGACGTAAATTTCCTTAGTATTTTATTCATTTTCTGTTTTTACTGGTAATTAGAAATATCTGTTCATGTCATTCGAATAAAGAGTTCTATTTTTTATAGCCTTTTTTCGATTTGTTTCACAATCCTGCTGCTTCTACACTGATTACTTTTTTATTTAATACTAACCTACCTAATAAATACTATTGAAAAAGAAGTTTTTAAATTTTTTTCTCGTAAATGATTGCAGTCATTTAAAATATTTCCTTTAATGAATTGGGTTTTTCTCGTTTTTAATAAATTCAAACATTTCGTTTCACTTTTATGTATCGCACAGGTAGCGTGGATCAAAGCGGACACAAAAGCAATTCTGGCGATCCACGAACATGTCATAACCAACAACGCACGTCTGTCAGTAACACATAACGATTATAACACTTGGACTTTACATATAAAGAATGTTAAACGAGAAGATAGAGGACAGTACATGTGTCAAGTAAACACCGATCCTATGAAAATGCAGGTAAGTTATTGGGGTTTCCAAAATTTCCATAAGAAACTTTGTGGCATAAAGGATTCATCACGTAGTGGTAGATGTATCGGAAAATGTAATAAGAAAAAATATATAGGCTCATATGTCATATAGGAGTACATCCTCTATAGGTTCCTAAATTGGCAAAACGTCGTTTGTTTTTATTCTTGAAAAAAAAAACATTTTTGTTGTATCGAAAAAACCAATGAACGCAGAAATTTTCCCAAATTGCTTTCTATTTATTCTCGTGTTATGTGTTGCCAATAAAATTGAGTAAATAATTATGCGTGAAAGGTAGAGAAATGTGTATAACCAAATAAAAAAAGCATTTAGGAAGTTGCCTAAAGGAAATTCTATTTTACGAATGATAAACACGTATTCTTAAGGAAAATCAATATAAATTGCGAGGACGCGACGAGAATATTTTTTCTTTGGTTTTATGCAATTTTGGTTACTTTATACTTCAAAGAAAACAGATTATTTAAGCTAAGTATGCAGATTATTTTTTAAAAACGTAGATACGAAAAAGAATCCTTTAATTATTTATTATAAATGTCTCAATTTTACAAAATTTATTTATTTAACTGTACCAAGGACACACTTGAGGTGCTTATGAAATCTTGCGGATATCGAATAATTGCCCTTACGTTCATTACTTCAGCTGCTTGACTTTTCAACCGCCACTTAATGGCTCTCTTCGGAAGGTAATTGGAGATAACTATAAAAGGAAGAATCAAACTCTAAGTAACTCAGACGTGAACGATTTCGGAAAAGTTGGTCAATTGGTTTACCCACGAGATACATTTCAAATATTTCCTGAAAAATCTTCAGTATCTTATGACACAATTTCCAAAATGAATAAACGTCATGACGACCATATCAATTTACTTTCCGCAGACGGCATTCTTGGAAGTGGTGATTCCTCCGGATATTATAAACGAAGAAACGTCTGGCGATGTGATGGTTCCTGAAGGAGGGTCAGCAAAGTTGGTGTGTAAAGCAAGAGGTCATCCTCAACCGAACATTACATGGAAAAGGGAAGACGGAGGAGAAATCATCGCCAGAGAAGGACCCAGTGGAAGAACCAAGCTTTATAATGTCGAGGGTGAAATTCTAAGTCTCATAAAGGTCACAAGGTCAGAAATGGGTGCGTACCTTTGCATCGCAGCCAACGGAGTACCTCCAACAGTGAGCAAAAGGATGATGCTTCACGTGCATTGTAAGTATAGCTATCTCGATTGGTGCTTATGAAAATAGAAATGGAATTTAAAATTCGTTTCGGAAAACCATCAAGCCAAAATAATTCGTTCGTAGTATTCTTTCCGCTTTCGAGCTCGTTCATTTGCGTCTGTGAAAGATCGGTTTTGTCCTCTCGCAAGACAGCGAGCGAACCCAGTCCAAATTCTGAAGTAACTTTTAAAACAATTTCAATTTCCCTTTTTTAAAACGGCAAAGTCAGTCAATCATTTTGGTCTACTTGCCCTTATCAGAATCCGTACTCCAGGCGGACTCTGCGAATAATTTGATCATGCTTCAAACTTTTATCGCGACTATTCGCTTTCTTCCTTGGTCATGGATTCGACCATCGAATATATCTATCACTGGAATTGATACCAATTTTTCAAAATAGTTAAGTAACTTCATACATATCTAACTATCGATAACGATTATTTTTTAATGTTATTATTCAGCTTGTGATTTTTATATAGGTAAATAATGTATATTATTAATAATTATTCAATCGTTTTAAATGATTTAACTCCTTGATAATTACAGCTTGTTTACCATGTAATTCACTATTGATTTCGTTACTCGTTTAGTAAATAGTGAACATTTTGTATAAATTGATGTAACAAGATTAATTCAATTATTTAATATTAAATTGGTTATTGAACTAATAACGGGATGGTTTGTTGCGATAAAATATTTACGCGATATGTACTTGTGAATTACAAAGAATTTTTGTTGGAGGAACAAAAATTTGGCAGATGCGTTTTCTCTTCCAGTCCACCCCCTAATTCAAGTTCCAAATCAATTGGTCGGTGCTCCTGCGAATACAGACGTAACTCTTCAATGCCACGTTGAAGCTTCACCGAAAGCTATCAACTACTGGACCAGGGAGAATGGTAGGTATGCATAATTTATAGCCTCTAATAGTTTCAGCACCCTTCGATCGGATATTGCACGCGGGCATGAATTATTTCAATTTCACGGGCTTCACGGAAAGGAAAACTGATTGTTATGATAACAGATTACTGACATTAGCTGTTTTACTTGATTCAATATTTCCTATTGATTAATATTGATTTATACATAACAGTACCTAGGGACCGTCCATAAAATACGTCACTCAGATTTTCACCTTTTAGACCCCTCCCTCCCCCCTCGTCAAGCTAAGTCACACTTCCCGCGATCCCCCTAACAAATATTAAGTCACAATAGCTGACCCCCCTGCCAAAATATAAAAAAAAATGAAAATAAAATTGATGAACTGCGAACGTCACATTTTCTTAAACTCCACCCTCATCCCTTGTCACATCTCGTCACGCTAAGCAATACCCCTCCCTCCTCTTCTATTTGCGAACGTATTTTATGATCAGCCCCCTATAAATATCTGTCAACTGTCATCTCATATTTATTTGCAGAAGAATTTTACTAAATGAATACCAATGACTATTCAACTATTAAAGAAATTGCGTAGAATATGTTATCTACAAAGGGTGTTTTTTTATATTCATGATTATTTAATAAGTGATCGTATAAGGATTCCGTTTTTCAATTTCGACGTGTCGTTAACGGTCACATTCAAAAAGTGTTTAAAAGTTGAACGTTTACGTTTATTTTTGGTGTTAACGTAGGTGAGATGATCATCTCGAACGATAAATATTCCATGTCGGAAATCAATGTATCGTCATACAGCATGCAGATAAAGCTAGTCATTCGCCGTTTCCAAAAGTCGGACTTAGGAGGGTACAAATGCATTTCAAAGAATTCGATTGGAGATGCTGAAGGGAGTATACGTCTTTATGGTAAGCTCTCCTAAAATTGCTTTCTGATTTACAACTTTGAAACTTTAATGGTGATGTACGTACTACGTAATATACTGTTGGATTTCGAATTAAATTAAACTCGTTTCGAACAACTTGACAAATGCTTTTCAATTACTTATTAACTTCCACTAAACTTTTTTGGAAATAGATTTTAATTTTGGGTTAAGAAAATGGTTGCGGGCATGTGAATTTTGTTGCAGAGTTGGAAGCATTCAATAAAGTTGAGACAGGGGACATGAGTGTAATGGAGAAAAGCTTGGAGAACGATATTGAAGGGAGGGAGTCGTCTGAAAGTCATATAAACCATGGGTTCCAGGGCTCGCTAACGGAATCAAGTGACAGCAGTATACGGCCTGAGGGTAACGAAGCTCCAAAAGGAAGTTCAGGGGTAATTGGTGTGTTCTGGTGCAGTCAGCTGTTTCTGCTGCTTTTCTTTCTCTGACAAAATCTAGTGTATGTGAACAAATGGGAGTGATATGTGCCAAATTACCTGTGCTTCGCTACTCAACAAATGTGTTCGGAGTGAAGACAGCTCTGTAACATAAATTAATGTATAGGCTTTAATGTTGTTGCATTAGAAATCGGCATCACTATATACGTACATAAATAGAAATAATCATTTATCGTTGCTTTTTCTTTCATTCAATGTTACGTACAATACATAGACATACGTTTTCTTTTTCATTTAGTTTTTCGAAAAAATGTTGATTTTATTAAAGTTTTTATAAATTCATTTTCGTTGTTGTAATAATAATAAAAAAAGACATCAGGCATTATTGTTATCAAATCAGTCTCTTCATGTTTTTTCGGAAAAGAAATAATATTATATAATATTAATGACACTCATTTGAGCAGCGAAGTAGCAAAAAATTTAAAAGGGCATCTGCAGCGTCACTTCCTGCCAGGTAAGTGATATTTATTCATTTTTAATTAACCTCGTCTTACAATCTGCTTAATTCCTTGCTACGTTCATACAATCGTGAGCAATTCAGTTTTATATAACAATTTTTTTTTTTTTTTGAATTTTAAAACTGTTTGTATCGACAGTATAATTCGCTTCACCCTTGTTTTTAATTGATTGATTATTTAATAAAATTATAACAGAAAATTTTTTGGGGTGTCGAATTGTAAACATTTTGTATGTGTTTATTTAAGCATGAGAATTTACGAATAATATCATTGTGTATTTCGGATTTTTATCTTTTTCCCTGTCGAGTATCTCGTATCTCGTGTAAGTATCCGTTCATCACAATCCGATCCCCATTCCACATTTAGGTACTCCATCTACCCAATCTCTTCCCTATGTCGTTCTTCTCCTCCTGCCGTCGTCGTCCGCTATGTCTACTATCCCACGATTCGGACATTGATATACCGTTCCCCCATATACATATGTGTGAGAATACACGCTGGCTGGCTCTGCACGCGTGCCGTGATAGCAAGCTGTAAAACATTTAAAGGATTTTACGTGATATTAGTCTGCAAGCCCTTCGCTCTTCCTATTGAAGCATTTCCATTCCTTCCACAACTTATATACGAACTAATAAATCTCACAGTGACTAGCCAACCGAGCTGATACTTCTACTTCAATTCCAACTGTTCTCTTTGCACACAACGTCCACGGACCATTTTCTTTACATACAATCGACGTTTCTTAAACAAATGTCACTACTTACAGAAATAATCTTTATTTTTCATACGGCATCAAATAATATGCAATAAGGAAACCTACCTCCCTTAACGTCAACTCCTTTAACTTCACTTCCCTCAACCTCCTTCCTATTTCTTTATCATTTAAACTTGATTATTCTTACTTTATTGTTATGTAAGTATATATTATTACGGACTAGAACTTCCTCGTTAATTTTTAATTTTTTTAGTCATGTAAAGAAAGAACTAACTTCATAGTAGGAAAGTTATTGCCTTGTAGAAAAATATAAGTACCTATTTGTACATTTCTCTTTAAGTTCACTTGAAAAACAAGACTGACTAGAAACAACAGAAACAACTACTCCGAGGGCTAATACCCCTACCGGCATTGAATTACACTATTGAATCTGAAGGTACATACATGTTAGACGTAGATAAAATAATCTAAAAAGACAGGTAAATTCCTGTTTCGTCTAAATAATTAAGGTTTACTAATCCCACACTTGGAACGCGTCCTATACAATAGGCACAACGAACCACAAGCCAATTCTGCGACCGGTTTCGACCTATTGGGTCTCTTCAGGCAGAAGCAGGCAAAACACAAACTGTGAAGTTCACTTGAAAAACAAGACTGACTAGAAACAACAGAAACAACTACTCCGAGGGCTAATACCCCTTTTGCCTGCTTCTGCCTGAAGAGACCCAATAGGTCGAAACCGGTCGCAGAATTGGCTTGTGGTTCGTTGTGCCTATTGTATAGGACGCGTTCCAAGTGTGGGATTAGTAAACCTTAATTATTTAGACGAAACAGGAATTTACCTGTCTTTTTAGATTATTTCTCTTTAAGTATTTATTTGTTGTAAATTTTCTTTTCACATGCAAGCAAAATTAATTTGAAGTGCGAATAAACTTTACACTTTGTGAGAAACTCTAACACTTACAAATTAAATTAAAATTTAGTCGGCGTTTATAAATTTATAGAGATTGAGAGAGTTCGTTAATAAATAATAATTAAGTGCTTAATTGATTAAAATTATTCCTGTTATAGGAGTTAATTTCCAAATCGATTTTTTACATGGTTTTAGTATGTTGTAAATATTTCTTTGCATTAGTCAAAGCTTGTAATCATAGAATGTTTATTACTTCAATAGGCAAATGCAAATGCAGTATAAACTAATTTTTGTCCACTTATGCGAGCTTTAATAAAGCGCCTTTGCAGCTATTGCTATTCGCGAAGCTTTTACAGCTTTAAATTCTTTATGATTTCGATCTACTTATTAACAAACTCCGCTTAAGGAACGGCTGAGAAACTTCTCAAGTCTTGTTTTTGAATTTAATAAACATGATCCGCATTCCAGCCATAGCTTCTGTCAGCAACTCCTAGCAAGCCCTATAGCTAAATAAACGTGTGAGGCTTTACATCTTACTAAGAATATCGTTTATCTTTTTATTGTTGGCGATATAGACTTTTATTCGTTCCATTCCATCTTGAACAGGAATTCTGGTTATTTACCTGTATTACTTCTTATTTCAAAATTGGTTACATACACAGTTTCAAATATTTCAAAGCTCCAAAATATTCTACTATTTTTCTTTTCATTAAATAAATTTGTGATACTTACAATAAGTGAATATTTTTCGTCGACATTACACGTTGATTGAAAAAGCTTTCATTAATTTGTCTTCAATATACTGCCACAGCTACCCTTACATTTTATTACTGTTTTTATTGTCCCGAAATTGATTTCTAATAAGTACGAAATAAACCTGCAGAAAGTGGACATAAAGCATTGAACATGTGGCCGATAAAAGCCCCGAAATACAAATACTACGTACTACACCCAGCTATTACATGAAAAATAGAAAATAGTGGAAGAACAGTATACTAATATACGTGTACTAATTTTGAAGGTTTGAAAAAAAATTGTATACTAGCAGTGTTGCATATACTTTTTTTTTGATTTGTTTAAAAAATATAAGGACTTAGATTTATAAAATGTGCGTTGTTGGTAGGAAGTTGGCAAGACTTGAAAATCTGAGTAAAACAAATAGCGGCTTAGAGCCGGAAGCCAAAGTAGTGTTGTGTTTTGTAAACTTTGTTTTAATAACTGAAGAAATTTAAATTTGTTGTAGAAAGAGCAGTTGTCGTAAGTTGTAAGAAGCAGCCGTGCCGCTACGTCAGCACAACAATTTGGCGGATCATTGGTTTGAATAACGAGATATATACCGGTAGCTGCTTTTATAAAACAAAATGTTTCTTAAATCTGATTGCTCTTCAAATTAAGATTACCTTAGTCTTTTAAATATCAATTTCATCCGTTCACGGCTCATTAAATTTCAATTTTACAGCTATTGTCCCATCTGGGTTACAGTCTAGGGACGATGCATTTCGATTCGTTGCACGACTTCAAATTCAATGAATTTCTCCGAAGCTATTATCTATTTAACCTGAACTTGTATTCGGCACCTTTCGCACTATTACTACCACTATTTCTACCATAAACCAACAACACCCCACACTGAGACGAGATTATATAAAAACCAATAACCTCGCACACATAACGAGTTACCGCAATCTAATTTAATTCCTTTGCATAATCACCGAATAAATAAAAACCGAAATTACATTTAACGTAATGAGTTTGAGTTGTGCAACCTTAAATATTCTTCTTACACTTAATTAAACTTTATTTAATTAGCAATTAAAGACATCATATTTAAATAATTGAATAATCATTAAACTCCTTATACAGGATAGATACCAACATTATATGTTTGATTCCAGATTTATTATTTACGATTACGTAAATAAAATTATGGCATTAAAGATTTAATTTTTAATGAATAATTAATTACTTAATGAATTGTTGTAGGAACATAACTAAAGTGTTTAAAATTTTTTTAGATTGTTTATTTAATTTTTGTTTTAGATTAAATTGCGTACATTTTAATTAATTAATTAGCTAATTAATGAAAAACTATAATCATAAAATACCAAAATATTAATGTCGTATTTTATGATGAATGCGCCGGTACTCAAGATCAAAATGTTTAAAACAGAGATCTTAGAATTTCAAAGTTTTGTATTAGGAGAACATAACAGCAAAAAGAGAACTGCCAGTAAACTAGTGAAAAGTGATTGTGACGAAATATACCCGACCACTTGTGTCAATTCTGAAAGGAAAGTATAGTATGTTCCACGCATTGTGATTTATTAAGAAAAACATGTTTTATTTTGGCATTTTTTGAGCGTATTGGATTCAACTAGTTATTAGTTACGATAATTTGTAAAAATTACTTGATATTAACAACATTAATGAGATTTTTTAATACTTTTTTACTTGAATTTCCGTCGAAAAGTAGACGGCACAGACTATACATCTTAGTTCGCCTCCAGGGCGCGTTTATCAGCTTGTATTAATATCTCGGATAAAAATATACAAAAAATGTGCCAGAATAACACAAGTGCTGGTAGAAAATTAATTAATGTTAGAAATAGTTAAACGGTGGAATGGATTTATGAGAATTACTAAATCTTACGTTAATACATAAATTTTATGTTTTCAAATACCTACTGAATATTCTCTCCATAACAAATTTAAGGTTTAAGGAGTGGTTAGTAGGTATTCGTTAATAAATAGTACGGTGGACGATATTGTTGTATAAAAAAGTGTAGTGCAACATTCCTTTACTGTTCGGCTTGCCATGTGCATTTACAACTACGATTAGGCATTCAATTTTACGACCCTTTCCTCGGACTTCCCTACGTTTATATAGAGAAATTCTGTGCGAAACTTTGAAATGTTTACGGGTTAGCGTTAGCGCTGTGAGTTGATATCCGTCAAGTTATCTCAATAAAATACGTGTAATTATTATGAATTGTGGACCGAGAGCCGCTGACGCCTAGAATTTTTAAAATTCGACCTTTACAGGGATGAAAAAGGGGGTTCAAATTTTAATGTATGGAAGCACAGGGTAAATAATTCAGTCAGCTTGAAAATATTGTAGAAAGGTTTTTTATAAAAAGGTAATCCACTATAAAATCACATACAGCTAAAAGTAGCACCCCCGAAGGGGTGAAGCGTGTAAAGAAAGCGTAATTAAATAATAACATGCACATGTACTGATTAAAATTATATGGTCATTTTCTGCTGTTTTAACAATTTTTACAGCTATATAGAAAAAAAGTTAACACAGAAAGCGTTTTTGAAAATTCAGCGTTTAAAAGAGTTGAAATTTATGGAATGAGATTTGGTAATTTTCATATCTCCGAAATAAATTTATTTTGTGCCAGCATTTGTGTTATTCTGGCACATCTTTTGTATGTTTTTATCCGAGAAATTAATACAAGCTGATAACACGCCCTGAAGGCGAACTAAGATGTATAGTCTGTGCCGTCTACTTTTCGACGGAAATTCAAGTAAAAAAGTATTAAAAAATCTCAGTAATGTTGTTAATATCAAGTAATTTTTACAAATTATTGTAACTTATAACTAGTTGAATCCAATACGCTCAAAAAATGCCAAAATAAAACATGTTTTTCTTAATAAATCACAATGCGTGGAACATACTATACTTTCCTTTCAGAATTGACACAAGTGGTCGGGTATATTTCGTCACAATCACTTTTCACTAGTTTACTGGCAGTTCTCTTTTTGCTTTTATGTTCTCCTAATACATGAATTTGAAATACATTTCGATTTTCAGTGCTTGGCGCATTCGCCAAAATTAACCGGACAATATTTCTTTGATTTACTGGCAGATTACTTATTGTACTTATGCTCTTCTAATACAAAAATTGGAAGTTTTGAACGTTAAATTGAAACTTGGAGTGCGTCCGGCAAAAAAGTCTGTTATTTTTTTATAACTGTTTATTATAATTAAATGTTAAACCAGACAAATTTATAAACAAATAAATAAAAACAGAAGGATTTATTACATTATTTTTTTTTTTTACTTATCTTTAATTTACTAACAAGTGTATATTATTTTCTGACCCAGTAACTACCCTATTAAATATGTATTTTAAATACAATTTATTTGAATGACAAAAGATTAAATAATGAACAGTTTTTTTCATTATAATTACAAAAATAAAAAGAACAAAGTGAACAATTTGCAATTTATTTTCAAAATAAGCGATGGGGTGGTTCCAACTGCCTATATGATTTTAAAGAAGCTCAGGACAGATCGAAGAAATTTGATTTTTCTTTGGTTTCTTCCCAATTTTGATCTCCGGAGCGTTATTCAGCACGGATCTCTTACCTTTCAAGTGTTACTTCAGTACCCATAGGAAGAAGATGAAGTTCAGGAGAGTGTCCAACCACATGATGTTAATGGCCAATTCCACAATTAAAAAGTTTATCCTATAAAAAAATATGTTTATTAAACAAGATTACCTCTTATTAGCATATTATGAGCTAAAATGAACAAATTTTCCCTTTTTTTTGCAATTTACTATAATTTGCCGAAGTGGAGATACGCAGGAAAAGATTATCATGTAATTAATAAATCTTCATTTGACGTGAGGTTAAAATTTTACAAGAACTACCTTTGGAAGGTGAAGAACTGCATGGTACATTGGAGGAAGGAAACAATTTCCTTGGAAAGGTATTAGTATGTATACAATTTATTGTCTTCAATTAAAATGTAATTCAATTACTTATAAATTTCTTCGTAATTTACAGGTTTATTGTTTTGCAACGAAACTATTCCCACGCCAAAAAGTTGAAAATTTGGCATTAAGGGTTACTATGGATGGTCTTTTTGATGAAAATATTTTCGACTGTCAACTAGTTCCGGTTGTAAGTTATTCAATTGATGCCTACATTATTATCTTAAGTAGAAGAGAGTAGAAGACGAACATGTTATGTCGTTTATTTACAAATTATTAAAAAATAACGTTACTTTTTTCTGTATTGTTTCAGAATAAAAGGGAACTTGAACTTGAAACGCCGTCGTCGATGAAGAAAATAAAGCTCTCTTCAACACTTGCTGTCAGTGAGCAATTACAAATCAATTAATTAATTAAGATGTAAACGTAGTTTTGTTTTAAAAAAAGAATTAAGTAAATTAATGATTTTGTAACAAATGTGTATTTCATTTTAAATTTAATGATAAATAAATACTATACTAATTTACTTGGTGTCTTTTATTATTATTATCTAATAAATCATTGTTTTATTTTTACAGTTTAATTAATAATTAACAATTATTGTATTAGGTATATCTATAAGTAATGTTTTAATATTATATAATTTTTTAAAACGTTATTTGTTTAAATGGTATTGAATTATTTATTAATTAATATTGCACAATTGTAAAATGTAATAATCTTTTTGTTTTTTACTTTGTGACTTTTTATATACTTATTAAACAGTCATATAGTGATTATGTTTGTGAATTATTGAATAAATAAATTTATTTAGAATGTACTTTCCTGTGTACTTATTTTAATTTAATCAACTCACTATAAAATAGTGTATTAAGTAAACGAAATAAATACATTTAATCGATTTATCTCGCTAAAAAGAATCAAAATTAATAGTGCAATTAACAGACAGTAAAAATGATAATTTAAATAATTATTTAAATCAATATTTTTAATGTAATTTAATTATAAATAAGTTAATTTAGACAAATTAGTAGTTCCAATAAATGGTGGATGCGCTGGACACATTAGCTGAAAAGTTTTCATTTCGAGCGCAGCTTCGAAAATTTGCTATTTAGTACCAGGAGAACATAAGTTAAGAAGGGTATTTAGTGTTATTATTATTGTTTTGATCAAAATTAGAAAATTTCTATGGGTGCGTTCAATGGTACTGATCGGAAGCTGAAATTAAAATTCTGAAGTGATCTTTGTCGCTAAAAAACTATTAAACGTAATTAAGGTTAAGATAATACATCAGTGCTGAGCTACTACAGGTAATTGCCAGCTATTGATAAGGAAAATTAAAGTCTATAGCCTAAATTAATAATTTTTAAAAATTAGTGAATTATCGAAGATACCTAAACAGCTGATTTTTGGGTTTGAGGTTAAATTGTTGGTTATGTTATTGTTATTGTTTGACGTTTACTGTCATAATCAACTAATTTTACTTATAAAATGCAATTAGCCGTGATTATTAATGAAGCAGAAGCTTTTTGAAGATACTATTAATGACTTTTTGTAGTCAGAATTCATTGCTTGCCGAATGTGAAGCTCTTAGAATACAACAATACATGTTCTACGTTTACAACTAAAATTCGGAAAAATTGATAAATTATGCTTTGCAGCATTACAAATATAAAAGGTTTTGTTAAAAAATATTATTTTAATGTTATTATTTTTGTATAAAGATTTATTTATTGCAGATAGATTTCCTTTAAAAGTGCTAAAAAGATAGAAAAGATGTTGAGGATGTTGAAAAATACGTCGAGAAAAATAAGCTAGCAATGAATACGAAAAAGACTAAGATAATGGCATTTAGGAACGGAGGAAAAAAAAAAGAAAATGAATGCTGGAAATATAAGGGAGAAGAAATTGAAATTGTGAAGGAATTTAAGTATCTAGGGTACTGGTTCACAACTAAAAACAGCACAGAAGGTCATCTAAGAAAACTAGCGGGAAAAGCACAAAAGGCGACAAATGCAACGTGGGGAGTAGCTAAAAGGACAGGTAGAGATACACGGGATGATCGTGTGTATTTAATGAACTCGTTGGTGAGATCAGTAGCTCTTTACGGAGTTGAAATTTGGGAGTGGGATAAGGTGGATTATATGCTCAGGGTTCAAAGTAGATATTGTAAGATGGCTTTGGGAGTGTCTAGGAACACACCAAAATATATTTGGAAAAATGAACTGAGAGTGGAAGATATAGAATTTACAATTAGGGAATGTGCTGGTAGGTACATAAAAGATGTAATGGAGATGGAGGAGAAAAGATGGACAAAAATCTGCCTCATAGAGGAATCGAGAGGTATTTTAAATAAAAACCCCTCAAAATGGGGAAAATTGGTAATGAAGATTTGCAATAAATTAGAAATTACGGACGTGTGTAGGATGATATGGGAAAGAAGGAGTGAAAAAGAAATTTTTAATAGAATCAAGGAAGGTTTAAGTGGGTGGAGGAGTAAAATGTTAGATGCAGAATGGGAGGCGATATTACGGTCTTCTTATAATAAGATGTATAAGGAAATAATGCCAGGGCCTAACGGTGCAAAATATTTGAATAAAAGGTATAAAAATAAGGAAAATAGGGAATTATGGGCTAGAATTAGATGTAGAAATGTAGGTAGAGGGCATAAGAAAGGGTTTAAAAATTGGGAATGTAGATTGTGTTATAGAACAGTGGAAACTGACTCACTTGTTTAGTTGTGGTTTAGCAATGGTTATTCAAAAAGTGGATGTAAAAAAGTTTATGTGCGAATGGAAAGCGGACAGATTAGAAAATGAAATGTGGGAATTAATGGTAGAAGTTTTGATAGGTAATTTGTGTGAGGAAATATGTGGGTATGTGAGAGTAGTTGAGAAAATAAGGGAAAATGAAGGTATATTTTAATAGATAAGCTTAGAAAGTAAGATTGTTAAATAAGTTGTAAAGCAATAGCAAAATGTAGATACTCTGTTAGAGCATACATGTTAAAAAAATTAATAAAATAATAAGTAATACATTTAGTTATAAATTTCTTCGTTATTTACAGGTTTACTGTTTGGCAACGAAACTATTCCCACGCCAAAAAGTTGAAAATTTGGCATTTAGGATTACCATGGATGGTCTTTTTATTGAAAATGTTTTCGACTGTCAGTTAGTTCCGATTGTAAGTTATTTAATTGATGCCTACAATATTATCTTAAGTAGAACAGAGTAGAAAACGAACATATTATGTCGTTTATTTACAAATTATTAAACAAAATTAGCTTTTATTAGCATATTATGAGCCAGAACCAGCAAATTTTGTAGTTTATTTGCAATATATTAAACAAAATTACCTTTTTCTTTAGCATATTATGTGCCAAAACCAGCAAATTTTGTAGTTTATTCGCAATTCATTAAACAAAATTGTCTTTTATTAGTATATTATGAGCAAAAACGAGCAAATTTTGTCGTTTATTTGCAATTTATTATAGTTTGACGAAGTGGAGATACGCAGGAAAATATTATCATGTAATTAATAAATCTTCATTGACGTAAGGTTAAAATTTTACAAGAACTACCTTTGGAAGATGAAGAAATGCATGGTACAGTGGAGGAAGGAAACAATTTCCTTGGAAAGGTATTAGTATGTATACAATTTATTGTCTTCAATTAAAATGTAATTCAATTACTTATAAATTTCTTCGTAATTTACAGGTTTATTGTTTTGCAACGAAACTATTCCCACGCCAAAAAGTTGAAAATTTGGCATTAAGGGTTACTATGGATGGTCTTTTTGATGAAAATATTTTCAACTGTCAACTAGTTCCGGTTGGAAGTTATTCAATTGATTCCTATATTTCTAACTTAGTAGAATAGAGTAGAAAACGAACAAATTTTGTCGTTTAATTGCAAATTATTAAACAATATTACCTTTTATTAGCATATTATGTGCCAAAACGAGCAAATTTTGTCCTTTTTTGCAATTAATTATAATTTGACGAAGTGGAGATACGCAGATCATGTAATTAATTAGTTTATAAAAAGTCACAAAGTAAAAAACAAAAAGATTATTACATTTTACAATTGTGCAATATAAATTAATAAATAATTCAATACCATTCAAACATATAACGATTTAAAAAATTATATAACATTAAAACATTATACCTAATACAACAATGGCTAATTATTAATTAAACTGTAAAAATAAAACAATGATTTAGATAAAAATAAAAAACACACCAATTAAATTAGTATAGTATTTATCATTAAATTTAGAATTAAATACACATTTGTTACAAAATCATTAATTTACTTAATTCTTTTTTTAAAACAAAACTACGTTTACATCTTAATTGATCAATTGATTTTTAATTGCTCATAGACAGCAATTGTTGAAGAAAGCTTTATTTTCTTTATAGACGACGGCGTTTCAAGTTCAAGTTCCCTTTTATTCTGAAACAATACAGAAAAAGGTAACGTTATTTTTTAAATAAAAGGTATATTTGTTTTATAAATTACAAATAAACTACAAAATTTGCTCGTCTGACTCATAATATGCTTATAAAAGCTAATTTTGTTTAATAATTTGCAAATAAGCGACATAATATGTTCGCTTTCTACTCTGTTCTACTTAAGATAATAATGTAGGCATCAATTTAATAACTTACAACCGGAACTAGCTGACAGTCGAAAATATTTTCAATAAAAAGACCATCCATAGTAACCCTTAATGCTACACATTCAAATTTTTGGCTTAGAAGTAGTCTCGTTGCCAAACAGTTAACCTGTAAATTACGCAGTAATTCATAAGTCAATGTATTACTTATTAATTGAAAACAATAAATTGTATACATACTAATACCTTTCCAAGGAAATTGTTTCCTTCCTCCACTGTGCCATGCAATTTATCATCTTCCAAAGGTAGTTCTTGTAAAATTTTAACCTCACGTCAAATGAAGATTTATTAATTACATGATAATCTTCTCCTGCATATCTCCACTTCATCAAATTTCTCTTTATCACTATGTTCAGCTTTAAATTTATCTTGTTTCAGCATTCTTTATTTTGCCTTCACTGCCCCATTCGAACTCTGTAAGTTCAGCTCGGTTCTCAAAGAAGTTGACGTTTTCAAAGGAAATCTATCTGCAATAAATAAATCTTTATACAAATAATAACATTAAAATAATATTTTTTAACAAAACCTTTTATATTTGTAATGCTGCAAAGCATAATTTATCAATTTTTCCGAATTTTAGTTGTAAACGTAGAACATGTATTGTTGTATTCTAAGAGCTTCACATTCGGCAAGCAATGAATTCTGACTACAAAAAGTCATAAATAGTATCTTCAAAAAGCTTCTGCTTCATTAATAATCACGGCTAATTGCATTTTATAAGTAAAATTAGTTGATTATGACAGTAAACGTCAAACAATAACAATAACATAACCAACAATTTAACCTCAAACCCAAAAATCAGCTGTTTAGGTATCTTCGATAATTCACTAATTTTTAAAAATTATTAATTTAGGCTATAGACTTTAATTTTCCTTATCAATAGCTGGCAATTACCTGTAGTAGCTCAGCACTGATGTATTATCTTAACCTTAATTACGTTTAATAGTTTTTTAGCGACAAAGATCACTTCAGAATTTTAATTTCAGCTTCCGATCAGTACCATTGAACGCACCCATAGAAATTTTCTAATTTTGATCAAAACAATAATAATAACACTAAATACCCTTCTTAACTTATGTTCTCCTGGTACTAAATAGCAAATTTTCGAAGCTGCGCTCGAAATGAAAACTTTTCAGCTAATGTGTCCAGCGCATCCACCATTTATTGGAACTACTAATTTGTCTAAATTAACTTATTTATAATTAAATTACATTAAAAATATTGATTTAAATAATTATTTAAATTATCATTTTTACTGTCTGTTAATTGCACTATTAATTTTGATTCTTTTTAGCGAGATAAATCGATTAAATGTATTTATTTCGTTTACTTAATACACTATTTTATAGTGAGTTGATTAAATTAAAATAAGTACACAGGAAAGTACATTCTAAATAAATTTATTTATTCAATAATTCACAAACATAATCACTATATGACTGTTTAATAAGTATATAAAAAGTCACAAAGTAAAAAACAAAAAGATTATTACATTTTACAATTGTGCAATATTAATTAATAAATAATTCAATACCATTTAAACAAATAACGTTTTAAAAAATTATATAATATTAAAACATTACTTATAGATATACCTAATACAATAATTGTTAATTATTAATTAAACTGTAAAAATAAAACAATGATTTATTAGATAATAATAATAAAAGACACCAAGTAAATTAGTATAGTATTTATTTATCATTAAATTTAAAATGAAATACACATTTGTTACAAAATCATTAATTTACTTAATTCTTTTTTTAAAACAAAACTACGTTTACATCTTAATTAATTAATTGATTTGTAATTGCTCACTGACAGCAAGTGTTGAAGAGAGCTTTATTTTCTTCATCGACGACGGCGTTTCAAGTTCAAGTTCCCTTTTATTCTGAAACAATACAGAAAAAAGTAACGTTATTTTTTAATAATTTGTAAATAAACGACATAACATGTTCGTCTTCTACTCTCTTCTACTTAAGATAATAATGTAGGCATCAATTGAATAACTTACAACCGGAACTAGTTGACAGTCGAAAATATTTTCATCAAAAAGACCATCCATAGTAACCCTTAATGCCAAATTTTCAACTTTTTGGCGTGGGAATCGCTTATTTTGATAATAAATTGCAAATTGTTCACTTTGTTCTTTTTATTTTTGTAATTATAATGAAAAAAACTGTTCTTTATTTAATCTTTTGTCATTCAAATAAATTGTATTTAAAATACAAATTTAATAGGGTAGTTTACTGGGTCAGAAAATAATATACACTTGTTAGTAAATTAAAGATAAGGAAAAAAAAAATAATGTAATAAATCCTTCTGTTTTTATTTATTTGTTTATAAATTTGTCTGGTTTAACATTTAATTATAATAAACAGTTATAAAAAAATAACAGACTTTTTTGCCGGACGCACTCCAAGTTTCAATTTAACGTTCAAAACTTCCAATTTTTGTATTAGAAGAGCATAAGTACAATAAGTAATCTGCCAGTAAATCAAAGAAATATTGTCCGGTTAATTTTGGCGAATGCGCCAAGCACTGAAAATCGAAATGTATTTCAAATTCATGTATTAGGAGAACATAAAAGCAAAAAGAGAACTGCCAGTAAACTAGTGAAAAGTGATTGTGACGAAATATACCCGACCACTTGTGTCAATTCTGAAAGGAAAGTATAGTATGTTCCACGCATTGTGATTTATTAAGAAAAACATGTTTTATTTTGGCATTTTTTGAGCGTATTGGATTCAACTAGTTATAAGTTACAATAATTTGTAAAAATTACTTGATATTAACAACATTACTGAGATTTTTTAATACTTTTTTACTTGAATTTCCGTCGAAAAGTAGACGGCACAGACTATACATCTTAGTTCGCCTTCAGGGCGTGTTTATCAGCTTGTATTAATTTCTCGGATAAAAACATACAAAAGATGTGCCAGAATAACACAAATGCTGGCACAAAATAAATTTATTTCGGAGATATGAAAATTACCAAATCTCATTCCATAAATTTCAACTCTTTTAAACGCTGAATTTTCAAAAACGCTTCCTGTGTTAACTTTTTTTCTATATAGCTGTAAAAATTGTTAAAACAGCAGAAAATGACCATATAATTTTAATCAGTACTACTAACCACTCCTTAAACCTTAAATTTGTTATGGAGAGAATATTCAGTAGGTATTTGAAAACATAAAATTTATGTACTAACGTAAGACTTTAACGTTTAACTATTTCTAACATTAATTAATTTTCTACCAGCACTTGTGTTATTCTGGCACATTTTTTGTATGTTTTTATCCGAGATATTAATACAAGCTGATAAACACGCCCTGAAGGCGAACTAAGATGTATAGTCTGTGCCGTCTACTTTTCGACGGAAATTCAAGTAAAAAAGTATTAAAAAATCTCATTAATGTTGTTAATATTAAGTAATTTTTACAAATTATCGTAACTAATAACTAATTCAATCAAATACGCTCAAAAATCCCAAAATAAAACATGTTTCTCTTAATAAATCACAATGCGTGGAACAGACTATACTTTCCTGTCAGAATTGACACAAGTGGTCGGGTATATTTCGTCACAATCACTTTTCACTAGTTTACTGGCAGTTCTCTTTTTGCTGTTATGTTCTCCTAATACAAGACTTTGAAATTCTAAGATCTCTGTTTTAAACATTTTGATCTTGAGTACCGGCGCATTCACCATAAAATACGACATTAATATTTTTGTATTTTATGATTTTATAGTTTTTCATTAATTAGCTAATTAATTAATTAAAATGTATGCAATTTAATCTAAAACAAAAATTAAATAAACAATCTAAAAAAAATTTTAAACACTAGTTATGTTCCTATAACAATAATGAAATACACATTGATTATTAAAATATTGTAGTGTATCTAGAAAATTAAATTAAATACGCGAAAATATAAAAATTGTACGTACCTATAATTTTTATGAATGCATTATCCAAAGACACAACTGCATTTATCTTCCATATACTGTAAATAAACAATAATAATTAAAATTGCGGAATTAAGTATACAAAACGACTAATTTTGATCCAAAATTAAATTAATGATTATTTTATTCCAAGATTCTTGAAAATCATCGTGCAATTGCCTTCGATTTTTTTTCTTCTTCGATTTTATTAATAAAAATGTGAAAGAAATAAGTAAAAATAAAGTATTTTTTACCTTAATATACAGAAGCTGCATGAAACAATACTATTCTATTGAACCCATTAACGTTTTGCAAAATATGTTACCATATTCGTTGGATCTGATCAAAATTAGATCTCAAATAAACAATAGCAATAATTGGGAGTAGGTTAACCAGGATCTTTTTCTCTTTTAACATAGCACATGCGTCCTTGCAAAACGGTAAGGGTTTCGACAGGACGAAAAATATACAAAGGGCATCCATAAAATAAAAGTACAATTTATAAAATATTTGGAAATAATTAATTACCTAAGTACCAACTAAAAATATTAATATATTATGGATAAAATAAAACGCATATTATTTACGATGTATGAGGGGTTGTCAAAAAATTGTTTCCGAATTTAAAAATAAAATAAAAAAGGTTTATAAAATTTTCGTAAAATCCTTACTTTGACCACCATCATAAAAGTAGAGATTTATTTTTTTTTCTTTTGTAATTTATATTAAAAAAAAAAAGAGAAGAATGTATAGCTACGACTTAATAAAATTTTTATGTAGAATAAAAAAAGCTGTTAAATATTTATAAATATATTATTGAACTTTATTGTCATGTGTTACAATAAACACTTTGCTGATGGTATGCATCATGGTCATACATCACATCAATTATTGTATTATACATATAATTAACAAACAGTTGTGTAACAATTCAGTTACTTTTGCTACGTTTACTATTCTAAGCGACCCATATCCTGATTGTTTCCCTTAGGTAGTTCTTTCATAACTTCAATATTCAAGTTACAACAGACTTGGTTTCAAAACCAGATAAAAAAAATAGTTAAGGAGTTACCACTGTTCTAATTTCAGTTTACATTCGACAATCAAACTATCGACTTGACTTTTGAAATATTAATCAGTGTTCACAACAAACAATATTGCAAGCTTTGAGAAAGTTAAGATTCTCTTTACACTTCAAAGCCAAGTTTATGGTAAATGAGAAACGGTCCTTTCAAATGACGCTTTGTATGGATCGTTTCATTCAATTAAAACTTTTCATTTTGGCGTTTTGTTACTCGCCAAAAACATTTCGCAGGAGGTTCTAAAAGATTTAATCAAAAAACAACCCAATTGGAAAAAAAAGCCAAAAATTGGTTCCAATTTTGATCTTAGTATTTTTTCCTAATTTGGCGTCAATCAGGATTGACTTCGATCAATTTTCAAACTGTTGTAGATTTAATTTTAGAATGTACTTAGGTTTTGGTTTCCAAGTTGGGCAGTTTTTTGGCCAATTATTTTAATCGGATCTAAAAATTTCAATTCATTTATAACGTTTGACTTTTAAATCCTATCAGTATTTATTTTTCAAAAATATATCCCCTTTTCTATCAAAAATTAGGTATTCAGACCTCCTGCAATGGTAACAAAAAGGTTTTTGTTTATGTTTCATAAAATGAGTTCCGCTTATTTATTATTAAATAATGGTTTTGTTTTCTGCAAAATGTATTACTCTTATTTGTGCATTTAGTGGTAAAACTCCTTTTAAAATAGTCACAAGTAAATGTAAAAAGGTTTCCTAATCAAGTCCATACAAAATATATTGATTACAATGCTTCACTTTTTTTAGAATATATCGTATATTAAGTATGTACAGCTATAAATGGAGAATGATCCACAGTATGAGAGAACGTACCATTTACCGTTCAATGACTGAATTTATTTCTTATACTTCAACAATACGTCATATTAAATTCTAATTACAATTATTAATTAATAATTCGTAGAAGGTACATTTCGGTAAATCATCTACTTTTAGATTACATTATTAGCTTAACGATTACCTTCTACTGCAGGAATGGCCACAATTTTGCTCACTTTCTGACCGCCTAGTTTCAGTCATAAGTGACTAGACGTAGCCACTAGTCGCAGCAAGTGGCTGAACGTGGCCACAAATATAATTATGAAATCATAAAAAAATCTCGTTAGCGACTTGTGGTTGCCTCTTGCCGTCATTGGCCATTCCTGTTCTACTATATTAGACTACAATTTTAAAAATTACAACCCTGTATCGTGAGCTTACACAGGAATCAATAATCGGACATTCGACTCATACTGTGGGATATGAAGTAACACATAGTCAAATGTATCGGAATTCTATCATTAAAAATTGTTATGCTTTCGTTAATTATTGTTAATGTAACTTCGGAAGACATAGGTATTGTTTATGTATAAAATGTTATGCATGTATGTTATTGTAACCTAACATCGTTGTAAGACATACACATATGTAGGTATAAACGTTAACTTTTTTTTAAATTATTTATTTATCGTAAACAGTTAGTGTAGATGATCTTGAGGAAGACACATAACAGTAGATGATATGCTGCTGGATGATAGATATGAAGATATTTTGTTTTGTCGATGTAATAGATAGGTAGGTACGTCTTCTTTAAAAGATCAACAGTGTTCATCGTATTTTGATATGAACAAATACAGCATGTTATTAAAAGTTAATATTAAGTTGTAAGTCTCGACGTCTTAGTTCTGTACTGTAACACATCTAACAAATATACTTAGTTTTTGCATTATAGTTTCTTTAGTAGGTACGCATATTTGATATGAAGAAGAATAAGAGCAAGAAAATTTGGTTGGGTTCGGTTGGGTTTTTATATAACAGTCATATTTTTTATTAGTGGGTTGGGGGAAACAACAGCAAAGGAAGACGTCCAAAAAGCTCGAATGCAAAATATAATAACAACTTCTTCATTTGCTAACCAGTCTTGATAGGAGTAAATAGCAGATAAAAACAAAAAAGGAAGCTATTCTTACAGAAGCTTTACAACCACAACTAGAGTGGTGGACCCAAGTTGGTGTCTTTTTGGTGCTTGGAACTGGAAAAGCCCTTGGTGGAGGAACGGTCAACGATTGTGGTTGAAATGTGATGGTTGTAATCGCAAAATCATCGCTTACGTTCTCTTCTTCGGAACCCTTCTTTGATTTCGATTTCTTCTTCGGTTTTTTCGGGGTCTCTTTTACCACAGGTTTTCTCGGTTTCATCTCCACATATTTTGGGGTACTTTGAGTGGTGGTTGTTTTCACTTGAAGGTGTAGCTCTAATTGTAACAAAAAATCACGTTTTTCTTTTCTGTAAAAAAATACAAATAAATATTTACTAATGGTTCATACCCTGTAATCGAACAGTCCCCTCGCTTCTTCCAATGATATTTGTAGATGAACACATGTAGTCACCAAAATCCCGTTTCTCCAATGTTTTTATTGTCAAATTCATAAAGTACGAATATTCGCTCAGTGTTGTTTCCGTTATAATATATTTATCACTAGGCAGCAGTTTCTCTCCTGAAAAAAAAAAATGTACCAAGATGAATATTTTTTTTGCTTTAAGATTATTAGAATTCTTAATTTATTGGCGTAGTAGTCCAGTAGTATAAAAATAAAAACGAAAATTGTTTCTGGTTGCTTTGCAGTCTCCAATTAATCTTCCGCATCCAAATCCAAGTTTGTATTAGTTGAAGTGTTAGAATAAAGAAGATTACATATGTAGATTGAGCAGAACTAGCACTAGAAATTTTGTAGACGAAAGAGCTTTCCAGTGTTAAACGTGTTAAATGGATAAGCCACTGATTACATATTCGTGTTGGAATTGAGCCTGATACCTAAACAAACACGTTAATTCATGAGTGTTACGAGGTTTATTACAACGCAGGTCAAACAAATTCTATTTGTAAAGCATGTGTAAAACAACAAGAAAATCTTTAAAATATTAGTTAACAATGCCCACTGATAATAATTATACAGGTTAAGCAGAAATGAGTAACTTTTTATTTTATTTTTTTCGCGGTAAAGAATTCTAAAATAGTCTAAAAATTCTCAACTGCTAGAATCGGTTTAAAAGAGGCAAGCATTTAACGTTTGAGCTTTTGCAACTTAATTATTTCGGTTGGCATAACATTTGGGACATTATCTTTGAGGTCGCCTTTGTAAGTATTTTATTGCCCAGCATGATAATTCAATTACTTGGTGAAATAAATTCAGAAAGTACAGTCACCGAAAAGATGAAGGCCAATTAAACTCACAACTTCATTCATTCATAGGTACATCACTACATAATATGTTTTATAAATGTATGCTCTATAGGAGTTAATAAGAGATATATGGTGGCAGGATACTTAACTTCTTCTAACATATGAAGGGCTAGTTAGAGACATTTATTCGCAAATACGACAGTTTTGAAGACTATGAAAAAATACTTCAAGGGGATTTGGTTGAGGAGGTGGAAGTTGTTTCGTTTTTAATTTTGATTTTGATCAATAATTTTTGCACAGATCTGTAGCGGCTTTATTTTGCTTCGTTTAATAAAACATGTGTGTCATAAATGGCTGTTTTTCTTTATCAAAATTTAGAGCTAAACGCATATGGTACATAATGGATATTGACAGTTGGCTAGTATGCGTAATATTTACAGTTAAATAATTCCGTATTTTATGATATTTGCTATTTCGATGTTAGTCTCGACATTTGCATTTTCTACTTAATTGTACACATCATATACACACATGTGTGCAAAATATATTCGCGCAGCCGGATGGTTCCTCAACGAGGTAAACAACATCACTTTGTACCATTAAACCCACAAGTATCGCATTGCATTCTGGCGTTATTGGAATTCATTGTATATTTGTAAGTGTTTAGATAATAGTTTCAGTTCTAATCTAAGCAAGCGTAAATTATTGGACAAACGATTTTGAAGCGTTACTTAGAATAATGTCTTTTGGTAAAGAGGATAAAATAACCTTTGAATATTGTTTGAGGAATTGCAGGTATTTTAATAAAAACAGGTATCTGTTGCAGTGGTCGCTGGCAGAATGCCAACGTTTTGTACGTGCCGCATTCCTCCTGTTAAAACGCTGAATAAGCTGAGAAGAACTCAAAGGTCCGACCGGTGTTTTACACTGGTCATTTTAACAGAATGTTTCTAAACTTTACGTAGCGCGCGCGTTGTTCCGCTTTCGAAATTTTTCTAAACGAAGATTAAATATGCATGATGCCACCCCCACACTTTGCAATATCCTACTGTTGTATAACGTCTATCCCATTACCTCACACACAGTTTTTGTATTATTATCTACACCATCTGATAATTTTTTAGAAATATTTATTCTACACCAGCTCGTAATTTTGTACTGAAAAACTAAAAGATTATAGATAAAGAGATCTGCACTTTGATGGATCAATTAATTCTGAGAAAGATTAAAAAAAAAAAAATGGTGGGTTAGAAGGGAAACTGTTCCTGGGGATTAATTCCGCAATAATTTAAGACGTGTATAGGATCAGGAGTAAAAGCAAACATTGCAACAGGGTGACACATGGGAATGAAGTTAAGTCCCTCTCGAGGGATTCATAGATGCTTACCAGTTCCATCTCGTATCCACTGGTTCATGGCTCTAGGCGAAGCTTCAACGAAACACTGCACCAGGACGTCACTGGCCAATGGCGCAGCAACAAGCTGGTTCGTCACTTTTATCAACGGGGGAACTGAAAATTGAATTACTTTTAGAGCCCTCAACAATGGTTCAGCCCATTCGCACCGCCGCGCAATTTCATATTTTCTATCAACGCCTCGATAACAAAAATTACTTCCTTTTGTACAGGGTGTCCTACATCTATCTTTCAGGCAACATTCCATTGTCTGAGATAAGGCGCGCTTACTAGATCGTTTAAGAAAGTAAACATTTTTTGTCGTTCGCAAAGGAAGTGTACCTACTTAACCAGAATTTATAAAATATAGTGACTTCTTGGTTATTACTATTAAAAACAAAAAAAAAAAAAACAAATCTACTAAACATAGTCAAAAACGAAGTTATAAATCTGAAAGTTTAGTACCTAAATAGTTTTGGATGGGAAGGTCTCATTCATATTAACTTCATTACTCCTATTGTCATAAACCTTTCATTAGAAATTTACAGCCCAAACAGTCATGCAAAATCACATTATAGTACCTACGAGTATATTAAAATGTATAGCCATATACTTACGTATCAACCTATTAATTTAAAGTTTATGATTTTCTATTCGCAAATAAATTAAAATTATTACACGAAATTAACATTCCCTTTAGTTTTTAATTATAACCTTTCAAACAAACAAACAAACAAATAAATAAACGTTGAAAGTAACAAAGGAAAATTCAGAAATTATTTACAAAACTATGGGCTCTTCAGTAGCAGCAGAAAATCGTTTAATCAGTGGGAAATCAGTTAGGGCTGGTTATACACCAAACAATGTAATAATATTTTCCTGTGAATTGGTAGAAAAGGCGTTCTGAGCGATAAATGGAAATACAGTGTGAAATACTAATTTTTGTCGTGGATTTGTTAAATTGTCCGTCAATAATTCTCGACTCGGATGTAAGGAATCCAGAGGTCTATTAAAATCTACTGGCTTCCGTCTTGCGTTCGAAAATAAAACTTTACTAAGCTCGAATATGAAATTTTGCTTTAATAAAGAAACTTTCTGGGCGAGAAATGAAACCACCAGCGGATACTTTGTTATTTTGTAACAAGCGAATTTAAAGAGTAAACTTGACAGTTATTTGAAATGACGGCTTACTTTCGAAAAGACCCATCCCGAAAAAGAGAAGAGACGTCAATTAGTCTCCAAGTTTTAACATTTATTTTAAAAACACAGCAACCAAACGTAAGTAAATATGCATTACGAGATTGACTAAGCTTTTATCGGTGTTTTACTTACAACGAACTTTCACGGTGTAACGTTTGCTCACTGTTGGAGGAATTCCATTGCTAGCAATACAAAGGTAAACTCCCATATCATTGCGCTGAACGTTGTGAAGAATTAGCGTATCACCTTCGAATGTCTTAATAACTGTAACAATAATATATTCTTACCATCAAGTGGGTTATTTAACTCCCTTATAGGGGTTTATAGTGCCACTCAAGTAATTACTAAAGTAGAACGTAATGTTCATGCGTACCTAATACAGGTTTAGTTCAACAAGCAGAGATCCTTAATTAAAATGGACTTTATTGGACATTAATGAACCTACAATTAGTAGCAAATCTCTACATATAACATTCACAGGCCATCGGTGGTTTTGAGGAATGATTTTGTAGTTATTCATGTTATGTATAATAAATTTATATTTTAAGTGTTGTAAGTTTTTACGAATTTTGAAGGACATTACCCAATAGTACAAGAAATTGATATCTACGTATACGTACTCCCCAAGTTGGAATGCTTTTAAGCGTCTGTTACGTCATAATAACAAGTGCATTCTGTTATTATGTGGTGTACGTCCAAGGAATTTACTACATAAAAGTCGAGATAAATATATAAAGTTGTCAGGAGCACTTCTGTACAGTCTTATATACGTTTATAATAAAACGGTAGCTAAGGCTTGCACACAATAAGGCCATATTTCAAAATGCCAGGAAGTAGTATCGGCTACGAATCCAGCCATTGCAGACGACTATTAGGTACCGGCTACGCGGACGCTGCCTCCCGAAACTGCTAACCCAATCGAAAGAATAAAGACAAATGTTTAAAGCCGCATGTGACAGATATAAATGTCACCCTAATATTGTACTATTCCCTTGTAGGCAAATGTTCTAATGTCCAACAACGATACGCCAATTTTTGCTTTATTTTGTTACATTAAACTCCCTTTCTATTGCTCATTACAAGTACAAAGAGATCTCTGATAAACCGACACCATCGGTTGCCAATTTATCGAAGGCTAATATTAAAAGGTTAATTAATACACAAGTTTTGGCCCATGTTTAATTATCGTGTTTGTTTTGATTAAAATTTTGGCATGTTGAAGTAATAAAGTGTTACAAGAGGAATAAAATTTCGAAATCAATGAAATGCGGTGTTTGTTTAAAGTGGTTCTTTTTCTGGAGAAAATTTCTGTGCTTGAATACGTGCTGAACCGATAACACTGTGAGATCATTTCGTTCGGGCTAAAGATAATAACAGATTTGAATTTTAGATGAGGTAAGATTTATCGAGAGTAGAACGTACTAGTAAAAGGGTTGTCAGTAGGGGGTAGTACTGAGAGAAGGCAGAATTTGAATTTTTCATTGCACATGTTCACCAACACTGGAATGCAAATCGGCGTTCGGAAAGTGAGTCGGGTAAGGTAGGTAACAGGGGTAGCACAGCTGGCTTCCACCTCGATGAGATATTATTTTGGGAATCTAAATAAATTGTTTTCTTACAGGCGTATCGATATCGACGTGTGGAGACAACAAACACTTAACTACTACGCAGGAACAGGGAAAATCCAATTTTCCTTTCAGATAAATTTTCATCCTACAAAAGCAAATGTCTACCTTACCTTCCTTCCCATACACCCGAAAATTTCTCTAGCAGAGCATATCGTACACAAATTTGAACTAAACGAACTATTACCGGAAGAAAAAATGTTACAAGCAACCAACAAGTTTGTAGTAATTTTTTTTCTTTTTTAATTTACGTTACGATAATGATGCTTCTCTATACAGATTCGATTACGAAAAATAGAACTAATGGCCATTGAGAGCAGCATTTATTGAGATTAATTTGGATCCGAAACTCTTTTCGGAATTAAACGAGATTTCATCTCATGTAGGAACAAAAGAAATAAACCAGTTTGAGTTTTTATCACACAACACACTTTTTTAAAAATGCAAGATAGTTTACATGGATTTACGTTTAGATTTTGATCCATCCAGTAAAAGCTCTTATTTTTATATTTTGCCAACTCCTGATAAACTTTTAACTTTTACAGTTACTTTTTATACCATGACAGCACTGGAATATCAAGGTTCTTGATGATGATTTTCAATTAAAATTATGTGGTACTTGCGCAGGAATTGTTTTTTACAAAATTTAAAATAAAACAACACTTACGCTGCTTCTCCCTATTTTCATGTCTTAATGTAATGTTTCTGTTATCTTCTCTTCTCCATACAAGACGAGGTTCAGGAACCCCAGTAGCTTTACACTTTAGTCTGATAGTGCCGCCTTCCATTGCAACAGAATCACTATCTGATGTGTCAGCATCATTTATAATATCCGCTGGAATAACTACTTCTAAATGTCCCATCTAATAATTAAAAAAGAAAAAGGGAACTTGATAGATATTGTTATTATTTTTCCTAATGCATTATTAAAAAACTGTATTTCTAAATATTTTTTGATAATTGTTACAAATTGTATACCAGTATCGGTTATTCCCAATTTTAAAAGAAAATAGAAAAATCAATAGCGTTAGGTAATGAGGGATACCTGGCTACGCATGGGATTGGTATTTATTTGGCACATATATGTTCCAGAGTCATTCTTATGAACACCGGATATGTGAAGCATCCAAGTATTGTGACCGTTGTGAGTTACAGAGAGTCTAGGATTCTGGGACACCATTCGAGTATGAATTGCTAAAATTGCTTTGCTGTCTGACTTTATCCATGCAACCTGAAATAAAAAAGAAACTATGGAGAAGCATTGTACGTTACAATGTGTCCTGTAAACGACTGTCAGTGGGTGTATTAGTATGCTCAATTTAATCAATAAAACGTAAGGGGTTTAAACTAAACCTCATAATAGCAGTGATTGCTATTTTTATTAGGAAGTGTACGTAATAAATGTACAATAACTTGAAAAGTGTCATATCAAACACAATGTTGTAATATCAGACTGTGGATTTGGATCGGTAAATATCTCGGGTTATAGAGTCATGTTCAAACAGCAAACTATTTATACATAAAAAGTCCCTGACCGATCAATTCCATTGTAATTTTAAAAGTTTCATTATTGCCTGGAAAGTAACCCTTGCGTGTAATAATGGAGAATGAAAGCTACGGGCAAACTAAATTTCTATATAAACTTTATTGTATTTACCACGTTTTGAAAACCACCACATCAGAGAATAACTTCACAAACCGAATACAATTAATTATATATCGTCGATTTTACACGTAGAACTTGATTTATAGATTGAGGCTATCGAGGCCTGAGATGTTCACTGAAATACCTAATGATTCCTACGGCTGGCGAGCTGCAGATAAAATTTTATTATTTTGCCTTCAGTATATTGAGCAAATATGTAATTAAAAATACAGAGGATATTTTATTTAATTCTTTTTTTGTTAATGTTTTATGAATCAAAAAGAATTTCGAAAATATTTTCAATTCTTTTTTACTTTAATCCCTAAAGAGGTCAAGGACTAGAATTGGGAATAATCTGAGCGGTCGTAATTTAATAAGGCTTCCATTGAATAAGGTAATTGTAAAGAGATATTACGTTCGATAGAACTGAATACTGATTAAACAGAGTAAAAAATAAAAATATGTTATAATATAATACCCAAGTGTTCGACATTTTTCTTTTTTATCCAAAGAAAGAAAAAAGTGTCAGTGATTCTATTTTTACTACTACATTGTGGAAAGTCGTGGACGTGGAATCAGAAGGAGAAGAAATGTTAAAGGGAGAAAAGATAAGACCTATCAGTGGTTCATATATACCTCCTATCTGAGTCTTGATTTTATTACCAATGCCGAGTTGATTCCGATGAAGTCGGAAGCAAATTGAATAAGAGCGCTCCTGGTTTGATTGAGCCTTTTATTATATTCCGTCGAACAAAATACCTACTAATGTTCCCATTCTCGTAAAACTGAATATTAATCGAAATCAACATTTTGTAACACAAAAAAAGGGCATAAAAATAATTAAATGTTCCTCTATTTAATACCACATCGCAGTGGCGGTGCGTGATTCTAAGATTGGGGTGCGCCATGCACAAAAATAATAATGTCCCAAATATCCAACAAAGTAGATTCATTTTTTTGTGTAACTCATTATCGATTCAAAACAAAATTTTACGCCATTTGTTTATCAATTTGTTATAAACAAGTGGACTAGTTTTGTATGTTTTAAAAAGTTTTTGTTATATTAGGAAAATAATGATTTTCATAAAAAAAAAATTAATGCTTAATTAAAAAACTGTTGGTAGTGCGCGCGTACCGGCGCACCTTATGACGCACCGTCACTGCCACATCGTTTTAAAATCCACAAAATTAAAGTGTCACATCAATTTATTGTAAATTCAAATTGTTCTAAAAAGCCCTTAAAATTTGGTATTTACAATTTCGAAAGAATGAATGAGTCATTTATAGTGGTAGGTAAGTTCCATTTGATTTAATTACACCCCGATGCTTTTTTTTTTTATAGAGTAGAAGCTTTTAAATCATTTTTATTTTGTGAAGTAGGTTTTAACAGAGTTTGTCACTTATATTTTGAAGTAAACTAACGGCCAGTTTCTTCAGTTGTAATATATTAAGTAAAGGGTGTAAAGGGCGTCCAAGCTGTCGTTGTTTCCAGATTCTCGTCTGTTCATTACTATAAAAACTAGCGAAGTCTTTCCTGACTCAGCCTCCAATAAACGCAGTTCTCGCTTCACTCCCGACTACTATCCCTTTGATATCTACACCCGGCAAAAACTCTTCATAAACCGCCACGATTGCGTCAGGAGATTGAATTCAACCATCTCATATTACTCTTCAAAAATACTACATTCTACATATGCAATGTTTTCAATAGTCAAAATTACACTTTATAAAACGACTTTTCTTTGTAGGTAAATTCAATTCAGTTCCTATTGTGTCAGAAAATCTAAAAGTTCATTATAGCTACAACAATAACTTTAAGCAGTTACTTAATTGAAGGAATTTTAAATAAACTTAATGTCTAACTATCAATAATGCCACAAAGCCATATACATATTTAAGATCAATAGATGCTACGTCATAAGTAGTCTTTGAGCCTAGAATATTACGACGAAATATTTTAGAAAAATGAGTCCTTTTGGAAGACATCAAACAAAAGGTATGATACAATATTTATGTAAATCTTAGAGTAAATGGATTTAGTTCAGAGCAGGGCAGTCTTCTATAATGTGAGCAAATGTAATTGCTGAATTTTCCATTTTTATTTCCGCATTATAGCGGCTGCACTCGTGTTCTTTAAAATTTATCTAGATTTGCAGCTGTATTTGCCGACTTTGCACAAACAATATGTGAACGAATATTTCCCTGACTAAAAAAAAAAAAGAAGGAATAGCAAAGTTGAGTTTCGCTCATACATATTTATGAAACTAACAGCGTAACAGGCGCGTTGGGAGCCGAGATTTAATGTGTAGAATATTGATCCTAACCATTGAGTTGTTACAAAAAAGGGTTTTGTTTCTTTCTTATGGTACTCATGCATAGGTATGTCTTTTTAACACCATTTTATTACTACTATTATTAAGTACAATTTCTTTAAACATGTAATGTTTGTTTTCTTTTTTGCTTCTGATACCATTTTCAAATTTGGATTTCTGTATGCTCAGTTGAATGGTATTGACTTTTTGTAATTTTTACGTTAGTTAGTATACGTCAGTAATTTGGGAGAAACTGCAGATTTTATCGATTTAATCGTTATAACAGCTGACGTTACATACGGACTACAAAAGATCATAGAATCCCAAATAGTTATTCGGTCGTTGTAAAGACAAATTTTTTTTTTTTGGTATCTGCTTTTAACGGAGAAGAAAATGCCGTAATATTTTGAAAAGTCAATTTCGGTTAAGTGACATTTCCTTCCTATGCAAAGTCATTTCTGTTTAATCTTTTTTAATTCGTTGGTAGTTAGCTTTTCGTCGGTAGTGAAGTGTTTTACAGCTTTATTTGCAAACCTAAAAGATGCAAATTGCCCATCAGTCCTACATTAAGCCTTTTGTGTTGTAAAAGCCTACCCAAGTGATGGTAGAATAATAAGCAGGTAGCTATGGAATAATGGTAAGAATTGAGGGGTAGGTATGGCTTTAAGTTTTTGAATAAACTTTGAGCTGTCTCAATGGAGTGGTAATAATGTTTCCACGAAAAATGCGAAGATCTTTCCACGAATATCATTATCCTGGATCTAGCTAAAAAGTGGGTATGTTCTTTTTCTTTTTTAGGTTTGTTTAATAATATTCATTAAAGTTCATCTTTTGGATTTTAAAGCGCTCAACTTCTTTTTACTTTTAATATGAAACGATTTCATATTTTGCAACTGTCTATTATTAAATTTCAGAATTAGCTTCGGGAGCGTTAATGACTATAGTCTGTACGCTATCAAAGGAGATTGTCATTTTTATTTACTTATCCCGAGAAAAATTAATTTAAATGGAATTAATATTGCTTTATTTAGTTTGTACAGGAGGGTGAGTCAACCGAAAATGCTTCAGGGTAACTGAGAATGAATAAGATAAGAATAAGTATAAAAAAAATAGTAATTTATTTAGGAAATTTGAATTCTTTTTACTTGTTAACAATGATGGTTCAAAGTTTTAGCAAAGACGTCTTTATTTCTGTACCAGTTTTGATGTAATTTTCTCAGTAAAAGGGATCGAATTGAGGAAGATAATTGAAAATGTTCTAAATAACTCCGATTGTTTAAATTTTATAAAGTATGTGTAAATGTCTACATGAAAGCTCATCATCAATCATGGAAGAATGTGGATTCTATAAGAACCCTGAAGCACTAGGTAGTTCGATTCGTCCAAATGTGGTTTGTTGTTTGAGACGAAGTTGAGATTTTCAATTCGTGGATTTGAGAAATTCCAGAGGAATATCCAAAGCAATATATTTACATACCTTGTAGTTGGCCAGATGATTGACAACGCAAGTGAAGTAAATATCTCTGCCTTGGGTGACGGTGTGGTTTTCCAAAGGCTCCAAGAACTCCGGAAGGGGCTTGTCCACCTGACCTGCAACAAGGAAAGATAAGTGCAGACGTATGCTTGCTGAAGGAATAAGTGGAGTGAAACTAAAGATATAGGCGAGAGGATATTTCGATGAAAGCAAGCCACGAACGTGCACCGCCTGCAAAACGGTCGACAAGAGAATTCAAATACTGGGAATGTCGTCAACTCTGTCGCTTCTAACACCCCCTCGTCACCCACCCCTTACACTACCTCTTCACCCCTTCTAGCCGCCAAACGCTGCCACCGCACGGTGGAAACGATTTACATTGGAATGTTGTATATTAAATACTTAACCTGACACTTTCTAACAGTTTCTAAGCGACTATCTCCAATTGACGGTTACATTTTTCTGGGTTTCCTTTTCTATTTTTGTTCTTGTATAGTCAGTTATAAGCGACAGAAGTTTTTTCTTTAATCTACCCTTAAAGTTCAGTAAAATTTTACGCTCCTGCTAAAATGCAACATCATCCGTACATTACGAACAAGTCTAAGGCAGGACACTTCCAGATGCGACATGTAGCATGCCACCCTGAATAGAAAGAAATCACCTTTAGTTATCGAAATAAAGTAAAAGGTTCATAATATTAAACATTGTTTTCTCCTTCGGTCCCTTTTGAATAATATCTAGAGAGTTATTCCGACCCTTCCGTTTTAATTTGAACAAGACAATCATGTGGTCACTCTCGGCGTTATTATCTTATGCTCGTAATCCTTATTACCTGCTAGACAAGAGAGGATCTGAAGTCGGATCCGTGGTTAATGTGAAACCCAAAGTTGCTTGATGGACATTTCATTAAAAATATACAGCGATTCAGTTAGGTAATTAGTCTGCGAATAAATGAAAACAATTTAATTGTTATCCGAAAATTCATACGAACTTTCCAAAGGACAAAAATAAGGAAAAAGCCATTCACAAGCTGTTAGGTTTACTTATGTCTCAGTAACAAAATCCATCCATTTCAATCCGTAACCCTATAAGAGGAGGTACCTTTTATCTTGATCGATCTTAGTAAAAAATAAAGGAAAAAAATCCCACTTAATCGCAAGATGGAAAACCATTATGTACAAGACTTTTTTACATTTATTTTTGTGCAGTTTTAAACTTTTAAGTAATAATTATTTGTTGTGATGTTTCAAATTTTTGAAATTTTCCGGCTGAGATTATTAAAGAGCTTTAGAACATCACCTAAACCACTTTGAATTCTTTCTACCCTCCTAGCTTTCGAGAATGAATTATTTGAGGAATTTCGGATATTAGATCAATACTTATAGGGAATGGAAAATGTTTACAGGCGTTCAGTTCATATGCAGCCACGTTGAATTTTAAAAAAACCGAAATAAATCTATTGATTAAAAAATCCTTCGAAACTGAAACTAATTTAAATAAATTTTTGGGCAGAGCCTCAATTAAGGTATTGTTCACAATTAGATATTTCAGTTTTCGAATTAGATGGTTTAGAGTAGGAATAACTAGAGCTAAAGACACAGAATTTTTCTTAATTTAGAAAAGTATATAAAAATTTCTCTATCAGGCAAGTTAACGATTCAGATCAAAAGTCTATTTAACTTAAAATTACATAATTTCTCTCAAATACACATTGGATTATTTGGGATCAGTCTGTAGCCTTGTATCTATAGCATGTACTTTATTGACCTGGGGAAAAGCCACTTCGGCCGAGGGTCTTTTAATGTTCACAATGTGCGGGTTTTCATTGTTCTTAGAAATAATTTTTTATACCGTATGACATATGAGGCTTTTAGCAGATCTGCAGAATAATACCGTTCATAAACGGTGAATTATGGTCGTTGGCTTGGCTTTTTGTATGAAGTAAAAAAGTCTTGGACGCATTCTCGAAAGTAAATAAGTATAACATTAAGATCTAGCAACCGATATTCTTAACACCACTTCTTAAAAGAACAACCCTTATACGCGTGTAGGGTCTTTTTTCCTTGTTTACTCCACAACACCACGATTTATTTCATTTCAGTTTTTGTAATCGAAGAAAACAAATTAAGAAAATTAAATATTTAAGTTTTAGAAATATCAGCAGTTTTTGTTTTCATTTTTACAACATAAAATTGACTGTAGGTATTTAAATAAGAATTTTGAGATGTATATTTTGTCAGCAAAGAAAATTTCGCTAGACAGTTTTCAATTGACAGTTGAATAAAATCAGTTGTTTAAAGAATATTGCACTACATGGGATATCCAATTTCACTCTAGCGAATTCACTAAACATTCCACTATACTGACGACCATTTATTAACCGTCTGAACTAAACTAGACTGAAAGCTATTCGGCTCAAAGATACTAGCAGTAACAGTGATCAATTCCATGCAGCAGATGCTACTGTCAAATTAAAAGTGAATTATAAACTTGCGATTTTTCTTTCCACAAAACATTTCAGTATGCAATAAAGTTTTTTGTAACATCGAACCAAAAAATAATTAAATTCGATACGTCATTCGTTAGATACATTTGGAGTTATTTCAATCATATTACCTACTTCAGTCCGAAAAAAAATCAAATTGATTTTAGAGCAGTTCACAAATGTTGACGGATTTCTGTATATTCTAATTAAGTGAGCTAATTTTAATTAAAATACGTAACAGTTTCCCTGTCAGAAACATTAAATTTACAACAGTTACAAATTATATTACAGGTAAATAAAATAAAATATCGGCTTAACAAATGCTCTCACTTTTTTCATCCATAGTTCGAAAAATGACATATTATCCTATAAGTACTATCTTTTATGTAGTGGCTTCTAAAAGTATTACTTCGCTTAGGTCTCAAAGGTTTAAAACGACACAAAGAATGTAAGAAAGAATAGCACGTTTACAAGAAAAGCAACTCCTTTTCATATCAGTAAAAGGAATAAAGGCTCTTTCAATATTCTTTTGCAATTTACATTGAAACTTTCATTTTCCAGCTCGATTTCCAAAAAGTAAATAAGAATTTATCAAGTTTTTACTGTGAATTTTCTTTAGCTGTGTTGAAAGGAAAATTTCAAGGTCGTAATATGACACGTTTTGAAATACTTCGAAATGACACGTAACATAATACAGGGAATGAGAAAATGAGGAACGATTTTGGAAATAGGACGAAAGCTACAAAGAGAACAACAAGGAAAAAGAGAGATGAAGAGGAAGCAGGAGTTGATGAAAAAGTACGTAGGCTGAAGCTCAACGTGAGAGAGAATAAGAGGAAGAATTAAAGCTGGAGGAAAAAGAGGGAGAGTTGGAGAGTTTAGTTGTTTTTATTTTTAATTGAAATATGTCGTTCCCGATTGAATATTTCATAGTTTCCGTTTAGAGCCAATGCGCCGGAATGATAGTGGAAGTGGCTGACCGGAAGTGGGTGGATTTAATTTCTCTAAGAAAAGGGTTTGTGGAAAGAAGTCTAGGATGTGATGGTCTAAAAATCCAGTTAGTAGAACATACATATAAAACGTTGGCAGTTAACTCAAAATAGGGTTTATATACGTAGATGGTTGGTAGTCTCTGTATCAAGCAGTTTGTATTTAATGGCGCGAGAAAACGACATGGCCTTTGTTTATTAAGAACAACGGTAACGCCGGTTGCTGTTCAAAGAGGGTTAGTGAATATATCTACGAGTGTCTTAATCCGCCAGTAAATTGAGTCTCTCGGTTAAGTTCAGTCTCTACCGATATACGAAGTTGATAACACCACGCCTAACTTAAACAACCTTCTGGTGCAAAATGCCGTCAACTGTAAACTACTAGATATCTGAATATGTACTACATAGGTGTGACTTGTGACATATTAGTATGCATCGCACATAAATACAGATACCGAAAACTGACAGCTCACAACAATACACAACTCGCGTAAATAGCAACCCTTGTCGACATCATCGACAAATTCAACTGCTGACAAAAATACTAATTTTACATACAATTTCAACCCCTTTCTACCGTTTAATCAAAAATACTGCGAGAATAGGCGCCAATATTCTATACCTACTAATGAGGCTACAGTTTAGGCTGAAAAACTAATTTGCTTATCCAAATAATCAATACGCGCACAAATGATTTTATTTTTTAATACAGGATTAAGTAATTTGTTATAAATATACCTGACGCATATAATATAAACGGATATAAAGGAAAGCAATATAAAAACTGCCTTCCATCCATGAATTCGTGGCACGTAATTTACTGTTCCATAGATTCAATGGATTGAATAGTTTTTTAAATTTTTTATTGAATTCGGACATCGTATTTACCGCAGGTGTAGGTCTGATGCAGAGAAATCAATGGGAGCAGGAATTGGGGAATTTAGCAAAGCAGCGGCATATTGCAAAAACAATCGTAATTGTACTTATATTCATGTCAGTGCCTCGTAGATCAGTGACACTAAATTAACGAACGGAGTGTGTACAGGGAGATAGGACTGTGCACGAGCAAACAATACATACATTTAGTATCTTTAGTGGAGCTGCATTCTGTGTGCAAAACGAAAGTAATTTAATTTTACGCTTATGTTACCAAGTTAAATGTACCAATTTATGTTGAAACAAAAAAATAATAATAAAGTAACTTTAAGCACACACCATTCCCGCTTTAACAATCCTACATTGAAATAAAGGCGCGAACTATCAAAACATTAAACTGTGACCTACTTATGTATATACATATTTGCTTTTATTTAATTTATCTTTTAGAACGTCATCTCTTTTTTGTTCAGTCGTAAGAGATTTGACGGTGTCTTAACTGCGAGGGAATAAAAAAAATAGCCGGGACGCGGTACGCATTTCCCGACAAAGCCCAAATCATTCTGGAACAGGAAACATAATGTGATCGGCCGCCATTGCTGCGGCTGCAGTTAAAGCCCTGGCTAATCCTAGATTAACAATGTCGGTGTTAGCTGCAATACTAATTTGTTGATTTCGCTACGGCGACACTGAGTTATTTGACCAAGTCCTGCTCTGCTCTTTAACGATATCTACTTTGGAAAATTTTAACTGAAAAACACTGCGGATTATTTAAAACAGCGGAACGTGATTTCATCAACGATCCACTAAATTCGTTTCGATTCGCAATATTATTAACACAAAAATTTCCTGTCTTAGTTTTAATTGAGCGAAATCTACACACGATTATAATATATAAATTAAAAAAAAAAAAAAAACTAGTTATGTAAACGATCCACGCAGCTACGAAGAGATATTTTAGAATTTTGGAGCTTGTTTCTTAAAAATAAAAAATAAATCAATAATTGCCTGAAAATGAGAAAAGAGATTAATTATTATGTCATTGGTTTGAATTAGTTGACATTTCGGGAATGGTATTTGTAGAAGAGTAGATTCGTTGGAGGTCGTTAGAATTGGCCTGGGAATTTTTCTAATCACACAAAGGTGTATAAGATGACATTAATTTAAAAAGGTGATAGGTATTAATTAGTAGGCATCGAGGCCTGTCTGACGAGGTTCGTGAAGTCTGGGACGAATTCGGGAGATAAAGGAGCTGGAGAGCGTCAGAGAGAGCCATTAATAAATCGTTTTGAGATGAGGAATTTCACGTTAGTCAAACAAAATATAACCGTTCAGGTGTAGGAACGAAATGAATTTATACGTTGTCTGTGAGGTTACAGAAAGCGGTAGGTGTGTACCACGCGCTCGGCCGAAATTAATGCCTTACCCTAGATACTAACAAGGATAAAATATGGCTAAAAAGATCGTCCTATTGAAGATTATAAATTATTGCGCTTGGCTCTGTAAGTAAGCCGGTAATACAGAAATTAAGCGTTAAAGCTTTCCCAGCTGATGGACGTCTCGTATTCAAACACTAAACGCGCGCACATAATATACATAAAATACATGCACGCCTGTGTAGCTCTACAAATATATGAAATCTTGCATCCCTTTATAATTTGCTCTCAACGTCCGGCATTCCTTTTATTTCAGCAATTTTCAACGCTAAGCGTTTTTCCCTTGTTGTTAAATTCATAAGCACTTTAATGACGCTATATTCAAAAGGCAAATTGTCTATGTCACATTATAATAATATACATACATCATACATGTTAAATAAATTCCACAACTCATAATTCAATTGTTTAAACCAAAATACAAAATTTTTACTTATGCATTGTGCTCAACCTGCTCTATATGTTGTTGTTTTGTTTTACCCAGTTTAAAGCTGTTCAGAGGCGAATTCTTTTCCAGTTTTTCTGATTTACAGTGACAGTTCGTCGTGTTCGTGTTCTTTTTTGAAGCAAATGCTCTACGCAAAATTGACGGGTTTGCTCAAATTCCGCGGTACTTTATCTTAAAATGAAAGACTTTTAGTTGAAGAGAAGAAGATAATCTACCGGAACATTTCACGAAGAAAAAAATTCCATAAAAAATTAAGTTCTTATGATAAAAAAAAAACAAAATGCTTATTTTCGCCCTAAAGATAGCTAATATATTCAGATTTAATCTGACATAAAAACAATTGTAGAAATTTTACAATACCTGTTGCAATGACATGATGTAAAATTGCGCACAAGAGGATTCTAGCTGTATTTCCCTGCATTTCAAGCTTCTGAAATGTCTCACACTTTTTACGAAAACCCGCCACTGCTGTCATGGACCATTCTCGCATGGATCTCCACCAGTCTGGAACCTGAAACGAACAAAACAATAATGAAACACAAATATTATTCAAAAAATGGCAAACCGTTTTACATTTTTCGCATTAAGAACTTGATCTTCAGCTTCAAAAGCTTTACTAATGTTTTGTTTATTTAAAAGTATTTCAATAAAATTTTATGCAGACTGAATCTAAAAAAGTTTGTTCGTATTGTATAGGGACTGGTTAGAAGTAAAATATAAATTCAGAACGGTATTTCCCCGCAAATACTTCGAAGTTGTAGCGGATATAACTCCCTATTATCAATCCGCAGAAGGGCGCAGGTGTATAGAGATAAATTCGATTCTCGTTTCAGATGTCTCTAGTAATTCTATGCCCGGATAAGGCGTCTTAATCTGTCAAAAGTACACGTACATAATATATATATACACATTACATATGTGTACACGTAGGTACATATGTACAGTGCACATTCTATGTGGGTGCAAGCAAACTTTAAAACAGTGCAGAAATAATGACGGTATGTTATTCAAAATAATAACTGAGATAACGTGAATGGAGAAGTGTCGGCCAATTATCAAAACCAACACGTTTGAATTTGGTGCCGTAATAAATTTGCAAACGTATTAGAAGTTACGATTATTTTATGGCCCTGGCGTTTATGAACTACACATTTTGCACGAAACATTGGAATTTACGACGCTAGCTAAACGCCATTTTACTTTTCTCTATGCCTATACCGCCCGCGATAAACTATGATTTATCCAAGGATAAACTTACTCAAACTTCGTACACTCTATGTACAATAATTCAGTAAAATGGTTTAGTGGATGTAAACAATATTGAAACTTGTCCCAAGTTAAAGCATTTCTTCCAAATTATGGCCCGTGCTTTAGGAAACTAGTAAAACGAGTGAAAAACTATTAGGTAACTAACTAAAACTTATTTCGCGAAATGCTACCGTAGAAATAAGAAAGTAAGTTGCTTTAATTAAGTTCATTTACTTATAGGTACTTACGTATATAATCGTTATTATTTTTATAAGTTTTCTCAACTGCAAATTCAAAATTATAGAACAAGCTCAAATACGATGCGTAGGACTGTGTTTATTTAACAATGCTTAAACAAGTTATAAAAGCTTCATTATAATTTAAAGAGAATCAGCCAACTGAAAATGATAGCGAGGGTAAATGTTCGGAATACTCCTAATCCCAAAGAGTGAAAGTTATATAATTTTAATTTATCAAAATCAGGAAAGTTTTCTTAAATAGACTTTAGCGCCCCCAAAAACAAAAAGCTTCTGTTTAAAAATAGGAACTATTATTTCATAACAAACATAAATAATTATGCCTGTTTTCAACGCAGAAAGATACAATTTCAAGAAGGTATATGTTATGAAGATTCTGAAACTTTTCTTGCAGTAAATGTTATAAATTAAATAATCGACTAAAATCATTTAGTTTAATTGGCAAATAAATTTCCTTCGTTAATTCAGCATAATAAATATTAATCAACAGTGTTTATAATGTTTTCATTTCTTATAAATTAACGTTCCTCATTACATCCGAAAGAAGTCCCTCAATTAGAATATTAAATTGACTTTTAAGTAAAGTACTCTAAACAATTTGATTTTATGTCGCTATTCCTTTTTTAAATTACGATTCGAAATAGAGCTCTTCCTCGTTCACTCGGTGCATTTGATAAAGGTGTAACTACTCCTCTTCGGATGTTTATCGATTTCTTGGAGAGCGATCTCCTCAAGTGCGAGAATTCTTACAGTCAAAGGTCGTACAGGAATATTTTTGTTTCTTTGAGATGATCCAAGTTTCTTTAAACGATGGTGGATTTTTGCAAATCCCACTTTCCATAAACGTATCTTACTCTACCAGCACTGGTTCCATTGGATGGATAATACATTTATTGTTATACTTACGTACAACAACTGTGTAAAGTTATCAAGTGTTTGATTTTTAAAAAATGTGTTTTCCATTTTAAAAAGTCGAATGGCTTTTTGCCATCTGATGCGTGAATATCAGCCGCTCTTTAACAGCATTTTTTCGAATTAAAAATGTTAGACAGCCTAACAGCGTTGTTCAGCCAAACGTAGGCGCAGACGAGTTATTATACTGTTTTGTTTCTCCGCGTTGATTTTAAATCGCCCGAAGCCAAGTCAGTAATACATTCTTGCATTCATTCTCAGAGCAACAATTAATATGTATGATATAAACTCAAAGAAAATCTTACATATAGTCAGTCTGTTGATGATAGCAGCTCGGAAGAATACATTGAAACAGCAAAAAAATATTTAACTCGCCTCTACTAGTCATTTCAGCAATCTTTTGTTACACGCCCGAAAAAATGCTACAGCAAATGAGTAAGTGCCTTAATAACCCTCTAACAACCAATTAGACACATAATACATAATTAATATCTAACAGAAACCTTAATGATTAATAAATTTGTTTTGTGTCTAGTTAAATTTTTTTTTAAATTTGGCAAAAAAGATGTTAGAAAATTACTGAAGTGAAAGTAGTATACTTACTTAGACAAAAAAGCTGCTAACGACCCTTTAACGTTGTGTTTTTTCAAGATAGAGAAATTAAAATCTGCCGTTTCCAACTCCAATTAAGAGCGAAACGCCTAGGGAAGCTTTCCAGCTGAGAATTTGGTTCACTCGAGAACAGTAACCAAAACTCAATCCGTGAGAACTTTCCAAAAGGTATTTCCTAGTGGCGCAGACCGTCGAATTACACAAAACGTACATTATATGTACATATAACGATAGGCAGGTACTGCTTTCCCCAATAAAACTACCCATCAAAATTTAAAATAACCTAACTTTTTGTTAAAGTGAGGTGAGGTCACGTTTTTCTTACTTTAGGGTGGTTTTACTGCACAAACTTTGCGTAAAATTATATAACAGTTTTTGAAATTATTGGGCAGGCTACTATTCCGCTCTGAGGTCAAAATTATGGTAAGATTCCGCCTAGAATATTTCGGCAATGTTATATTCCCGTACTATGCCAGTTTTCGAATCTGTTGAGACAATCTTCAGCTGTTTGGATATTTTTGTTACATATAATATTGCTTTAAGTGTTTAATGGAGTTGTAATTTTGAGGGATCCGGTCTCCGGTGCCTTTTTTTCGGCTTGAAGAGACTACTTACATACATATATATCTATAGTCGAAGCTGGTTTCAGTATCAGAACTTGTCTTCGGCTCTCATCAAACAATATTTATCTGGAGAAGTCCTTAAACTTCATTTGATCGTAATTTGACGCTGTTTACTCTCCTTCGTCCATTATTTTCCATTTGAGGACAAAGTACCTTCCCAGCCCGCATATGTACTTTGGTTTCTGGAAACGTATCCAGGCGTATTGTATTTCTTATTTAAGTAAACGAATAAAGCGTTGATGGTACAATAATTATTGTTCTGTCTCATCTATAAACCCTTTAATTCCTATGTATCTTTAGTACCTATATAATTTGAAAAACATTTGTACAGTTGGTTAATTTGTATCTGCAACAAGTTCTATGTTTAGAACGTATCTAGCATCGAATCCGTCGTATTTAATAAAATCATTTGTATGATTGATTAATCGTGATTAATGTCTATGGGCAAGAACTAATTAATTTTTTGTCTGCCGGATAGCTCCCGGAATGCCTTTGGAGTTGAAACTTGCGCCTAAGATTTAATTGTAATGGGAAATGGTGTGTTCTAACAGCGTCTGAGCGTAACTATTGGGAGAAACTTACATTGGAGCATCAATTTATGACATACTCTGCAATAGACAATTCCGCAGCAATGAAGCATTTAAATGTCGTCGAATATTGTTCATAATTTACTGATTCCTCTCGCACATTTGCGCGATGGAAATGCATGTGCATATATTACGGATTGTCAGAAGAACGTTGTAGACAGTTGGTAATCTTGAGATGAATTCTAACCACTTACTTAACTAATCAGAACATGAAATACGATCCGTTCTCTGCACATCATTAGTCATTACTAGAAATCACTTTTCAGAGTCCAAAAAATCCAATTACGTGTTATGAATATTCAATATTTCATACTGAATACATACGAACAAAAACACTAACTAATACATCAAACAAAACGTGCAGAATTGTAAAGCAAAACGGTTGTTTTAGTCCTGTGACTATGATATTGATTTTATCCAGGATAAAAGTCAATCAAATCACTCACACCATACGTTCATATTTAGAACGCTGTAAATAAGTATTTTAGAATCCATATGAGCCTTGCTAGCGCGTTCTGTGTTTGCGCCGCATGGTGCTTTACCTTTATACCACCTACAGCCTCTCTTACGATTCTGCATCCCTCTCCATAACTATCTCACTCAATGGTCTCTTGTGACTCCAATCCGCCCTCCAGACCTTTCAATACACGAGATTCTGTGCTATGAACTACTGACGCAGACGTAGATTTTCGTAAATTTGAAAAAAAAAATCAATTTTGGAAATTGATCTGAACAAAGAAACAGAACAATAATCAAGATGCCGAAAGCAAGTAATAGTTTAGTTGTGTTTAACAGAAGATGCAACTTACGTTCTGTCCAGTTTTATTAAATCAGGGGCGCATTCCTCAAGTTAAAATGTATGTAATGTCTATCACCAAACAATTTCATAAGTTGGAGAATTCTGTGAGATAATTTGTCAGGATCGCTTGAGTGAGTATGTGTTATGTAATGCAAATCATATTAGAATTAATTTCAAATGCAAAATTAAACCAGACAGAAGTGACGGAACTGGTGCACTCAAAACTACGGCGAGTTTGCTGATGATGCATAATAAATAAAATTTAGTCACGTTATGTTGAATGACAGATGTGGTTTACTGTAGCAACATAGTGGGATACCACAAATTTGGAGTGAACAAAACTGGAACTTGATACACTGTGGACAATGCATTTCAGCGTTAAATAGAGACTTCTAAAATCACTCAAACCAATTAAAAAAAAATTTTTAAGTATTATTGTTTGGTTACCTGGTATTGTATAGTGTCTCATCGTCAGGAAAATTTGAGTGTGGATATTTGTTTAATTTTAAGACGGGTATAAAATTGTAAATTAATCTTTTGTGTTTTTAATTAGAAAACTAGGCGATCCTTAAGAGCATTTGTTTATAAATAATGACGACCAGGTCGTTATCGCAAGTCTTTCATGAAGCTGCAATGAAAAATATCTTGCGGCGTTACTAGCGAATGCTACACAAACTCTACGATTTAATTCGTTGAGCTCGGCTTGGCTCATGATGAACAACCGAGTATTTTTGCCAGGACATGCTAATAAATGCGTTTAGCGTTTACTCCTATGGACGGAGCAATCACTGCAAACGTTCATTGTAGAAAGAACGAAATGCACTGTTTTAATTCATTTATTTCAGCTTTTATAATTTTCTCTACCAGGGTGAACATCCATCATTGTGGTTGTTAGTGGTACCTTCTTTGGTACGCCACAATTCTGGTTTTCAAAAATATTTATTTTATTCTTATGGATCCTACTTTAAGATCGTAGTACTCAAACAGTCTTGAGAAATTTCGTACTCGGTATCGACTAATTCTTTTGGAAAAAGAACTGGTACACTTACAATTATTAGTGAAAACTAAATAAAATATTTGAATAAATATGTTTTTAAAATCTTATGTATCGAAAATTATACAGCTGTTCGATTGAAGAAGTTTGAATTTTAAGTGGTTTATTATAGACGATATTTTTTTCCGTTTATTGGTGCCTCATTAGTAATAAATTGCGCTGGTTGTAAGGAAATTCTGATCTCACGGCTTGGAAGTTACTTTACATTCTCAAATTTTCCACTTGATGATGAAGTTATAATGGAAAAGTTCACCGAAGTGTATGATAAGTGGATGAAAAAGCAAACAAATAAGAAATTCTGTATAAATAGAATATTACAAAGATAAATGTATGTCTGTTCGGGAATTATTTCGTGTTCCATTTGGTGTGATCACAAACTTTCTCAATTAATGAGACGTGCGTTGAATTGGTATCGGAGTAAATATGCATCCTTAATCGTTTTCATAAGGAACTGATCTTAATACAATACTTTCAACGAGGTTGGAGAATCTCGAAGAAAGGAATGTAAAAAAGAAATTTATAACGAAAAAGCTGTAAGGCCCTAGTGCTACTTACTGTTAGGTAGTAAAACTTCCTTCATTCTTCTAAAATCAATTTCAGCCCTTTATATGCTCCCCACCTTTCTCCCTTACAGTTGAGAACTCTTTAGAAAAAGTCTTCTTATATTGTGTTTCACATCTCCTATTTTCTGGAAGAATATCCAACTACAAAAGATCTCACCCCGTCACACTCCCATTTCTTTTAAAACTATTTATTTTATAATCATGAGGTAAAATTTTCAATTGGAAGTACCTATCTAATAGTTATTTTTGGTCACCCAGTATAATCACGTCAAAATCATTTTCGATAGAGTGTTCTATCTACTTATATCTCAAATTTATTCTACTATAGCTTTGTCTGGTTGAATATGCCAAATATGTCAGGAATATTCGATAAGATTTTTCACTGGGGCAGTTAAGGAATCCACGGTTCCTGGTTTATGTGAAACGAAACTAGCTAGTAGGGAAATGACACGTAAGGGATGAGACATTACAATTTGCCAAATGTTCCGCTCCGATTCTTCCGGAGTATTGCATTAAAATGTTTTACCCCGAATTCAATTCTACTGACGTAAAGTGGAGCGAAACTACTTTCCAGATAACCCCAAGGTGTTCCTTAACGCATCTGCAAGAACTAGAAAGGCCATTATGGAAATTTTGTAAGCGTGAGAATTTAACTGATTATCACAAGACGTCTATACCAGGCCTTTCAAAATGTGTCTAACTTATCGTAAATATCGAACAAGTGTTGTCGTTTCATAATTTTAATTTTAATGTGACCACATTTCGTTTTGAAATCAATTGCAAATCTGCAAGGTTTTTTTAGTAAAATCTACATTTCGCGTCCAACGTGATTCATTTGAAGACTTGAAAAGGGAACAAAGGAGTAGGTACAAGGTAGTAGTAGTAGTAGTAGTAGTAGTGAGATCAAAAGCAGCAACATCAGGGGTTAATCGGAGTTTAGTTATCTTCGATTTTTCCGCGTTAGTTTTAGATGAGTCATTTCCCTTGTAAATAAGGGGGAATAGGATGAGATCCTTTCTATTGCAGCTATCGCGACCGTTGCTGAGAAACATAAACGAGAAGGCAGTAAATGCAATTTTTGGGATCATTAATTTAAGAGCTACATATTGGATTGTTTTTGTGGTGTAATGCTGACTGTTGTCTGGAGATGGCATCGTGATAGAACACGCTTGAACCGAAATTGATGAGAACAGCGTTGGCTATGGCCACATGACCGGTTAGAGAACGGACCGTTACCACCAGCGCCGCTGCCGCTGCCGCCGCCGCCGCCGCCGCGCCACCCCATCCTGCCATCTCCACAACCGTCACCCCCGATCCAGCCGTTCCTTATCCTGTGCACAAATGAAATTTACTGATCGGTTTACTGCCCCTGATAACACCTCTGCAGTAGTCTATCCTCTTTCTGTGTAGTTTAAAAAATGTTCCACCATTTCTCAGCCGTAAAACAACCTCCACAGGGTTGAGGGCAGATCCGCCATATAATAGAAAATAGCTATTCACTGTTCCGCGATATCCGCAAGCTCGCAGATAATTATTTTGCCGCTACACATGAGAAACGAAGCCTCCGGTACTAAAATCCTTCTCAAACGACCACTCATAAATCTTAAATAGTAAACTTTGATTATTTTAGAAATCCTAATTCGTGTTTTAGGTGGAAACTAACACTAAATCTTACAGATAATCGAATTTCAAAATTTCTCTAAAAATGAAAAATTATCAAACCAATCATTCAATCATTAAATTTTACAGTTAATTACATATTCATGCCTCTTCTTTGGTATTAATAAAATTACGCTTACAATATTCATATAAGGATAATATATTTTTTTATGAAAACTAAAAAGGTGAAGTGTCAAGTAACGAAATGAAAGGACATAGATGTGGCTTAAGGTACCTAACAGATTCAGCCAGGTTCATTAGCATGGGCATATTTCTGTCAGATAAAGCGAAAGGTCCGATAAAGTAAAGACTGCAAGCTAAGGAAATTAGCGGTAAGACGGTTTCATGTAATCATATAAGACGAAGGTCTCAAACATGAGAGCTTGCGTGTTCCCTGCTTGAAGCTCACGGTTTAATATCTAGCGCAGGCAACGAAATAGTTTCAGAACATTGAATGAGGTTGCTCTCGATTTAAGTGATTATAAATGACGTATTGTCATTTCAGGCACGTTTTCACCAATTCAAATTCATGATAAATAGGCTACACGTATATAATAAGCTGCAATTTTATTTTGAATACATACCTAATAACACTAAATTAAAAATAGGAATATGTACCTAACTAATAAATAGTTTCCTCTTTCGCACAGGCTTTTTTACAGAAGAAAGTCAACTTTCTGATTTTCTTCAAGTAATCATAAAATTCAAATTAGTTATTTTACCTATGTACATGAGCATGCCAGGCGCCTCTACCAATTAATATGGAAATGCAAATTGAATCGGCAATATATAGGACGTCACCACAGGAACAATCAAAACACAAAATTTTGTCTATTGTTCACACACAAAAATTACAAGGACCAAAAGGGAAATTAAGTTACCTACACACAGTTGATTTTGACCTCAATCCAAACACACTAATCGACTCAGGTCAACCAAATATAATTATTTATTAGGAAAATGTATTTATTGTAAGTATGTATTATGTAATTTGGAAAATAATTGACCTCTTTTCTGATGTAACGATATCGAATTATGTCCAGTTGGTGAGTGCGTTTGAAAGGAAATGCATCAGGCGGTATAAATTATAAAAGCAAAGCATAAGTTTCTGTTTCACGCTCATCAAGGCTAATAATTAATGACAAGAACAGTTAGTGTCCTCTGGTAATAGGAGATACATCATCACCAGTACGCGTCAATGTGGTGGACCGATGCATGCATATTCATGAGCGTATGTAGATATGTGTACACCAAACCGCAAGTAGCGTGTCCCAATCCAAAGGCGATATGGTCCCAGGTGACATTGCTGTACGGTCAAATCAATGAAGTCGTACACACGCTGATTGATGGTTTCTATTCAATTGCAGCTTTACGACGCTTCGTTTTCCGACATTACACAGTGTAGGAAAACTCAGGGAAAAACGATTATTTGAATGTCACCCTACAGACAAACATTCGACCCTAAAACTAACCGGTTCACATTTAAACTACTCACGAATTAGTTAGATAGATTTTAAAAGAGAGCAAAACAGAAATTTATTTTGAAAGAAATTTTCTCGATTCCTAGACACTGTGACTGTAACCATTTCGCTTCCGACGCCAACGAATGAAATCTGTTTCGTATGTCAATTTTAATTTACTCTTATTTACACGTATATTACCAAGCAACTCTATTTACCCTAGCAAATCTATTTTCATTTAAAAGTCATTACGTCCGCTACTCAATAAATTCAGTTTTGTAAAATGCCTAGACTTATGTATAATTAAAGGTAATATAATTATATGAACCGTTAGTCCCTACAGTAAAATTTTCTTAATTCGGTTGTAAAAGTTTCAGATACCTACCCTAAATTCGTACCCTCTCTATATCCTTTATTGAATAAACGTAATAAAAAGCCTACATCACTCAATAATAGGTCACATAAATTTTCACACATTAAGGGCTTTCACGATATATTTATCGTAATATAATATAGTGTACCTACGTAATTAAGTGATATAAAAATTCGGGTACCTATAACTTACTTTCTGTCTGTTTTAATAGCAACAACAGGATTCAAATATTTTAACGTTGACAGGTGAAATTTATGTGAGCATCTTATATATTTTTATGGGCAGTCATAAAATTTTATTATTAATTAAAGGGCAAAGAGAGAATTGGCAGCAAGTTTATAGTCGAAGGCCCTGAGACATGAAACTTTAATACTGAATAAAACTTAGACAAAGTACTTACAGTTTTTTAACTTATCTACTGACTAAAGAAACATAAGATTTGGGGAGACTCGATTTTGTGGTTATTAAAATATCTAATTTTTTATTAACTTCGAACTTTTAATTCTATGGAAGATAAACATTAACTTGATTTATAGATAGAATGTTCCGTACAGGTAGATCAGTGTTAAAAGTTTGAAATTCGACACAAAATGGAACAGTAATTGTATCACCTGAAGGCATTAGTTTTACTTTCATATGTCAAAGGTAATTAATTTCGTCCATTGATTAGGCTCATTGAATAGATTTTTTATTTGGATGTAATATCTGATAAAGGGCAGCTGTTATTCAATCTAAATATAAATATACTTTACCAAGGAGTCGTTGCTTTTATGGTTTAAAAAAGAAGAGTTGAGACGGATAGAGGAGTAATGAAGCGATATACCAGATAAGTTGTTGTTAATAGCGGCGCAAAAATTTAAGTAAAGTAGAAAAAGAAATGTGTGGGATATAATAGCGAGTGTACTCAGAAATCAAAAGCATTAAAAAGTTGACAACTGCACTTAACGCAAAATTAACAAGTAAAAAGGCTGGCATAGGGTGGGTATTGTATTCGAAATGCTCTTGTAAATCGCAACGCTTCTTTACGTCGCTAGCAAGCGCCTCTTTAACTTTACCGTTTAGTTGTTGGCGTTACTTCTCTCTCCGCCAGACGATAGGGAGGATTGCAAAAAAATCTAGCAGATTCCAGGACGTTTTAGGGATGATAACCGTTTCGGAGACAGTGGTAGTCCGTTCGTTCTTATCGCATAATGAAGAAGTGCTTCTCGAGGTTTTAAGCTCTTATATACCCCACGCCCCATGCCATAAAAATGTACTCTCTTTGCACAGATCTGAAATATCCGTCGAATTAAATGCTTGTGCATTCCCGATTCAGCGGGTCGGAAATTCCATATGCACATTTCATCGTCTCAGTCTTCAGTGTGCAATTAACGACGGTTTTTAATTGTTGCCGCGTACTTCGGGGTGAAAACGCTTCACGGGGTAAACGCTGTTGGATGCAACTCTGCATAAAGTACTTTTTATTAAAGTCAACGTTACTAAATTCCATTTCGGTTTCCAACCAACCGGATATAACTTACAAATATCCAAAAAGAAAAAAACTATCAGAATCGTTTGATATGCTACACTGTCTATTGTAATTTTCGTGTATGAATATCACTTCGATATTCGAAAAAAAAAGAATATCGCGTTTCAAAAAATTCTGCTACTCACAAAGGGCTTTTATTTTCTGTCGCGCGAATACATTCTCCATTTTTTTTTGAAAACTAACCGTTATTCTACCAACATTAATTATTTTTCTTTTTAATTGAATTTAGTTTTTCATGCATCGGTTTTCTAAATACTTTACCATTTTTCTAAGTTAAAGCATTAAAAAAAATCCATTTCTAAACTGCTTCTTTTGTGGTTTGAAAAAAGTAACATTTACTTTTAATTAACTTCTTTCGTTCGCAAAAAATATGTCCCGCAAGTTATCGACATTAGCTCACCACTGTTCATACTTCACACAATATAAATGACACTAAATTGGTAATAAATCACTCCCGGGTTTTGCCGTCTACAAATAATTAAGTGATCCTTTGAAACAAAAATCGATTTACAACTTTTATCGAAACGGAAAAGTTCTGATAATCGTTATTGTTACAAAAAGAACCGTAAAAAGCAACATATTTCTCTGTATTGTTTCCTAAGATAAATGAACCTTTTTTACAGGAAATTTAACCGACAGCACCTTACTAAATGACAATAAACATGAAAATTCTTACCTAAATGAAAATTAGCAACAATTAGCATTCCAAAAAACTTCAACGTCTTTACTAATAAACTCTACAACTGTTTCACTGTAGGAGGTTCCAGTTGTTTTGTTAACCCCGTTGCCGTTGTTCGAAAAAAAAATGTGAAAAGGAAGAGGGAAAGTGGTAGGGTAGAGGGAAGCTGGCGTCTGCTAAAGCATACTTTTATTAGGCTATCAATAAATTACAGCAACAGGCGGCTCCGACTGAGATCGGCCTATTGCTCATATCTGAACTCAAGTACCATGTTGACTTGACGGCGTAATGAAATTTGCCAAAACAGTACTACCACCTATTTACTGCTTTACGAACGAACAAAACACTGCAGGATCGCGAACCAACTTATGTCTTTGTCCTTAGGAACGAAAAATGGATTTTCAATAACTCATTCCAAGTATCTTAAACTTTATTTATATATTTTACTACATCAAACTTATTTACTCCGGTAAGACTTAAATCCATGACTATTACCAATAGTCAAACGACAGGCTATAGGAAAGCCACTCTGGCCTCTGTTGTATTTCTTCGCTCTGGTACTTGTGTGGTTTAAAATTTTCAAATGCAGTTTCGAATATGCAATCTGATTTTGGTTTGATTAATTTTCAAGGAGATAATGGTTTCCTCGCTGATTCTTTTGCTAATTCGAGGAAACCTTAACAAGTACAAAATTTCATTTTGGCTATCGATGGCGAACCAGAGCGGGAAAAGAGAATGATTCCGGAACTAAATTTTAAAACGTTTCCATGAAATATAGCCTTTACAGTTGCAGAGTAATTTTCAGTGTTCAGAAGTCAGAGGAAGTATAAAAATCGTTACGGTTCTTTTAAAAGCCATATAGTAGAAAGCACATTACTGTAATATTTTCACAAAACGAACGGAAAGCATTGATCTCTATAGCCGATTCGCCTGTCAAATGTCGGGCAAAATTCAAAATTAACACCAGCGAAAAAAGAAGAACATTAGGGTAGCCGCAATTTTCACATAGATAAATTGAAACTGAACAATACTGTAGTGCTCAAAGGTTTAATCATTTCTAATAAGTTCTCTAAGCGTTTCTGATAGATGCTAAATTATGACATTTTAATGTACAGACATAAAAATTTGGTTTTATGAAATGCGTCACATTGAAACTAATAAGATGAGAATTAATAGCGTTTTAACTTTCTTTTATTACAATTTGAACAAAAATTTTGCGCCGGTATCGCTACAGAACTTTAACTGAAGCTTGGAAGACTTCAACGAGCCTTTTGTGGATGGTTAAACTAGACATTTTCAAAAGAGCGTAGTTTCATTTGAACTAAACTAAAGTTTATAGTTAAATTAACTTCATCCAAAGGAATCTGGAAATGGAAATTTTTACGAAAATCAAATCATTAATCGTTTTACTAATGTTTACAAATTGTCACAAACAAAATACGTTTTCCTTTATTTATCTAATTTGTCGAATCGAAAACAATTACGACGAGAAAACGTGCGTGTGCTAATATTGTAAATAATACACGCCAAAGTTTGGACAAATACTGAGCGCACAAAATAGAAATAACAACACTTACCAGATAATCGTTGGTGTGATAAGAAAGTGTTCATTTTAAATAAGTGTGTGCAAGCGGCATGACTGAAAAAAAAAATTTGAATTCACGTAAGCGCGTACGTGGTTTGATAAGCACCCACTTCTCACAACCGCCACGAAATGAATGTGTTACGACGCTAGACGTCGCCGTCGGTTATAGCCCACAGTAGGGCTAGAGTAGAGTTGGTCGCGTGCTAAAAGCACCAAGCGTGCGCCATCCTGTCCCTTCAACCCGCCTCCTGTTGCTTGTAGTAAGCCTGCAAGGAAATTCTCCGATTGCAAATATAGACAACGAACGCACCGAAACCGCCCTGCGAGAGTTAGGTATTTGCTCTTTGGTACTTCTCAAGAGCGCTGAAGGTACTATAAAGGGTGGTGTACCGATTTTTCGGCACTTGTGGCTTGAACATCAACAATGCGAGGTGTACGTGGATGTGGATGTGGATGTTGAAAAAAAGGAAAACCCACGTAGCCCATGGCAAAGCCAAAAGTAACCAACTATAAACTCTGTAGCTTTGTGGTCTGTAGCAAAACTTTATCTGAGTACTCAATGTTCTATGTCGAATACACATAACCCTGGCGTACATTTTGTGCTCTGCGTTCCGAATCGCTAAATCCACAACTTCTGTGAGGGCTTTGTTTCAAAGGATTTAGTCTCGTAGTTTTACTAAATATTCTGATCAAAATGAAAAACAACACACCAGAGAACTCGTACACATTAAGACCCCACAACCCCTATAACAGCTTGCGTACCAAAAATACTCATCAAGCACAAGAGAGATGAGCCATTATTCAATTATACTCATGTTGTATTTAGTTATGTGTAATTCTACAAACGGCACTTTGCAGTTAATGTTGTCATGCGCGAACCTTACTGTCCAAGAACATCTCTTCTGATGAGTGAACAGCAGATTAGCTCTATGGATTAGTTGCTGTAGTTTCAGTTATGTAATACCTTACTGTTCCGTTCGAATTTTGAAATTCTAAAATAAAGATATTATTCCAGATTATTTCTTGTTTTCTGTAGCTTATCTTAATAGAGGCTGATTTTGATTGGTTTCCATTACTTTCGTAATATATGAGAATTGTATGACTTTAAAATACAATAAATAAGGGTTAGAGGCCAACTGCTGAACCATCCCGTTGCGAAACTAATATCACAGATTTAAAAACAGGTCAGATTTAAATTTACGACATAATGCTGTCATAAAGCTTTTCCCTCAAAAAAAAAAAATATATAACTTTTCGGGATAAAATTTATTCCGAGATCGCATAAAAATGATTCAAGTCGTACTGATTAAACGACAATAAACTTCGAATTTCTAGAATTAATAATCGCACTTAATTCAGGTTAAAATATTAAAGATGTTTTTCAAAACAGAGCTGTTGCCGACTAAAAAAAGCCTTAAGGTAACTTTCGAAACTTTCTTCTTGGTTAAATTTGTCCGAAGTTAAAGAAAAGCAAATGGGACAACATTGGCGAGACTGCTTAATAAAAAGTTGGAAGTTCCAGAAGCGTTTTTACTTTGACGTGCACAAAATTAAGTTAAAAATTTTCACTGCAAGTCGTTTCACACATTTCTTCGCAAGATTAACTACACTCCCTATCGCCATGGACATTTTGATAAACGTCACCCTACTCTTGGTTTTATACCAAAATAAACTGCGGTCAACAAACATTAATAAGATGCACTACAAAACATCCCTTTATAAAATTGCTTTCTTTAGAAATTTGCGATAGATACATTTTTTTTTTTAAGTTGAATCAAAGTATCTCATTTACTTGTCTCTGCTTTTTCTTATCGACTTCTTTGTTGATTTCTAAAACGTTTTTTATCCACAGAATTTTTATCACTTCTCTATTGTCGAATTGAAAAGATCTTTTGATAAAAAGGGAAAATTCGTTGTGAACTACATTAACGTTTATTTAGATATTTGAAATGTTGCCTCAAGCAAAAATAAAGGGTGATATTAAAATCAAATTAAATTTTCATCCAAGTGTGTAGACACACATTTATCTGTAACGTTATTCTTCAAAGCAACCAGCAGCTTGATAAATTCAATTCGAATCATTCGAGTCAATAAGCCTGCAAGCACATTCTTTCAACAAGAAATTTTTGAGAGATCGAAATTCAACGCGGCGGACCATGTAAGCATATGAATGTATGCATACAAAACGGACTGACTGATTTTGCGCTATTCTACACCCACACGCAAATCATTATCACTAACTTTCACTTGACGGCACTGATATTTTTGAATTCCATTCAAAATCAATAACCGCTATTTGCAAATCTTTTCAAACACAAATACTTCACCCATCTCACATGACATGTTTGCATTTCTTCTCACAATACCTCTGCTCTACAGATACTCAAAAAGTCAGAACTAAAAAATTTAAATTATGTTCTTTTGGAACTAATTTGTTTTTAATTTATATAATCTGAATATTGGTTTTTGATAATCATTAAGGTGTTTCAAAAGAAATAAAATTTGTGTAATTTAACATAAAAAATAGTGAGTGTCAATTGGAAAGAACTAATTAAACGTTTAAGCACTATGTAATTCCATGTCTTGTCTTCGTTAATTCCTGACACTTTCTTTACAAGCTGTTCCAATAAAACGTTCAAGTTTAAGAAGGGCATTTATCTTTAATTACTTTTCCACTTTTTAAACACAAATACGCATTAGTTCCAAACACTGACACCATTTTCACTGCCCACAGCTTGTTAACAAATGTTTCTTATATGTATACAAAAAAAAACGTTAACTACAAAAATTTCTTTATGGTATATTTTTGCGTAACATCTCAAATTTTTGTAAATATTAATCAATATTTATTCGATATGTTAAAAAAAATTAGTTGTTACTTCCGCGACCAGAATATGAAAAGGCCCTGTAATTATTAGGCTTAGAAGAGGTATTGAAATAAATCACGTACGCCTCACCCCGAATCTAAATTTTATAAAGCAATAAATTAAAGCCAGGCATAAATTAAATCTGTATCGAATTACTAATTTCAGCTCACGTAAACTCTATGCAAAGGGTCAATTTCAATTTCACATTCAAATAATTTGGGAACTAATCGAGACTCGAAAGTTTTTGTTTAAACATAAACCCTGCACAAACAAAGACGAAACCGATTTTATTGTAAAGGAGTAAGTTAATAATAAGGTCTGTAAACACACATTTAAAAAAAGTGCAGCTCCAAAATTAGCCAAGTCGATAAATGGATAACGTTTATCCTGAAAATTTCCGAGGGTCCATTTTTTGTAATGGGTACGTTACCATATTCGGTGGTATGTAATGTAAACTGAATCTCCTCAACAAATATTGACTGGCAAAAGTACGTACAAGTTAATATGCATAGGTAAATCTTGGTCAGCATATCGATGCTGCCCATGGTTTTACCAACGTCATCAATCATCCAAGAACATCCTCTACTATGCCAACCACTTGTCATGTGGAACTAACGCTGGTAATGACATCGACCAGCTTAATTAGACCAATCCCTGCTTCATTAAACACAAATAAAAGAAAGACTGCTCATCAGGTATTTTTATACTTTAATTTCATCTTTTCATTAATCAATAGATGTATATGTTAATCAATTTTAAAACGTACTTAAAAAGTACAACTTTAACAGAGGTTTTATTTTTAGTTAGTACCTATATATAAGTGATTTTCTATATAATTTTAGTTTAGTTATTCTTCCACCTGAAGAAGCCACAGTGTGGCGAAGTGGTCATTGTGGTCAATAAATCATTTTTGTAACTTAAAACTTTGTGTTGTATATGTATTTGTGTACTACATATTGCATCAAATAAAAAAAAAAGCTTTTACCCATATCTTTCTCCCCTATCACTTGTGATAAGGCAAGTTGAAAAGCGAACTGGAACTTTAATGTCGGATTTTTCCGATGTGGTTTTTGTGATCAAAATTTTTTCATTTCCGATTCTTTTCAAGAGTATCGGAAATGTAAGTCCACTTCACCGTTACAAGAAGAACGTCTTTTTTTATTAAACTGGGTTCTTAACAAAAATTCAAAGATTGCTGTAGTTCCCAAAAGTAAACAACCAAATTTGAAGATACATAAGTACCTACTCAAAAAGAATTGGATAATTTTTTTAAGCTCTAAAAATTGAGACCTTATAAAACGCTTAATTTTTTTTTACTAAATACTACTTATAATAACGATACCTCAAAGGCTCAAATTGGAACGGGGTGAAAAAATTGGTTCTGATATTTCGAATCTGCGTTAGGGTTAATATCTAAAAATACCTTTAGGAATCTTTACCTAATACCTATAAAATTAAAACCAATCTAAAGGTTCTGGTTTGAGGAACACTTTTGGCATAATCGTAAAACGAGAAAAAAAAAATTATCATTTTCTGGTAAGTCGTTAAATTACGTAATTTGTAGAGAAAAAGAAAAATGACTTGTCACCGAATGTAAAAAAATGTTCTTTGTTTTAATTGCTTTGTTGTGAAAACACCTGCTTGTCGTTTTCGGTAATGAATAGAAGACCAAGCATTTAACTAGTCCATTGAGTTGTCAAAATTCTCAAAGGATGAATGAGAAAATTCGTTCCTTTGTCAGTTCGGAAGTTCAAATTGTAGTTTTGCCTAATAATAATTCATGCACAACTGTCAACGAATACAAATGCACACATTTAGTGCATATACATCATGCATATGTTTGTATTGAAGGATAGAAAAGCTTTATTTACTTCAGCGATATTACTAGTGCATCAAGCTACTTTAGATAAGATTGTAAACGAGAAAATGTAAGAAGTTAAGAATTTGCCCGAGTACCTATAGTCTCTATCTTTTAAGTTAGAAGGGTCCTCGACTAAATTCTAAACAAGTTGTTATTTACGTGTAGCTTCAGCTCTTTTCCTACAATATCTGTGTTCGATTTATTCCATCGTGAAAAATTCCCCAACTACATATGACACGAATTGAATTTTCCGGAGGTAAAAACTTCTTTTAACTTAATTCTGTTTTCACATTCTGCCCCTAGATTTTGATTTAGTGTCTTATTCAGCCTGAAAGTCGTGACTGCAATGCCCATCTCCTACAAGCGCATTCACTGCTACGTAATTTTCAATCCTTATCACGGATTCTATTCTCAACTACACGTATTTCCAGCGTACCGATACCTACCCTTGTTTGACGATTTATTGTTTTATTTTACGTCTCAATTGAAAAAATCTATCGTCCTGTATTTTATATCATCCAACGATTGGATACAATATTTTATAAATTTATTTCTACAGAAAAATATCATAAACCTACCCCAACCCTAAATACCTCGTCTTAACTTTTCGATACCCAATCTATCTAAATTAGGGTATTTATAAATAAAAAAGCATTTTATATTCCTGATAGATCTCAGATCTGTAGTATTAATAATCGAGAAGTAAAATTGATAATGTGAAAGCGTTAAGGGTGCTTTAATTAATCTCTTCGGCTATAAAAATAAAAAACACGATTAAACAACAAGTTTTAACGCAAGGCCAGAGTGAGAAGTTTGGTGTTATAACGAGTTATTAAATGGATCAACCAAAGTTGAGTTTCATCTTTATCAAATCAATAATCCGGGCTTTGCACTTCCACCTGATCTGTTGTTTTAAAACATTACACGAACTAATTGTAATTTCAATTAAGACTGGTAAGACTTGACCTCGAGTGGAATAAATATTTTTTGTGTGTTGTACCTATACGTACAATTTCAGAAACTGTTAATTCTTTAGTAACAGTAAACTGTATTCCTATTCCATTGACTAAGTTTTATCCAACGAGCCGTACATTTAAATCTATTTCTTGTTCCACCTCTACAATATTTTACATTCCAAACGCAGTGAACAATAGAAACGGCAGATAAATTCGTAGCAATTTCATTGTGCAACCATCTGATTCTCCATTACTGTTAAAGTACAGAACCAATAACTCTCGTGTTATTAATAGCGGTTCTGGAAAGCTATCGCATCAGTTACGGAAAACGACGTTTCAGATCAGTATTTTCCAACAACTATCAACTTTATAACTAAATTTTAATAAATCAATAACTAAATTACCCGTAGGAATATGTGACTGATTTGCGCGACATATGACACACTTGGGTATGGCAAACTCCAACCAACTTCTGTCGCGATGTGAGATGTGATGGTTAATAGATGGCGCCTTCCAAATTTTTTGTGCAATCATTCGGTAAAAAAGTTATTCTGTAAACGCACTATGTAGAAACGAATAGTTTTTTGCAATGAGTTCGTTTAAAAACTAATAAAAAACGAACAAATGTGGATTAAAAAATTATCCCAATTTATTTTTCGTTTCAAAATTACTGAAACTATTTCTAAGAAAGTTGAAAAATGGCTAATCTGTTCTAGAGAAAACCATATGTGAAATGGTAGGTAGTTTAAAGAGTTGTGAATATAAGGTCTTTTTCAGTGAATTGAAAAACTTAAATTGGTGGACCGTATAATAGAGGTAAATGTAGTTGATGTATAAACCTTTCGGGAATCGTTCAGAGAAGCATGTCGTCAAAATCAAGTGGAAAAACAGCTACTATTTCTCAAAGTCTGCCGCTCTATCCAATTAAAAGAGGGCAAAAGGTAGAGCCAGGGTTTTTCGTAAATAAAGCGTGACTAGAATAACCTAGAGAAAACAAATTTATTTTTTATCTTCGTTAGAGAGCTTATACAGCGAACTAAGGGAGCAATTACAGCTGCACTTCTCTTAGTTAATTAAGACTTTATTGCGCCCTCTTTAAGCATATGGACTTCGATTAAATTTAACTACAATAATTACACCAACTACTGCAGCAATTAAATACGGTCCAAATAAAGAAGAGTAATACATTAAAACTCGGCACAGTTATTGCTATTCTTAAGGGAAAAATCTGGTGTATACCGGGTGTCGATTTTCATTAAGTTTAATAATGTACGTACGTTTGTTTTTGTGTGTTTCTTTATCTTGTTGTGGTGATAACTGCCAACTGGTGCGTTTCTTTATTCACCCTAGGATTTGCGGACAGATACATTAATGGACAAAAGCAAAAGTTACAGAATCGCTTTACTTCTCGCAAACTAACAAAACTTGGAAGAAAAAGAACTCCTTCTTTTCTTGCTCGAATAAACAAGCAATTAAGAACCAGGGACTTTGACAAGAATGGCTTGTCAGAAGCACATTGCTTTGGCAACGACGGCTGAAAGGTCCTGAAATAACTACCAACTTTAAGCTTTTAACGATATGGACACCACAACAATCGTTCATTGTAAAATTTATCGAACACGTAAGCCTTCTTATTCATTGTCTCAAACATTTATTGCTTTATCGTTTCAACATTATCGAAAATCTATAGAAGCATTCAATTTATCACAGACAAATTTCGATTCATTTTTCTCAACTAATAGAATGACGTTATAAATATTTCACTTTCCTAAAAATTAAAAAAATAGAAATGCACCTGCGGTCGTATTGAAATTAGAAATTAGTGATTTATTTGTTGATGACTCTCTTAATTATGGAGAATTTTGTTTCAAAGTGTACGACAAGATCCTTTTCATGTAGTATCTATCAATTACCGGTTTAATATCGATCTTTCCAGCGCATTAATTGCCGGTAAATGTGAAAGTACGTCAACAACATGCTTGAAGCGTGTTCAAGTTTTGTCGATTAAGGAGGAAATTCATGGTTTCTGCCTGCTATTCACGGTCAAATGAAGTTTGTCAGATTATTATTTAATGACCCCAGATCTCCATCCTTCTTCCAACCTGCTAACCGTCATTGATTGGGACTCTAAAGTACTAACAACTCGAAGAGTGTAACCCACCCTAAAGTTTCACACGATTCAGTTCAACAAATTTAACAGATATCCAAGTTACTATCTCACACTTGAAACATTTTTCAACATTTTTCTTAATTTATCTAGGAAATTTGAATTACTCACCCAAGCCCATGCATTCGCCATATTTTTGACATTGTTCTGTAGATAGTTTGCAACCAACCATCGAAAAGTTTCTGGTTTATTTGCTTGGTAGTCGGAAGTATTCTCCTATAAAGAAAATATAATAAAAAAATAACGTCAATGAGGAAAACATTAAATCGTACTGTTGTATACGTTTCGTCTTCAACTGTTATACTTTTAGGCAGCAAATCATATTTGTTATCAATCTCTACGCTGGTTACAAAGAGAATGATAATAGGAAGAACCAAATATGAAAAAAACACTTTCATTTCAAAAAGGCATTGGCAAAACTGCGTTTCAACGAACAATGCTCGGGTTTTATTAGGTACATTTGCTGAAGTTGAAACGTTAGCATGTCTTTGTTGTTAGATAATTATAGTTTTGCAAACAGTAGTTGCTTCTTTTCCTTTTAAATTACATGAGACATATTTTCTATTCTAGCGTAGTAATCAATGACTTTCTACGATTGCACATGTACCAAATGATCACTATTTAAATAACAATAAAATCGAACGTTTGCTTTCTGTTATGTTCATCCGTATGTATGGATGGATGAGCGTTAGCACGAATAATTACAATGTTTCACATTTAGTTTGAATGTTACTTCCTATCTATAGCATTCAAGAATTTGACTGAGATAAAACTGGAGAATATTTCGGATAATCTTGGTGCAACGAATGTTAGTACAGTGGGGCATTCGGTAGTTTTGGAATTCCTTTCGATGTAACTTGAGGCATAGTTCCTAAATACCACCCGGTGCGGAATGTCATATAGCGCCGAAGTATACGAAGACTTGAACATGTGCAGACATTTCGGTTGCTTTCCTAAAACAACTTTATCTACTTAATTCCTAAAGTCAATTATCGAGAAAATTGCAATGACAGCGTTATTGGCTACAAGTAGAGGTGTGTAAATATTCGAGTAATTCGCTAGGAATTGAAACTTCGAAGAAAAAGAGGAGTAGGATGGCGAAATCCTTCTGAGACGCAAAGGACTAGTTGAAACTATATCAGTCAGTGGCAGAAACTGAGACATTGATTGGGATGCTATTGTTCGAATTAAATTAAAAATATGTGTTTTAGTTTTGTGAAAAATAACAGGATTTGTTCAGAATAGAAAAAAAAATATTTCTTTTTGGAATTGTTGTTAATATAAGGAATCAAACATTTCGTTGAAATTACAATTTTACAAAAATAATAAGTTTGAATTGAAAACGATTGGAAAACTTTTCGGCGAACTCTCAAATAAGCCACTATTTGCGTAGGTACATTTGCTACAAAAAAGCGATATTTACTAATTTACCTAACAGATATTTTATCCTTTGATTATTTTTTAGTAGATACCTATCTAATGCTTGGACGAGAATGAAATTGAATGTAGGATAATTAATATTCGCGTTATTTTAAACATTTCATTTACCATCGATGTTATTTGATATTTCATTTTGATGAGACACAGGCGGCAATTTCAAACTAATCTATCACATGTTTTTGTGAAATATATTGACGTATGACATGTACCTTTTCATCTAAATTATTAACCAGGAGGATAAACGACATTACAATATACAAACCTAAACGTACACAAATATTTTACATTGACATAAAGCATATACATATATTAATTAAAATATGTACATAGTGAAGTAATTATTAAAAAAAGTGGTAGGTATTTTTATTATATGTAAATAGCAGACATTGTAATTAAACAAATTGTAAATTGAAGTACCTGATGAATGAATCATGATGAATATAGCAAATAGTTTTAAATTATAACGACCCCTTTTATGAAAAATTAACGAACTTTGAATTAAATTGCATTTTTTTTTTCAAATCAAAGCAGTAATATTTGTGTTCCCTATTTGACGTATCGTTAAATAAAAAGACTTAAGTGAAAAATCTTTTGACCAAACATTTTCACTTGCCATTTTTCCTCTGGCAGCAGTTGAATTTCACACCACTGAAAATGTATGCCCTCTAACAAGTTACAGCAAACTCGAAGGGAAAATCAATACAATCCTCAATCAGGATCTGTTAGTTATCCTCAATGCGAGAAGAAGTTCTTCGCTCAGAGATGGCACAAGGATTCAGCCTGATCAATAAATTAATTTTCTAAACGAAAACGGAATCTACAAATCCTGATATTCCTGTAAAACTGAAGTGAAATGATGGTTTCATTTTCCTTTACAAAGCAGATAACTGTAAACATTTAGTTAGAATCTTTCCCGATCATTCCTTAATTTTTCTTTTCTAATTCAAAAATAATAATAATTATTAAATAAATATACAAGTGTAATTAGAGCAATTTAATGTATTTTTTCATTATCCAATTGAAGAATGTTTTAAGACTGTTGCAAGTTTAAGCAAAATTTGAATTTAGGTGAGATATGATTGGGTATTAAAATAAAATAAAAATAGTTTCTAAAGTCTGAAGAAGGTGACAAAGTTGAGTTTAAAACGTTGGCAAATTATTGGTCTTGCCTTCTGTAAGGGTGTCTATGTAAGGTAAATTTAATCAAAAAGGAAGTTGATAAAAAGTGAGATGTGAGATAAAGTGGCGTAATCATTCACATGAGGTTCAACATAGTTATCGCTGGTCGGAAGGTTGGTTCGTTGGTTTGGTGTCAGTGAGGAGTTTGTGGTCTCGACTGGAACAATATAACGGCAAACTCACAGTCCATCAGAGCTATTGCCCGCTAGGGAAATTCAACATTCATGATGTGATTCGCGCTAGTTGCCGACATCAATAAGTAAATGGAGGCAGCAGGGCCGCGTTGGGCCTTCAATGTAATCACTCTCAGCCAGCGATATGTACAAATGCCCACTGGAATCTGCTTGATGCCATCCACCACCTTTTCACCTAATATCGCTTTACACGAATCATATTCTACATCTACACTTATCACACACTTTCCATTTATTGAATTCAAGCTCCCAGCTTCACTAATATTTTTGTACTTCGATAATATTTGTTATTTTACGAAACTAGCTCAAGTAAACTTTGAGCAATTTGGATGTAATAATTGGTAGGTAGCTAATTCCTTAAGGATTTCGTTGTACATAATTCGGAAAACTCCACGAATAAAATAAATAATATGTACCAATCGATAAAGCTTGCATTCGTTTTTTCAGATAACTAATGATAAAACTGTTGATTTCTATACCCGATAATGAAGTTTCCTGTGTATGTTTTCTGATACTTATGAAATATTGAATGTGATTCAACTGTATCGTGTGCTACTTGGAATAAATCAGGTTTTGTGTTTATTTTTTATTTATATTTTTCGGAAAATCCTTCTAAATATTTAAGTAGATTTAGATAGCAGTTAAAACTAGAAGAAGCCGTAGAGGAGTTGGCTTTTGCTAGAAATGTGTAAATCAAAGGGAGAGAGCCCAACTTCGCCATATAACTACGATGGTCGTGACGCCGTAAAATAAATCTGCCAAACACATGCGCCGGTCAGAGATTGTACCCCAAAATTATGCAGTCCACACCTCACTCAACCACATTTATAAATTGTCTCTTCTCCATTTGGTACTACGTATTTCATAAAAAAAAAAAATTAACCCACTTTACAATTTACTGCATTTTACAGAGTTCACCGAAATTAGAGCACTTAAATTAACTTTCAATCCTTGCCATCTGTCGCCTCTTCAACCCAACCGCCCCATCCTTAAAAAAACAAAATTATACTGAAATAATGAAGTTCTGCATGAAAGTGAGACGGCAAAATAAAGTTTAGTTAAATAATACAAGAAAAAAGAAACAGAAAATAAGGTAATTATAGACGTAAGACTTTGGGGAACGATAACAGTTTATCATCTTCATTTTCACCCAGTATTCTACGTCTGTTCCTTGATGTTTAAACCTCCCCTAACACCCACGGGTCCTCTACATTTCGCTGTGTCGACTTCATTTGTTTGTCATTTTCTTTTTCTTACATCAGATGTTTTATGTAGGTATATATAAATCATAAAGCTAAAAGAATAAGAACTTGCAGGAAAGTTCTAAAGTAAAAATATAATTAAATAAAATATATAGCACAAAATAAGGCACTAAGTATATAGTCTTAATACTTGCTCTAGATTGGAATGAATGGAATTAAAAAGGTGTTTAAAAGTATCTAAGTGTTAACAGAGAAAAAACATATAGTCAGTCTTAATAACATTGAAGAGACATACGATATGTGAATTTACGAGTATGGTTTTAGTGTAATGGAGTTTTCATGCTTTAACTCAGTTTTATGTTGTCGTGCTCCGTATAATGAGTTGAAAGCGCTTTCTACGACATCTCAACCGTTGCATATTAATGTTGTTACAAATCGTAATACTCCACACTTACCATAATGAGCCTAAAACTTCAAACTGTTTTTAAAAAACTTTTGATTCTCTAATTTTTCAAGCTCTCTTGAACTATGAAGAGGGTGGAATCAGAAGAGCCCAGCTCCGAGTTCACCCGGGTGGTGATGGGCCTAGCGATATTTTCACTTTAATATCGCTACTTACTAAAAAATTTTTTACAGCATCTTTAAAATATCAGCTCAATACTGCAAGTCAACCACAACGATAACAAATACAGATTTGTAAAGCAAAACTAAATGTCAACTGATAACATTCATTAGTATTACGAGAAGACTTGCGTTTGCAGAGTTCAAGAATTCCAATAGAATGCCAAAGAACGTGATAGACGAAACTGGAAATTGAGGAGGAACAATCCAAACTTGCAGGAGAAAAGAAAGTAATTTGAATTCTAAGTATAATGGAATAAATTTAAGCCACACCTGTTTAAAAAACATAAAAGAGAAAAATTAAAACTGTCGCGTCAGATAAAGAGACGACCAAGAAAATTTTCAGTTCCGGAGGCTTCGTATTGTTACACTTATTTCGAAAGTTTTTCTTTTTTTTTTTGTTTTAATCAAATAGTAATCAAACGTATATTATGAAGAAGTAACGTGTTAAATCAAAATCGGAGTGTGAATCACATATTGCAACAAACATACAGTAAATATTTGCTTTAATAATTCCTGTTAGGCTTCGCTGTTATGTGGATTGATATTTGTAAACAATCCGTTTTCAAATTGGCCCACCTCTGGTTAGTTAGCAATTGAAATAGAACAAATACGCATGTGGATTAATGAACTGCACGATTAATAAAGCACTTGTGCCTATGGACCACATTAGGTCAATAATTGAAACATCGTATGAGATGGGCAATTAGTAGTATACCTACTAAATCGACTAAGTGGATAATAAGGGATTACTTAATAAACAGTTAATCCTAGCTGCAATTATATCTTAATCAATAAAGAATTATTATCAAACACCAATAAATCCAAATAATAAATCTGGCTCATAAAGTAACATCACTCTAAAGTTGTTTATTTTCTATTTTAGATCGGTCAAATGAACAAATTAGTGTTGTTACTAATGTAATTATTAAATAATGAATAGTTGTAAAAAAGCTCTTTAAAACGTAATAATCGTCCTTAAGGATGAAGTCATGTTGAAGCAAGGGTTGCTTAGCTGATAGTTCATCGTACTGCTGCTTTCCACTTAAAAGTAAATTAGCACTCGTGCTCACAAGTCATCTACTTGAAACAGTAATTATTTTAACGCGTAAATTTATTGATGAACCGACGCAATTAGATTTAATATTCTTTAAATTCAAAAAATGTACTTAATCAAAAAAAAAACCAGGTTAAATAAATTGTTTATGTCGTTGAGATGAACCGTATTGCAATGATTACTTAAAGAGAAGGGACTCAAGTAGGAAAACTGCCTTTTCCGGCTATCATTAACTTCAATTGGCAAACTTTTGATTTATGTGCCTAGAGATGCAAATATCTACGTAGACGTTGGGTATAAATAGAACTCACTTAAATTATAAACTAAGTAATGCACTTATTCTGTTATGGCAATAAATAAAAAAATTATAAACGTTTAAAACGTTTTAAATTATTTAATTTGTCATTATACTTGAATATGATTACGAAGTTTGTAATAGGAATTGAAAAGGCATTTGTAAGATGCAGCACGTATTTCGAAGGAATTAGAGAATTTAATTCCTTAAGATATCAGAAAATAGCAGTTGAATTTATAGAATACTAGCGACCCGCCTCGGCCTTGCACGGGTGCAATGCTGATACTAAATAAAGATATAAAGATATACAACGTTCACAGCTTTTTTGTCATTAGACAATACAAACATGTTTCCTTTAGAGGTTACTCTTGAAAGAGCGACATATAATTGGCCATGTGAAAAACACTCAACGCTCAAATCTAAGCCTGCAACGTTGAAAGTTTGGCCCTGCGATTTATTTACGACCTTACATTAAAAACCTCTAAAATTATCAGTGTTTCTCTACCATATTATGCATGTATTATACATACAAACCTTTCTCTTGAATCACTCTATCTATTAAAGAAAAAACCGCATCAAAATCCGTTACGTAGTTTTAAAGATCTAAGCATACATAGGGACAGACAGACAGCGGGAAGCGACTTTGCTTTATACTATGTAGTGATGCTAATGCAATTATAGACGTGTTTATTATAAACAATAATAAAAATATTCGCATTAATACGATTATTAAGTATATGTATACCACATATAAAAACTACAAATTTGTTTGCAGTATATAATATGTATAATGTGCAGGTACTATCAGGATTTCTCCTATTATACGTGTGTAGACTTTTTCTTCGCCCTGTATGTCGGAGGTACCGTTTGAAGAAACATCAGGTAGTCAATAATAATGTTAAAGAAAGTAGAAGTGAAGAAGGAAGTTTTGAAAAGGCAATTTCTTTGGAAGAAGTGTCAGTTAGGGGTTAAACGGTGGTGTATAGAAGTAGGAGTGGAGGACTTGGGAGTTCTTATCACCTGATTAATACTCGCTTTGACACTCAGCATGCGAGTGGCGGAAGAAATGTCTTAACCGCAATTACTGACTATTCATAAGGTGACGAGTTGTAAGGCCAAGAAGAGAAGAGACTATCGCATGCGCTTGCTATCAAAATTCCGTTCTCTTGTTGAATTCGACACACTCCACCAGCCTCCGGATTTATCAACATCAGTTCATAAGGTTGCGCGCGCTTTCATTCAGAAACTTTTATCACGACCGTTTTCTCTGGTGTGCCAATCATTCTCCGACGCGCGAACCATTTAAACCTAGTAGTCAACTACTAGATTCAGTTTGCCGAAAAGAGATTTTGTCCGTCGCGTACGCTAAAAAGTTCTCTCTAAAAAAAAAAAAAAAACACTCAGCCGATGCCGAGGCGTCTTTTCAACCATAAACTAATATCGCGTAAGTGATATTATTTACTTGCTTAACTTTTGCATGTCGCCAATTACTAAATAAAACTTTTTTCGCCGGCAGCATTAGCTAACTTGAAAAAAAAATTCATGCAACGTTGTTGTTCGCTATTTAATACCTACTTACAGCTTAATACCTTTCAAAGATAAATAGTTTCGCTTAACTTTAACACTTTGCAAAGTGAGTTAGTTGAGTTACTTTGAGATTATATACCGAACAAATTTTCTACATCACTTACTCAAACAAATTGTTAAAATATTTTAAAGAAACGACAACTTTTGTGATATTTTTATTGATTGGATTCAACTTCTATAAATACAGTATTTTTTAGTAGTATAAAAAAAGATGATCGTCTCGCATTTGTTTCGTAAAAAATATGTATTCAGGATAATCCATACACAAGACTGTTTAAGTAAAAATTCGTGGCACAGTCTAATGGATAATTTCCTCTTAAGAGGATGCTTAAGTGTATTTGCTAGGCATTGAAGTAAAAAAGAAGTTTAAAAAATATTGCAGAAAACAGCACTATATGCCACAAAAATTGTTGTCGTGAATACAATTAGAAACATTTATTATTAATTATAAATCAGTGTACATACTTTAAGTTTATATTGAACTTTATTTAAAGACTGTTTAAGTATGTAATTTATCAAATTAAACTAAAAAAATCTTGTGTTTATCTCCTAAATTTGCATATATTACATATGTGCATCAATTGATGAGTTTAAAGGTAAACTTATACCATAACAGGGTAACTTTACTCAACGGTTGATTTGAAAACTGATTTGCATCAAACAGCTACGACTCGCCATACTCTGAAAACTTGTAGTTTAGTTTAACTTCTAACCTCGAAGGTAAGTTAATCGCTATCGGTTACAATACAAGTACTAACTTATACAACATTTTACGAAACCACAGTATATTTTATTTAAAATCGTCATTGCTTTTGATCTGACTTTGTGTGAATAAAATTTTAAGTATCACCACTGTATCTTCTGAAGAAGAGATAAAGTAGCGAAACAATTGTTAAGAACAATAAAAAACGTAAAGTTGATGAAGACCAAAGAATCTAATTTTAGTATGCCCACGTGTTTTAATATCTGTAGAACTTTATGTTTTGTTTATGTAACTCCAAATTTATAAATAATTGGAACTCTTATTGTAAACGGATAATATGAAAATAATTATTTTCGGATGTCCGGGGTTGTCGGTTAATTTTGTAGATCTCTGCGAGAGATGACCCTGTTTTTCTATTCGAAGGCTTACGAAAGAATCCGTTTAATCTCGTTACAATAGTGTCTCAGCAGGTAACGTATATTGGAAGGTGGAGGCTGAAAGAATATCGGGCATTTAATTTCCCAAAACGGTTTTTCTGGATAAAACCTTTTGCTGAAGCAATCGCATATTAATAAATAATGAAAATGGAAATTGTCGATAGCCCTGGGAGAAGACAAGAAACGAAACTTATAACCTTTTTTAAATATAAATAACTGAGAAATTTATTGGCCTCCAAAGAGGAAATAAATACGTCGTTTTGGTACGTCCCTGAACGTGAAATTAGCTGTTAAAAAAAGCGTGCAACAAAGGGATTCTTTGTATAAAAACCATAAATATGAAAAGTACGCGAATGATGAAGTATAAGAATGTAAATTGGGCATATACATATACATTTAAAAAGGAACACTTCCAAGAAAGCAGTTTATTGTTCTTTTTTGAGAGCAGGCAAATTTCTTTTGAAAGATCCATCAAAGTTTAACAGTGTGTAATATATATAATGCTAATGCTAACGCCTATGTACAATTTCTGATATTCCAAAATCCTTGAAACTTTAAAATCCATCATTAAAATGATTAAATTGGACTAGTAAGTAGTATAGTACCTACAAGAATCTGATACCTAAGTAGGTAATTTGATGCTGTTGAAGGTGTTAGCTCTTAGGTTAGTTGTTTCACTACTAGCTAACTTTCTGGAGCATCTACGTCTTATCCGGATTTGCATTTCGACGTCCAAATCCCTTTAATTCTGACATTTATGATTTTGTACAAAAAATATTTAATTGAAACTAGAACAATTATTTACCTAAAACGAAAACTAACTTAATAATTTCACGAAATTGAAAAATTCAATTTCCCATTCCTTTGTATCCACGAATAATGTGGGTATAATAATAACGTCCTTTCTACAAAGCAAATATTTGCTAGAAGGTTATTCGTTTCAGCTTCTACCTTATAATTTACAGAGAAACAAGAAGAATTGTTATTGCGATTCTATAACAGTCAGCAGACACAGAAAGGGATGCCCTTTCAAAACGTTGTCATGTTTGAGTACCAAATAGTTAGTTTTGTCGTGCACGGACTTTTAATTTATACCTATCAACGAAATCGCAATATCGGCTTGATGGATTTCGTGCCTGTATTTCTCAAAGATCTTAAAAATAATTAATCAAAAATCTGCCAAATCAGAAAACACTGTGACACCAGTTACTTTGTATATCAAAAAGAAATGACGGTGGGTAAGAAAAATAAAAGTGTACGTGAATACTGTTTTTTAGTATAATATGAACGGAATTGATACGGTCAACGAGACATATTGAAACTCACTGGAATTGTGGAAATTATTTGCAACAACCTTTGACACTTGTGTTACATACAATCAAAAAATTATGCTCAACGAATTCAATTACACTAGTTAACTTTTGCTTTTCTTTGGCTCTCGTGTGTTACACACAATTAAGATATAGTGTACAAAATATTTAATTTTACAAAGAACTCGTTAATTTCAAGGCTTTGATGACCAATAATAATGCATCATTATTTGAACAAATAATGTTCTGTGATCAAACCCGTATGCGATTACACTGTTTAAAAAATTGGCCTAACTAACCTGTTCAATATTCGTTGTTTAAACAATACAAAAGTAACGCAAATTCAAAACTTTGGCGATGGAGTTAGTTATCTGAGTGGGTATAATAGGTACCCATAGATCGCTCATATCGTGGATAAGCGCTTCCTAAGCCATAAACTGAATTTTGATGCAAAGTAAGCTTTTTACAAAGATAGTGCAGGTAATACCTACTCTTTTACTTCCGGAATCCTGTCAATTTTGCTATAAACGAACTTTGTCATCGTTTCACATAAACTCCCGACCAATACATATAAATATACGTAGGTACTTCAGAACCAAAAAAAATTCGAACGCTGAATGGGAGAAAATTATTTTATAAACGAACAAAGAGAAAACCACTTCTTTCCTTGCAAACACACGTGTTTACATTTCAGTTTGTAATATATACACATACATATAAACGTACCTACACTGGGATTGAGAGAAGATCTTTCAATCTGCATGAGGAAAGCTAGCGCAAGAATGGTTCTTCATTCTACTTCATTCTAATTCCCATTTCTGTTAGCAATGAGCTTTGAATGCTGACAAGTCTTATCTCTTAGATGTCGATGTTGTGTTATATTTGATAGTGGCACCGAAGCGGAGATGTGGATAACATTATTCACACGTTGCGTCCATGCTTTACGTAACGTGATAACATAGGGATCACCTCAACAAAACTCTTTGTAAAACACCGACCACTCGAACAATACATGCTCAAAAGCAAATCACTGTTCTCGAATATTCGCAAACATAGTCTTTGTTGAACTCTACCTTACGTCCGACAAGACGGAACCCTACTCAAACACGTTACCTAACCTTTCTTGTTGGTGATCGATTTTTGGTGTTCTTCTAATCTAATAAAAATACTTCTCGCAGATTGTCCAATGTACATATTCCAATTTTTAATTTTTTTTGGTTTTATTCGTTATTGATTAAGTTATTGATAAAGTATTAGGAAAATGCAATATTACAAGATCTACAGTTATCCATACATCAGTTGAACTTATTGTCAATAAAGGCTGCAAACTGTATGACATGTTCTCTAAGGGTGCCGTTACATATATTTCCGACAGGGCTTACATAATTCTACATGTGAAACTGTCACTCGGATTAGTATTGATCCATGCCGAAAGACTGTTTCTTATGCAATGGTACGTAGGCTTGTGGTGGCTTATATAGAGCAAAAAAGTGTTGCTACATCTAAGTGGAATGAAACAAACATATTTTTTTTTAAATTAAGTTACATAAAAGACCACTGATTGTCCAATATCTTTGTGATGTCTTCTCGTAGTAGAGAGGTTGCTTGACTTTTTTTTTCTTTGATAAGACCTTATGGGATTAATAGCTTTGACTGTGGAATCAATTATCAAATTATCCTTAGAGAAACTGCTTAAAGTAATTGTCTCTTTAGGACAAAGCAAAAAGAGATCGTCCACAAATTAAATTCAAGGGGATAAAAATTTCATTAATGGTATATTATTGGTTGAATCGGAAGTAGTTCAGGGAGATCTTTTCCGAATGGCTTCCCTTTAGTGTCGACCGATTCGAGACAATGACAAATTATTTCAAGGCATCGCAACGCTATTATGTCGCTTCTAGACTCGAATACTTCCTTAATTCATTGGTCATTAAGAGTGGTTGGGCATTTGCGAGCACAGCTGTACTGATGATCTCTGCTTGTGGCATAATTCCAGCATATCTAGTTAGCAGCAGCGCTGCAGCGCGGGCATGACACCGCCAGCTTTTGCCCTAATGCGCCCAATACTGCTTTTCTCACCCGACTCCTGCGCTCCTTTACATCCCAAACTGTCTACGTTACTTTTTCACCAATTATAAAACGTCAAATTTACTTAGCTTTCTACTACAACAAACAAATATTTTAATTAGAAATTAAAAAAAAAAAAAAACAATAAACTGTTATGGTATTCCGACATTAAAAATTGTCAATAGGTATCAGAATTATTCGTCTCTTTCTCGATGGATGATGGCACAATTCTGTCAATATTTTAAAGTCAGTTTAGCGCGATTAAATTGAAAATCGGGAGAGAGATGTGACGTATCGAATTTAAAAAGGACAGAAAGTATTTTTGGGGTGACGATAGTTAAAGATGTTGCCTGTTGGCGAAATAAGATGGTATGTAATACGTAGCAAGAAAGGAAAGATGCGGAAGTCCTACGTCTGGTCGCTAACGACAATCCAGCAGGATTCGCGAAGCTACTGTGTTGCTCGCTCCCGCTGGCTGCTATTAGCCCAAGGATGCGCACAGCTAGCGCAAGGACAATAATTTATATCTTTGCCGTTGATATCGCCGCAGCAAAAGAACGAGCAATGAACCGAAGAATGAACCAAGTTTAGACTGACTCGCCTCGCCATGTTTTAACAACCACCATGGCCAATAAACTTAGCCACATAATCTTTTAAACTGCTCCAGATATTTGCTGAAATTAACTATAAACAAAAAGCTATATAAGAACAACACACATTCTTATTAGTTTTCAATTGCATTTTGTTGTCGCTACTTTATAAAAGTTAATGGTTGCATAAAAATTACAAAAAGTGCCATCTAACTAACACACATGACAGTTATTGATTGCAGTTTTCACTATCAAATCAACCTCATTAATTTGATTTTTAATTCGCGTATTATATCTAATTAGCATTTGATTTATTAATTACATTAAGCAATTTGAATTGAACGTTTAATAAACATAAATACGCCTAGATTAGGACAGAGTTAATATGTATGCCAAGATTTTCCTTAAACCTCAAATTTTGCTGCTTTTGTGTGCGAATATTCCATTAAAAGGGGACTGTTCTGCTTGACGTTTCAAATCAATTAATCCAAAACAATTTAGTAAATTAGGTACAATAAGTGAAACTAATTAGTTATAGGTGTTAAATAGTGAATTACATGTATTTCCATCACTTGTGTTTTCGTTGATTTTCGTAGAAGAGAAACGAAAGAGAGATGATATTTTACTAAATCGTAGACAAAGCTTACGAAAAATATACGCTGTGGCTGTGAAAGCGTACGTTGTCGTTAGTATTATAATGTGATGTTATTTATGTTTTCTTTTCAGGCGGGTCATGTAAACAAAAGATGAAGTGGAAGTGTATGTTGAGAGGAATGTTACTGCTAACCCTGTTTATTAAGGAAGTAGAATTACATGGTAAGTTGTTAGAAATAAGTAAAGGGAATTGAGCAATTCAAACATTTGTATGAATATATCAAAGGCTGAAATTGGAATTAGTTGGAGAAGAGGAAACGCTGTGCGCCATTTATTTTTCTTATTATGCGTTAGAGAGATTCTAATTCCCGGCAAAGCCCTCAGCATTCCGCGAATTATACCCTAATTTACTTTAAATTGCAAACGAGATATAGAAACAGGGTGGGAAAACAAATCCTCACCAAACACCTATTCTTGGGGTTAAAAGTACGTAAAAAGATAAGAGAATATATTGTATACCTGACGCAAGCAAATGTATGCCCAAATGCCTTTCACCCCCAAATATCTCTATCATTTGCTCTTTTAAATTCAGCCAAGTCCCTACCTCCCTAATATAACGGGGAATGGGTCTTATCACAACACGCCAATGTACACATTTACTCTAAATTGGTGAATACCTTAAAATAATCACTTCAACATTTTAGTCAATTGAAGATAAGCTTTACATGACGCAACAAGCACAAAAAATTTATGCGCCCAAAAGAATAAATATTTAAGCAGTTACAAAAACATCTTTAGAAAAATAAACATTTTTTAGCTTCCATGCTATCAAAGAGGGTTTGTTAAGAAACCTCCACAAAAGTAAATCCTTCAACTAAGACAATAAAAAAAAAAGGGGGATGAACGATTCAGCATGAAACCAACCAAAAACCGAAATAAATAGTTTAAGCAGAAAAACAAAGCATTACCATTAAAATTACCTTATTATTTTTTCTTTCCCTTAACAAATAATAGAGCGGAACTTTTCAAAGCAGTCAGAAGAACATCTAAATGGCTTCTTTGGCAGAATATGAAAAAAGCCATAAAAATTGCTTCGTGGAATCATAGAGAACAAAAACAAACTCTGAGACTGACTTTTTTAGTGAAATTTAATTAATCCTTTTCGTAATATCTTCTAAAGTAGATAGACAACTAATTAGAAATTAATGTACATAGTTATAATCAAATATTTCAGTGTATTATTAAACCAGCTATTCCTATCATTTGTTTTCAATTCCGGCATACTCGTTTACCGACCAATAATATTGGCAATTTGTTTGCCTATTAAAATCTACTAAATAATGTATGAAGCATAATTAATTCTGATGTGTAAATTTCACGTCAGAGCTCTTGTTTCCACAAATATTCACTGTTTATCTTTAATTACCTACACTATAAAAAGTGTTTCTTAAAACTCCTCTTCTTCACCATCAAATGTACATGTGGTACGAACGAATCTACCTCGAATCTTTGAATGTCAATAAAATCGATGGTAGTTGCAAAGTTAAACTGAATTTAATGTTGTGGTAAAATAAATTAAACTATTCCCAAACTACCTACTCTATAGACTTTATTATTTATAAACTAAATTAATAACAATCATAGACGGCGTAGAAAGCTGAGTAATATCGATTATACTAATTATTAACTATTTCTGCGGTAGGGAAGGGAGCTCTGTCAAAGTTAGCTTCTACTTCGCACATATTTGTTCAACTCTCAGATAGTCGAAGTGTCTTAAACCTTGCTGCATTGTTAATATCACTGAGAGTGAATTAAACGCATATTGACTTGACGAATTAAAAATTAGATTGACATAGAAAATAATACATTCATAATATCTGACTTTAAAATTGTAAATTTCCAAGTTGATCTTAAATTCCTAACATAACACCAAGCAACGGACTTAATTAAATTAAATTCCTAACAGAACACCAAGCAACGGACTTAATTAAAAACCAATTTTATTTTGTCAAACTTTTTTATCCATAAGGGGAGATATATTATATACTTGAACCAACTTTTTATATTAAAAAAGTTTAAAAAATATATATCAACTAAACTCACAAATTCCTGACTATGATTATCGCACTTCTCACAATCAGTTATTATTAATCGGCTCTAAAAATGGTCTTACATTACTGCGATAGGGAGTGCTAGCGATTAAATTTTCAATTTCTGCGTTACAGCTTCACATTTCCTGTTTTCGTTTTGTATTCACTTAGACCTAATGATGATGTAAATGTGCAAGACGAAATAGAAGTGAAAATCGTTTTCTATCTTATGGTATCGGTCTCTATCTTTTCGTATCGTTCGTAACCATCGCGCGGCATCCAAGACAAATGCGATGTCGCGCCCTCTAACATAAATATCGCAGCAGCGGTGTGCTCGGAAGTGAAGTTATTATGGGGGTAAACTCCGGCCGACCTCGCTACCCTGATACAAATTACGAGCTATTAATCTCCGAGTACTAATTATGAGTGTATGTGTTTAGAGCACTTGCATCATTAATTAAAAGCATTAACACCTTGAGCTGTGATGTGTGACCGCTTGCAGCACTAGTTAAACGGCCCGTCCATTTTTGTACATTACATCCCTCTTTCATCTCTTTAACGCCGACAATTCGCTCATTATTACTCTAACGAGCCTAGGCGCTAACATCTCAATAAACTAAGCGAAACACACTGTATTATCCTCATACATTAGTTGTTAGAGAAATATATAATCTGTACACTTTATCATAAAATAGGATTCAAAAGATGAAGGAAGAATTACTCTGAAACAATGGAAATACTCGTCTTGTTGGTGCAAAAGGAAATTGCTCACTTCAATACATTAAAAACGTTCTGTTTTACAATTGAACTTTCTGGTTGCAATTTGCTCTAACGTAAGTAACTGATGTCCCTACATTTAGAATTAAAAATATAAATAACATTATCTGGATTTATATATTTAATACCTAACAATAATTCGTAAACTACAACCACGAACTAATTAAGCAACGATGACATAGATTATGGTACTTGGTAATTTAATTTCCAATCGTGGCCCCTTGCAACAGTTGTGCCAACGGACGAGGCGTCTAAAATTATGACCTCCGTTCGACTACGGAAACATGATTGGAGTTTGAGACTTGAGCAGAGGACCGTGATATGGTACAACAATAAGTTGAAACAATAACTACGCAAAATGAATGAAAAATCACATTCAATTTTTTGCTCCTGATGTCGTCCATTTATGTATTTTCGATAGGAATTAATCACGATGGAATCGCATGTGCAGCTGTGCGTTGCAAAATTATATGAGTAATCACGTGATGAAGAAGACTGAGTGTTAAAAATAATAGAAGACGAGACGAGCTGAGACAGCAAGATTCGGCTCCTTTCTCTGCAAGTGCAAATCTAGCTGGAGAAATTCGAAAAGACATCTATTGTTGCCCGAAAAGCGGATGCGACTTAATTTGCCCCACCCAACCAGACAGATTCAGATCGAATTATCATTAGCATTAATTTCATGCGACTTGAGTAATTGAACTTCAACCAAATTATCAAATGACTTTCAGAACGCCACCCTGACTCCCAGCCAGTTACGAAATACTTACGCAGCGTTTCGGCTGCACTAACTCGCCTACAATTAATTTCGATTTATTTTGCACATCTCTGACGATCTAAACACACAATTTGCACTCGAAGCTTTCTACCGTTTTAACTCAAAATGGTCTAAAACTTTTATAGATAAGTTTTCAAAAGATTATGTTTAAAAATTACCTATACAAACAAAAATTAATTAAATATGAGCTAATTTAAACTTGTGAGCTATAGTTTCAATAACTATTTTATAATATACGTACTAATTAATCGAGTAGGTATTACAGGCGCATCTAAACTTTCTGACGGTAGTCCATATTCAACTGAATGGATTATGACGTTTCCTGGGAGCAAAGCAATTTTTCATCTGATCTACGAATAGTTGACACTTTGTAAGAGAGTAATTGATAATTTAATTCAATTTACTTGTACGTTGCAATAAAGTTTTCATATTATTCATTGTCGGTTAAGTAATCGTACCTACTACCTTCTTCGTGTTCGAGGAATTTACTTTATGTATATTAAACATTATTATTTTCTAAATAGTTCGCAAAAAATTTAATCTGAAAAGTTAGCTATAATTGTCTGTCGTGAATTTATTACGTTTTTCTGATCAAAGTAAGTATTTTAATGGAAGTAGAGGAAAAGGAAAACTAAAACGCTAAATTAAAGTAGATACAGATAATTTGATGTCCTCACGGGTAAATTGAACGACGTTTGTAAGATCATTGAAGCCGGTTTTTTCTCGTTGAGTGATTCAACTATCTTTACCATAGGAATGTCCTTTCGGAGTAAATAAAAATATCGAAGTACTTCTTTTTGCCAGATAACTTTTTCAGAGCTTTTGATCTTACCTCAAGCTATAAAATGTTTACGGTATATTGCAGATAAGCCTTATCTTCTAGAAGGTGAACCTTTTCAAAAGAAAATATAACCAGGGAACGTTTCGAAATGCTTATAAATCCAATGTCCATCAGAAACAGGTATTTAGCTGACTTATTAGGAACGACTGAAATCACTTTTTAATTTATCGAGACGACTCTTTTGAAAACCCCTACAGAAATGCAAATTTCATCCCTCAATAACATTCTTCATAATTCAATAGTTATTAAATTTTGTATGACAATGTTTACATTTTTAATGTTAGATTTGTTCGAGGCAAAAACTTGAAGAACTCCGAGTAATAATTTCATAAAAAGTTTTCAAGCCGGTATCAAATAATGTTTTTCTGTGGCGAGTTATGTCTTTTTTGTAGAAAGCGAGACGTTAAAGGAAATTGTGTAAAAGTATGCGACGTCTGCTGAAAATTAATGTATCCTCTTGTGGCAACTAAAGTTAAGTCACGTTTTGTCATTTTGAACAAGGAGCAACAGAAAAGAGCTTTTACCTCAAGTAACTGCAAGTAGCAGTAAAACCACAAAGAAACGAGAATTTGAAGATCATTAGAAAAAATGATCATAACATTGTATTGGGTCGAGAAGACGACAATTTTCTATATAACACTAAAAACATCCATAGAATCGTAAGAAGATTATTATTTGAACTAAATTAGTCGTCGGGTAAGGGCCAATGAAATGTCAGACAGATAATCCGTTGTGGTGGTTCTGTAAAGTTGGTGTGTTTTGTAAGCGGAAAATAAAACTCTCACATATCTGCTCGTTATTTGTCGAGTCAGCGAGTGTCTACACCCTACTGTTAATAGTATTGACACAGACCGCTCTACTTAAGGCCCAGTAAACATTTCTATTGAAATGAAATCGAGATGTAACATTGAGTACATTCACCGTCCTTTGTGATTTCCGCTGCTTATGAGCAAAAGATCCTCATATTGAATGCACACAAAGAGTTTAACATCCCGGATTTTGAGGACAAATCGGGGAAATTAGAGAGCACATTCTTTGTGACTTATACCCCCCAATACATATTTCGACATTACTATTTATGTAGTTTGAAGAACCATACACGTTTAATGTGGCCACACTGAACAGTAAAGCAAAAAGATCCTTCGGATTTTAAAAAAGAACGCAATTTTTTAAACAGAATATTTTGAAATAAATTAAGAGAAATCTCTCTCCTTAAAATTTGTAATTAATAAAGAAAAAATTCCGTCAAATATGTTACATATGTCCTCGTTACCAAGAAACACTTATTTATTAAACGAGACAGGAACAAGTTTCTAGTGAAATAATAAGAAGGGATGCACTTTAGTTTTCTTGTACGACCCGCATAATCTCTTGTTCATTGGGGTAATAATTTCACTCCGAAAATATAACTAACTGAAAATGGAAACTACTACAGAATAAACCGTTCATTTTCTTTTGTTACGAAACTGAACAAAAAGTCTTACACAGTCTGCGGTTATTTAGAACGTTGAGCACAGTGAGAGGGATGGTTCCTTAGAGGGGACGCATGGTAGAGACACTGGCCCCATGACGCTAACTCGGACTCAATTTCTGAAAGCTCGTAAATAACTTCTCTAATAAATTACATTTTCTAATTTTCACATTTGAACATGAATTAGGTACGTATATCATACATAGGGGAGACTGAAAATTATCTAATATTTAATGTAATGTAGTGGATGTATATTTTAAAGTTTAAAATTCTACATTTTGCGTACCTAACTCAAATGTGATTGTTTGAGTGAAAACCACTGTTTTTGATCTACTATTTTTTTTGATCTCTTAAAACGTGTTTGCCCTCTTTGGTGCTTTTTCAAAGTAAAACGTACCCTTTGATATAACAAAGTGTAAAATAATTTGATGGTTTTGGTTCATGTTATTTGTGTATAAAAAAAACGGTTTCGACAAGTTCTTTGTCAAATGAAACACCAAATCGTGCGCTAAATTAAAATACAAATGCGACCTCGTTTTATTTTTAAGTGGAAACTTTGTTTTTGTAACTTATACATAAATTTATTAATTGTTAATGTGTCACTAACAGAGTTTTGTTTGTTAAAGTCCTACAAAATTTTTCAGTCAGTTATTTTAAAAATATACTCACGTCCTACGTTTATTAACATTTACTGTTCTGGACAAAATTACTTCCATGCTAGACGGCAAATCGTCAAGAGTAATATAAACTGTAAAATAATTTGATGGAGAACTGGTAAAAACTTATGGTCATAAGTTTGTCTTTTTAATAACTTCTTTACCTTTCAAATGGTGTGTAACGGAAGTTTTCTTAATTTGAAATCATTTTAGTTTCTACCGCTTACTTTAACGATGAGGCATCAGTAGAAACTTTCTTCCTCTTCACTGAAAATGCGCACAGTTGAAGCGATCATCGTTGATAATTCGTGATAATTGTTCCTTTATCATATTGTCCCGAAAATAAGTTAAGGGTTAACATTAATATACCGTACATAGAATATTTTATGTAGCTTGAATCGGTTTTCTACTTTGAAAGCGTGCAGTTTATAAGGCCAAAATAAATTTCAGTGTGTAGTCGAGCATATATCAAAGACGTACGAAGAGTAAGATAGAGGATGGCTATTTCCGTTTCAAAATCTCCTATCAAGTTAGCATAACAAAGAAAACACTTTCATCATTTTCGTGAATATCACACAAAATGCATTGTTGGTAACGATCAAAGGAATGAGTCAATAAAAGCCACGACATCCTTTGCTGTTTGATTTTATTTCTTATAGATGGTGGACATTGCACAGGCACATAAACATATGAAAAAAAAGGAAGCTACATAATAAAATCTTGTGTACCACCATGGGAAAAATGTGAAGTGATATCCTTAAATGGTCATACACATAAGGCTACAATGGCACACAAGGAATTTCAATACTCTTTAATATGTATGCGTATATTCGGCAAAATCATTTTAGACTAAGTATGTGATAAAAGAAGAGAGGAGATAAGAAGAATTTAAGCAAACAGTTTAGAAAGAGGAAATATTTTGGTGTTTTTTATCTGGGTTTCACTTTGTCATACCTTCGTTGAAGCATACACTTATTTTCAAAAGGTAATCTTCTGTTGCGAATACATCCCATCTCCAGGCTTAAATTTTAAATCCAAAAGCTGAATTCTAAAATAAACCTCACCTAATGAATTGTTTATCAATATTTACTTTTAACTTCTTTGATTCAAAAATTTAAAGAACTTGTATAATGATAAAATTTTACTTTATTTGTTATTCTTCAAAACTCTAAATTCTAAAATTGGACAAGAGAAATAAAACTGGACTGACGACTTTGTGATGATAGTGATTATGAATGAATTTGTCATCGCTAATCACTTAAATAATAAAAATACAATGATTCATCGTATTATGTAAAACGATTGCTAAAAGCTTTCCAAGAACGGTAAATACACAATATCGGGATCTATCTAAAATTATTGAAGCGTAATATTTCGGATGGGGTGTTTTCTCATCCTAAAAATTTTATTAATTTCTTTGTGGAAAACGAGAACAACTTAGGGTTTAAATGGAATTCCGCAAAGTTAGTAGTAAAGCTTCGCCAGTTCGAGTTGCAAAACTTTTAGTGTTTTTTAATGCAGATACTCTGTATTTACATGAACTGCTCTGTGGATTCCAGAATTTCCACCAAACTGCCTTAAGGTGTTCACTAAGCTTCGATCGTACGCGTTTCTTTATTGGCACCAAAAATAAAGAATTTATTTGTTGAAGTGCATGAAACAAACGGGTCACATTTATTTTTCTAAAGTTATGAAACTTTAAGTAACACTGAACCAGATAGACATATTATTTAATTTTCAGTTCGTTCAGAAAAGAGAAACTACATCTATCTTCATGCATTCATAAAAAAAGCCTTTTTCAGTAGATTTACTTTCGACTTGTGGAAGCATTTCAAAGTAAAGTACTGAAACATTTAGGACCTCACATACTGTACATTAAAAATTAAGTGTTTTGTTGTCTGAAACGTAAAAAGGTTTTTTTTTTATCAATACCTACATACTTTCGTGTAAATTTTTTATTGTTAATGGGCGATTCGTTGACTAAAATAGAACTACAAGGGATAATTCTACTTTACAGTTATACAACACCTCCGGATCACAAAGCACGAAACTGAAAACAATCGAATAGTAGATTTGTGCTCTTAATTGACAGCCCACAAGCCCAGAAATATTTTCTTTAATTATTGACGCCGGCTCTGGAGGCTTATTTACTCTGACTGACGGCACTTTAAATTGACAGTTGAGATATATTTAAAAATAATATTAAACAAATAAACTTGATAAGCCATTATGGATTTTTGTAACATTGTTTGGTAAATAAATGACAAATGTGACAGCCAATTAATACGCATAATTTCATTTATTTTATAAATTCGTACCCATACTTAAATGACGATTGATTGTAAAATATTAAACATGAAAATTACATTATGATATGAACTAAATTAGTTTTTAAACCTGCAAAGCAATTGGGAATTATTAATCATAAGCGAATCATCGTAATTATGTTCAGCATAAAGTATTCACTACTTTTTTCGTCACTCGTTGAAGTAATAAACGTTGGTTTTTGTAGGTACTTATTGAAAGTCTTACAGTAGGTACTGCTAAGCAGTTGCAGTTTTCAGATTGCTGCTACTGGCCGGTGTGGGTCCGAACTCTTATCGTGAGAAATTTTTGTAATAAAAGAACCCACTTGACAGCTTTTATCTAGTATCTAAGGATGTATGTGCTTTTAACTATTACATTTAAATTTCCTTTGAGGGATGTTGAATAGTGACGAAGGTTGTTGTGGGAATATTGAAGAAAAAAAGATGTTACCCTGAGTAAATGATTGTGAAGTAAATAAAATAAATGAGCACAATTTTTTATCAATCAGCCTAGCCCAACGAATCCTGACGTTATGAAGGATTGTCACTAGGAATTTAGTGGAAAGATGATGCATTTAAATATATTTGGAATTCAAATTCCTGGCGTTTTCTCTTTCCTTATGCAAAGATTATTCTTCCAGCTTGGGTTTTCATCACGAACATTTCCGCGGTACGCCATTTCCCTCATAAACGTAAGTTATCTCCTGCCTTTACATCTTATCTCTAGTAATATGATTTTCGTGCCCCAAGAAAGTGAATATGCAGACTTGGGGAAGCAGCTGCTGGGACTATTACGTGCGTCGAAATGCTTTTTGTCGAACGTAAAGTAGAGTAACGACCGGTCTATTTACATTTCGCAAGTTGTTTTACCTGCGAATATAACCGATCTCCAGTGAACAAAATAAATATCACAACCCTTGCACATTACGACTTAACTAAAAAAAAAAACAAAATAAAATTTTTATATAAGCTTCACTGCATTCAATTCAAAATTCGCTCTAGAATTAACTAATACTATAGACCAATTCGAAGATGTGCTCTTTAATATTTAGCGTATTATTACATTTCCATTGTTGCTACTACTTTTTAATAACTCCAAACTGTTATTCCTGAAGGAATGTCGTAGGTATACGTTTGCGGTATTTCTGTCTGGTTATAATAATACAGAAGCAGATAAGATCAGCAGCAGATTCAAGTGCACAGAAATTGCTTGACACTAGAAACTTGCTTGAGATTTTGACAACATGATGACAGTTGAAAGTTTTCAAGTTTCAAGATGGAGTTTAAATGAACTACAACTACACTTCATAAGGCATGATGAACTTGTGCAGACTTTGATGAATAATATCAACAGTCAATAATTTAGAATCTCGTTTTGAGGCTTATTACCAATTTTAAGCTTGAATTAACTAATAAATTAGTATGTAAGTGGGTATTAATTATAAGAAACACATAATTCATAATCCTGATAAAAAAATAAGTAATTTCAATTCATTTCGATGTGTCCTTCTAATCTGTAAAGCACCTAGGTCAACACATATGACCTTAAAAAAATACGAGAATTGAATAAGTTCGTAAATGAGAAAAAATTAACTAAAAAAAAAGTGTAATTATTATTCGGGGTCGGATTTAAAAACTCAATCTCTAAATGTAAATTGTAAGTCGTGGCAGCGAGCGAGCAAATTAAACCCTTATCTTATTCCACACCCTGCCTGAGAGTCATTATAAAAAGACAACTCGGCCATCACGTTTCTTGCAAGTGTGCGAACAAAGATAATATCGCAAGCGAGGTGAAATCGTCAAATGCCCCCCTCGAGTCTAATTTTACACCCCCTGTCTCACCTCGTTTTTGTAATTGTCAATAATGTCATCACACCTATTTCAAATTATTGTAAGAGAAGCCGTTTCCAGAAAGAGAAAAGAAGTCCCATAATCATTTTAAATAAAAGTTCATAAAATTACCCTTTCTATAATCAATAAAAAAATTTGTAATATTCGTTTTCATTATCGAACGAACTCAGACAATTAAATATATGAAGGAAAATGTTTGCAAATATAGCTCACACCTCAGTCCCAAAAAAGGAAAAACAAAAAGAAATTAATGACAGAAAAGGAAGGATAAAAGCAGGATAACACCAGCTGGGATATAAAGGACGTGGTGGAAGGTGTCGGTTATCAATTCATTGTAACAAAAACATGAAAACAACCACATGGAGTAATAGGAACTTCTTACGCAAGGGCTTTATAACAGCTGTTGGCGCCTTGTAAAGTATTTTTTTGCCCAAGATCAAGTGCTCTCGTCACTAATGCGAGTAATGTGGCGGCGTCGGTCTCGGTGCCGACATCGTTAAGAGCGTCGCGACGCGGAGCGCCGGTAGAAGGGCCGTCGTACACGTCGCGCATCTAGCACCATCAACCTGGGTAATGAAGTCTTTTGTGTATATGTCCAATTTCCCAGCGTCGATACACATACTCTTACAGTGATCTTGCTGAATAGTGCCGTAAAAGGGACGCTATCAGGCCACTAGTCCACGCCGAAAACAATCTACAACTTATCTCCCAAATGCAACCACCGAGTCAACCTATAAAATCTTCAATTAAACCCGCAAAATAAATCGTTCCATTTACATACAAACTCATTAAATTTAAATACTTTTTTTTGTGCCGTATTTATTTATGTATGTAGATCCACAGATGGCGTTCCCCGTGCCGTCTACTGAGGTTAATCAATCTATCTGTTACCGCAGAAGATTTAGTTTGAACTGTCTATGAACGTGTGATAATTTCGAAGGACTAATAGTGACCGAGAAGATATTGTTCTATTAGATCTTAACAAAATAAGGTAATATTAGAAGAAACACCTCCCTTTATAAAAAAAAGTAATAATGACATCGTTATCTGTTGAAAGAAATAAACTGATTGAATGAGAACGGGTGGTTGTTTCTTTCTTTTCTTAAGGAAATATTTCTTCAAAAATGGAGGGTTCAAAATTTGTATGCACGTGAATTGATTAAAAGATGACTTTAACTCAACAGAATGATGACTACATTACTGAAGAGTCCCCAGCTATTCGTTTCACAAATGACACTCGTTATCTTTATGGGAAAAGCCCGGAATGGAAGTAGTTAGAGCGCCCCTACCGGAAATGCGTCATATCGCCAAACACTTATAGTTGTAAGTTGCATCAGTGTTCGTTACAAAAACGGCCCATAAAACATTGCAATTTACAGCTGTCGACGTCTCTTGTTTCGTCCAGTTCGAACTTTATTACCCTAAGAAAACAGTTTTTGATTTCACATTTACTGCACACAAAATATTACAGCTAACTAAAGCTCTTTCTGATTTTTAAAAGATTTTATCTAGATTACGCCATTTTTATTAAAACAAAATCCAGACGGCAACGTCAAATCGTTCAGGTTTAGTTTGTTACAAAATGTAACTACATTAGATTATTTTGGTAAATTTTAAGAAAAGGAAAGCGATCATGCATACAATAAAATGTATAATGGAGGAAATATATAACGAATTTAACAATTAGTAACAAAGTGATTAGATATGCTTGATTACCTGCTGTTAGTTAACGAACAAGCTTCGGTTTTCATTTAGGAAGTACACAGTTGTAGACTATGTGTAACATTGTGTGCAGAACATTTGATTGTATCGGTCTCAAGAGTTATAAACTAAGCGGAGATCAACCTTGTTCAGAGTTAAGGGAATTGCTTTTCGCATAAAGGGACTCCCCTTCTCGGCTTAAACTATTGCAACTATTATCCTATGTCCAGCTCTTCTAAATGATTAAAAATTGCATATTAGCTCCTTCTAAACATTAAATAAACAAATTTAATTAAACCACCGTTAAAGTTTCAATCCATTTCTCCACTATTCTTTCCTTTTCAGCTGAACTTATAATTTTTCCGTACGTATAGTAATAAGTGTTTCCGCAATGGCGGCTTCCAATTTTGCAGACTTGGCTGGTTTCATTTTGTTAATAGATTTATAGTCTGCACAATTCCTGAGCGCGTTATGAGTTAATGGATTTTACCAATTTTACATCTTACTGACATGAGCAAGAACGTTTTTAGTATATTTTCGCTAGAGCTAGCAAACGATCTAAAAACAAAATGATTTAACGATTTGCTTACGCGTTTGTAAGCTTTTCATTCTGAGCATTAGAAATCAGCTTATTTATCGAATTTTTGATTTTAAAAACATTTAGTTAAAAATAAGGCAAAAAGGCTTAAGTAATTTTGGTACTAATTTTTTTGTTGCCACATGTTAATCGACGTTACGCGATCGTTAATACGTAGCTAACGGAGAAATCATACATATACAGCATATGATACAAAATAAGCCATTCCATAAAGCATTGTTTTATGCAAAATTAATCATACTAATTGCTTTATCGAAAATTCAATTACAATCCAACATCTAATGCAAATAGCCGACTAACTAATTGTTATAACACAATTCCTTTTTTCCACGTTCTTTGAGTCTAACATGACAACTTCAAACCTAACGTGAAATGATTCTTTTATCGTTAGTAGATTTACGAGAATAAAAATCTCTTGTTCCAGGTATTGGCAAAAATCATTCGAAGAAGATTCATATTTCACCTTGGAGGGATACGTATTATTTCGAAAACTTCCCTAGACATTATCATTCGAAAGGTACACTAATAAACTAAATTGATAAAAAATACTCTACAAATATTGTTTATATTGACCATGAGTAAGATGACTAAGATTTAGAAACGAAAACTTTTTGTTGCAGTCGATGAAGATCCCACAACGAGATCGGAAGATTTTCACCGCAGAAAACCCAGAGTTGGAAATACACACCACCTGTCACCTTCACTGAAAGATAACGACCACCGAATAAAATTAATCAAAGGTCATATTTTAAAGTATTGCTACATATTTACTTGATAGTAGAACAAGGAGGCGCTTTGAGGTGACCACCTCTAATAATCGGTTACCTCAAGACGTTTCCTTTTACGTTCAAGAAAACCGTTTCTACTTAAGATGTTCATATTTTGTTCAGTAATGAGTTTAAAAATTTTTCAATCGTATTCATAATCAGAATATTCTAAATTCTAAAAGTACCTATCTAATTCAATTTGGCATTACATACCTCACTTTAGAATTTCAATTGAATATAACATTCGTCTAGTAATACCGATTATTGAGTAAACTAATTTCCAAGTTTTACAAAGTTTAACCTCCAATTACTTCGCAAGGAAATTCGAATCTATCAATAGCATATACAGCGAACAGAAATCATTTGCATTCTTCAATCTTGAATTTTTAACAAGTTATGCATACTTATGGAAATCGATTCTATTTTAATTTATGACGGATACTTTTCTACATTTCTATAAAAAAAAATACAAAGCAAAATTATCGATCTAATGTATAATAACAGTCGACTATCCACGTATTTGCTATTTATCTGCTCGAGAATACGAACGAGGCAACCGTAGGTGAGGCAATTCCGAACGAATGCGTGTGTATGCGAGTGCTGTAACGAGGCGTACGTACAAATGTGGACGCGTTACCGAGGCGCAGCAAAGGCCGAATATAATGCTGTCAGTATGGAGTCGATTAGAAATCGTACATGAAATTTCGCCTTATTTAGTGCCTCGTCGAATCTATATATGTAGAGAACGTTCCAAGACAGTTTCATATATTTTCTGATTATGGATGTACCTACAAGTAAAAATAAGGAATAATGGATAAGGTTTTGTGTCTGTTGTAAATCGTATGAAATGCGACACACTTGCACCGGTAGTGTGTCACTTTGTAAGGCAAATAGTAAAAGAGTAAAATGTAAGGTTTGGTTGTTGGTATCTAAAAAGGCAGTTGATATTCAGTCCACACGAATGGAAAAGCCGGAGCAACATCAGTAGAACAGGAGCAAGAATTTGTGGATTCAATAAAATCCGCCGCGCTCTTCGGTATTATGACAAACAAATACCGCTATCGTCACTTAACTTAGAGCACGCAGCACTTGGAAGCACAGCAACAAGCAGTAAGTAGGAAGGAACAGCCAATACTATCAGTGGCAACATGTGAACGTTATATTCTTACATATTTGGACTCACACAAAGCAAGTAATTGCAATTTAAAGCGCACACCTGGTTACACACATTACGGCCATTGTCTCTGAAGCTTGTTCATTCCTCTTTTCTCCTTGATGCCACCTGTTTTCACTTAAAATCTCTCGAACGTTTAATTTTCTAAATATTACAACACTTCAAATATTAATAAAAGCCTTACAAAAAGTAGGTCACTTTTCATATAATGTATATATATTAGTTGCCGTTGAATTCCTGCGATGATTGGCTGCACAATACCTACAGATAAATATTATAAAAAACGCTTTTTTAAGACATTTTTGTCGTTCATTATACCTCTAACAGTGGCAGGTGCGGGAGTCCTCGTAATAAATAACGAAGATACGTATTAGGTTCCCAACTCCATATAGCACGCCTTTCGCGAATTAAGTGCAATTTAATAAAACATTAATAAACCCAAATTATGCCCTGCCATTTTCCTTCGAACGAAATTATTGAAATGTAATTTGAATATAGTATCCATATACGGCACAACTACGGGGAGGAATTTCGCCGAAAACTGATGTTTATTATTGTCACATACAGAAGACAACTTTTAGGTGAACGAATTCTAGAAAGCAAAGAGAATTTATTAATTTCTTTATTATGCTGAATCTAATAATAAGTAAGAAGTCCGTAATCATCAGATTAGAAGATATCTGAAAATAAGCGTTTAATTAGAATGTTGAACAAGAACATTCACAGAACGAATCCATGAAAAACAAAAAGCACTGCATACATATCTAATGAAGAATGCACAAAAAATTAGGAAAGTTAAATTATCTTTTGCGTGAAGTTGTATAATAATTGAATTTTAAAAGAGCCCCTTAAAATCCTTGACTGTAAAATGGTATCTCTTTGTGCTTCTCTTAGTAATCTGAGAATTACATTAAATTAATCGGATTTAAGGAAGCTGCGCATAGTACAATGGAGGAACTCTCAAACGTAACTCTTTCTAATCCTTATAAATGAAGATTGCCCCGTTTCGTTTGCATCCAATGATACCATCCAAAATTGCAAGTAAACAAATAGAATTATATAAAATAACTTAGAGTAGAAATCTACAACTCTTTAACGATTCCTTCCCTTATAAAATACGTAGTTAAACAGCTGGCCAACTGGTAGAGTTAAATCTAAAGCAAACTTGAACTTTGTGAGAAAACTAAGGCTCGTGGGAAGGCAACAACACTAAAACTTGTAAGGAAACGTGGTAGAACAATGTCAAAATAAACAAGATACGTATTTCATGAAAAATGCCAACTACAATACAGGAAAACGTACAAACAAAATAGCGTAAACTCAATATGCCGAAGGAATTAATTTTACTTGACGAAACACGGACATTTACCTACATTGGATCTCTTTTTTTTACAGGAACGTTTCAGCCTGTATTCGCTGAAAAACTTTCTAATCTTACAATAACAAGGGGCAGAGACGCACGTTTCATATGTATTGTGGATCATTTGGGAGGATATAAGGTAAGCATTAAATAGATAATTTTAAAATTAAATTCGTAACAAGCAATCATAGTTTTCTTGGAACTAGTACGAACAAGTATTGGACAATTGTCCAATAAAAAACTACATTAAATAAGTAGGATGATTAACAATCCATCAGACAGGCAAACAACGTGCAAAAGAAAAAGAAAAATCAATGTTCTTTTACAATTCGTTAAAAGTTTAAAATGTAGATAATAATGTCTCCAATAATCCACGCCTCTCAATTTAAATAATGATTTTCAGGTAACTTTCGAATCTCGCGTTTAAAAGGGAAGCTTAGAGATCGAAAAGCTCTTTACGAAGTGTCAATCTCCATTCTGACTCATAAAATTAAGGTATCCAAGCAAAAAAAAAAAAAAACGAAAACCTAGCGACTACTATTCTCTTAACAATTTTACTGAAAATTGTTAGTTAAAAACTCTTTGTGTATTGAATCACTGTTTAATTAAGTAACGAGAATAATTAATAGGATCCAAAGATTTCTGTTCACAAGGGTAGTAGGTACTTAAATACAAGTTAAATATGTGTATAGGTCGGTGTATTCTGTACGTGCACTATCACAAAATCGACAACCTTCACTAACCAGCTGTGTGTATTATAAATGATTTCAAGTTTGCGGCGCTTTTCGGCCATTTGTCAAATTTACACTATTATTACATCCTTCTCCCAAGTTGCGTAGCGCACACGTGCTCTTTATCAAGTCGCCTCGATCGTTTGGTTTTGCTCGGACAGTTGGATACGAACGTATCATCCAACAGATGTGCACACTGACCCGTTTGTGCAATATTAATCCCCGGAATGCAAACAGCATAAATATACATACCTACGCACAATACTAAATTAATCAATTTACATTCGTAATTACTACCACCTTATGCTCCAAAGTAGCGATCAACACTTTATCGTTAAGGATCCACAAAAAATAATCCCGTAGGTAAAATAACCTGATGGGTGTTTAAGAACTCTCCTAGCTCTCCTACTCTTGAGTTAGAATTTTTTTATTTTCAGGTGGGATGGGTCAAAGTCGATACAAAAGCAATTCAAGCTATCCACGATCATGTCATCACACACAATCCGCGCGTATCAGTTTCTCATAGTGACCACGCGACATGGTACCTCCTCATTAAAAAGGTTGAAGAATCCGACAGAGGCATGTACATGTGTCAAGTCAATACTGATCCGATGATATACCAGGTACTTATTTACTGTATTTAAATTTGTTTATTCTTCTTGTGTTGGTATTAATTAGTAGGTATTTATATTAGATTAAGTTCTCTTCTTTAAATTACAAGCTAAAGTCGTTTAAACTTCTTCTCCACGTAAATAAAACGTGGTCAATGTTAGTAAAGCAAATAGAATCGTAAAAACCGGAGTTAACTAGAGTAAATATTTAAATTGAAACTTAAAGTTAAATTAAAAAGAAAATTTAAAAGACAATTTAAGCTGCAATAAAGTAGTTTATGTCTGTATAAAACATGCATGGACTTCGAAATGAAGTATACCTACGTAGCTAAAAGCCGACATAAGAATTCTATTTGCTTCAAAATACATCGTTCACTTATAATCATTCCCTTTCGCTCTAAAGGTCCATATCAAACAGGCATATTGTGAATAAAATCGGATCCCTGGGGAAATAATTGTTAAAAAACGTTCTACATCCTACAGCAAAGTTCTCTGCATTACTACATCAAAATTCGAAAAGAGGCCAATTCTACTTAGTTAACTACGTCCCTTAATGGAACCCTACTGAGTTACTTAATATTTGTTGGAATTTATCGAGTGATTTGATAAAGTAAATAAAAATATGCAAGAAAAAGCAATGAAAACAAACCGAAAACTGTTTTATGTGAAATTGTAAAAAATATATATTTGAGAACCCCATGCCGAGTCGTTTAATTTGATATATCACACGGTATATGTCTTCCTTTGTTTCAGATGGCATTCCTTGAAATTCTACACCCCCCTGATTTTAATATGTTGGAAACATCTTCATCAATCGAAGTCCAAGAAGGATCCCCATTGAAATTGCAGTGTAAAGCGTACGGTCGCCCGATGCCACGGATAACGTGGCGCCGTGAAAATAATTCGGAATTAAATATAAGGGATGCTGACGGAAACAGGGTTAAAGGTAAGCTTATTCCTTAAGTTTCTTAGAAGACTATAATTAAAAAGTGAGAATTGTAGATTTTATCGATTGGAGGTCGAAATATTTGTCAGATTTCTAGTTGTCACGGAATTTTTCGGATAATACAAACAGCTTTGTTTTTCTTTTCCTACTTTAGCGAGCAGTTCGACAATGGATATTTTTCTTCTGTAGTAGTAGTAGTAGTAGTAGTAGCAGCAGGATGTACGCGAAGCTTCTGTTTCTTTATCTGGTTGTGGTTTTATTCTACATGTAGGTTCGATCCACTTACGAAACGAATACGACTTTTTTCGTTCGGTCGACGTTTGTATCTCAAACCCGTAGGGAGTCACTCAAACGAAACAGACTTTTCCGTGGCTGCAAACACCAGAGTCATTTTACGACAAAGAAAATTGAACTTCACCGAGAATAACTCTTTTAAGATCCCGCCACTATGTACTTACATGCAACACTTATTAGTTTCTTCAACCTAATATGCGATAAACAACGAAATTCATATTAAAATCCACTCATAATTGACACCACTTCTACCTTATAGCGAACTTGTTTAATTATCATCACTATTATACCTAATAATTCAGCGTCAAAGCGAAAACTTTTAGAGAGAATTCACAAACTAATAATGGTTATGTACGTACGAACAGAGCCTTAATAATATCACTCGTGTGTCTTTCTGCCAATTTTCTCCGAGTCAATTGGACCGACTAAATTGAAGTTTAGTATTAAATAGAAGTGGTTATTGTGAGCTATTATTATTATATTATTATTATTTTAAAGAAAAATCAGAAACTGAACACCCGGACTTGATGCATGTATTCAATTTCCCTTTATAATACGGTACCATACACATTTTTTATAGAAATTTTTGTCAGATTTAAAAAAAAAAAACATGGTAGATGACTCAACACGCACTGTTTCAAAAATATGTGTATTAAGCAGACACGTGTATTTACGTATGGAAAACCCTGAGAACTAACAAAAGTCATTTGTTTGATTATTTCGTCTTCGAAATTGGTTTCCGCCAATAAATTTTGTAGTAAAATCGCACGAGTATTTAAAAGTTACAACTGCTTGTTGTGGTTTAACAGCATGTAATAAAACTCTCTTAAGCTGATTGCAAAACTGCCGTCATTTCGTATGTGTTAATCTAAAATATGATTTGTATCTCGACCTAAAACGTACATATTTCATACCTATGTACTCTAACCAAATTACAAAATATTCAATATGATATTAAAATTAAAACATTTACACTCAAACAAACGTTCCGCTATTTGAATAAGCGATACTTTTAATGTAATATGCTCTTTTGTGACAGTTAACTAGAGTACCTACCTCAAATAAAATGCAGCACTACAAACAAACCATTGTTTCGTATTTTCTCCATTGTAATGTTTTACTAAATAAAACTAACATTAAATTGGCAAACAAAACTTATTACAATGAGTGTCCAATTCGACGATATTTACAAGAGTAATAGAAATTGAATAAACTAACTCAATAATTACCTTATAAATTAAAGGTATTATTATATTTTTTTGTTAATTAATTTTTTATTCAAGTAGTAAATTAGGGGTGGTCAAACACCATGAGGCTACCATAGGTTGATATAGACGTAGGTATATCAATATTTAGTATGTTAAATGATCGTAAAAGAAATACACAGTAATTTAAATCTTGACATTTACTGGGCCACCAGTAGTGATGGCTAGTGGCTACTACCACTAGTTAAACCGAGCAACTAGACGAGATGACTACTGGCTACTATCGGTGGTTATTCCGAGCAACGAACCACATTCAGTAATGACTAGATGCGGCCACAAGTCGCGGCCACTTTTCCGTCCATTAGACTAGACATTGCCACAAGTAGCAGATACTGGCAACTCTTACAGCTTGTGGCTCAGTGCGACCACTCCAACAAACTGTGGCTGCCACTTGTCTATGTGACCGGTGGCTCGTTGGTCGGCAATCCTTAATGTGACAGGCGGGCGAGTAAAAAAGTGTTTTTCCATTGTTTCAGTTGACAGTTTTACTGGTGAAGTGCTTGATCTACCAAAAATGATGCGTTCTGATATGGGGGATTACATGTGCATAGCCTCCAATGGGGTGCCACCCACGATAAGAAAAACCATTAGGGTCACGGTTCGTTGTAAGTACCTACTTTCATTTGCTGTCTATTAACATTCCAAATAAATACTGATTTCTAAATATAATGAGTGATAGCTTTCCTAAATTATTTTTGTGAAAGTGTTGTTGCAATTCATATAAGCGAACGGAAATTTGGTTTTTAAGTTTTATACGCGAAGATCAGCGTACCCGTTTTGGACATAATGAATAGCATTTTCGAGCACAGATGAGTTCTTCTCGAGTTATTAGAATGAGAATGCCAAAAACTGCGCCAGAAGGCCTTCTCGTTCCTAACGATGCCGTTGCTTCGAACTAATTAGAAAGATAATTCCCCTTTTTTCGCCGTTTAAGTAGAGAAATTCGTACGGTTGAATTCGAGAGAGGACCACTCGGTTTTATGGCGAACATCCGCTAAAGTTCGTAAGTCTTCCAAAAGGTTATATTATTATGCGGTTTTATTAAAATGAAATTAAGATTAATGTGCATCTTCCTAGCAAGACGTCATTGCATCCCTTCCGTTCTACTTCAAAAACTACAATCCAATTCTTATTACTCGGTTTCATTAAGTTCAATATTGGACATTAAACTTTTTTACCTACATATAGGTGGTGCTTTCATTTACACTACTAAGTATACTCTGAACAAACTCTAATGAGAAAAACAAAAATTGACTTACACTTTAGTGTTGAAAGGTCGTTTAATTAACTTTAAAACATTCAGCGTACTGAACTTAGCAAATGGAATTTACGGTTGTTCAATAAAAGAGAATAGCAAATTTGCAAGTTCTATGAGCCACCAGAGGAAGATGTGTGAAATTTATGCGCTTGTTTAATGAACGAATGGTTCATTATTTTTACATTTTAATTAATGAAAAGTCAAGTACGTAGATACCAAACACCTCTTTTAAAAAACTTAAACTTACTTGCGTCACCGCGAAAAACATGAGCAACCAACTTCAGATCTTCTGAAGAAGGCAACGATATAATTGCCGAAACATTAAGTAATTTCACAGATCGGCGCGGTTTTTTCACTCGAGAATTCTGTACGTGTTACGATGAAATTTTATATTCATTAGAGAAAAGTTTGGAGAATTTAACGTAACTGCTAAACGAATTTTAAAAATAAAATACTGAAGAATAATAATTAATCATTTTCCTTTTATCTGTGTAATTTATTAAAATTTTCCACTTAACGTGTTCAGCATACAGTAAAGCCACGTGATTTTTTCACTACATAAGTAGAACCATTTTACACACAATTTTTTTAGGTATACATAGACTGCATTATAGATTGACAATCTTCACTTAGTACGTAATAATATTGTAGAGGTTGTAAACTCCGTCAATTTTTAATGCAAATGCTATAGCCAATACGTTCTGAAACTTTAAATTATCGAGGTAATCTTACTTGAAAACTTACCTATAACTCTGCTTTTACTCCTCGTATGCATCATAGAAACTAACACAACACAATGTACACTTACACTTATTAAAAACTACTAACAAGTCTAACTCTTGCACAAATATATACACGAAAAGTTACTGATTGTATATTTCAGTTATACTAACTGCATATTTTATAGTCGAATAGATAAACAGTTAATTATCCACGTAAACACCGCGAGACTCGACACGTGAAAGACTGAAACGAAACTCTCGGATCCGAAGCTAAATATGTTTGCGCTCTAAAACTGGAAATGACTTATCGTTAATAGATCTGTTGTTCGAAGATAACAGCGTGAAGAATGTGGCTACATTGCTTGATTAGAGGTTAGATAGATGTCATTTGCTGTCAGATAATAAATGATAAAAAATGCGAGGAAAAAAAGGGGGCAGACATGAATGCTATAGATAGAAGAAAAAACACAGTTTTTTGCCATTTTTGGGGATTTGACTCTGCATCAATCATTTAGCAGCATAATTCCATGGACACCAATGTGTGTTCTTCTACAAATGCAGTGTAACTGAACAGTTAATTAAAACATAAAATTTTACTTCAGTCTACATTTCTGTTTATGAAGACGCACAAGCAATACTAATAGCAAAATTTCATTTTTTTTCAAAATGACTGTTTTAATCCTATCCAAAAAAAAATCATTTTTCGATAAGAAATATCTCTAAATAAATATTTAATGCTTATAAAAAATTAAATTTTCTTCCTGTCGGTGGGCATAAGTCCAATATTTTTTTTAATAAAGTGGAATTTCATCGTAAAGGGGAATAGATTCGACTGGTAGATTATTAAATTCGTTTGGAAATATCTAAGGACAAAAACGTAATAAACTTTTCAAAGAGAATTGTTTAAAACAACAGCATTTTATCGATCTAATTCCAAAAAAAACAATGAAACTCTGAAAAGTAATCCTTCGTACTTAACAAACAATTGTACAGAATAACTTTAATTAACGGTAGATATATTTTACTCTCTAGTAAACCGAGATACAAAACCATTAGAAACATTATGGTACAATAATAATTATTTTTAAGGGCACTGTGTGTGCTGCTTTTGACAGGAATATACACGTAGGTATGTATTTATTACATACAGTACACGTTTATGTAGAATCCTACCTTTGAACCAGAAACTGCATTTCCAGTTATGTGGCTTGTAGCAGATCTTCGCCAGGATTGTGTCAAAATAGTCGTCAGTAAAACCAGTCATTATTAAATATCTTAACAGAAATGGAATTATTCTTTAAATCATAGACATGTACGTCTAGTTTTGGTAAATGTTGTTTCAGTTCATCCAATGATCCAAGTACCCAATCAGTTGGTTGGAGCTCCTTTAGGAACCGATGTAACCCTGGTGTGTTTTGCTGAAGCGTATCCCAGAGCCATAAACTACTGGCTGAAGGACGGCAAAGGTACCATTAAAATTTCAGATAAAGAATTTTTTTAGAAAAGAGCAAAGTACGTTTCAAGATTTCTTGTGTTAATTTTAGTAAATAATATTATGTGTAAGTATAAGCCCCATTTTTTATTAATGTTACGTTACTGGTATTTTTTTTTTAACGTAAGATTGTAATAAAACATGAGAGAGTTTGTATAAAAATGGTGAATCCATCATATGATGAGTTGGTTGATTTAAAACCAATATTGAGGATAAAAGAGCGAGAGTCCTCATTCGTATTTAAATAAGATGTGGTTTTAATGGGATGAAATTAAAAGCTCATCTGTCTTTTTCACTTCGCGATTCCTTTAAAGTTGAGGATTTGCTCGTGGAAGTTCTGCACGAACGAAATTTATAAATCCTGCCAATCGAATTCAATTTCGCATCGATTATAGTCGTTTAATATAAAACTTGAGGGCAAACCAACAGTCTTGTAGAGCACAGAGTCAGGACGTGACGCGTTAAGAATTAGTAGGATAGAATTAAGTGGCTTTCATTAATCATGTTCAGGAAGTGGTAGAGTTCATCGTTGAACATATCGCATCACAATCAGTTGGTAGAGGTGGTGGTTCCCGCTACCACTCCTACTGCTTCAAACTCGTTCATGATGAGCTACCCCTTATCGCTTTTACAAATTAACCCTAATTGTCGACATTGACAGTAACGATAACTAAGTCTAATATGGCCCATCAACAGATAAGAAACCAGAACCAACACCTAACTATCAAATAATCTCTTAAATTTACATAACTAAACAAACCGATACTACAATATGTATGGTAAGGATGCACTTTAACTGAGGAATCGAACTATTAAAAAGTAGAAAGTTTAAAAGCTTTTCATATTTTTTTTTTTGTATTATTTCTACTACGAAATTTAATATTTCTGCAAAAATACTGTTATAAAGTAAATTTTAACCTACTTCGTTCTGTATTTTTGTAATATCAGAGAATATAGTTTTCTGCCACATACGCGAAGAGGCTCATTTAAAAAGTAATTTTGTTCCATAAATTTCCTGAAGCCTTCTGGTTAAAAATTCTAGACAACCGCTTGCACACATTTTAGTTCTTACTACAAGAGACCAATATACAGTATGTTTTAAAAGGAAACAAACTAATATGGTTTGCAAAAGAGCCACTGATTTAAAGTACTCTATAAAGCTCTTACAAATTGAACTAAAATGAAAAATATTGCACTGATGAAGCCGTTACTTCGTGATAGTTTATCATGACGAAAATAATAATAAAACTACTATAGATGTATACATAGCAGTTTTATTATTATTTTCGTTAAAATGAAAAACTTCTTCACTAACTTACTAAAATTAAACTGGCAAAGAAGGATCTTCTTTTGTTTATCTTAAACTACAAATTTTCCACTGCAATGTTACTGTGTTTACTTCCGCTCCATATAAGAGGCATGGTAAGTTATAATTTCAGTATACGATCCGAAATTGAGCAAACAGCACAAACTTTTCAGGCAAATAGATCGGGAATAAACATGAAAATTAAAAGGATTTCTTTGAACTGTGTGTGTGTACTAATGTCTTTGAATTTTGTTTACTCTTCCATTGACTAATTCTTCGTTTTCTCGTTGAATTCTGAGGAGGAGCTTTCTGAGGGAAGTTTAAGGGTGTAGATTTATCAGTTAGAAGCAACTCGCGATGATTGATGTTCATTTTACATATTATAAATTCTATTACATACATTAAAAAACGGAGTGTGTACTTTCTTCACCCTTGTGTCTTGTGTATATTTAAAAGTGAACATGTATGATATGGTTTATTTGCTGTAGTTTTGCTTCTGCTTTATTTATAATTAATTTTTTTTGTATTTATACAGTTTGGTTCAATTCTGGCAAGGAACTGGACCTAACATATATATATAAGCTAGGTACTGAAAAAAGTTCAATTGTCCCTATATTTTTTCTTGTAACATTTTCTTACAGGTGAAATAGTTTTCTATGATAAGAAATACGAAGTCGATTTAAAGCCCTTGTCAGATTTTGAGCTCAATATGACTTTGAAAATTCGAAATCTCAGTCAAAAAGACATGGGAAGCTATAATTGTGTAAGCAAGAATCCTATGGGAGAAGTGTCCAGTCAAATACGTGTTTATGGTAAGGATTAAGTTAAAGATTGGGTTAGGTGGTGCTTACATAAACGTACTGATTGAGTTACTAATTTTTAACAAATGATTATATTAGAAATAACAGACGATCGGTCATCTTACCCCCAAACTAAAGGTCATCGTGGCAGTCCTACTGATGTGGTTACCAAAAAACCTGCAAAACCGGTGAAACTACTTCGTCCTGGAAATGCAGGAAATTCAATCAGTGATGACCGTGCTAAAATTTATTATCCAACAGAGCCACGTGTGAAAAACAGGGGTCAGCGAAGTTTTCTATCTGTTGTTTCTCTACATTTGTCGTTAATTTTCTATCTGATCGTTTAAACATTTTGAATGTTGAATGTTAAATGTTGAATGTTGAATGTTTATTGTAGTAGTAACAATAACATTGGCGTACACAAATTCAACTGTCACATTGAACAAAAAAAAATTATAACTACCTGTATTTCTCGTATTTTCAGTAATTCGTGCGTTTTATTTTTTATTCTTTTTGAGAAGAAAATTGGTCAGACAAAGACTCATTTATTAAACGCGCTTTTAAATTTGTTGTCTTAAAATTATTCGTAAAGAATATGTAAAACTTAATACCTACCTATCAAAAATTTACAAAAAGTCAAATTATATTTACAATAATTTTGCCGGTGTTGTTTTTTTTAATTTGCTACCATGTTATATAGTTTAACGAATCTGGCTGTTCAACTGAAGAGGTAGAAAGAGGGATCAAGACTCGCTTCTTAATTATTTATGCAAAAACGCTTTTGGAATTACATCTAGCATGCAAATCACTGTTAAGATTTACATATTACCTGTATCCTTAGAATAAATCATTTTATGTCATTTGCTGTTTTATTCGAAGAATCCCCATTAAGAATAAATAATTATTAAAAAAAATGCATCAAGCAAAACTACAATTTAAATACTAAAGACGAATTAGTGAACAACAAAAGGTAAGTGTGGAAGCCAATTTTTGTGATGTGGAAAATCTTCTCTAAACTTTGGAGCATTTTAGTTCCTTCTCGAACAATCCAAGAAAAATTCAAAAAATGTGGAATAATGTAAAAACTTTTTGAAATATTCCAAATCATTCCCAAAAAATCTGGAACATGATTTTCAAAAAATATAGATCATTCTGGATCACTTTCGAATATTACAAATTGGAACGTTCTCGAACATTGCAGTAAAACGTAAAACAGTTCCGCCACTCACGTCCACCCATTCGATATTAAACTCTCTTATTATCTAAAGGGAGGCTAGGGGATCTACCACCACAATAATGAGTAGGTAGCAAAAGAGATGACATGAAGAAATGTGAAGATAAACAGAAAGACGCCTTGTGTATGATTTTGTTGTCGATTTCATGTGGTGGATTAGGATTTTATTCTTGCGTAAATATTTCCCGTTCCCTGTGATTATCTGAAATGGAGGAAGCTGGCGATATTTGTGGCGCGAAGTAAAAATACTTTTAGATGGCTTAACAGGTGTTATCTGGATAAAGGCCAGACAACAGGGCATGAAGCCAAGGAGTTAAGGGAAAGGGAAAAGGCAGCGATTCGACGTCTATTCATTTTACATTTCAGAGTAAATGTAGCTGAGAAATTGGTAAAGAACGGTTCATCTTTAGGACCAGTGGGCCATTGTTCAGTTTTGCCGATTAACGATTAATGTATTGGGAGACACGGCGCTTTGTCACGGCTTTTCTGCGTCAGTGAATGAACTGCTATTAAATATGGCGTTCAGAAAGGCGGGAAGTGTCATCTTGATATACGCCGCATTATGCACGCTCCACGGATATCCTTATCTCGTCCGAATCCTTGGAAATTTTCCCTTTTAATTTTCCTACCTACTTATCCCATCGCCACCAAACGCCCCCTTGCAATTGTCCAACTGCACTTACTCCTGCTCCCGCTTTAATTAACTATCTCTCTAATTTAATCAAAGTTCTACGCGCGCGTAAAAGTTCTCTCACTATGAATTTTTCTTTCACTGACCGGAACAGTTAAAGTTCATTGACGGCAAAAGTTGAACAATAACTCCTAACACTCAAAATCTACTGTGCATATTAATATAATACTAATTAAAAGACAACGCAATAATTCATAAATTTAATTGTTACTAGAAACTAATGTTATTAGAAACGCATCACGTGGCATAAATAGATAATCAACTATCTGGTTGCAATGAGTATAGTCACCTATAATACATATTTGCAGTAATTAGTAATCATTGCCACAAATATGTTACCACAGTCCCAAACAAAACCAACGACACTTTGATCTGTGGTCGAAATGACAGACACAATTACTATTGATACACAAACGATTTGAATAGTTACACAATTATGTAGAACCGTTCGAAATGAAGTTTGTTCTGTCCATAATACAATAATACAATACAATTAGAATTAATTCTACCTAGTTATTTCGATACTAATTATCGTAGTAGTAAAGTATTTTTACAATTATAATTGGATAACTTTACAGCAACATCACCTATCGTTTCATCACGTTAATTACAGCAAATGTTATTTGTTTTTGAGTTTCTGATATTTTTAGGAATGAAACTATTACTATTCAAATCAAAACGAAAAAGGTAACATTGTTTGAATTCAAGTTTGGAGGAACTATTTAATTATTTTGGAACAAACTTGTGTGTTCAGTAAAGCGTTTGGTGAAGCTGCGCCTCGTCTGTCGAATGTATTAATACAATGTTATAAAACATCCCTGCGGAGAATCCCTTTCGAATAATTATTATTTTAATCCTTTAATACTAAATATGTATACTTTTTAAAGAGCTTTTGATTGCCATGGTGTCGAATTGGATTAAAACGATGTAAAATCAAAAAGACAATATAAGACAGCGTCTCTAGAGCATGCAAAGCAAACGAATAAAATAAATGTTTAATTCCAAGATCGTTCGGAGTTACAGCTAAAATTCGGCACTCAATAATTTCGTTTTGAGGGGACCCTGATGATGAGATCAATTTCCATCTTTATTAGATTTTATTAATAAAATGCTAATACCGACAACTGGCGCCTGTTAAAAATTCTGAGAAAGATTTTCAGTTTCAAAAAGTAATCAAAGTTTTTTGAAAACTTTTGCGGCTTCTTATTCTCTCTGTCTCTTGCCAATTATTCCCTATTACTTTACATACGCTACAATTTAAATTACTAGCAATTTACGCTAAAAATGTGATACGAAAGCCGTTAAATAAAAACCAACGTTGACAATACATAGATACAATTTTTTCGCCTGTATTATCGACAATCTTGTCGTTTTATTGCCTAATAATTATTTATGGCACAACCAAAGATCCGAAAATGGATGACATGGACATTAAATTGTATTGATATCTTAACTTAACTATTCCCAGTAACGTGCTAGGATCAAAGCCAATTGTTTAGGGTATCAGGGCGTTTAGGGTTGTTTTGTCGAGAATATCTGCTATAAAGACAAGAGTATATACAACGATTACGCGTTCCGCACAAGGGACTATTAAGATTACGCCTTTCAATGCGGTTCCAATTCAAAGAAGTCACTTTTGTTATAAGTCACGATAAGGGACAAGACGACCCTTCGAATACCTTTCCATCTAAACATACGAAATATTTTAAACTCTTTACAAAAATAAACCAAGGAACCTCAACTTTCAAACGCATTTAGGCTTTAGACTGTCTTATAATAACATACCTTAATAACCCTTTATTGTTTTTTTTAAGTACATTACAATCTTGTTCTAAATTAAAACATATCAAACATAAGATTCATCTTTCAACGTATGTTATTAATTCAAGATTTTTGTATTATTTTTTTGAGATAGAATCTACTGGCAAATTTTGACGCATTAATTGTGAAACACCCTGTATATACAAATATCATATTAGTATTCTTTTCCGTATTTATATCATTTGTTTGAAGTATGTTACGTATAGTTTTGTGCGATAAAAGTAAAAGATTGGGACGGAATTGAATGCGTAGAATGAGAGGGTAGTACAGGGCGAGGGTTTCGCTCGCTTCTCTGGCGGCACCGCCGAGCTTTGTAAAGTATCAGCCGAATAGCAGAATTTAGTTGGAGAATACAAACTTGGGAATTAACGAAAGAAAAATTGTAACTTGTATAGGAATGGAACCCGATCGTCGCGTCGCCAAGGCTGCTTAGTATGCAACGCGCACAACTGCTGCATTCTTGTGAAATACACATCGACCGGCTTTACTTCCGAGATCGTAAACAAAATTAGCGTTATTTGTTCTAATAAAACCGATTTCCTTTAACCATCTCCCTTTGTTGAAAACTAGTAAATTTAACTTAATCTTAAGGCTCCCGAGCCTGCTCTGCTTTCCACTTGGTAATATCGTATACCCTTCCATTAGAAATACTACTGCACTATCATTAGCTACTGGAGACTAACACTCTTTCCTCATCTACTCACAATTGGATACGATTCGGTAATTTCATACACAAAAGACAACAAAACTATTCTTCTGAACTCCAAATGATACAAAGATACCAAACCTTAACAGGAAAATAGGAGCCTTATAGAGTTGTCAGTCTTCTCATCGTAACCTGATCCTCGCATTACCTGAAAACTAAAACATCTAACAACCTTAACAATTTGGATCTCACCCGGTCCCTCTTTAGTCCCGTTTCTACCTCCAACATGTCTGCAGCTATTGCTTCATGTCCTAAACGTGTTCCTCTCTCCCTTTTCATGTACTTATGGAATTTTTAAGCTCCACATTCTCTGACTTATTCTATCTAATATTTTCTCATTTCAGAAGTAAAACAAAAATATTTTATTTCAGAAAAATTAGAATACCAATAATAACATAAATTAATGTTAAAAACATAATTATTTATTAATACAAACGACAAGGTTTACTAACAACTTAAAAACTTCTGATAAAATAATAAAATATTTCTCTTCAGATAAAAAAATAAACTTAAACCTTTGCTACTCCACATTCGTAGTAAATAATATCTGTCTATCTAACTATTCGATTAATATTATTCCTTTCAATATTTACTTGCTGATACTTTATGATTATTAATTCTGCAACCCATGATAAAGCAATCATCATTAAAACTAAACTCTGTATGTGAATGCACAGTCTGTAACTTTGAAAATAATCTCGAACAAGGCCTACAAAAGAGATGCAATTGTAAATCAGTTTTCTATAAAGAAATTGTTATTTACCAAATCCTTCCCCTAACAATAAAACGGATATTCCCTTGGAGAGCATTGATAAGCCAATGGCAGAAGGCAATCGCGTTTGATCTTTTAAATGTTCCACCAATATGAGATTCTGATTCAAAACCGTTATAGCTCTTAAATATCCACTCAAGATCGTCATTCCAATAATAATTTTATAATTAGTCTGTTCTATAAAAACTAAAAACAAATCCTGCTTGGTTAGTAAATAGACAGGCACTTAATCTCTACTATATTTTTTCACCTGATCTTAAGAAAGCAATTAAGATCATCCCCAACAAAAAAGAGATTCTTATTCGTATATGTTTAGTAAGCAATGGAATCGTTATTCTACCAATAATATCAGCTGCTGACTGAAGGGACATACACATCGCTACATCATTTATCAAAAAACCCTTATCGTTTATTAGAATAAAGGGTAGGAGCATACCAAAGGTCAAGTTACACGTATTGGTCACTGACGTACCGAATACAATATGAATAAATTTCAAATCCGTAAGAAGATTTAAATCGAATTGAAAAACGATTTTTTTCCATTTTGAAATTTCTTGGTCTCCTTGAAATATTAAACGATAATCAAACTTTTATTAAAATTATTCATAATTTCTCATTAACCTGTTATTTGGAATTCTTCATTTAAGTTTGAATCATATTTCACAGAATTGGTAGCAAGAAGTAACAATTTTTCTTCACCTTTATCGCATTCTTCTTTTAAGTGCCATGAAACTGGCTAAATTAGCACAATTCATTAATCAGTTTTATGTTCGGGAGTAAACATTAACTTACGTGAAAAAGTAAAGCACCAGGCAAAGCATTTAAACAAATTGCTCCTAAAACTAGAGCAGTTCCTTTATAACCAAATTCGTCTAGCAAATATTCAACCACAAGGGGCATTAGAAGCTGACCAATGCTTGTCCCTACGAGGGACCATCCAATTGCATATGATTTCTTTTTATCAAAATAATCAGTCGTGATAACAAATATTGTAGGAATCAAAATGCCACGACCAACTCCTGAAATTCAAGCTTCTGTTATTTCTAAACTTAGAATCGTACACATATGTAGTTTAGAAGAGATATGTAAAGTTAATTCATTTAAATAGCATTATTGTAGAAAAAACATCAGTTAACAGAAAATAAATTTTGCATTACGATAACATCCTTTTAAGCTTCGTTTGCTTTATGAACTTTAACTTTACTTGTATCGGTGGAGTCTTTATGACACCTCCTTTAGTGAAACCCTCGACAGTTTTGTATGAAATGTTAAGCAAATTCAAAGCTCTTTGCCTGAATACCAACCATCCTACTCTCACTAATGAATTGTATAAATTAACAACAAGTTGCTGTATAGTGTTAATGGATAACGTCATCCCTTATTTTCGTTAATTTCTTCATTAGAATGACGCATTCAATTTCAACTTCATTTTCTGCCGTTTGACTTTCAAAGAGACGGTGCAAAGTCTACTTTACACTCTAACATCAAAATGAGCAACAAGTTGAATGTCAAAAGTGAGTAATATGAGATGAAATTTTGCTTGAATAAATCATATTCACTTTCGTCTTCCTTACTTATAAATGCATACCTTTAATAACCCAAGAAGCCAGATACATCTCAACGAATTAGTGTTAACAAAACAGAAGATTTAAGACTTAATAATATTTACCAACCTACTAAAAGACCATAACTGAATAAAAGATAGTAAATATCAGTAGCCATACTGCAGATTATCATCCCTGCTGAAGATAGTAAAATCCCCAAAATTGCAACTCTTCGTTTTGAGTAAATTTTTATCAACGGTCCTACCATAAGTCCTGATATATTTAAAAGCAAAATGTTTACGTTCATTACGAAACCTACTCCAACTATTCGGTAACCCATTTCTTCCATTTTTTGTCCAAAAATTAGGCCATACTGACTGGAAAGGGATAAATTCACCATCTAACATCAAAATACAACAATTACCTACTTAAAACAAAAGAATATCATCACCAGTAAACGAATTACTACTCACATGAATAACGGCCGCACCAAAAACAACACACCAACCCCATCCCCCATCTGGAGGGATTATTTTATGTTTTATACTTGTCATACCGGATTTATTTTTTACAAATAAATACACAAATTTGAATGGAACATTACAATTTTATGAGGCACTTATTTTATTTTCTTATCATGTCAAGCAACTGATTAAAAAAATAATGCAAACATTAACCGATTAATATCGACTTCATTTATCATGTGGCGGTTGTTATCTTTATGTTTTTTATTTGTTATTAATTGTTAACTTATTAAGAGATATAAGAGCCATCTCTAAAATTATTTAAGCCTTAGTTTATAGTGAAACTTAATATTAATGATAACAAACAAGGAGAATTGACCCGATTAAGTTTATTTACAAGAGAAGCTATTGTTCAACGAGGGCTAAAATATAATTTTTGAAACCGTATGCGTCAACCTCTCTGAATAAGCTGTTATTAATGACGTGTCAATTAAATGTACCCATAACATTGTTTCTGCATTATTTCGTACTAGCAAACTTAAACCATGATTTATTATAACTTCAGCTAATTTTTTGTACAAGGAGAAAAGTAACCATCGCTTTCCGCATAATTTTTGCGTTTCTTCGGCAAAAACTTGCGCTTAACTTTTGTCAATGAATTTTATTGGTCTGGGCAAAATTAATGGTAGATCACTGGATAATTTAAAGGCATCGTTGAACTAAACTCAAAACCCTCCGTTTATCTTTTGAATTTAATCGTATAACACAAACATTGGAATTCAATTAATTTCTTGAGAAACTGAATTTACAGTAAATCTGAAGTGCTTCTGCTGAATAAATTTTTGCTGTGCAATATTAACAACGGAAGATGGAAAAAAATCGAAGAGTGCAATAAATCAATCAAATATACATCTGTTTCGGCTTTTGCTTTTTACTTTTATAGTACCTATAGGTACTTATATGGTAAAAAAATGAACTATAGAATTATTTTGAAACGTATGTATCCAATGAAGACAATTAAACTTAAAAATTTAAGAAAACTCGCTTTGAGTTTTTCTAGATCAAGTGGAAATACGCACTTTTGTCCTTGTTTTTAAAAACTTTCAACTTACAGCACCATCTATGACTAACTTTATGTATTATAAAAGCTAACTCTCCTGCAAAATTGATCATCCAAACTTTCCTCTCAGCCTTTCAGCACAACCTACTGGCTAAATGTGGAGGAAAGCTCCTGTTGAAACTCGTATTGATTTTTAATTTTCCATGACACAGGAAACTTTTCAATATAGCTCATTTTAAAATTTATTCCAATTCACTTTTTCATATCGAAATATTTAGTGTATTGTTAGTTGCTATTGAAAGCTTGGTTCGATGCATGAAAAATCATTTCCTTGACAGGAAAAAAAATTTTACTACTTAACTTTGTTTCCTCCCTTAACTGGTAGAGGTCCATAGCATAAAGGGAAATTTTGTGAACTTCTCGGTAATCACATTTCAAAATCATTACAGTTTTTAAAAGTTCAATACTGCAGATATATCTCAACTATACTAAAAAACGAAATATTTATCTTAAAGGAAAATAGTAGGTACAATTTAATTATTCAATAAAGTGTTCACTAAATATTTTGAATGTTACTGATTCGAAAAGAAAGATCAATTAGAAATTTCCATGGAAATACAGTTAATCAAATGATGAATAACTGAAATATTGTTTTTTATTAACTCCCGATAGTGCGAAACATTAAAAAGCAAAATACAACCTAATTTACGACTTCAAAGCCTATAAAATAACCGTTACGCATTTTATGCCTTTCTGGGTAACATTTTCATAAAACTGGCATTTTACAGAAACATTTGATAAACACACTGTAATGCAACTTCAATAAACAATCGAATATGATTATATGAACTGAAATTCCTAATTATTATTTGCTCATAATTCAACTGCAAGAAATTGTTACATTTTATAAAAAATCTGTTGGTGATAAGAACATTTGTAATTAACATATTTATAATCTAATCTGTAGCTTAAACAGAATTTATTTATAATCAATAATTTGATTATGTACGTCGAGTCTATAATCGGTTAAAGTTCTTTTAAAATTTTGTGCAAAATAGTGAGGAAATGGGATATCAACAGGTCCTTGGAAGAGTAGGTGTAAGTGAAGGTCCAGGTCCTGCGTGCGCTTCAGCTAAAGAGGAATACCGTCCCCTATCCAGCCAGGTGGCGCAATCATGCGTTCCTACAGCTCACGAAGCCGACCGACCCTAACCAGTAGCTTTCATAACTTCTGTTTCTAGTTCAGTTTTGCGACGGTTGTTGCTCGAATAGCCTGATGTACCAGTGGTGTGTCACCCCAAAAGCGCGCGTAAATCGTAAACTTTTTCGCGCAAAGCCAGCATCAAGTAGACCCGTCAATTCTCAGCCGCAATCAAAATGAATGGATCTCCACCAATTTTCCGATGATGGCCAAAAACTTATTGACGATAGTTTTTGTTTTCCAATTAGTTTTCGACTGTTTCATTTGCGAAAGTAGCAATCAAGTGTTTCAACAAAATATTCGTCACGGACGTTCCAGGACGAACTTCTTACGTGGCACGCATCATGAAGACACTTTGTCCGAAGAAAAAAACAAACCCCCTTTTCAAACTCACGATTCTACAATAACAAATTCTGGCTCACAAAATTTTAAAAATATTACTGACCAATTTAAAGCCTACGAACTCACCGAATTTTTAACTGACCATGAACCGATCCTGCAAAAAATTTTTGATGACAGAAGTAAAAATATTTCTGACCTTGATAATGTCTACTTAAGTCGTAATTCTTCAGAAGAATGGATTGAAGGGCCCTTGTTCGGGGACAGTTCACAAGAAGAAGTATTATCAGTGGTCCCTACAGTAAAAAATGAACATGTTGATATAGTAACTAGGTTCTTAAGAATTGTAGAATCTCAACACTTGTTAGGTGACAATTGTTCAGCTGGAACCGATTTAAATTTAGGCGAAGGGGTTGTTGATAGGTACGCTCAGGAAAGATTTCGTGTTGAAGCTGAAGTGGCTGTAAATCGAGCTAATATGCTCACACGATTGTGGAAATATGCTGCTCCTGAGGTAGTAACTTCGGAATACTTCTTACACGCGTCTCTCTTTTCGATGGTGGAGTTTGATGACGATATTTTTGCCGCGGGAAATTGTTACGACCGGTACCAATTCAGAGACTATTGGTTATTTTGTCCTTACGCGTACAGACTACCGGAAGGCCCTATTCTAGCAAAAGATTTGGCTGTAGAATACAAATACTTGAGTAATACATCAGAATGGTTCTACATTGCCCGAAAAAATGCCGAAAATGTCATCAGAAACTACAACCAATTCAAAAAAGGTAAGAAAATTGCTTTTTCGTTTCCTTAATGGTATTCATCATGCTTTTTTTACTCGTATATATGAGAAGTTTACGTAACCATTTAACAATTTCGACATTATTAACTCCCAACCAGTATAACATAAGGACACTTGAAGAAACCTCTCTACAAGATCTTTTCCAGATTGTTGGTTAGCTTCAAAAGTTGTAAATGAAACCGTGAATTCGTCTTTAATAGCTTTTCATCCCCACTTCACCATAAAGGGAGGCATTTGAAAGAAGGAAAAGCAAAAAATAAATGATAGATCCTTATCTGAAGCATCCACGAGGTTTCAATTTCTACTATTTGGGAATGATGTTTTTATGTTTTTTTTTGTATTGTCAACCGATTCTTGCATAGCCTAATCAGTACTGTACGGAGGAAAGCATCAACATGAATATAGCCCACCAGCAGTACCATTAAATCAAGTTAAATTTAACTAAAAAATAGAATTACGAATACTTAATTGCCAGGAAACTTTAGCTTCTACAAAATCTTGGAATATTATCGATTCCCTTATAGAATTTGACTGATAATAGCAAGTGTAATAATTGGCACTAAAGCACACGCAAATTTGCTCATCATTCAGGGGTCTAATGGAACTTTAGCGAGGTTTTAGACCAATAAACCTTTCGATGTACATCACGCAATTTAAGCAAAAAAATAATGGATATTTTTGAACTTCTAAATTATGAGCTTTCTAATAACTATCTTTATTTTCCTGAAATAACATAAAAAGAATTAATACAACCAGTAGAAAAAATATGTAGAAAAGCTTATAAAATTTCGAATCCTATATGAATCCTTAAATGTAGTATAATCAATAAATTTGTTTCTTCCTTGAATATGAGATTATCGAACATTTGAGTTTTATTGAATAAAATAAATTAACTCATCTTTACAAAAATCGTCATAGAATTAAAATTGTTATTACCTTTGACATATAAGCCGATAACGCGGTAGGAAAAGCCGCAGCTGTGAGGTTCCAATTAACTTATTGATACATTGCAGTGAACCGCGTAATCTTTCTACAGTAAAAATTTAATTAAATGCCCAATGCGACAGCGAGCGGCCAAAGAGTGGTAATTTAATATTAAACACATAATTACTTATGTACATTATGGAAATATACTGTAATTGCTAAAATTACATACAAGATACTTTAATTTTAACGTATGTATTATAAGTTGACTAAACTTTTTACTAAAGATTTTGTTATAAGGCGTGCTTAATTTGAAATTTAATAAAATTTAGTATCTCAAAATTAATCAAATACACTGTTCAGCATCGAGAAGTACGTGAGTGCGAATATGCTTCAATAAATAATTTAAGCCAATTAATATGATTAGTGAGAGGTTTCAAACTAAAAGGGCAAAAGAAAATTACCTCCAACAAAATTTAAATTAACACAGTTGAAGATTGTTTTACTTCAGCAACTTAAATATTAAGTACCTAAAAAACATCAATTCCAAACCAAAAGGAATTTAATTAAATTTAAATTGAAATCTATTGAACAAATTTTATTAATCAAATTTAGTAAGGTTACAGTAGGCTTTTCTGTTCTATTGAACCTATCATGGGTCAAAAAGTTATTGAATTCGAAAATGAATGAACTCAATATAAAAAACGAAAACATTGTTACCAGGGAGCTTTCTGAGTTATAAGAAAAGCAAAAATAAACGTTGTTATTTTTAAAAAGCATTTCAGTTGCTGTGAAATGTAAGAACGACACGACAACCACAGCAGAAGAAAGAAAGGCATTCAATAAATTCAGTTTTTAAAAAACAAAAACAACCAGCTTCAATATTATTCTTCCATTCTCTGTTACGTGAATATTAGGTAGATAGTTTTTGTTTTTTAATTTGTTTTACTGTGAATGGAAATGTAAAATGTTTCTCCAAGAAATTCCATTGTTCTTTTTCTTATCCAAATCGAAACTCCACAGTTCGTTCCGTCAGGAAACTTCAATTCAATTTCCCATTTCGTGTTAGTTCAGGATTTTTGCAATCATAATCAATTCAACAATTTTAACACTAACAATGATTTTTTATTAGATACATAATTATTAATTGTTTGGCCACTATATTGTTTTCATCAGGTCAGTTTTGCCCAACGATCTATATCTGATAACGCTGAAACGGGACAATTAATCAATTCACTTGAGGCGATAACAAAAACCCAAAACCCAAAGAACTTAGAAGTTCGTTTATCACTGTTCGCTGGGTCTGTCTAAACGGTTGATCGAGTTGTCCATAGAAAAAGAGATAAGAAGACGGAATTTTACACCATTTACTAAATGAAAACAGAACAAAGTAAACAGCAAATGTATCAGTCAATTAAAGGATTAAAAATAAACATGAAAAAATAATACTCAGTTGACAATATTAAGCACTAGTTCCCCAAAGTATTTTACAAAGACAAAAACAAATTAAAATTTTGGTTCACTTATACATTTCACTAATGGGCATCTCTATTTAATGAATTTAAGATAACCCTACTTGAACTTTCCTCAAAGATTCGTTATTAATATTAAAACATAAATTAGGCTACTTTTCTCTTAATTGACATTTTCTTCCAACCAAACTTAAATTTTATTAAATTTCTGGTCGATAAAGAATGGTGTACTTGTAACCGAAAAGGGAGATTATAGGGAGAAATCGTTTTGTTAGAAAGAGCTACGGCACGTCATAATTTTGCTGTTAATTAGTTTTAATATTCGCAGACTTATTTTATTAGAAAGGAAGGGTCGAAAATGTACGTGTGGTATTATCGTTCAAAGTACCTAAACCATTTGAGGCCGTGAACTAAATTAGCTGTCTTCCTTTAATTAAAAAATTACCGTCCTCCATTAAAGCAACGTTTATGAATTAATATAAAGGCAGACATTCATTTCGTTTTGATTGTATTTCGTTTATTCGTTCTAATTCCATTCAAACTGTTTAGTCGTACTTCTTGTTAGAATTAATATTCAAAAGAACTGAGTAACAAACCAACCAATTTGAGATAATTCATTTGGGGTTCCATTTAATCTATGTTAAAAAGTAATATGAAGGGATGAACGGCCATAACATATCTGAATTTCCTCTTCAACGAAAAAGTAATAGAAATTTAGGAAGGTTATTAATGCATTCTTCTATGTGATTGACTGTTATTAACGTAAAATATCTCCAATCGAAATGGAATTTTTACAAAATTCAATTACATCGAACTGATGGAAGCATTTTTAATGGAAAGAAATGAGACACTCAAAATTATGATTCCAATTTCAATCCATTTAAACTTTCCAACTGTTTTCCAAGTATTTTGTGGCACTTCTAATTAAGTTAACCCTGGATTTTAGGTATGTTGGAACTTATACAATATGATGACAAAGTTTTATAATAAAGATTAATGAAGTTTCACCACAACTTAGGTTTCCAAATCCTATTAAAACATTTCGTGATGTAAAACTCGAACGAGTCTCGTTTTTTATTTTCAAAAAAAAACAAAAAAAAAATATTCCATTCTTAGAAACTAAGTTATTGTAGACATATGTATTTTTATTTGATTGGAAATTTAAACTTAACAGAAATGTCGTTTAAAGTTCTAGTTCAGCCTTTGTCTTTTCTTTTTTTTTTTACATAAGTATAATGACTGCATCGTAAGAACTTGCAAAGTTGGCTCCTTCCTTCGTTTACTGGAATTGTAATTGCAAACTTAATTTTAGGAATTAAAGTAAAGAGCTTACTTGAACTTTTTTTTTGTTTCCAAGCGATTTCCCTAGCATAATGGCACCGAATAGTACTTTATGCAAAAGTAACATCCTTTTCCTCTCTAATTTGCTATAAATTGAATTTCCAAATTACCTCTTATTACTCTTAACACGTGACGTTGAAAGGAACACAGAAATTAACTTATTCAGCAATTTGAATTCCCTACATAATTAAATCGAAAAAGAAATGTGGTCTGGTAGAAAGCGGATTTTTTAAAAAAATACGTTGAAGTTATTCTTTAGATATTAATTTCTTCTTTTTAGAAAATGAATCTGTTTAGTTATTTTTTAAAACTTTTCAAAAGAAAAATAATAATTTACACTAAAATAAGAAAAGCTGTTTGTTCAAAGTTATCCATTGAAGTAAAGTAGCCTTCTGAACGTTGCAACGTTAACGTAAGTGTACTTTCACTAATAACTACCTATTAAATTGCCCTCTACGATTCGGAATTATCACCAATTAGTTTAAAGCACGACAAGTTAACAATACTAGGCTTACACGTCGACGTTATTAGGTCACTGTCTACAACCCCGATCTCGTTAAGATTACAAATTAATCCCTACCAATTGTTGTTCATAAAGCCTTCTCATCTTCACAACAGTTCACAGTCTAAACAAGCTAACGATTTAATTTTGGAATCGCCAAAACATAGTCAGGGGGTGCCTATTTTACATAATAACTGGCATATTAACCCTTTTATCGACACAAGTTGATTTCATAAATTTACCAGAAATTCTACTATCTTTTGTTAAAGTTTGTTAGGTATTTGTTTATAAATGTTGTAATTTTTTTGTGTCAAGGATAACGTATGAAAGTTTTCCAAAAATGTTAATTAAATACAAATGGAGCAGTGGTACTTGTACATATAAAATAACTTTTTTAAAGGTTATCGTAATTAGTAGTATGTGGTTATAATTTATTACCTATATTTGGTAGAAGTTTTATACCAGAAGGAAACATGTCAAGTCCGAGTTTCATGCAAAGTTTATCGCTTTGGTCGTGTACGAGCAGCATTAATAACGCGTTTTTTTTTATATTTTAAAAAGTTCATTTTAATATTTCCCTTCATGTAAGTGCATAACAGTTCGTTCTTTGTGCACGATAGAATGGCATCGATAAGGTTCTAATTTATTTCTTCCTTTTTCCTATACTCAGATTTCAAGAACATAATTCACGGCCAGTAATCCAAAGAAGACAAAAAAATGACAGGATTAAATATTTCTAACTGTCTGATATATTTATTCTTTATTCTTCTATACGATCATGAGAAATATATCTCATTAATTTTATTGAATTGAAAACTTCTTTCCTCACGCTTCATGAGGATTAAGTGAGTGTAATAACGAGAAGCGAAGCTCAGACCTTCTGCTTTGTCCATCAAAGTGAATTGAGCATTAGGACAAATTAAGATGACCATCTTTTTTCACCGGGTAATAAAGAGCAACCATAACCTGCATCCTTTGCCCAAAATTGGATTCTTGATACTATCACATTTGTACATACGAGCAATTTCAACTCCAAACACTGAATCTTTTTCAATCGCCTTCACCTTTACGCAATCTTGTACAATTCAATATTATTACAGTATCACTTTAAGCAAACGTAATTTAACGTTGTTAAAGTTTTCCTCATTGATAATTTAGTTACAAATATGACATGCGGAAACAGCAAGGCATGTCGCCTTAGGAAATAACAAGGCATTTTGTTTTAAAATACAAATTGGAAGGATAGGACAAAGGTTAAAGTCACTGTGTAATAACAAAGTATTATATTTACAAAACCAATTCGTTCCTCGTTAATGAAAGGAAATCAGAACAAATGGGAAACATTAAATCAAACGTATTTACATATATACGTATGTATATAATTATATTATTTATCCGGAAGCGTTCATTGGAATAAATTAATTTAATTAAGAAAGTGAATTAGTGTCTAGTCTTAAAAGTATATTGAACATTGTTCCTCACGTTTATAACATTGTTAGCGTTTCCCAGATAGTTAAACAGTTCACGTGAAGGCACAGGTACGAGAATTTAATAATAACTTTGTTATTTCGTCAAGTGCAGGTTAAGATGATTTAATTTAGTTAATTTGCTAACTACTAGCTCCTTAGTTAAACATATGCATGCGAATAATGCATGCATATCCTTTGTGAAGTCAAATACAGGTGGACCGCGGTTTACGCCACAAATCCGTGGCCGTAAATCGGATCGACGTTTGGGTTTTTTGGGGAATTACACGTTCAACGACGTAAATCGAGACATTTAGCTAACATTTTTAGACGCACTGGACTTAAGACTTTACGGACAAACCCTGTATACGATTTAGACCACGCAGGTATCCCTTTATTTAATTAAGGAAATTTTCCAATTAAATCCAAAATAAAATTTGCGAACAAAAACGAATGTAAACAAAAACGCATTAGGTAAGCGTTAAGCTTCGGGTAAAAAAATACAATTTAAATTGCCGCAGTGAAGTTGATTTGGCTTTATTTACTTTAACTAAAAGGTTACTCACTGCAATTCTGATATTCTAAATCATGTTGATTTCTACGAGAATGTATACGTATTTAGCAGTAAAATCCGTGAGTTACCAACCACAATGTCATTGATTTTCAATCAACATTGTAGCGTGAGTGCGTTAATATTTTAAACCTGTCTGTCCGTATTTACCATGATCGGAGTACGGCATATTTACACAATTAAGAAAAACAAATTAGAAAAATTGAGCAATCGATATAAGTTCACAGGTACGTACGATAAATTACTGTTAAAAATGTTCTGCAACTGATGTAACTGTTTCGGTAAAACTTTCTTCGTCAAAGGAAGAGAACAAACTAAATAATTAATGGAACTGTAAACATGCATAAATCCCAGATTAGAGCAAAACTAATTAGCGAACTGTGAAGTCCTACAAACTGAGTTATATTTTAATAACGATGTACAACTAAGGAAATTGTCACGCTGCTTCATCGCTATTACAAAAAAAAAATACATTTTTAACTCCACAGCAGTCTTACACGGCTTATATTCATTATGTAGTCTGTAAACTGCTATAAATTGCAGAATTAAAAAATGCCAAACGTTTATACGTTTACATTAGCAAAATAAATAAAATTGCTGCAGCATTTAGTCAATGTTAATAAAATAATCCAATTAATTTCAACATTTTATTTTTCTAAAAGTACTGACTAATGCATCTTTTTTTATAAACGCTTAGTAACAGATATTGCGAAGATTAACCTGAAACTTCCCGAACTATCTTCTGAACTAAATATCTAATACACGGAGCGAGAGCAATTGGAAATTCTTTAAGCTGTTTTCATGCTTAACTTTTCAAAAATGGCTCTGAAAGGAAAGTCAAGCACTTAGTTTTTCGAGACGCGAATCAAATATACGTAGGAGACGTGCTTGCAGCTTTTTGATTAAAACCATCAAAAGTAATAATTTCGGATAAAAGAAAAATTATTGACACTTAAGACAAGATGAACCTTTAATCATTCATACCTATATATTTCCCTTGTTTACTGGAACTTCGTTCTTTCAGACATTTGTATTTCCGCTTAACGGATCTGACATGTGCACATTTTAATCTTGTTCTGACTCCGAACAAAATACGGGAAAAAAGAAGAACAATAACATTACTTAATAATGTACCATCAAGAATCTGTCATAAATAATTTTTCAATCGTAAAAGGCTTTGTACTTAATCTAAACGTTTACAATGCTATTTCTTCTATTTCTATTCGTTCCTTTCTTAAAAATATTTTTAATATCAACGAATATTTTGTTAACTTTTAAAAAGTAATTTCATATTTTTATTAAATTTTTTGTGCCATTAAAAATACAGTTTCTTTTAAAACCAAAATTATGAATTATGTATCTACACGTTCACGTGAAGCCACTTTAATTCCAATAATGGGTCTACAATTTTGCACGGAATTTTCCGAAATGAAAATTGGTATGTGGAAATTCCCAATCTCAAATACCTCGAAAATTTTGCTAACATAAAAATGAGAATCTGTTTAATGACAGCACTGACAGGATACCATTCGTGCTAAAAAGCCAACTTCTATGAGGTCCTTTCCCCGTTATATCTAACACGAAGAGAATTTATTGCTGGTCATCAAAATATCCTAAAACCCCAGTAATTTTCACGGTTTACATTATTTTTAAAAATTAATATTGAACACAACGGTTTAAAAATACATCAACTTTGAATGGACGAAGGAAAGATTCTGAATCGATAAAATGTTCTTCATTCAGTAGACTACAACGCTAACTTCGACAAAATATAGTATTTTATTGTGTTATTAATGAACTATTAACCTTCCCATTTGACGCTGCACATGGGTTAAAAACTCATAAAGAATAAATGTCACCATTCATGGGATACCAAAATTTTATTACAGTAACTATTACTCCTTTCTATATTCTGGGATGGTGACATTAATCTTCCATTACATAATATGTTGAAAATACCATTATTGGATTTCAAATCAACGAAACAGAGGCTTACAAAGTAAATGTTAAATCCTGGAGCTTTCACAGGACCATAAACGTAAAGTACGTACCTTATAAAGGAATACAACAGACTGGCCCCTTCAAAAAACAGTCGCATATATATAACGGAATGCCTTTGATTAAGAGCATGTTCAGTGAAGGCATAACATTTTAAACTTTCAACAAATGCCTACAGTTATTTGGCAACTTTTTTCTGTATTTTGTATGAACTATTATAATAAATTGTTTAATTCGTTACGAACGTTTTTTAAACGAAATAAAGATTGACTTATACATATTCGTGCCGCGTCCGTTTCATGTCAGTGTCGAGTCTGGGTAATTTTGATGTTGTGTTATAAAGCTTGACTAGCCTGTGTCAGTTCCGGCAGTGGCGGAAGCAAAACTACGGTGAGGGATGAATTTCCCTCCGGTTACTGACTGACCTCAAACTAGAAACGCCCATATGTAAATGTCCTCGTAAAAATATGCATAATTTTTTCTTTTCTGTCATAACACAGAACGGACCCAGCACGGATATGTGTAATTCAGCTTTTATATTCTCGAAAAACTGTTCTTGTTTGGGATATTTAATCGGGCATGCGGGATTGAATCATTTAAGAAAATATTGGTGATGTAAAAATTGAATTATTCACAGAAATCGATTTGTATGAAAAGGTAGAGTACTCAGTATAAAACTGCAATGACGGAGATTCGTTGGCAATCTTTCAATAACTGACACGGTTCATATCCAGGAGTATAATGGTTTCCCGTAGGGACATTACACGATGCGGGAAGAAATATATTATCTGTACATTTCAAATTGCTACATTATTTGTCAGAACTCTATAAATATGTCAAAGCAGCGGTCAAAATAATTCACACATCCAGCAAATTGTTAAACGTAACGAATGTGAAGGTACGTGGAACAAAATTATTTTTATTTATCATTCCTGTGGTTGAGATTATCATTTTGTGGAACATACTTGAGTAAAAAAAGTTAAAAAAAAATGTAAAATCATTTGATCAATGTTACATATTCGCTGTCGACATAACTTGTGTTAGAATATCCTCATCTTCACTAATCCTACCGACGAAATCGAATTCTGAAGCACATAGCGCCTTAATATCCGCAGGCGAATAAAAAGTTAGCTAAACCTGTAACTTCGGAACTGTCTAAGGGTTTGCGATAGAAAAATAAATGCTTTACAACTTTGTCTTTTCACATTTTTCAAGTAACTTTTATTGTTCTCATGAGATTTAAGTGAATTTCATGGACTTAATTTGTTTTCCAGCTAAACGCTTCCTCTTCAGTTTTTACTAAAACTCAATTAATTTAAGTTACTTCTAAATTTACCCTCGATAACAAAAAAAAACAGTAGATACTTATTTGAAAAACAGAAACTAAAGCTGATTATTCATGGTAACTAATTGTAAGAAATTAACTAATTTTTGTCAGGTGTACCTTCGTGTTCCATAATTACCAGCATCTTTCATTAAAATTTTATCTTCAGACAAACGAACTTAATCTTCTTAAGTGCTTTGCAAACGATGAGCTCTTTTGTTTTTAATACGGAAATATCAAAACCACAACGCTTAATTTTTGCATTTTCATTATTATTTACTTTTAATTACTGAACTTTAAAAAAAAACACATCAAGAAACCCACGAAAATATGATAAACAAATTAGTACGTAGATACGAAACTGAAGATTTCTACGTTGTTTGCAGAATAAACGTGCAAATTTAATTATTTCTTTGTCACGTTATACCAAAATAGTCCTTACGATTGTTTTAAAGTTATTTTGTCTGTATGTAAAGGAGCTTCAACACCCTTAGCTACTCCCGCACAGATGGAAAGTCAACAATAGGAAACATCTGTTCTTTAATACCCTCCGAGAGATTTCTCCACTGAAGTAAATAACGACTTCTTATAATGAAATATATTCCATAGAAATTCAAGTATTTGTAGATATTTATTTCTCCAAGAATTTTCTTGCTCTGTAAACAAGATATTCACCTAAAGCTTTATTCCACCTGAACAAAACACCGTTGCAAATATCATGACGTGATCAAATTCTAAAAGAAAAATCTAAAACCGTATAATTCTGTTATTAAATTGTCTGATACGTTTGCCCACCCTGGCACGTGCTGTAAGGGGTGAGAATCTTATCTTAAATAAAGGAAAACGTATAAGACGAGACAATTACAATTCGGGTACTTATCTCCGTTAACACATACGTTGTGGGGACGGTGACAAATGTGTTCTTTACAATAAGCTCCATATCAAAATTTTCATTCTACCTTTTCTCTGATAACATGACTTTATTGAAGCCATTTCATTTCCGTGCAAGAATTAATGTCTAAAACCTTTAACGCCAGACGCATTAGTTTTTATTAACTTTTTCATGACTATACCCATTTTACTGTATACATTAGGTACCTACGTATTATAACCACTCGGGTTTGTAAGTAAATGGGGTAAACGAACAAAAATATACGCGTTCGCATATAATATACGGATGATTATAAATCAGAAAGGTAATTCACGTTACCATCACAGTGAATAAAGGAATGATTTCAAATTTTGTAATATTACTTACATTATGCAAGCATCAGTTCTCAACATTTCGAGATCTTTTGTAGGGATGCATGCATATAATGTAATTAAATAAAAATATTTAAATTTAAACGAATGTATGTAGTTATCGAAGTGAGAAATGTTAAACAATTTGGTTCGTACCAAAGTTATTTTAATCAACTAGGTAAACCTATCGTCTTCGATGGATCTAAGATCGATTGACCTGGTTTCGAATAAATTGACTACATTTATCAGAAACTGTAAAGGTTTCCCACGAGAAATCTTCATTGTCGTGAAATATAATCGTTTCAAATATTACATTTCCTATTTTGCATACCAACAGGATTTTTATCTGAACCTCTACTTTCCTTCCATAACTTTATTCATGCAAGTAAATGCTTTCAAACCCATTTTATAAATAATAAAACCATAAGACCGTATGCCCTGATGATCAGAAGGATTAAAAGAATTACTACTTCAATTCAAAAATATTAATTTGTATATATGTACTTTATTTTGTTAACTAATTGAAGTATATAATAAAACGAATGAAATTACTAAATTTCGTATTCAGTTTGAAAATGAAGATCTCACTTCTTTACAAAAGCAAAGGGTTGATTTTGTGCACATTTTAAAGGAAAGCAGTTACAAAATTCTTTATTAAATTCATACACAAAGGCAAAAATAATCTAATCTCATGAATAAGGTAATGTTAGAAATACCTTAATGCTAATTAAGTTAAGTGGTACTTTAATTTTCTGTTTCTGCTTACAGTAATAACTCGACCGAGTGGAATTCACACAAGTGACAATCTAATATAAATTCCATTACCTTACTTTAGCCCACAATTACTATTCAACGTACATTCAGTAACTATTACACTTGTTAAATTCATTAAAATTTCCTGAAGAAATATGAGTAAGAACGTGCCCTCTTGCCTATTACCACAGAAAGTGAATAAATCCATGATTTTAATGGAAATAATCTTCGTAATCAGCTCACGCATGACTAATTAATTATTTAGTCATATCACATACTTGACAGATTATTCAACTATACTCGTAGGTACTACATATATGAATACATGCTACGTGGCACGTTATAAATTAATTTCGCGACTTTTATTGTTACCACATCATGATCGAAGTGTGCTAATGCAGAACATCTTGAGGGAGCCGATAATGTAATGCCGAAGTTAACGTTCGCTTAATGAAATTATGCATAGCCTATCACAGAAGAGGCAGCACACCAATACATCCTAGATTTTATCATATTAAGTCTAAATCTTTCTTCCACCGGAAGAGCGCACACAGTGCTTAAATAATTATTTTAGACCCAACAAAAAAGTTTCGTGCTTTCTTAAAATACATTTACAACTACTTACACATATATTGTTTAGATTTTCAACTTCGATGTAAGCTAAAATTAATATTGGAAGGCGACATTCAGATACAGAATTAAATGCCATCCTAAATTAGTCTTCCAGGATACTCTACAATCCCCTAGTTCTACTAATTTAACATAACCCAACCCTTAAAGCGGGACGCTGTTTGATATTTATAGAAGGTCATTAAGCAAAGTGTCGTTTAATGAACGTAAATCGAGATGGTAGAACAAATTGTTAGCATTCAGTATTTGTTCCGGCTATTTGCTGGGCCTATTTCCGAAACGAGGCTTAAATTTCAGTTAAAAATTAAAAACCAACTACGAACAGATTTACATGAGCGCACAATCAACGGATAGAATTCATTACCAACCTATAGTGTAGGTCTTATATTGTATAATGCATAATCACCATATTCGATGCCATTTGACTTCTGTTTTCATGTTGTTTGATGGCATTACCATGATAATAGAGGAGCTGTATGGGAAGTTTGTTTGAGGAATATCGCAGGGATCGGTTATGTTTAACTATTAGATACATAAACCCAACATTAGAATATAAATAGGTAAATTAGTGGCTTGAAATAATAATTATTCCAACAGAAATGTTTACACTTCTCTATTCAAACTGACATTTCTGTTAGGTACGTGAAAAAAAGTTGTACCATTAATAGCTTCTGATAATAGCACAATATCCCAACTTTTTCGATTTAAAACAACTTCAACGGTTGTCCTATCTGATTAGGTTCTGACGTTCAGCTCGCAGTAAATGTAACAGTTACTTGAAGTCCCTAACGAATTTGAACAATTAACAATTTACATCCTTCCTTTGCCCCAATTCGTTTTCACAGCTGTTTGCACATCAATCTACAAAACGCTATTTACTATTTAAATCCTAGTTGTTTAGATACCTATTATTCTCACAAAAGATATCGCACGCTAAGCAGAACTCCTGAATAGAACAGGAAGCTAATGGTAGGTATCACGAAAAGTATTCTCCTACTACGAAAATACCATTTCCACTAATGGGTTTATGAACATCAATCTTAATTATATTAAATCGTTTTATTCCAAAAGAATGTTACATTCGACGTTGATTTCAAACTTATTTTATATTTATATCTCCAAAGAAAAAGAAATAATAATTGCAAATTTAACGTTTCAAAAATATGTTACTGTTTGTTATACAGAGTACATAAAAATAAATACATCGTCAACGTTTTACTTAACAAGTTTAGATAAGATATTGGTGGTGATTGGGGAAAGATTTAGTGTGGTTGTAAAAACCACCGTAAATAAACGCAACCACTCGGAAGTATAAAAGAATCACGCAAGCTTTTTACGTAGAAAACGTACCTGTGATTTTTATTTCCTGTCATAAATAACATCTAAATAACATCTACAACAGCTTTACCTTTTCTGTAAATAGAGTCTTTTTTTTGTTGTAGTAAATGTTTGACAGTAAGTTTATTTGTGAAATGTATGTGACCAGGCATATTAATATCTCATTTTTCAATATGCAAACCGCGATGCAATGGATGAAGACACGTTCGCCGGAAATGTTGAAGTCGATTCGCACAAATTGTGTCATGCATAGCACGAATAGGTACCTACGTATGCTTCCGAAGAAGCACAAGAATAAAAATAAGTGTCTTTTCTAGCGCCTCTTTTTATTTTTCTCGTCTTCACGGCAACTGTACCGAATTTTATGGTATAAAGAACAAACAATCGCAAAATAGCAAACAGAATAAACACGAATTTTGTTTTCAAATAAACTTTCAAAATTAATTTCGGAACCGAAACGTGACGAGTAATTATAGAAAATATGTTTTTGTTATTACCTTATGTTAAAATGGAAAATACTGTTGGGTCAGTTCTTATTATATTAGCAAAAATAACGGAAATTTCATTTTCATATAATCTGTTTGCTTTTAAAATACTTTTCAGTATTAGTATACATGCCAACAATCAATTAAAAGTATAAAAAGGCAGTCCCAAATTCGTAATTACTTATTTATCTACGATGAAACATTAGGAATTAATAATCAGTATAAAAGGCTTGTGAAATATAAATTTAAAATGTTGAATGAAGTTAACTTTTGGGTTAAAAACAAAATAAAAATAAAATTATATATAAAAGGAAACGGTTCTTAATAAACTTCGTTTTGAGACTTGCGAAAAAATGTGAATACATTTGGGTTTATATATTCAAAAAGCTCTGACATTCAGTAAATTCTTCCAAGTTGTTCAATTTTAGAAAGATCGGCGATTGCTACCGTAAAGAATGATCGATGTGACAGATACGTCCTCTAAGTGCTTTAACGGATACATTCTTATATTTTCAAATACGTTGTAAGGACGTAACATTTGTAATCTTTGAATTCACGAGGATAATCGCAATATCTGTAAAGATATATTAAAATAAGTCACAGGGGTGCATGAACTTAGACAATTCTATTTATTCTTCAATTTACTGAGAACCTTCTGCTTCACAGATTAAAAATAATCTAGATGAAAAACTTTGATTCTTATTTTTATACTGGGAAATGATAATACATTTTTGACTGATTCAGCTTACAAAATAAAACCATTAAGGTGCAAAAGAAATGTTGATGTTATTTAGCACTTTGCAATGTAGTTTATTCATTAATCAGCAGCAGCCTCTTACACCACACTTGAAACTTAATTAATGTGATCACGTTATTTGTGCTTTGAAATAAGTTCCTGTTTAATTACTATGAAAATTTATTAATTTGATAATTTGACTTTATGTAAAAGGAGCTTCAACAGTCGCAATGCAGAATAAATTCTTAAAGGTGATAACGGTTACATTACGTAAATAGTTGGACTATCCGATTCTGCTGTAGTTGCCATCACATGGGAATACTGACCTTATTTGATATTCAAAGCTTCCTATTAAATCAGACAAGTGAGGAAACGACGTGGGATCTCAGTCCTTCAGTATTCATTCGTATTCTGCACGTTACTTAACCGTTTTACACTTAATTTGTTCAAGGGACTGTTTTTATCTTGAAAAAGAAAAATAAATAATAATCTAATTTTTCATCTAGACTTATTTCTTCTTCTAATAACTAAATTGAGAAAAATTCTTAAGACAATTATTTTTTAATTTTGGGTAGAGTGTAATCTGAAAAACCAGAACAATAGGGTGCTAAACTTTTCAAAAAACTGTCATAGGCATTTTCTAACGGCGAGAAAAATTTATTGCTTTGGCACTATCAAACTTCGTAAGCAAAATGGGGGCGAAACAACGAGATAAATTTTTTTAATAGCTCCGAGGCAAACACAAGCCCTCGAGAATAAAATAATGGAAAGGATAAGAATTGGAAGTTAGAAATGAATTTTAACTGAATTTTTACTTCTGATTTCTGATTGAGACAGATTAAAAATACTACAATTAATATGTTTTAGTTTTAGTACGGTTTTGTTCCAGAAAAATGTGTTATTTATGCATGTTCTATATTATGTCTTTTAAATAAAAAATTCAATCGAGGAAGTAGTCTATTTTTATGTGGGAAAGAAATAAATAATTTTATGTATTCACATATATCATTTTAATAGGAACGTTCTGTATTCCAACATTTATGAGTGATGAAAGAGGTTGGAAGGAATGTGCCAAATCGATGGTAAAACGAATAGCTGTCCATTAAAAAACCAATTTAACTGATGAATTGTGGTACGGAAAAAAGGGTAGAGAGAAAACCCCAAATGAAAAACATTAACGCAGTCTGTCGGAAATGCCTATAATAAAAGGATTACCTACTACAAAATAATAATAAAAATATCACGTACTTTGGTAGAAGTATATTTTATATAAGGGCTTTAACAAACCTAAAGTCTCATGTCTTCACACATTTTTTGCCTCGGTTCCTAACAAGCAAACGATTTTGCAGTATCTAGTAATTAAATTAAATAGTTTGTGCTAAACTGTATTTTCTTGCTGCCGGGAAATTTCTATACTACCTTAATATGATTACCATGAGATTTAACGTGCATAGTTGCAAGTCAAAATCATTTTTCTTTTACTGTGCTCGTTCTTTAAATTATTTAAAGGTAGTTAAATGAAGCAAATCTCGTTTTAATTAATTTATACCTATTAGAAGCTTTTTACTGAAATTGGATTTTTGTTTGTCTGTCTTATTTTTGAAGCATTACTTTCATAAATTAGTTTAAATCTACTTCTCAAGAAAAATTTTAACGAAATGTCTTATTTAATTTGAAAATAGACTAGCTCGTTTTATATCTTACCGAGCCTTTTTGGAGAATCATCCCTGACACAAGCTATATTTTTTTTTTGTTATTTATGAATAAAAGTTTGTTGTTTGTAAATAATCAATTTAACTACACCAAGCTGTAAAAGAAAACTAAAATTTAATTTCAAAACGTTGCAAATAAAGTTAATAAAATTCACGTATAGACTACTTATAGTAACCTAAGTAAAGTAGCATTATTATGAGAATACGTGTGGACGAATTTTCTTGTGTGGTTTGTGGACTTAACATGGCTTTCGATTTTCAACTTTTTCTGGAATAAATACAAGCAAACGTAATTTAAATTCAATTACCTCACATTTAGACAGTTATATTGTCTACATTACACTTATTATTTCCGCATCAAAAACAGAATGTTTCAGCAGCTTGTGATGGATAAACAAATGGGTGATCATATACTCTGTTCATATAGACATAATGTACATTTACCTGACAATGTCCTGTTTCATGACCACAATACAAATTGATTAATGTTTTAACGTTACCTACTGGATAAACAATTATCACAAACAATATGGTACATTTCGAAAGTTTATTTAAAACTTATTTCCTTTCTATTCAGGACGCGTTCGTTATTTATGTAAATTAATGAACAACGTTTGTTATTAAAAAATGGAAAGGTAGGTGAGGAAAGATAAAGATACCGCTCGTCGTCATTACAATAGAATTCGAACCACTCTCGATTCCCTTTTTGTGAGTACAATAGCTTCAACAACTGGAACGGATCGTTGTCAGAAGAGGTTTTATGTCTCCAAGTTTTAAACAAGGACACCTATTATATTACGTGTTGCGCGGAAAAAAAGGTTGGTCGAAAGAACAGTAATTACCCCATCGATTTTAGAGCTTTGCACACGTATCTCTTGCTAAAAACTCTCTAGCACTTGCTAACGCTTAAACAAATTGTAATGGAACCTTAAAATCTTACACTCGCCAGCAAAAAAATACTTCAAATCGGTTTTTATTACAAACCTATCAAACGACACAAACTTTAAATTTAAAAAAAATACTCAACAGACGATACAGTACTAAAATCTAAACAAATATTCGTAAAATTCCTAAATAAAAACATATTTGAATTGAGCTAAATCAGACTGAAATTTCCTGTAGGATTTGGAAAAACTAAATTAAATTTAAAAGTACTGGGGCTAATTTGGTAAATTCAATACGAAAATATGTCTAAAAATACAATAAGAAAGCATGTCATATGAAAATAGAAGAAAGCAGCTAATGTGTTTAAGGGCAATATCAGCTAAACTAGAAAAGGTTCCTATTACACAAAAAAAGGCATCCTTGTGTACAGATGTCCGTTTAAAATTCCAATCAGCAACAAACTGGACGAATTACGCTATAGTAAACTCAATTCTGTATGCCAGGACCGTTGCTTAAAGGCAAACCATCCTTTTGCAATCGTCCGATAATAAGATTAGGATATGTTCAATTATAATCGCTGACTTTCAGAATAAGAATGCTCTGAACATTACACTTTAATAGAAAAATTTACGAACCGAGGATTGAAAATTTTAACGATGAAAACTACGTTTTGTTTCTAAAAAGGACCACTTGAAATACCAATATTTAACTTTAATTGTCAGATATGTGAATGCTGTATTGAAGACAGAAAACCCATTTTACACTAAGGTTAATCGAAAATATAGCTGGAAGCTACTTCTTGCAACAGGATTCCACAACAGTCTACAAAACGTCCTGCACAAAAACAACGAGTTGACTGTAAGCTCCCGGGAAGGACTCGGTCCGTATAAAAAGTGAGAGATTCAAACCAGAATCTGAACATATGTATATTCAGATGTGTCGTAACAAAAAGGCTCTAACTTATGATGGAACTAAGTCTTAATACTTTTTTCGATCATTAAGGAATCGTTAAAGTCTTAAATTATTAAGTTCTATAACTTTTCGAATTTTCAAAAATATAAAATACCTGAAAAGGTTTCTTAAATTTTCTAAAACATTCTGCCACACCTAACAGGTTGATGAGACTGTTTTAAAAAATTTTGAATTATTAACAGTATTGAAACAATTAAAAAGTTTATTAACCAAAATTTTTGGAAAATATACACCGTTTGAAATCAATATTTGAGGAGCGAGTATCTAGAATGCCTAACATACTTTAGCCTTAGAGCAATAAGCTGTTTAATAACAAGAAATTTAATAAGGCGGGTGATATTGAGTAGGCACTTTCAAAAAGGATTTATTATTCCTGCCTCAAAATAAGAGCCAGCTCAAGTTTTATTTATTTACTACGAAGCCAGATAAGCAATAAAAAAATTAAACTGACAAAACTCTTATTTTGAAATATAAAAAAGTTTTTAAAGTTGTTTTTTGGTACGCAGCTTAAGTACCTACCCACCTAAAAAATCGTTAGCAACTGAGCAAATAAAAAAAGAAAAATATCTAATCTATTGATTCTATTTGTACTTGATGGAAGTTCATTTTAAGAAATTCTTATGTATCTTCTGAAGAAGCCACATCGTGGCGAAACAATTGTCAAGAATAAAATAATTGTGGAAAGTGAATAAAGTGTTTTATTGAATTTCAGAAAAATATCTGCAATGAATAACGCCCAAGTACAAAGAAAAAAATTTATAAACTCTACAGAACAAAAAAAAATAGATTAATTTAAAATCTGTTGTATTTATCTCCTGCATTGAATGAAATAGTAATTCTGTATCGACAATTAAGGCAGTCATAGAACATCAGTTTGAAACTAAAAGGAAATGGAAAAATGTTGTTTTGTATTACCCACCCACTATAGATACACATGTTGTATTTATTCTGACATTAACGTCTAAAAGGAAAAAAAATACGAGAGATCATTCTGTCGGAAAAAAAATCCACGTTTTTGCGTATGTTGGTTGGCTCTATAAAAAGGAAAGCATTTTAAATAAAAGAATTCATTATAAAATATTGCATGCATTCCTGTATGAGTAGGTACGTTATAGAAGTTTTTAATAATCATCATTGCGTTCAGCTCTAATTAGAAAGTTTTTTCAAGGGATACGTTTTGTTGATTTTCATGTGTAATATTTCGGCCCAAGGGTGCACATTCATTACACTTTTTTATCGATACGAAACCACGTAACACTCTAATGCATGTATGTCACTATATGTCTATTATTTATTATCATCTTATAAAAGGTATTGGAACTCGAGAAGCTGTCTAATTAGAACAATTTATTGTAGCTAAAACGACCTATATGGCCGTAATAAGGTCATTAAAAGAACCCTCATGAATTACAACATAATAAATACTGCAGATAAATGTTAAAAAAAAAGAATAATATATCGTTTACCCTTAAAATATTTTAAAAGAAAAAACGAAGACATCTATTTGCGAACTAAATTTAATCTCAATATTCCCCTTCTTATTCCTGTTCCTGCCACAAATATATCTCTAGCTCATCGTATCTCCCCATTCTTTTTTATCTCATATCTCGAACAATTTGCCACGATATTAACATCTCTAAACGTTCCTCGTCTGTTTATTGTATGTTTGTGTTGTTGATTGAAGAAAGTTATTACGACCCTAATCTAAACTACAAAGTTGAGAGTTATCTGACACATTTCAACGCCTGTAGGTGAAATGGTTGTAGCGTCATCCCTGTTGAAGCAATACAAATTAAGGGTCAACTTTAACCCTCTATACTCCACAGAGAATAGTGTCAAATGTGGTGGGAACTTAATATTCTCCAGTATAAATTGAACTTATTTCTTCAAGAAATGTCTACTCGAAATTGTTTGTTTAAAGCTAACCTGTCTACATTCAACTGAAATGGTTTATATCTAAATGTAAATTCTTAATTTAAATAATTCATGTAGGTATCTAAAAGTATTTTAGAACAAGAAAGATACTGATGAATATTACATATTTCAAAAAAGTGTAGCAATTTTATCAAGAATCTAAGAAGCCATCAGAATTTCAGTTGCTCGTTTTGGGTCCAAAATTTAATTTACGTCAGCCTCTCTCCCGATAAAATTCTTTCGTAGTTTCACACAAACGTAAAACGTGACCTAATCTGAATATCAGTTTGTTGGTTTGAAGCCAGCGTTCGCATAAAGTTTTTTACTGAATTTAATGTTAAAGGGAATACTTTCTTACTCAAAAAAATTTAATAACACACCAATTATAACAAAACTAACAAGTAAAAAACCTTGAAAACATGACAGCGTTCAAGAAAACTTTATAATGAATTTTTCTCACAACGGCCCGCAAACATTAAATTATACTAACGTAGTTTTGGCCTTTTTAGGTGTTCAACTCTCGACAGAAACTCTACCTACAAGTAGATTTGTAATTGGACAGAAAGTTTCTAGATAAATCTAAAGGTTAGGAATTGTGGACGACTTCAGTGAACCATATTGGAAGTTACACTTTTATTTTCTTATACTGGAGTGGAGTATAATTTGTTGAAGTTGTGAACTAACGAAAAAGCTTCTAGAATACAAACCCAGAACTCACAATTTTCTATAATAAAGAGACTGGGCAGCTACTCGCCAGACTTACGACTTACGACCACAATCAATGAAAACTGGAATTTAATTATTTTCTGTTTTTCAGATTGAATATGTTTTTCATCTTGGACCCATTGCGTTTCTTATGGCGTAATTATTTTGATTTAAGCGCATTTTGGGAGAGCTTTTGCGGTTTCTAAAGCCATTGTCCCTAAGTAAGGTCTCTAGCACATTTAGGAGACGAATTGGCCGAGTGAAATTGAAAGGGGAAACTAGTTTTAGTGGGACATAAACCAGGTTATTAAATTTTGGTGACCGTACGTCTTACTGATTAAATTTTTCCCTTTTCTTCTTCTTCCTTAAACTTATTCGCAATTTCTATTCTTGTCGTAGAATCTGCTTATGCTTTTATAATTCCCTTAATTTTACTCAAAGTGAAGTTAAAGATCCTTCAATAGATCTGAATCATCATTCCTCCACTAAGCAATTGTATTAATTAACAAGTTTCCGAATTCCGTCTATTCTGTTAGCTAACTTAAGAATCCTTCATTACCAGCATTTTGAAATAAGCTTTTGTATTCTAGTGCTTCAAGTCAAAAGCACTTTGTAAAACTATTTTTGCAATCCATCGTTTAGATAGTCAATTCGCTCTTTTTAAGCCGTATTTTCTTAGTTCGTTCGTTAAATATAAGATACACAAACAAAAAAGTGTTCCAGCAAATAACCGATTTAGAATTGAATACTGCAGCTATTCGTCTTCATTTTAATTACTATTGACTATTATTAACACATGTTTGTAAAAATTCAACGCATTTTCCGATTTTAATTGAAACATGTTTGGTTTTTACTCTCAGCAATACGGTTTTTGTTTTGATTTCATTTGCTGACCTAAATTCAAATGGAATTCTAGAAACATCTTTAACCGATAGATAAAAAATTGATAGGTCCATCTTGTTTCTTTTTTCCGTATTTTCTTTCTCAAATAAGTCGAATGAAACGAGGGTATCGATTAAATGTACTCCCATTTTTTTGTGTTAGTTTCCTTCGAACTTTGATAAATCTATAGGTATATGTATCTTTTTACAAACTTGATGGAATAAAATATCATAATACAACGAACATTTCGCGTACAGATTTTCATATTAGGCAAACGAAAACTAATCTAAGAAAGTCAAACTGAATGATGAAAAGCAGTGACACAGAAAACAACATCTCGAACTTTTAGACAACGAAATCACTTTCCTACCACTACAAACCTCGTCTTTAATCTTCTGCTTACACATATACAAAGAAAACTTTTTCATTTCCAAAAAAAACCCAAAACATCCAACTTTGTTAACTATTTGCGAACAATAACCACTATGGAAATACCTAAGCAAACCAAAGCAATTACCAGGTAATTATATTGGAGTGGTTTAACGCTCGATAAATTCCCCTCTCATGGTCGGGGATAGACCTTGATTCTTCACAGTTAAAAGCCAACGCTCGTGACCAGTGAACCACGGACGGCGACGGTCTCTGATATGCTCAGAGGAACCTACAAATTGCAGTTACCTGTTGTTAAAACTTTGATTGGGCTACGATTTCAAATTACCTTTTGGAAGGTAAAATAAGAAGTGTGAACTTTTTTCACATTTCGACCAAAACTGCCAACAAGTCGAAAGCAGGTTAATGTGATGAAATACTTTGTGAAACCACCGAATCTTATTAAACGGATAAAATATGATCCGACCACCTGGTGACGAAATTGATGAGACGTCCGCTTTTCATCCCGTAAGCATTCGCGATTACCAAAATTGGTTCGTACATCCCCTTCCTAAATACGGGGCTTTCCTGATGATCGGGTGTTGACATTCATCGCACGCCCTTTATTATTTGTAGAATGAGGGAGACAACCAAAAATAAATTCAATCATCATCGCTTCACTTTCATTTTAATAATAGGTCCAAAATCATATCTCATCGTTCCAAGAAAGGACTCAATTCTCCTTCACATTTTTCATGCGAAATTGATCAACAACTAAATTCCTTTTGTCATTTTGAGTAGGACCCAAAGGTTTTTTTTTTAACTTAATGAGTAAACAGTTTCAAATTTGAAATTGTGTCATCGTATCTCATTTTAAATCAGAATCTCTCTATACAAGAAGAAAATTTCTTGAAAGTAATGCCTTCTATTAAAAGTTATCATAAAAGCCAACTATGCAAACTTAATATGCACTAAAAAGTATAAAATGTTTATAACCTAATCGTTCATAATTAATCGATTTTATGCATACTGGAAAAAAGCTATCAAAAAGTTTTTGAATTCAAAACTTATAGCTTTATATTCCCATAAAAAAATATAGGTACCTAAACGTAAAACAATCGTTCAGATACTAAATCACATTCTACATAATTTAGTTTTACCTTACACTGTGGGGTGAAAATGTTGAGTTCATTATTTCTTACGTTAGTAGCTCTTTCACTTGTCCACTATATAAAGCACCATCCATGATAAATAGCCCCGTCTCATTTTAATAAAATGTAATGTACCTGAAGGGCAACAGGAATAACGCAAATGTAAGTGTATATGCATGAGATTCTGTCCTTATTGATAGCATAGACGTCCTCCAGTTAAACATTTAAATGAAATTTTTATGGAAATGGTTCGAGTTCCTCTGAATAGAACTACCGCAGTTTTCCCCACAACGATGTAACGTTAATATACAACACTTTCTGAATTTTCCAACTGGACTTCATATAACATAAGTAAATAAGCTATTTTACTTATAGACCACCGTTCGTTCCATTAATTAGAAGATTAACTTTAACACTACGCTGCCTCCGGAAACGATACCACGAACAGCGTAAACACAAAATAGAACGCAATCAGTTTGTTAATCTATTTCCCCAGGAAGCGTGTGTAACTCAATATTTTAGCAGAAAACGAACAGTGGCATAAATAACACCCCCGCAGGGCCAACGTTGAGGGGGCGCACAAAGCCAGGGGCGTCCGCAAGTCTCTTGAGGAAACTGATTAATTAAGTGGAGACTATCATTTGTTTCAAAAAAAAAAACAATAAGATGAGTGCACAATAGCAGGGAGCTTTTAGAAATCTCCGGATGGGGTGCACATACACTTAGTTACGCCACTGAACCTAGCCTAAGTGACACAAAACAAAGTATTTTGAAAAGGTTTTCTGTTTATGTAGGTATATTAATGCGAAATGAACAAAATAATTTCACCGTAGAAATATTTTGCTGTTTATTACTGAAACAAGAGTTCGTTATTTAAAACCCTTTTCAAATTCTACTTCCTTTTTGAACAGGGAATTTCTGTTAAGGCTTATACTTGAAAATACAAATGAGTTGGATTGTTAATAGGCTTTTATTACAACAGAACACAGATTTTCATTTTGTGCAATTTTAACATGTCTCGCACAGTTTAGACCAAAAGTGAGTTAAGTAATTTACGATGTTGCATTACTAACGTTCCACTGCTTCATTTTCTTCTTTTTGTCTCCCTAAAATTAATGTCCTGGGGACATTATCTGAGAGGCTGATTGTGAATTTCTTCTGTCTTTGGGCTTTATAAATTGTCTTCTTTAATTGCAACCCGACAGCGTTGGAAACAAGGTTTTGTCGAATAAAATCAATCATCACGTTCATTAAACTAATTGGAAATTTTAAAGGGCTACAATATTTAACAGATCCTTCTTAATTCTAATTAGGGACTTTCTAAAAACAATTACAACCAATTTGTGTTTTTATATCTGTTCGTTATTAAACAGCTAACTCATTTAATTCAAACTTATTAATTAAAAATAATCCACTCAACGTCTAAACAAAAATACTCCATACTTAATTGTCAAAAAACTCACCCCTAACGACCACCACATGTCCGCATTATTTAAAATATTTGTTCATTAGTGATCAGAAACATCGTTATAAAAGCTTTGAGTTTCACAATAAAATATTTATAACATTGTTTCCATCCTCTCTAAAGTTCAACATATGTACATACGCGTAAACTGTTATATCACATTTTAGATCCACTTTCAAAATATTAAATGGTGCTCATCCACCCCAGCTATGTAAATAAAGGCTGTGAAAACGTTCTTTATCCTTAATATATGTGCATTTTGATTTTTTATACACTTTATTTTCTTCGCCATGCATTCTATCATCATTTAAATAACCTTGAAATGTTTACATACGGTAGTAATGGCATATAACATCCCTTCAATGAATCCTTCTGCAAAATATTTTTACATAAAAACTCAAAACATTAAGTGTGACTAAGATTCAATATTTTGTTATCCAAGGATCACCTTCCTCTTTCATGTTATAGAGTTTATCCTGCCTATATTCAATTAATACATCATGTCTCAATTATCAGTGTTATAATAAAGTCTTATTGGTTTGTTTTCCACAATATGTTATTGTTAAACATATACAGGATAGAGGGTGGTACTATCTTAGAATTAATTATGGAAACTCCCGTATATAGTGGTTAATATCTCTGTCACTGATTAAATGGCAACGACTCCAATTTCGTGGTTAGAAAACGTGATTATATTCTCTCCCTAGCTTATTGGAACACAACTGATGAGATGTGAAAAGTTCGGGAACTCGATTTTCATCCATCGGTTTTCGCCAAATATTCTAACCGCTCGATTCAGCTTTTGATATCCCAGTAATTGTGTTTTTTTTTTTTTTAAGTGCACTCGTGATAACAACTGTGCTATCCAATAACTTGTAGAGTAGGTACTAGCTATTTTTTTGTACAATTGGGCTGAGTAGTAAAAAATAAAAACAGTAGACACGTTTTTCATTACCACTGGCAGATATATAACTAGGTAGAATTTTCTGTTCCCTTACACAAAGAGGAATAGCGTCAATAAAAGAGGTAATAAATTTTCATTAAAGCAATCATAAGGAATAACTTACGATACAAGCACACATACACAACAAGAAATTGCAGATATTTCACTCTTTTATCATATATATATAAAATCCTATCTCTTATTGTCCTGTTTCAGACGTTTCTAACACCATCATCAGTATTGACTTGGCTGCTGCTGGGTCGTAACAGTACCTACATAAGTGCCTCTTGTCTTCATTTTTGCTTTATTGGCGCATTTATTTTTACAAATTTGGAGGGAATAATTTTTAGTGCAACTGTAATAAATTACGTTATTAAATTCGTGTTTACAAGTTCTATTACTTTAGTAGTAACAATTGCCATTCAGCAACGTAATTTTTTCAATCTGAAGACGATTTATTATAAATTTCAATTAAACATTTCAAAACTGGGAAAATTTTATTCTTTTTATTTTAGTTAGATATTAAATCAAAACACAAACGAACTTCAACAGGTATATTTCAATAATTCTCGACAATTGTTTCGGCTAAATAGCCATTGTCTAGACTCTACAGTAATAAACTATCCTAATTTAAAATGTGAAAATTACAGCTTATATAGGTACATTATAGATTAAGAAGGAGTGGGGTGTTTAGCATATATAATTATTTTTGGTTGTTTAAAATGTTCTTGTTAGTTGCCAAAGCCTTTTTGATTTCTAAAAACTCCAATAAGGTTAATTTCCTAATTTTAGATTGACAATGGAGCAATTTTAAATTGTTGATGTTTAATTGATGATTATTTTGTAGACAGTGTTCTGTCAAACCCGTTACCAGTTGTGGAGAATTATTGAAATATACCCGTTGAAGTTCGTTTGTGTTTTGATTTAATTAAATTATTAAACATGCGTCATCAACCTAGCACCGTTCAAAGTTTAAATTGAGTTAGAAATGCCTAAGTAGCATTTATTTGATGTTGTGGATCCAAAAAGGACAAAAAATTCGTAGAAATTCCGACAAAAACCGCAGTCCCTGTTTCCTAAATGTTTCCATAAATACATACAAGAATTTATCAATTTGATGGAACGCTTAGTGTTTGTTTTGCGCAGTAAAGATGAAAATTCTTTCCGCCGAATATAACATCATAGACGGTTTAACACAAACTATAGGAGACGAAACAAAAATGAGAATTTCAAATAACATCCCTCGATGTATGCTTTAAACGTTTCGCTGAATGATGATTACCGGCAGTTTAAAGAAATTTTCGATAAAATTGCCGTTTCGAAGGCCTGATAAACAGTATATCGGACCTGGAGAAAAAAATAGCTACTACTTTTCCCTTTTACGATCGTTTTGTATCTTAGCGTTTGCGTCAATTTGTTTCACTCTGTTCTACATGATAACAATAAATCTCATGAGCCTGTGTCGAAGCAATGTAATCAATTTGTGAACGAAGCAATATTCCATTGACCCACATATAAAAGAGCCTGAAGGAATAAACAACCACTTACTTATCTAACTATACCTTCTATTCAAATAGCCAAATTATTTCATGTTACAATCATGTTATTTCCACTTAAGTAATTGCATGATATCCTTAGAGGTATTTAGCTCAATGTTCAATCGAAAAATTGAATAGGAGCCACGTAATTGCTTTGGGGATGTAAACAGGAAGGGTAGTTCTTGCATAAGTGGATTGTCAAAGCAAAGACGCTTTGTCTAGTATCATAAGGTACCGGAATAGTTTTCTGTGTGACACACAGAAACAATTGCTCCTAGGTGACTATTAATTGAATTCCTTAATGAACCAATCATTTCGACGTGTCGTTATACCCTTTGATTAGAACATCGTGAAACCTCACCAATTAATGTGAAAAAGGATTAAGTATCTTCAGAGTAGCTCCCTAAGTTTTCCACAAAATCATATAAAATTAGAAGCAAATCTAATAATTTTTTTATTAAAAATTAAATACAGTAACTCACAAACTAGCGTACGGTGTTTTATTAGTAGAGAGAAACAATTTTATTTTCTCCCTTTTGTTTGAATTGATGGGTACATACCTGTATGAAAGTTTTGGCAAGGTAAAAGTTTCTTTCTGATCCAATATCACTTTCATCATGTTCTTTGAAGATCAGCTATTTGAAATTTCTAAACCTGCCCTCTTCAAATCAAACTCGCAAAATGGAAATCGTATGAGAAAAAACTTTGTCTTATAAATCAAACGTACCCTTTCGGGAATTACTTGTAGTAGTCGTCAAACTTTGGTTGCATAAAATTTTCTCGGGAAATTTTGCTAATAACGCTATGTTAAAAAAGAAAAGAATATAACACCAACTAACAAACAATTTTGTACGAACAAACTACAAACTTTCAAAATTAAGTTTTGTCAAGTCAACGTTTTAATTAGAGAACTACAAATGGTGCGCTGACGAGAACTAACAAGTTCGAAATCGCGATCCACGACTGGTCGTTTCGACAGAATGTTGACCAAGCACAATTTATGTTGATTTGCGTGTTTAACGCTGTTGTCTGCCTTTGTTGATTCTGTTTGGCAATGATTGTCCTTAAACCAAACAACCCTTACCGGTGTTAAGCCTGAATTGTAGCTAAGCTAAGCCAAGTTATAATTCACTTCAATTTTCTATAAGTAGCGTTATTTTATTTGAATAAAATGATTCAGCTAGACATAACTAAAAAATACTTATTAAAGTCTCTAGACTTATCCGAAAGTACCCTATGTTTTACTAACAGTTATGTATGTTGCTGAATCATCTTATTATGCCAAGAATCTGCTGTAGCCCTATGTCTCATTCTTTATGAAATATCATGCACTTTCGAAGAAGAGCTGAATTGTTCTTTTCCTTTCCAGGATATCACACGTTCACTTACAACGAGACAGCTCATACAGAAAGAATTGCTGATGAAATATTGTCAGTTCAATATGAGGACGGTAAATGGTCGAAACCATATTACGACTGTGGCGGTGGAAATATTTGGATGCTGACATACACTGTTCCATTCTTCGGATACAAGAACAATACATACTTCTTCAAGTAAGTTAGAGTTTGTTTTTGACCGAACCTCGTAGAGCTGTGCGAATCTGTTTACAAGGAAACTTCGAACATTAGGGCACAAGAATAATGATAAATTATCGAGTCGCTTTCTAATATCATGTCACACGAGAATATAATTCTTGGTTTATATCCAAACCTCTACGCAACTCACATACTGTTTTTCAGCCAAAGTCATCATTCATATAGATTCTTGTCGCTAGTCAGTTAGAATCCTTATTCCTTTTGAATAGTTTTATTAACTAACCGAATTCACTATGGATTTGTCAAAAATCGTAGAACTTTTTAGAAAATATTATACTGCATGTAAAATGAGAATTTAACAGACAAAAGGTTTGTTGATCAAACGAACAATTTGTTATGTAACCTTAATTTGAACAAAGCAAATTACCTTACCTATTGTGAGATGAGAAAGCTTAGTTCTGTGATCTCTCTCTTAAAAGGAATGATTGACTGATAATTCCTTGTTCGTATCGTAAATGCTTTCTACTCGGAGAAAAGTTGTTACACTCGATCAATTCCAGTCAACTGCAGCAGATAGCTGACATTTTGGAAAGTAGAGAAAAGCAAACAAACAGAACAGAAAAGCTCACTAGTTGCTTCAAAGATAAAGACTTTAAGTCGAAGTTTTTTAATTTAAACAAGAAGTACGAAGAGTTGCCTTCTACTACATATCTATGTGAAAAATCAAAAGAAATAAAAACTATTTTACTGTTGTATATCTCACCGGTTACTTTTCTTAAGCTGATTACCTAAGAACCCAGCATTTTGTGTATTCTTACAAAACTATTCATTTTTCTTCAACAAATTCTCACAATTGAAAGCAAACTAAATGCAGAATAGCTGAAAGTTTTGCGGTCTCTCGTAAATCCTTATCCCGCATACCAGGAAACTTCCCAATTCATTGTAAGACCCCCAAAAGAAGCAATAAATCATTTTCTAACAGTGTGAATTTATTGTGGTCCCTTAAAGGACTCAGCTAGAGTGTTCCAAATATAACAGATAGATTTTGTGTCTATCTACCACCATCATTCCATTACAAAGGAAAATAGAAAATCCAAAATAAATGTTGTACCTTTATCAAAGACTATTAGAAAACATTATTAGACATATATATTCCATCACCAAAATTTAAATTATGAATTAATCAACTTACAAATTACATTTCAGGCATACGAAATCAAGTTTGCTTCTTTAGAAAAACTTATTCAGATGAAAAGGTTCGCAGAATGGATGGGTTGCTTTCATAGACTAGAAAAGGTTTCAATATGAGCAAACGTAATAATTTTGTGACTTAATACTGCCCTAGTTGTACTATAAAACGGGGTAACCTTAATGTATGTTATAAAGTTTATTTGCAATTTAACTACTCTAATGTATGTATAGTAAATGCACAAACCCTTAACTCTTAAACGGGTTAAACAAGCTAGCTTCGGAAACCAGGATTGAATTTTAATACGTTAATAAAATTTGACGAAGTAAGGGTTGGTATGTGCTCATACACGTAGCCATTAAACCTCATTTTACAAAGAACAACTGACCAGACGTGTATTAAACATTTTGGTGCACCTTAACTCCTATCCAAATGGGGAAATCTGTTTAATAATCTAATAACACCCTATCTCCCTTATCAATAATTATTCAACCAAAACCAAAACAACCATTTTTTTGTGACAGGGTGATTTTTACATAAAAACAATTAAACTAAATAAATTTTAAATTATTTCACACAATAATTTCTCAATTTCAAGTAGAATTACAGCGAATGGGATGGATTAACCCTTAAAATAGATACAAATAAAACTCAGTTTCCACAAACTTATTTATAAATTTTTGCAATTGTTTCATTCTACAAAGTAACCTAATATAATTACCATCAAAAGCTGACTTAATACACACTGTTCCTAATATGCTCATTAATTTAATTATTGGATGAACTAATTACGAGAAAAAGATAGAAATTTAAATGATTAGGCGGACTGACGCCCTATTTGAGGATTACATAAATCTATTTTGGAAATTGATGTATTTGTTTGTATTTAAGATTAATTGTATATTCTTTGAATGTTTTTCTGTTCGATATTAACGAGCAAATAAATTTCAAAAGGGCATTCAAAAGAAACCATGTTCATTCAGCGTACGAAATCTAACGTAATAGGTAATCTCTTTAAGCGAAACACGTGTTCCAACAAAATGGTGCTTACCAAAGAACAAAATTGAATTCTCGATAACTTTTTGTCTTGATTTATATGCGAACAATGTAAGGTTAAGATGAAAGTTGTTAGTAAAGACAAACCAACGAACAGACAAAGAAGAGCTTTTATTAAATTAAACTTTTCAAACTGGAGAACTACACTCTTGAGATTCAATAACGGCGGCATTATTTGGGATTAAAAAAAAAAAGGATGTGAAAATGTTCAGTTCTTTAGCAAAGAGAGACACAATTGAAAATCGTTCATATAAAACAATGCAATGTCGAGGACAGAAATTGATAAACAGTTAGCCCGATGTAAAAGAAAAATGCACGCTTTTTCACATTAATCTTTACTTAGTTGTGCTATTGTCAGCACTATTGTGTATTGGAAGTTAAAGTTCAGACAAGGAAATTCAATTACTAACAGCACGTCAGCTACTCTTTACTATTTCAAAATTAATTTTTGCAGCTGATAAGCCCAAAAAAAGGACTAACCATCTCAAGAACAACAGCAAGTTCCTTTATTTCTCCTTCTTTAATCATTTTTAATTAAAAGAAACTGCTTTTACTGACTGCTAAGACGAAACTAAAGCTTCAAAATTACAAAAAAGTCACAAGTTAGTTTTACACTAAAAAACAGTTAATTAAAAACTGCTTTTTAATGTTCATCCTTCGATATTTTACTTTAAGGAAGTCAGGTAGGTAATCACTTTATTGGTGTGTCCAATACTGTCCAATTTTCTCCTGATTCCTATCCATAATTTCCTGTAATCAAAAAATCAAAAGAAAACAAAAACCCTTAAATCACTCGCACGTGTCAGCGTCTCCTGATCGAAAGCACTTAAACAAATGACAATGACGATATCAAGTTAACCATTAAGTACCGCCGCTAATCCATAGAGCTAATCAGCTTTTCACTTGGAAAACATGATTGTCCATACTGCTTAGAATTGTACTGTGATGTTGCTATCAAAATTAGTTTCAAGTTGTTCCATTTGTTTTTCGTGGTTTGTTCGCATTGCTCCACTTAGTTTATACCTCGAGACACTCGCGTCATACGTATATTAGTTACACTTGCCAAGTTTCCTTTAACTAAAACGGAACAGATACGCGTATTGTTCTATTGTTATAACAGTAACAGATGCGTTGATGTCAATAACGAATTGTATGGAGAAGGGACAATTTAGAACTGCAACAAGAAATTTGCCTTCGCTACTTGCTCAAAGCAAACCTCTTATAAGTTATTAACACCTTCCCATTCCCACCATGGAATTTACCACCACACAATATAACTTGCGCATACAGTTTAACAAAGACATTTATTTGTGAATATCGGATCGTTATAACCATTCAAACTAACTTGCTTTCCACTTCAAAGGCAAAATATTCACAGCATGCCCAAATTCTATGTGAGCGCATTTAGTGAGATAAATTCGACGAGATCCAAGCAACACGTTCCAACGTTTTAGTTACGTATAGGTATGTGTTAGGGAAATACCCAAATTGATTATTAATTTATATAATACTTATGTACTTCTTCTTCCACAGTGTGGCGAAATGTACATTGTAGCTCAAATACGATTATATTGTGTGTGTTAATTTGATGCATAGTTACGTATAGTACGTGCTTGAATCGTTATGTTCCTAACCCGTAATTCCTAAAATTATAGACTTTCCTAGACCCCTCGACCAAAAGACTGGCTTGGTATATTCTGTAGGATAATTAATGACGCTTAATGGCACTAGACAAAGTTTTGTGCTCTGTTAATTTACCATCATCGATTTGAAACTGTACCACTTGTATTACTTAACACACAACATGCAAATTCTGTACTCGTACTCTTTATCAACACTGTATAGTTAGGTACATGTAGAAATTAATGTTGTAAATAATTTCTGTAGATCAGTTGTTTCATTCGCTATGCAAATTTATAAACAGAATACCTAACACAACGTAACTGAGCCGTGAATGTGTTTCTACGTATGAAAATTAGGATATTGATAAACGATACGAATGCACATATTTAGCCTATAGTTATATTTCGCAATTAATACCATATAGATTTGACAATGTTTCAGTCAGAACACCTTTTTGATCCAGTTTTACTGGCGGTTGAACCTTTTCTTTTTTTTTTATCATCATTTTAGCATCTTTATTCCACTGTTCTCATTCATCACTAAAGTAGGGTAATATGTAATAAACTTGTGGGTACGGTGTGTGGGTTCGACAAGTATACAACCTCAGGTAATTTGCACAGAAAAAAAAACATAAATTAAAACTGATTCTTCCGGATAATTATTCATAACAATCTTTTCTATGTTTGCTGGTGCAGACAGGAAAATTGCTTTTACATCCCATTTCGTATTTTAGTACACCAGTGTGTTTGCAGTTTCATTTTGGCGGTGTATCCAGGCTTGCTCTTCATTTCTTGTAAAGTGCTTTATAATTAATGGCGCTTTCGACGGCCGCAGCAAGCCTACCTGGTAGGTACGTGAAATTTTTACGTGATTCAACAATTATAAACTTACACTAATTAGAACGTTCAAAAGTACATATTTATACGGTGAGCTGGGTATATGCACTCATTCATTTCAACTGCTAAATTATAATTTTGTAGAATCGTTGCTTGTGCTTTTCGGCGAATTTATTGTAATGTGATCTTCAATCTACTTCATTTTCGATTATTTTCTTCAACATCCATATTATGTCTATTATTTTAGAACTAGAAATACATCTGCTTCGATCTTACCATAAAAAAATGAATAGCAAGTAATGTTTGTAGCAGCAAAAGGAATAAAATATTTTCAGTTGAATGTGAGGTGTAACGAGGATTTCAAAAATGTTTAAGAGGTATCCTCAATCATTTCGATTTATTGTTGATAAGCTGCACTACTTGACGTTGGAGTTCAAGAATCAAACTACGTAGAGTGCGCGCTATTTGGAGTTAAACCAAACAAAATGAAATGTAAAACTTCCATACTCGGTGCTAATAACTTGAGCCATGTTCAGTAACTTTCGGACTACAACTTCAACTTCACATATTCATAGCATTCATTGTTATCTACATGCATTGGTAGTTTTACAAACGTCAAGAACAATGTTGATGAAAGGGACTTTACTTTACTTTACCTTTCAAGCTCATTAATAATATAACTGAAATTACACTACAGCAAATCTAAAGATTATTGTTATTAAAAATACACATCAAACTGTCCTCAACTTTCGAAAAATTAAATTTATATTTTCTTGTTTGTTTTTAATTTATTTAATTAAGTATTACGTACCGTAGCCTAATTTAATTAATTATCATAAGTTGTTTTTTATTTACAAATGATATGGAATTCAATTAGTATCTGCCAAACTATGTAAGTTTGCCATAAAGGCACATAATTCGAAACCCAAATTATGCCTGGTCTTTTATTCTTAGAGACTTTTCTCCCCAAATACCGATTCAATCTTAACTTTTTTCTTTTCAAAGCCCTAGTGGGAATTGAAACTAAGACTTCTCAGTTGAATAATCCATCACCTTTGATAATCGAGTCATTTACTATAATATTTTTGCCACAAACTATTAGCTCAATATACCTAAGTGGGATAAAAAGTCAGCAAGTGTAGTAAAAAAAAATTGGTAGCTCAACAAAACTTAGTTTCTGAGCTGACTTTGAAAAAAATACTTTTTAACTTTTAGACACAATATTTTTTCTAACGTCCATGAATCCAATATATTTATAGGATAAACCGAATTCTATTATTTACAGATAATCACGTTAGCTCCTTTATCTTTTTTCCTTATTGTCTTTTTATTCTTCACGTAAAGAATGATCTGAAAGCAGCTCCTCCGCTCTGGCTTCATATTGACCCTCATAAATTCAACGCGACAAATAAAATTTGTTATTTCTGCCATTTCATTCCCTTTTTTGCCATTTTTCACCTACTTTATATTGCTCTAGTAACAATAATGGTGAAGTGTTAGCTAATATTTATGGTATGGTTTCAAAAAAAATATAATACCTGCACAAAATAAAAACAAAAATTATGATTAACAGGCACAATTTCTTCTTTCATTTATATTATAATAAAGATATATTCTTTCAAAATTTCAATAAAGTTAAGAATTATTTATTGCTTAATTATTAAACGAATTATTATTGAATCGTAGAATAAAGTATGTTAGGTACTTGGTAATTGAAATTTAACTACCTCGTCATAAATTAAATGTAGATGCCTAGCAACAAGTATCGTTTAATGCCTTGGTATTAAATTGTCTAAAAATATCCGAAGAGGGTAATATAGGCAAACGAAACAAGGATCTCTCCCACTGACGTCATTAAAAAAACAAAATTACGGGAATCCGAGAACCAAAATCTCCTGAAATAGTATATGCAAACACCTAAACACGACATCTGAGTACAATATTAAATGAACAAATGAAAACAGAGCTTATAAGTCTCATGTAATAATTATAAAAGAAAATTCGTTGTACAAGGGGTTGAGATTTAGATTAAGTTGAAAGAATTATAAATGCGGCAGGATTAGTTAGAAAAATTTAAATGAGTACTGCCTCACGCAAGGGTAAATTGAGCCAGAAGATAAGGCATGATAAATTAAAGGATATTTTCCACAAAATAGCATTGTATTTCTTCTTATATTCTCGTCGAAAGAGTATCTAAATATTTACCTACTTCTTCATATTTTCAAATATAGTAACTGTAGTTTGCTAAAAATAAAACCTCTTTGTAATTGGGTTCAATTTTTAAATTAAAGATAGCACTACACTTAAATTTACCATTGGAATTCTTTGATCTGAATAAGAAGTTAGAATAGTGCATTTGGGAGTACGTAAGACCCCGAGCGCTCACACAATCCTGTTTTAATTAGATTCTTAGCAAACGAAATCTCGGAAACAGCGGGCTTCTCAAGCAGTCAGTCCAAATTGGACATCATTTGAAACATTTATACAATGAAGATAACAAAAAAAAAAGAAACATAACTGCAGTCATTATTTTCATAAATAAATCATTATTTTAATAAATTCTAACTTAAACGTCAATAATATTTTAATAAATTAGAACAAAACTTACGCCGTTGACACCCTAGCCATTATGTTAATTCTAATCTATATTTTATGTAATAAAGTTAATTCAAAGTCTACAGGTTAAAAGAAAGTTTTTTAAAGGACCACTATTTGAATTAACTGGCAGGAAACTTATAAACGAAATAAAAATAAAATAAAACTTACCCTAAAAAGTTTTTCCAGTTCTCAATACTCCCTGAAAGAAAAAGTTCAATTAATTATTATATAAAAATTGATGAATATTTTAAGCACGAAACAATAAGTAAAGAAGTAATTTCAATAGTTATGAATACGAAACCTGTATGTTTACCATTAGCATAAAAAGCAAATGGGAAATTAGAAATTGCAATTCTGATTGTATTGCGAACATGTTACGTTCAACATCTAATAAAGTTAAATTGGCTATTCGCACTTACGACAAACTGGCATTAATAATAGTTATTAAGTTCACAGAATATCGACACAAAGCTAATATATATATGTATATATACTGTAACAACAAAACTTAGAATTTTGCTGGTCAATAGTAGCCCTAAAATTGATGAGAATCGAAAAAATGATTCGTTCATTGTCATGCATTCGTCATTGACTTTTGAAAAATATTTTTCGTTGTCTCCTATAAATAGTTCCCGTATTACGCTGATCATACTTTTATTTTCAAAGGAGTTCCAAAAATTTCCTTTACAATATAATAAACTGTAAAGGTAGGCGTTGGACAAATTAATAATCCCAGAAAATATAGTGAGAACTGAAAAAAAAACCAACCCCTTCATTTCATTTAATTACCACAGAATAATGGGAAAGCCTTAAATCCAGCTGAGCTCGTTTTAACGAAACGGTTTTTTTTTCTTTTCAGAGGTACGAGTGGAATAGACATTGACCTGAGAAGAGTCGACATTGATCAATGTCCTCTACCGAAAGGCAGTAAGCAGCTCAATATCTTCGCTGCCTCAGACAAATGCAAGAAGAAAACAACTTGGGTAAGTTTCAAACTTTCTGTCTTGCTCAATTATACAGCATTTGCCTAAGCAAAGGATAACAGTGGTTGAAGAAGTCAAGCCATTCCATGCCACTAAAAGCACATCGTACACTGGACTTCACATTTAATTTATTGTGCTAGTTTCGCGAAGCTTAAATAACTAGGAGGGTACAAAATATAAATGTGTCCTACTTGAAAAACGACCGGAAATGTCCCTAACTAATGACGCTATAATGTTATTTCTAATTTTCCACTACATAGTTCCCATTCAAATAAAACTAATTTAATGTATATATAAACATGGGTACAAATGCACTAGACACATGGCTGAAACTGAAAATAATTTTGAAAGTTTATTTGATGAGTGCATATTAACTTTAACTGTTTATTTACAAAATAGCAACTAATTTCAAAAAATACCGTTTGACGTGCAAATGGTCTGCTGCATTATGTTTCCTAAAGCAAACATACCCAAGAGAATGTCTGATAAAGTACGTTATACTATGATTCATCGGTCCACCAAAATCATGCCAATGTTAAACGTCAATATATTCTGGACTAGGCAGATTAATGTATCTTCATTTCTGACCTCTCTACCCATTAAACGCTGCTAATACATAATGCAGAGGAAGGGTTCATTGTTTACGTCATTAATAAATTTAAGGACTACCGAATTACCTAAACTTGTTGTCTATTTTACAATATAATTAGTTTAATTGTAATTTTTGGAAAGCTTTTGTGGCAACACCCGCATGTATTATTTAAAGTTCCGGAAACAGATTTCAATTTCCTTTGTTTTCTGTTAGTTGAAAGTTTAAAATGTATTCACGAAAGTGTTAGAGCGGAAGACGACGAACAAATGCAGCTCACAATTAATTTAAATGATAGTGTAATATTTTAAACTAAAATCAGGTGTCGAGTAGTAGGTAGGAATGATATCCGAGGCAGTTGGCCAAAATCCTGGAATTTGTAATTTCAACTTTTTTAACTAATCCTGATACAGTATGACGTTGAATTCTTAGAACAGAATTCTAAAAAGGATTCATGTCGGTTACATTACCTTTTAAAAATTCAGCAAGTAATTTTCTATGCCATAGTAACTCTTATTTGACAATGTTAACAGTACAAAGTAATTGCATACAACGTTGACGAAATAAAAGTATAATTTAATCTAAAATTCTCTTCCACAGTTATTTAATAAAATATACAGTCGACAGACACATAAAAGCATTTTTGTTACTAAAGCTTTTGAGTTTGATTCATTTGTATTTGAAGCTCTGAAAGCTCTTTGAAATTTCTTTAGGTAGAATAGAATACAAATCCACTATTAATGCAGGATTTTAAGAGATTTTCTTCGAGTATGTGGAGAAGAAACTATCACAAATATGGCGAAATCGTCTGAACATTCAGAGAAAATTAATTAGTTAAAGTGCTAAAAAGCACGTTATTCATATCACACCGTCAAGAAAATTTTACATTGCCACACAGTTTTGAGAGACATTTTTACATTTTACATGCCCTGAAAATCCCAAAACTATCACATTAGAAGCATTTATCAATTTCTGGAATTGTCAGGTCTGATATTATTTTTGCAAAACGGCAGATGATACAAAAAAATTCTAATATTTGAACGCATTGTACTACTTAAAAAAGAGAAAAATTGCATTTCGAATACCGTGAACTACAAAAAAATTGTGCCGTAACATGATGACACATTCCACAATGCTGTTAATGGCTTCTTCAGACAGGGCATTCCATTAATCAAATTTTTGATTCTGCTTGTTTGCTAACAGCGTTTTCATATAAACGGAAAACCATAAAGGCCATCGTGTATAAACGAAATTGCCTCTCGCGTTGTGTATAAAGGCATCTCAAATTATCAGATCTCTTTGTCTTTTAACGTACATAATTTAGATGACTTTTATACGAACTTTCTTAATTTGTATGCAAATTAGACAATCCAGGCATTAGAAGGACCTACTTATTTTGATCTCCTCCGAGCAATCAACATAAATCTAAAGCTGCAATCCTCCTGCACAACAATAAAAAGAGCTTATCAGAAAATTGATATCGCATATATTTTTATTTTAATTGCAAATAAATTTTTGTAAAACTTCTTCACCTCCTGGTATCTAAAGCTCCAGTTCAATTTATCTTATATACGGTTAGGCAAATGTCATGAACCAAATGGTACTAAATCAGTAAAATACGGTTGGACATGAAATTCTGTCAATACATAAATTTGGTAAAATTTATATACACACACTATCCGATCTCCGTATTAGGGTTAAACCGGGTTCAGATGGTCAGTTTATGAAGGATGTATCACGTTTCCAGCTATATAAACAAATTTTACATTCATATTTATCATCTAAACGGATACGAAACAGAAATATTTCACTATCGAATCTAACAAATCAACCTTCTCATAGGGTAGTTCGTTACCTTTGAAACAAAACCAAAATGTATGCTGCTACACTCTACACTTTCAATATCTTTCAAACTGAAGATGACATGCCACCGAAGTGTCACAGAATCCCGCTAGCTATACTACTGTCGTGCACTACGTCACATTAAAAAAGCTTTCACAATAAAAACGATGTCAGTTTTGAAGCTTACAGTTTTTTTACAGCCTGACTAAAATCCACGAAATACTAATGTAGGCAAATGCGGCAATTTCGTATAATCTTTTTAGTTTAAATTTCGTACGCATCCGCATTAAAAATGCAAAAAAGCACATTCATTACCTACGCTAAACGTTAACTACTGCAATAAGATTAAAAAAATATGTGTATATTTGGAATAAAACCGAAATAACATTAAAGCCAGTTGTTACATTGGCCAAGTACAGGCAAGAAATTTAACGGTTTTAATTGCATGACAAGTAGATATAGAAATATTTTACAGCTGCATACACAAAATTCCGAAACGTACAATGTAATGGAATATGCAAGCAGGTCTTTTTGTACTTTTTGCTATTAATACGAATTTTTTATTCACAATTGTGACCGATATAAAAGTTTCCATAACAAAAGAGGGTTTTTGGGTTCTGCCATTTTATGTACGCATTTTAAATTTTACGTTTTAATTTAAAACAACAGTAATGACTCTTTTTTCTTTATGAAATACGTTCAAAATACGTAGTATGTTTTAATAATGCATACTTTAAATCCTCGACATTCTCTTGAGGGATTAATATTGAAAATAGTTTAATTAAAATTTTAAACCGGACTAGTTACTTTTATTTTATTAAAGCCATTTGGAAAACACAATTTGCATTTATATAATATTTGATGATTGTCTATTCTACAAAAAAAATGTTAAGTATTAAAAATTTTGTACCACAACACCGATTAGGGTTGGTTTAATAGAAAAAGAATCAATAGCTAATAAAATACAATTAAAATAATCTAATATTTTTAACAGCCATAGTTTTGCATCTGGTTTTTTATCGAGTCATATTCAATTTAGAAAATGTTTTTTTTTCCTAAATTATTGTTTCCTCCAAAAACATATCGAGCAAATGTCATTTGGACGTTAAATGAACACGCGCAAAATTTTGCTCTTATTTGCACGACCTTCATGCCTGCTTTGAGACGGGAAAGGGAAATCCCCAAGTGGGCAATGGCACTCTTTTATTGTTGCCATTCTGGAAATGGTAACGCCGCAACTGCTAATTAGGTTTATTTACATTACAATAATGAAATAGTCTAAAACGATACTAAGAGCCAACGTTGCTATAGTAAAATTATTGGGAGATTACTCGTAGATCAATTATTCAATAACATACGCCTTATTCAATCCTTCACACTCAAATAGTTTCTTAGGTTAGTACAGGTTAGGTTAGGTTAGCTTTTCAACCTCTCCCCACCTCTACCACCCTCTCTCTCTCTCTGACCTGGCCTAACCTAACCCTTTCCAAAATTACTAAAATGTCGATGACGCAACCACAATGTCTAAATAATTCAATTATATGTAGTTAAGTAATATTCAAAGAATTTCGTGGTTGAATTGAATGAATCCTTAAAGTCTCAACTTAGAACTTCATTTATTCGAACTTCTTTTTTTCTGTAGCTTTATTAATGCCACTTTGTCAAGCTAACTTTACCGCCAACAGAAACCATTAAAAACAATTAGAGTTTCCAACTAGCCTCATTAGATAGAAATTTAGAAACTGACAAGTTGAACGCAATATTCCGAGAGCAGTCTTAAAACAAATATTTCCGCAACTCTTTTAAGACTCCACCATTGAGATAGTAGGTATTGTTTGTTAGCCTCCTTGGATTGAGAAAGAAATGATATTCGAACGATTAATTGAATGTGCCAATAGGTACCTTATATCTTTCATTGTGCATAAATCCACTGTCAAGAAAAATGAAAATAATAATTTATCAACACTCCAGCCGATCCAATTACTCGAGCGACGAATAATGATAAAAAAAAAGATCCTTTTTTACTAGATACATAAAATTCATTCCGCCGATACAAAAACTTCAGCTCAGATTGCTATAGATATATCGATGTTTTCCAAAAGTATAGAACTATCGTAGGCAAATCTACAAAGAAAAATAGACAACTCGTTACTACAGATACGTGGTTCGTAACGACATACAAGAAACACTTCTGCATCAAGAAATAATGACACAAACTTCGAGAAATTCAAACACGTCACCCTTATCTATGTACATACATATGTACATCATTTGTAATATCTCGTAAGCTTTCATAGCTGGCATTATATAAATGAGGTAGTGCTTACTTTAGTTACAGAACGTTTCACCATTCATAGAAGATGGCAAATTGAGTGCGTGCCCGATTAAACAATAGGGTAATTTGAGGAAGGTGTACAGCTTAGTAATATTTGTTGTTTGCTGCACTATTTATGTGCCTACAAGTGTTCTGGCCGTCTTCCCAGTAACAATTTAGATAAATAGGTAATTAAACGGAACATCTAACCTTATCAATGATGTAACAAGTTCTTGCTGGCACTTGTCCAGAGCACGCGTGGTCTGCTTATCGTAAACAGCATAAATCAAATGGTAAATAGTTAAACGAGTTCAAAAGCTCAGTTTAAATCCATTTATACAAAATCGGCTTAGTTCGTACAAGTAGATTTACAAGTTAACTGAAACTATTCGAAAAGCAAGAGCTATAAAGTTTTCATACCCACACGTTTCAATAATTAAATTTAATTTCCATGTTATCTAAATTCCACACTTCCTGGCACATGTACAAATAACAGATGCACAGGTATTCTTTCTTTTTAAACGATACTACCCCTAATGTTGTGCTGCTGGACTGTCTCCCTTCGGAATATTTCAGAATAAATTGTTTACCGAAATTTGATAAAGATCGTAATGACAAAACAATAAAAAAATCGACAAGTTTCCTAACGTCTTCCAGATTACTACCTACGATCTGTCATAATAATTTGTCACGATAACAACAACGGTATTAAATAAGAACAAGACAATGTGACATTATTTAATTGGCATTTGTTGTTTTGTTGGGGTAAAGACAGGACTTGTTATACGTAGTAAACTACTCTACCATAAACATTCTGTTAAATTTTGCTACGATTACTTCTCAGTACAAAATTAACTTTTAGAGACAGATATAACACTAACAGTTCTATCACCGTCTGGGGATTTGGACGGACTTTCCACTTTAACCGAAATACGTGCTAGTTTTATAGCATTTATTTACTTTTGTTTTACTACTTATTATGTATATTTATATTACAATATTCCTGGAGAATACAGAGGGATGCTTCTCTTTTTCTATTTTTAATGAACATACTTGTACCTGCAGGAACGTGCTTTGAGGGAAAATTATATGAAGGCCATTAATTAGAAAACTTTAACATAAACTTCAGCAACGTTGGATTACTTTGTACAGTAAATCTATTAAATTTCAGTGTGTTCCTGTGTCTGGGCTTGGATTTCGTAGAGGCAGCTACAAATGTGTTTGCAAGCCCGGATTTTATTTCCCAGATGTAAATGCTGAGCGACGGTATTACAATGGGACGGTGGTTGAAGAAGAATATGAAAAATTGATGCTGGTAAGTTCAATTTACTTATTCCATAACCCAATCGGCCGTGCAAATTAAATGAGACAATCAAGTACACAACCAAGTTCAAATCGAACCTTGTTAAAGTTTTCGCTAAACGAACGAATTTTTAAAATTTAGTTGCCTACACATTCAAATAGTTGGTTTCGAATTTTTCTCACTCTTCATACCTTCAAATGGATTTTCTGATGCATACTTTATTCGCTATTGTTAATGAACGGGGAGGTCTAAAAGGCTTACTCTATTAAAGAAGCAGGCACAGTTTAAGGAGCAAGGAAAAGTGCCTTGGCTACTTTAGATAAGAGTTACTATGATATTTCCTGTTCCGTTTATAGTAAAATATGCTACTAAACATAGATTCGTTCCACATGTTGTTGATATTTCTAAAAGCTGCTGAACCAGTACAGGCCAAAAGAATATGAGGCACTTCAAAATGAATTCCTTTGATTTTTGGTACCAATTTCTCAGCGTCTTCGTCATAAATTCGTCCTGAGACCCACGTGTCTTGATAAATAATTAAATTATTTTTATTCATATTGCATATTATTCTGATCGATTTTAATGTAAATAGATGTCACCATTGTATGTTTTATCTCGGAAAATACATAGACCAACTAACAATGAAACGAATAAGCATGCTTTGAGCAATTATAAACATAAATGAAATTCATTAAAGGCCGTTTGTTTACCTGATGTTTAATGTATTTATGTAGATTTGAGATTTTCAGTTGCACGCATCTTCGCTAATTAATTTTCAAGCTCAGCATTAGCACCAAATGACACGGTTGTCATGCAGGTCGCAACGAATATCAACGTGATAATGCCATCGAAGGTCGAAAAACGCAAATAATAAATAACAGTTTCTAACAATTATTTGCCAGTGTTAAAATACGCGAACAAAAAAATATTTATTTTTTTTAATCTTTGCTTCATCGAAATTTCCGGAATTGATCTGATATCTGTCGAGCTAGCGCGCCTACAGAAGTTTCGCTTCAAAAGCAACTTCTTGAACATTGAGCTTTTCAGGCAAAACTCATGGAATTTTAAGGAGATAAATAAAATTGAAAAGAATATGTTTTCTACTTAATTGACTGTTAGTAATAACGAAAAACGTCGAAAAATATTTGAAACTCAGATTGATATCTGTACCTTAAAATCGAATGTACTTTAAGTATTCAATTTTTTTGCGTGTTTTCCGATTTCACCCTGAATGCTATTCGATATTTTCTATCGTAAATTCAATCTACTCGTCCTGTACACTTTCGCTTCTATTAGCCGAACAGATTGGTTGTGTGTATACTGAATAATTTATAGACCCACTTTACGTAAAAAGAAAAAAAGAAACTGAGATAGAAATACATAAGTAATGCCAAAACGAAAAAGCTCCATTTTAAATAACGAAATGAAAGAAAAGACTTTACGTTTTAAAGTTTACTTTTGTTAGTCTATCTGGTGTCACTACTGCGTAAGTTATTATTATTTCATATTGATAAAATGCTTATTGTTAGTGTGTTTCTTAATCCTAACGTTTAAAGCTCGGTCGCTCTGCCCAATGTAATAAATTTCTTATTAATCAAACAGCTACACTGAATAATTACCAGGATTATTTGAGTAAGATCAGAAAAAGAAAATATGGAATACCACGAAGGCACGAAGTAAATTGTTCATTCTTAAACTGTACATTCCCACAGCCAGTTTCATACTCTGAGTAGTGACAATACCTTTGTTATCCTGTTGTATTCCGTTCTTTTGTAACTTACAAACAAAACGATTAAGCTTCTCGCTTCCTTGAATTTCTCCCGACTTCCCTGTTCCCTCGTCATCCGTCCTATATTGTTCTTTTTAAAAAAGGGACATTTAAATCTACTACACTTCATCCTAATGTGAAAATTTCACAGGAAAGTTTATTCCTAGGAGTTTACTTAAGCTATTTATCTATCCAGTAAATGTGTCGAGGTTCTCCTGGAACAGATTGTACAGTCAGTTTTTAAGGCCAGGCAGGATACAAGTCTGGATTTCTAATCTGCATAGAAAGAAACTCTCTGGAACCATTTGTTAGTTTCAGAAGTGAATGCTTCTGGGCATTTCTGAAAACTGAAATTAATTTTCAAAACGTACAGTTCCCGGTTTTATCAAAAAGTTTGGGACTTCAGTATATTGTAGATATGTAAATGTCAAAACAATAGAACTTGCTTATTAAAGAGTTAAGACAGACAGCGAGGGCATCTGCTTCAGGCCTTTAATAATAAGAAATTTTGAAGAAAATTATCTTAAGTTCCCTTAAGTAAAAGCAATCTAATTAACTGCTTTATTTTTCCATTCCGACTTACAATTTACAAAACCGTACGGTCTCGACGAGGATAAAGGAAATCTTTATGCTCTGGAGTAATAACTGATGACATGTTAGAATCTTCGAAGTTTTAGACAAAACCTATTGGTTTCTTGGTAACTTTATTATCTCATGAGACGCATACGACTGAAATCGTAGATACATAATGGTAATTTATTTAAATTCAGTATTTTATATACTTCAGGTTCTACCCAAAGAGAGTTTCGAGCATTTCATTCGGCACCTTAATAAAATGAAAGATTCAAAAAGGAAGTTTACTTCTCAACTGTCAAATTTATCATTCCATGTTACAGTGCATTTTTCGTTAGGTGTTCAAACATCAGCAACAGCTGGAATTTTTCGCTGTGGTATTTTCAATTTCGACTTATGGCAGAAATACCTACAAAAAAGTTTCGTGTCAAAGTATGAACGACTTTAAACCGAACTTCGACTGAAAAATCAATAGCTCAACTTGTCGTTTTCGACAAACAAAATTCCATCAAAAATCCAACACAACTCTTCTCATTATATCTTGTATAATTAATGACCACAGCACAAAGTTTTAATAAAAATAATTAAGTATTTTACTTTTTTGTACATATGTATCCCTTATAATGGATTACTACAGGGTACCTAAACGTTATCAAAAACCCAAGTCCTTAATTCTACCCTTTAAACAAAATCCTAGGCACGCCTATGCTTTGCAAGCACCGTTCGATCAAAGAGAAATCTAATCCCTTGGCCGTGTAGTGTATCAATTTTATTTTAAAGGTAATGTAGAAGTATGGAATCTCCTTTATGTGTTGGAATATGTTTCCCAAATGTAGGTACATATTGTATATTTTAGTACACATCGTGAAACAACGTATTTCACAAAAGCAACCTCAAAAATTCAATACAGTGTTTCGATATTGTAGATATTCGATTAAATTATCCTGAACTTCAAAGCTACATGTTCTCTTCTGAAATAAATCAACAAATATTGAACATTTGTTAAATCTTTTCAGGGCCACGAAAGCAAATATGCAACAGCAAGTAGTTTTGAATGCCTTCCCTGTCCAGAAGGGTGTGAAACTTGTGAAGATGATCATCCTTGCATTGTAGCTCTGAACTGGATGATGCGGACAGCCATCCTAATCCTATCTTGTGCTGTTATATGCTGTTTGCCTGTGGTGGTTTTATTTACTTGGAAATACGGGAATGTGAAGGTAAGATTAAATTTTTATTTGTTTATTTAGAAATTCCCTTCACAGAGAGGTAGTCGCACATGTTATGGATTGTTGAGAAATTATTTATTCTATTATTATATGAAACTGTATAATTTAATAGTAATACGTTAATACATAGTAGAAGCAGATATCCATGCGAAATGCAAAATTCCCCGAATTCAAGGAAAAGGTCAGATTTACAGACATTAGAGCCGATCCTATCACAGCCGAATTTACTCTTTGTGGCTCGGCACATAACGCGCCACACTCGCCGAACCACACGTCGTGGAAACCCAGCTTTAACGATATGCTCCCGTGGATATTCGAAACAGATTCTCGAATGTTTCTCGTATTGTGAATTAATTTTCAACAATTGATGCTAATTACATGCAAGAATGGTGAAATTTGTCGGGAATTCCTGGTTTCTACACCTTTTCGCGTATCATTAAAATTCTTAGTGGCTCGATTGTGGCATCTGATACATATTTAACAGCTAGCGCCAATTGTCGAGTCTGACTTCACGTAACAAAATTTAATTCACTTCCAAAAGCCAGCTCTCAACCTGGGCTAAATACAGGTACTTTGTTGAAATTTATTGGGTTATTAATCGATCAAATCGTAGTTTTACATTTATTCCACATCCTTAGGGAATACTTGCACGACTCGTTCTCCAAGCAACATTTAACAAAAAGTTGAAATATCCATTTAATGTATATATCTACATGAAAAAAAAATTTACAAAGCAATAAGTTAAAAGAAAATTGATACGTACCTAATGATATTTGTAACCAAATTTAAAATAAGTTTTCTTGTCATGAACAGCAGCTGATAAAATTAATGGTTAGTTAGATCTGAAGCAACTGACTAAATAACAATTACAATTAACGATTTAATTAATAGTTCTGCAACTAAGTATTCAATCTAGTGAGTTCGAGCTTACTGAGAAAGCTCTTTGAAAACGATCTAAGCGACTGCTTACACGTATATTACACAACAGATTTCGTTTCATCTCCTATTACAAATACAAAGTACTTAATGAGAAAACACAAGAACGTTTACTTAAATCCGTTCTCATTATATAACTTAACGTTAAACAAACTCAAAAAGTTCATTTATTCAAGTAACAATAATATTTGGTAACTAGTAGTAACAGATACTATGTTTATAGTAATAGAAGTTTATAATGAACAAAAATGAAGATTTTGAGTAAATGTCGAATGTCTGATCTCGAAAGGAGAGTACGGACTCGAACTCGAAAAAAATATCATCTACGCCCATGTGTCTTACTTATTTCTTGAAGTTTATCGCCTGGTATAACAATCTAAAAACACCACCTGTGTCTAGTACGTAACTGCAACTCAACATAAGTGTCATATACCTTTTAACTGACTAAAATTAGAAGATTGAAATTTTTTGCATACCGCAATATTAGAGAAACATCTTTCTGGTAGGTGAAATTCAGACGTTTCGGTTCTATATTTTGCTAAAAGCAGTAAATGACTCGCTCAAAAGAATTAGTTATTAGTCAAGTAAAGAGTGGCACAGTTTTAGCCTGATTGAATCGTAAATAGAGATAAATCTTACTTATATTCGATAAAGCGAAGTATTGTTTGAAGTAAAAGCTCCGAGTGGAACATAAAACGCTTTAAAAAAAAAAGATTTACTCCCTCTATATTTATTTTTAACTTGTGTTTATTGTTTATGGTTTATTTAATGGATATTTCTCTTGAGATCCGTAATGTAATTTTTATCCAGAATGGAAAAGCAGTGTATTAGATTTTTCTGGAAATACCCTAACAAAGAGAAATTGCTGAAACCAACTTATGTAGGTAACACAAAAATACTCTCACATTATCATAATTACATATAATAAATATTATAATGCTTAGAGGAGAATAATAGCCAAATAAAAAATAAAAATAAAAAAGAGAGAAAAAGCAAGAAAGCACTTGTCTAAAAGCGTAAATATTTATCAAAGACAAGACGACATAAACAACAATCATTACACAGCACGGTTGGCCATTGGGAGACTTAACTTTTCCAGTTAATGTGAAAATCTAAGCCAGAAAAACTTCAGAGAGGCTTCTTTATATGTACATTCGCTAAAAGCTTTGAAACTCTCAAGTGACATTTTAGTTCCGTCGAAATTCTTAAACTGCCTTTAGCGAAGTGCTAAAACCTAATTAATTAAAAAAATACCCCATAAAAGATGTTACAAATCCACCATCGCTAAAACACTACGGATACAAAAGCAACGTAACGATGATGTTTAATTTAATTTTACCAGCTCAGCGTATGTGCCTATGTATTCTAACTTCAGCTGTCTTGATGAATAAGGTGGGTTAATTAATTCAGTAAATGTTTTAAAATAGCCCAGCTTATCATGACACTGACAATTTTAAATATGTCTGGTCCAATTTTCTGCAGGACTGTACCATGAGTTAAATGCGAAATTAGTAATTTGAAACTATTGGGTAATTGTATTCATTATTCATTAAGTTGTTCTAGAACTTCTGAACTTCGACAAGTTAAATAATTTCTTTTTTTTTTTTTTGGATTAATTAAAAGCCACGATATCTTTGTCTTTTTTTTTACGCTCATTGTAATTTTCAATTAAAAAGGTGTTAGCCTCAACTTTACACGACTTACAATTAGAAGTGTAAAGAAAAGAAGCAGGCGGTATGCCCTTCCGACATTCAACTTTAATTAGAAGCAAATTTAAGAGACGCTTGTGGTAGAAGAATTTTTTAAGGTGATTAAATTCAACTGAAGGTAAGTAGAAAATACTTAAATCCAAAAAGTGACAAGTTTATCTCATGTAACTTAATGAAGCCCTCCATTTCTTCACCTAAAACAGATCTGCAGTTGATCTTCGTTTTTTATTTTTCTAATCTGTGCCATTTGGTACGAAAAGTGTTACAATGAATTCTGTTTCTGTCGAGACTACTATTTTATGTACATATTTAATGAAATCTACTACTTTTAATGAGAATTCAGAATCTCTGATGTAGTTCGAATTAATATTACATGTGAATCGCTGGCCACAGATGTGACATATAGGTACATCATCTGTACCTGTTAATGGCACGAAAATTTGCTAAATCCTTTTAGCTCTCAAATCTCCTTTATTTCAGCTCATCCTTTTGAAATATTGCCTTTAATTAGCGTCCCAACTATCCGAAATCGTGATTATCTTACACGGTTGTTGATTTTGGTTGAAGAAATTTAGTTTTATTTTCTCTCCTTTGACACATTTATATTGTACACACAGTAGACTGATTTTTATTTCTATTTTTCAGTGAAAAATACAAAAGGTAATGTTATGAATTGCTCTAAATGACAATAAATTTTCACTGATAATTTACAGCCAGTCGAGTGCGTTTTAAACCTTTGTAAGCTACAACGTTCGTAAATGTGATATGAACCGGTATAATAAATGTGTGTGTAATAAAAAAACTACAAGAGGTCATTAAAGTTAATGCAACTTGTTTGAAATGAATCATTTTTGCAGCTTTCGACCTACTTTAGCTTGTTTCTATAGTTTTTGTAAAATAGAACAAAATGTTTTTAAATAAAATGAAACAAGAGGGTTGTACTAGAATAGGTGAAGTTGAACTGCAAAAATTAATTTTGCTTTCGTACGTATTTATACACAGTGAATTTACAGAATTCTACTAAACGATTTTATGCCCGACTTGTTCTTTTTATAAACTCCATTGCAACTATACGCTTAAGAGATTTAGCAGGTAATACATGGCTGAATAGGTTAACACTTACAAATCCATTAGTTTTATTCCTAGACGACTGAAAACAAGTAACAGCAATGTCTTTTGAGAGAGCTCCACATTGAAGACAGCTTTTGCAAAGCTCGTAGTGAAACTACAACACAAGAAACAAATAATTATCCCTACCATGCAAAATAAAACAGCAAACTTGAAAACAATATTCATGGAGAACTCTCGTGGAAGTCTAGGATTCCAATTTGTGTTTATTACATGTCAAATAAATTTCATCAAGTTTTAATAAAACGAAAATAATCCTGCTTTTTATTAAAACTCTCTAGTTTTTAATAAAGTCTAAAGTAATATTGGCAGTATACACTTTCGACAATTTGATAAATTCAGCTACAACGAACGATACACATCCTTCCAATGTTCCAATCTTTTAATCATAGTTTCTCTACTGCAGTTGTGGTTTACAACCACAAGTTGTACGAAAAGAAAATGGACTTGAAGCAATTTCCAAGCAGAAAGGTTGTAAACTTCTTCAGCTGTAAGTTTCTATTACAAAAAAGCTGTTGACTGGTTGCACTAGTCCACAAAAGAAAGCGCATGCATTATAAAACACATTCCCGTAGGTAACCGAGCGCTATAAAATTCAATGATACTAAAAAGCATCTTTGCTTGCAAACGTTTTGACTAATGTAAATCCGGTCACGTCAAACAACACAAAATTGTATTTTAAGAGCAAAGAGAGACTACGCTTTAGATTTTGTTAATGACAACGTAGCATGCGAGGGATAAATCCAAAGATCAATACAAAAATTCTTCTAAACAATTCTGCCGATGTGAAGGATCAAAATAGACCATTATTATGTCTTTAATAGCCTTTTTCGAGTCTCCCTACTCGTATTTCTCAAATGTATTTTATGTCATTTAATACTTCGTTAAAATTAAGACACAATTTTAAAGATTACATTATTTCTTAGAGTTAATATAAGAATGTAAGACACTACGTATTTTTCATTTGTAAAATTAAAAAGTAGTTTCAGTCGTAAAAATAGAAGCACCGAACAAGCTGTGTTTGTAAGTACAGAGCATTAACGTCTTCATAAGGAAGAAAGTGGAAATTAGCAGCTTGAAAATCGCCCCGAGATAATAAATTATTTTAAGATACGAAAGAAGTTTTTATGGTTTAACGTCAGTTCAGCAGCTACGTGAATTAAAATGTATTTTTGTATTTACGGGATTAATTTAACGTGTTTTAAACACCCAAGAAATAAAATGGAAGAGACGACTAAGTAGCGTTTTACAGCAGAAGAAAACTTTATGAAATTGTGGAACTTTTATTGACATTTCACGAAGAAATTGAACATTCAGTTTTGTTTACTTTGTCAGAAAAAAACCGATATTTTCACTCCATTCTCAAGAAATGTATCCCAGAACATTGTCTAACCCCAAACAAATAAAAGCAACAAATTTTCGTGCGGCTCGATTTCTGAGACATTCCCCGCAAAGACACGTAATTTGATTCATCCGTTCCAATTTCAATATATTGACAGAAGATTTTCGGTTATAGAATTGAAGATGACGCGTGTATGAATTATTTAGGTAATTATCTGTCTGTGCACTGATAATAAATTAACAGATTCTCTACTTCCGTTTAATGTCTTTTCAAAAATTAATAACTAAAAAAGAAAAATTACATAATATAATACAGCTCTTATTACTTCTGCATGATTTACAGTTTTGTACCATACAAAGGAACATAATCTTCTACACCAAATGGCGCTCATGTAAGAATCCATTTAAAAACTTTTTTAAACAATTTACACATTGTTATGTTTTCTTGGAAGATATGAATGAACGATATGAACATATTGGATGCCGACTGAAACAATTTTAAAGCAATGATCCTCGAACGGTTCTTTCAAATGGCGTGAAAAGCTGCGATATGGGTTTTAAGTGTCTACTTTACTATAGAGTTGAAAAGACTATTTATCTGTTATATGAGCGTTTCTCACATTCCCTATTCCTGCAACTTCCTGAATCTATTGAACAGTTTTCCTATAAAATCTTCTACTTCGTTGTTTTTATGAATGAAATAAAATAGCATTAGAAAAATCTGAATTCTCAATTTATTAGTACAGCAATGCTTCCATTGTACTTGATATTGATCAATCTATTACTCAACATATTTCTAAAAGAGACATATTCTCACAATCAATCGTATTTGCGAGCAGATTACAACGTGAAAAATAACAGCATGAAGTTTTTTGGTCAAAAATTGTGTAATAAAAGATCTTTCCACCTTCGCCCACGAGAACGAGGCCTATGGAGAACTTCTCAACATATTAAACTATTGTTCATTAATTACGCCTAAGTTATAGCTAGGAGACTGGCGAATGGGTTCCTAAGGATAGCGTTAAGGTTCTGTGGTAACTGAATATGACGCTGATTAATGGTAGCCAAGAACCGCAACAGCAAGGAATATAGACGGCAAAGTAAACTATTGAAATTCAAACTACATTAAACAGCTCATTAATTTTATTGTAATTACCTTAATTGTTTCAATACGAATCAATTAACACGTGCGAAGGAGAGGATATGCCCTGTTTGACATGCCAAAACTTTCCCTTCAATGAATTATATCCGTACTACAAGATCTTGATTCGAGCAAAATGAAAATACCAACACGGATTCCATTCAATTATCAAAACTAGACGAGACCTCACATCAACAAAGAATTTAATAAATATCTCTCAGAAATTCTACAGGACACCCACAAAATAATTTTTATTACGTATAATCAACTCTTAATTAATTATTTTCAGAAAAATTAAATAACTTTTTATGAATCTCCTTCCACATTAAGTGCATCCTGATAGCCGTTGCTGACCTCTTAAATCAAACGTTGCGTTGGTAAAAGTATAATTTCCTCGAGAGCGAAGAAGATAAAATATACTTTTTTGATCTTATTCCACCTAAACGAAATTATTTATGGCTGTGTAATAAAATCAAACGCACATTTATCGTTAAACTTGAAAGCATAATAAAATTGTAGTATGAAGCGAACAGATGGCACCGCAAGGCGTACATAAAGTTGTAGAACACAAATATAAAATAACGTTTTTATCCCTTTTATTACGAACTAGAACTAGAAGTAAGCATTTTTTCTTACGAGAATATTTATAAATTACTCCCAAAAGGTCAAACTAGGTCAGTCCTTCGCTAAAATAGTACATACCATTGGAGAAAACTACAAACAGTAAAAGTATCGAAAAATGCCCAGTGTCCGGCCTGATCTTTTTTTAAAGAGCTGCACATTTCCTTTTGCAGATATAAGCACAAATAATTGTGACGTAAGACCGATCAGATGGAGCGTTATAAAATCGGATTCAATCATAGATTTTCAGTTCGATTAAACTTTATTTCATCGTCAAACGCATTGCTGGCAGTAAGAACTCAGCAAGTCTTGGGAATGTCATGCAGCGACAACTGGCCGTTGAAATGTCATTTAAACCAGATTGGGGTGTCACTGTATCAAAAGCATCGTTGCAGAGCACGACGACGACGACGCCATCGTGGTAAGCAACTCCATCGTGACGATGTGAATACTCCGAAATGTCCTCAACGGAAATTGGACTTCCGGTACAAATCACGTCAGTTACTAGTAGAAACTACCGTTGATGTTTAGCACAAATCGCTGTTCGCCTTAGCCGCAACAGAAACGTAAGATGAAATGAAGAAGAAGCTAAATTGGGAGACCTTTTCCTTCGATGAACATCTGACGTTTGCGTGAATCACCAAAAAAAAAGTTAAACTAAACCATAAAGAAAGTTGTTGCAAATCATCATCGTAGATAATGTTCACTGTACAAAGAATTTTGCAGAGAACTTAACGAAATGAAGTGTAGTAGAAATTCCTAATCTTAGACTTTAAAGTAACAGCTAATCTTTGGGGATGTTTTATATCGTTTAACCGTGGATGTGTATTCCATCATTACGATTAAAAAATTGATTTTCCATAATGAAATTTATTTCATAACATTAGGTCTATTTAATGAAACCAGGTTTGGTCAGTAATAACATCAAATATGAATGTAGTTTCTGTTTTATAAATCATTAGTGAGAAAATAGTCAGTTGAATAATATAACATTACTTGCTATCAAAACAAACGTCATTTTGAATTCACCACAAATGAATTAATACCGTTGACCTAATTACGGTAAATAATATAAGCTGTTCAATTTCGAAATATAATCCAATCCACTGTAATTGGAATCGACAAGTTCATTAATAATTCGAAAGCATGCAAACCATACTTTTACAACGTATAGGGCTTTACTTTCTAATCTTACAAGAAATTTTGAAAAGTTTTTCTATATTTGGACAGCAATGACTTTGAAAAACAAAATAATAAAAAGAGTTTATTTTTGTTCCAGGTCGTCAGAGCTGCTAGTCCAGTTCTACTGAGGGTGATAGCTTTAGGGGCTTTTTTCATATATTGTACGGTAAGTAAATTCCATATCCACCGATTGAAAATGACTGGTGACAGCCACAAGTCCTTGACGAGATTTTTCACTCATTTCTACGTAAACTGATACGATGTAAGGATAGTCGGCGTTAGCTGCTTGTGGCTACTACGCACTTCAGGAAAAAGTTGATATGACTTGTGGCTACGTTTAGCCACTGGGTGTGACTGATGGCCGCTTCTAGTGACTCGGCTGCATTTAAGTTGAACTTGTTTGCCTTTATATTATTACAAATGGATTTCGAATTGAAATGGTACAGATGATTAATATTTAATACATTCAGTTACAAAATAAGTACGTACTTTGTTTTGTAATACAAGTGCCAAAAGATTTTAGATAAATGTAGTAATTTTGTATGACGCGATACGATGAAAAAGTGATGTAGATTCTATAAAAGGTGAAAGGTAGAAGGATTAATTTGGCAATCACAATAAAAACTCGAGACATAAACAAGTGGTAGTAATAACCGTGATTACAGGTATCCAACACAAACATAACCATTTTATTGCTCGTAAAATGACGGCCATAATATGAAAGAATAAACGGAGCTATGCAGTGCAATATAACAACAAGCGATTCTTAAATATATAATCTTGTTTATGTAGTCCCTAATCTTTTCAACAAAGTATCCTATAGCTTTGACATGGAAAAAGTTGAATAAAATAAATTTGATAACGGATTTTGCCACCAAAAGATATGACGAATATTTAAATTGTGTCTAAGGAGAACTTCGGTATAGTCAGTGTTTGAATTTTTTTCTCATTTTCTGTACGATAAAGTAAGTGGTACCTATATAAATTAGTTTTGAAACAAATAATTAACCAAAAAAGATCAAAGAGAGTTTGACGTTATAATTTTAATTGCTTTTACACGATATTTACGGTTGAAATATCCTAAAGTATCCACTCTAAATGAGTTTAGCTTAGTTTTATTGATACCTAATTAAACTTACTTTTAATGACTCGTGTTAAATTATAGAGTGCATTGATTTGTGTTAACTCAGAACCGACTTTTTGGTGGCAGGAACTTTATATACGTATGTAATTGCACTAGTGTGGTAGGTACAAAACTAACAAGGATTTGTGAAATCAGTGCTGGACTTAAAGTTGTTACAAACTGCAATTTCTGTTTCAGACGGTTGTGATGTACCCAAGGCCTAACATTTACACGTGCACAATCAGAATTTGGCTACGAGAAATTGGATTTTCTTTGACATATGGTGCACTGATGCTGAAGACCTGGAGGTACGTAAGTTCACATAAATACAAACAACTTTAATAGCTCACAGAAATAAATTTCTCCACTCAGTGCTCTCTTAACGTAAGCAAAACTAAAGCACGTTCATACAGATTTGGATTTCATAAAACTTAAACTTACGGTTCAACAATTTCAATTAAGCACCTGCTGCTGGAAATTCAACGAATTTCTAACTATTAATTTAAAATTTTACAGATTCCGAACAGGTGACTAAATCAAAATATAAATCGTTCCAACCATTTTCTTTTTTTCGATAAGTTCTGATAAAATTAACGTTAAACTAAACAATCCAACTATTTGAGCAGAAAATTAACAATCTTTGTTTTCTTTTTAATAGAACCTACGTTTATAAACGCCAGCTTTTTTTTTCCTTTTTCTTACAGTACAGGACTCAAATTTTTTTAGTACCTACAACTAAAAAATGCAGTTATTCTTAGTTTTACTTAAGAATAATTTGAAGAAAGGATTTTTTTTCTTAAAGCACTACACCTACGATAACATCGTTAGTTATCCTCAAATTTTTTGACAGACTTCTATTTAAGGACGTAAAAGTATCATGTTTCAAAAAAAAAACATAAACATAACATTGTATTGTCTAGTCTAATGATACCATTTGTTACTACCACTGTAAGAAAAAAAAAAAGGAAACAAAAGCAGGGGATATTTCACAAAGAGCAGAATGCGTGCCGTATCTCAGGGAAGGCGACGTACTCTTCGGCAATATAACACAAAGAAAGACAGAATCGCAAAAGACTTTTAGGCATTGTCGTTTCGAAAGGACCGGACGGAACAGAATCGCTTTTGAAATACTTTGCTTCTTTTTATTCCGAAGCTAAAGCAAAGTAAACATTCGAAAAACGCAATATACAAAACTTATTTCAGTACGTAATACGTTTTATTATCAATTTCTCATTGAAAAAAAATTATTTACAATGAACCTAGTACGCTTCAAAGTATTTCGGTTAAATAGTTTTCACTTTTGGCAAAACAAATTACCTGATGAGAAAAAGCAAACGATAAGCTGTATAAACAAGTACTTCTTAAACCTTCTAAAGAAATATATCATTTGAAATAAACCCACGTAGATTTGTAACAGTTCCAGCGAAAAGTATTTCCACAAACGGAACTTGACGTTGTCGTTTACAGCAATCTAAACAGACATTAAATTCGGTTTGAAACATCGCGTACGGAATAAATATCGCCATCATTAAAATCCTAGATTCGTATGTAACAGAGACTGCTTCGCATTAACTGCACCAGAAATGGAAGAAAATTGTCGAGACAGTCATGTATACCTAATGCCACGAAGCATAAAACTTTCTGCCTCTGTTTATTTACTGTTTCAACCACCCGCCTCGTTTAACACAATTTTCCGAAAATTAAAACTCGCTTATCTCAATCAGGCTTTTCTCTCGATGCTTTTTTGTTTTACTTTCGATATTCGTTTCAGAATATCGGTAATTTTCCGAGTGCGATCGGCCAAAGCGGTAAAAATAACGGACACAAATCTGTTGAAGAGGCTAGGAGTGATAGTGGCCATTTTCAGCGCATTTCTTATAATCAGATCTCTTGTGGCTCCTCCAGTTGTTGTGGTAAGACGGACTGCTGACAATTTGAAAGCTTATCTCTGCCGAACCGACTGGTGGGATCACTCTTTTACAGCACGTAAGTTACACTATTTTTTATTAACGCTAAAACACCTGATAATATACGTACATAGGCAAAAAATTTTATTAAACTGAGACTGCTATGATTAATTGAATAAAATTGCATAGTCCAACAAATTTCTCATTTTTGATCCCATTCTCTGTTCCAATTCAAATAAACGTGGAATTCCACCGAATGATTAATTATTTTTGTAAATATACGATTATTTAGGAATTTTCAATAATGGATAATAAATGGATCCTAATGGATAGGAGTCAGATTTGAAGTTACCTATCAATTTTATTTTTAAAGAGAAACGGAAATTTTAATGCAAGTCCGTTGCGTAGCTATTAGAGTACTAGTGTGTTTTTTGAAAAAGTTTTTAAGAAGTTAAAGTAAATTTCATTATCTTAAAACTTTCTTTTGATTCCATTGGGGCCAATGCAAGCTCGTTTGACTTTTAGTCAAGAAAATCGAACTAAAAGCATAAACATAAAAATGTTGAACGCGTAAAAACATGCAATTTCTGAGACGAGAGTAAATCATGTAAAAATATCATAAAGAGTTGAAGACTTGTTTGAGGAAATTGTCCAAATTAACTTCGTCGACGTGCGGTAAAAATACCGATAAAACCATAAATAACGAAGTCAAACTTATGTAAACAAAATGCATGGTAATTTTCTAGTAGGTAAAATGATTTATTGAATTTTAAATGTTTTGGGTTGAGTTCCAATTAGGGCATCTATTCACCTGAGTGAGAAATAAAATAACCTCAAAGGCTCTTTGGGGAGGTTTAAATATTTTACTGTTTCTTAATCAAGGGGGTTTAATTTTTGGAAGGGATCAATTCTGTAATTTATTTGGGCTAATATGGGTTAGTTGGGGGTAAAATGTTAGAATTTTTGGACCCCCTAAAATCCTGTTCATATGTAATCGACATCAACACGTAAATAAGTTAACACCTGATAGGAACTCTACCCTAAATTTTATTTACATGAGTATGTTTTTAGTCGAAGTAGCCTTCTTGGTTTGGGGAATAAGGTTGTGCATTGTGGTAAGGAAAGCACCGTCAGAATTCAACGAAAGCCGTTTTATTTCCATGGCAATATACAATGAATTTTTACTTTCTGTCTTCCTGAACATTTCCATGTAAGTGCATGGCTACATTTTCTTTAAAAACAGATCTTGCACTGCAATGCTTTTTTCACGTTCTTGTTTTTTATAATTAAGAATTTACATTTGCACGCTAACCGTTTCTTTCATTTCTAATTAATAAATAAAAAAAACGCAAATGATAATCTTTACCAACGCCTTTAACATAATTTTATACACAAATATGCACTTATGCAATTTCAACTGCGAATTCCATTTCACAATTGTAAAAATATATTTCTCTGCTGGTGTAATCGTATTAGGGTCAGTACAAGGTAAACATACTTCTTGTCGTCTAGCAGACCCTATTGTCATTGTTAATGCTGTTCTGATATTTAAGGTATGCATAAACGTTTCAGATTAACATTCTAACAGTTTTGGATTAAGGGCGTTTGAATGTACACTTATAATCGCATCACGAATATAAAAACGTCAAAAGTAATTCTTTGTATTCCCGCATTTTAAAAATTGAATCGTATGCACGTTAGACTGCATTCGTAGCTGGAATAATGCAGATGGATAGGTAGCTACTATGTATTATGATGTATTTAACCGCACAAGGATTATAATATGCGGACCATTCATTATCGAATGGTGAAAATACATCGTGTATCGATTACACAATCTAATACGTAATTAATTTCGATATGTAATGCACCCACACTCATTACTGCAGAATCCGTATGCAATCAAACTGAATTGGTATATCAATATACGGTCTCTAATATCGAGTTGCACTGTGATTCAAATTTAAAAAAATCGAAAATTATTCGTAAGATTAATTCGTCTTAAACGAGCTAATTAGAACTGCATGTGACAAATTTTAAACTACGAAAAAAATTCTGCATTTTTTTTTTTGTAAAGAATTAGGAACTATTTTTTATTTTAAAATTATCAAAAGGAAATTGAAAGATTAATTTCTGGATTAAACTTTCGTCGCTGTTTGAATGGCTTATTTTGAGTAACTACTGATTCAACATAGTCAAACGATTAATTACGTTTCGAATAATATTAGTGGCTCCTCTTTTACGTTAACTGTAACAGAGTTTACAAGCGATATAAATTAGCTAAAACATGGGGAACAGGCAGCAGGTTTGTTACACAAATTACTTCAACAACGGTTAACGTTAAAACATACAAAACCATACACCATGGTACGTAACCAGCTGAAAAATACATTACAATGCAGAGAAATAGTCAGTGTAGTTAAACTACTTATTCGTTACTTTGAATTAAAAATTCATCTGTTTAGGTGTAGATAGCTACATATGTTTGTTAACCATAAAGCAACTGACGAACTCTTATCACTTAACTGAATCTGCACGATAAACCCTGATTTATGTCAGTGAAATTCGATGCTTCTTCCACCCTTTCCCTTTTCAAAAGCACCTCTCTAATCTGTTTTCGTTCGAATAGAAGCTATGTTCGAAGTCCGGAGATAAACAGAATTGATCTATTAGAAAAACAGATTGCCTTCGTGGTAAAGAAAATTCACTCTAGATTAAATTTGTACTTTTCACACGTACCTACCGCTACAGCAAACTTTAAGGACTTTTTCCATTACTCTTTAATTAATTTTTTTTAACTCTATTTAGAACTAATTTAAAGCTGTTTATTTGCCTACAAATTAATAATTTTCAATGGTACGAAGCCAATCAATGAAAATAAGTCTGTAAATGATCTACTAAAAATTTCCATTGCTAATTCGGACAACTCTTGTTCATTATTAAAATCGTCTTCAAAGTGATTTGCATACAAATCCTACAGTTCGCGTGTTTTGTAATAAACCTGCGTGTGAGAAATATATTTTGCAAACCGATTTATACGATAAAACGTAAATAGTTACAGAATGGCATGTTAATTCACGTAAGCTACTAATATGACCAAACTACGTGAAACATTATTAAATTCGTCACGATCCCCAGGGACTTCGTATTAACCCAAGAATTAGCTTCAAATGATTCAATATAGATACAAAAAATTAAACCTAAATAAATATTCACAAATTAATCATATAAACACATTTGTAACATAATTTTAATTTAAAATAACTATTTACTAATTTAATTGTTGTACATATATAGGTATAATAAACATCATCACAATGAATTGCATACTTAATGAGCTTCATGTACCTACAATCAAGTTAAATAAAAATATACATTATCACAACAGAATCCAACGCGTTCATTATTGTATCTAATTAACATCTAATTGTTATCCCAATTTTAGAGCAAAACGAGTTATAATTCAAATTTCAAACCCTAGCCACCGTACAATACGTAGCCAATTTTATAAATTATTTCGTGGTAAAACATCATATTAACTGCTAAAGTTTACATTAGATACAACTCATTTTAAGTTCAATTTGTTTGCTCCCCGAACATACCATTTAATTAAAACATGACTGTTGTCTGTTATCACGGGCACAAAAAGATAATATACTTGTCACTGTTGCGCCCCCTTTACTGCCACTCACCAGCCGCCACTGTCGTCTGTTATTTGAAAAGTATATTTTAGGAAACTATATAGGTATAAACTAAAATAAGAAATCCAAGCTGTAAGATGATCTTTAAATAAAAAAAGAAACGGAGCTTCTCGTTCTATCTAAGTATAGGTGTATAAAACTACCACCTGATCTAAACTACGTAAAATAAATGACAGAAGATGGCCTGGGGAATGGAATTTAATATACTTGCTCATTTAGACAACGACAGTCAGTAATAGTCTTCTTAATAACAATAGTCGTTATTTAACTGATAACAACGGTGTAATTTGAGCAGCCATCAAACCTCTCGCTCCATTACCACACAACCTGTATTGGGTGACTGGTAATATAATGTAACGGTCTAGATGTCGAATCCAGAACCGCTTGATGCCCTTATCGTGAACCCAGATTTATCTGATAGATAGTTAAGATGGAAAGGAAAAATGATGATAAATCTCACTCAACGTTATAAACTAACGAAGAGTAAATTCTAAAGTAAACCACTTTGGTAGGTACATATTAACTTTCAGAAAAAAAAAATAACGTTTTCTTTTAAGACGCGTTGTCTAGGTTTGACCTTTTTCAACCGAAAAGCAAATGTGGTCTACTGCAAATTAACGGAACTTCTACACTATAACATTCATCAGATTTGGATTTAGTCAATCGAATTTCTGCTACAGAATTCTCTTTCAATCTGCGGCTCGAGTAAATTGAGTTTACGGATTTGTAACATAATGCCCTCTATGCACTGACACTTTGTAGATGTTTTGGTATAATCAACCCCCGGATGAATCAAAATTGTATCGCTCGTGGAAAAGATTGTTATCTATATAATATCATACCTAAACATTATTTGGACAAAATATTGTTCGTCTGATTAAAGTTTTGTTTAAATATTTTATTATTGTATCTTATACGTATGTATAACCGAGCCGTTGAGAGCTGACGAAAAATAGGTAGGTACGTTGACATAATTTACCTTGGTAGATATATTCGTTATTAATTAGGTAGGAACGTGTAGGAAAGTGCTACAAAAACAAGGAGCTGTTGTAACACTATGCGCTGTCACTAACACCGTGCAGGAACTGTTGGTATATGGTTATGGAAAATTAAGTTTAAGCAGAGAGAAAACAGTAGACAGCTTCTATTAAGTCGCTGGCTGTGCAGTTTACATCTGAAACTTTAATTAAACGAATTTTTGTCTTCTTTCGCGTTTTGTCTTTGCCTTGTTAACTACTAAAATCCACTATTCAAAACTATCATAAATATTTACTTATCTCAAAAGTAACAAAAGCAATTTTCTTCTATTATACGATTTATAAAATCCACGCTTTTCTGACACTAAATCAAAGAAAGGAGTATTAGCAAGTATAGTAAAATGGAAAACACTTTTATCAATTCGATGTTTGTAAATTAAGATTAAATATTTCTTACTATTATTAAATAGTGTTCAATATCCTAATTTTTAGTGAAAACCGCATCTAAATCGGTTAATAAATAAGGGAGTTATATGTTTTTATAGTTTAATTGTTTTAAGTGGCGCCTGTGTTTGTTTACATCGTTTTTTTTGAAGGGAATTCCGAAGCGGAACAGGTGCACCCGTTTGACCTAATTTTTAAGTACATCATAATGGCTGCCGACATAGTAGCCAATTAGATGCGTCGAGACAGCTATTAACAATAGCACCTGCATTCCTGAGTTAGTAATCCTCGATGCTACCGAAGGGTATACATCGTTCCGTCAAGTTATAGGTTATAATTACGTAAATAACGTAATTATTATTTTATTTTATTGAAACTAAGTAAAAACCTATAATTATTGATTTGTTTTATTATAATTACTTAAAAATATACTGTTATTATTTTGTTTTATTAAAATTACGCTGTTTTATTAGCAACAAAATGTCTAATTTCGTTTGAAAAGTATTTAAGCTTTTATTTAGTAAAATAATGTGGTATTTATTTAAAAAAAGGTATTAAAATTTTTTAATATAGACACGTTTACAGGGGTTTTGAGGGGGAAATCTTAAGGAAAATAAAAATAGCTGAAATTTGATGATCGTAAAATAAATTAAATATTTGCAAAATACAAAATTTAATTATATTGAATTGTAATTAATTCTTTTTTCGTGATTTTTTAATTTCTGAACTACGTTTATTCATGAAACTTGCATTTCTAAAAATTATTCAGATCAAGCAACACAATGTCTATTGAAATTGTGGTATCGAGAAAAAACTAAATATTAGTTGATATTAGTCTGCAGTTTTCGTTGTTTTATTTAAGGGATGAATTGAAAACAAAAATGGTTATACACCCGCCGGTAAATTCCGTGCAATCGTAACACAAACAATAAATCATAATTAACAGTCTGAAGTTTTGTTTGCCATAAACGATACGTCCATTATAAAACAATACAAATTCACACTGACGCGAGGCAAGCAAAGCGCTAAACAGCAACTTTTCATTTTTCACGTTTATTTCATGAAAAACTGGACTTGTTAAATTGAGCGAAATGAAATTTCTAAATGAGTGATTTCCGCTACGTTGCGTTGGCACAAGTGTAAACCTTAACGTTACAGAGAAAATATGTTACTATTTATTATTGTTTTAGTTCTCTAGCTCTATGTAAGATCAAGAAAAATACAGTGCAACAGGAAATACAGACAAATTATTTTCTTACGCCGCAATATCGGAAATATTTTTACACGTGTAAAACTCAATGACAATTCATATGCGAGTTCAAAAGTTACATCTCATTTAATCTTCAAATAGTTACTGAATTGAAATAATTTATCAGTCCAATGAGCAATTTCTTACTCTCACTGTTTAATATTGATTCATCCCTGATTTTCACACGTAAAAAAGTTTAAGGGTGGAGTAATGACGTTGCACGAACTGAATAATTGACCATAGATCATAAACATTAATCTAGGTCACTCGCAAGTTTTGGTCCTTTAAACTAGTGCCTAATGCAGCACAAATTTGAAAGGCAAATAAGGCACTCGGTTTTTCGAATATTGTTTATGTTTCGGAGTCCTGAACGTTTAATCCGAACCCAATACATCAAAACAACAAGCGACAGTCGTACAAACAGGAGCGAGTCATCTAATCGTAAGTTGTTTTGTTCTCGAAAAGATTTATTTCGCATACGAACAACTGCAATTGTTTTGAATCAATTGTGCAACCCTGTTATACAACTCACGCAAACTTTTGATTTACCGTCTAGATCTAGCAAATTCATTGTTAGGTTATAATTAGGGAAATACCATAGTATTTAGCGATTAATAGCAAACCAAAACTTCGAAAGCTGTAATGTTAGCTTACTTGAATAAATCCTTGAAAACGTAGGCAATTGCTGCTTGTGTATTATGTTAAAAGCAGGTACTTAATGCGTGTGTACGAACATAGCTACATACTTATATGCTAATCATGTTCGCTTAACACGCGTTTTCGTTCATTACCATTTTACCAAACAAAATTCGTTTCGATTACCACTTTGAGAACGACAACGGCATGCCTTGAAAATGTAATATCCTTAATTGTTGCTTTTTTTGTTAAAACATTTTAGTTTTTAGTTTCTTATTGTTTTTTGGGCCAACAATTTTTATATATATAAAAAGGGCAATGTAGCTCTGGAAATCCCTGATTTTAATTTTACAGGTTATTCCTTCAAAAGCCCGCAAATCCAGACCTACTATATATCATATTCTTTTGTCACACGCAGCTGACGGTGACCCTTCTTCTAGGATTAATATTCGGAAGTAAAGTACGTATTTAAAATGGAGGGTTCTATTTTTTATTAGGCAATTTCAAAAACGTATCTATATATCTGTTTGTGTAGGCTGCTACAGTTGAATCCATTTTTTAGGCTTATATGGTTTTCAAAGGTCACGATAAAACTGACGAAAATTCCGGCGCAATGATTTCCAAATCTCATACAAGTAAATTTATTGGCAGAACTCGCATTTCCAATTCATTGTACACCAGCACAAATTCGTCTGGTGCTAACGCTGAACTGAATGAAGTAAGCGAAGAAGAAATAAAAAGCGAATTTCAACGCCTTTATACGCAGCTGGAAACGCTAAGAGAAAGAAACATAAGATTAGGAAACAGACATTTGGTTCTGAAAATTGCTGCGATGCAAGAAGCGGCCAGTCGGTTCGAAGGATCGAATATTCAACGAGAACGTCAAGAAACTTACGAAGCAGTAACTGAAAGCCAATTGTCCAAAGATAATACAAAACATACCAAACATACAAGCATATCATTTGTGGATACGATTGACGAAGAAGAACAACAAAGCAACAACTCACCAATTGCTTTGATAGCCAAAACTATTGCCGAAACCGACAGTGAAGAAGTAATTTCCATAAAATCAGGGGAAGAAATTTTGTCTATGGGCAACAAACTGATAAAATCTGGACATGCAAAAACGCATTCCATCGTAATAAATTTAGACGACAAATCCAGGTTTACTGAAGAAGTCAGTGTTTAAAATTACAAAATATCAGTAAAAATCCATCCCTTTTCCTGTTTCACAACGAATCATAAATGTGTACATTTATGAGTGTTTTCGTGAATTTACTTCTCCCTTAAGTAACAACCTCTCGAGTTTGTGTAAATCACTCATTTTGCACCCTAAATGCGAATCGAATGTACCCATATCTCAAACTAATAACTCACCCAAAGCAGTAAGTACATTACCATTATTTTTAGAAGGCATAAAGAATGCCCTATAAGTATATACACAAGAACACTGTAATACGTACGTTTCTAATGCATGCTGATATTTTTTTTTTTTCACGTTGAATAAGTACATAGAATTTCCGTAACTGTTTATTGTTATCTAGTAATTTTCTTAAAAATGTGAAATGTTCTTATGAGATGCCAGGTTAAGAAACGAATGAAATATGTAAAATGGAAAAAAACTTGTTAAAAAAAGGGAACGTAGATAGAAAATTTACACCTAAGTAAAAACTATTTCGATGTAGTTACAGTCTCTAAATGTAAGTAAATGCTTAAAAAGGACTCATTTTCGAATCATCCCTGAATTATGATGACAACCACTTATGTAAGGGCTAATAATTTTTAAGAGTACTTCCTTTTTCCTTCCCAACTGAATCTCCAACATCAGCATTTTGATGAGGAACGTCTCTTACATCCCCTTTCTATTTTAAAAATATGATGAGTCCACGAAATAGAATAAAACCAACTCACTTTTAAATCTTCAGATTTTGACTGCTACCGAAACGATAACGTATTTTTTTTAATTACCTCTAGAATTTTATGAAAGAAAAAAATCGAAACCCTTACGGTCACTGGCGTTTAATGATTTGACAATGTACTAATTATCGCCGGGAAGTAGTTTAATTTTCAAAAAGACAGTTACGAGTTGTAATTTACTGAACGGGGCATTACACCCTTGGAGTAAAGGGATGCAGTGAAGTCTAAAAATTGTCAAGCTTGAAAAAACCATGACGTAAGAAATTAAATGTCGCCAGAAAATAAACATTTTGCCAATGAAGATGAAAGGAAGCAAGGAATAAAATAAAATAAAAATGCAACAGCTACAGAAAACTTATTTGTAAGTAACATTTTCTTTTTTCTTTTTAAAGATTTGTCCATCAACACTCGCACTAGAAATAAATAAATAGAGGAAATCTTAGGATAAACGTATAGCGAATAAAGTTTACCCTTTTCCAGGAGTTTCACAATTAATTAAAAACAAATATAAATTATTGTTATGTGATCCAAATTGGTTTATGATTATTTAAAAAAAGAATATGTACCTATAGTATTTTCTAAAATCCCTCACTACAAGATTTGTCATTTAATATGTCACACGGTTTCTTTAATATTCTAATATCTCCCCAAAAGTCATCCTCATACTCAAAATTGTTCAGAACTTCATATCTGTACCAAATTTCAATTTAATCGGTCCAGTTGATTCAAAGCAAATTGGCTGTGACAGGCAGATAGGCACACACACGAGTGATCCTATCAGGGTTCCATTTTTCTATCCGGACGTATGGAACCTTAATTAACTTCTGGTACTTGTTGAAGTCCGAAAAACATGTTGTAACTCAGGTTGATTGCTTCCAATGTTGTCCTTCCCTCAGTGACAAAACGAAAATAAGAACGTCATTGGAAGCAATCAACCAGAATCTTTGTCCATCTCAATTTACCTAATGTCTGCAGATTATTTATTTAATTAGTTAGTTGTCTGTATAATATCTACCTATAATTTTATAAGAGAACATTTCTAAATATATCTAATTTTGTTTCTTAGCTTGTTTCGTGGAACGAATTTTATGTACTCAGATTTTAGCACGTTTACGATATGAATTTCCCCAAAGTTGCTTTAACGGTCTGGCCATAACACTTATGCAGCGGACAACTAAACGAAATGGGGGTCCAATTTTAGTATAGGGCGGGTAATATCGTTACCACCGAGACTAGAGGTCTGACAGCTTACGCGTGACGTCATTTATTGCCGGCCTTGCCCCACAACTATTTTAGTCTTAAGATTTATCGTGCAAAAGTCCTTTGAGGAGGGCAATTTGTGCAAATTTTTAACACTGGCAAAATATTATTATAAAAAAATAAAAAACCACCAATTTTTTGTTGAGAATTGAATTTGCATGTATACTTTTCTACTTACATTATTATCATCTTGTCTGCATTATCTCCTTGTTAAAGTAACGCTCGCAAACACTGCCATATTTTACCACAATAAAGTCACTTCGATGAATTGCCTTAAGTCACTTGTATGTAAAGATCACCGTCTTTAGGGAAACGAGGCACGAGAACACGATTTTCTCGGGGTTACAATGCACAGTAGGTACACTTGTTCAGCATAATGCACAATTAAAAATAGTTCAGAACGTATTTAAGCTTTAAATAAAACAGAATCATTGACAATTAGAGACATGCATGTTTTCTCAGTAAAACATTTCTTAGCCTAATTGACGGCTATCGTTGGGATTCGTAAACGTTCGATGGCCGCCGGTGATAGAAGAATTTCAAGGTGAAGCTATCAGGCCTGTACTATCATTTCTTGAATATCCAAAAGTTAGAAGAAAATTATCTTATTATTATCCTTCCTAGAATATTGTAGGTATGAAAAAGAAACTGTTTGAACATAATTTTTCACGTTTAGGTACAAAGTAAAATTTTTGTATCCAAAAGAAGTAGTTTTAATTTCGCAAAAAAATACAAAACACGGACGATATAGGTAGGTTGTTTTTGAGACTATTAATTGAATTTTAAAGAACAAAGCATGATTTGGATACAGCATACCTGATCAAATAGTGTAAAATTCCAATATTCCAATAACGCAGCGTTAACTTTTAAATCTACCCATCCGCTTAGAAAATCAAAGAGAAATAGAGGGAATTTACACCGTTTTGAAGGGCGGAAAAAGCGTGTAAATTCTTTGTACTCTACCATCCCCTTTTTTTTTTCAATCTATTCTGATGCTACATTCGAAGGATTCAAAAAATACGAAATCGATTGGCCAAACCGGAATAATATAACAAGTTCATTCAATTCATATTTTACAATTTCAAATTAAAAACAAACTACTTTTAATTAAGTATCTTAAGATTGGAAACTCCTGGAAGAAGTCAATTTTCAAAATCAATAATTGGCTGTGAAAATAGAGAAAACCTTCTTTCCAAATTCCATTACAAAAGTCGATTTTATTTTGTAGTAAATTACTTATATGAATGAAATTTTTGATAACAGTTTATTTCGCCTTAAGTAACCGCATCAAAAATTTTGTCTTGGATAATTAAATTAATTAAACAAATTTTTGTGCGTTGGGAACATTCGTACATATCCATTTTTTTTACGCGCGGTTTCAAATTACCTACTAAATAAAATATTATTTTCAAAATGTTAATAATTTGTTTCTATTAATGTTAAATAAATGTACTTATTGTAATAATTGTTACAAAATTTGTTGTTTAGATGTAGAATATCACAGTCCCTTTTAATGTATTTACTTCCGAAAATAATAGTAACCATTGATATTGTAAATTTTTCAATATACGTGTAATACTTTAAAAAAGCATATTTCTTTTATTTCCTGTATTACCTAAAATTACCCGCTAAAAAAAATGTAAAGATTATACGAAAACTGTAATTAAGTCTCCAACCTCGCGTCCCCTAAATTTGCTACGTAGTACTTGAACGCCTCCAATATACATTTTAAAATTAATTTTAAAAAAAATGTGCATCTTAAAGTTTTTTAAATTTAATTTGAAGAATTACATTGAGCGACATCTGTTCGTTAACGACGTAATGAATGTAGTTAACTACTGCTGAAATGTAGATAGATGTCTTCATGTTATCGGTAGAAAAGAAGTCTGCACGCTTCATACAAGCGCTATCTATGTTCCATAGGTTAATTTATTAAACTACTTTTTTAACCTCAAAGTATATACAATAAATTTAATTTTTTTCAAAATTCTGTTTTTTTTAAACAACATATAAACAGATCGTGTATTCTTATCTTTATGAAATTTGAAAGAACGGCCATTAAAAAAAAATAGATAAATCAATACACTTACCAGATAAAAAAAAATCAAAAAAGACAATTCCACACAACAAATATCAAAACGTGTTTCGCCACCTGACAAACTAACAGATAAACTGTAACTTACGATGACAACTAATGGCTTCTATCAAAAAATTTCAAAACAAAATTTTTTAGTCGAAAAAAAACTTTTTTTTTTATTTTTCGTCAAAATTTTTTTTTAAGATCATTAATTTACATGATATATTAACATACGACCTGATTAAAATACCTCACTTAAATTTGATCATAAAATTCTTGAAACAAACTGCCAAGAAATTTATAATCAAAATTAAGTTCCAGTTTCGTTTTTTTAATGTTTTTTTTTTTTTCAAAAAAAGTCTAAAAAACATATGTGAATTATATACAAGGTGCCCAGTTAAAGATAAGACATAAAAGTGCTTCTAATGAGCAAATGATTAAATAATTGAAGATGAAACATCTTTATTAATTCATATGACAACACACATTTGCAGCAAAAATTAGTTACAATTAGGCATAGACAAGCACCAAACGTCTTCATGAATTAAGAATGAATCTAAAACTATAAGACACATGTTATTCTTTGTTTTTTACACATAATTTTCCATCAAGGCCCTTTATCACTCATAAACCTGTATAATTTTCCTTGGTTTAGTGATATGTTCATATTGTCATCTCTTTAAACAGTAAAGCTTAGATCACAAATATACAAATTCAATTAGGACATACCCACCACACACACAGACACACCCCCACGTACAGATCTATGTGCAATTAGGAATTTGATTGCATTCTGTTAATTTTATTTACATATTTACAAAATCAAAATTATTTACAAGCAGTTGAGATGTGCTTTCAAAATGTTTACCTGTGTTAATGCCTAGTTTGCTGGTTCATTTAATATAATATGTACCTACACAAAGTGTTTCTTCTAACGGTACACTAATCATAATTACAATAATTATAAAATTTAATACAACAGTAAGAATTAATAAAAACAACAGGAGATCGTTGTTTCTGAAATGCAAATGTTTATTGTATCGTTTTACATCCATTTTTCCCATGATTCTTCGCCGTGGGAATCGATACTCTATAGCGGTAGAAAATAAAAGCTCTCTATGAAAAAGTCATTTTTTAACAGAAATAAAAGTGCGAATGCTACAAAAGTTTTTTATAATGAATAATAAAAGTTTTGAATAAAATATTAATTAAAAATTTTATTTTCTACCACTATTATAGTTCCGATGACGAATAGATCATCGGAAAATGGACGTTTAACGATAAAATTACAATGCAAATTCCTAATTATACTTGCCTATGTTCAATAAAATTCGATGAATTAATTTATAATACAAGAATTTCATACATTTTGTGATGTATAATAACACAGTCCATGTAATCGATAGTTATATAAATTTTGCAAAAAATACATTTCAATCTACATATAAATATTAATAATTACAGACGTTATACAAACACAAAGGTATACTTTGCCGTTCGTTTATTTAAAAACCTAGCAAAATCATAACATTAAAGAGTATCACAAGAAGTTTTATATTAAAATTTTTATATTTTTACACTATGTAGCACCTATTGAGCCAATGGCACAAATGCGTTTCTCACAGCCAAATTGACAATTTTTTTTTTCCGAATACTGTTATACAAAACTTACGCGCTACAATTAATGCATTCCTTCTAGTATTCCATTGGTTTTGACTACAATACGTGCTACAAGTTCGTTATATACAATATTATTAAAAAAACGGGGACAACTCTACAATATCAGTTGAGAAATTTACGGCACCTTCGTGCGCCACATGTGCACGGTATTTTATCTTCTTCAAAAGGAAATTTATAATCATAAGTTAATTCTTCGCCACAAAATATTTTCCTGAGAGCAAAAATAATTATGTGCTTGTAGCCTAATATTTCTACCACTTTCGAATAACAATTAGGCTAAAAGAAAAATAAATTATAATAAGTTTTTTACGAAAGATTTCTAATTTACTACACATCAAACCTTTAAATTCGCCTTTCAAACGCATATATTTATATTCCTAAACACCAGTTCCACATTATCAAATACGCCGACCGTGTAACGTTATAAAATAGAATATATTAATTATTTTACTTACATCGCATGAGTGGTTAATAAATCTGGCAGCATTTCCTTTCATGGTTGCATCAACTACCAAGTTGTCGTCAATTCTGAACATGTAGCATCCAATCCCCTTTGAATTGTAGTGTTTTTCTCTCTTATCAGTAAGCACAGATCTAATTACCTAAGGAAAAAAATACAAATAATCACAATTTTGTTCGTGCCTTGAGAAGAAAGAAAAGTTAAATTACCTCTCCAGCATATTCAATAACCATCTCTCCACTTTCGATGTCTCTTAAACAAAAAAGTCCTCTTCGGTGTATACTTGATCTATAGACGCCAACAGAAATTTTTGAAGATAGTCGAAGTTGCCTGAATCTCATTGCCATAGGAAGATTCGTGATCGAACTTCTCCTAAATAAAACGCTACTGTAAGATATTAGAAATGTAATTAAACAGAAATAAAAAATAAATCAAATTAAATATAGTATATGTTTTGAAATTTAATTTACTCGTTTGATTATGATTACTTGTTTAAGTTTTTTTTTTTTTAAATAAATAAAATAAATAAATTTAAATAATCAAAAAATAAATTAAAAAGAATAACAGTTTTAAATAACATACCTAGGCTGAATTTCGTTTAACGTAGTGTGATCTTCTAATTTTCTATGTTTTGATGCTAACCATCCAAACATATCATTGGTTTCGTGTCTTTTATTATAAGGAGCGCACCTAATGGCCCCATAAGATTGTCCTATGAGTATATCATCATCGATAGAACTATGAACTGTATTGAAATTAAAATTGGGTTTATATTTCACACATTTTGATGCCCCAGGAAGTTGTTCCAAAAGATAACGTAGACTGTTTGCTTTTAAACCAAGTAATTGTAAATTATTAATCAGGTTTAACCCGTTCGATGGTAACGGAGCCATATTATGAGCAATTCTAGCAGCCTGAACTGCTTCAAAAACTTTTGACCAAAGATCTGAAACCGAGTTCGAAGAATAACGAAAACCATCTCTAGTTTCTACCGTATATAATATTCCTGGATTAGAGCCAGTTTCTACTTTCTCATTGTGCACTTTTGATTCAGACTTGACAACTAGAGGTTTGTTAACATTATTTTTGGGAATACCGGGGTCCACTGTATCTTTCGTCGATGTAAACGGAGCCTCAGCAAAGGTTTTAATTGTTTTAGTGGATGATATTGATGTTGGTATGGATGATAAGGATGAAGATTTCGGTATTTCCTTCGGTTTCATTGGCTTAAGAGAAATAATTTGAACCGAATAATTTTTTTGATTCGTCCCTTCAGTTAATTTTCTATGTTGTGGTTCTTCTTTCGTTTTTTCAAGAATAGGTTTTATTGATAAGGGAACTCCATCATTCTTGTTCAGAGTCTCCACCGTCTGAATCATGATTTCCTTTATTTTTGGTTTTATCAACTCTTCTTCCACAATCATGTTCTTCTTTGCCTTCAATATCTCCTCTGAAATGTTAGTGGGTTGCTCAGTTTTTATAGTTATCTCGTGCGGTTTGTCTGCAGAGTTTGAAAGCTTTTTTGTATCACGAACCGACGTAGTCTGCATTGGAAGAACTCTACTCATAGGTCGATTTTGATTTGACGTAGAAACTTTAGGAGTAGGAGTAACAATATTTGTAGGAATCCTTTGTTCAGGCACAAAGGGTGCAACAGGCAACGTGATGCTATTGTGGGTATTACTTGACGTAGAATGTGCGTTTGTTGCAGTAGTTATTGTAGTTGTAGTAGTTGTGACGGTTGATTTTAAAGTAGTGACTGGTACAACTTGAGTGTTAACTTCAACAGGTTTTGCAACGTTGATCTTAATTTCTGAACGAATAGGTGGTCTGATTGATACCTGTTGGTTCTGTATATTATTCTGAATTGTATGTGGAGGAGGTGCTTGAGGTATTTGTGCTACCGGCAAGGATTGTCCACCATTAATTACCGTATTTGGATTTAACACCACAAAACTCCCAGAAGATACGTCCAATATTGGCTCCAGTTTACTAGTTTGAAAAACTTGGGTTGTTGATGAGTAACTGCTATTTGCTGTCAATATGCCAGGTACTGTAGTTGGAAGGAATTGTTGGGATTGCATAACGGTATTTTGTACGATGGTTTCAAACCCATAATAAACTGGTTGAACTGGCTGTGATGCCCACATTACCGAACCGTTTTGATCAATAATAAGCTGATCTGTAACCACTCTCGGTTGCTGAATTATCATGGCAGGTTGTTGCAGACCAGGCACTAAACCCACAATATTATTATCAGACTGCAACTGAACGATCTGCGGTTGTGAATTAACAGCCTGTGTAATTTGAGGACTAATGGTTGCCACATACTGTAAATTTTGTCCAGTCTGATGTTGAAAAGCTTCTAAAAATGTGGGCATCATATTAGGAGATGCAATATGTTGCAGTATAACTTGCGGTCCAGAGCTAGTTTGAGGAAGCACTATTGTACTGCCAGGTGCAATCTTTGCTCTTTTGGCCGCTAACGTTCTTGGGCGACACTTTGCTCTTATAGGTTTCGGAACTGGGACGGCTTTAGGTATTGTTTTCATCCACTGGCTAGGTACAATTCCAGAATTAACTACAGAAGGACTGGCCAACATCTTTGCGTCAATAGTTATCGGATTTTGCTGGGCAATATTGAGCACATCTTGATTCATCGGCACAGACTGAATTGTGACTTGTTGAGACTGTATTTCAATGGGTGGATTAATTTGTACAGAACTTGGGCTGCTGTTTAGAGGAATGGATTGCTGTCCAATAGATATTACACCTGGTTGATTTAAAGTTATAGGAGCAGAATGATTTACGGCAATAGGTGAAGATTGAACAACTGAAATAGAGCCCGCTGTGTTTGTTGACTGATTTAAACAAAGTGGAACAGCATTGGATTGATTAATACAAATTGGTGTAGTTTGGGTGGTCAATGGTACACTAGTGATTTGATTAAGAGGAATTGTACTGGCCTGTGTAATGTTAGAATTGTGATTAGTGTTGATAGATACAGTTTGATGTGCATCAAAGAATGACGGATTGGAACTCGAATTCAAAGTAACTGTTTGAGTTTGAGGTGTAGATACCACTTGATTAAAATTTTGAGTAGGAATGGTATAGAAATTTTGAATTGATTTCTCTTGGGCAGCAACGTTAGGAAATAATATTTCGGTGTGATTGGATGTTGAAGGCAATACTGATGTATCTGCAACAATTGTAGCTTGTGTTTCGCATTCGTTACTTCCGTTTATCTGATACGCATTAAATTCTTCATAAGAGCTCATTCCGTAAGTTCTTGAGACTTCGCCAACTTTCAATTCCTCGTCGGTGTCGTTATTTGTTGTTACTTCTGTAATTGACGCAACAGCGTCGGCTACTGCTTGAATCGACTGTTCAGATGAATTAAAATCTTGTTCATGAACAGTTTCTGAATCGCTATCGCTCGTGGACATTATTTCGCAACTTTCTAGGTGTCTCTTGTAACTGGCTTGTGTTCTATAAGTGCATTGGCATCTCTGACATTTGACAGGCTCGTCGCAAATGTTTGGAGACCACAAATCTTCTGTTTCGCGTCGTGGTGAACCGCATTCGCTCGAACTACTAGAATCGTAAGCACCGTCTACTTGTAACAGTTGGAAAAACACGTTTTTGTCCCGAGGAACAATTTTACGTTTTTTTACTAAAGGAGAAAGAGACGTGTCTAACTTGCAACTCCACGTTAAGCTGCAAGATCGCTGCTGACTTCTTGATTTAGATACCTTTTCTACACCAAGTTGAGGGAAAACTTCGGACTTGCTCCGCTTTAATTCTCGGTTTTTTAAATCGCAAAAATCATCTTGCATTTGTTCTTTTTCATCATCAGGAAGTTTTTTGAATGAATCGTTGTTCACATTATTGAGAGTATCTATTTTAAGGCCGTCATTGCTGTTTTGTGCATCAGGATTTTTAAAGTCTACATTAACGAATTCTTCGTAAGATACAAATTTGGGAAATATATCTTGCATGGATATACCGTCCAAAAGATCTCGTGGCAACTCTTCTAAAATAGCATCGGTGAGTTCTGGTGAAAGAATATCAGTGGCATTTTGGGGCTCATCTTCATCTTCCAAATCTACTGTATCAATTTTTTCTTTCTCTAAGTCCTTTTGCCAAACTAAAATCTCTTTTAATTTCTTCTCAACAACAGATTTAGGCAGCGAATGATTGACGGTGAAATTTTTATCAACAATGATGCTGTTTATTTGCGAATTTAACACAGACGTTTTAATAACGTACGGAACAAGTTTCCATGGTTCAACTGTCGACCAAAAAAGACGAGAACAAACAAATCCTGTTGGAATAATAGCGTCGGGAGTATCTGATAGTACAGGTATAATTTTACCTAAACTGGTAATAGTGAGAGACCCCACGATTGTATGAACTTTTTCGGGATCTACCAGTTTCTTCTTCTTTTTGTCTAGTTCTACATATACAGATCGGCGAATATCAAAATCGGCTAAAGATGAGATTACGGTACTATTATCTGGAAGGTCATGAGAAGGACAATAAACAGTCTTATCATGCATAAAATTGCACTTCATGGTTCGGGCACAAGAGAAATGGAAGGTTTCGTAACAACCTTTTGCACAGCATCCAATACTAGCTCCTTTCAACTTACAGTAGGTGCACCTAATAGAGCGACCTCTTGATAAAGCACTATGAACATTTTGCAGTGATCCGTCTATTTCTTCATAGACTTCTGAAGACCAAAGAGCACAATTTGCATGAACCCATTCGTTTTGTCCACAATACAACAAACGAGCTTCTTGGTGACTCAAACCATCACCTACTCCTTTACAGAATGCACAAGATCTAGTATCAAATTTCTCTGAATCAAAATTTTGTTTAATATTCAGCTTTTCATTGGGCCACATTTGTAAAATATTTTCGGATTTAGGGATTTCTATAATTGACTCTTCCTGAACCACTGTGCTAAGCTCCTCTATACCGAATATTTCAGGATCATACCATGGAAAAATTGTTTTTAGAATTGACCGATAAATTTCAACTAATTTTCCTGAATTAGCTGCGCTCAATACTTCATTCATTCTTTTATTGAATTCGCTTATAGAATAAATTTCGTTTGAATTGAGCTTATTTTTAATATCAGTCATAGAGGGTGTGTGAGGAGCTCTAGTACCAACTTGATCCATTTTTAAAGGAGCCGTTTCGATTTCTTTTTGAATTTGTTTTCTTCTTTGTCCAATTTTAGAAAATAATTCATCTTCAATAAAACTTCCCGTTTCTGAATACGTCAGGCTTTTTTCAGATTTATCACTAAAATCGTCGTGATCGTTACTATCGACTTCTCCGTCATCGTCAGAAAACTGTAATTTTCTTGCAGCCGATGCTGTTTTTGAATTGATAATATTGTTGCATAAAGGACTCCATTTAAGCATTTCCCTTGCCACGCGATTTTTACTCAAAAGTCTTAAGACGTTATTAAAACTTGTGCGTAATTCTGATTCAATTGCTTTCCGCCAGTACGGAGTTGTATTGTTTGAACATATTTTGCATAAAAATTCCACAGATTCAGGCAAAAGACTGAGAATTTGATAGTTTTCGTCAGATAAACCCTCGCATTTCGCATGCACCCATTTATTACATTTTGCACACTCCATCATCTGAAATAACACAAAGACAACATTCACAACCTATTATCCAATTAATTTTGTAGTTATTACCTTTGTATCAAAGTCATTGTCATCATAGCATTTTTGGCAAAGAGGACAGTAATTTCCTTTCTTTCTTAATTTAAAACACATAACGCATAAAGGTAAATTTCCAATAAACTTTGTAATATTGTTTGTTCCGCAACTTTTACATCGCAAACACGACAAACAGACCTGAAAGTTTATTGGTAAACATTAACTTGTTTTTAAATTAAAGGTATTAAAAAAGTTACCGTCGGTTTATCGTCCGTGATCCATTTACTGTTAAAACATTCCGGATGGTATGTTTTGTGGCACTTCTGGCAATTCACTTTTTGCTTATCAGGATGACCGCAAGCATGACATGTCGTACAACGGGGGCACAACCAGTTATATTGGATGGAACCGCCCAAAAGCTGGGGATCTTGTTCGAGACAGAATGAGTGGTAAGGCTCGCAACATAATGAACAATATAAGAGAGGCTCACGACCTGCACTACCACATAAAAAACATATGGACTGCATAGGAAACGGTTCTGATGCAATCAAATTGAAACCATTCCTGCAAACTTCTTCTGGATCGTAATTTTCCCAAAAATCGATGCATATGCCGCCAGTAGAACCTTCCAATGAATTTTTCTTAGTTATTGGAGGTACTTTTGACTAAAATAAATATAAATTATAGCAAGTAATTTTTTGTTTCTACTACCTAATAATACTAACTTTCAGTAAATGGTATAATCGTTTTTAATGAATCTCGAATTAGGAATTTAGTTATCTCGTCAATTACATGCGTTTGCTATTCACCAAACGCCCTTGGGGTGCGTAATGATGTACATAAATTATATATTATTTTTAAAAGGTATTAAAGTAATATCTTTCTTAATACTTGTCCAAAATTAGCGATTGAAACATCATTTTAAAGATTATGTTGCCCACCATTGACGAACAACAACCAAAAAGTTTAAAAATTCACGTTTTCATTAAAAAATATTAATTTAAAATTTTTTTAACAAAAAGCAAAGGCAATCTGTTAACATAGCATGTATGATTGGCTGCATATACGCAACTGCATCATTCACGATTATAGTAATTTTAATGTATAAAATAAATTATTTTGTATACCTCTAATTGAATATTAAATAAGGATTGACTTGAGCTTTTGCTTTTCTCTTTTCTGTTAGTTGTTGAAGTCTCTGGCTTGCTAGATATACTTCTTCCTGCTGCAGACTGCTCCACTTCATGTGTTTTTACCTCATCAATGACTTTCTCTAATCCTAACGACATTTTGGCGTTACTGCTATCTATTTTGCTTATTTGGGAATCAGTTTCTATTTGTAACTTGTTCTGTCCATCTGTTATTTCAGTATCATTTTTCTCAACTTCAGATTGAAAGGTGGCTATTGGTTGTCCAAGAACAATGGAAGCGCTGCGACATACATGTTTAACTCGCGGCCCTTTGAGGTCGATTTTTTGTCTCTTGATATCAGAGCTGTGAATATTTGTTGTGTTAATTTCAGGTTTCGGTTGTTTTATGCGAACTGGGCGTTGTTTCACCACATTCTGAGGAATATCTAAAGTTTTTACATCATTTCCGCAGCTATTTTGCCATGAAAACAATGAAACAGAGTTGTTGAAGAGGTTTGTGTCTGGTCTCCTCATATTCACTGGTAAAAGTTTATAAAGGCTGTTTTTTAAATTTTGCGGCATTTGAAACGAACGCAAACACATTTTGAGCCAGCATGCTGGGCACCGGGCCCTGTACGCACAGTGTATCAAGTTCCACTGCTGACTACGTACTATAGGGGGAACATGGCATTTACCTTGTCCCTTATGACAAACTAATGTTGAAATACTGGAATTTTTACTACAAGTCTGTCTTTTGATTATCTTTGATATAAATTTTCTGCAAGACTCACAGCTATAAATGTTAAACTTTCGAGCTTGTTTGATGAATCTATAAAAGCGCACTGCACCACAAACACCACATGTAATAGTCCCTGGAGGGCTCCCTGATGATGAATGACTGGAGAATGGTCCTTCTGTACCTGATGGAGCAGAATTATTCAACTGGAGGCGGGCTTGACGCAAAATAATTCTTCGATTAGAGCATGGTATACTGGTACTACTTTGATTACTTGTAATCACTTGATTACTCTGATCAGCAAGTTTAGTTTTAACTTTCCTTTCTTCACTTTGCTTTACATTACTTCGTCTATTAACGGCACGTTTTTTTAACGATCTAACTTCAATTCTATTAACAGACTCTACATTTATGAAGCGTTTGTTTGGTTTTATCACACGAGACGAATGGACACTTCTACTTGGTAATACAAACTTACCCACCAAATTACTGTTTTCCTTTAAAGAATTCGATCTGCTTAATCTTCTCAAGCCGTTAAAACTTTGCACAGCTCTTCTAACACTTCTCTTAGGTAGAGACATTTCGTTTAAATTTTTTACAGATACCTTATTCCGCTTAATGCCTATATTTTCTCTGCATAATCTAGATTTACTAACGGAATTTGACCTGGCTGTTATACATTTTCGTTTTGCTCTAGATAAAGTGTTACTTCTCAATGATATAGGGGTGTCAACCTCCTGAGATGTACTTGGTTCACTTTCATTGTCATCATTTAAATTAATTTCTTTCTAAAATTCGAAATGGATTAACGTTAACTCTGAAAAATACGCTAGAATAATCTTACTTGTTGGTCTTCAGCCTCATTTTCACAGTTCAAAACAAGTTTATTTTCACCAACTGTTGTACTGGTCAGAGGCGGCAAAACATTTATTCGAGTCCGATTAACATGTTTCGAAGGTTTGCCTGGAAACTTTGATCGACCCATTTTCCTTTTTATTTTAATAATTACGTACCATTCTAATTTGTTTTAATTTATTTACTATGTATATATATGCCATAACAGTTTATAAGTTTACACCATATCGCCATATTCATCGTGCGCGTTTGTTGTTTTTTAGCGCCCCCTATGAGTAAAATGTCACACTGCGTTAACGAATCCAACAACCATCCTAAACTTCAACGAATACTTTTGCGATATATCCGCCAGGTGCCGCAACAACACAATTTTAAACTAATTTAAATAAATTTGAAAGTTTTAAATTACTTTTCAAATAATACGTAATTTAAATTAACATCAGTAATACGCTTATAAACAGTACTTTTTTTAAATGCATTTAATATGTTTTTTTAACCATATAGAATTTTATTTTTTCTTGAGACTAGAAATGTTACAGCTTATATACAGGGCGGCCCAAAATGTGGCTAAGCTTAATTACAAAAAAATTAAAACAAAACTTCTTCTGTATTGTAGTGTAGCATTTCAAAATTGTAAAATAAAGTATGCAAAAAATTGTCGCGACATTGAAATATTTTTTTATTCGTTAAAAATCAAATAAGAAAAGTTATAATTTTAAAATGAATATTTTTTCTTATTTATTATTATATATATATTTAGTAGTAAAAAAATTGTAAATATGTTACTCTGTTCTAATAATTTAAATTATAATCAATAGCTCATATTGCGAAATTTTTGCAAAGCTATTTGCTATTTTGTTTATCACGTATTGACAATCGTTTTTCTTGTAAAGTAGAACATGGGTATACGTATATGCCCACATGTGCCAGCAGAACAACATTTATTACCACCATTATGCAATATTGTCTTTCACGTTTGTGGGCCCTTAGGCATAAAATACTAGTTCTTACACCAGATATGTATACGTTCGTTAATGCAAAATTAAAATATATATGTATCATGAATTACATAAAAAAGGATTTTTTAAATTATTTATATTTTAATTTTTTTATTTCCTGCACAATACCAACAATCGAATTCAAGCAGGTACTTACCCATGCTCTTGAATAAAATTTTATTATGTACTTATTTTCTGGTATAAACAAAACTGCATAGAGAAAGTGATCAAGCGTAAAAATCTCCAAGGTAAAAGTCAACCAAATGGGCATTGGTATTAAAAGTTATATCATTCGTTTCTAAGACTTCGAATAGAATTGGTCAAAATGGCCCATTTAAGTCATTTATTGAGTGGAATAATTTTATTAACGTGTGTTATCGTTTCTTATTCAGTAACTTTGGTAAGTATTAATCAGATTTATTGCAAACTTATGTTATTAATTCAAAATTCTAAAATTCTCGTTCAATACTTTTGAGTAAGAAATAAAAACTAAAACAAATACATACATATTTTCTACTAAAAGAAGACGCTCATACATAAGAGAAAAAATTATTGTGAGCTTATTAACAATTTGTAATATTTGAATAATTAAAAAAAGTATTGATACCAACAAAAGACAAATAAGTACCGATAAAAAAAATTATTATAACTAATTATTAATTAATTAATTATTTTTTTATAGGTAATAGTTTAAGACATTTTTATATATAATTACATTTTTTACAAAATTTTATTCTCTATGTGCACGCATTTTTTGAAGTAATAAAAAACGTATTAACATTTATTCGTATTCACAGTTTTCAACATTTATAGAAAGTGCCTCGCCTTCGTTTGTAACCAGTTTAATGATTTTTTTTAGTATCAACACGGTGATTATGGTAATGCATTTGCAAAGGCTCTTAAACTAAGGCAATCAGAAAAGGAACAAAGACAGGACTTTAGCAAAATTCCTGGTGAACCAGGTGTCGATTATCCTGTGTACCACAGTATACCTCATACCCGATTTTCATGTCACAATGTTCCTGCTGTTCCAGGAATTTATGCTAACATAGAAACAGGCTGTCAGGTAATTTAATGACTTTCAATTTCTAGAATAATTTAATAATATTGTGGGGAAGAATGTCTCCCATCCACATGAACGTCTTTAATTTAAAGCTTTTAACACGACAAAAGTATAAATAAATTACTGAAAACAAAACGGTGTGTAATAATGATTAATGCAAACTCATGAAATTTCTGTTTCCTCTTTTTTACTGCCACAATCAAAGAGAAACTACAGAGAAAATACTTTCTTTTCTGGTGTACAAGACAATCCTGTTTGATGGTAATTGGAAAATAATGTTTGCAAAAAGAAAATTGAATTGAGTGACTTTTGCTTTATAGCGTTATTTAACGTAAATGTTAGCAATCATTTTACACAACAGGGAAATTAACGAACAAATACGTGGGGAGATGATAAAATTCCATCTATTTTCTTAAATAACTTTATAACAGTTTATTTTAAAGTTAAAAAAATAAATAAATGTGAGACCCTCACAATAAGTCCTTTTATTTGATATGTCACATGGTATTTTTTCTAATTTCTGCCAAAAATGGATTTTTTTAGGCATATCACGTTTGCCACGATGGCAGAGAAGGGAGTCAAGGTGCTTCGTTTTTGTGTACAAATGGAACAATATTTAATCAAGCGGAATTCACTTGCGATTGGTGGTACAATGTCAAATGTCACGATTCTCCAGCCCTGTATAAGTAAGTATTATGTCATTATAAGTATTATAAAAACAAAAGGAAACGTAAAAAATTATATTTTGTCTTTTTAGATTAAACTTGAACCCCTACAAAAATCCTTATTTCGCTAAAGAAAGTTTGGAAAGGGATAGAGCAGCAGCAGAAGCAGCAACTCACTGAAGACCACATTTTTAGTTTTAATGTTTTATTGTATTTTTATATTTTATGTTCAATAAATTTGAAATACTTTTTTATGGTATTTGATATGTTTTTGTTAAACCTTATCCATTGATCCTATCGATAATATCGATTAAAGAAGAATTTACCGCTGTTTTAAAAATTCCTCGTAATTAGACGTAAGTTAATAGTTTTCAGGTCACGTCAGCAGCTTATTGGAAATTAATTGTACCAAATATTTGTTATGAAGGTGTTATACGTTAATATGTTAGAATTAACTCATGACACACTTTCGTTATGAAAAAAAAAGTTAATAATAACGGGGAAGTCTATTCGCAAGATCACTTTTCACGTTCATACTTTGTATACCTACGATAATGGAAGAATGAAAATAACATGTCAGAATGAAGGTAGTTATCCTCATCCGTCAAACATACCTAACTATTAACAAAGATTAGGAGCGAAAAGAAACGCACAATTAAATTTACTTTCAACTTTCATGTTTCAACCGGCTTGACACAAAGTGGTGGCATTACAACACCCGCTGGCATAAAAAAGTTATTGCTAGAAAATATTTTCGAAAAACATTTCTATTTAGATATGTACATTAATTTTGAAAATATTAAATATCTGTTTCATTTGCATATTTATATTTTTATTATTAATTAAGTATTAACAAAATAAAAATTTAGTTTTATATTATATTACAACTAATTTCCTTCAAAAAAATTTTATATAATAAAAAATAGATTTCAGTAGGTACATTTATTGGAAACCTAAGTGATTTCCTTTTCTTATGAGCAATTGAAGTGAACAATGGTTGAAGAATAATTCATCGTGGATATCAAAGAAAGTTGTGTGGGAGAAAAATAATCACTTCCCCTTATACCTGTGCATCTTCTTTTTCCAATGCAGTTTTCACTCAGTTCGCGGTACTTTCAGTCAAGTGTGTTTGTTCCAAAAAGTTTACATTTTACAAGGCATAGAAATGAGTTTACCAAGGATCTTAATACCTTTTATGGTGGTAATTATTTTTCTTGTATCAAAATAAGTGAATCCCTGTTTTCTCAAAATTTTTGGTAATAAAAATAAATAAAAGTGTATACTACTAATTCTTATACTTTCTATAAGTATTTTTCAATTCTTTTGATCGACGAACTAATCAGCAATCTACTTTTTAAGTTCTTTTTTTTTTTATTAAAATTCTTCAATAATAAATAGTAGCAATAATTTTTTAATGAATCCTAAATAAACTAACTTGTCCGCAATACAAAATATTTTTCTTTTTTTTGTAGATTGCTACATTTTTAGTAGTATTCTCGCAAACAACAGAAATATCAATAAAAGATCGCAACTACAGAGTAAAAAGGGAACCACCAGTATTCAAAAAAATTAAAGTGATTAAAATTATAAAGAAAAGTAAAAAACCCGTTTATGGTCCACCTAAACCAAAATATGGTCCACCAAAGCCTTCGTATGGTCCTCCAAAACCTGTTTATAGTCCTCCAAAGCCGGTTTATGGTCCACCTAAACCTGTTTATGGACCACCACCATCGTCTTATGGCCCACCAGCACCATCATACAGCCCCCCTTCTTCCTCATACGGACCCCCCGCTACAAGTTACGACTCACCATCGCCAAGTTATGGAGCACCACCACAAGACTCTGGTTATGGTGCTCCAGAACCTTCATCCAGTTATGGAGCCCCAGAACCTTCAACCAGTTATGGAGCTCCAGAACCACCATCTGATTATGGTGCACCTGTACCAGTGATAACATACGAAACACCAAGCCCTTCGGCACCTTCAACTGGTTATGGACCACCTGCACCATCTCCTAGTTACGGAGCACCTGCACCAACTCCTAGTTACGGAGCACCTGCGCCATCTCCTAGCTACGGAGCACCTGCGCCAGCCCCTAGTTACGGAGCACCTGCACCTGCGCCAGTCCCTAGTTACGGAGCACCTGCACCTGCGCCAGCCCCTAGTTACGGAGCACCTGCACCTGCGCCTGTTCCTAGTTATGGAGCACCTGCGCCATCTTCCGGCTACGGAGCACCTGCACCATCCCCTAGTTACGGAGCACCCGCACCTGCTCCTAGTTACGGAGCACCTGCACCTGCGCCTGTTTCTAGTTATGGAGCACCTGCACCATCTTCCGGCTACGGAGCACCCGCACCTGTACCTGCACCATCCTCGGGTTATGGAGCACCCGTGCCGCCTGCTAGCTACGGAGCTCCTTCATCGTCTTCTGGTTATAATGCACCTGCACCAGCTGCTCCCGTATCAAATTATGGATCGCCTCCTCCCTCTTCAAGCTACGGTGCACCCTCTCCGCCCTCTTCTGGATATGGAGCGCCTTCCGCTTCTTCTAGATACGAAGTTTCAGCACCGTTCCCAAATTACGGTTTATTTTCTCCTGGGAAACCGAGTAGCTATGATGTGCCGTATTTTAATTTTGAATTTTCCCCGAAACCGTCGTCTTTCGAGCCCCCAGCTACAAGTTATGGTACTCCTGGGGTTGCGAATGATATTTTCTCTACGAAAACGTATAATTCCGTTGCCGACACTTATACGGCCCCCAGTAAAATATCAATAAGGAAAGTCCGTAGCAAGAATTTGGCAGAGGCCGAAAAAACACTTGTTAACGAAAAAGGAAAAAAAATTAGAACGTTTATAACAATAGAATAATTTTGTTTTTTGTTAAACGTATTAAAAGTTTAATTATAGAATGCAGTTAAAAATAATTTTTTATGTTGTAAATGTAAAAAAAAAAAAGAAATGGGTTATACTTACATTACGGAGAATCTTTGCCAATATTTGGGATCTAAACAGGGGAAAAAAAATGGGAGAAAGGAATACATACCAACAATTTCTAGTACTTAACACGGTTTTATTTTCTTCGCGGAAAATATATAGTTCTAATCAGTTTACAAGTATAATTATTTACAACTTAAATTATTACTCTTAAATGGAATGTTTTTATACTATTTAGTAATGTGTTTGTACATGTCCATGCAATTAAAACTGTGAAAAAATACAATTTCCGCAAAATACGTTTTATTTACGCGAATTTAATTAATACGCTTTTATATTTGTTATTATCAAACATTTTACTGTTCATTACATATTTATTATGACATCTCAGCCGAAATAATCTATAACAAAAACGGTTCATTCATAAATGGCCCTGATTATTATTATTATATTAGTAAAATAAAAAAAAGAAAGGAGACACACTGTAAACGTGATGAAATTAATAAATCTTGATAAAAGAAACAGCTCACAGCCAAAATTTATTAAATGGAAGAAAAAGAAAAATGAAAAACTTTGTACAGACGATACTCTTTTAGCTAAGCATAAAAAATACCATTTTAAAAATAAAACTCTGCAAATATTTCATAAAATTTGATTCTTAAAGATGTATTTATATACGAAATAATGTTATCTATCTTAGTCTACAAAAATCACATAAAACATTGGACGATTACTAACTTTGTCATGTCATGGCGTAGACTAAAGCCGGTTCCAAGACGCAACTAGCTGCAATTCCCGTACAGTATCGGTAAATGTAACCGGCTCGATTCACGTAGATTCAATACTTTTCGTAGGGAATCGCCGATAGATACGTGCCAAACCACGCACATTGGAAAACCGGCTTAATATTTACAATAGTTCATTAATAAAATTGAAAATCATTTTTAAAAAACCGTCTGTCGAATAAAGTAACTAAAATGCTACAATTTTAATAAAAAAAAAATTTCGTTCTACACGAAAATCATTAAAAAAAAGTAATTAAAAATAAATGTTATTTTTAGTACAGAATTACAACATCATCATACCTTTTTAAAGGTAAGAATCAAATGGTACTATCATTCTTATCACAATTAGCCTCATTTAGCACTTATAGGCAATAAACTACTCCTATTATAATTGTGATTGCATACTAAAATTTATTTTTCTGCCGAATTTCATAAAGGCACTAAAAATACGTTTACGTTTAAAGCCAAAAAATTATTAATCAACAAAAGAATTTGTCAACTGCGTTAAAAAAAATAATCTAAAGACATACGACCGTAACTTAAAATAATTCGAGTTATCAACAATTAAAAGGCTATCTGGTCCTTTAAAAAAAAAAAACACAGGTACATCCGCTGAAAAATTCACTTAACTTTATTCACCTTCCACTACTTCTTGCTTAAATGTAAGTCTTTTTAATTTTTTGAAGTGTTCCATCACTAGCTATATTTAAATCTTTGTTGGTTTCTAAATTATCTTTTTTAAGAGGTTGAGAATTTTGCGGTCCATTCACTACTAAATTTACAGTTTTATTTGCTTTCGGAGCTAAAAAACTATTCGGTGGATTACTCAGTCTGAAAATGAAGAGAATTTTATTAAAACGTTTAATTGAATTAAAAAAAAAAAAGTAACCGACCTTTCTAAATGGTTGTGCTGCTCGATGAATGGCGCTTCTGGATACTGAGGCTGGTGGTGAAACTTCTTCGAAAATATGTAACCTCCGATGAAACCTAATAATAAACTCACTAATGAAGAACCAATTATAACAATATGCAGCCTTTGTCGAACAGTACATCCACTAATACTTTTGTCAGCCAATACATCTTCGTAGTCACGCTCATTCTCTTTACTGTTCGCGAATACAGAATTGCGACCATCCTTGTAATCGTCAATTATTTCATTCTTTATGTCATCATCTTCGGACTCCTTTTCTTCTGACAATTTGTCGTCTTAAATAGAAAATTCATTGACAAAAGAACTTTAGAATTAAACAATTTGTTACTAATCACCTGTTGGTGCCCAGCATCTTCTATCCGATCCTCGCATGATGTTTTGGATTAAGAAGCTTCTTTTATTGGGGGCGTTTTCTACAGTTACGCACTGGTATCTTTTCGTATCCCACGCGCAGTGAGGATCTTGCAACTCAACGCATTTCCTAGAACAAAAAATAAGTCAAGTATAAACAATTTGGAGATATAAGTAAACTAATGTCTTACCTGCAATCTGTTACTTTTGAACAATGATTTAGACTCACTAATCTAACTTGGTCTTTGGTAACAGCTATTATATTTCCATAACCTGGAGCAGTTTTTATCTGTTTTACGGGCGAGCCGTTTGAAAAAATTGTATTTTCAGAAATGACAACTCCTTTAAACGAGTCAGTATGAGGTACATTGACTACCTTCAAGATCCTGCCGTCATCTAAAACAAACAGAAAGAGACATATAATAAACAAATAAAATATAATTAAGTAAGTAATAAAGACTCACCTGTACCAACGTACAGGATATCAAAAGTTTCATCGTTTACTGTGCGGACTTGAGGGTCTACGCTTATTGCGGTAAAACGGTACTGCAGACTGACTCTAATTAACAAAGGCTTCCCGTGGATTGCTGGAACAGCACTTTCCATTAGCGAATGAGTTCTGGCAAACATTGCTACATTTCCTGGTATCAGTCTACTGTCATTAACGCACTGGCCTGGTCTAGGTTGCGGAACCTTTACGTTTAAAATAAAAAATAAATAGAGTGAATAATTTAAAAAAGTTAAAAAATATATATAAACTTACCCTACTCTCAGGTATGGGAAGCCAGTTGGAGTTTAATTTTTCTTGGTCTTTAAAGCTTCCCTCGAAAGCGGCCATTATATCTCGCATGTTGTAGGCACATATAGCCGACCCTCCAATTGCATTGGTAGGGGTCGTAAATACTCCATAAATAATGGAACTCTCAGAGCTTTTCCCATATTTACCCGACACAACGTCGCTAGCAGACTCTATATATCGAAATAAAACAAAGGTTGAACGAGCCGTACAGACGCCAGTGCGTCTAATTTACTTACGGATTTCGTCGAAATAAAAGGGATATTCGCCCGGTACCGAGCAATTCATACGGGCTTTCAAAAAAGACGTCCACTTTTCACGAAACTGACGAGGACCAGGACCGCCCTTGTCATTTTCGCAAACCCGAGCAACTCTTGAATATCGAATCTACAATTCATAATGCATTGAAAATCTCAAGATTACGTCTTGTTTGTTTTATATTTTACCTTTCCACAATTGATGTACTCCACAGCGGTTTCCCGAAAGAAGAAAAATACGAAATTTTCGTAGCTAATCGAAGTAATAAAATCAGGGGCTAAAAATTAAACAGACAATAAAGTAGCTGTTGCGTAAAACGTGTTATAATTTTATTAAGTACCATTAAGTTGTTTGAGATCAGAAGTTTCGGTACGTTGTGGTTCTCTATAGATGAGAGGATCAGCTGCAGAAAAGTCAGCTACTGTAGCAGTATACAAATGTCCATTACTAAAAAGAGCTGTGCTGTTGTCGTTAGGATCGAAAGGACATTTTCCTTTTCCATCGATTTCATTCTTTACCACGAAAACTCCATTCTAAAGCAAAGATTCACATTTATGTTTCATAAACAAACCGATGGGAATCTGTCGACTTACGTTGTGTTTGTAGTGCCTGCAGAGAGGCTTGTAAGAATTAGTGCCGCAAATGAGAGTGACTCCATTATCAATTTGAAACCATATTCGAATGTAATTTTGACAATCATCGTCCGTTTTTCCTTTTAAAATGCATAACTGGGAATCCGCCTCCGATGAGTGCCATACTATCCGTCGACTTTTTCGTTCTGATAGATCATGAACACTCAAGTTATAAATGGCATTTCGTCCTCCGATCAATACTGAATCATGGTCGATGTTAAGTATTGTAAAATAATTTGGCCGCGAATAGTTTCCAAAAAATTGAATACTGTTAACTTGTCCTACTTCATTAACGATTTTCGATGATGTATCGGGCAACCAGGCATGGCAAACAGTGAAAAATCCAATTAACTTGTGTAATACCAAAAACAGTAGAGCTGCCTCAATTTTGCATGTAAAAATACAACTCCTTGAAACAGGCATGACGAGCCCATCTGCTCATAAATCTTTACCAAAGACATTCATTATTTCTCATGGTTATCTTTCGTCGTTTTTAGATGAGAATCTGCAACAAAAAATTAATCATGCTAATTGCAAGTAGGTATGTATTCTTTTTATTTAAATTTTTATAAAAAACGTTAGAATATACATATTACAATAATTATTGCAATATAAATTTAAGGAAACTGCAAAGTTTCAAGTGATATGTTAGCACATTGAACCTAATTATCTTATCTATACAATAATTTTAAAATAATGGCAACAAATTTATTGCTTTATTTCCATCTACGACGTATTAAACTACGCGTGGTAATGTCAAAGATCATAATTCTAAACAATAAGCAAACTTGCGATTATTTAAATATTTTTATTTTTAGATTTTAAAAAAATCATGAAAGATTTGTTAAAAGTGAATCCCATTTAAAGTAAGTCTAAAAATCATAATTACTAATGTTGCGATATGATTCATATGACAAACATTGTAGTAAACGGAAGTAGTTGTGTTTTTATTATATTCAAAGGGTCAAGGTCTTATTGAATGTTGTAACATATTGATAAGGAATTCTGCGAAAGATGAGCTACAACTACAAATACAAACACGTCATTCGATTAAAAAACAATTGCCGACCTTGATGTCTCATTCGTTATGTGTATTATCATTTAACACATGGAGACATGTTAATATTGTCAATTTTATAACTATCGACACATGTCAAGAAAGTTTGGTGAAAAGTGAAAACTGAGGACGAAATTGTCACCAAATTTGATTTCTATGAAAAATGCACCTTTTTACTTAAAATGCCTTAAGAAGAATCATAAAAATTCACTTTACTCAAAGTTCAAAGCTGAGCTGTTATAGGTAGGTACCTACAGATTTTCTTCGTATTCTTTGAAGAAGTAGAAAATTGTTAAAAACAAGTCAACGATTTGAAAATACAATTTACTTACCTATATGTTAGGAGTATTAATAATTCAAAAATTGTGTGATGCATCAATTTTCACAAAGCATGCATTAACGATGTGGTTTGGAATACATCTCAGCTCATTAAAATTAAATTAAAAACGTTTATATATGTTCGTGTAGATAAATTTAATGGTTTATAGTTGATTCTGAACACAGGTAGGTACATTTAATATGTTCGGTAGACACATACAATCACATAAATGTAAGTCACGTTGCTATTGTTAAATCCAGACACACCTTATTTATATAAAAGTTGCAGCGCGTGTTGATACTGCTATGTTTACAGAATATTTTATTTATTAAAATAACGTATGTACGTACATACATTATTTCATTTGCTCCATATCGAAATTTCTACTCTTAATTAACACTTTTAGCCATTAAGATAATCATGATTTTTTCGTCGTTATGCCTTTAAACTTTCCACCATCAATCTCTCAAAAAGCAAGCTAGCCCTTGCAGACTTTCCAATAAGATATTAGGTAGGTACGTAAGTGGTTCAAATTTTACATTTCACAGTTCGTAGATAAATGAAAATTACTGTTCTTTTATTCGGGTAGTTTCCTGTTGGTAGTTACACGGAGGTAAATAGAACAGACTTAGGCAAGTATAATAGGTACTTGTCATGAAGTGGATAATTCTGCTCGATGGTAACTCGTTGAAGACGAAGTTGTGATTAATGTTTCCTTTTAGAGGACAACGAACGTGTGTATTGTAAACAATATTTAAAGGTGCTTCGCTTAAATACAAAAACGACAGCTGGTTAATGTAACTGTTTCTTATTCTTCTTACACTTTTAGAGAACAAAACAATAAATAACAATGATTATTAATTATAACTGTACCTCAAACGTATGTAGAGTAGGTACCTACCTACTCCAGCGTATCTTAAACTGAATCAATTTCTCTTCATCTAACCATCTGACGACCTAACAGGATGGCACACAATTTTTTTTAGACCTTCGAATAAGTAACTACAGATAAATATTTTGGATGAAGCTTCGTTTTTTGAAGTCGGAGGTTAGAAAGGCTAAACGAAAATGGATACTTCACATAATAGTATTGTGTTATCTAAAACCACCCCATATTATTTTCATGGTAGAGTGAAATTGGAAGATGTTACAAATTCTCACATCTGTCACGTAGTAACGTTCCGACTGACTATGATTTATGGGTTTAAAAATATACCTACCAATTTTACTCATTCACTAGCCCAGTTTTGCCACACCACTTCAACACGCTATTAATGAAATATTTAAGACGAAACGCTTTCAAAACCAGATGTTTGCTATTATAGGCAAACGATAGTGAATGGTGATAATAAATAGGTATAAATTTTCTTTAGGTTTTCAACTAATAAAATATCTTAACGTAAGTAGAAAAATAAAACAGAAAAAAGAAGCAGGTATTTATAAGAACGTTGTACTTCATGTTAATTAGAGGTAATTTATAAATGTATCTAATAATTTACGGTGATGAATCGTTGAGAAGGAAGTATGCACTATAAAGTGTAATTAAGGATTTACAAGAATGTGTAATGAGAAACTAGAAGTTCATGGGTAATAATCGGAAATAACACTGTTTATTTAAGTACTTCATAGGGATTTATTCGGGCACAGTATATAGGGTACATTTAATACGTCGTTTAAAGTCAAACCTGCTATGTACATGACTATTTCCCACCTTATTACCGATTTGGTCATCTGAAGTTTTTAAGAGCACAAAAGAAGGCTGAAATTGCTTCCTTTGATGTCAGCTGCGAACTGGTTTATTTATAGGTGGTCGTTCTTAGCAGAGCAACTTTGAAATTACCTCTTTTTATTTTGGCATCCGTTGAGAGGCCTCGTAGTAAACACTTGAAGAAGTTATGCGCAGTATCTGATAACAACATTGCGCTCGTTTTCCTTCTTCTGCTCTAGAGTGTACCTACATAAGTACTTATTTATACACACATAATCTTACCAACTCTGCAAAATAAAGCACGTGAAAAAATTTTCTAGCTACACGAAAAAGGAAATATAAAATAATGCCAAACAAGATAAAACAATTATTTCTGTTTTTCGTGGGCGAAATGTCCTTTGCATTATGACAAATATAAATTATACAAATTTCCGAAAGATACATTAGATAAACAAACACAACTACTCAGCCGGCAGATATAATTAAGTTAAAAAAATTGTTTGTATATTTGGATAATTGATTAAGTATCCATTTTATTTCGTAATACCACGAGATTTAAATTAACAAAACTAGTAACGCCTCGGACTATTTTCTAATGTTAATCGTTATAGGTACCTATTACCGCCAAATATTTAACCGAACAAAACATGCAGCAAGCTTACGATCAGCCTTGTCGCAACTTTCACTTGATACATTTAAACATTTAAAATAACATGCAACAAACCGTGTATAATGTAATGGTTGCTCTAAGTTGACAAAAGCCATGTAAAATTATTGTCCAGCGGCGCCAATATTCTTACAAAAAAAAAAAGTAATTGCTCTTTCGTGAGCCTGTTTTTAGTAAATCTAATTATGTACATATTTTTGCAACTGAAACATTAACAAATCTAACGTTAAGCTATTCACTTTTGGTGCATTTTCATGTCGTACATTTAGGGGCGTAAGTAAATAAATATGGTAGGTAATTAATTAGAACAAAACAACTGATTGCGAGAGACTTACTAAAAAAAGTCTGCAATAGATATCGTGTAAGAGCTTACATATCACATGGGAAAATTCGCTAATGTCTACAACCCACTGCATGTTCAAATTTAAACAATCCGTAGGTGCTAAACACCTTTCTGTTAACCACACCTGCTCTAGTTAGTTGTTTCAATAGTACATATACCACATAGTACTTACTACTACCTCTTTTAATAAATATTATTCGTTTAAGTGTCTAAATGATGATGGCATACTTTTTTTGTTTATTTCTGTTATTCCAAATAAAATAGATTGAGAATTGATTCAGTACTAAAATATTGAATAAAAAGGCCAACTTGAATGTTTATTGTAAGTACTAAACATTTAAGTGAATGACCATTTAATGTGCTGTCTTATAATATTTTTTTTTTACTGACGATTATATATTCTTTTCTCTCGTCCTTTTGAGAACGCCGTGTACAATAAAACTAAAATGTTTTAACTGTATACTTTTTGCAATAAACTGTACGGCTTTAGTAATACGTCGGAATCGTAAATTTACTATGGAAACAGAGGCAAAACTATGCTTATAGAATTTTTAACACTTTAATTTTCAAACCGATCACGTATCAAATCGACAATATATACATTTTAAAACAGCACCTTACAGTGACAAACGAAATACAACTGTTACACAAGCGCACACCATTTTAAAATTAAAATTACATCTTAATGACCTAATTTGTAATATACATTTTTAAAACGATACCTAATGCATAAAACATTATTTTAAATCAGTAAAAAAACTTTAAAAAGTTTTAGGGGAGGGATGATCATTTGAGAAACGAAATACAAAAAAAAAATTGACGAAATGAGTGGGCCAAAATAAGACATTTCCACTCATCAAAATACTTCAAAGTACCGAAATAAACAACAAACAAAAGAACAAAACAATTTTATTTAACAATAAATAAATAAATATTCAAAATGTGCTAATTAATGCTGGAGGCTTTTGGAAGTGTTTGTAGGTAGGTCTGTATACATAAATTTCTGCGCACTTTATGTCACAAGTGTTTACATACTTAGGTACCTTATATTATTCGAAAAGAGTTTGTTGTCTGGTTTTTAATTAAACGAAAATGACGTTTCAACCGAAGTTTTCAATCAAGGTTTTGAATGCCCGCTTATTTGAACGAGGTAGACCTTGATTTCTAATTAGAGAGAAGCTGTAGCTCACAAGTTGATCAGTTACTTTCAATACATGCAGTACCTACTTACCGCATATTTTCAATCACGTCACAAAAACTTGGCTCATTACTTAAGGTTACAAAGCGAGGACATTACGTTATGATCTGCCAAACCAAGGGTGCAGCTAAATGCTACACGTCGACCCTTCGACAAATTATAATTATTGTACCTATGTTTTATCACTTTATCTTTTTTATTCCTTTTACTGGCAGCGAACAGATTCACCAGCACACCCTTTTGGCTCGCAACAGAATTTGTGAGAGTCAGACACATTCAAAAATAATGAGTGTTTAACAATAAACTATGATTTGTTATATTCGATTTAGACTGTAGATAGCAACATTGTCTGGATAATGAATAAATAATTCATAAAATTAATTTCAAAGCACGTACGTACATACAGGTAAAATAGGCGTACAGGTACAACTACACATACCTATATAAGCATGTTTCGAACGCTATTTAACATATGAAGTCGTTTCACCTTCATTTTTTTAATACGGAAAAGTCAAAGATGTAAAAAAGGTTAACAAAAGTATCGCTCAGTTTGCTGACGTAGGTACTCAAATCCATTAGCATTACGAAAATATTAGTTTAAAGGACCATTTAGGAAATCATCATGCGTATGGACGGACAGATGGAATATAATCCTTACAAATAAATTGTAAATTAGTGACACTTATGTATGTTACTTTTTTATTTATTTATTTACTAATTCCAAGGCTATAATCAATACACGTACTACGTACCTATCATAAAGACACATATTTCTAGACTATATTCACATTCTAGTTTTAAAGGTCAAGTTCTTAATTACAATAATAATAACAGTAGGTATATGTTAGGTACAATAATATAAAATAATTATAACGGCAATAGTAACGGATATCAAAAAATAATGTAAATGCAAAGAAAAGTATGAATGTCAAGTTGGATAAGGTTTAAGATGTTAGATTTTCTGATGATTAGGTATAACAAAAATTGTGAAGTTAACTATTAGAGGTATTTATTTATATTACATTCTGTATAATAAAACAGTTAATTAGTATCTAACCTTAAGTACTGAGACGTTTCTTTTTATTACTGTATTTTTTTGTTTGTTTTTGTGTAATTGAATACGTGTAACAAATACATTGGACAGAATCTCGGTTATTTTTATAGCAAGATTTCAAAACATATCCATTTTATTTTAACTTAGAAAAAAGAGAACAGTCCAAGGTAGCGGTTAGACGTTTATGTGTCAGTGAATTTAAAGGTTTCTTTAATCTAACGACAAACGAAAAAACATTAAAAGGTCTAAATTGTAGGCGTTTTACAAATGATAGTGGCACGAAAGTATTACCTAGTACAATCATTATTCGTCGATGCAGTCTAGACACATAATTATGTTTTCGATCTGTAAGTTTGGATCCACATTCGATAACCTTCTTACTCATATATTCGAACATTAATTTCATCGCAACCAGTCCATTAATTTATTTTTAATAGTCCTCTACTAGTATTACATACGAAGTAAATAATGATTTAGATGGTTTTTCAAAGACCAATAATTTGTATAGCAAAACTTAAACTTAAACTTATTGAGTGTGTATAAATATTAAAATGTTTTAAAATTAGAATCGGAGTGCAATAAACTGTATATCAATAATAAAAAATGTTTTTACTTACAAAATAACTACAAATCTTGAAATATTAATAGCAATTTAACAAGCCATGGACAGTAGGTAATTTGTTTGAATTCAAGGATTCGGTAGTTATTCTTATAGTCACAATCACATTTCAAATTTATTTACGATAAGTCTTCAGTCCAATGGCATATTAATGATGGCCTGCGGGCTCGTCAATTTTTTGTTTTACAAAAAAAAAAAAAAAGAATTCCGTTATAAATCAGTAGTACCTAACAAAAGATTATGGATATGACGGTAGTAGATAATGGATATTATCTCAATCGGTGATTTGATGGGTGCCAGAGACTCAAGTTTTTACGTAACTGTGGCCCTGAATTGCGCCTTTCCTTTAAGTTTCTCCGCCCAATAACTGTGACAGCTTGACGCCTCAATAATTCACATTTGAAAGTAAAAATTCTCGTTCGAGCATGGACAACGGACTTTACGTCCAGGTACTTATACACAGATATACAAATATCACCTTATTACACTACACTACACACCCAAACCTTGTTTTATACACTACCTGAACATAAGCACACATATTCTTTGTTTCGATAATGTAAAAGTAATTTTTATTATTAATTTGCAATTGCTAGTAGGTAATGTTACGATTATTTTAACATCTGGTTCAGGTTACACTCAGGAAGGTACATGCAACATGAAATAAACCTTGGATAACTTATTTACCAAAATGATAGACAAAATAGGTAACTAAAGCGACTCTTTTTTAGTGGGCGAAACACATGTTTAAAGGTGTTGTGATCATCGTGATAATAATGATCTCTTTTGATGGTACTATGCCATTTTTATCATCAATAATTATCAAATATCAAGAACAAAGAATACGTCACATTAAATAACTTCATTCATAATTTGATTGTATTAAAATGTAAAATAATCCAGTGAAAAAGGTTCTTGGTATGTACCGATATATTAAAATTCATCAGATATATCAGACTAAAAGTATCTATTTCATAAAGAAATAAATACTTGGATAAATACGTTTGAAATGCGGCGTCAGGATATCAAAAAGTGTTGCAAACTTTGACATAATCGACCGCTACTTCTTATATTAAAATCTTATGCAACGCCAAAAACGTAGTCGTAGTAACAAACAAAGTACTTGGGTCAGTAGCGCATTAAGGTTTTACGATATTATTTTATATTGTAAACAATGCTACTGAAGTGAGCAAGTGTCGATATCTATTTAATAATAACACAGTTCTATAAACTAATTAACTACCATTAGAGCGTAAGTGGCTTTTAGTTGCCTTTGGAAGGCACATGTTACGCAAGTCGTATAACAGTTACTAGTCGTGGATATTAACAGTTATTGAATTCATAATACGACAGTCACTTTATGTACCTGTAAAGATAATTTGATGATTATTAGATAAACTGGATAAGTATCTCTTCAAAGTTGCAGATATTTTTTCTTTTACCTGTGCGTAAACGTAATCGGGACTTTAAAGCTATACGCGCACTACGTACAACTTTTTCGCTGCGGTATAGGTAATTGCATTGCGCGCAATACTAGTGATGCTATTGCGCCGAAAAGTGTCGGTGAGCTCAGACATAACTCAATGCAATTATATTTTGCTTGGCTTTCACTGACATAATAGTCTTAGGTACAAATTAATGTTCCTATAATATGTAAAGTTATTTTTTAATTATTGCAATTTATAATGACTGTAATAGTATTGATATAATAGATTACTAATAATTATCGTTAGAAAATATTTAAAATTCCTGTAATACGTATTATTCAACTTTCACCGTCCAAACTGATAATTCGTTTTAATAAGAAATGAATTTCACACTTTAAAATTGACATTTAGAAAATGGCATTTTGCGAACAGTTTGGCATTTTCACTCGCATTTAATTCTATTTCCAAGCAATAAACACGTCACGATATAAACACATTTATCGGAAAAACTTATTATTCTGATTATGCAATTTCATTTCCTGGAAAATGAAGCGAAATTAAACTGAAGCACCAATTATTGATTTACACCCTACGTTTTATTAGCGAAAAACTTTATACATAGGTATTTGTTTTTGCTTAGAAACAGGAAATTCCAGGATTTTATTTTCAAAAACACACAATTAGGTATTAATTTTAATCAAGCAAATTTCCAACTGTTCTTTATTAACGGAGGTGCTACAGCTACAAATTCCTCAAAACTTAATTTAAGTATATGAGAGAATGCCATTAAAAAAATACAATTAGACTTGGTGTACGTGTTAGTTAAAGAAAATTGACTTGTGCCATGTAATTAATTAGCGGGGAAACAACGTCACCTTTATGTTGGACGATTTTTAACTATGTAGTAAAAAAGTTCATGCTAATCCATAACTCATCAAAAACATCAAAATTGAGAGCAAACAAACTAAAATTCATAACAGCAACTAAAATTTTAATAGATTAATATCAATTGCTGGGTGACAGAATTATGTGTATCAAATTTGTATGTATATTGTAATTTATATTTAGAGTTAGCAATTTTTTTGCAAGTTAATGTATTTTTGTGTTTTTACAGTAGCAATAACATTATTTGCACATACGCAAATTGGATCAGTTTGCACGTACATATAATATTGCAGCAATAACTATAAATAATTAAAAGAGCTTTTGTTGCATCAAAAAAGCTGAATAAGTGCTTATTATTGTAACAGTCAAGTTTTAAGGGTAAATAGTCCATCAGATTCAGGTTACAATGCAGCACTTTATATATTATAAAAATAAAAACTTTTTATTGCTGTATTTGTCTCTCTCTAATTGTAAGCAGCTATAAAATTTTGAGAAAAATTAGATAATGTACAAAGTAGTTTTATCTGTAACAAGTTGTTGTAACTTCTTGATAGTTAGTAGAGAATTTTTGATAAAAACGATGCAATAATGTAGTGTCACATTCTGGCTGGATAAAATAGGTGACCAATTCTTCAAAATCTTTTGAAATTTCGTATCAAAGTGTCAATAAGTACAAGAAATTTTGAAGGTGCTTGTGCAAGGTTTATATAAATTAAGAAACACTGACACTTTCACAATTTAACTAATTACTGAATGTGAATGTAGTTAACGATGAAATGGCAATACATATATACTAGCATATTATGATAATATTTGTTTTAATTAGGTAAACATGTTAATTGCTAACAAAATAACAAACACGTTCATTATAATTGATACTTAAATGTTACTTTGTTTTTGTTAGGTTTTGCATCTCCAAAGAAAAAATGAATGATTCGTACCTACTGTTATTTTTAGAAATTGCTGGGCATGATTTCTACTGATTGTGAGAAATAAAACGGTTGATTCGGATTAAAACAATTGCTTAAATGTTTCGAAGTTTAGTAAATTTAATTAAAGCATACCAAAAACGCATAACGTCAAATAATCGCCATTCGATTAAATAAGTGCAAGTTTGCCCAGCAATACCGTCCGCTATGACGCAAGAGGCGCAAACTTAAACGTTTATTTTCAAAAATCAAACTTGAACCGCAATTTTATGATTTGTAAGAGCAACACTAGAGCGAAAATAACTCTCGTCTGTTAATATCGAGACCAACTGCAACGTTACCAAAAATAACGCAGACGGATCTGTAGGTGTTTCAATTCAATTTTAAGAAATATGTACCTATTACGTGCAAAAACCAAGGCGAAGTTTTTTTTTATAATTTCGGTTACTTTATATAAAAGAAAAAATAATAACCGACATAAGCGAATTATAATTAATAGCCAACTGACTAACGTATGAATCTAAAAGAAAATTTAATTACTCTACACAAGTAACTCTCATAAGTCTTTAGGCACAAAGTTATCTGAAGAAACTAAAAAGTTATCGTCAAACCATAGGTACTAGCACTATTAGGTTACATAAGAAACATCCCTAAGAGAAACCAAAGTAATTCTTTTAGTAGATAGTTTTTTATTAGGTACGTAGTTTTACTAAAAAGCTATCGTAAACCACTTTTTCTAACTCAACCTGTAGTTGTTATAAAAAAAAGTGAATAAAACATAGTTTTAGTTAAGTCAAGTGCAAAATTATTTCGGGCAATGAAGCTCTTGACTTTTTTTCTTTTAGGCATTAAACCCTGTCACTAAAACAGTTAGTTCGTACGGCCGATCCAATCTCCTAGAAAAAACTGAATAATAATGAGCTAAAAAACATTAGCGGGCTGACTTGGAAGTTTAGAAAGAGAAGGTCATTAACACTAGAGGCCCGACGCACTTTACATCGTTACCTGGAGAAAATTAATAATAAATCAATTGAACCACTTCCATTTCCATATTAGTTTGCCCAGTATTTTGTACCGTTTTGCTGGTCTTTAGCTATTTAAACTAGATAACGGGAAAATTAGTTATTTTGTTTTCTAATTACTCCAGCAATTGCGTTAGCTAACATTTAAACAAGGCTACATATGGTAATACATACTATAGCCGTTCTATTTATTTACGATTTTTTTAAAATATACCTATAGTTTAGTTTTTTAGAAACGAACTATTTATTATACGACCAACCGCAATCTCAAATGTTTATTAGCAACATATACCGTAAATATGTACCTACTTACATACGGTGTTTATTAAATAATATCTATTCAACTAATTTACTTTAATAAATCTTTCTTCTTATTACTATATTTTATGTTCAAATCATGCAATAAGTAGTTAGTAACAGTAAAAGAACTACATATTTATGTAAGTATAGAATTCGAACAAAATGTGAGACGAAAAGGAAAATTTGTAAGATTATAATCTTCTACTTTCTGGCTTATTCTACAATATAACTTGAACAAATATGACTATGTATTTATAGGCAAATCTAGAAGATGTAAAAGTAAACATGTAAAAACTAGTAACAGTAATTGCTAACCAAACAGCAGCCTCGACAAATCTGTGAAAGAAATGAAGACGCAGGTGAACGTGTGTGTTAACGGAACTCATTAAACAAAAAAACACCTGTAACTAATCACTGCATTAAATCTTTGGCAAAGCAATCACTAACTTACCACTGTCAAAATACGAAGTCTTTATTGTCTATTTAATAAAATTATAACACAATTTAACACAAACTTATATACATAAATAAATCAGTAACGCCTATAGGTACAGTTCATTAAATAAAGTTTGTGAAATTGTTCAAGAGCGTTTTGTTAATTTTTTGTTTTAGTTTGTTAACCCTTGGGTTAACTTTTCTCTGGCGGAATTTATCTTCACACGTGAGCTTTTCGAAATACTACCTACACTACACGTTTTTAACACAAGCACTCAATGGATTTTACTACGGAATTCAATGATTCACCATTGTATCCGTTTGTTTGATGAATGTATTGGTGTTTTGTAATATAGGTGTTTACTTGATAGTATGATATCATCCAGTGAATGAAGTTTAAAGCAAATCAAAGTCCTGAAAAAACTACCTGCAGCCAAAGGACTCAACCGCATGTCATTATGTTAAGTAAGTCACACGATTTTAGTCACACGTCACACGTATTTTTATTCAAAATGAACTAAAAATTTTTTTATTCCGTTACCAATATAAAACAAAATTAAATTACAATATACAAAAATGCACAACATTATCGAAATTTAATTACACGGAAAATTAACATATTTTAAAGTTCTGCCATTGTGACGACACGGTACCTACTCTTTCCTGTCACGTTTGTCACACTTTACCGTTTTCCCTATTAGTGTTCCACATAGTGAACACCGAGGTAAAAATGAGCTTCAGGTCAATTGAATTGAAACAATATACCTACATATGTACTAAAAATTAAACAAGTAAGATTGGATTAATTTTTCTTATGTATCTAAATTAATATTGCAAATGAATTTCCTTTCGATTTCCACAACCGTAAAATTACTAATCGTAAAGTACGTTGTACGATTTGTATGTTTGATTGAAGTCGTTCGTAAAAATGTAAATAGAAGTGTAGCTTACGCCGGCTGCAGAGGTTCGTTTATAATTATAACACTAATTATTATGGTTACAGTTCACATAATTTGGGTACTAGAATTAAAATTACATCACGAAAGGAAGACCAAACAAATTCTTGCACAACTACAGTCATTATCTGTTACCTTCCTGTTTTTGTTCGACTTTTGTTAGTCCTCTCGTTGACTTTTTGCACTTTTTATAATACATGGTTGGCCTATATTCACTATAATAATCAACATATTTTTTTATACTATGACAGCCTCGTATTTCCCATAAATTAACTAACTACATAACTATTATTTATTATATCATTGTGTAAAATTTATCTTTGTTTGAATATGTTAGGTGCATAATTATTTTAATAATGCAAACAGGTCTCCACTGATTTGGGACAAGGCGCAATCGATTCATAAATCTTTCGATACCTATACTATTCGATAAAAGAGAAAGTGATTTTTGATTTATTCTTAAATTTTCGATAAAACACATAATTTATTACAATATGAAAAATTAGCGAAAATAAAACACTTTGATAAGGTGTTTGTTGGTAAACTTTTAAATTTGGAAGCTGTGTAATGGAATATCTACGGAAAATTAATTTCTGGAGTTGGTGTTTTTCACATCACATCCAGAAGCAAAACAAGGAGTAATTACAGTTTTATTGTTTTCATGACTCATTTAGCTTCCTACCGACTAACTAGGTACTACTATACTCAATTATCGTGACGGATAATTTTAGATTTTCTTGCGAGAAATAACAGTCGAACTTTGACTTACAAATATGTACCTTCAGATACATACAACGATCTGTAATGTACAAGAGAAAGTAGTTCTGTATATATCAAGAGAATGTTGTTAATTATTTTTTATAATATATAAAAGAAATATAACCAAAAACTTCTATTCCTATTCGAAAACGCATACGTGATAGTTTAGATTTTGCGTAGGTCGAAAAATTCAACTAATTCACGCAGTTTGAAATCTTTTTAAATATAGGTAAGAGGAAAAATTTTGATTTCGTTTTATATAAGTATTAATATTATTGGAGACTTGCACTTGTTTGTAATGATAATTTAATATTTATTAAGATTAATTAGTGATATTCTTGCTGTATCGATTTCTCAAAAAAAAAAAAAATGCTAAATACTGAAATGAATTTTGATTTCAAATATGGGCGGATGTTGTTTAGAAATAATGCAATCTTGTATACAGCAAGTCAAGCCTCGGGATACTTACAGTATGTTTACCTTCGTATAAGGTACCATAAAAGGCATAATTACTAGTTTCTTATTAAGGCAACAAGATTGTTCTTCTGTCTTTGTTCTTGCTGCTACAATTCCACTTATAAGTAAAGCAACTCACTATTGCAATTTACAATAAATATGTATAAACAATAAACGATTATACAGATGATGTATGTATTTTCATTTTGTGTCATTGTTTGAAAAAATGCGTACTTATTTCCTCACGAGAATGGAATGTGTTCCCAATATTTATTTACAAAATTTAAATACCACATTATCGATATGTAAACCACAAAAAAATTAACAAACAAATAAAACTAGTATATTACAATATTACATGCTCAACACAATAAACAAAACAGGTAGATAGGTATGTACATCTGCATTTCCACACAATTTCATAACTTAAATAATTGTTATATCTACTATAAGATAAGTAAGTACCTATTTGTTGTTTCGTAAATCGAAAATTTGATATCATTCAATTCATTTTTGTTTAGCAACATCCCTAAGGCGTTTGAAACCTTCTAAATGAATGAATACCTTTCATTTTAAACCGTAGATTGGCAGACGACATTTACCATAATGGTTTTTATTCTATTATTGGTGGCCAAAGAGAAGTCAAAGATCGCCTTAGGCTGCAGATGCTACATCACGAACACGAATTAACACGCCTATGTTTTAAAAGGTAGAATACAGAATACAACACGTTTAACGGAATAAACTGGGAGAGACAATTTATTCTATTAAATTGTACGACAAACAGAAAAACATATTTTTAATGCAAAAACTATTTCGTCAAACATTATTTGCGTCAGTCTCCAAGTCAGGGTAAAAACGTATTATCTCCGCACTAAATGTGAGTTACCTCTTGCTTGGGAACCCAATTACAAAACCCACTGGTCTGTTAATTACGTTCGCAAGGAAGAAAGCAAAATAATCTATTTTGGTTCTCAGAATTGTTCTCGTTGAGGAGATTTTCCAAATTCTCTCACACTGCATGTACTAACAATAAATTAGACGGCAAAAACTAATTCTAATTGTAAACGAAATATCATTCCTAATAGCACTACTCACAAAAAGCCAAGTCTTCAGTCTAAGTGTGACACGTACAGATAAAAGAACAATTGCTGACATTTGTCTATTAATACATGCTTAGGGCCTTTAAAAAGGAAAAGAAAGTGGGTCATATTTTCTCAAATTTTTTATCTCAAAATCTTGATGTTATAAGTTATAACTTACTGAAAGATACATTTAGTTAGTTTCAAATTGAGTTTAGGTACCCTCAAATATTTTATATTTAGACCTTTAAATATCTAATTAAATTTTCTTAAGAGATAAAATTATATTTTAAAGTTCAATAATAATGATAACCCTCCTAAAAAGATGTGTGATTAATCTACTTACTTATAAAGTTAAAAACCAAAACAGTTCATTTTACGTTTTTTTTTACGACAGTTCGACGATTTTTTTATAAATACTTTAAATTTTGTAATTCTACAATAAAATTTTAGTATTGCAAATATAATTTCCTGTTATAATTTCATATTGCTCTGAAAATTATGTTGAAAACTGACTTTCTAATTTTTTTATTTGGTTTTGAGGTATTAGATACTTACCTACCTACGTACAATATTGTCAAAAGGAAAATGTTTTGTCAACATTGTAACGCTAAACAACAGGCAATTTGCTATTAATAAAAACAAAATAGTTACTATTATGCAATTTTATCAATACAAATTATTTCTGTTTCTTTAATTGAAATTAATAACAATTATGCGGTTTTCGAGTGAAAATTTTATTTGTAATAAGACAATTTCCTATTACAGAAAACTTTATTTAGAAATCTGAGCAATTTCCAAACCAAGACGTGACCAGTTTTGCTCGTGCAACTTTTAAAATTATAACTCGATAAATAGCACTTTCATTATTAACAATTGTATCATGCATGCAATGTCCTACGCTTATAATTACCTTTTTGATAAACACCCACATGAAAATTAATTCACTCTTGTATAGATAGAATAAATAAATTTGACAGTAAAACAAGACAAAAAATAAAATAATGTCAATGTTTTTATTTACTTTTCATCGTTAATAGGTACGTACATCGTGCCCAACATTTATTTATTTTTTTATATAATTATACGATGCAACAAAAAAAATTATAAAATCGCGCGCTACAGTCATATAAACACGAATTTCAACTTAGTAAAGAAATACTGAAACTCCAAAAATTTTACGAAAACTTTTAAAACCTAAAAACGCGTTTCGACAACTGTGTCATCCTCAATTAGAGGTTTCTGGTTTTGGTGTTTGTTGAGTAGGTATGTGTGTCATATTTATTGAGTGAAGTAATAGTGCAGATATTTAAAGTAAAAAATTAGATCTTATACAATTGGTCGTGGGCGGCAAATAGAATACATAGTAAAGTTTAATTGAAGAATTTCTAACTATGCGTCAAATTATCTCTTTTGACTCGTTTAGTGAAATTAAAGGAGATTGGGTTCAATTGCCGCAAATTAAACTCAAATCACTGTCTGCTATTTTAAGTGCTTTTGTTTACCTTCTTCGGTCGTCCAGAGTCTAATACGAGCTTCATTTTTATCTTGGGCAGCTTTCGGGTCTTTCTTCGGTCGTTCAGAAACGCATTATAGCAAACCAATGCAATGGTTCGGTTGTCTCGCACATATACGAAAGCTTGGGTCCAGCGTAGCACCGAAAAACACTTATAGAGTCCGAGCTTTATAACAACGCAACACTCAAAAATCAACTAAAACTTTGATATACCTAATAGTTCCGAATAGCTGATAAAGTTGTAGATCGCTTTCGGTGAAAATTTAAAGATACTCTTCGAAACATGCGAAGGATCGAATAGTTGTAAACTTTTCACGCAAGCCACTAACTAGTTAGAGTTACAACCGCAGCAGAATAACGTAGACGAGGAGTACCTCTAATAAGACGGAGTAGAGTAGTACTGTTAGATTGGCCTCGTGTTTAGCTCGTGTATTTTCGGCTGACTTTCTCATTCTCGATTTGTAATATGCTTGAAGCCTGTTGGCCCTGAAAACTTCTCTCTACCTGTTTTACCTGTGTTGGACTCGATTGATAAGTAAATGAAAAATTAAAGCCATTGATTTTGATACAACTTGCAGCTTCTGCACAAAAACATCTTCAGAGTAAGTTCAGACTAGCGCTTCACTAAAATTGTCACTCAATAATCCTTACTCGTACAACTTACGTAAAAAATGATTTTAAACTTTTTTAAATTCATATGCTTATTTAGGTAGGTACCTACCTACGAGGGCTTCTCGTAAGTGCTCACAACTCACAATCAAACACAAAATTGTATAGGTACCTACGTACATATGTGAGTCGTGTAAAATTAAACATTGGGGTGGTCACGAAATAAGGGTGGATTTATTAGGGGGTGAAATAATAGAATATTTTGCGGATGCCACAATGGGTGTGTAATCAATGGAACCTTTCAAAGCGACTCCACAACTTATGTGGTGATAAAAAATTCAATCATGTACTTTATCTTTAAATCCATAACGTTATGTTCCATGTAGATTAACTTCTTGTATGGATAAATATGTGTAATTGAAAAGATATTACGCACAACTAAACAATATATAATAATAGTCATCATTAATAAAATAAATACAGGCCCATACATACAAATACGAATGGAAAATACTCTAAATTGTCAGCAGTTTTTTCGTAATTCATTAAATTATGACTATGTATTATGTATTTGTGAGTCAAGTACATCAATATAAATAAAATGTGTATTTTCTTTTCAATTGTTGACCTTAATATTTTTCTTTAAAGAAGCATAAATTCTGTCGGCTAAAGAGCTTTGAATGATGCACTAACAACTTCCAAATAGAGTTACAATACATTGTTAAATCGCGTTTGCGAAACATCATTTAACATTTTTTTAACGTTGCAAATAAAATTAATGTTCTGATTCGTTACCTGTATCATCTAAATCTAAACTACAAGCGAAGGCTGTTTTGTACACTATAGTGAAAGTTAAATTTTGAGAAGATAACACGTCTGTTAGGCTAAATTACACCAGTTCGCAGACCAATAATTCTTTTATTACTTTCTGCGATTATGTTTATGTATCTGTGCAACATCATTTTTATAGTTAGCTTCTAATGAAATTAAACGAAGTATGTTATGCCAATAAAATTTAATATCTAATTTAGTAGCTTTCAGACAATACTTCCTCAGTAGTTTTGTTTAAGGCATTTGTGTTTTTTGTTGTTAGAAGTTCGTAAAGTTTAAATTCGAAAAGTTATATTATTTACTTTTTATTAAATGATGTAATTTCATATTACGTTTTGTTTGCTGGCTTAAGCAATTTTCTAAAGAATCCCTATCGGCGCAGCAAATAAATCTCGAAGATTTCTTATTAAGATTTCTGTAAACGACTCCTTACACAATTACATTGAAGATAGTCGGATTACTCTATCACAAGTTTTATCTTTCATTTTTTTCTTTTGCTTTTGCTTCGAAAAAAATCGTTTCCGGGATGATGATAAAATGCGATTATCTAAAAGACACGTCCATACAACGAGCAACATTCGACAAAGAAAATCTTCCTTACTAAAATAAATGTGAGCTACGAAACCTAATTAAGCTTAATGAGCATACAAAAAAATAGAAATCTATTGATCTACAAAAAGACAAAACGTCACCTAAATTATGAAAACATCCAAAATATAAACCGAAGAGGCTATATTTGTCCAACCACACCTAACTTTTTTTATATTTCGTAGAAACCAAGCAATAACTATAATAGGAAATAATCAAATCTCGAATAAGTAGGTACCTACTATTATTTATTTAATGAAATAAGGTGTCATTACTCACTACATTCTAAATTTAGATTTACAAGCCTTTAACTTTATGTATTTCACATAATTTTTCACCCCCATTTCTTACATCTTTAGGGGTTGATTTTATTAGAGAACACCTGAAGAAACATACGTGCCGAATTTCAAATTTGTAGGCTTTGGGCTTTTAAAACGACACCTGTTCTTTGATCTTTATTTATAACCAGAATGAGAATGCTTTTCGACTAAATATTCAGCTTTAAGTGTAGATAGAAGTATTGTGCATAGAATCGTACAGAAATATTGATAAGACGAAAAATACTAAAACAAATTAGCTCTCTTGTTAGGACGAAAAAAAAATGATACTTCCTAATGTTCTATTGACCTCTTCTATAGAACTACCTGGTTAATACTCGAGCAAAACAGTTCGTATTTTCCCCCGACATGACTTGCAAACAACTTATTGCATGGGCATTTGTAAAATGCACTTGCTTTATAGATATTTATCTATCATCAATGAATAAGTTAAAGGGAATTTCGTATTACCAAAAACAACTTCAACAAAAAAACTTTTCAGTTTTTAAAACTTGGGACTGACTGAAGAAAATCAAATTATTTTTTTTTTAAATTGTATGTTGATATCTTAGAATCAAACGCTTTAGAAATTCTACTATACTGGATCCTTTTGTACTTTTCTGTGATGCGAAATAATTAAAAAAAGGCTGTGATCCAAATCGAAATATGTGGAGGTACCTACCAAGATCATTGAAGAGAAACCCACAGAATGAGGTTGCATAATGTGAGAATCGTATTAAAAAAAGCGAAGAGGAAGAAAGTTCTCAGTAATTTTATCCCCGAGTTGAATATTTCATTCGGTGCATTTGTTTCTTTACCATTTCGAGAACAGAACAAGAGTCAATTCTCCAAGTCCGAGCTACGGAAGTGGTTGATCGGCAACCAAGTGGAGAGTCTGGGCTCAGGCAGTAAATACGTGCAGGAAACAAAGTGGACTACTATATGTGTGTATACATGCAGTTGAACAACCGGTTTTACTGAGCTTTTGCTGAATATATTTTTGTATTAAAACATAATAAATGTATCAGTGTCCCGAGAAAGCAAAGCGAACTAATAGACGGCTTTTGCACAACATTTGCAACCGTATACATATCAAGATAAATGCATATTAATCAGTTTCTAATAAAGGAACGTATTACATTTGAAAAAAAATCCTGTCTGTGATTCTACAGGGTGTTCGTCTCAACATTTTTAACCATTTTCATTTTACGCGCACTTATTAAAGTCTTGAATTTCGGTTACTTAATTAATTAATAAAAAGTGCATAAGCGATAAGTGTAATTGAATTAAACAAGTAAACTTTTTTAATCTCAATTACGTTTGGTAGGTAGGTACCTACTATTGTTTTAATATCTGCAGTACTCGGTTAACAGGATCAAAAGATCAAAACCTTACAACAGACAGAATTAAGTTATTTAGTTACTTACTGACTGCATTTTATATCCTTTAACAAAATAAAACTGAAATTAAAAAGACTCTTGCAAGTCAATAAGGAGAGATTTGATTAATATGAGATCATTTTACTATTTTATAACTGACTCGTAGGAGGATAGGTACCTATCTATAATTTTTATTTATGTATGAATTAATCGAAGTTGTTGTTAATAACGTAGTATTAAAAAATAGTAGCATAATGGGTGCAGCGATGCAACACCTTTGATGTTTTGCAGCATATTTATCTTTATAACATGAGAATGAAACATTTTGTAATGATCTACACCTGTGCTCACTAATGATATACCATGTACACTTGGTATTTCCTCTGGGGACATTTGAAACAATCGTACCTATACGCACTTTGATTATTCATCTTCGTAATAGCTATAGGATTAACTCACATGACGAACTTATTCTTCCTAATCGTTGAACGTAATCAATAAAGTCACATTTATCCTCTGGATACGAATGTACCATCTGTACAGACTAACAACTATATATAATCGTAGTACAGTCGATAATAAAAAATTAAAACATCTTCAAAAAAAAAAATGAGTCCTTACAGTGGATGTGCTAGAAGGTGAGTTTTTTTTTGTTTATTAAAAATGTTGCCTATTGTTTTTGGTTTTGTGTGAGTAAAACACGTGTTTGCATATATGTACTTATACAGTATGTTTGTTCCTTTACTTCGTTTACTTTTTGTTCTGTTGTACTAATAGTAAATGTAAAAATTCTAACATATATGTAGGTATGTGTACATGTTGTTACTACTTACGTAAGATTTCTTCAGTGTCACCGCACACCTGTGATTTTTAATTGACGTTTATTTCTTCGAGAACTACTTTATTTCAAGAACACAACACACAGTCAGTCAATTGCTGATGCAAGCCAGTGTTGAGTTTTTATACGAATTACGTAAAAAAAAAAACTGCCTTAAATTTACCCAAGGCACAGGTAGAATCCTAGAAGGATTGCATATAGGATTATTTAGTCAACATCTATTGTAGATAACTGAAGAGATCACATCTTCACTTATGCAAATCTGAAGATAAGTGGGTTTAATATAAAAGTTGTTTTATATTTGTAAACAAAGTTCTTTAATTATTTTGGTAATTTGGATTAAAAAACAGTAAATGTGGGAATAATTAATGGTATCGGTGTGTAGAGTAGGTAGGAAAACGTATCTATAACAAATTGGATATGTTTCAATAATAATTACATAAGTTGAAATAAAAACTCCGTGAGTGTCGCTGTGTCTTCCTTTTACGATGTAGCGCGATGCCTTTAACTTAAGAAATTATGCAATGACGCCAGAGGCAATCCAACAGGTGTACAGCAGCAAATGTTAATTTAAAATTTTATTCGTGGGCTTCAAGTGGGAACAGTTCGAAGGAGAGGCATTATATATATATTATATAAATTTATATGCATTTATGTATAAACACATTATACAATTAGCTATATCTTATAACTAGTTAGTAACGTGGAAATCTCGTATTTTCACTATCTTTCTAGCACACTGCCTATCACAACTAACACGTTAATCACAAATATTATGGAATATTTGCAGCAGGTATCGAACAGGTCAATATTTAATGTATACATAAATTATATAATTTCACCAAAATACATGGGTACCTACCTAACAGAAAAATTTCGCATTAATTGTCATTAAATTGCCTTAAGGGCTAAATATTACGTCTAAGCTGTGATTTTTAGTTTGTCCTACTAAAATTAAATACTTATTGTTTTTATTAAAATGAAAAGCTGGGAGGAAGTAAATTTCGTGATGTGTAAATATTGTACCTATTTTATGGAGCAACATATGCATTTTTTGAACAATGGAGATAATAAATATGAATATATAGGTACAGCTTGTAGATAGCCTTGAAATAACTATCTATAACAAATAGTTATTTTCATAGTAATATGCAAACGTTGCATAATAGACCTCAGTGTTATGTTACATTTGTGGGAGCGACTGTTTATTTACAAATCTTTTTTGTAAAGTTTTACATGACTATTAAATATTTGTTTATTCAAAAAAGAAAGTAACTTTGCAGACACTTCGTCCTGTTGCATTATCAGGTATCTAATATTAATTTTTTGTAAGTCAGACTTTCGATGAAATTTTTTGTTGTACCTATAAGAAAGTAGACACACATAACATTACATATGTACATGGGTACGTATGCCGTAGATTAAACAAAGGGTGTAATGGAATAACAGTTAGTAAAATGTGTAGCGAAAAAAGTGATCGGCATACAGGAGGTTATCTGAGATTATATCAAAGAACATTTCCAATTAGACTAAGCCTCTGGCGAAAAGTGCACGTTTAGAAGTTCTAGCATTACATAGAAATACGTACCTTCTATTGTAAAGTGGCTAACATATTCAGTCAACCGGAAAATAATTGAAAACTGTTAAAATTATCTTTCACATCAAATGTATTAGGGACAGTAACGAAAGTATCAAATAATAATAACTACTTACCTACCTACCACCGTTTCTGACTTCGTTTGATAATTTTTCATTGATTGAGATACTCAAAACGTTTGAGTTCACGAAAAATTTCCTCAATAATTTTCATTCGGAAATCATAAATTGTTGCTAACATACTATGTATTTATATATCAAAGGTATTTGTATACCTCGTCCCATTTCATACACTTTTAGGAATCCATGGGTGGAGGTACCTGCCATTGAATACAAGCATCCGTTTTATTCAACCTTTTAAACCTTCCCTTGAACACCTTTCAGTAGGATTAAGTAATTTTATTCCTTGTAACTATCTAAATAATGACTAAAATTCTTTTGTGAATTTCTTTGCTTCAAAAAAAATTTTTTTTAAATATCTACATGTGCCTGTGGTATAAAGACGAGCAACTAATTCGATAATGATTTATAAAACCGTTTATAATTTCGTAGCGGCTACCTTCAAGGTGCTATTAAGAACTTTTTGGCGCCTGATGTTAACGATGTTAAATGGATTATTAGTACAAATAAATGGTCGATGTTTAAAATACTTAAAAACAAATTGTTACGCTGACTCAAGTTGCTGAGTAATAGTTATTACTACTTACCGTACCTATGTACCTATGTACTTATATTTTTTATTATAGAACTGCAGAAGCGTAGTAAGAAATTTGAGTTCAGAAGAACATGATGGGGTACTTAAATTTTAAAGGAAAACTAAAACAAAAAAAACACTTTTTTTAAAAATGCTTTATTAGATTATTTATTAAATAAATTAGTAAAGTAAAATTTAACTAAGTATACATAAGTACTTATGTATCTACGTCTTAAAATTATTTTTTAGTCTTAATCTTTTAGTTAGTATGTAGTATAATTGACGTACGCCACTGTATCTATTCTTGCTTCAATAATAATACATAGTTTGTATCGGTTATCCGTTATAATAGCAAATGCATTAAAAAAAGTAGAGGCCAGCAAGGCATGAAATTAGAAAGAGGTTGAGCTTGGTTCTTTTCGTGCTCACTGTTGACTGGACACGAATATTTTGAGGGTACTGTACTTAAATTTTTAAACAATTTCCGTTACCCATCGGTCACAATACTGTTGTTGTTGTTGTTGTTGTTCCTTATTAGCATAAAACAAAAAAAAAAACTAATTACTCTCTTTTAATGTTTCGTTTTTAAATTGTTTATCGCAAAAAAGATTAAGAGCGGCTTTTTTGATAAACTTTTACTGAAAACATTTAATAATCGTGATGAGCAACAAAGACCGTATACTTACATAATAGTAGTAGTTATCTCTTGATTACAGACCTATTGCGCAAAATATTTTTTTTACAGTCGATGATTTTATATTTACAGCTATCAGACATTGTGAAAAAGCAGGAAATGCACAAACGTTATTTTAAAACTATTTTCCGAAGTACATCCTGTGAACTTGATACCTAATTTTTTTTTTTTTCTTCAATTAAAATTTCCGTTTTTGACATTTACAAAAGTTGTTGAGAACTTTTAGTGGCTATTAATTAATGAATGGTAGTACCTAATTGCAAAATAGGTCGTTAGGAATACGATTGATTGACTATCAATTTCAGCGGCCAGCTATTGGTAAACTAACACTAAATCAGAAAATAAAGTAGTTGCAATTTACAATAAAAAAATCTGCTAATGTTACATATCTTTATAACAGACAGGAAATGAAGTTATCTACATTTATTGGTAAACATAAAACATCTATCATATTGGCTAATGAAAATTTCAACTTTTGTTAGCTACAAAATACAACAGCAAACGTCAGTCAGTTTGCTATTTGTATTATTTTTTTTTTCATCTTATTCCATTTATCACATACACATGTATTTGATTTTTATATAAAAAATATGTAAACAAGTTACGCGTTTTCTTATCGATTAAATTCATGACTGGTATTCTACAATAATAAAAATGTAATGGGTATAGATGGAAATTTATGCCAGATAGTGGCACTAAGTTCTCTTGTTTTAATCGGATATCTGAAAACTTTCTGGTAGCTATTCTAAACCGTAAAAGCTACGAAAGGTTGTTTGTTACTTACGTTGATACAGGAAAAAAGATAAAGAAATGTGAAATAAGTTTACCTTTCTCCCGGGATGTAGCGGTAGTTACAAATTTACGATTACTTATAACATTTTCTCTAAAGGTAATAAGAAAATTTAGTCGACAATTTTAAAAATCATTAAAACTGTACTACCTACCTATACCTAAGCAGCATTATATCATTTTCGTAATGTACAGGGTGGTTTTTACATTTACTGTACCTACATAAAACGTAACGTTTGTACTTTGTAATACGAGGTATATTATGTCCTACATATATGTACTTGTGTATGTATTATGTTGCATGTTAGGTTCTTTGTAAGAATTTGCATAGGAACATTGACAACGTGGCGGCAAGTTCTTAGAGGTGAACACACTATCCTCGTCGTACTAATTAGATCGAAGGCATAGAATTTCATTTACGAAACCCTGTAGTGTAGGTAGTACATGGGTAAGTGGCATTCGTATCAGACGTTATAAACAACTCCTGCTTTTCCAAATGGCGGTGAGTCAGTGTTTTTAATTATGTATTGCTAAAAAATTACTCATGCACCACCACCACCACCACCACCACTACCACCCCTTTGCGATAAACAATGAGATACTACCTTACGTATATATTAGTACGCTCTCTCATGAATTCATTGTCTGCATGAAACATCAAGGTATGTTCCAAATGCACAGGCTGTTACTGTATTTGGTTACGGGAAGCCTACACGGAAATAATCGTTTGCTAAATTGTAATTTAATTAACTACTTTAATTTTTAATTATCTTCTACAAAACCGGTGACATATAGATAGTGAAACCTTACGCACAGCAGTAGGTAAATGTCAATTCTGCCACAAAAGGTGTCGAAACCATAAATAATAAAAACAACATACTATATCAGTTACAAATCGTCTAGATAAGTAACCTGCCTGAAGATGCCAGAAGCAAGATCTGGCGAAACGTCGCAACGAGGAGGAGGAAGATGTCGACCACGGCACAATAGCCCGGAAAATGTATATATATCTAAATACAACGCCGGCCGTGAAAGCCTGAAAACTACAACATACTATTTATGTACCTATGTTAATTCATTTTTTCAATTTCTTTTTAATGAAATTGTAAATTTTTAAATTACTAACAATAAGTCACAATGTGTAAAAAATAAAAGGTGCGAGTTTCCGAAATAAAATTCTTTGGAAGTAATTTTCTAAAAACCCAACAGAATTTTAAATCGTATTCAGGGCGAGAACTCACGTTTCGAAAATTCGAGAAATGGTTGTGGTAGGCATGTACATACAAGCTACAATACCCCTCTGTATCTCATATTATGGAATAACTCATTGTTCATCACGTTTCGACAATTTCGGTAACATGTTCAGGTATTTACGACTACCGAGTGCTTTAGAAGTCCTTACTATACAAAATTCTCACACAAAAGGAGCTTTTTTTTGTTCACTGTCATTGGGTTAATACATATTACGAGAAACAATAAAAAAAGAGTACTTATTAGGATTCGTTTCTATGTACAACTACTTCTGAGATTTGTTATTTGCAATAAATTAGTAGGTACTATAATCTAGTTGCATAAATCTTAAATCGTTTGTCACACTTGCTTGAGGCTAACAATTCAAACTAATAAATTAATAACAATCTTCAATCGCACATTCCAAAATATTTGTTATTGACGAGAACTACAATTACCTACATTATTATTTTAAATTACATGTGGTCATGGTCGTATCTAGTTATAGAGAGCAGTAACGGTAGTACTTACAAGTACCCCAAGGACTTTCATTATTTAAGTGAATTCAACAATAAATAAATAAGATAAGCACAATTCACATATGGACATTTTGAATTAGAAACACAAAAAAATGTACTAAATTTATTCATATTATATATATGTATATAGTTTTGATCTGAGGGCTGTACCCATTGTATATGAAAAACGTGAACGTTTCCAGATGAGAAACATCAATTAGCATGATTTGTAAAATGATTCATTGATGTTTACTCATCGGTTGTCTAGTGTAACTAACAGTTAGTCAGAAATTGGTTGACCCGGAGCAATATTTGACTAACGCGAAAAAAAAACACGCACTCAATTTATTACAAGAACTTAATAGATTTTCACACGCTCCTTATTCTTTTTTAAATGAAATGGACCTCATATTAAGACACCTAAACGTCGATACCATTTAGTGTTACCCATACCATATACCTATTGCCACAAGCAGTGGCGGTGCGTGAATATTAATCGGGTGTGTCTTTTGGAATAATAAAGAAAAACATTTATTTTATTAAAGAAATAAAATCTTATTCATTTTAAACGACGCTTATTAGATACATTTTATTGGTTGTATAAAAAGTTGTACCTAGTATATTCTGAATCTCTCAGGGGAAAAATCGCTGCTATGTCCAAGAAAATTCACTACACTATTATTAGTGTAAAGTTTGAGCAGAAAAAGGAAACAATTAGTTTAATTTACATTACAAATAGTTCGTTTTTAGCCTCGCTATCAAAGCTAAGAGCTTAAGCTGTACACCCACAGTGGTGTTGTTTTTTTAAGACTTCTCTTGGACAGTGTGCTGGCCGATAAATGAGACGGGATGTGTTGATGGCAGCATTCGACAAATGACACCATTAGATAGATATTATGTATACGTATATATGTACATTTCTATGTATTTGCAATTGGAATAGTAAATAACTTACAGTTCTTATGTATGCATATCACATATGTCGTCGACCGCTTAGGTCGCCTATCGGATGGACGATTTCTCGATGTGCGTAATCCTTTTTTTTTTTTCTTAAACCACAAAATCAAAGTGGGCATATTATCTCGCAAAGTATGTCGAACATCTAATTCTCACATACAAATTTGGAACATTTTATTGTTAAGGACTCATGTACTAGTAAAACCCGTTCAAATTTGGTGCTAGACAATTTTCTTGAACATCGGTCAGTTGCCCTAGGAGTTGGTCATTAAGACAAAGATTTTAATTTTGCTAGTGTACCTGAATTATTTTATTTTTTAACACATGAACCGTTTAAATATGTAAAATTTTAATAATGTACCTGTACTGCAATTTTAAGTTCAATAATAAACAAAATAATTAATATTGATATTATAAACCACTCAGGAATTCAATTAACCGACTGGAATTTATCGGTATCGCATCAATAACTTTACTACAACCTGTTTAGGTATTTCAACTACCTGACATGTTTTTTTTTTCATATTAAAAATAAAAAATCATTGTCTGTCAACATTTGTGATTATTTTATTTATATATTCGCATTTGTTTTAACCCTAATTTAATTTTTCCATCCTACATTTTTTATTGTCAAATTATTTGTTTTAGATATCATCAGATTTTCAAGTGGAATCAAGTAATTTATCAAAACGTCCATGGCTTGAAAATATTTATTTTGGATTAGGTCATGTGTACAACGACTTGTGTGCTTCGGTTTGGTTTTCCTACACACTTTTCTATTTTCAAATTGTCATGCAAATTCCATCAACGACTGCTGGACTCCTGATAATGATAGGTAGAGATATTTGTCAATGTTATAAAAAAAACTCGATTAATTTTCTTATTTTCGGTATACCTGGCTTTTTTAGTTATTAAAAAGATATATTTAAAACGCAGTTCATATTTGATTATTTATTCTTTAACACGACAGAAAATGTAGAGAGGTCGTTAAAACGTACTGTATGTAGGTAGGCAGCGATTCAGGTGAATCATGTGCCTTTTTTCGGTAAAATTGTATCTTTGCCTACACATATCGGTGTTATAAGCGATGAAGTTAAGAACTTCCGTCAAAACAAGATTCAAACAGGTTTTAGGAATTATGTATTAACGACTGGAGATAATGTAATTCTAGTGAATAATTTAACTAAATTTTAAACTCTTTATTCGTGAACACGTACCACTCACTATACTTTTAATCAACCGCTACACAGGTACCGATAAACCATTAACATATTTTATTAGATATTTTCTCACAACGTATTAACTCGATGTAAATATTATAAACAAATGACCAACATAATATGTAATTTAAAAAAAAGGTGGCATTTCTTCCCTTCAACGAAAAACAAAAGTTGTCTATTCGTTTTCTTCACAATGTACTCTTTCTTAGGGTACCAATAGAAAAAAGTGCATTTGACACCATTGCCTTCTGTGGTGTATAATGAAGTATTATTTGTCTAGAGAAATCTATCAAGAGGCAACTTGTAATGTTATAAGAAACATAAATTTTAGTAGTCAGCAGTTTAGAACACACGAAACATGTGTTTCTTTGTTTGAATCCACCCCTCACTAACTCAGCCTAAAGTTTGTTATCGTAAAAAATATTATAATGCTCCGTTGTTTCTATTAATAAACATCAATATTTGTTTATTTAATTCCTCCGCTTATAACGAACAACCCTGTATACATATTTATGTTAATCCTGTTTAAAATTTAATCTAACCAGAACAACTAAAATAAACTGCATAAATATGTGTAGTGGAGGAAGTTGATTATTCTTACTACCAATTAGTTTCAACTAATACTACATTTATACAGGTATATTTTTGCATCAACGGTTAAAAAATCACCAAACTTCCTTCCCTTTTATTTTAAACATACAAATGTGCGTACATTAAAAAAAACTATTATCAACACCTGCTTAGATGTACCTAATACATTTTTGAGTTCAAAACAAATTCTCGATAGAACTATTGCTTCATCAATTACCGCAAATACGTACGCATAAATATTCATTTGGCATAATGAAAGGAAAATACAGAAAAAGCGATTGCTACTTCCTCTGTTAACCTATTAAGGAAGCACACCCTGTACACTCAGTGAATAATTTAATTGAAGTGTTAAACCCACGCTAGTTCTAATAAAATTTTTTTTACTTAACGACTAAGCATGATTGTAAGATAAGAAGTGGGTATAAAGCGATTCTTTTTTACGAATTTCAGGACAAGTTACTGATGCAGTTGCAACTCCAGTAGCAGGATGGACAATCGACAGAGTCGGCACTCGACGGGCGTGGCATGCAACAGGTGCAATTTTACTTTTTTACAGCCGACTTCTAGTCTTGATATCCGCTGCTCTGCACCAGAACTCATCTAACTTACGATTAGTCGTTAGTCGCTACATTTATAAGAAATACGACAGATTTACCGTATTTTTGCAAATCGTCTATTTGCAAATGAATGTACATAGTTACATATACGGGGTGTGCTGCACGTTCCTTAGGTCAAGAAAAAGTCAATTTAACTAAACTTATCTTATTGTAATTTGTTTACTTTTGTCACGACATATACGGACAACAAAATTTTCTTATAAATAAAAAGAAAAAGATTTTTTAAAATCGTTTATACTTTTTGAACTTTTTTGTTAGATATCTACGATACAAATATCTTTTTAGGCACTTTATGTGTTACAATAGGATTTTCTTTGATGTTTATTATTAATAATATGGAAAATAATTATGCGACTGTTTTGGTATATACAACTTTAATTATTCTATTTCAAATTGGATGGGCCTTGGTACAGATATCCCATCTGTCAATCATTCCTTCTTTAGCTAAAGATAATAACCAGAGTAATACACTTACTACCGTAAGGTAAATGAGTCAACGCTACATAAAATTAATTACCTATGTAACTACATATATAATATTTTTGCCACATAATATGTTTTTCCAGATACACAGCTTCGGTGAGTTGTGGAATTATAGTTTACATGACGACTTGGGTTGTTTTAAAAGATGACGCAAATCTAAACAACGTTGGGCCGGAAGACTTTTATAGATTTCGTGTAAATAATTAAATTTCGCAGCAGAGTAGACCCAATCACTTCTTCCATCGTATATTTTCAGAAAATTATGTTTATTATCACTGGCATCGGAATATCGGCAACGGTTTTATTTTATGTTGGCCTTCGAAACAAGTGGAGTAAATTGCGAAGTTACAAGCAGTTACGAGAAAATGAAGAGGATACAGATAAATTCCCAAAAAATTTTTTGAAGTCTTCCATCATTTATAAAGTTTCTTTGCTGTACGAATAATATTCAATGTGTACTAAATGTTTCAGGTCGGGCCCAAAACTTGAAAACTAGGGACTGTGTGTAAAAAAAACATTTACAGCATAATAATACAATAGTTAACGAAAGTCTAATATATTTTTTTACATAACGCTTAGTTTACTAGTTTTGATCCGTTTTTACAATTCGGTATAAGTTTAAAATTCATCCCCTTTTCAGCTATATGGCTTCCAGACTGTACACAACATTAAATTTAATTTATATCCCATTATATTTAGATGAGCGTCAATCAGATGAGCTTTCATCAATTGATGGAATCAGAAGCGCTGTAGCTACTGTGCCTTTTGTAGTTTATATCGTTTCTTTTCTGACTTCATTAATTTTAAATTTTCGAAAACAGGGTGACATGGTAAGGAAATAAATAAAATAAATTGATGTTACAGTAAAAAAATTGACATGCCATATTCTAAGATCGTTTACTTCTTTGGATCGCTATTCTCAATATCAGCCAGCATCTGGATTGGAATAATTGGAAGAAATACATCCAAAATAGAAATATATACCATTGCTACTCTCATAGGTATACACTGAATTACTATTTAATTCTCCTCTGAGCTTTTTGTTACGTAAAATTTGACGAATTATTCAAGGAATAGGAGGATCCACAACGTTGGTGACTAGTTTGTGTTTAACAGCAAAATATGTTAAAAATAATGGTTTTGGTGGAGGTTTTGTATACGGGATTGTTACTTTTACTGATAAATTAGCGTCTGGATTAGCTGTATTAGCAATTCAACACTTGTAGGTAGTTAAAACCATTATTATAATATAAATAAAAGGAAATAACGTTTTAGGCAAAATTCCTTAGTTGAGAAATTTCCTGACTTTTACAGCAGTGTTCTTGCATATGTTTGCGGTATTACTGCTGTTTTGGGTTTATTATCGCTGACTACTTTATACTGTTGTCCTGTAGCCGAAGAGGACTTGTAATAAAGTATTAAAATAAATAAATTGCCAATTATTTGTTTCTTTTACATGAATTATAATTCAAGTTGAACTTCCTTTCCACAAATTTATTCTAAACTCAACACGTGTTTCATTACATTGTAGCTTCAAGAAATATGTAATAATAAACTACATTTTTTTAAATTTATTAATGAATTAACGTAAGAAGTGTTTTCATTGTCAGTCCGAATAAATAAAAACAATAAATTCAACGTTCGGCTTTTTTAATTGTTTATTGTCTTATCGTTTATTTATAAGAAGTTTTGCGAACTTTTAATTGAATTTAAAATTTGAATTTTTAAATCTTGTTACGTTTGAAGTTATAATTATGTCACTCTAGTTATGATTGGTAAGACTGAATAAAAATTCAATGTTGTCAGATTTTTTATAAAATGATCAAATTAATTATTTATTGTTACCTTGTAAGCCACCGAAAAAATAAGTCAATGATTTTTTAATTTATATTTGTAGGACAAATGTATAAGAAGTTGCCTTTTTACAATCAAATGTAGATTATTAAATTTATTACCATTACTTTTCTAATTGTAAAAGGTAATTAAACTATAGGGTATTGAATTTGGCAACATGGCCACGTTGCTGTTAGGAATGTTGTAGTTATGTCTGCCGTATGATGGTAAACAATTACTTAATTATTTTGTTCGGGGACTTAATATAGTATTTTTATAAAATGTACGTTACTTATACCTGGCGACTTATTTGTGTGACTTATTTATGTAATAATTGTGAGACTTCATTACTGAAAAAAGGACTATAAAAATTATGTGGCATTCTTAATAGTGCATACATATAAAACTTCCATTGCATTTTTTCTGAAAGAAGAAATGAGTCATTTGGCACCGTATCGCCTAAATGTACCAAATTTGTCTAATGAATTGTCCAGTAGTGTATCAAATCCGAAGAAACGCAGAAAAAATGTACAAACACCAATACAGACCCCCCCGAATGTACAGGACTTGTTACCACCGCCTTTGTCAGGTTATGGGGACACAATAGTTGCTTCAAACCCTTTTGATGACTGCCCTAATACTGTTCACTCCATGAATAGTGTACGCAGCGGCCCCCCTATGGGAGTAGGTCCAGGAATGAATATGGGACTTCACATGACTATGTGTCGGCCAATTGGTAAGATGAAGTTTGTTAAACTTTTGTAAAAAACAATATATAACGTGTAAAATTTATCCTTGCAGGTTCTCAAATGAATATAAATAGTTCTTCCATGATGCATAGTCCTAATACCCACCAAAATTCGCCTATGATAGGTAATATGATGATGAATGGGCCCAGAATGAATAGTTCAATTGGAAATCAAATGGGCCCTCACATGATGAACACATCGAACGGTCCAATACATCCAATAGCAGGTTAGAAAATTTTCAATCAACAGCAAATAAATTATTGTTGCTTTGAGTAAAATTTTCTCCAGATATTTTTAAAAAGGTATTTTGTAGGGCCCATGCACAGTCCCATGGGTTCAGGTATGCCCACATCTATGTCAGGAGTTGGTAATGGGCCCATGAATGTTCCTGTAGGTAGTCCCATGGCAGGACCAGGCTCCATGAATGGTCCAATGAGCAATGGACCTATGAATGGACCCATGCATGGAGGAATGAATGGCCCTATGTCAGGAAATATGAACATGAATGTATCAAATGGTCCCATAGGTAAATAATTTATTTTGTAATTGTTAAGTGATTAACAAGTCTTTATGTAAATTGAATTTTTAGGTCCTCCAATGAATAACAATTTCATGATGTCCCCAATGACTAATATGTATCCAAAACCAATGCCCCCAAGTGCTGGTAAAGTGTATCCAGCTGACCAACCCATGGTATTTGTGTTTATTTATTTACTAGGTATACAGATTTAAGCTTCATATTTGTTTTAATTCTAGGTATTCAATTCCCAGAATCCTAATGCTCCTCCAATCTACCCTTGTGGTGTTTGTCATAAAGAAGTTCATGACAACGATCAAGCTATACTTTGTGAAAGTGGTTGTAACTTTTGGTTTCACAGGTAAAATCCGTTTTCTTAAATTAATAACTGTTTTCAAATTGGAAAATTTTGCTTTATAGGGGTTGTACAGGACTAACAGAAGCAGCGTTTCAGCTGTTGACAGCAGAAGTGTATGCTGAATGGGTATGTGATAAGTGCTTATCATCAAAAAATATACCCCTTGTTAAATTTAAACCTTAGTAGAACTATTTCTTCAGCTGCCACTTTTAAATTAATATTAAATAAAAGGAAGACTGAAATTGAAAGGGAAAGAAATATGATGAGGAAAATTATGTCTAAAATTTGAGACAAAAATGTTGCTTCTGGGCAACTGAGGTGCCACTAAACGCAAAGATTGACGTTAATGAATTCTTAAATATCTATAGATATTAATTTCAAAAATACTTAAAATAAAAACTTAATTTTTTTGCCAGCTTTAGGCCATCACTTAATTTATGTACTTCTATATAGGCTTTACATGCATTCTGCAATCTGAACTTAGTGCGAATTTTTATTTTATTTTTCAAACATATATACTACTTACTGACACCAATTTTGCAGGGTGCTCTTAATAAAACTTTTCAGGGCAAATGAAAAATGCTCATTTACGTTCTTTTGTTTATTGAGATCTGTTCTAAATCGTCTGCTGGACCAGAGGTATATTTTTAGTTAAAAAAAAAAAGTAAAGCAGATGAGACTTGTATAAAAATTACGTGAAGGGTGTATTATAAATCAGTTAATTTCTGTACTTATCAGATTAAATTAAATGATTTTATATGGAGTTCTTTTGATATTAATTTTTTTTAATTGTTTCCTTTTGTGAACTTTTTTAATAAGGCGACCTTTAAATATATGATAAATACTGGTCTAAATGTACAGCTAATGAATTGTCGTTTTAATATGTAAGAATCATATCTTTTTAAGTTTACAAAACAATTGTACCATTAATATGCAGCCACAACATAAACGATTTTAGTACCTAAAGACATTTTTTGTTGTTAGGAATAACAGAACTGCCTTATAATTTTATACGACATTCATGTAGTTTATCAATGAATTAATAATAATTTGGTAGTACAGAAACATCAATGTTGTTTGTACTAACAGTTAAAGATGAATAATATATTCTGTACTTTTCTGAGTAAAAATATATATTTGAACGTGGCATAGTGTCATACAGTATATTATTGATGACTGTTTATAAAGAATTAAAAAACCACATAGTAGATGTAACAGAAGGTAAGATGCTTTAAATATTGGTTTATTAATAATTAATTTCAATAGTTTGATGAAATAATTCACACAAAGTTGACTTGTATAATGGTTTACTTAACAAAATTTTCTTTTATAAATAACACACTTGTTCATTTGTAAAATGGATACAAAACTAGGTAAAATTAGAATTAATTCGTGATTTTTTAAAGGTAAAACTTAGAAATAATGTTAAATTAAACACTAAATTGTCTTGCAGTAAGCACACAATTCATTAATCTCTCATTTCACCTTCTTCATCATCTTCCTCAATTCCTTTTATGTAAAGAATGTTGTTGCAACGAATTAAAACTTCGCCTAAATTTCCTGTACTGCCTCCACTGATAAATTCCTCTGTATTTGCTAGTTGAAGATTCATGTAGCTATCGACAGACACAAGGTATCCTTTGTATTCGTGTCCCCATTTCAGTTTCACTAATATCGCTTTTCCAGTTAAACCATTAAGATATGGTTTTGGATTAATAGGCATTGATGTCGCCATTATTTTTGGGTATAAATCTTTTGGGCTAAAAAATTAAAATGTTTATAACCTTACGGGATTTAAACGCTTCTTTTTGCAGGTTATGTCGGTTATGTTTGGCGTTTGGCTATTTACGAGGTTAAATCGGGCATGATTGCAAGTGGTAGTCCATATAACATACGGAATTAAATACACGTTTTCTATTGGTCCTTCGATGTTTGCGTGCGCAGAGTGTAATATGAAGAATTACAAAAAGTGGTTTAAACTAAATTAAAATTGAATAATACGTCTAAATAAAATTAATTATACTTGGTGTCCCCTAGTTAAAAAGTTAAAAAAGCAGTCTACTTTCCAACCAAATTGGTTTACTTCCTATGTTATATGGAGTAGTATTTACGAAAAAGTATCCCTTGTCTATGGGCGTTCGGGTCCTAGACATCGCCATTCGACTTTCTTCGCCACCGCATTTTTTGTTGGCAACAGGCGTTTCTGAAGGGTGTAGAAGAATATTAGTCGCCATTTATCTATTTAATTGCTTCTCGCAATCAGTGCATTTTGTGCCTCGTTTATTTATTGCTACGTTCTTTCTACGAGTTAATATAGACTACCATAGACAAATAACTACTCATCGCTGCGCATTGGAGATTTTTACGGTCTTGGTGCTCCAGCAATCATGTCGTATTTTGTTCGTCTGGTTCATCGTCATCTTTCTGTACCTTGGAACTATCAATGAAGGTGAGAATACCATTCCTCAATTAACACTTATTTTAAAAAATGGAGTGTATTGCATTCGTATCTTATTTGTAAAATAGTTAGATTTATTCGTATTTCTTTCCCGTCCTTTTTTCAAACTTTGATGATTTGATAAATGGAACAACTACATACTGAAGGATATTTCTGTCGTAGTGAGTTATATTGTGTATATAATTAATTCTTTTTCGTTAATTTCGACAGGTTTATGGATGAATAATTGCACATTGAAGATTGTTTCGAACAGTGCTACATGCTCAACCAAATTGTCCTATTTTGTGGTATTGTTCTTTGGTTTATTCCTTTTCTTCTTCTTCACATTAAAGCATTATGGAATTAATTAAGGTGAGAATACATGCTTTAAATATTGTAATATTTCCTTAAACTAGAGAATGTGTGGTATAATTTTTAATAATTTAATAAAATTATTGATAGTTATCATTTTGAATGGACTTGCAAATTTAGTATCATACAGATTTAGAAATGTTTAATTCAATTTGTTAATTTGATCAAATTTATATTTAAGAATATCCATGAAATTAATTTGTTTCAATATTTAATTAATTGAAAGTATTGTTGCTATTCTTTGAGTTTGTCAATTATTTTAGTACTATTTCCTTTTAGGGATTTATGTACAAATTAGAAACTCGCAATAAGTAAAATATTTCGTAAATCGTGTATTAGTACTTAATAACGTTGCTAATTCGTTTGTCTTGTCTTTCCATAGGTTGACCAAACGAAAAGACTGTATCGAAGTTTATTTCAAACTCGATGGCACGAGTATTTTTTTTTTTAGCTTTTTAGTTTTTCATATTTAAGTACGGACATTATAAGAAGAACATGAAGAAATGGTTTTTTTGTATTTCACTGTAATTTGTTTACTGTTGGATTTCTTATTTGAATTTTGTGTATTTTCGGAAATTAATTTTTGCTTTATAAGTGTTATAGATATTAATATGTATTTCAACTTTTCAAAAATTGATTTTTACTAAAATTGTTAGATACATTTAATTTTTTTAACTACTAATCCTTAATTGTTTAGACGTTACAGGAATTTTACCTGCCTTTTTAGATTGTTTTATCTACGTCTAACATGTGCCTTCAGATTCAATAGTGTAATTCAATGCCGGTAGGGGTATTAGCCCTCGGAGTAGTTGTTTCTTTTGTTTCTAGCCAGTCTTGTTATACTAATAATTTTATTATTAAGGGTGTATAGGGTGGCTGAAAGGAGAGATTGAACGCCACAGTGTTAGGGGACATATTTTTTATATAAAAACAAAATATTTATGTTCATCTATATTTGTATCAATGTATTTAAATCGTTATTTGTTTTAAATAATTTAGTTTAAGAATATTAAAAAAACTAACAGATTAAACGAAATTATTGTATGAAGAGATAAATGTTTTTCAATAACAATAGAAAGTAATTTAAAACAGTCTTTACTGTAGTGTATTTTCACAAAAATTAAGTTAGGATTGTTTATAATAATGAATAATTATAGTGGATATAAATGTTGTATTTATTTATTGTAATAAAATACTCAAAAGTGGGAGTTTTTTGTATTAATATGTCATAACGTCAACAAAATAACATAAATGTGGTTTTTCTGTCATATTTTGTAATAAATCATTGTCTGTAATGTATTCTGTAATTTTGTAAAATAATTCTAATAAATATGCAAATATCAAAAGTTGTTTTAATTTCCTGTAATAAATTATTTCGTTTTGTTACTACTAGCGTCATCGTATGAGTAGTAGCTTTACTATATTTTTAAAATCTGCACGAAAACTTATTCAAATCCGCGCCAGAAATTTTATAACTCCTGATACTTATGTTCTCCTGGTACAAAATCTGAAATTTTCAAGATCTGCCACATACGGGGGTCAATCAAGAAATAATTGGAAATTCGATTTTATTCAAAATTTTGGTGTTTTGTACCAGGAGAGCATAAGTAGGATGAGGTAAAAACGAGGGGTAATCAGAAAATAATCGGAAAATCAGTATGTAAAATTTCTGTATTTCGAAGATATATATATACGAGGGTAAATCAGGAAATAATTAGAAATTCGATTTAATTTAACTATTATTAATTTTATTTATTTATGATATATTTTGGAAAAGAATAAAACAATAAAAAAATGTTAAAATATTTATTTGCTGTTATAAAAAAATACAAATTCAAAAAAGCAATTTCAGCTATTGTTTGTTACATGTTCAACAGTTTAATTTTAATGATCAACATGTTTGTATATATTTTTGCAATTCACACAATGTTCTTTAAAAGATATTTGTAGCACAACAAATATTTTTATAGATAAAAACTTATTTGAATGTACATATATTACACCTAAAATTTGTACCACATTTCTTGGTGAATTTCTAGAAATTTAATAACTTTACACACATATGTACACATATTGACTACTACAAAGATTGAGGCACAGGTTTTAATAAAAAAATAAAGAAGAGAACATTTTAATTTTTAGACCTACGTGAACACAAGATAATCTGTACTCAACTCAATTATTTAAAATTATATACTCATTATAAAATCCTACATATCTAAATGTTTAATACATTTTAAAAATTAATTAGTTAGGGTAAAGAATAATAAAAATTCCCGTAGTGATTTAAGTGAAATCTACCCTACTTTTTGCTACAACTAAATATTTAAAGCGGATTTGTAAATTATAATATAAAAACTGCGTGGTATTAAACTTTCATATAATATAATATATATTATTTATATATATACAAACACGTGTATTTCTACTATGCATTTTGTAGTGTACATCAATAAAATTAATAGACCAACAAATGTACTGCTGACCAAAGTTTGCAGTTCACAAATGATGAATATAAAACAATTGCTTATTGGACAGCAGTACTACAGTAAAAAAATATACAACTTCATCATTTAACTTCGAATAAAAGTTCCGAGATCATTGGAACTGTGGAAGTTAAACGACAAAAAAGGTACAATTAATAACAATAAGAATGAACCACAGAATAATATTAAACAAGTACCTTCGTAATATACATATTGATCTTTTTATCAAAGCAATTAATAAAGTTTAGTTTAAGTTAAGTAAAACAGACAAAATATGTACACACGAATTACATATGATAAACTTTCTCATAAATATACATAAATATAACAACATTATTGCTTTAGTATCACTTAATAATAAAGTGATATTGAACCAAAATAAATGCTTAGTTTATCGTTGTGGTGGAGTAACAAAGTAGTCGCCGAAATGACTTGATTTTATATACTAAGTACTTTTAATCACAAAACGTATTTACGATTTTCTTTGAAGATAAAAAATTATATGGAACTTTTCATTAATTAATGAGTTAAAAAAAATACATTTACCATTAGAGTCACAACCGATTAAACAATAACGATTATTTGATACCCAATTTGTTAATTTTTGCCTCATTAGAATTCATAGGATGTGATCTTCTGAGAACTTTGACGGATCGAGGGCTTATTTTATCTTTTTCGAGATTTAACGACCTTTTACCTCGTTTAACAACTCTCAAGTCGATCTTTTTATCAGTGTTACTTTCGCTTGTATTACTATTTGAAGCGGTGAAGTTAGTGTTATTTGCGGCAATGTTCCAGTCTAAATTTTTGCCTTTTTTAGTTGCACCTTTTGTGTTATTAGCTTTTATTAGCTCGGGCGTGTTACCGTTGATATGTGGAGATGAAGCGGGGGTCACTTTACGTTGACTCAAACGCCTGCATGACACTCCCATTTGTGCTTCGTTTATCACTGTCGTTCTGTTAACATAAGGAATAGCTGGCAAGTGTGATTTTAACTGTCACCTGCTTAAAGCTGTCCGTGCACTGTAACCACGCCCAAAATTCAAACTACAAAGGACAGGCAACGACTACCTTGTGGACTCATCCATGTCACTTACAGTAAGTAAAAATGCAACGGGAATTAGTTTACTCTAACTACTACATCGAGCTATCGTCTCTCTCAGGAGCTATTAAAAGAAACATAAAAACTATGTACCTTTAAAAAAAACTAAATTTATAAACTAAATGACCAATAAGGGTTATTATGAAATCTAATAATAAATAGCCTTCACCAAGTGACGTTATAAGTTCATGAAATGTGCAACTTTAATACAATCATTTAATTTATTAATATTACTTTGATGTTTCTTTTAATCTCAAGTAAATAAAAAATTTAATGAATGAGTCCACAATAATTTACTGAAAACTGTAGAACTCAATCTAAGCATGCAAAAGAAACTACAATTTTACCACAAACAGTAAGCAATTTATCTACTTTTTCTTTTTATATAAAATAGAATACAAAGTTACTACTGTAAAAGAAGATAAAATTGTAAGTTTGTATTTATAAAATTACTATAGTAATGGTCTCCTCTCTCACCTACAGATAGAGTGATGTTATTCTAAGTAAGAAATAATTAGTAACAATATATAGCAAATAGTAAGCATTTTGAGTTCAAAAAATCCCATTCTAGAAAATCAAAAGTATAAAACAGTTCAATACTCAAGCAATCAAAGCCACGCAAATCATATTTGTTTTAAACTAACAAACCTTTTAGCTGCAACTTTCGTTCCAGACGTTGTCGGTGCCTTAATTCTCGAGTTTAAAATTTTACCACCTCTTAATACCGAAGACGATTCTAAAGCTGTTACCAACGCACGAGATTGGAATAACTTACGATCATTATTCCTGAAATAATACAATAAAATGAAGAAAATATGTACCAACTAATTTGTATTTCTTTAAAACATAAAAAAGTACTTACAAGACAGTAGCAAAAGAACGTGTTTGTCTTCTTTGAGCCTTGATCCTGTTAAGTCTGTCTCCTTGAGTCAACCCTTCCCCATTTTCCTCAGTTTCAGCGACATTTTCCTCTCGGTCGTTCAACTTCATAGTGTCCACCTTCTTTAGAATTCCTGATACATTGTCATTCGAAGAAATCTGTTTAAATTCTTCGGGTTTTTTGCTATTGCGGTTATATATACCAACTGTGTGCTTTGTAGGACCATCTAAATGTTTCAATCTTCGATACTCCTCACCTGCTCGCCACATTTGTTCTTGTTTACTTTAAATTTAAATATTAATCAATAATTCTTATCTATTAGGAATTTTAAATACCTTTCAAGCCACTCCTGCTGATGACCAATGATTGACCCAGGTCTGCATAGACGAATCCAAGCAATGGTTTCACGTGCCGAAAATTTGTAGTGTTTCATTATATAGCAACCAATGAGTGATCCAGTTCTGCCAAGTCCAGCTGTAAATTAATATTTTTTTAGTAAATATTGAATAATTTTGTATTGTGTAATAGGTACCTTTGCAGTGTACAGCTACAGCACCATCAGTTTTTTCACAAATTTCAATAAACTGTCTCACAATTCGATCACTTGGAGTACTTCCATCAATGAAGTACAAATCCTTATGATCAAATCCTGCATTTATAAATTTATTTGCATCATAAACTTTTTTGTTAAGCCTAATAATTGTTGTAACATTATGACGACGAAAGTAGGAGAAATATGTTTCTGGTGAATGTAATGGGTAACCATTATCAATTTTTGATTTATTATGTGGTCCACAAAAGCCTATAAACTTGTTTGGAACTATCCAGTTTAAGTCACCATTTTCTACCCTCTAAAGAAACATTTATAAATAATATACTTTAAAAATATTTAAGAGGAAGTTTAATTTACCTCATAGTGTTCATATTCAAGGAAATCAAAGTTCTCAAAATCAAAGAATCCTAAACAATAAGCCTTTTTCACTGCATTTAAACAATCCATAAGGGTTATGTTATAAGGAACACCAAGCGATGCATCCCTGAACTCAATGAAAGGTTCAAAGTTATTTACACGTAAAACATCATATGCTTTCTTTGGTGTATAATCCAAGTACAAAATCTGAAACAAAAATTACTTTGTGTGTTAAAGTATCAATGAGAATTTCGGAAGAATGAAATTAAATGTTTCAATTAAAACTGAAGGCTTTAACTAGACAGTTTAACAATCATGCAGCAGTCTGAGTTTCCAAAATTAACTACAATAAAAATAAAACATTATAAACAATTGACTTACAGCATACGAAGCTGCTAAAAATGCCGCATTGACTCTTTTCTGCTTATTGCAACTGGTATAATGCATTATCCTCTTCTTAAGCAAAGCAGGAGACCTTAACTTCTTATTAACCTTGCTGCAATAATGATAAAGCATAGCCAAATTTAATGGTCCAAAATCACAGAAAAAGCTCTCATATACAAGCTCTTCATCAATACTAAAGTAATGAGTCAACGTCGTTGACTTTGGTTTCTCTTCAGTTTTGAATGTAATAAAGTAAAACCGATCTAAAATAAAACCAAACATCTAAACAAAAAAACATTGCTGTGATCATTATAAACTTACCTTTGATAAATTCTGTTGCACTTACAATATTCATTTTGACTTTATATATACACCTATTTATGATAATTTGCAAATTAAAGGAAATACGTTGTACAAAACATTATGAGCCCACACAACAAGTGGGTGTTTAATATAACTATATAACTATGACAATACAGGTGCACTTCTTTATATACGAATTCTTAAATGATTTAATTGCACAACGCTATTGAAGTTCTACATTTTTAAGATACTTTCAATATCTTCTCAACTTGTACCATATCACACGAAGTTATTTTTTATGTTTCATTATTCATGAATATGCATTGTGATTATTGTGTATATACATATACGGACACTGCACTATAAAATTCCTTCACTTGCTTTTGTACTCATTATAAAGGAATGCAATCACTTGTTTAGAAGCATCCCATTAAAAACAAACACAACGGTTGTATGTTGATAAAGTATTGTTTTTGATTCAGCAATTTTTTTAAGTAAATTTAAATCAAAACGCTACGATACTAACAGCACGACCACTGCCATTTTAAAAAACGTTAAAATGAAAACAAACATAAAAATAGTGGTAGTGTATACATACCCTACATGTTTAAAATAAGCTTTAAATTGAACAATTCATAATTACTTTAAGTAATTAAGAAAGAAATATTTCTGAGATGAATACATTAAATTATTGTGATTTCTTTAAGGCAAACTGATTAATATTCGTCTAAAAAGTGTAATTAATAAGTTAAATTCAATTATAGTAGACTTATTTTTTATTAATGGAATCGAGTATCTATGAATATCTCTGTATGCACCATCTAGCGTGCAACCGCAAAACTGTTTTATAGAATGGGGTTCTGTGCTACATTCAGCACTTTACCGTTAGATGACACCAACTGTTTTTTTTTTAAATTCAAAATTTTATGTTCTCCACTTAATGTAAGAATTATTGTAATAAAATTCAACAAATATTATTCGAACTATTGGATTAAAAGTGAAAAACAATGATGTTAATTAAAATTATGATATTATGTATTATGTAATTATGTAATAAAACGGAATATATTTTTTTCTGGGCATAAAAAAGTAATGCTAGAAATACAAAAAATGTATTTATAAAACGCAACATATAAAAAATATGTATAAGTGTTATTCTACAAGAGCTACAATTCCAAAATAACCCTTTAACTACAATGACAAAAAATATTATTTCGTCTACGAAATATAAATTAAAACCTGTTTTTAAACTAACATTTTCACATTAAACGCGTTTAGCTTAAAATAGAGTGTTCCATTTAATCTATAATTTGCAGAGAAGGCAGGTAATATATAAAATAATGAGAAAAATCGGTTGAGCTCCAATTTGTTAGTACTAAGCTTTTTTTACAAATGACGCACGTCATTATTATTATTGGTAAACTGGTTTTCGAATCCGAAAAAATATTAGGTAAATAACATTCGAACCTTTTGTCATATTCATTTCATTTTTTTTATGAAATTCAAATTTGAAAAAAGACTCGATGATCTATCACAGGTAATCCAAATTTTTGGGAATAAGTAGATAAATATTAATTTAATATTTCTTGAACATTTTTTTTTCTTTAGGATCAATCAAACGCATTTTTTCAATAAACGCAATTGACTTAAATGGTACACCCTGTGCACCTTTAGTTTCCTAATTTTTTAGCATCAGATGAAATTACTTACATGCACACGGGTCTAAAAGATAAAATTAGTCAATCATTAATTTTAAAGCCATTAAAATATATAAAATAGAAAAAAACGTCTACTTATTAGTTTTATCCACATTAGCTAATCGAAAAACAAAAAGAAAAAAACAGAAAATGGTGTTGAGGCCCGTTATGCTTGTGAAGTACAACACTCCGTTAAAAACCTAGAAAGCAACAATTATAAGCACAATTTTTATCGTGTATATATAACAATGTGACGCCTAATTGTATCCCTATTTAGTGCTCTAGGTGATTAGTAACTTACGTACTTATATTTATGTTCCTATATAAATGTTACGTACGATACAAAGTTTCTAAAATTTGACCTCAACTACTTTGCCATTAGCACGAAGAAAAAAGGCAAAAATTGAACGTTTACAAAATTTTTTTGTTTAATTTATTTGTGGCTATAAAATTAGTGTTTTTGAATCATAGGAAATAATAAAAAAGTTTTTTTTTTAAATAAGGGCAGTAATTTTTTCGTTTTTATTCTGACAGTAATACCCTTGGGGGATGAAATCTTCCTTGCTGTGGTATGGGTTAACTTTGAGAAACTCTGAATATTGGGGTCATTAGGAGACACTACACATGTTACGTTTAACTTGATAAGTGTCTTTAATTAATTAATTTGATTGGAATATTTACAACGTATCAGTATTATATAATATATAATACGTCATCTACTGAACAAGTTTATTTCGCATTTACTACCTTTATTTTATTTTTTTAAATGTTATTCAAGCTCACATCTGTTTGTTATTTTTTTATTTTTGTATATATTGAGAAGAGTACGTATTCCAATCTTCTATAATATCTAACGATTCGTCGGTGTTTTTTTTTTTTGCTACAACTACTGTACACTTAAGGATATTCTTTTTTCTATTTTCCTTGACGGGTTCGGGTTCTTGTGTTACCTTTTTTTACACACTTACTATATAATACCTACATCCTACAATTGTGTCAACGATATATTTAGTTATTATTATTGTTAGTAAACGATATGTATGAGGGTTCAGTCGTTATCAATAAAAATACTTTAACAAAATCGCTCAGCGGTCGAATAGTCCTTATCTAGTTGAAATAAATTGCAATTTTAAAGCTAAATGATATGCATTTTAAATAGGTTTTTCGTGTCGCCACCAACCGAAATAACACAAACAAAATAACTTTTATTTTATTTTTAATAACTAATTAATTACCCCCATCCTTTTTTACTCCTAAAACGTTTTAAAATACTTCATTATATTTCAATATATAATATCTACTTATGTATGTATTATTTCAACTTGTGGCGACGATAATATTAGTGTTTATATGTTCGTATATGCAAGTATATTTATTCAACATCTTATGTAATTACTGAAAGGAATGCAGTAATGGGAGCCGAACTGTGCCGAAGAGTGGCGGAAATTCATTACCGCCTCCTCTAGGATGTAATAACGAATATCCGCTTCATATCGGCACAGTTCGCTAGCGATCGGTTCTCATTACCGCGTCCTACTCACGCTGGTTGAATAAATCATTATGTGCGACTATATTCCACTCGCGGTTTGATTCCGTGCTCGTGGAATATTCTTATTCTCCAACTAGTCGCACACCTCGTAGTTAGTTGGTTTCGCGTAAGAAACAATTCAACTACTTTTAGTTGATCGGATTTCTGTCCTAAAATATATGTAAGTATGTTATGTACGTAAATTTGTCTTTATCGTGGGAAGACGTTTTGGATTGTACATGATAGTTTTTGTTGATATGTATTGTATGTACCACAACGAAATACGCCGTCATTTAGCGAACACCAGTATTTGTAATTTTTAAATTCAAATATTTTAGGATGTTTCTCGAACAGGACAAAATCCAATAGTAAACGAAAATCTACTTCTTAGATCGATTGGCACATTTTTAAACTAAGATCTTTAATTATGTTCAAAAACTGTTCATTAAGTTGTTTACGTAGTTACAAAGTTTTCTTTTATCGACGTTTTAATTTTAAAAACTTTTTGAAACGTTCTTTGACAAAAATATGTTATCTCAGACCTTTTCCTTTCTAGAAATTCAAAATTTTACTAAAACAAAATGATGAAACTAATTGTTTTATGTTACCTAAAATTGTTTAAACTGAGCAATTTAGATTAGCTATAATAGATATGTTTTCTTTCATAATATGTAATAATTTTTAATATCCATAAGTCAAAAATCCACTGGTGCCTTTCTTACCTTTATCCTAAGAAGAATTACTTTGGTAACGAACGATACTAATTCTGTACATCGATTTTTTTTCAACTTAATTTGTAATGTACGTTTCATAGTAGTCACAAACCCAAAACGACATTATTTTTACAATACATAATATTATAACGACAAAAAAAACTTATTCTAAAATTTAGTACCTAAAAAAAAAGAGAGATCACACGAAAATGTTATTTTTTTCTTTCGGGATGGGGAACAGAAGATTTGGAGTTAAATAAGTTGAAAAATGTGTGACGTATTTTATAGACGGCTCCACTCGAATCCCTGCGTTTTAGTTAATATTTTCCTTTTCCCGAAGGAATGAGGCTTCATTGTAAGGATATCAAGGAACAGTTGAACATCTCACGCGAGAGCATGAAATCGTAATAATTACATTATAAGCTGCTAATCATCGTTAACTATAAATTAATCTAACAACAGTCAACACAGACATGGTTATTATGTATGTACAGGGTGTCGCTTTCAGTTAGATGGCTCGAAATATTATACTCATAAGCACTGTCCGTTTATTATCTCATTCACGTTCGGAAAGGTGGATGGTTTTTTTGTCACGAAAACAACAATAATTGTAAGACGACCACTAATAATAAGAAGCTACTCTGGACACGTAGCGGAAAGCAGGCGGAACTTGGTTCTAGTTGTACCAGTTCCACTTCTGCCATTTTAAAAATTGACAGAAGAATGTGAGAGTTAAAGTCCGGATGTTTGTTGTTTATACGATCTGTTATCGTTTCCATTAGTTCCGAACATTCGTCCTGAAATTTTAAATTATTTTACCTTCACAAATCACAATCGCTACACAGTTCGACACGTTTTTGAATTTAGTTCTTACAATTACATTTTTTTGTATAATAGAATAATGTCGAACTGTGTTATTTAATTATATATGCATATGAGCTCAGAACTGAAAAAGCCCCTAGTTGTTTATTTATTTATTATCAAAGTGAAATTTCCCTTCCGCCCTCTCTTTTATCCGATTTCTCAGTTCGTTCCCCGTTCCCTTTCCCTTCTCTCATCGCATTGTAATTTCTACGTCCATTATTAAATAAACAAACCTTTTCTTTGGCTAAGCTCTCCTTTGGCGAGAGGAGATTATAATCCACCTTAGGAGATAATTTTCCAGCGATTATAACATTTTCCTGAGTAACGTTATAAAGATGAAGAGAGCAGAGGGTCTGCAAACAAATGTTTCAGGTAACAAACATCGATAAATATTACAAGACGAACGTGAAACAACGTAAAAAAGCGGAAGTGACAAAAAATAACGAAAAAGAAAACAATTTTTGTTAAAGGTAATGTAAATGAGACAATTCATATTAAGTACCAGTATTTCATTAATAATTGAGTGATTGTCTGTTGTGCTAAAAAGCATATTAGTGTTGCTCATACTGACTGAATGTAAATTATTCAAATTACAAGCGTGGTATAAGTCAAGTGTAATTCAAAGTAAGGTATAGGTATATAACTAGTTATGTGTAAATTATACATTTCGACATATACTAAACGGAATTGGAGTCGGTGATTGAATTCTCTGCTAACAGAAATTCACCGTCCTATAGATCAAAGTGTGGCATCTATTTCCATTTACCTACGTGTGTTTGCGATTTACCGGGAAATAGCTACGCTTTTCACTTGTAACTTAAATATAATAAACACCCTCTTTAAATCTAGACGACTTTATGGGTAGTCTAATAAAATGCTCTGAACAACATTTTATGTGTCGACTAATAAAATTTTTATGCTCAAACGTTTAGTAAAGTATTCACATTTTCTATCATGTTTCCCATGAAAAATCAGCGTCATAATCAAGGCTTGATTTAGATTTAGAGTCAAAAACAGGAGCAAAGGGTACCTAAATAGAGAAAGACTTTGAATCTAAAAATACTAAAAAGACAAATCGAAGAAAAAGTTAATTTCTTTATCGATTCAGTATTTAACGTGTTTGGTTTAATGAAAAGTTGTGCCGTTTATGTCGGAGCTAAGAGGTCGATAATACGATAGGGAAATATTGCATGTAATAAACGTGGAAATAATTTGATTATAGTAATGAGAAAACTTTGACGGGTACTTACCCCATTCACCGCCTCCTTCGTGATGAACTCCTGCAAGGCGTGAACGACGTCATTGACGGCGATTTCAGTGTGGTTTTTCAGTTTCTGCTCGTCAACTTCACTATATCCAAGGAACAGGAAAACGCCTTGAGGTAAGGTGTAATCCCCTGGGGCAGGTTTCATGCAGATAAATCTCCCCGAGTAACAAAGACACCGTCCTCGGTAAGCCTGGTAGGCGGGTGCTGCGTGATTATAAAATGCAAACTCTGTCCTGCACGGCATTCTGTCGATGCACATCGTTTTACAAACCAATTCTTCTGATCGGCCGCATTTGCAAATTTCCGAACATTCCGACTCATCTTCGTGATAAATCTGTAAAAAAAGTTTTTTTCTGCCTAACGGCCAGCAACAACGAAATTTTCAACAGAAATTACCCGCTTTGACGTCCCCTCTTTGATATACTGATCCGGAAAATCGTGCCGTTGGAATACACAATATCCTGGAAAGAAATGTGTAACATTTTTCGACGCAATTATAATTTTCACAAAGAACTTTTGAAACAGACAAAGTTGCAGACCGTTCCATTTTTTTTTTTTTAATTTTAACAATACCAATGCAAGAAACCCAAATGGATAGAAAAAAATTTGAACCCAACTTTATTTTGGTCTACAAACTTTGGGTGTGGAAACAATTTTTACTCACTGGGTGGAATAGTAGTAGCTTCTGTTGTAGTTGTTGTAGGAGAAGTTGTAGTAGGTCTTTGAGTAGTTGTAGTCGTAGTTGTAGTTGTAGTAGTAGTAGTCGAAGGGATTTCTGGAGGTAACGTATTTTCCATCGTTGTGTGAATTTTTGTTTGGACAGATGCTTGAGTTACACCTATCACAGTTACTTGATCGAGAGGCTCCATCCTGATTTTTCCTGTTGTTGTCGTTAGAGGGGCTGTCGTACTAGTTAGCAACCCTCTTTCTATTGCTTTCTTCAAGTGGTAGTCTTTTTGGGAATCCACTGTTTGTAAGAATGTAAATAAATCAAGAGATGTTCTCTTTGGTTGCAATCAAAAATAGATTAAAAAGATGTGTCGTATATGACCTGGATTCTTATTGGGTATCAAAAAAGTGCGGCTAGTAGCAGCCAATTAAATGGTTCGATGCGCTTTATAAGAAGCAATCTAGCATTCCTAAGTCAGTCACGCGCGTTGCTTAGGAGAGCAAACATCGTTCTTACAAATTTTACGTATTTTTCCAATAAATAATTAAATAATAAAAACGAATATTGCTATTTTTAAATAAAGGATGATTTAAATTTCACAATCTAAAAACAATTTCAAGAAAAGAACAATAATGCCGTAAAAAATATCTCTTTCGTTAAAAGAAACTGAATTATTGTACCTAAAAAATAATTAACAAATTGGAAATATGTTTTCTTTTGTTTCTTTTTGTTTATCTCCGAGCGGTGGCTTGTTTGCGACAAGTTGATGAGCGTTATGTCAAAAGGTATTGGTAAATTACGGAATTTATTCGCCGTCGTTATTAACAAGTTCGAAGTAGTATGCGCTAAAACTCTTAAAATAACCAGAATAAAACCTAACCTACGGAAATTCCGCAGATCAATAAACAGTAAAATAGGTTAAGTACTCTTGGTAGTTAGTACAGCCGTTGGTTTCGTATGATATTTACAATTTTGCACACACGACCTTTCGTACGAACCTACTGGTGGCAAAAGAAAAGCAAATGCATAACGATTTTAATATATAAGCCTAATATTACAAGTGGCTATTGTATAGCCACTTAAATAACGCTATAATAAAAACTAGTCCGATTTTTTTTTCTATCGAACGGTTAAAAGGTCATCAATGCTACCTCATTAATAAAATACATTTTTATCGTAAATATACATCTCTGATGATTAGCCTTCGGTTGCGTGCTAACTTTCAAACGAACATTACCTCAATTTTTCCATACTAAAATAGCAACACAGTAAGCCAACTTATAAAAATCGTAAGGTTTTAAAATTCAAAAAATTATTGTCCATAATATTTTGGGTCACCCTGCGCACTACAAACACAACACAAAACATTTATATAGAAATGACTTACCAACACATGGGTTGACCCATAGAAGTCTCTGCCAACCCAAGCATTCGTACAATTGGGTTAGGTCGGTGCCCTTGCAGGCACATGTTGCCCTTAGTTCGGTCCCCAATATGCCCAACATGGCGGCTCTGCATTCTGATGGCGGCCCTGCACACTTTTTCGTAGAACTATCCACCGCGCATGCCTGTTCATACTGTTCCAATCGGGACCTTGCAACATAAAGACAAAACTTTTAATTTTGATTAAAAAAATTAACAAATGACTCACCTGCATTCCCGATTTTCCCTGCACGATTCGGCCAAGGATAAACAGGTTGGCTGTGGAGAGCCTTCAACCCTTTGCGCACATAAGGGATGCAATTTCTGCTGGGCAATCATACAAGCGTCGTGTTTATCGTCAGTTTTTCTGAATAAAAAAAATTAACATTTTATCAATCTTCGTTACTTACGTAGGTGGCTCCTTTCTGTGCAGTTCTTTTGTAATTCGTGCATCGAGTTTGGAAGGGAACAGCGGAACAGCTCAGAAAGAAGTTTGGTTAACTTGAAACATTCTGAAAGAAATGAATAAACTGCAGATGGTACCCTTACTTGCATAAACAGAAAGCGACTTCTAAGTTCCATGGGAATGACGATCTTCTGTAGAACGCCTGCAACGCTTCCATGCAGGAATATCTGTTGCACTTTGAGATGTCACAGTGGGTAAGGATCGGCTGAATCGTCATACGGCATTGGTAATCACTTTTGCAACTCTCTAATGCTAAATGACAAGTACTTTGATAAATTATTTTCATCACGTCACCCGGTTCCGAAAAATTTTCGTTCGAGGAACCTGGAAAACCGCAAAAATAAATTATGTAATATCTGCAAGGGCTCGTGTCTCGACATTAGACATTATCTCCTAAACGCGAAATAGACAAATAGAAGTAAGTACAAAAAGAGTTGACGAAAGAATTGCTGTCATAGGAGTCGAACTGTGCCGAATTAGGATAAAGAACGACGAAAATTTATCAACGCTTTTTATAGGATGCAGTATTGAATTTCCGCTTTAGTTCGGTACAGGTCGGCGACGTTTACTGCGTCCTGTACTCGCAGTAGTTGAATAAAGTATTATGGGCGACTAGTGGTCGTACTCGCCCTGCTCTTGCTGCCAATTCCACGCACATGGAATCTTCTCCTTAAACCACTGGTCGCTTACTACACTATTAATCTCGCGTCTACATATTATTTTTATGAAGTAAATTTTTAATAACGTGATATGGCTTGTGGTTTTCGTTATGTTCCTCTATGATTATTAATTTATTGATTAAAATGGTTCATGAATTTTATTAGCAATTCGTAGTAAATAAAATTGCAACATAATTTGCGAAAGTAGTAACTAGGTGGTTACTTATTGTTTGTTTATAATTTGATTTTTATGCACATTGAAATAACTGATTTGATTCGTGTTTGTTATTCTTGTAAAGTCTTTTCGTAAAATACAAACGCTTGAAGGCAATTTGGTACGAGAAGAAATCAAAAGTTATCTCAGAGTAATTTGCTATTTCCTATTCGAGAGAAAATAACAGGCACCCACGACATTTCGTAAATTGCTTCAATAATCGTCCAAAACGTGCCAAATGAAACATCAATTTATATCGCATTCAGTTAAAGGTGTTTGCTATTTCTCATGGTGTTCTCGAAATCTGATACTACATACAACATGTTCTCGATCAGAAACATTTGTAAAAGTCTACACGTTTCAGGAAATTAAAAAGTGTTAAAAACATTCACGTTTTTAACATTTATTATTATAAGGACGCGCATAATATTACCTCGAATATTTATACGTTTCCCGAAGCTCTAAACAGTGTAAAATATCTGAGATTATATTATAGGAAAAATCGAATGTTTTTTCTTTAAAGGAAGGAATATTATCTTCCTTATAATTCGTTTTATAATTCCGTGTCTTAAATTTGCACGACGTTACTTGAAGATATAAAAAAATAAATTTTGTTATCGAGCAATCCATGATAGAAACCAAGTTCAATGAAGACTGGAAACTATTCTGCCATAAAACGAAATTTGTAATTTCTCAACAGGAGTTTTGCGAGAAGTTTTCTCCAGATAAAATGCTGATGTTTTGGCCCCAGGGCTTTTCCCGTTAATAATATTTTTCTCGCTCAACCGTTTTCGATTATATCCATTTTGTTATTTTACAATTAAAGGCGACGCTGTAGTATACTTTTTAATGTTAGTATTATTTTCGAATACCGAAGGGAATATTTTTATAAAATTAATTTTAGAGACATCACGAAGAACAAAATAGGGAAGTGTAGGTACATATCTTGCATTCATTTCTGTAGAGTAAATACAAAATCAATAAAAGAAAATTTATGATTTTTTATTGCCTTATTACAATACCTTTTGATTTAGAAGTATAGTCTGCAATATGCTGTCTGTGTGGGTGTGTAATTTTGGTTTTGAAAAATAAAAATAAATTATATCATAATCTTTAAAGGATCCAGGAAGGGTAGAAATATGAGAAGAGTGGGGTAGTCATCGGGAAAATCATGCATTTGTTTCTACGTGCTGTAACAGGTGCAGTGCTGAGAAAATTCTATTGATATTTACTATTTCTATCGGTAAATATTTGCCAGCATGCATCTTAAAATAAATCTGGCTACCTAGATTAGCATTCGTGATTTTACTTTAAATTAAATTCACCGTCTTAAAGATGAAATAATTGAGGGCCCTTTGTACAATTCCGAATTTATTTCCATATTGCAGAATTAATTAGAAAAAAATCAATAAGTCAGAATTTATCGTACCTACGCCTGATATACAATCGACAACTTCTAGACGCAATAGAACGCTTTAAAACAAAATAGGACATAGCGTAAATTGAGTTAAAAATTCAAGCAATGCAGACTTCATTGTCGTTCCTTATGAAAAATTCAATTTAATCTTACAATACCTGAATCTATTTTATTTATGAAGGGAAATTAAAAAAATTGATATTAATTGTCCGTTTGAACATCAAAGTGATAGAGTCTTCTGACGTATATACCAAAAAATCGAATTTTAATCGTGACAAAAAGGTGAATATTTTTTTTATCATAGCTAGATACTGACAGTTCAATCTACTTTTTAAATTACGTTTTGATGTAGAAACCAATAACACTTTATTCTTGTATCCCCGTATGATATTCGCAAAAAAGTTAAGAACCACATAAATATGTATTACAAATACAAAAAATAATTCACTAATACTTCATCAATCTTGATACGTACTTCAGAAATTAGGAGTAAGAACTCTCATTAGGTGAAATGCGTATTGAGAGTGATAACGGCTGATATTTTAAATTTATATAAATAAATAATTGCTAAATCGTATCGTGTCATAAATAAATATGTATTTTTTTTTGCGATTAAATAAGAAATAAAAATTAACATTAAACGTAAAGTATTCCGATTGAACTGAATTTCAAATTAAGTGAAAAAGAATAGTTTATATTAATTATGCATATTCAAAGTGATTTTTTCTTTTTTTTAATTAAAAAATAAGAGTTGAGAATATCTATCATCCTTAATAGGTACTTGTTGTTATCGTATAAAAAATTTGTACTAAATTCTCTATTTAATGGCTAAAATTTATGATACCCTGTAGACCGTAGATTTTTTCCTGAGTAGATAAATTTTTGAAGAAGTTGACCAAAATGTATACCTATTTGAAAGAACATAACGAAAGACGTTGTTGTCCTTTTCGGCTGTTGTTGGACATGAATTAGACGCAGGTCCTTTGTTTATAACAATTTCGTGTAAATTGCTAGAGGTTTGGCCTATTTAGCGTCTGGAACATATGTATAGCACATCCAGATTGTAGTTGTATAGGTAGGTACCTACTTGTGAATTTCCTGTGTGCATGGTGTGCAGAGTGTTTGTTATCCAAATCTTCTTCGATCGATGAGTTGATGGTGACTTGGTTATGCTTGGGTTTGTTGCTTAAAACGGTCTCAGTAATATGATCCGTGCTAGTATGGGCTTCAAGACCATTGTCCGCGTCAACAAGCGGGTTTTCTAATACGGCATTCCCTAGACCATAGCCCAAAGAAGTTGACGAACTCTCCGAAGCTGAAATTACTTTAACTAAAGTAACGTACTCTAATCATAACACCAAAATAACGCAAAAGAAGCAGCTGTAAAAAGTATTCAATATAGGTAAGCCCTTAATTTGCACGATTTGTGAAATTATCTAGAAAGCCAACGTGAAAATACTTACAGATTTATCCAAACATTATTCTATACTCTTCTTCTCTAGACATTTTATAAAAACTGAAACTTCTTCGAAGAGATATACAAAATACTAAATTTATTTATATTCCAATTTTTTTTCTAAATATACAATCAATTGTAGGTACATAAAGGGCATTATATAATAATATTCGTTTATTTAAATTTGCATATTAAATTATTTTAAATCAGTAAACAATATTAAAAATAATTTATGAATTATTAGGTACTTATGTTAAATAACCAAGAACATGAGTTTTAAGATAAGATAACCCAGGCTACACATTTTTAAGAAATTTTTTATAATTTCTAGCAACTTCTCTTTCTATAGATGCAAATAGTAATAATTGATTTAAATATATAACATATGTATGTACATTCCTAAAAGGTAACTTTCTTGTACATTTTAGATTAGAAGAGTTCAAATTTCGGTTGACATAAAATATACAAATTTAATATGAGTGGAAGTATGCTGAGGTAAATATGATGTAACTCGGTATGTAGCTGGGAGGAAATATTCCTTCCAGTTAAGAGATAATTTTGGTCGGACGATTTTAGCTTGTTTTGCTGCGGATTTGAAATCACGTACTCTAAAGATTTCCATTCTAACGGCAAGCTGAAGTTGCAGTTGCATCAGCGAACTAATTTCAGTCGTTGTAAGGAATTTCTACAACCACAATTACGTGTAACAAATCATATGTTTAGTTACGTAATTTTCGTGAGTAAATATGAACCTTTTTCACGTAAAACGCTAATGAAATTTTGTGTATAAAGAGTCCAATTATCGTCCTTAAGGACGCTCTCGTTAGATTCAAATTTGTATTTCTCCTCAGATATTAGATAAAGATAACTACAAGGATTTTTCGCGTTCAATATTTCTGTAAAATTATTTTAACCCATCACAAAAAAAATCCACCCTCTACGGTATGAGTAGCCAAAAATTCGTTCAGATATCTTCATTAAATATATAACAGGATGTCTAGTAAATATTTGGAGCCCAAAACTCTTTTTTTTTTGTGGCCTTCAAATTTACGATACCTTACACTGTTATTTAGTTTAACTACCTAGCATTTCAAATTTTGAATAATTTATGAATATAATTATTGATTCTGTAACTATTTGTTAAATTTAATAATTTCGTTATTTATATTAAAATACCTATATAAGTAGATCGATTATTTTTATCGAGTCTAAATAGAAAATACAGTATTAGGTACGTACCCAAAAAAAGCTTCTTTGTATCGAAAGTATTAAGAACAAACAAAATAATTTGCAAGCGTGAAAATCATGCTAAAAATATCTAACATCATAAAGTATAAGACACTACGTCTGTGAATAAATTTACGCAAATAATTGTCAGTAATAATAATTTCTACCAATAACGATACAATTATTTATAATGTATAACTGTATAAGCAAAAGAGAAATAAAGCAAGTCCATAAATACGTTGATTGACATCTTCGATACAAGACTGGGCATCAAGAAAGGATATAATTTTCTTTTGTACAATTAAATTTAAACCAAATCTCCCTTCTTAATCTTAATAATAATATTTATTTATTTATTATTTACAAAAATTATGGTTTTATGGCATAATAATTAAACATATGGGTGTATGACAGTTGAATGTGTTTATTAGTTGCAACCCCTTTTTATTTTAAGCTGTTTTATTTCGAAAGCCCAGTCTTCATTCAATTCGCAACTTATATAAAAGAAACTAGAAATATGTGTATAGGTCGTGTTGCAGATAAACTTACCTTGCTTTTACTGAGGTTCTTATCTTATTTTGGGGTAGTATCTGTTACAATTTAAAAATAAACAAGTCAAAATTTTGTTCTTTGTTTTCTTTTTCGAGACTTAAAAAGCATCAAAAAATTTTAACATTCTTTATACGAAGTTTGGAAGACAAGTCTGGTTTTTAAGATAAGATCCAGAATTAAAAAGTATTGACATCATTTGCAATAAAAATTAAATTCAATTTTCAATCGAAAATAAGGCCAGTCTAAAACTTTTAAAATCGACATTAGCCCTAAAACCAAATTGATAACCTTTCAAGTACAAGTCGACAAGTAACACCCTCTTTGGTAATTAAAGTATAGTTTAGTACACTACGGATGCCAATTGGTACATGCCATCTCTGGCGCTTTGAGTGAATATTGTTAATTGAAAATGTTATCCACAAACAGCCATCAATAGGATGAGTTGATCTTCAAACGCAAACGATACCCTTAAGTGCCGATGAATACGAGCGTATAGTCGCAGAGGATCTTTCGCTCGATCGGAAATCATAAATTTAAATTGCGATTTTTTTAGTGATATCGCTTCCATACTCTAGCGATGACGACCGAACGCAACCGGGCGCATTCTTTTCGCCCTCGATAGACACTTGACGTACTTATTGCTACCAACGGAATATATGAGGGCGCAAGTCTTTGTACTCTCAGTCTCAGCGATAACTATTCACTATAAATAGCTTATTCTGGTTACGAAATAAATTGAATGAAATCGAAATCTATTAAAATAATAATTGAAATTGAACGCGTTAAGAATTAAAAATCGTGATCGAAAAATGAGATTGTGAAAAATGATTTTATTTTGATATTATTAGCGTTCTTTATCCACCTAAACTTGTGTATGTTGTATGTAGGTAAACTTTTCTTTGGTGTTTCAGTTATTACGAGAGAAGTAATTTCTTTATGTATAAAAGACGAGATATCAGAATGCCGCAGGTTCACTTATGCATTGCTGCAATTTCTGAAATTCAATATTTTAGTCAAGGATGATTCTTCTTTCAGTTTCTCTCTTTCAAGTGCAAGTAGTCGTTCTTCGAAACGTAACGTAGACTCGCTATTTCAGCAATAACTGTCTTTGAGTACTCAATCGAAGCTAACCGCTGCTGTGGTAAATGTTGTATCAAGTAGTTATCGATTTAATTAGTAAATGCAGCTCAAGTTGACTCCTTCAGAAATTGCGATTCAGACTCATAACCTACACAAATGCACGTAATTGAACGAAAACGATACACAGACGAATCAGGAACTTCACAGAAAACACATAAGAATATATTTTAAAAATTAGAAATTCGAAAAGAACAAGAGAACAGAAAAAAACGTAAAAAGTTCCGTCATTTTAAAGCATCTTCTTGTTAAAATTACAGCTGGCGTTACCACAATAAATTAGTGACTGTCGGCTCACTGAATCAATTGGGCGCACATTTATAGGCGAGCTTTTGCCCTTCTTACGGCGCATAATCTACACGACGAGCCTATTAAGGCGCGGCGCTGTTTCAGTTTCCCTTGACTTGGGCTCTACATCTACGACAATCGATGGGAAAGCGTGCCGCGCGATTCATAACCGAGTAGGTGCGTGCCTTGGCACAATGCCCCGCCGAATCACGGGCCGCGAGAATCCGGCCTGACTCATTGGTCAATAAATCAGTATAAGTAATGAATTTACTGTAGACGTTTAAAAGAAATAATGTACATATTTATTGTAGATGTGAATAATATTTCAAAATACTTTATTTATTGTACAAATTTTAGAAGAATTAGCCGTGTAAGCCTACGATGGTCAAGAAGTGCTTTGAAAAACATATACAAAAGTGAAGATTTTGTTTGTTAAGTACGACAGAAAAACATTTTCTAAGAGAATGAAAGAAATATTTAGTTTGTGTCGCCTGGGTTCCTATTTATGTTTTGTAATGTTTATGTGTAATCCAAAAATAGCAATAAAAAAGAGAGAAAACAAAAAATGAAATAAGTGGTCTAAAAAGTGCGCTCTCACCCTGTACGTCGAGCTCTGGTATTTCAAAAGTGGTGCCGAATTTTTCTTCTACAGTTGCATGGGAGTCAGAGTGCTGGTGATAGTGTGTGCGCTTAGTGCCTGAGGCTTTAGCGGTGCCGTGCGAAGGTAGTTGTGCTGTTGAAGTGGGAAACGAAAACATCGGACGTAGGGATAGTAACGGTGACCAGAATAATTTGTGGAAATTGTTGGAATTGCGGGATAATTCTGAGACAGAGGAATTCGGAAGATATTCTGCAACATACATAGGTACTTACTCTAATTCTAATAAGCTCCTTTTATAATCGACATGCGGCTAATTTTATTTATATATATTTTTTATTCATAACTGGGAAATATTGGCATATTTTTTTTCAGGTGCGACTAGGATTAACGGAAATACATTTTGGCACCTAATACCTCACGTGTGCATTGGTTTCGGTCTGTACAAGGTTTATAGGCGAGCCTTTTGCTGATCCTACGGCGCACAATCTACACGCCGAGTCTGAAAAGAGCATTTCGACAGTCGCTGTCTAGACTTCGAGGTACAATCTCCGCTCTCGACAACATTTCCACTGAAGATGTCAGTAGCAGTTGCTGACAAAACGTTTGGACTAAACAGTTCCTATAGACCACGGCCTATAAGCCCGAACCCAAGTTTTTCTATGGATTCCGGTCGTGAAAGCTTATGTTCTTATAATAATTTGTTATTTTAAGTTTAATTTAATCCTTTTAATAATAAATTTACGTTTTAAGAATCATTTTTGACTTGTTTTAAATTAAATTCTTGTTTACATTTTTATATACGATTATTTGCATGTTTGTTAGAGGCATTTTTAAATTAAACTGGAATTGTAATAACATAGGCCGATTAAATCTGTCTCAAACGGTAACCATTTAGGTGCATCTTCGTATATTTAACTAAGAATGCATCCACAATACCTCGGTAGGTAAATACACGTATTTACGTGTAACAAGAAAATGACATGTAAATTTAAATTGATTTTGTAATTCCTTTTGGCTTTCGAGGATAATTTCAAGGCGCTTCCTTCCTGGTAAAATGTATCGTCTTACAGTTAGCACAGGTGCGCGTACACGCATCACAAACTACTAGGTACGTAGTTAAAATTGGCGCGTTACAGAGGTTGTTTAGTTTAAACTGAAGTACTTCTACAATAAATTAGCTTTCAAGTGAAAACTTCTTCAAGGTGGCTATACGTCTGCACGAGTACGTGAACGAGGCAATACTGGGCAGCATATAGTTTCAACGAGGCACGAAACGAGGCGAAGGTTCGTGTACGATTACGAATCGACTCTAGACGGATAGGATTCAGTTTGTTGTGCCTAGTTACGTTTGTACCTACGCCTCGCTTGCCGCATATACGCCTGAATTGCCTCGTTTTCAATGCGTATTGAGAGTATAAAATAAACTAGAAATTGAAAGCGTAGGTCTAAATTTTCCACTCATCGCTGACTCCCAGTTATGAATAAAATGTAAGTAGTTAAAAAGAACTGCAAGTGAAAATTAAATTACGGAGATTATTATAGTATTTGTTGGAGTTTATATAATTGTAGAAGTAGTGTTTCAGATGCAACAGACATGCTTTTGTGCAAAAAGGAACGGAATTTGACTTGGGAGGAAACGAAACATGTTATAATAAAATATGCACATATTTATGTATGTATGTAGGAAGTAAACGCTATTAATTATTTAACTGCATAATTACTAATAAAACAAAAATATTTGAACAAAAGAACTGTTCAATTTTAGAAACGATTATTCTTTCGTTTTTGTTTTAAATTTATCAATTTAAAATTCGATTTGGTGAATAATTTTTTCATACTAATGATGACGAGGTAGGGTAGAAGGTCGCATTCATAACTCTTTCATGACGCAATTAACAGTGTCCCATCAACTACAAAGCTATTAAATTGACCCAAGCGCTTACCAATACAGGGGTTGTGGTTAACGAGGCTGAAAATTCGATCACACTTCCTCTTCATATTATTATTTGGACAAATGCATCCAAACATTGGTGATCTGTGTAGGTTTGCCCAAGCTTCTTGACATAATTTTCTGAAAAAAAAGGAAAGATGACTAAGTAATTAAAAGTCAACCCCAGACCTAATGAATAAAAATGAGAATTAAGAGGTTTTACAAAAAACAATTTTCCATTTATTTTACAATTTAATACTGTTCTCTGAAGCATTTTTTTTTTTTAATTTCATTGGTTTTCATTTTCTTAACATCTCACCTATCATCCATTCGACATTTGTTTTCCCGTACTTTGCAGTGAAGTTTGAAGTCTTCGAAAAGTTTTATACATTTTCGTTCTTCCTGGCATACTGACAATGCGTAGTTGCAGGTTGGCAGGGCATCGACAGGATAAGGATCCTTTTCTGATGGCAAAACAATATACATACTACAAATAACATAACGCGTTTATTTATTACATTGGCGTTGATTGCACTACATGGTATTCTGAAAATTGAAAAAGTGTAATTTTTTCATTTAGATACGAGAGTCAAATCCTATTGTATATCTTCGTTGTAGGTATTTTGTATGTCTATTTGATCCTGAATTTTGCCAAAATACAGATAACTGGGCCTTTTATCAAAACTGTTTTTGTTAACTAATTACAAATTAATTTGAGTTTTTGTTAACCGCTGAAATTATCTCTAGATCTCCTAATGGTTTAGCAGGGAACACCAAAGTTTTCAATGGAGCATGTAAGCATCTATTTTTGTGGGGGAAATAATTCGCTATATGTATAATGTTATCTGGAGAAGAACTGTATATTTTATCAAAAGAGTTGGCCTTTAGGAAATCACAAAGCATTAGGTTTATCTGTAGATAGCAGCCGCTGGTTAACATTTCTCAAAGGTAATTTAAATGCGTCTTCTGCCTAGGTATAACCTTTTTATACTCCACTGAATTTAAAAGAGGAGGGAAGTTACCGGAAATTTTGTTTCGCTCCGAAAGAATTTCATTGCATTCGTTCTGTCAGAAAGTTTTAATTTAATTGCCAATTACCGTTTTCTTGCAATATAGTTCGCTATTCTACAGTCCACAATGTATTTCATCATTCATATTAACCGAGACACTAAAATTTTAATAAACATAATTGACAACACTGAAAAACTAACTCTATTTTCTTTTATCTTACAAAACTTTTCATTCTATTTTTATGTACCATATAATTAAATTTGTGCATGAAAGACAGATAATTATCGATTAAATGGCACTCAAGAAGATTAAAATATTCCGTCGAGATTATTTAAAGAACTTAGTTGAGGAAACTTTATGGGGAATTAATTGAAACTCTACTACCCTTAAGGACTACGTATTTTTCTTATTACTTCTTAAATGATTAAAATGTTACTTCTAGTGAATATAATAAGTATAGTAGGTACGATGAAACCTATTATTTTCTCTAGAGTATATATAAAAAAGAAATGAAAAATTAAATTGTATCCGACTACCGTTTAGAGAAAATTCAATTTTAAAATTTTTGACTCCTACAAATATTACATAAAAACGAAAACTAGAGGGTTTAAGATTATTTGTATCGAGAAGAATTAATTCGTTAACTGAAATTTATCTCCGATCGTTACACACTTCGTGTCCCAAGTAACGCTGTATAGGTACAATTTAAAGGGAATCTGTTTTAGAGACCTAGGGGTGATAAATTGATGTAACTTAAACAAGGGTCGCTAATAAATTCCTACTGTTAATGCAGTGTAAAACTTTAAATCTGTGGCACAAGAGATTAAAAAGTCATTTCCTAGTTTCTACACGAAGCTTCGTACTGTGAATTAATTTTACGCCTGGCGTTCAATTCGAAACACCAATTTCAACGCTAACAATAACTTTTTTGGGATGAAATGAAGCTTTTTTCGATCAAAAACCAAAACAACTACGCAAATAGACACATATTTTTCAGCGATCTTTGATTACCTACTACAATCATACCTAATTTAACATTGTAAAATTAACAATTACGCCTTGTCCAAATTTATTATCAGGACGTAAACGCTGCAACTAATTTATAAAAATACTTTGACATTTACATCAAAATTTTCCAAATAAGTTTTCTTTCTTGCGGTTCGAGTGAAAATCTCTTTACGAAAGCCCTATATAAACATATAAATTCAGTCAACGTGTATATGCTTCAGAAAGTTTTCAATGTCCAAACGTCAACTTCGTCTTGTCGTGGAACAGCAACTTGGCTTTAAACCTGAAGAGACTGGCGATCGAATATTGAGATGATACAACCAATCATATCTTATCAGACGAAATATTTACTTTTCGAAGAATCGTGGAACACTGTTCGTATAATCGGAAAGTCAAGTAAACGAAATTAATTAAGTTTTATGATTAGTAAATAATTTTATAAATCAATCATACTTTCCGTCACAAAGGAAATCAGACATTCCGATGTGCACGTTCCTTACAACATTATGACTCCTTTGTAGGATCAATTTGCGAGGATGTCATGTTGAAGTGACGTTTATGGGGTTATTTCAAATTATTGTCAACATCATCTCAGGTCGCCATTAGCATTTGGTGTATTGTCGGTGACGTAAGAGGATAAAGAAGGAGGATATTTAACATTATACACAATGTGAGAAAAAAATGAATGTTTCGCAAAATGGAAAAATATGTAGCTTCGGAGAAGTACATTAACATCAGTGAGGTTTTTCTCTTACTGTAAGTGTGCGAGTTTTTGTTTTTTAAGAAACATGTATTTAGATACCTATTAGAGAAGAAATCATAGATGAACTATTAACCTCTTCACGTGGGATGTCCGCCGCTGTCTTGATGTAGCCTGCGCTCAATTAAAATTAACGAGGTACCTAAATGGGTTTTAAACGCCAAAGCAATCTACGTGTAAGAACATCTCGATCGCCAAATAAAGCATTTAGAGCCGGAGATAAGCGTTAAAATAGAACACAAGCTATTTGAATAATCTCGACGGTTAATGACTTTATGGTTTCGTATTTATGAATTTCGAGTTGGTCCCTGTCTACAACTCAAAGAAGTTATTAATTTCGTTCAAAATTTTTTTTATTGTTTATTCACTAATGTTGTCATTTAAACAAAAAATGATAACAGACAATGATTAATCTTAAAAACAGTGTACAGACCGTTGATTTCATAATTAAAGTATATAAAAGTTAGTATTTTTATTACACCCTCGAATGCGGTCTACTGACTGTGTTAGCAAAAGTAAGTAGTCTAATTAGGAACGAGAAGATGTGAACCGAAATGAAATAGCGCTTACAATTCTCGTCTGTTCGAAACAATAAAATCCTTTTTAACAGCTTCAGAGTTAGTTCCGGTTTGGATGTTCCATCTAATTACGAGCATTTTTATTACTCAGCAATATTATTTAGCAAATTAGCTTTATGTAGTAAAGTGCATAAAATAATTGATTGTCATAGCAAAAAAAAAACAAATTTATGTAATTTTTAATTGTATTGATAGAGTTATGGATTTAAAAAGACTACGAAAAATAAGGTACGTTCCCATCGGATTCGATTCCGGAACTAGCACGTGTTAATCTACAAGCAATGGTTAAGGGTAGGTTAGGTTAGGTCAGGTTAGCTATAGATGGCATATTTTAAGAAGTATAATATTGTTTACTGATTTTTAAATTATCGAAATATAAATAAAAAATATCGTGTATTTGTGCCGTCACTGTGGTTTCTTTGAGATATACTTATAAACCGCAGTTCTTTTTACTTTTTATTAATTTGGTTTTGGTAATAAGTACATATACGTAGCTACCTATACGTAAAATTGTGAACGATATTGGCAGTTTTAAATCTAGTATTAAACAAGCGTGTGAAAATTCGAATTTTTGAAGGGCCCGTATTACTAAATGCGAATAGTTACTCGTGTATTCACAGTACCATTCACGTGGTTTTAAAGTATTCCTTTTTGACTTATAACCTAGTTTTCGTTTACACTTTACATCGTTTCTGGGGCACGGATTTTATTTAAAACACCTTTTCAGCCGCAGATACGATATGTGGAATTACGTATAAACACAGAAAAGCTTTTTATTAGGTACCTAAAACAAAATACATATTTTACTCAATATCCAATTTCATAGACATATCGAAAGTAAAATTAGTTTTCTTATTGCCGTTGAAAAAAAAAACACTTTTATATCTGTGTTGATGTTTTATGTAGCACTTTTTGTCGTTTAATAAATTCAGGAAATCTTTTCTACGGTTAATTAGGCTGTTAAAAAATTACGTTAGTTTATTGGCCTTTTCGTGAATAAACTGTATAAGTTGCGAATTGTAAAACGCAACGAAACTTTCCCTGCATGCGAATAAGTGTTTAAACTCTTATAAATTCTGTAAAAATTGCGAATGCGCTTTCGTTATTATACAACCGAAACGTAAACTGCATATAAATTACATAGCAATGCATTTGAATACTTGCGTTATAATTTAATTCAATGCGCTTTAGTTATAGCGAGCCACAATTTGACAACGTTTATTAATCTCAATTGCAAATCAAACTTTTAATACGTTCAATTCAAAGCAAGCCAAACATCAACCAATTCAAATTTTTCATATTTACATACAACTTCATTATCAACCATTATTCCGGTAAATATAAACAAATAAAACCATTCTACCAAAAAAGGGTAGAGCTATTTAGAAACTACATATTTAATTTAGTTAAAAGCATTTTTATATGAAAGCACTTATTAATTAAAAGTTTTCAATTATTTACATGACTTTTTATTCTATAGTCTACACTTATAACTGTAGGATATTTTTTTAAATAAATTTAAAAGAAAAGACTTACCCTTTTTTAATACGAAAACGCAGGGATGGTCGAAGAGGAAGTCTCTAAAGGAATTGCACTCAGGGTCGACGTGAGGCTCTCTGCAAAGGCATGTCGGTTTGAAGAAAGGAAACGCTTGTAAGGTTCGAAGAGCAGCTTGGCATTTCGTAACGGTGACGGTGGAACATGCAACTGGAAAAGTTTCGCGACTCTTTAAATATTTATAATGTTTAACGTTCCACAAAATTTAAAAGTATACATTGTCTAGTTCGCCCAAGTTTCGTGTTTATCGCGGAAAACCTTTGGAAGAATTCCCAAAAGTTTGCCGACGCACGAGCTGCAAACGGTGCGGAAACGAATTGTTAAAGAAACAAAAAGGTCGTATTGCTCACCAAAATGAAAAACGGAATTACTTTTCTTCTTCGACAAAAATGTCAGTGAAACGGGCGAAGTTAGAGTTAACAAATTTTTGTTGTCGAATTTAGAATTGCAATTTTTGCAAGTATATGTTTTTCGACAGAGAGAAAGCTTTCATGGAGACAGGTAAATACATAACAGTCTCAACGCAAAGCAAACAGAGTTTACAAATGATAACATTCGAGCTTACCAAATAGACTACCATTCGTGTTATGGTGGCAATAAATTCCTATACTACACTCACTTCATACCATTAACAACACTGTTTATGATTATGTTTGTTATTTACCATGTTTACATTGCAAACTGTCTCTATTTTTATGAGTGTTGATTTTCATCAAAGTTGAGAATTTTTTTCGGAATGAAATCGAAATAAACAGGAAAACTTTTTATTACTACAAAAGAAACCCTGTCATTACTCCTGAAACTTTTTGATGTACTATTTTAAATATTGAAGGGACAGTTCTTTTGAAGAAGAGAACGACATGATTTTTGAAACATAAAATGATTATATCGTAACAAAAAAAAATATATATAACGAAAGTGCTTACAGATATAGAGATATAGTTGAATACAAATTGCTTTAGTGTTAAAAGGCGACAGTATTATCGGATTCAGTCTGTAAAGTTATTAGGAGTAAGAAGAAAAGTTGAAGTTTAAAACTTTAACTACTTAAAATTAACATTAAGCAAGCAACCACGGTTTCCACAAAGAAGAAGTAATAAGTACTTGGTTAATGTATGAATAATACAAACGTTTAACTGAGTAAGTACCATAATGAAATTCAATTTATATTCAAAAACCTTAAACTTTAGAAAATTATAATAAAAACAAAACATATTAGGGCATTTGAAACATAAAATCAAATTTCGTGATTTGATGAACCAAAATGAGGATAACAATTATTTACACAGCAAAACTGTTGATTCGGGAAAATACGAATAAATGTGGATTTATGGAAGATTTTGAATCTGTAGTATCGTGCAATTGGCACGAAATAGGTCCTGGTTAACAATAAAAAATCGAATCGAACATCAGGAATTCTCTACCTCATCAAATATAAATTTTATAATTGGCACTGGGTCATTAAGATGGACAACTTAGAAAAACAAAAAGTTTAATTATTATAATTAATAAGGCTTTGATGTTACAAAAGAGGTAAATCTTTATATGAGTATATACCAAACGTTAACTAGCAGTAGTTAATATAAAATGATTGCTGGCGAGTGTGTTGTGTAATTAAATGCAAGCATTTATCAGTAAATATCAATTTCTATTTAACATCCGCAACGAGTTAATTAATTAAGAATCAATAACATCAGTCTGTTTGTGTTTCGACGTGTTCGTTAGCGAATTATAACAGCATCCAGCAGTAGCACCAGCAACAGAACCATCAACTGCGTCTGCTGATCTTTTTGCAGATAGACAGAATAAAAGTAATTCGCCATCACACTGTAAAATGTGTCCACGTACTATCATCGAATTCGTGCTTGTTTAACGAAATAGGTAGTATTTGTAAAACAGAATCGCTTTCAAGATTGGAGTTCATAATGCAAACACAAGTGCTCAGCGCATATCACACTAATTCCACCGACAAATTCGCATGAGAGATTCTGTTTGTTTAATGTTTCCACCGGATATTTCATTTAATTATGGAATACTTCCAGATTCTGCAAAAAAGGGCTAAAAGCAAACTTTCCACGTTGCCAACAAGTCTCAACTCCGAAAATACGTTCACCATTCAAACAACATCGTCATGCATTTCAACGTTGCACTTTACTTTTAATTATCAATCATATTTAATAATAATTAATGTCTATTTTACCAGAAGATCTTTTATTTATTGAATAATCATACAATCTATAACAATAAATAATCAATCACACTGATCAGTGATTGTTATTAGCTTAAGCGTTCATACTACATAGTTATATGCATTTGGATTCACTTATCTGCGGCTGTTTTCACTCACTTATTTTTGGTTGCACTTATCGGTGGTCTAGTACACTTATCTGCAATTCCTTTCACGTATTTGTGATTGGTTCTGTGACACGCTTTTCTTACTTATTTGTGATTGTTTCTTTTGCTGCATTTTAATCCACTTATCTGCGGTTCCCATCAGATTGTAGAATGTGACCGATGAAATATTAAACGGTACTCGATGATACTATAGACCAGGCAGGAAACAATAATTAAATTGCTGCGCCGTGCAACTTTGTTTTGACAAGAACTTCGAAAATTCTTGTTTGCAACGAATTACTTAGTGTTGCGGTTTTAATTATAATTAAACTTTAGCATTTGCAAGTTATGCTTCATCTCAAGTGGCAGCTATTACATTAGGTGTAGAATCCCTCTCACCCTCTCATCACTCATCAGCCTACCACATTTTCGTCTTGAATATAGGGCAACAGAATAATTTATTAGTATTAAATAGATGCGACCTTTGCTCCTAGTTAATTGGTAGTAATTATCATTGGAACAACTTGATTTAGGTTATACTACTAGAGATATATTTATTTAAGAGGAATTAGGACAGGTATAAGACTACTTTAACCTACTTTTTATTTTTATATTGTAAATATTAATTATAATGGATTTTGATAACAAACAATTTTTATTTGGGTGGCAAATTAGTCTCGGTTCTTGATGTACGCTTTGTACGACTTGGTAATATCGATCGGACATGATAGGTATTTATTCAAGTCCAAAGAGCAAACACTGGGTATTGTAACTGCATAAAATTACGACGTATCAAGTCAATATGGCCTACTTTAACTAGTGTTCGAGTACACTTGGAAAACATAAAAAGAAATTGAATTGGGGGAGTTCCATAAATTAAGGTTTTCATGTGTTGTTGTTTCTGTTTCACAACTAGCTGTGCCCGATCTGCTTTCGTTACGGTCTCCTATATTTCAAACATGTTTTTTAAATTAAAAACTTACGGTCAAACACCAGTGTAACTCCCGTGCCAACAACAATTCCTAAAGCAAAAACCACATAAGTAATATTCTTACCAATAAGCCCAGTAGGTAATAATTAAGTTACAACGTTAACAGGAAATTTTGGTTGCCACGTTTATTTTAAATCTAAACCTAGATATGTGGTAGATAAACCCTTTACATGATTGGCTGCAGTTTTGTAAAACTCCTGCAATCAATATATACTTTATCTGTATATATGCTCGTAAATAATAAAATTAGTTTTAATAATTAATGACCTTCCTTCTACTCATTGAAAGGTAAAATTAGTTATTGATCAGCACTGTACGAAGGAAGAAGGATTATACATAGCCAGATAAACAATCAATATAACATATTACGTTTTTTCAAATGATTTTTTTATAGATATAAAAAAAATTAAAAAAGGGTATCTATGTTTATATTTAAAAATTGAATATTCGAGGGTTCGTACAGCTCCAGTCTTCAAGTATTCGAAGTAGGTTAAGTAGGTAAATGTATTCAAAAAGTACATTTAATAAAAGAAGGAAATATGCAAAACGTACTTTCTTAAGAGCACCCATCTGAATTCGGAGCATGATCATGTAAGGGATGATGAGGAGATAAAAAATTATAATAACAATACCATCTTATAAGACGCCATGGGGTGAATATCTCGTTTTATTCGGGAAACGATGAGGAAAACGCGGTGAAGTTTTGTCTGAAATTGAGCAAACGACGTTTCTGATTAACTATATCCTGAAATGTTTCTTTTCATGCAGAAAGTCGATGGTTCATATATTTAATCAAAATTATTTTTATGCGCTCCAGGATTGATGATAATATTTCACCTTATCTTACATCCGTGTAAACTGCAAGGGGTTAAAAAGATTCATACGAACCTGTTCAAGCATAAGAAGTTTCTCAAGAAATAATGGCACCTATAGTGGCGTTATCGTGAAACCCAATTACTTACAAAAGGCCCTTTTATCTTAACAGTTTTACCTGAAAATGAGAATGCAATTTTCTACTAATCGTAAGTAGCTAACGTTTTGAAAAATGTTAAGTACTTTTCTTTTAACATTGAATGATCCTTAACGTTCAGTAAATAACGAAAAGTTAAACAAGTCGTGATTCCTTTTATAAGAATGAGCTTAGTCACCTTCACAATGGGGTAACGTACCCTTACTCATTTGGAGAATAATAAAACAAATTTAGCTTGTAATTATAATTAGGGTCCTAATATTACTATTTATTGTTTAATTAGAAGATTAAATTGTGTGTTGTTGTAATGTGACAGTTTTGTTTTATGTAGCTATCCAATTATAGTTTCGTGTGGCTAGTGTATACTTTGTGTGTGCTTTTTTTTCTTTAAGAGAAGGGTATTGATTAGGTTTTAGTTGTTTGGGTTGTGGGTAATTTTCAGGGGTACCTTGTAGTTAAAACACGCTAAAAATGGTAATTGCATGTTGTTAATGCCTTTGCTCACGTCATAGGCAATGTGTAGCGTTTCTGTTTGGTCCGTCTTGTCGGTTATAAAGAGGAGAAGAAAAAAAGAAAAATTGCCTGAGGTGCACACATGCATGGGTCAATCGATAAATTTTACGAGGCGTTCCATGCCCTTAGATGCCGAGTTGAGCATGCATGAAGCGATTCGATCGTCTTTCCACACCCGCATGCCCCTAAACAAGTGACTCGACATGTTGGCTTTTGAGCAAAGGGTGATAACAATCAGAAGCATGTCAAGGGTCTTATCGAGCCTTATGCAGACCGACTGAAAATTTTTCTTTCTGCTTTAGCCGTCGCGCCTTTTTGTCTCAGTATAGACAAGCGCAAAAGTACATAATCCAAAGTGGGGTGCAATAATTCCTATCACAGCGTTACTTACCCTTGTTGACTTTTACTTTAATGAAAAATCATTACGGAGCTTTCGATCCAGATTAAGAAATTGAAATTTTAAAAACTCTAAAAATAGGGACACCACAAGCCAAGAGGAAAAATAATTCTAATTCTAAGGAACATGAATATTATACCTACAATCATTTGCACTAATATAATAAGAAAGAAAGCTCGAATTTCCAATAATCTACTGTTTAAGCAAAGTCCTACGTTTTCTTTTATTTGAAGCTAATAACGGAAGCTTTAGAAATTCTGCTCCAAATACTTAAGAGGAGTGAGGTCTTATTATAAGAAAAATTCAGTTGGTAAAAAAAAAAAGAAAATGTAAATTCATCGAAGTTTAAATTAGATAAAAATATACCTAAACTTATTTTGTTTCAAGGAGCGTAAATTTAAAGTTAGTTTAATAATTAAATCTATAACTACGTTGCATCTGAAACTCCTGAAACTGAACCGGTGCTGACAAAAATACTTTAAACTTCAACGGTTACCGGTCGGTTTTAAAAGAGAACAAAAAAATACTTGGGATAGTTACTTCTTTCTAATTTAACTCGAACAAAAACTATTTAATTTTTACGACGGAAGCAAAAAATATTTATCGACTGAATGCAAAACAACTCATTATCTGTTTGACAATTAGGACGCGAAAATGGAACAGCTTGTACAACAAATTAATTAAAGAAACTAAGGTACTTTCCTTGACAGATTTTTCTTTGCAAATACCTGCACTTAAAGGACAAAGAATATTTTAAATATTATACGGTATTAACTTCTGAGATGATTCCAAAAACTTGCCTCATTATTTTTGATGTCGATAAGTTTATTAAATAAACTAAAATAGAATTCTGTCCTTAACGAAAAAGTTTTCAAATTTGTTTGGTTTCGTGAATTATTACTTGAAAATGTAGTTATTATCGTTAAAATTTATATAGCAGTAACTGTATGAAAATTACTGCTGTTATCAAAGATAAATGAAAAAGAAAAAAAAATTAATCAGTGATTTGCAAGCAATTATGGTCAGTAACTACTGAATTGCATGAGTGACCAAAATCTAGGTCAGACTGGGCTAATTTTAACGTATTTTATACGCACACTTTCGAAAACTGAAAATAAATCTTTATACATGCACAAGTACACCTACCAAATTCAGTTTTGTTGAAAATTTGTTTATATGTTTATAAAATATATGATCAAATGATTGTCACACAAAACTTGAAAAAAATGCATATGTCAACAGTTTAAAAAGCAATTTCATGTTACATGGAAAAAACAAATAATTGTATTTTCTTAAACTTCCGATAGTGCAACGTTTGTGAAACATTTTATAAACTGTTAAAGGAACGTAGAATAAAACAGAATGTTGTTTCACTAATTTATATTGAACTCGACGGTATTGTTTTGATCGACAGCGATCATTATGAAGAGTACTTAAGTTTATTGTCGAGTTCAAATATAAATTAGTGAAACAACATTGTGTTTTATTCTACGTTCCTTTAACAATTTTATTTTCATTATTATGAGCGCACATTTTATTTAATTGCCCTAATAAATATTTTAACAGCTCTGTTTAAATACAAACAAGGAAAAATTATTAAAACGACTTTTAATGATTAAAATTATTGGAAAATACGTTAATCTACTTTAATCGATTTAACTTTACAATTTTTTATGAATACGCTCTAAAATTTGAAGAGCACAAGCTTATTGTAGTTGAAAGCACGCGTATGATCTCTAAGGGTTCCATTAATTTCAAACACGAAAATTGGCTTAACATCAAGGTTACTAATAACTAATAACCTATTTATGCCCCTGCAAAATATATTTTCATTTCCTATATCAAAATCAAGGTTAATCGATTAAAACAATTAACTTTATTTTTAAATAACCCCAGGGATTTGGAGTGTACCTGACTATTAATTAAAGTGAGACATCATGTATATGGATTGACTATGTTTCTCTCAAACTTGGGTGACTTTCGTTGTTAATTCCAAAAGAAAAAGAAGTTGCAATCCCAATCTTTTCTTCCTTATTCGGTCGAGAATTTTTTATAGAAGGGTTAGAAAGGAAGCCCTTTCTTACCTTATACCTATAAATTTAAAAAAGCGTATTTCGTTTCGTCTACACTGAAACCATTATAATTCCATGAGGTTGCGCATATTTTTTTTTGCTTAAAGAAATTAAAACGGCAGGGGCGAATTTCAAAGAGAAGAGGAAATGAGAATGACCCTTTTATTATTAAATTAATTGGATCACTTCTACGTGAACGACCTCTATTTCTATTAGGTTTATTATTTATGAAAAACAAGTTCGAAAATATTAAGGGACTGTGCCTAATAAAAGAAATTGGCATTCCTGGGGAAATGGAGTTATAATTTGATATTAAATGGCTGAAGCTTATGAGCTAAATTAACAGTTCATGAACCGCTTCTTCATCAACTTCCAAGTTATAAATCGACTTTCACACCTGAGGTGGTATTCATCCGCACATTTTGATGAACATGCTTTCCAAAACAGGTGCTTCAATTTCGCATCATCTTTCATGCAGGGGTGGCTGATGCACAGTGTTACAAGAACGTGCGTCCAATTTTATCTTGTCCGAACATATGTATATGAAACACTTAATTCTCAAGTGTAACACCGTTTTAATAGAAAATATACTTTAATAATGCAGCGCGTGAAAAGTTGATTAGGGCAACTAGAGCGGACTTGGAGCAAAAAAAGTTGCATTTAGCCATATTGAGTTGGTGTTAACGAGCTAACAACAATAGCACCGTTATCACGGCTGCTGTAGATAAGGTACACAAGTACATTTCGAGTAGTGTTCAGTAGTTCAGGCACAAACAATAACGAATAAATTTGTCACAAGTCCTTGCCTTACTGCATGTGGTCGACCGCTACAATAGCAAACGACACATTTCAGTTTTGCATCTATTGTGCTCATTCAATCCGCATATGTAAACTAACATAGGTTGATTATTACTAACTTATTGACAATAAGCAACGAAATTGTAGTTAGATTGTTGGATAAATTTTATTGAATATAGTAACACGTATCTGGCCTATTATATCTGACATCATTAACGTTTTCATTAATTTCGGATACGTGATACGTTTATAGAAAGTGGAATCTAAAATTGGTATGTATTGGTTTTAAAAGAGAGAAAAGCGTAAATTCGCCTAAAATTGTCCCTTTGGTATAAAAAGTTAACGATCAAATGTTGTCGTTGCCGACGATTACTTTGCTAAAAACTGTCTTGGGTACGAGTGAAACATAACTTTCTGTTTCAAAAGAATTAGGTTATGGATCAATCTTTACCGTCCATGTAATAAGAAAGGCAAAGCCAGCAATAAACGGATAAATTCCGAACAGAATGCCTTTTATAGCGGTGTATAATCGAAAAACCACATCTTAGTATTTTGACACGAAAAGTTTACGGGAAATATGCAAAATAAAATTATAACATAGTCGAATATAAAACTGTGTTATCGTGTGGATATTTTTATGTAAAGTAGCCTGGTCCTATAAATGTTGGGCACGCACATATACATACATTGGCCGTTCATGCTGTGCTTACGTAAATTTATTTTAAACTGCAAACGACATACTGTCGAAAAAACTAAAAAATCAAGACATAAAATTCATTTATTACCTTCACAACTCATAAACAGCACTCATGAACGACAAACGCTAAATTGGTATATTTTTACCATTATCCTTTGAGTCTTGCATTATATTTGCCAAGTATGAAAACATTAAAATATATTATAGTTGAAATAGCTTAGGCTTTCATGGTTGGTGTCCATGTGAGAAGATTGTTTTTTGGTCCCTATTTTTCTAAGGTTTCACTGGCAGCTGAGAACTTGCAGGAACGTTTTAAAATGGTCTTAATTAATGTTCGAGAATTATCCGGAATATTTAATGGGAATGTTCGAGAATTTAATAAATAATCTAGAATGATGGTCCAAAATTTTCCAAAAAGTTATTTCAACTAATTACAATACGTACATTTTTGGAACTTTTAAATACCGAAATACAATGTAAACTGTTCGATACAGTCTGATTGTATTATGTAAACTAGGGGTATGTGTTGGTTATCCCTCCTAATTTTAAACTGAAACAAATGTGCCTGGATAATGAGGTCTATAATCACCAGATTACAGTGCGCCGAGTTTCCCTTAATCTTATTACACCCCTGATATACACACAGCAGCCCTCAGTTTAAGTAAATTAAAGAGATTTCGGAAAAAATCCGAAGGATATTGAATTTTATTTCTATAATCACCCTATGATACTTGAAAGTTTAGAGTCTAAGTGTTATGTAAGTTTCATATTTCAAATGTGCGGAACTTTTAAGTGAGGTTGTCGTACAAACAGTCACCTTTATTCCAGAGCTTATAAAGTGAAATTCCGTTTGACAAACCGACATAGATTTAACAGGATTTATGAGCAAAGCAAGGATTTATAGTTCAGCGTAGAAACATCTGAATCTGTATGGAAACGGAAGGATTTAACATGTTCTAATATGCATATCATACTTGGTTTCTCCTTAAAACCACAAAATACCGCACTATCGAATCAACTCAATTTAATATTATGATATATAATATTTTTGGGATAATAGGACTGTGCCGGACTGAGAGGGTATCTGCTGTTCTAGAACGAGATTATTACATTTTAGTATTTTGCTGAATAGGTACCTAGTAGTTTTTAAATTGGTAAAAATAAAGTTTGGTTTCATAACGAAAAACGACTGTAAGTAAGGAAGTTGGGTGAAATTTACACGATTTACTTCTTGCTAACAACCCCTCAACCCCTCGTTTAAAACTACGCCGAACAATCTTCGGAAACTATATTTGCATAACAGATCGACGTGCACAGTTAGAATTGTTGTTATTTCGTCTATATAATGATAGCGGTAAACACTGAATCGAGTGGAAGAGCTCAAGTGCACATTAGAATTAGTATCTGGCCTTATGAGCCAACCGGAACCGAAGAAGAACCAACCAAGCCTATGCACAGCAGCATTTGGCTAGTGTCGAAGGAAGGTCCACATGGAAGAGAGATAGAATAAAGTAAAGGAACCCGGATCAATACAGCACCTTGAATAATTATAAAGCAACCTGGTGTACTTCACAGTAACGCCAGAGTTCTTGGCACTCGAGCACTTGCCTATTCCCACTTGGACAGTTACCTTTCTGGAGTTTCAACGGCCGGGCCGTCTTGGACTTTCTGCCTAGCATATCGCAACTTGAAACGAATTTCTTCATTCTGATCACTTTTATTTTACTGGTCCAACAATTCCTTCGTTTGAGGTATGAAGAGTTTTTTTTTGCTGAATGAGGGTCCTTGTTTGATATCAAAAATGAACCACCCTTTACGTGCGATGGTATATGTTATACATTTCGAGTCTTCTTGTCACCCTTTTAGTGTCCTTAGTTTCATGTCGGCACGATACACCCCCAGAGCTCGATGCGCGATTGAAACAAATTCAGAATCATGCGTTCCATACGCGTAATTACCGACCCTCTTTCTGAAGAGATTGTTCTGCTTCCTTCGCGTTCCCTCTAGAGTGCCACCTCATCTGGAAGTTTTTAAATGGGGGTGGCGTAGGACGTGCCATCGTCAGTTAACGGGCTCCTATTCTTTTTTTTCTTCTATTTCTTTTTAACGGAATTTCTTGTTCAGGAACGCGCATTTTCCTCCCTCATACCACCACCTTCACAAAACATACGTATACATATTTTGCTATAAGTTCCATATCCTAACTTCGCAACCAAATGAATAAAGTTATTAACAGCAAAAATAAACGAAATTTCCAAATATTACGTACATTTTGCCACGTGATGAAATATAAATTTACATTTTTGGAAATATTTAACCAAAAAGCAACAGTTTTACCAAATCATGATTAAAAAAAAATTAAAAATACTTGTGCTGTTATCTGTTTACAAATTTCATCACGTGTCAAAGAAAAAATACCTATTTGTTAGTCTCTTTTTTATAGTCTTTAATCATGAAGTTGATTAGAATGTAATTGGTGATTTTATGGTACGTGGGAGGATAATTATTTGTTTATAGAGTATTGTGTAAATTAGGTTTGTACACCAATAACTCATACAACAGTTCATTAAAGTTACTTTCTACTTTTAATTGCAAATAAACTGCGAAAAACAACCACTGAAACGTCATAAAGTCCCCCATAAAAGTCGCGAATCAATATGTTTTTTATTGTAGTTGCAAAACTACATGGATAACAAACATACCTACATACAAAATTACCCATGTATATACACACGAAGGCCCAAAAGTTAAAACATACTTTCGGTTCTGCAATACTTTTATCAAAATAATCATCACGAAAACCAAATCTCCCTGAAAGCTTACACATGCAAACGACACTCGATTACCATATTATGCCCACAGGTAAAGAATACAGCAAATGTATATGTTCATGGTATTCTATAGACGCGGATCATACTGTACTTATTGATTTAATTTGTTGTGTAAGTTGCGTTATTATATAATTATCACGCTAACTGTGGTACAGGAAGTTTAGAGTACGAGGTGACAATAGAATTACATTCAATTTTGTAAAAATATGATAATAACATGCAAATTTATCAAAACAAACTGCTTTGTTAAAATTTCACCTATCATGTCATGATAGAGCTAAATTTATTTAAACAACTATTTATTATTCATCATCAAATTCATTAACTCTAAATAAGAATTGAGAATTTAACGTTAATATATAGGTATAATAAATAATAAGTAGGTCAAAGCGGGCATTCAATGAAAAAGCGAATCAATCAAAGAACACTCTTCTAATTAATTTATTATCGAAATGTAAAAATTAATGTTGAAACGTTCGAGTGTACACTATTTTCAACTTCTTAATTAATAATAAGCATATTTATTTTATGTGATGCCTGCTTTCTGTATCTCCAGAACGTTTCAGAGGCATTTTCAAGAAACCGCAAGTCGTATTCCATTAAACATGTAATGTTTACCTGCGGCTATTCACCGCAATCGTCTCACCATTTACTGTCACATATCAGAGACAAATTCCCAGCAAAGTGAGGCTGAAATCTCACAGACAACTAAACATGTCAGAAAAATGTCCCTAATGAAAATCGATAAGACGTTTGGTCAAAATTATTGAAAGCTTCTCTCGTAAAACACGAATTATATATAAAAATTAGAAGAAAAAGAAACAGTTAGAAATGAGAAAAAACAGAACAAAGGGCTCCTTGGAACTCAAAAAAGATATGAAGAAATACGTTCTCAGAGATATTTTAGGGGTGAAAACATCAGTAAAGAAGGAAGAGATACAACTATATGTAAATTAGATTATTCTTCGCAAATTTTTAAATTATGGTTACTTCATTAGACATCAATAGAAGGGAAACGTATTTTTTTTTCTAAAAATAATGGGAACGGTCAGTGGTCGTTTGACCTAACCTTACTATTTTTTTTTAATAGTAGGTAAAGGTCAGGCAAAAATGTTTTTTATAATGTAATCGTTAACGTAAAATCATATAACAACGCTACAATAAGCAATTTCTATTTAGCAAAGGGAATTAATGAAGCTTAAAAACCAAATCAATTAGGATTTCGAAAGGGCACGATGGCGGGTTAGTTATTTTATATTTTAGGAAAGAAAATCAAACACGGGAAGCACCGAGTCCAAGTAAGAATTCTTTTCATCAAATTCATGCCAATTCTAATTGCTGATCTCGACTATTTAAATTAAAGCAAAATATCAAAGGGAATTCGAATATAATTGGGGAGGCCTGCTATCGAAACAAGCCGATTCGCGAGTCCTGAACGAAGTAAAATATTTTCGTAGCCGATACGGTGTTGTTAATCTGATTAGATTAGAGGGCAGAAAAAATATCAATAATGTTAAAGTCAATCTTCAAGCACCTAGATAATTGATTATGATGTCTATTTTGAAAAGCAAGTAATCTGAAATCGTTCCAATTAGAATTCGACTTCGATTTGATTAATTAGCATTCTCAAAACTGATTTTAGAACGAACATTTTCTACCATTTCATTAACAAGGGTTATTTTAATCAAAATCTCTCAATTCTACGTTTATTTATGAGACAAAAAATCAGAATTGGAAAAGATATCAACAGATAAATATAAAATTGTTGTATAAATTAAGATGGTAAATAAGAAACGCCTAATTTTTGTACTTTAAATTGTTACTAAGGCAACAATCTGCAAATACGAGTTACTACGTTATCCATTAGACTGTTTATTTATTAATTAGAAAGCAGTTTGTCCCTAAGGGTGGTGCTTGGAAATGTAAAACGTTGGAGCTAAAATTGTTTGACAGGGATATTGTGAGTATTAAATAATAGATAGATATCTTCTAATGAAAATTTAACAAGGGTTACGGCAGACTGAGCTGTCAAGCGTTTTTACGTTAAATTTCGAAAGTTATCTGCTAAAATAAAATCGCTTAAAGATATTACTCAGTTTACCCACATTTAAGTATTGTCCCACAATCATTTAACGTTATTATTTAATGCTTTTAGCGCAACAGTTTTTTTATTTATCCTTTTCCAACGATTTTTTAATGCCTTTTAATAGGAATGAATCAATTGGAAAAAATGTAGTCTGAGTTTAAACTGGTAAAACGTAAAAGCCATGAATTAATATTTTAATCAAATCCAACCTTCGGGCTTTTCGCTTATCGAACTAAAATGTCAGTCAACATTTTAGTAAAGAGAATGAAAGGCTTTATTGATTTAAAACTGCAATAGGAACCACTAACCATGACCTACGTAAAATACTCATGTCCTTTTATATTAAATCCTCATCTTGCTGACATTTGAAAATTATTAATGTTTTATGATTAACTTATTGATTTCTAAAAGCAGTTTTTCAGACGAGTTTATTTATTATATTTTTTCAGACGTTCCTGACTTTAATTCAAAGAATAAATATTGACATCAAATACGTATTTTTACGAACAAGAAAAAAATGGTTGAATCCTTTTTCTAAATTTTATTGCCCCCAATCGTGATAAAATTGAAAAATCGCTTATTAAGAATCCTTGAGGAAAATAAATACCGAAATAACCCTGGGAAATTAGGTAGGTACATAAAATGTTGCAAAAAAAGCTTCGGACCTATTTTTCTCCTTAAGCGTTTTTAAGGACCTTCTCATTATGTGCGTTCAGAAGAAATTTGTGGCTTTAAGAAACCATTCCGGTGATTTACGATCAGTTTTAAGAAATGAGATTCCATTAAAAACAGATTTTAGATGTATTTATTCGATTAAGAACCAACTCCCCATCATAGTAAGAACAGAATAAGTGAACAATCACTTCAGTATTTTTTCTCAACTAATTCCGTGGCATAAAAATTATTTATAATTAATTTGCAAAAAAAAACGCCCAAAGCATAAAATATTCTACTCAGTATATCATAGATAGCGCTATAGAAATTATTCTAGCACATTAGGTATTCCAAAATGTTTATGAATCCTTTAAGCCGATGGAGAAAAAGAAAACGAATTAAAAATTGAATCTCAATATTTGTTACGGATTAATCTGATAGTTGACAAGTTGTTTACGAAACCAATATTGCTAGCGAGAGTCATGGCATACTTATAACAATTACCCGCATTGGCAACCTCAGCCTTGTTAGCTTTCGTAGCTTATCATGTGTAGCACATAGAGATGAGGAAGAGAATCGCTTAAGTACTTAATATATCAAAACACATATTCCTGTTTACAAAGGCTTTTGAAGCGTAGCCTTTTCTTGTTTGTTTTCCAAAATATGGTTTTATGTAGGAAGTAAATTTATTAGATTAGTTGCGAAATATGTATTTGAGTGAACTCAGCGCTCCGTTAAGTATCTCTCGCGAGAAAGTGTAGGTAATTAATTTGTGCTAAAGCTAAAATATCGTTTAGTTCAAATAAATAGGGGATGATGAAAAAATAATAAATTAAAACTGTTGCTACAATTACAAAATCGTAGTCGCTTTACGGATGTAGAATGAGATGTATTTAAAAATGGGGTAACTGTAATCTTGAATTTTGATAATTAGCAGATCTTATCTACGTACTTTGCAGATGGTTGTATAATGAATATTGAACTTTTTTTAAAAGGTCTGCAATAGCTGAGGCCGTAAGGGATGTATTCGTTTGGAAATAAAGTAAAAGTGAACATTATCACCTTCGTTTTTATTATTTATTCTGAAGCTATTTTTAGAACAGCCTTAAGCGACGCGAAGGAAAGAATTAATATAAACGAACCAGTGATCGATAATTTTAAATAACTACGAAATTCAATTTTCTAGATTTACATTGAAGAATAGACATTTCGTTATTGAATTCCGACAACATCTAAAGAATAAATCTATATAATGTAGGATTAAAAATCAATACATAAACAAAACTTAATTATGGATACCACTTTCTAAAGTTAAAATTTCAATAACGAATTTTTTCAAAAAAAAAAAAAATTACACTAAATTTTTATGGTGCATTAATTATGAAAGCTCTTTTTACAGGTTTTCTAATACCTACGATAGCCTCTTATTTTCTAAAAATTCTGTGTGTTACCGAATTCATATTCTTTTATTCTGCTTTTTGTGGGTCCTCCACTCTGACAAATATAAATAGCATCACAGTAATGTATAATGTAATTGATAGACTTCATTTCTACCTAACTTGCTCCTTTTTAATTTGTTATTAAACCAGTTACGAATATTACGTAAGTAGTAAAAACCTAACTTGTGAGTTCATGAACTAAACCGGACAAATGAAAATGCAGTGTGTAAAATTTTCCAGTGTTATTAAATTTTCTTTTTAACGGTTGTGCTTTCTGTTGAGATTACGTAAAGAAAGCGCATTCCTTCAGTAAACTACGTTAGGGGGGCAGAAAGCATGCAGTAACGTTGCTTATCTCAAAGTCCGATCGAAATCGATTTGCTGGCGGCTTTCCTGGCCAAATGCAAATTTCTTTTGTCGTCAGCATTGGCGACTTCGGCTGTGGTATTTTCCTTTGTGAAGTAGCTATTCGTCAGAGTGGGTTTTGTAGAAAAGCGACGAATATTTGAGGAAAAGTTTGTAGGCAAGTCTACTTTACTATCGAAAATCGAAGTATGTAAGTATATAAAGGACGCTGCTACAAAGAGAGGTCCTTTTGCTTCTTAATTCATCCATAAAGCAACTACATTTAGTGTTGTAAATCGATTACTACGGACTGAAGCCAGACCTAAAGCTGCCCATTTCTGACAAGAAATTTTCTTTATGAATGCCCCCAATCTAAAACTTCAAATATTTACTATCCCCCCTAAATAAACTATTCTTCTTTGCTGAATTATACAGTTAAATAAATCAAACTCGACTTTAAGCAAGTAAATTCGCATACTTTACATTCAGAAAATAAAATTCTGACAGTCTTTACAAGTGGAAAGCTCCAAATTTGGTGTTCATTTTAATAATGAATTCATTTCTCTTGGACGTCTCGGGTTTTTTAGAAGCGTTAAGAAGAAGTTCATTTTTATGTAACAGCCATTATAATCTTTATAGAATACAATTATTTAAAAGAAAGTCTTCTGAAATAACTTCTAGCTATTGATTTTTCCATAGCCCTGGCCAGAAAAAGGTCTTTCAATGCATAAAATTTGTTGTTTGATCTATACTGCCAGTTTACGTATGCTGTAGAGTGGATTCCAAAGTCTGGTAGAGAACAATGTTACTTTCTATGTTCCAACAACAAATCAAGTTAGTTTGGTCAGGTTTATTTCTCAACGGTGAATGAAGGGAATTTGATCTCAATCACTTGTTTTGTTTCTTTTGATCCATTCGCTTGTGACCATCGAAGGTTGCTACAGACGTATAAATCCAATACAATTGTTTTGTTATTTATCATATCATATCCTCAGTAAGAAATAATAAATTTTTGCGTGAAGTTGAAAAAGATTGCGATGGAAAGGTTTGTGCTAACAGTTGTTGTGAAAAGAAGGAGATTCGTGCTTTCATTTGTTCATTTATAAACGTGTAGTAAAAGAGCTTTGGTTTTATTTTCTTCCAAGTTGAAACTTGCTCGTTCAGGAACTAAATCAACTACCGGAGTAAAATATGTGAGCAATATACTCGAGTTACGTCTGTTAAAAGGAGAATAATCTTCTAAATAATGAATGGCGTACTTATTTTTCCATTTTTCAGGGGGAAAATCCCTCCAACTGGTTGTGCCGGGTTGTTTCTTTGCGGTATGCTCGCCCTCGTCGCGCTTTTTGCCCTATTTCTAAATAGTTACAGTTAAGTGCAGGTCATTGCTTTGAATTAAGTGCGAATAGCTGAAAGCTCTGTAAATAAATTCGTTGCAAGATTAAGTACATTCAGCTGATGATATCTGACTTCTCGTTTGAGCTCATGCAGAATCCGGTGATTTACTAAATTGCGATTTACTGATATCAAGTCGTATCTTTCACCGAGCCAACAAAGCACATCTATACTGCATCACTAAAACACACACATTCACTGCGACACTCTGAATTCACTGTTGCCCACCACATATAGAGAACAATAGGCATGTATAAAGCAACATTTTTAGTATTTAGTTACTATTATTATGTTTCTAAGTTTGTATGATTTTTTTAAATATAAATATAAGTACTGCAAATGAGTAGATAAAAACTTTTTAGGAGTAAAAATATATTGATATGCATAAAAATATTGTCGAACGTCAAGAAAAGCGCCACATTTTATGCACTAAATCTCCCCGAAAGAAAGAGAAGAATATGATTGTGTCAGCTAGATACAATCGTGTCGGAAATACGTAGAGCATGTGTATTTACATTTTCAATATTTCACCATTGTTCATCAATTGTTTCGATAATTCTTTTCCGGATGCCAAACGTTTTCAAATACAGTACCTTTATTTCATCCCCTTCGTACATAGCTCTGTCTGAAGCACTTTTCAAATGGTTTTCCTATTTTTACACGAAAAAATAAGTTCGATTTGTACGTCCAATTATCCACACTTCAACAAAAGAAAAATATAAGAATTTAGGTTGAAATAAGAAGCGTGGAAATTTTTTTCAAATTTACTTTTTACACAACATTTTATTTAAATGATTTAAACAATAGGCATTCGAAATATAGTATTATTATTGATGTGGTAGCGTTATATACACAGCAGTTATCGTTTTCAGTGTAGATTTTAATCACCTGTACAATTCGATAATAAAATTCAAAATGGTGTATTGGTATAGCGCGGGTTCCTATAACGACCTCTTTGTTAATATAAATTTTCCATAATGTGTATGCACTCGTTTTTATTGCTAATTAATAACGTAGGTATTCAATAAAACAAATTGATAGAAATTTGACAACAGGAAATGTTTTTCGCTTTTTAAAAACGCTCAAATTAATAGCAAAAAAACAGCAAAATTTAACAACAAGATAATATTCGAAGAAAAACTATTATTACCATTACAATAATTAATTATGTATTTATTAAAAACGTGTGAAAGCTTTCACACTTTACTTAAATATGTAAATTAAAACGTTCACTATTTGTTTTACTTAAGCTTTTTCACAACTTATGAAAGCACAAGCACATTAAAAATTAATCAATCGAGTTTACAAAATCCAAAATTTACTTTACGTGTAGCAATTTTTTGTAAATACGTTATGTTGACAATATTTCAGAATATCGTATATTTCAAATTTGTTCGATTCTTTAGGATGAGAATGTTTAAAGTAAGAAAAGGGAGATATTTATTTTCGACACGTGTTTGTAAACGGCTTCCATATTCTCTGTCATACCATTTGAAAAGCGTCCTTAGTTTTCTAGGAAAAGCTCTTGGTGATAAATGAAAGCTTTTTGCCAAGAAGTATTGAAAACTTTTTTCGTTTCTATTAAAGGTGTATCGTATCTGTCTTCTAAACAGATAGTAAACATGATTAAGTTTTTCTTACAAGTACAAGACATTTGTTTTCTACAACTAATTTATTTAACACTAAACATGGAATCATTTTCGAATAATTCTTATTAAATCTGCTCAATTCAGGATTTATGTCTCACCTTCCTGAAAGCTTCGTTTGCTTTCTACTAAAGACAGTCCTTATCATTGAAAGAATCGTGTGAAGACTAAGGTAAAAGACATTTGATTATATTGCTATCGGTGATCTTGACACATGAGTTGGGAAACTGTGACTAATTTAAGCAATTTTCCAAGAGCTGAGTCTTGTGTTATCGCATTTGATGATGAAAACTAGTCTCTGAAATATCAGATAAACAAAACGAGTTGGACAATTACTTAAATGAATTATTTAACAATCATGAAGAGTTATTTCATGCAACTTTAGTAACAAATGTGATGCTTGTTTCTCTATCTTCTAATTAAAACATCTGATTATGAAGTTTAATTACAACTTCAACTGGCAAAACGAATTAACTAAATTGCTTTTAATATTTTATTTGTAATAAAAACACAGTATAAGCTACCGGTAGTTCATCTCGCAATTATATAGCAAAATATTAATTTATAATTATAATTTAAAAGATTTAACTCTACAAGAGGGGATGCTTATCAACGATAATAAGGAGGTCATCTTGTGCCCTCATCTTAAGTGTACGTGGTTACCTAAAGCTTATTTATTGATTAACTAATTAACTGAGAAAAAATTACGTGACAATGGCTGGTGTAGGGCGTTCATGACGGTATATTATCGTGGAAAGTTGTGAGGTGAACGAACAGAGGCAATGTATTTAAGTAAAAGTATAATTCTGTTTTAAAATCGGAAAAGAAATAACCAGTCTTCCATAAAAAACTTTAAAAGTTTTTGATGAGAGCGTGGATATTCCTTTTTCGATTTTAAAGGGTCTTCTCATCAACCAGACCACTTAGGTCGCAACTTTCTTAACTTGGAGCTATTTAATAGGAAGTTCTCGTCGTAAAAGAAAATCAAAATATCAGAAAAGGCGTATAATGAATTTAGAAAACTTAATTTATAATGATGATGAATTTTGCTCACTCATTTGTTGGAACTTTGCAGGAACGAATTTAAAACATTACCTAAATTGTGATTGTAATCTAGAAAAAGAATTATGAATAATTTCTAAAAGTTGCTGTGTTTTTGACTGTCAATTCCGTCTGGATTTAAAAATGCAAACGAATAAATTTCGATGGAACAAAACTTTGACTTACATATTAACGTCTAATTTCCTTCCTTTCAAAGGTTACAAGTTTTGTTTTACATATTGAGAATTTTCGCTGCCCCTTAAACAACTTTTGCTACGATTACACTTCACCGATAAGATTGATGCATGATTCCCTAGTGTTCGTAAATTGGAAACATTATGTACACCACCAACGGGTTTTATCGTACGAATCAGTAATAACAAGGACTTACGACGTTTATATCGAGGCTGTTTTGTGAAAACATACTTCAGTCTTGAGGTCATTTAAGGGAAGGAGAAAATTAATTCGTTTTATTTAGTACGTTTCACTGCTTTGATAGCATAATCGTAAACAAATTCCACTAAAATTCACGTAAACGGAAACGTTAAACCCAACTCAATTTTCTCTTAAAAAATAATTATTTGTCATAATTTCGATTTAAAACTGTTCTCTCAAAAAAGACTTTATGATCATGTGCAGTAGATTTCAGAAACATATGCGGGACTTGAAACGTTGTTAACTGCCTGCTACAGTTTAGGGCATATTTTGGTCACTTCTTGTAAGTTGCTGTCAAAAAGCACTCTAGGAAGAGTGGCAGCTTGGAGAAAACAATAAAAAGCTTTCTCTTTTATTAAAAATAGGAATAAGCTCAAAGCCCTTAGAGTCTTATGGACAATTAATGAAACTAAAAAACCAAATCAATCACAGATTAAAAGAGGTATTGCTACCAAGTGAAGCTTCCTTTAGCATTGTATTATTGTATAGGGAGAGCGTGCCCTTACGACCTTACACCAAAGAACTAAATAGCTTATATTTATTTAATGTAATCAGCGGGTTAAAAGGTTGCAAGTTCTTCCCCACGTAACAAAGTAAAAGTTATTTACCGAAAAGTCGGATTAAACGGTAGCTGTGTGAAGACGCTTTACTTACAAGCGGTTGATAATATTAGAGGAGTAGTAAAAATCCCCTTAATGGTGCTAACAAGATGTTTTCAAGAAGTTTCCCGCTTGGACGAATTTACGTAAGCTCAAAAGCTCAGGATTCATAGCTCTGGAGGGATACGGCATCTCTAAATTGCAACATTGTCACTTAATGCCGGATAAACATCACGAATTCAAACCTCCGTTACAACGAAACGTGGTGACGAAGACGACGACGCCAACCTGGCGTCGTTTACTTGCCGTCGCGTCCTGAGATTTCCGTTCCGAATCAAGACGGCCGAGTTTTACCTCTCGTTTTCCCACTGATTAACAACTGCCACCTTTTTTTATCTCCGACCAAAAAAAAATTTTCAAAAAAAAAAGAATTAACGCGAATCGCTTTTATCTTTTTTAAATTTTGGGCTTCCGTTTTCGGCATTGATTTGGGAACATTATAAAAAAACCATTAGGTATTTATTATTCAACATTTCTGAAAACGGTTTCGATGGAGCATAAAAGGAAAATCTCTGAAGACAAACATTCTTGCCTTTTGTTAGTTATAAAAGTTTCACCGGCTTCTATCAATCAACAATAGGCAAAAGCGTAATGGTTTTGCTGTCTATAAAAGCTCTCAATATTGAAATATTTTATTAATAAACTTAGTCTTTATCTCTAAGGCATATTCAATCACTAATCATTCATTGTGATAGAGAGGAATCTATCAAATAATAACAAAAAAGCTTCTTCTGTATTGGGCTAAAAAAAAAAGTTAAAAATGAGGATAGATTACTGCATGTAGGAAAAGTAGATGTAGGAGGATAGATAGGGCATATTAGAAACATAAACAGGAGTAGACAGGGGTATAAAAGACGAGATTAGATTATTGTTCGCAAGGGTAGGTATTCTTCCAAATTAATAAAATATATATATATTAAAAACCAAGAGGAAAATTGTTATTTTAAATATTTAAATCCGAGTAGCGCTGAGAACACTAATTTTTTTAAAGTTGAAACTATAGGCCGCTTTAATAACTTCGCCCATCGGAATTTTATTTCGTCGAAATTTTTTAAATAAAATTTTAACGATCTAGACATAAAATGAAGCTATTTTAGGGAATATAAAGAAATTTACGGAATTCTAAAAGGGGAAATGGTCCTTTAAGTTGTTTGTAAGTCATTTTTCGTTTGAAAATCAAGAGTTTGTTAGATGTAAAGGTCTTTTGCGAACAATTACATTTCGCGGTTGAAATAACTTGAATTAACTTACCCAATTCTGGACCACAGACTCGAGGAATGATTTCCAGGATAGCCGAACAAGATGGATCCTCAAAGCAGAGTTGTCGCGCCAGTAGGCAGTTGAGGATAGCAAGCGTGGTTTTTATATTGGGACCTGAAAATCCATTACAGAGATATGAATTGTAAACAGTCAAATCTGCATTAAGTTGCCGACACCGACGATGTCGTATGAAGTAAGGTACCTTCATACGACATCAACTATGCACAAGAAGTATTTAATGATGCGTTAAATTGAAGTGCTCGTTAAAATTGCGCCTTCAGTGCGGATTGCCTCCATTTTCAAAATAGCGTTAGACAAAATTGAACACCATTTGTTTGCAAATCGCCTGTTTACGCGCTTTTAACTTAATTTTGTTTCACTCGAATCACTCATTAGGACTCATTAAAAAAAACCAAATTATCCCTGTTTTATATAAATTCTTTTTACATGACCTCATGAATACATAAATAAAAAAAGTCATAAATGAAGAACATCTTTTTTTAATAAATCTTTACCCTAGGAACTATTGCTGGTCAAGATCCTATAAATATAAACTTCTCTATGTTCATGAGTTCTTTGATAAAAACGTCTTGCTGTGTGTCTAACGTACGCTTCGTACTATTATCCCATATCTATTTGATGCGTCATTTTCTTGGAATTTATGAAGTTCATAATATATTCCTCATTGTACAACCACGCTTAGACACTTTGTCAAAACTTAAATTTGACTAAATAACAAATTTAAAGCAGTTGTCTTTCTTACACTAGATAAATGAAATGCCATTAGACTAAATTAGAGCACTTTATTTTAATCAGCCGCAGCATGAGTTTGTGTACATTATAAAACTAAGTCGTGATCTGAACGGAATATTGCCAAAATATTCAACTTTGCATAACAATTTTATAACGGCAAGTCTTTAATATTCTATATTCTTATTCTGTAACAAATATTTGAAATCGTTTAATTTACTCCTAGGGTACAAGTCTTCTGTTATTTTGAGTGAATCTTGTGACGAAATTATGAATGAAACTGCTTTTTTTCAGCGAAATTATTACAATTACACGTACTGAAATGAATACTTAGAAAACAATAGAATTTATATTCTCCACGTTCGATTCAAAACGACAAATGAATTCTCGAATGTTCCTATACCCAACTCGAGCTACTTAATTTATAATAGCAAGGAAATGCGTTTTGTTCAGATAAACTTTAGTTGGGGGATGTTTACCGAATAAACCACGAAAATTCGGAGAGAAACCAGATGTATGAGCTTGCTGGTTTTCATAAATTTCTCGTATTTCCAATAAATATTCATACGAACAGTACAAAACACAAACATGTAAAAAGTTAGGGACTAAAATGATATGTTCATGAACCTTATCAATAAAACGTCTATCTGATTGTCCTATATGTATATATATGTCTTAATGATCTCGAAATGGAATAATACAAATAATCGATTCTTTATTAGCGATTAAATTATTGTTCTTAGAGATAATAATACAACTCATATATAAAAAAAGTATATTCGATTTAAGTTTATAATTCTTGTACTTTTGAAAATCAGGCTAACACCGTAATTTATGGCGCAAACAAGGGCAAAAAAAAGTAAAGGCAGGGAAAAAAGAATAAAAACTGTGGTGGAAACTCTTTTTAATTTAGTCAAGTGTCTCCGACAAAGATTGGAGAAGATAAAGTTGCACACAACAGCAAAATTTAGACGAGGAAACTTCAAAAGATAAAATCAGTATTTAGTTAGGTAGAATGAAAATGTATGCAGGCCATGTTAATAAAAAGGGATGCCTTATATAACATAATAATTCGACGCAACGTAGAATTAAGGATAACAAGATAATATTGATACCTCAATGAAAGCAAAGGTATATACGGGAGTCGTTAAAAAAATTTCTATAGTAAGTTAAATTTCGAAAATGTATACAAAATTATATAACTATTACTGAAGAGACAGTACCTACAACGTAAAATTTTAACCACTGAATTTCCTGACTTGCATTGATACATTGACCTAAACGTTTATCTAAATTGTGATCTACTTACGATTCACACACAGTTAATCTTTGCAATTTGAAGTAAATGTTTATTTCGAGAAGAAATAAATTGAGGCTGCTGGTGACAATTTCGTAGTAGAATATCGACAAGCCCTGTTGTGATTACAGCCTCTAACGTATAAAATCTATCGACCGTGACCCCAATTAGCAATGTGCAAAGAAAGAAGCAAGAAAATTAATTAATACCTGTAGATAAAAACTCTAATCAATAAATGAAATTGCTATCCGTAAAAACTGAGAATAAAAACAGTATGAAGTAATTCTTCATTTTAATATACCGCATTTCAAGTCAAGTCAAAGAACTAAAAATTAAAGATGTAGAGCTAGCTCAGAATAACTGTTTTTCTATTTTACATAATTTATTTAGATCGACGATGAAACGTGAAAAGTTTGGATATTATTAAAATCGATGGTACGATTCTGAAAAAACGTACAGTTCAGGTTTCAGTAAAAGTTTCTTCTACGTAAATACATGTGGGGCGAAAAAGTACCATCATGAGTATTTTACCTGGTGTTGTATGATATCGACTTTTCGCCCCTGCTTGCTGTTCGTATTGGTGTAAAATATGATTGTTCGTCAGTGCAATTAATTTTAAAAAGGCATTGTATTTTGGGTGAAGAACATTGAAGGAAGGAGTTCGCTTTAATTTAAAAGCCACTTTGATTTATAGTTCGACATCTAAACAGCAAATCTGTTTCGTAGAAGAGCACATGCCGCCCTTTAAACCTTTTATATATCGTCTGCAATCAATAGTGCAGGATGGCATGATAAACAACCTCTAACGTCTTCCTCTCTAAATGAGAGAAAGGAACTCTGATAAGTAATGGGTTTTCTCGTTTTCTGGATTAATTCCATTGTACACCACTGCTCAAACGATTCTCACTTATTACGGAAAGCAAGGCGAAGAGGTGAAAAGTGAATGATTAAAATTTACCTTACAAAAAAAAAAACGCAATTCAGCTGCTTTTCAAGAATAGTAATAAATTAGTGTTAACTGATGAGAAGCAGAAAAATATTATTTCACAAGTCAGTATAGAAAATTACTAAAAGTAAAGCAGATCTATATACGTAATACGACTCGAGATGGACAAAGTCAACATTATCATTTCTATCATCAGTCACTGTCTTCGAACAGAAGAACACAAAAAGCCTTTTTTTTCCTCTTCTTCTTCTTCTTCTTCCAGTTCCTTCAAATTTCCTCCAACCAGCGTTAATACTTTCAGTTTAGCAAATTAAGGATTTTAATTTATCTGTATATCTAAAAGACCATGATGAATCCTGAATTTTACCAGAATCTTCACTTCTATAAGACGTTACATAACAACCCCATGGTACAAAAATAAGGACTATATTGTGTTTATTATAACGATGGATAATATAATAATATCGGTTTGAGTGGTTTTTAATAAGTTGTATTCTGAAGCGAGCAGTTCGCGTTAAACGAACAGGTCGTGAGAGAATTAAATTAAAATTGATCTAAACTTGTTTATTGTACCACATTATAATGTCTAATAGAGACGAAGTTTCCCGGTGGTTTATAGACCGTTTTCTACGCCCAACGGAGAAGCGTAGTAGAATTGGGCTCTCTTTGTACAGAGTTTTTGATTAGCTTATTCAAAAGCAGCAACACAACGGTTAAACAAACTCTTTGATTTTGCCTCATACTTTTGCGATTTTAACGCTACCCAAAATTGTTGAAGCATAAAGAAACAATTTATCCGCAATATAACACCAACGTATTAATTTATAAGTTGAATAGAATTCCTATAGACCCTGTTCCAAATTTTAGCGGCAGTGTGTAAATGGCTTTCCTGCGTTCGTAAAGGTTTTTTAATTTTAACTGTATTTCTATTCAATAAGTACAAAGTTATTGCAAACAACGATGGCTTCAACTATCCGTGTTCTTTTGCCGCTGAATGTTTACGTAATTTTATCTGCAGGTTTCATGTTTTGTTTTTTGTTGCGATTTGACTTCATGATTTAGGTCAATTTATATTTTTCAGATATTCCAGTTTCATTTTTTTTGCTTTCATATTTCCGCTCTTTCTTTTCCGAAGCGTTCCTTTGTAGGTTCATAAAGCAATTGATTTCACAAACGTGAATTTAAAAAGATTTAGTGCCTCTTCCGTCTAACACATTACAGTTCGAATATTTTGTTGCCACAACGCCGCATCGCGTTCTCCTGTAAATTTATTTCTTGGAACGATACATCCGAGTGAGTAATCAAACAAATGGAACAAAATTCTTAACAAGGTGGTTCCGCCACGTCAAAACGAATTTTTGTTGCCTTATTTGGAATTCTGTATAACGTTTTTTTCCTTCCTTTCAGTTAGTAACACAAACAAATGGATTGTTTTTCTCGATTTCGTTAACACACAAATGTCCGTTGAACACTAGGTCATTCGGGCAACTTATTTGATGAACTAGTTTTAAAGTTAACAAATGATGGGCTATATGTTACCGTAGTTTGTTGGATAAAAAATTTTTTTTTTTTATTTATACTTTAAATTTTTGATTTACGTGTGTAAAATCGATCACACTAGGATTTGATTTCCGTATTATTATTATTATTTTAATAAATAAATAGTAATACATTCATAGACAATCCTATTAACGTAAATACTACACTAATGTGGGTGAATAAAATATTAATATGTACTAACTACATACTTATAGAAGTATAATTTCATGTTCGGTATCACTTAAATCAAATAGAAAGTTTTTAAGAACGCCCTACTACTTTTTAGAAGTTCTCGTTGTGTTCTAATGTATCTCGTGCATAAATATTTAACAATAAAGAAAAATCGATAGTAAATACAAAAGACGAAAACGTAAAGTTTCTCATGAGTCTTCGCCGTTACGGTTCTGTCTTCATTAATAATTTCACACGAGTTATAAGGCATTAAGCTTCAAAAACTTCTGTAATAAGAGAACCAAGCAAAGTTACACAAGTCATTATTATGGTATCATATAGGTACCAGGAGAACTTACAATTTAACGTCGATTTTTTGTTGAACTTGAAATAAAAAAAATCCAGTATTATAAACCTATAATTATTTACCGAAATCGTATTAAATATTTATGCATTCAAGGTAATCCAAGTGTATCAAATAATTTTTTTTTCTCATTTTTATCCGTCTTTTCTAATAGCGCGCATAAAACAAATAGGAAGAATGTAATTTAATTTTCAACCCCGACCGAAATAACAAAACTCATGGTAAATAGGCGTGTTACAAAATAGAAGAATTGAGAATTAAAAAAGCAAAAATAGGATGATAGTAATCCCAGAGAATCGATTATCAGTAGAAATTTTCGAAACTGAACCGTTATTTTCAATTTTACATGACATTTACTTCAGTTGAAATTGGAAATGCAAAGCGATATTGGACCCTTTTTGGATAAATTTCAATATAGCAGAGAACCGACGAAGTTAAAATACAGAGCAATACAATAACTACAATTTAATACTAACAATAAGCACATATTTAGTAAAGTAAATGTTCACAGTGAGTTAAATAAATATTCAAATTCTTAGATTTAGTTTCATCGAAAATTGATTATTTTGAATATCCCCAAACTTTCAATAATATTTATACCTTATTGAAATTGATGCGAACGGATATGCTTCTTTCGAAGTAAAAAGTAAAGTTTTGTTTCGTTTCTATAAAACATTGAAAAATAACTTCTCTCGCAGCTCCTCTCGATCAATTATTCTTTCTGCTTTTCTTTCCTCTGACTTCCCAATATAAAAGGCAAAAAATTACAGAAATACTTTCAGTCGAGACATGTAACAAAAATTGACACAAATTATTCGTAGCTGGGTTTCCAATAAACTAATGTTTCTATTATATAAATCAAATTTTTGAACAATTTCTTTAGGAAACGTGGTAATTTTTAAATGCTGATTTTTCCTGCAATTATTGAAACATTTCTTTTCTATCGATTTTTCAAAAACTACAGAAATATGATCATGCTCTTGTGGAGTTCTTCTCCCAAAAATATTGTAAAAAATAGTTACATATAAATTACAGTTCAAGATTTATATAAGTACTTAGTTGGATTTTAAGATAATCTTTAATTTCCATATGAATGGATTTTTAGAAATATAAAAAAATACGTACCACTAAATTTTCTTGGAATCTTCGCGTCCTTAGCTTTATCAGAGAAACTAATCTCTTCACAGTCGTGATTTTATAATCGTTTTACCACGTCAGACCGAAAGCTTAACATTTCAGCGTACCTAACCTAACCAAATTATCTCAAGTTACACCGTCTGTCGCCACTTTATCTACGAAATTAGCTTCTGTCTGTTAAAGAGGACTAGAATTAACGAAGAACCCGCAGAGATACCGAATATTTTAATTTGCGTAACATCTAGAAGACAATCAAATTAAAACTTATGTGGAATTCTTAATATATTAATAAAATTAATTTTAACTGACGCAGAGAAGTATAACCTACTCTAAATTTAATTATAAAGACCCAATCGATATTCTGCAGTTGGGAATAGAATGTATATTACTCCACCAACGTTAGTTAAACAGATCGTCAATGGATGCCGTCTTTGATTTAAGTTTTCAAATTATCATTTTTTATGAAAAATATTCATTTTAAACTTTTTGTATATTGTAATCTTCAAAATGATATCTCATAGTGAATTATTATTTATATTTGCGTATTCAAGTTCATGAATCTTTGCTTTTGAATTGAATATACGTTACACTTACGAAGGGTTAGTCTAGTTTACAATTAAATTTACGGAGCTGCATTGAAAGCAAGTAACATTGTTACCTGCCTTCTTAATAAAATATAAGCGGTTACCATGACTTTAGCAGCAATTTTCATGGACAATTGCATAATGCTCACCATAAATAATAAATGGGTAAACCTACATATGCCTGCATACACGGATAAATCAATTTTGGTTGCTTCAAAGGAAAATTCGTGTTCCGCACAAAATTATTTTCATATCAAAAACTACACACAACAATACTTCTTATCTATTCAAACCTTGGTAATACATTTAATCACTCCAACAAAAAAGTTGCGGATTTTGAATAATGGCTGCACTTTTTTGTAAAAGTATACTATAATCACCAAATCTTGGTATATTTTATGACGAACGGTAGGTATTGGTTTAGTCTTAAATCAAAAAAAGGACAATAGACAGGAATCATTCAATTGATGGAGCATTCGTTCGGTCTTGTTAAAAATTGCTGCAGAACGGAAGCGTTTATTAAAGTTTTCATTAGTGAGCATTTAAATTTGTCATTGAAACCGCCACGTTCCAAAAATAGACAACTGTTATGTTTCAATTACCTTTGAATATTTTCAGTTCTTTTATATTTCGTTTAGTCCATCCAAATCAAAAAACATGAGCGTTCGCGGAAATGCAATTGCTTTTCCACATACAAAACCTATTTTACCTATTGTGTAAAATTTTCGTGATTTGAAGGTTTTACATTTTTTTTTTTAAACAGAGGCCATAAATATTGAACAGATTCACAAAACAAACAACAATAAAATATTTCAACAGCTACTATTTTATTCGAACAAAATTGCATGAAATGGTTAAAGTCAAAGGGTATTGATGCTTGTTACCATTAAATATCATTAACGATGTTTGTTCGCTCCTGAGACGGCTAATTTGTTGCTTTTTCCACCACATTAAAGATGAGTTGAGCTAGAATCTAATCTTGTTCGCAAGCTTTAAAATGAGTTATGATGCGGGATCACTTAAAACGTCCGTCGTCATTTAAATCGTCAATTAAAGGGCTTTTCATGTACGCCAACAGCCATTTTCTGACTTTTAAAAACGCGAGAGCTGGAACGTTCATTTTCCATAAAAATTTTCCTGCTTCGAAATTACCAACGTGGACTCTATTCAATATTTCATCATTGAAACGGGGGTCGATTACTATTTTTCCTATTTTCCTTTTTCTAGTTATCTACTATTTTCGTCCGGTGTAATTCAAATATTCCAAGTCCTTGAAGTTAAATAAATGTTGACACAGCGAGATTGATCACAACGCGATGATACAGAAACGATTAAAAGAAATAAATGTCAGTTTTATAACTACTTAGTATGATACGCATGTAGTAAAACTATTTAAAATAAGTTCATGGTTCTCTTTAACTTTTAAACTTTTGAAGTATATCCGAAACGATCGAAACTTAAATAAGCTTCAGATAAACAACTAATGCTATTAATCTTTTACTCTGCGGAACTCAGAAGGATTAGCCTCTTGTTTTGTTTTCACATCCCTCAAACGCGTAAGCGGATTTTTTAATTCGTTTTTATACAGTCGCAAACCAAAAATTTTAAAACAGATATTTATCCGTCCATAGATAAACACACAGAAGCCAGAACACTCTACAGAGTGCTTCAGTTACGACTACCTAACTTTGAGAATTTGAATCTTTGAGTACTTACTACTATTAGTAGACAGATATGATGCAACAAAGATCAATAGCTACTGACTTGTAGTTCTTTGAACGAAAACCTATAAAACTGTAGAATTAAAAAAAATTAAATGTAGGGTATATTGTTTTGATATAGATGGGGAAAAAGTAGACAAAGTGTTTTAAAGAAATCGAGAGTGGTTGAGGATAGACGATAGGGGGTTTTAATTTCACCGATAATGGCCCTGTATTAATTCATTTTGGAAATGGATGTAAGCCTGATAAAATTTACTCTTCGCAATGTTAATTTTCGCGTGACAGTAAATGCGTGTACATGAAGGGAACCCCAAAGTAGTCACGTCAGTCAGACGTTATACACATTTCTTTTACGAGACAGTTACTTAAGCCCAGAATTAATTTTTTTGATTTGATCCAGTCACTTCAGCCGTCATTCATTATTCCTCAGACAGGGGTCAATAAAAAGGCCTAATCGTTTTTTAACGATTTCCCTTCCCACGAATTAATTATACAAAGCTATTTTTGCCCTACATAAACTAAATGTTCAACTACTTATTTTTATTTTTATTTAAAACGAAAATTTTCCCAAAAAAAGCGCTTATCCGAACAGAAACGAAGCTAGGCTGCAATTTCTTAATATTACTTGAAAATTATTATAAAAAATGCACTACAAAATTCAATAGATTTTTACTAACAATAAAACAAAAAAAGCGAATGATCATAGGAATGACGTAAGAAAAATGAAGTGTGTGTTCAAGTGGCAGTTGATCGTAGAATCGAAAATGGTTTCGTGCTTAAAGTGGTGGCATGATCGGTAAAATGGCGGACTTGCACATATCAAAAAGTTAATCTTGGCCAGCTTATCAAATACACCTTGCCATTAGCACAATGACCATTCGGTAAGTTGCTAGAGCACGCAATCTAGCCAGAGTAATTAAACTGCTGCAGTTAGATGTTCACTTTTTGCCGCAATGGGTCATTACTAGCGAAAAAAACCGCGAGTACAAAACAAACTTCCCAAACCAATACGGCGTTAGACAGAACCAACTTTGACCAAAACGGAAGCGATTGAAAATCGAACGTCAGCAACATCTGAAAGCTTCAGTCATATGCCTTAGTAACGTTATTTGTTTTATATAAAAAAATGAACTTAACACTCCACTAAACTTTCAACTGAACCAATTTCTGCATTTAAATCACGTTCCAATATTATTTGCTATCTACTACAGACCAATATTCCTTGAAATGACCTTAATTAACAAGTGCTCGCTAGAATGGCATGTCAACTGTTCCCATTTCATATATATTTCAGTCTTAAGTCAAACGTTAACTGCAAACAACAAGTGAAACTAAACTGCATCATTCAGTGGTAGAAATTCAAACTATTCCCTCACTGGCATACATACTTATTCAACAAATTGTACCTGACTGGACAAGATCTCATGTAAATTTCAGTACCTATCAAAATGATCTCATGGCACCCTACTTTACAATGGTTTACGATAAACTGAAAGTTACGATGAAACAATGTTAAAAAATGAAAAACGTTTTCAACGATGTAGACCTTATACTCACGTTTATATACTTTTTGACTAGTCCGCGTATGTAAGCCGTCGTTTGATTCTTTTGAAGTGTTTGAAATGCTTGTATCAAATGTATATGTCAAGCCCTAATCGAAGGATTTTCCTGTAAACACTTCCCCAGCTTTAAATCTTACTTTCTTGAGGAAGTGTAACACTCTAACGTAATAAAAGCAAATAAATTTAAAGGCACTCTGCCCTCCTTACATCTTTTATCTTACAAAATAGTTAATTTACGAAAAAAGTTCTAAAAAATATTATAATTAAACCACAAATAAAAAATACTTTTCCAAGTAAAACTTTCATCCTACTGAAGTTTTTCATTATTTTTCAAGTTGAACATTGAATTGATTGGGCTGATCTGTTACACTTTGGGGTAAACTCAGACGTTCCTTAAGCGAGAAAGAAATCTATAGTATTTTTTAATAGGTATATGTATTTAATATATTTTTTAATTCTGCTGGTTAACCTTACCAAAATGTATACAACAAAAGTATAGTTTGTTCATTTAATTGTAGCCATGGTTATGTAAGCTTTTACGGTTTGAATGCCTTCGTTGTACAAGATCTAAATCAAATTTGAAATGGTTTGTCGTGGAGTTTGCTTTCATTGTTCTCAAAGCTGGCTCGGTTTTGTCGTGAGTTTGCCGCTCTTAAGTAGTACTTCGAGTGATCCCCCATAAATGTTCGATGCAGTGTAAATACTAGTCGAGGCAGCCAAGCCGGCAAGCAAGTCGCTCCGGATGATATTTCTCCAGGGTCCATAAACTGCACACCATCCCCCAGATACAGTGACAGTGGGAATTAGTCGCCTACTTTAAAGAAGGTAACGAGTTGGATGGCCTAGTTTGACTCTTTTCCTATTTTCCCGTCTCTCTCTTTCTCTTCACGAGCTCTTATTTTCTCTGATCCAGGTGAAAAATTACTAAAGTGAGATCCAGTACTTATTTATATTTTTGATCGGTCGACCGAACACTTCAACAGCTCCACTGCGTTCACGATCATTAAAAGTTTCAGCGTACAGTCAACCATCTTCACTAGGTACCTGTTCTTCACATTAATTTATTTATTTATTTATAGACATCTCTAAAATGATCGGAAAGGAATAAGGCTATGATTTTCTTATCTTATCCCTTCCTGTTCTATTTTATTCAAATCTGTTAATTTAGAATCATTAATGTCCGAGAGGGGGAAGCTAGGGTTAAGTGACCAAATGTCCAATTAAAATTTTCTTATGATTCAGACCAGTTACCTATTAATTTTATACGATTCAATTTTTCTCTTTATTTTTAGCGTTTATACGAAATTAATATTGAAGCGTCGCTTGTGTATTTTTAAACGACAAAATGATTGCCTGTTAATGGTAGGAATACGAATATAAAATCAGTTAAGAAAAACAAGACAAGTAAATTAAGATAATAAGTAGAAAGTTAATCTTTTGGAGCGAGCCAGGGTAAAACGACCAATTAAGCTATTCCTCAATCGGATTAGCATATATTTGCGAATATAAGCAAGCGGTCGAGTAGTAGGGGCAGGCGGTATCAAGAAGACGGGGCTCGTTGGTTTTCTCGGTGCAGGGGTTTAAGTTACTGACGTACATATTTACACAAAGGAGCGCAAACGCTCTTGTTTCCTCTCTAAAATATGCCTGAAGTTTTGTTCACTAGGAATTCATCTGAATAGCTAGGTACGAGCGTGCAGCTATACGAATGATGAAGAATTCGTACTTCCATTAAAATTTGAACAACTTTGAAGTTGCGCACGGGACTAAGGTATTTCACTAGCAAGTAGGTACTTTTTACGGCCACAGCAAGAACAAACGACCAATAACAAAAGTTATTTGTTTGAGCGAAAATTACCTAAGACTGCGAGAAAGGAAACGTGTGCCGCTCAATTAAAAATTATGACTATGTAGTCATAGTCATTTTTTTGGCACATAACTTTCATCTTTTCACTCAACAAATCTTTCTTTTTTAAAATTTCAAGCAATTTTCCTCGAGCACGAGGATTATTTAAACCGGATAAATTATAAAAACGTTCTTGCCTTAATTTCACCTACAATTAGATAGGGTAAAATTTGCTAGCATTAAACTGTTTTACGTATCCACCACATTTTTCATTCAATACGTACTAAGTAATTCTCACATAAAATATGTGAAGATGTGAAGCGACTCTTAAACATCAGTTAAAAAAATAAAGTTGACATGAAATTGATCAGATTTATCATAATATTTGGTTTATCATTTTTTTTGCTACAAACAACAACAGAAAAATATACTAAATCCGAATACGCAAGTTTGATGCCATCAAATGACGACATTATGAATCAGAATTCTAAGGTGGGTTTGGGTTGCCAATTATACATACATATATCGCTGACATTTCGACTTAATATCAAAAGGCACTGTACTTCATAGTCGGCTGGTTTACTTACAAATGCAACCGGAAACAACGCGTAAAATGTTAATAAATAACTTTTAAGGTCGATTCTTTTCTTTTTTTAAACTTACCTATTACAAAAGAAAGAGAGACAATTTAGTTTAAGTTAAATAACAATTTTGCACATTTCTTTTTTGTAGTATTATTTTTATATTTTCTTGAATTTAAAGTCTTACGATTTAAATTATGTTCTAAAAATGGGTCTCCAAAATTTCATTTAAACGAGAGAAAAGTTGGAATGGTAAGTAAGCTTCTAGTTAGCAATAATTCATTTTGCAATACATGTTTTTTTCATGGGGACATCAAGGGTTCGTTGCGTTAACAACGACGTAGCAGCTAGAGGCAATCTTATATCTGTTGTGTTGAATTTTTATGTGCTATTTCAACGATAACGCGAACGTGCTAAGTTGAAATTGTGTTGACATTCATGCATTGGAAAGGAGAACCTTTTCGTCCACCCTCCTTTCCATCCCTTGCCAAGAGAATCGCCGTCTGCTCATTTCGCTTTTCGATATCTGATCGCAAGCGTCGAACAAAACGGACAAGGTGGCATTGCAATTATTTTTATTCCAACTTATGTATGTGCGGTCGTTTCCTTTCCGACATTAATTTATCTGATTTTTTTTTTGCTAAAACTATACTGCGACTTCTCACCCTTAAAACCGATCATTAATCTCATTGTTCTGCATATCACAATATATTCAGTTCGGGTAGATGGTATTTAAGAAAATAAACGAAGGATTTTGTTGTAAACGGTAAATAAATCAATTGATTGACTTTTGTGTATCTTGAATACGTATAAATTGCTAAGTACATATATATCGAAAGCCCATAGAATATTTTATTTTATTTCCATTGCGTATAACATCGATCCCTGTCTAAAGGAGTATCACGCGATTTAATAATTTAGAACTGGCTCATGCGCTTCCTTATTTCAAACATAATTTTCCACATCTAGAATTGCTCTGCTAGGTACACATACACCTAAAAAAGTTGTGTGCACAGCATTTCGTGTTTCCTCATATTTAAACAACTATATACACACACATGTGGGCTCATATCGGGCCCGCATCATTTTGTTCGTTAGAAGTAATTGGTCTTCTAATTCGAAATATTTTTTGGTAATTACGGACTTTGATCGAGTATAAAAATTAATGATTGACGCAGTTAATCGTCAGAAAATTGAATCTTTCGGACCGATTCAGTTTTGAATGATGATTAAATTGATAGTGGCTCATCCCCGTTGCCACCCCGCCACCACCACTTGACACCACAGTCCAACATCACGCGTTCAACGGTGGATACTCTGATTTAATGACGCTAACTAGATACACGAAAGGGATAAACTGTTTCAGGTTTGTTTAAGGTCTCGCGTTAATGCATCCCAACATTCAAATTTATTCCGCAAATGTGTTGCTGCCTTTTGTGAGCGCTGCTTGAAATGAAAGCAGATTTGGCTTACGGATCCATTTTGTGCTGGACGATATGATTTTGGCAATTTACGAATGAATCAGCGCTTGATCTGTTTAGGAAATAAAAAATAAATTTGAATTCATACTCTACTAAAAGCTGTGTGGATTATCCTGAATCTATTGAAAAACCATTTGATTAATCCAATACTTTTTTACGTGGAGTGGTTTAACTACATAAATGTGTTTTTGTTAAATAAAAACGATTAAGTGTATGAAGAAAAAGTAACATTTCTATAACTGATTTGACATCATCTAGAAAGGCAAAGGACATTTAAAGGAACTTTGTAAACTTAAACGTTTGCTATTTCATTTCCGTCCTGGGAAACTCTTTACGTTCTTTTTTCTATCGCGTTGCGCCACTTCTCGCTTATTTCCACTGATTAAAATAATTTTCTGGATTCGCCAGAATGTCTCATTAGTCAAGCAGGGATGAGTATGCGGTATCACAGTTGGCGTCAACCCTCGACATCTCTCTATTACAATACAATGAAAAACATGCACAATATTATATACATCAGTGATTTCATTCAGTCAGGCGCTTGTTATTTCCAACCGAGAATCAAGAAAAAATTAAACAGACAAACGCTGCAAAGCTACTACTGTAGAACATTATATTCTTAGATATATAATATTAAAGTTTAACTTTAGATAATTAACTAAGTAATAAAATTAATATGTCACTGATCATGTAAGTACGTAAGTATTGGGAAAATTGAAAAAGGAATTGGTTTCGGTTTTCTTTTCTTAAAATGGTTTATTTTATTGGAAAGGAACGATTGCTTTCACAATCAAGCAGTCCGCTGTCGCCGGTACCCCTGCATCGTAACTTAGTTTTCACCGGTACTTGGCGACCACAAATTTTGTTAAAGCGAAGGGAGAATTGATTTCATTCTCGAAATGAAAGGCAATTGGGGTCCCATTCCGTGATGATTGAACTGCCTTTAAATTAAATGAAGATTATGATCAATACAATTACCGCAACTGTACTCGAGACGATATGTATGCTCTACTCGTCAAAATTTCTGAGTGTTTACTCAAGCAAACTTTTCTAGTAAATATATGTTAGAACATAGTTACCTCCCAGTAAATTTACACTTTATAAAACGAAAAGGCACTCTGAAACTATTTACTAAATTACTATTTACTCTTCCACTATTTCTGAATTAATTTGTGCACTTTAGTAAATGTCATAAAGCGTTTATTTGCCTACCTTCATAAATATAGTCGCCAGGTTAGATTGAGTGACATCAACTTACCTGAAAAAGAAAAAATATATTAAGTACTTAATTATATTAAGGATGGATATTATTATGCATTAAAGTTATTGATGTAATTATGATCCGCTTATAAACTGCGGAAGGCAACGGCAAAAAAATGATAGAGTTTCCGATTTTGTGGATTCAAGTTCACACAGGTACCAAAATAAAAAAGGGCATCGCTTGAGGGTATTAAAACCGTGCTGGTTTTTATGGATTTTTCTTCATAAAACTACATTTTGTTAAAAGCTGACGCGCAAAAGCTACGTGAAAACTTTTACTTGAGTGGCCACATTCATACAGACATTAGAATCTGAGTTTCAAATGAATCATTAGAGTGTTTTCCTTTCCCTTTTCATCACCATCTCAAGCTATTATATACCTGTTCGTTCTTCGAGCGTTCCTCAAAAGGATACGAAAACAAAGGAAGTGTAGAAAAATATCGGGAACAAAGTAAATTCCTTCAGGAAAAATATAACAACGCAAATACCAGGTTCGAATGTTACCCCGGAGCGATTCTGTTATTTTAAACCTAAACTTCAGTAGGAAGTTATTAATGATGCTTTGATTACACAACTTCAAAACCCTCACAACCCGTACTTTATACTGCAGAACGATCATACGTACATTTCTTAAGATACAAATTTGAATCTTCTAAATATTTCGGTAGACACACATACAAATATAAATTTAACGCTAGTAGTGTCGTTTAGTTTAAAGAGATAATTCGTCGATTTGTTTTCGATTTTACCTTAAAATTGTCCAACATATTTCATTTGGAAGTCACACTGTCTGTGTTATTGATTCTTCGCCGGATATCAATCAGTGATGACGGTGCCTAAAAGGCTCGTGGATCTAAATTCCACGGAAATACTGTCAATAATTTAATGCTCACCCGTCAAAAGCACTGAAATTAGGAGTTAATTTTAAAACTGTACGTCTAAACTATTGTCGTAGAAAATCTTTTGAAAAATTAATAACAATTTTAATATCACAAGAGAGTATTGCAGTAAAAGTATCTGTCCTTCGAGTTATTTGATATACAAAAATGTTAAAAGATATATTTACAAAATAATAGAAACATTTTTTCAAGTGTTTATTTTTTCAAGAATTTCACATAAATGAAGTCTTTTAATTTAAAGATTAGAAAATATGTAGAGAAAAAGCTTGGTCCAGAATGCAATTTGTCGTGTAAATAAGTAAAGCAAAAATGCAAAAAAACAAAGGAAAACTGGATTCCTTAATATCTTTTTGTACCTGCTCATAATTTAGTTTTTTAAAAAAATCCAGGACTTATTTAAGTGACAAACAAACACTGGGACATAATTAAAAAAGTCAATTTGACCTTTAAAGACATGTCTGCGTCGCCTTTAAAATATTTATGAGAGGCTGAAAAGTTTTAAAAGTTGGTTTGGTATTCGCGTTCAATAGAACTATTCAAATCAATAAAAAAATCCGTATTTCAATGAGATTGAGGTAAGTAACAATGTAGGTACTTCTCGATAATTAAATTATAGGAAAGAAGTTCGCCAATGGAAGAAGGATGATAAAACAAAAAGGTCATAACATTGTGACGTATAAATTCTTCATTATGTTGGCAGTGTAATTATATATTTTTTATTTTAAGGAAAAAAATGTACATTGAAATGCAACATAGACATCCATGTATTTCACCACTTATCGGTAAAATCGCAACGAAGGTACTTTTCCCGGTTTTATTGTATTTTACATCGATTCCTCCTCGATCGTTTGAAATGGTTGTAATTTTGTCGCCGGTGACAAACGACGAAAATAAAGAAAAAGTGCGCCTCATTCGCTAAATTGCTTCCCGAACATCGAGACCAAGAGATACAACGAAGCTTCGTTTGATTTATAACGAGTTCCTTCAGATAGTAGCCTACATCCACACCTGAGACCTCTATTCTATCTAAGTAGATCTTGTACCTGTACGTTCTGTAGATGTGGTGGTCAAAGAGCTAGTGGTGGTCTGGACCACTGTTGGAAAAGAGCAACATTCTCGCTCGGGGTGTTCGCTGCAGGCTGCCCAGCCAACGAAGGCCAGCAGCCAGAAGAAGCTGCTTTCGACCGCAAACATACCATCCGAAGCTTGACACCAGGAGTTCACATGGCCACGGGCATCACCACCGTTGGAACACTCAAACACCGGCGCAATTATTACGACACTATCGTCCAAAGGCACCTGCAGGATGCCTTCATGCCATGAAGAAGAGCATCACCTCGGATTCGAACATGTGACGATCAGGAGCGACTTTGGATGTGTGCGGACTCCACAGAAGGCGAGGGTGAATTACGCCACGAGGTCGAAGACAGCGCACAGCCTTCAACCCTCTAAACTCGCGCAGCCCCTCTAACTTCGGCACTACATGCGTTACTATACTACACCAACTTCGATTTCTCGAAATAAACGAATAACCACTTTATAATCAACAAAAAAATTATCTATATCACTACCCACTTTCGAACCCCTCTTTTTATTATATATATATATCTCCAAAACTTATGTTTTATTATCATTGCACCTAACTAAAAAGTTTTGACAACTATTGAACAAGTTCAGCCATTCTCAAAATTGCAACAAACAAAAACCAATTGTATCTAAATATAAAAAGTATATCGGTAGTAAATGCTGCTAAAAAGTTTATAAGAGCATTACACTGTCGCTTATGTAAAGCAGTTACTTCCAAAAACCGGCAGAAAAGCTAAGCGATTAACCAACTGACTTGATAAATTCAGCGTTTATCCTTAGCAGGTTGCGTGATAAAATGCATTAAATTTTTTGAATAGGACAACATTCGGTATGAATTTGCGCCATTTTACGTCACAACTGAAGTCTTTCAGTTAAGAAAGGGAAAAGTTCTCTGCGGGAATTTGTCGCTGCTGAGAACTATCAATCAACTTTGTTTGTCCAAAAATGTGTAAATGGAAGCAAGCGACTCAACTTGATGCCGTCATCCAAACACTTTATGTGGATATTTATTTAAAATAAGAAAGCAGCAACAAAAAAAGCTTTCAACAAAATTCAAATTCAAAAATATCAGTACATCAACCAACATCCTTCCCAATTGTAATCTTTAAAGTAGTAAAATTATATTTTTAAGGGCACTAACTTGTTAAATTTAAAATAACAAAAGGTGCAGCTGATGCACCACGTGAATGAAAATAAGGAACATACGCTGCAGCAGACATGGTGTTAATGAATGCCTTCGTTCTAATTTAAAGAACTTCCAGCATCCGACAAAACACATATATATGTTCCATTTTGGGTCAACAGTTGCTACAACAGCATTTTTTCTCTTTTCCACGGGCTCCTTAACCTCCTAGTTTACGAAGTATGAACAGAGAATTACGAGACGTCGAGATTTTCGAGAGGTCTGATGTTCGATCTTTTTCAATTTGATTAGCTAAGCAATTTGACGATTTCAAAATCAACAATAAAAAAAAAAAGACGGAATGCTGAATCCCCACTTTAAGTACATATTTATTAAACCATTTTTTATCAACCAAACCAATGTACTAAATAGAATAAAATCAAAGCGATTCAGATTCTGTTCTAACAAATCACTGCCAAAATGAGCTACAGTGAAGATTAATTTTCATTAGATAAACTTCTTAAGACGCTTACCAAAATGTCAAGGAATAATAAATAAGGGTACTAAAAATTAACTGGGCCCTCGAATTTTTTCTGGGAAATATCGAAAAACAAAAAAAAGTGTGTATTATTCTCGTCTACATCCGTATCTGGCTGTTTGCGTTTTATAGATCCCAATGTTAGCACCACTTAAATCAGGCAACGTTGCTGCAATTAAATTCTAATAGGAGTATGACAGTGGCTCAAAACGAGCTAGTCGATAAAAGCAGATCGGTTTAAGTGCAATAATTAACCCCATTCGATTTTTTTAAAGCTGAGAGGATCACGGCCACAAGAAACATGCCAGTAGAACCTTCAGCACACTACTTAACTGCGCCTAATTTCTGAACCCTCACGGAAAATAAAGGGGTGTTGTGTTCTGTTCCAAACAAATATACAGGGCGTTTCAAATTTGTTGTCAGAAAATGACTAAAAAGTGCTTCGTAGTAGTTACCTACACAATTTATACAGATGAAATTTCGAGGGAATTGTGACCTCCTACGAATTGAAAGCATTTTTGAACATCTTTGTAAAATCATTCGCATTTGAATTTAGAAAGCTATGTTCTCTTAGACGTTCGCTGATGCTGAACGTGAATGGGATTTCTATGGGAAATATTAATGCGCAACTAATGAGACTTCAAATATATAACTCAAAAATGAGACTGTAGGTCCTATGAAAACGCTACTCGGTTTATAACCAATTTAGAATTTTATAATTTTCTACAATTCTCATAAGAATAAAACAATTGCTCCTTGTAAGATTTTCTGATAAACAGCTTACTTTTAAAAGACGTAGTTTCTCTCCGACAGAGTCATTCCGTTTCTGTTACAAAATTCTTTATGGTCGCGTACCTCGACTTATAAAAGTTAAATACGATGCCGTTTTCCGTACAAAAGGACTTTTTTTGTCGAAGGGTATTCCGAAAGCTCCGCTATAAACTAACTTTAAAAGCATGCCAGACGTTAAATAAAGGATTACCGACACTCCTCGAACAACGCCTGGAAAATAATATTCGCATAACGTCCCAAACGCCATTCACTCCTTTACTACGTTTATATTTAATTTGTGGCATTTGTTCTATTCATATCGTGCGTTCTAATTCTGCTCAGATTTTCTTGTAACTTGTAACAAGAATCTTAACATTTCTCACGTTAATTACTCACGCTAAGGAGACCCTCTTATCAAGCCAAAGAAACTTTCACACCTTCTCTGCCTACTGAAAACCCATATCATTACTCACTAGTGTTCATAGTCACAAACTGTTACTTTTGGCTGCTACTACACACATTTTTGGCAACTCAAGTCAGAAAATTAGCATGTAAATCCATTTCGATTGAATTAAAAGTTAAATCCTTTAACACTTTTCCGTTTTTGAGATGTTAAAAATGTCTTTTACATAAAAAGTTACAGAATGTATTATATATTTGTCAAGAGAAATATAACTAATTAACAATATTTTGTAAATGATAAAAAAATGCAGCAACAATAGCATCATGGTTATTAAGAGAGCTTCTGCCTTTTCTCATTCGGTTTTATAGACTATTTCTTACGTTAGAGCTTGATTGGTTTGGGTCCTAACGAAACAAAGAGATTGGAATCAATAAGTCCCACAAGAATTACCGAAAGAAATAGCAACATGCTATAATTCCTCTTTCAGATTTACCTCAAAACTTCGATAACTGCCATGATTAGATTTTTTTCTTCATAAAGATAATATTGGGGCACTTGGATAGATTGAATTTTCCCAGTTTGAGGGTTTCAACAGCATTTACGAATTATTTGGAACAAGTTAGCGCCTAAATTTTCAGTAATATGAAACAACTTTTATTGGCAGAAAAATAAAAAAATAAACCAAACGAAACAAATACAATTATTATTTTAACGTAAACCTTCTGTTAGTGCCTACAGCTTTTCGCTTTTTTACGGGGAGTTCAAAAAGAGTAACTGAAAGTAACTAATGTCTTAAAATATTATTACGGACACATGTAACAGAAATAGTTTTACGTTTTTCTGAACATGTAATAAAGACGCCAGTTACGATTAGGACAAGAAAAGCTTAATTAAGTATTTATTTTTTTTTGTTTTTATTATGGAACGAAACAAGAAATAAACGAAATTAATCCAACCGATGAGACGAACTAGGTAAAGAAGTGCAACAACTTGGCGAGTCATCAACGTTTTTGGCTTCTTTCTGTCCGTTCAACGCCAAATGTTCCAAGCTCTGCCAGCTTTTTTGCGCTACAGTGATAAGCGGATCTCCAAATCCTTTGGTTACGTGATACGTTCAGAAACATTCGAAGCCGCAGAACAAGTCTTTGCTCTTTCCTGAAAGTGACGACCCAGAAACAACGAAGTAAATTTTATCGTCGCGCAATACTACTACATTCTTTCAAACTTTACTAAAAAAATATTTGGAGGTTGTTTCAAAATGCAGTTTTACTCCCAACATCAAATAGCTCTTGTATAATACCTACTTTGAACTCTACCTATACTTCAAAAACCACAGTATTTAGTATTAATGTACGATTCAGTTTCAATATATATTTTTGAACTTTTATGAAATGATCCACATGATGTACTACCCGAAATTAATTAGTTAGGGTTTCCTCCGGTATTATCGTACTAGTTATGAAACAAAAAAGTGTATGGAGTAAACTAAACATTTCAGTGACAATTTACAAAGAGCTACAGATTACACAAGCACTGATGGTTATTCTCTTAGGATTCTTGTTTCAGTTACATTTACGTGACATCTGCTTCTTCACTTGTCCAATTTTCTCTACCATAGTATCGATTCTTGTTAGATATGGCAGGTAAACGTTTCAGTAAGTAAATATATTTTCGTTGCAAGTACGGTATCTAAAGTAAAAACAAATTGAAACAAGTTTACTAGAAAAGAAGTTTCGTCTTCTTTCCGTCGTATTCTTCAAAAACTTTACCAAAACAAATATTTATTTCCAGATCTAATAACTATTCACATTTTAGAAATAAGGAAAATGATTCTGATTATATTCTACAATGTTTGTGAGCAGCTCGAGTTTCCTTCCTGGGAAATTCCGAGTCAAGTTTATTGTCCTTAATCAATTTATCAGTGATGGCGTCGGTCATGATTTATCGTTGTCCATGGAGAATTTGAATTTGAAATATGAATTTCGAGTAGCGTCTAGACCGTACAATACAAAATTCACTTCTTCCAACTAGAAGAGGTCATGAACTGACGCACGTTGATGGCTTTCGGCCACGGGAATGAGGAGCAATCTGTAAGCAACTCCACCAGAAAATTCATCCCGTTAAGTTGTCGGGAACGCACGTCTCTCGCGTTCAGGACAAAGGTTCAAGTTTGCTCAGGTTAACAGGAAAGACAGGGGCTTTCGTACAAAAGACGGGAGGCAATAAGTATGTAAAGCCGATAGCCTTGTAAAAAAAAGACGAATCTTCCAGAAAAAGTAAGAACGAACCCACATTTATCAAACGCTTTATTCCTTCTCACAAATCCCGACGAATTACTACAATGTAGATTCCTGTAATGGAAATGGGCATTTTCTGAAATAAGGTTATCAGCTTACACTCGTCTAACATCTATCTACATTTCGATTGCAACAGATTACATAAAGACTACTTTTATTTTTATTCGTTTTGTAATATCTTTAATTCCATTCAAATTTTACGTTGTTCATATGAATACAAATAAAATGTGGCTGTGTAATAGTAAAGTATACATATATATAATTGTGTAAAATTAAGAGGGAAAAAGGCAATAAATTGGTTCAGATAAATTGATAATGCAACGTCGTTTCTTAACTAAGAAAGTTAAGAAAGTTATAAAGATCCGATTTGACCAAGTTTTTGATGGAGGTTGAGAATTTATCCCCAAGGAAAAATCGTGAAACTTTGTTTTTCGTCTAACCGCCATTCTTCAGGAAATACTTCGGACATTTCCTTCACCAATCGCTATAGCAATGCCAACAGCAATCATTGCCAAAATTCAGGCATAATTGGCTAAAATATTGTCACAATATTTTACTCTAAAGCAACTTTAACCATGAATTTTGATTTTTTTTAAATAAAAATAGCTTTCAATTTTTTGTACTTTCCAGATTTATTCAACAAACTTCCCTTAATTAAAAGATCACTCTGTATAATTGCTAGAGAAACAGAATGATAATTTTATTTGCATGGAACGTCTAAGTCAATTCGTAATTCCATGTATCAGAAAAGACAAGGGGATCAGTGCAAGTTATTTTGACGAAGAAAACAAGAGGGAGGTTTTCGGAAAGATTAATTGGGTTTCGCCATGGGGGTTACCCGTAGGATACCCTTGCGTGTAGGTTGACAACTACACTTTTCTGAAAGTGCGATTAGGTTCGCCATTGTCCGAAGGATAGGTGCCTGATATATGTATACGGATACCGAAAAAGAGTCGAAGGCATACAAACATATATATGTACGTAAATAAAAAGACTGCCTTTCGGCGTCAAAACGAAAGGAAAATTTATCTTTTAACCCGACAGAAACGAGAAGCTTAAATGAATGATTTTCTTAACTTGAAACTTTTAAATGAAAAAACGTTTCATTAGCGTTTAAAGATCATGAAATTGAAAGCTTTGTAAGTACGTCGTTTATACCTACAAATGAGGTAAATATAAGTAGTGATTATCCTGGCTCTGAATGGCCACTAAAACCTTTAATAATACACCATACCATAATCTATAATTCCATGTTCTCTCAACATAACTTGGCCTCTTTTTTGATTACAGGTTATTCAAAACGCCTCATTAACCAATCAATAATGACTATTACATTCCTCTATATTTTATGTATCCATCATAAAAACATATGTTAATTTTTTTCTACATACGTATTATAATAGAACAATCGATAACTCTAACATTAGTAACGTAGAAACCTTTATAATTAAAAAAAAAAAAACACTATTCTATATTAAACTAAACGTAAAAGCTGATAGACGTTCTACGGTATTTAAATTTATAAATGTATACTAAAATATCATTGTGATATAGTTAAATATATAAAAGAAATGAAAAGCAGTCACTAAGTACATCTGTCTAAAGTTCTAATGGAATAAGGTTTGATAGACGAATGATTCACACGACTGTGCTTAGATTGCTGAGAGGAACATACCACAAGCACGACAAATGTACAGACTGTGCTTAGTTCGAAGCGAGCTTAGGGTAGTCTGTCTCTGTACAGTACTGCCAACATTAAATTGGCAGACATCGCAGTATGTAACATATAAAATTCATTGGTAAAATAGAATTTGTACTACATGATCTTTATAAACTTTTACCGAAAATTTGAAATTTATATTCTACCATGATTTTTACTTCCTATACAACACAACAGTTCAAGTAAAAGTTTGAACTTTTAAAAACTTCTTCAACAGTCAGAAAGAGTTTTTAATTTTAAAATTAAAATAAAAAGAAAATAATGGTTTAAAATAATTATTTTAGCTCCTTTATCTGAATAAGGTATCCTTGACTTTTACCTTAATTCTTTAGTCCTTACGTAATAATAGAAGAGAAATCGATTAAACGTGTCAGGAATAACTTTAAACTCAACACTAGAGACATCTAACAAGCTTTTCCACAAGGCGTTTAAAGGATAAGAATCGCAAAGGAGTTAAAGTAAAAAGCTCTCAGAAAATAGGCCTATGTTAAAAAAAACATACTAAACATACTTTTATTTAAGTTTATTGTATATTCTTAGGCCGAAAAGAACAATTAATTAAAGAAAGCTTTGGCAGTTTCCATTATGAATGAACTCGGTTATTGATCGGGACATCCCACAACGTATTTGAGCTTTATATCCTACCAGTGTTCCCCAGATGGCGCACGTAGTTAAGGGTTCGTTTACAATTGATATTCCAATTTGTATTTCCCAGCGCTCACGAGCCATTTAACATTTTTAAATAGGGACGAAACTTGAATGTATGAAACCCTTGTGAATAATATATCTTCATTTACTCGTTTTCCACAAAAAGGAGACAGACCTTTATTTCAATATTATCTCATACTCAAAGAAATGGTAAGTAATTCAAAGTTTATAATTTTAAGATTTACCAAAATTGGTCTTTTATTCAGATATATAAAATAAATTAAAAAAGTTACCGTTAATAATAAATAATATCGTTGCAATGTGTCAGCTTCATTACACCCGCTTGAAAAGCTCGGAGAGCATTTGGCGCCCTCTGCCGGAATTTCCCGACACTATAGGAGAGCTTTTCAGAGAATTTCAACCCCTATTACAAACGGATATCTGAGGGAGTTTGTAGAAGAAAGGTGGCGCTACTTGAAGCAAAATAACATTCATCAACGTATTAAGTAGAAGCTCAAAATAACAATTTTAATTAATTTAATTAAGTAGACACCCTCACTATAAATGATTATATCGCCATCGTTATAAAGGTATGGATCATAAAAGCTCGTCATTAGGGTAAATTAAATTGCGTGTGGGTAAGTTATATGCCGATTTTTATTCGTAGCGCGACTTTAAAAGTTTTCCTTTTTACTGAAGTTGCTTTTATGAAATCGATTATTGTGACAAATAGCCTTCAATTGTATTAGAAAAATATATTCTTGTGATACATTTTTGAATGAGAATTTTAGCAGAAAATTAAAAAAACATAACAAAAAAATAAGATATTTTTAAAAGAAAAAACACTATATTTTTTTTGAAAGAACTCTGAATCAGTTTGCACTATAACTCCGGGGTTTCCAATGCGGTACCGTAGTACTTTTTTTTTGTTGACGGTATTTATACACTTGCTATTTTAATCACACGTCTTTATTTTGAGAAACTCATTAAAATTGCACAAAGAACCAACAACTACACTCTCTGTGTAAGTAATTTGACATACAAGTTCTCATCTTTAGTGGTCCATTCATGACTCTGGCTGGTCATTAAAAGAACGTAAAAAAATAGGTAACAAACTACGTAGTAAAACAAAACTAGCAAAGTACCACTACGTGAAGCAGAAATCTATTTTTAATTCAACTATTGCATTAAATAAAACAAAAGCTTCACTGTTCTAAAGCGTATACAAAAATGTTGGCATATAAAACATTCCTCTAAATTGTACTAAAGAATAAAAAAATTGTAACATTCTACAAAGTTTAATAAAGATTAATTATACAACGTTTTGACCGTCAATTTTAAATATGTGCAATAATATTTTTTGTCGTAATGATTACAAGCGAGACATACTTGTGAACACCTATGTATAATAAAAAGGGGGAAAAAAGAAAAGTACCGGGTAATTAAAGTAAAAATGACAGTGAAGTAATAAACATGCAACAAGACTTTACAGATATTTCACGTAAGTAATACTCTGCAGAATTTAATTCCGTCTTACAACGGTAATTTCAATGAAATTAGTTGCGATAGTACATCTACACGGCTTGTTTCAACTTCTAGTTTGCACGGAAAATCCTGAATTCACCTTGGGATTGCCGTATAAACTATAGTCCAAGCCAACTTTTAATCAGTATGCTAATGCGTAGGCTTTGCGGAACCATTCCAGAACTTATTTTAACTAAACAGATCAAAGGACTTTACTTAAGCTACAACTGTGTCCATACGAGGTGGCCCATTTTGGTAGATAACACATTTAATAGGGTTAGTTTAAAAAAAAAAACACAAAAACACCAAAACAATTTTAAATGAGAAAATTCCCCCAAAAATATAAGTATCTCAAATAATGCCGAATCAATATGGTACCCGAGCATCTATACCGGCGAGTCATTGCCTTTTCCACCGCGCACAATCCGCACACCGAGCCGAGCCGAGCACGAGAAAGGCATTGGCGCGTTTTCCTTTGACTCGGGTCACATTTCCCAACGGCGAGTCACATCACGCGCAAGACTCGCCAAACCACGAGCAATGAAAATCTGATTTCAATTTTTTAAAACCCGACCCAGATGTAGAAAAATTTTCAAAACAATCACAATCGTTTCTTAGTTAGCAACCGACGTTAAAAATAAATAACGTTTAGTTTTTGCTTGTTAGTTAAATTGTTACTTTTGCTTTCTTTTTTTTTAGTTAATTATTTATAACGATTTTGTACTGGTATCAGGTTTGGTGATGCCAAACGCTTTTCATTAACTTATAGATGGAATTCATCCAACAGCGGCGTCTGTTATGACATAGGCATGTATATATACCTGTGTATGCATATAGGCCGTCGTTTTTAAGCGAAAGCTGAATTAATTATCGATTTAAAGCAAGCCGAGAAATGTGAACTCTCATTTTTTCTAACTATCTCACGTGAAAATTTCGCTGCACAGCTCCAATAAGTCGCCATGTAAAGTAATTATTGAAGATTCTTTTAGAAAGTTTAATAATAAAAAAGTTCATTAAGTGTAAAAACAACCCCGTATGTTTAAAGTGTTAATTAAATTTCTCACATAATCGTTCCTGTTCAGTGAGCTTTTATATCGAAAAATCCAACCGCAGAAGCCAGTCGAAAAGAGAAAAAAAAGAAGACGAAATGCGGCCGGTTTTCTATACCTTTAGTCCTAATCCCTTTGATTAGGTATAGAACGAAGAGTACCTACATATTATGTACCTACATATACGTATGGATCTAATGCAAGGAAATTATCTCTCAGGATTCCTGCTTTACACAAAATTTACATGTAACTCGATATAATTCTATTTATCCAAAGTTGTTGGATCGTAAACGTAAACCACGATATGTATGCAGATATTAATTTGAAATAAAATGTAAAGTTCTACTTCTGCTTGAACGCGTCGTAGGAATTTTCTAAATCCGTATCAAAGGATTTCGCAATTGCCATAACACGAAATGATTCTAGTCAGTGCCAATTAAAAATTTCATTCCGGTCGAAACAAACTAATCATATGCATCAACGGATTTGCGTTAATTTTCATCCCTCAACAAATACAAATATATTAGCCGCAAATAACGAATCGTGACGACGCCAATTTCAACATGTTGCTTCGCCATATTTATATTCAACTAGAAATTAGACGTTATAATGAATCGACAAATTTTCCTTCACGTATAAATATTTATGGGAGTATTTTTACAAGAACCTATTTCAACCCCTTTCAAATAAGCAAATCGATTTTGAATATAGATGTTAGCTTAAGAAACACCCCCGTTGTTAATTAAATTAAATGCATCTATATAACAACTATACTAAGGTATAAGATTCTGCAACAATTTAAACAGAATGTGCATACACTGTTTAATTTACTCCTTAACTACCTACCTAATTTTGAATTATTTAAAGGTTCTAAACCTAGACTGTAGGTAAATTACTTATTGCAGATCAAAGACACCCTACACTAGAATATGAATAGGTCATTTATAAATAAATCGCTCTTGTCGCATCCCTCATTGACTAACACGATAAAAAAATATTTTACGTTCGATAAAAACAAATGAAATTAATAATTATGAGATCCTTAATATCGTATAAGAAGAAACGATTTGATCGTAGGGTTGTGGTTTTATATATTCTTTTTAAAGACCTGGACTCGCCACAGTGGCCCTATTAATTTATTATGTACTTATATATCGGCCGATTTCGTAACAGAAATCTGTTTATAATCGAAGCGATAACTTTGATGATAATTTATACCTTCAGCAACATCAACCTCGTTTCTCAATATCCTTTCCCAGCCTGAAGCCAACTTGAAAGATTTATTGGATTTAAGCTTACACTACATTAAGGTGAATTAACCCTTTTACCTAATACATTTACCTATATATATATATATATATATATATAGGTATTTTAAGCTCTAACGAAGTGCCCAAAATACATCATACAATGTATGTGTGTGTATTATTAATTTAAGGGTGTTTAGGTATTTAAAATTTTCACTAATAATTCATTAAAAGTACATTTACTGTGAAATATATTATGAAGTAAAAAACATTCGCAGTACAGCTATATTCAATAAAATATAAATCGTAGTTTAATTAAAATTCAAATTAGTTTTGCGTGTGGTCCACGTTATGATAACAAATTAATTTGGTGGCTTTCAATATTAAAAACGATTCAAATAATACTTCTTTTATTCGTTGCCATAACAGAGACGTCCAAATTTTAATATTTTATGAAAACAATATATTTATTACATTCTGTAGAGGTGTAGAATTTCCATGGTGGTATGCATAAATATAAGCACGATACGTGTACTTACGTATACAGTAGTGTAAATTACTTGGCAAGGTATAAAAGAACAACAGTTTTTCAGAAAATTCATTCAAATTTTATTCTTCTCTGTTTAAGTATCAAGAAAATTTTCTTTGCAAATTATAGTTTCAATTAAGCTATAAATGCAAATTCCGTGCCGCTTGGGAAATGAGATTCGCATACATTTACAGGAAATAAAGTCAATCGTCAAGAAGTAGCTTTAGTAGCTAACACCAGATTTCCATAGAAGCTCATTAATAGTACACTTAGAATGGATTAAGTAATTTGTTAAATATCAAAAACAAGCAAATTATACTGAACAACATTGCCAGTTGACATGAAATCATATAACTCAAGTGTACATGGAATCTTGTAAAATACTACTATCATTTTTAACCCTTAGAATCAAAAAGACAGGTGTTATTAACTCGAAAACTATTATTTTAGAAGCCGAAGCTTAATTGAAATTTACGTATGAACAATTGTTCGAAATATGTAGGTATGTACAAGGTTTCGGGTTATCGGTAATAAACAATAGCCTTCCATATCGCTCCGTGAACTTCAATTTCACTTCGATATTACCCTAGTAATAACTATATATTGATGGGGTAGAATAATTAGAAATCACCGTCTGTATATTCAAACATATATGTATATAGAAGTTTACAAGGGACAAAGGCTTCAGTTTATGGCATTATATGATTATGATTGTATTATATATCAAATATAAAATAAACATTTATGTTTTCTATTTTTAATTTCCAAGAAAATATTGTAATAGCAATTTTAACAAAAGTTGGTATGTTTTGTGGAAAACAGAAACAAGAGATCAAAGAAGCTGTTGAAATAAGAGCTTAGCACATTATAAATTTCAGTGGGGTTGGTGTAGTGCGGAGTATTCTAACATTAGCGTCTGTTTCTAATTTTATAACGGTACCATACGTTCTACGTTCTACCCTAAAATTTCCCATCTAATGCAGCCGAAAATGTCGTACACTAATACATAATGTTTATGAAGCTGGCGCGCTCATTTTCATATTTTACTTTACACCATATAGTGCTCGAAAGCTAAGCTCGTTAAATTATTGGTCGACTGACTAGAACATAAACTTGAACTATCTTAAATTCATTGCACATGTGACGAACGAACAAGAATATGGAACTTTCCACGAATCGCGGTAATCAAACTTTATAACGTCTTGAACAAATTTATGTCTACTAAAAAGGACCACGGATGTTAAAATATTAACAACGAATCGACCTTTTCCAATTTACCAACCAACTTATTCTAATACTGTCTACGTCCATTTACTAATGAGAAAAACAAATTCCATCTCCGACGTGTAATCTTTTACACGAAGAAATAAAAAACACTGCGATAATTAATTTTTTATTCCTCCCAAATTCATGAGAAGTAGTAAACACGAAGGGCTGCGTAAATAATGTCCCAATCCAATTTAAAAATATGAGATCTAATATTAATAATTGTATAAGTAATAAAAATTGATCAGAAGCAAATTTGGAACTGAAATTAATGTTTTACACGAATTGATTTACTTCTTCAACAAACCACTACAGCTAGTTACGTATTATCAGAGAAGTTTGAACAATTTAAACTCGTAATTTATTACATCTATCATAATTGCACGTAACATCATCGGGATCCTTGCCGTACCTCATAAATAAATTTAATTGTCGGTTGCAGGAGCGCAGAACTGCCACTATTGGTAAAACGATACTTATATATAACCTCTGCAACACTAGCTCTGGCCAACTTGTGGCGAGGTGAAAATAATGGTTCTTGCAATCGGACGTCTTATCATAAAGCACATTATAAGCCACTAGGTTCGTTAAATTAATCAGCTACATCAATAAATTTTTAAACCATTTTAGAGATCCTCCATTGCACCCAATGAAACTACGTTAACTGCTTTCAGCACCTACTGCACGTTTTCTTAAAACCACAACCCAAAAAACATTTTTTCATACAAAAAAAAAAATAAAACTAACATTTATTAAAATTAATAATATAATTCATATTCTCTGCCTCTGTTTCACCCTTAATGAGCAGAGGCATCGAATTTTCGGGTTCATGGAAGCGAAAGGTGTCAGCCCTGGGCACCCAAAAGATACTTATTAGAGGCGATAAGTACCTAACCTAACTTAATAGGGGATGCTAAGAGATTTCCCATTATCTTTCTGAAGTAACAATGAACCGTTTTTGGCATCTCGGGGGAAGAGGGGTTTAAAAAAATTTATATGTGAATGAATAGTATAGAAGACGTTTGAAATTCCGTTTCCTGGTATTCGTCGTTTCAATTAAAGTCAACGTTCGTTTTTGATCGTGGGCGAATTGGTATGCACACCGTTGAAATTTCCTTTCGGGAAATTACATGCCACCTTATTTGAATCATTTACAAATTGCCGTGGAATAAAGGGGCGCGTGCGTACAGTATACATAATATTATATTCATGACATCAAACAAAAATATCGACTCCCTTCGTAACATTTTACTTTGAATTTTAAATCTAACACTATAGTCGAACGATGTTGCACATCATGAAAAAAACTAATTTAAAAAAAAAAGTTTCTACCCTTTTTGTATGTATCACAGTTTTCAAACTAATTTTATTAATAGTCAAAAACGGCCCTTTTAGGTAGCTACATCCATATCTTATTTTCAGTATTTCACATGATAAAAGAATTGCCATTTGTCATTAAAACTTTGTAGACGTAGCGCATTATTACAACGAAGCCTGGGGTAGTATTTCAAACGATTATCATTTATAAAATGGCTTCTTTTTTCGGCTTATTAAGTTCGTTTCTCAAAGTTGAGGTGCCAGGGTGTCAACTGGCACACCTACAAGTGGATTGTAGTTAACCAAAAAAAGCAGCAGAAACAGCAACGTGTGGTTTATCTCAAAAAAGTAAAAACTACTGAAAGTATCTCTGTGTGACTTCATACGTATATAGAGCTATATACGTGCATATAAATATATGGTCTTGTTTGCGGGTGAAATTTTTATTTGCTGTAAAACCATCAACGCCCTAAACTACGAACGATTCCCTCGCGTAGCAAACGAAACCAAAATTACACAGTGCACTGTTTGCTAAAATGGAAGCACCTATTCGCATTTAGGTAACCACCGCATTTATTTATTTAAGTCTACGATCTAAGGAATGAAATCGCAAATAAAGGCAAAAATGGAACCCTTAAAACTTTCATGTCCGTTCCTGTTATTTGTTGTCCACATTAACTATTTACTTTTATATAATTTAGAAACCCTAATTAAAGTGGACAACGTGCAGAAATTAATGTAATTAATGTAAACGTTGATACAGTTAAAAAAAAAGGTTTTAGCTTTTTGTTAAGGTGAAAGCTTAACAATAATTAATACTTTTAGTCGCAAAAGATCCTGCTTTTTAGCAAGTACGCGATGCAAAAGGCTTTCAAGATCCTTTCAACAGGCAGCTACTTAACCCAAACTTTTTCCTGTTAACAACAAAACGTAAAAGACGTTTTAGTTGCTTGCTACAATATTTTCACGTTTTCTGTTACCTTAAAACGTATGTGTCAAGATTCTTTTTCATTTTCCTGTATTAAATTGTGCTACTACAGCTTTTGTTTTTTATTTCCTGTATAAAACAATGTTTTAATTGTAACATATGACATAACATAAAATAAATGATGAAATTCTATATTCGTTACTAAAATTACGAAAATTCAAAGTTAATTATAACTCAGTCATTGATTGACTCTAATTCTATTTAATTATATTCGGAATAAAAGCTGTAACAAAAGTGAATTGTGAATATAACGTCGTTAGAGGATAACAATACACAACTTGTGCTGATAAGTACCGTTTTTAATTACAATTGTAGTCATTTAATTGGAACTGCTTTTCCAAAAACCTTCATCTCTTCATCCAACTTGCCTTACACTGTTTGCAATTTACAATTAAACCAATTAGTCTTTAGAAATGTTCTTACCTTAGATTTAAAAATAATTTACGTAAATTTCACTAACTTTTCGAGTTTTTAATTTTTTTATATGTGTAGTTGTGAATTATATTTTATTGCATTTATGAACAAAAGAAATAATAAAGTAGATATAGGCAAGTTTTTGGTCGTTCATGGTAAATATTCCAACTTTATTCAGAAGGGTGAGAACGTTTTGTTGATTTAGGGCCCGAAGGGAGATCTTACAAAGGAACTTTATTAGCATACAATTACCCAAAACACTTTTAAACCGTATTAAGTGGATAAATTCGGAGTAAGATACAATTTTAATTTAATTGAACATTTCAAACCATAATGAAATGAAACAGAAAAGGGTAACTGTGTGTTTTTTTTAAACTGATGAAAATAAAACAAAATTTAATTACAAGCACATATGAAGCTTTGTTGAAATTTGTTACTTATTTTACACCTACTCAAAGTTTTCCAACTGAAAATTTTTTTATTCAAATTACGTATTGAAGAAAATAGTCGCGTTAATATTTCACATAGTGCCTTTTTACTGTTCTATGTGTGTTATACATCCTTTGGAATAAAATTATCAACCCCCAAGCTATTACCATTTGAATTATTTACGAAGCAGAAATTATTTTCCTATGATTCACCTATTTTCAATGTATCACCTCTATAGTTATTTTCACTTTTCCTACAATTTAATTAATATTTCAGCGATATTACTCCGAGCTACAACCCCATTACTATAACCAACGGCAGCTGTATACAGTCCAAGAAATATATTCTTTTTTCTCTTTTCGCGCCAAACTGACCACCCGAAAGGGTTGGAAATTAAACGTCTAGATAAACCGACAGCCAGTTTGAAATTTGCAAAAGTCGACTATCGAAAGTATCATAATTTTTCAAAAAAGCTCTAAATTTTCTCAACCAATAAAAAATGAGACAATACTTTATACGTTACTACACGTAAATCCACTGGCTTTAAGCGAATGTATTTTGAAACATCATTTGGCATTTGAAGGGAATAATTAATAAGAAAATATTAAATGTAATAGTTAAATAAGACGCCAATAATAAATAATTAACAGAATTTATATACAAAATGAATATGAAAATAGGACAAATAAATATATATACAAAAGACGAATAAAAGAATAGAAAGTTAAAAACAACACAACACAAGTAACAAAAATGACAAAAAGAACAACAATGTAGCAAGGCTAAGAACAATACTTACAAAAGTGCAGAAGTGCGCTGGAACGGATAGTGATAGACTGATAATAGAATAGGGAAAATCTAGAGTATTTAAAGGAGTGTTAGAATAGTAAGACAATAGTTTAGAAAGAGAAGAACTGAAGGAGTACTGACTTTAGTTTGAAGAAATACTTAGAATTGAAGAGACAGGAAAGTACAGACATCTGGTGAAAGTAATTAAGGGTAAAACCAGAAGTACTCATGCAGGTCAGGGTGAAGAAGGAATTCTAGGTACAGGTAGTTAAGTAGACAATAGACTGAAAGGAAACAAAGGCATGCAAAAGATAAGAAGTTTGGAGAAAGTCTACACTGTTGCGTTTTGGAATATTTACAAAAATAGGTATACATATTTACAAAATTTATAAAAATAAAATTTCTGTTTTGCCACAATCATTACACTAATTCAAATATGTTTAAAGTCCACCAATATCCAGTTTAAGACCGCAAATTGTGTCATTGGCAATTGAGAATAAACAAGAACATTTGTATAGTTGCTCAATCTACTTTAACCGCGCAAAATAACATTAATAGGACTGTCATTACCACAATCGTTTCCAGAATGCACGTCGACAGAACATATGTATTGCAAATACTACGAAGCACGTAGAATTACCACCAATGATGAATCCTTCCTGGTCTACTCTCCCTTTGTTTCACCCTCTTAATCAAACATTTGACGTTACGGGTCACAAACTTTCTCCGCACTCGAGCGTGCACATGTGGTAGATACCTATAACCGGATGTCGTCGTATTTACCTTCCGGTTTTAACAATCTTTAAACACGTCCATACATATTTATGACGATTGGATGACATCCCTGAATCTGTTACAATAGACCCTTTATGGTTTATAAAATGTTCACTAGACACAATAGTGAACCTGATGAAGTTATTTTTTAACAGATATTTTCGCGCTCTGAAAACAATTATGCTCTTGAAATTTTCTGCATTGAAGCCAAGTCATATTCTTAATAAGCCGGTGCTTCAGAACATTTCAATTTTCGAGTAATAAATTATCTGAAACTGCTTTAGAAAATTTCACCACGAAACCGCATTATTTATCGAAAAAGAAGGCTAATACTAAAACACTTCTGCAAACAGAAAAATACTGGATTCCACTCTGACGGATAGGATTCTTAACTGAAGCGTAAAATTGTCCTTAGCTGGCTTCAACATATGGGACGCTTAAAATAATAAAAGGGATGATCAGACAAAACTCTCAAAAGAATTTATCTACAGTAAGAATAAGCCAACACAAACATTGATACACACAAAAATCAATCTGTTTTATACATTTTTTTAATAGATTGTAACAAAATATTTATATTTTTGTATCTTTACCATTCTGAATTTATTTACTAAAACTCGAGCTTTACCCACGACTGTTTTCTGCACACTGCTGCATATCCTTAAGGGTAAATTAGAAGAGGGTTAAGCGTATTACATCTTGGTAAAGCTCTTTCTTTGAGTAAATCCTCTGAAACATTAATTTGCGCAAAGTAACCATAAAAAGGGCCACTTGAGCTCAAGCATTACGTTTTTCTTTAATTTGTTGCAGACCTTTTATCGTTAGAATATAAAAGTGAATGTGACAGCTTTCGTTTGTACTTTAATTCTCAAAATCAAAATAACTAAGTATTAAATCGGTTTCCTCTTTAGAAAATTGTTTCGACTAAATAACTACCTATGTGTTAAGGTACCACAAGTACCTTTTATAACATCAAAATAGAGTAGGTTTTGTAATTATCGAATAATGCATAAACATCAATGTTTTGTAATCGTTTTTCACATAAAAAGGCATGTGTAGTTCAATGAATTTATTAAAGACATGCAGAAGTACATTCCATTATGTTGCTATTCCGGAACAAAAATAACACTAAAACGAACTTTCATTCACCCCTAATGAGTTTGTATTGTATTCATTTTCTTGGCCAGTTTCCCGAAAAATGCTTTTTATAGGAGAAATCGATGACACATACTAGCACGACTATCATAATAGAACCCTAATATATTTAAACGGTTCAGTCAGTAACGACCGACATTTAGGATAAAGTTCTAATTAAGTATCACCTCTAATTTAGCTCCAATTTTGAATGAGTGATCGCTGCAACTGCTGCAGCCACATTCAGCTCAAATGTTTACTGTGTCCTGAAAATTCATCACTGGCTTACGTTACGTAAGATTGGCCTTAATAGATAGGCCCGGTAATTGTTATTAAATGAAGTGTAGGTATAATTTACGATGTTTGTTTGCCTAACGTAATGGCCAGTTAGTTCCATTAAATCGAAGGCTTTAGTTAAAAGCATCCATTATCATGATTGTTTTAAAGTTGTTGAATTTGCTTTCGAAAGTTACCGCTGACCGGAATATGAAATGAACCCATACCATTTGATACCAGTGGAACGAAAGCATCATGAAAGCTCGTTTCCCTTCTTTCTACATCCTCCGCTTCTCTTCTCTTTATATTTTCATTATCATTATCCATTTTTCCAATTTTATTTTCCAATTACACGCCCTTCTATCTTTATTATTCTCCACGTTCATAATGGTGATAGATTCAAAATCCGAGACCATTTAAAAAGATCGATCATTAGACATTAGCCATCACACATCGTAACAAAAGACAGTGGTAAGCATTCTAACCCTAATTTTTGTTTTTGCTCCCGCTTTTTTCTTGCTAATAAAGAACGGAAGATCAGACACAGATCCGCATCTCTGGCTGAATCGAATAAAAAAGCTCCGCCGCTGCCGTTGCCCGTATATATAATGCGAGCTTTTATTGATAGAGATTAATCTGCTCGACAAACCGCAGTCGTATACATATAAAACGAGACGGTGCCGCGCATGAATTTATTATCCGGGGCCCTTGTTACTATGAAGAATGGCACTTTTAATATTTGACACTTCCAATGACACGGAAATATTAACCAGTTGACACATACAAGCACACCCCTAACAGTAACAGTCTCGTGTAGAAAACAACCCCGATAATTTCTTCAATTGCGTGCCTTAAACGTTTTCGTGATAATTTAGAAAGGAAAACGTACCTTAACGACACAAAAGAAGTTTTTCGAAACGTTACGGTTAAATTACCACCGATATTACAGAAAACAATAAACTAATAATTTTTAGCTTCTAATGAGAAACGATGTGATTAAAATATAATTTACAATCAATAAACATAAAAAAAAAAATAAATGTAAAAAAGATGTTTTGTTTGCTAATGTGTTAACCCATAAACAACATTAATTAGGGTATGTATACGTAGATGGTTAACGAGAAAATATAGCTCCAATTAAAAATTGGCTTAACTTTTATATAGGCACTTCAGTTTTGACATGAAATATGCTGTAGCTGAACTACTAGGTATAGTAATACAAAATTAGTTACAGCTATAAAATTGACTCAGAAAAGCCTCTTGCTGGCCATATCGTTTAATTGCTAATAAAATAGGAATGTAAGCTGAGGTGATACCGCTCAAGTACTGGGATACAGAAAACGGCGGTCGAGTAGTAAAACTGAAAGGATTTATCCTCGATATTAAAATAAAAAGAAAGGAACAAACTGCAAGCTATCTTTCCGCATCTAACGTAAAGCTATATCCACTTACTTTTATTTATTAAACCGTCGTTCCTCTTTATTAACGGTGAAATGGGCCCTTACTACAGACAATTTCCATTCCACGCGCGTTTTTCTGAATGTATAAAACAAATATTTTGACCACTTTATGAATTAAGCACCTAATAAAATTTTCAGCAATAATCACGTAAATTGACTAGAGAAACAACAAAAATTTTGTCAAACATACACTAGCTGAATATACAACATATAAATGAGCTTAGATCAAAATTAACCAATGCCGTAGTTGTACAGAAAATGACTAGTTCGAGATCTAACGTTCAATCGAAGTTTAAGCCATTTCCAACTTCTACACAATGGTTAAATAGTTTATTCATCTATCTCTCTACGAACGTTGGCATTCGTGTACGTGCTACAGGAGATCGAAAACAGGTGTTTCAATTTTCCTTTGAACGAACCAATCGTCTTTCATCTAGATGAACGACAGGGTTTGTATGTCTCCTGTTACTTCACAAATTCTCACAGACCACTGGATTCCTTTAGCACCCTACAATGAGGAATTTTCTAAAAAGTTGACACAGACGATAGCGGTGAGAAAAGTCGGACATAATGCGGAATACGATTTGGAAATTATAATGAAAACTGGAGAGACCTAGCTATCTACGTAGTCAGTTAATGTACGATTTCAAATACATTTGAAGTGCTGGAAACACAAGTTTTGTACGAATTCAAATTTCAAGTGGGAACCAGATTCCGAACGAATCGTAAATGTGATACAATATAAATATTGAAATGAGCTTTTTTAAGTAGGTACGTTTTTAAGTAATCAACTGGCATTTGAGCTTTCCATAAACTCTTTAGAAATGCATCTGGTTAAAGCTGACACAAAGTAGCAGAGGCAAATCCTCAAAGTACAAAATTCCACAAATAACTTTTTTCCGTGCTGAAGAGGGTTGAAAACGGTAGACAAAAGGTAGGTTATGGTTCACTTCCGTTCAAACAGCGCCGTCGGCGTAATAATTAGAAAGAAAAACAGAACAAATAAACCAAAGTGAAACTCGTCTTCATTTTACCACAGAATACCATAGTGAAAAAGAGGAAGATCTGTAACAACACTTTTTGTACGTTAATATGGGGCTTTAATTAAAACGAAGTATTTTACATGTGAAACTACAGTCTCAATAATAACCTCAAAAACGACCAACAGCTACAGAGACTGCTAAAGTTTCAATTTCTGAAAAAACGAGTAAGTGCCATTTGTCCTCAAAAAAGTAAATTGCTTGGGGATGAAGTTTTCTAAATTTACAATGTACCTAGCGTGTTTTTCAGATATCAAGTGTATTCGAAATTCCGTATCCATCCTAGAAGCCGTTTAATTTTTTCCATAAATTTCAAGTATCGATTTGGTTGCTGCATAAAAAAGTCGTAAATCCGATGTGTGTTTCCACTGTATTGCGTTTACATAAATATATATAAATATTCCGATAGCGTCTAACCTATAGGTGAATTGGATCATCCAAAATACATGCACACGTTTACATAAATATACGTTTCTGGATCACGGCTCCCAAGTCAGAAAAAATATATGTTGACACAAAATACCGAAGAGGTTGCCTAGAAAAAGCTTTTACGTCATTATTTATTACATTCTAAAAATTACGAAAAAGAATCTATACTGTCAGCGCTACATTTTATGAACGTAGCCACTAAAATGATTCGATACACCAAAATAATGTGACATCTATATAGTGTCTTATGGGGGTAAATAAACATTTTCTATGCTACCGAACTCGATAAAGATAAACGTGAACGTCGTTAAAACAAAACGTGGACTCTGGTGATCTTTTACGGTCATTTCTTTATTTGCTGTAATATTGCATTCAACAATAATTATTCAATGTGGATGTTATAACTGCTCGTTTGCTATAACATTTCTTGGACAGAATTTTATGCCTTTTGCTGTCGAAAATGAAGGTAAAGCTTTTTATAAAGCTTTATAACCAAACAACGTTTGCGACCCACCACAGGACATAAATGGGGTGAATGAAACAAATTGATTACATAAAATAATTACCTAAAAAAGATAAACGATCAAAAAGTTTAGTTTATTTCAAAAACTATTGTTTTTAAATAATTACATTGGTTTAATCGCACATATTTTACAAAAAGAAAAACAAAAGGGTTTGTTTCTTTGTTCAAATAAAATACTTTATATATTATACTTTATATTTCTCTTTTGTACCAAACCGTATGTGTTAATATTTCTTATTAATATATTCAATCGCCTCTACAAAAAAAAATCTCATTATTAGTTATCTTTAATAATGATATGAAATTTTCTTATACAGCTGTGTGGTAGTGGAGAAAAAAACGAGTATAAATACGAAATCTGCGAATTTTTGGTCAGTTTATCGCGACCATGCTTGCTTCCGTTCTTAGATATTTTTATTAACTTGTACTGTAGTGGTTTCCAAATTTTTTCGGGATGGTTTCATCAAGGGAATTTAGAGCAACACCAAAGTGGCAGTAGTGGGTAAGCATTGAATTTTTATTTTTTTATTTAGATGTTTAATAATTTGTATTTTTCAGTTACATTTTCTTAAATTTTTTCACTTTTCATTATATTAGTCGAATTTTACTTTAGTTAAGGTAATAAGTTAGACTAGGTTTGATCAGGCAATCTTAATAGGATTATAAATAAGTTTTCTTAACCTAAGTAAATTTTAAAAATTTATTGTGTTTTAATGGTGACTGAATAAGTTTATTTTTTATTGAAAATTTCATTAACCTTTCATCATAGTTTATCTCAATCAGCAATTTTTTTTTCATATACATATCTATTTAATAAAAAGTAATTTGTTTTTCCAATTGCATCAGTATTACGAGTTTGATGAATAGACGTAGGTACAATAATTATTTTTATTTCCAAATCGTACATAAATTTTGTGGTTTGGATCAACCACATAAAAAAAATCCCTTATGTTGGGCAACAACAATGACCAGCATAAGCAATATTTTTCCCGTGCGGGGAGCCTGCAACCCCTATCGGGCGCGTCCCCAGGTGGCGGATAGGGGAAACCCCGACACACAATAATCGGGCAAGAGGTAAAACACCTCTCGCGGACCAACAGGCATTTTTTAATATTCCGATTGTTTTTAATAATTAGGGATACAGATTTTAGAGACCTCAGTAAGATATTGATGGGCGAAGAGGTATATTTGGCAAATTAAATGATGTTTTTGCAATTATAGCTACAACATGTCACAACAGAACTTTGAAATAATTAATTTTTTACTGTTATATTGAAAATTAACAGTTAGTACATCATTTAACCAAATTATGGGTAGTATTATTGTAGAACTACATACGTAAGTACATATATGCATGTACCTACATACGTAGCAGTAGTGAAGGCCTAGGGTTAAACTTTTTCCTGTTTTGTACTTTCAAATTCCATTTTCGTTTAGCAGGGAGGATTGCGGTAATAAATTCATTCAAATTGCAGAAAAATCTCGCAGTGAATATTTTCACTGCCTACCCAAATAAAACGACCTACTTTCATTTTAATTCTCGCTTTTTTCTGTTCCAATTTAACTTAAAAATAAAAAAGGAAAAATAACAATTTGACAGCTTGCCATACAACAAACAAGGCATTATATGTATGTACGTGTAATGTATGTAGATATATAGATGAATACACAGGCAACATATCAATAACACAAATGCATGTTTCAAATGATACTAAACCTATTGTGTCCTTATATTCTATCTATGGCAGAGATCCTTTGTTATAGGAAAATCGAGATTATGCTTTTGAATTGTCTCAATTTTCAATATTTACGAAGAACTGTTGTTAAAGTCTGTTCAACAAAAAAAAAATAAATAATAAAATAATCGAATTGATTAGGTATACAATCTATCTCATGCTCAGTCATTATTGTACGTTGACAATGTACAATGAAACAAACTTGTTGATTGCATTTAATTCTTCTATATTATTGGCAGAAAGTCTTTGCTTTTGCAAAATATATAATAATTTAATACCCGCACAGACACTACACATTTCGCTCGCGGGTTTCTGTTATTCAATGAATTATTGGAGAACGAGAATATTAATTTGGTTGTTACAATATCAAAACGATATTTTACATGGCGACTTAATTGACTGCTGTAGCCGTTATATTTTACAAAGTTTCATTAATAAATGCCGATTTATAAACAGTATAATTAAACGCTTCTCTGACACATATTAATTGACGAAACAATTTGCTACACTGTGAAATATTTGTATTAACAAATTATTAACAGATTAGTATGGATTATAGTAATTTTTTCGAAAAAAAATTAGAAGAAAAATCTTTTGCTTTAAAAGCTTTTAATATAATTGGCAGAAGTGATTTTTAAATGCCTTAATCACGACCTCTAAGTTGCTTAATAAGTAACCGAGGTAAAAAATTGTTTTAAAATATAAAACGATCTCCTTTCTACATTAATTAAAATTATTTTCTAATTAACTGGAGATCTTGCCTGCTCAGAGGTGCTGACAACATTTTACATTTATTTTGAACTGTCATTTCTTAAGGGTCTTCACTTAACGATTGGTTGAAAAGTTTGCGTAAAAATAGCACAATTCAACATTTCCTTCAGCTTTGCCATTACTGTAATTTTCTTTGCATTTCCCTTCTAATTTGTTACTTGATAATTTACTAGTCAATTTGAAACTATTACGTCCTTATAATAAATTATTCTTCTGACTTGACTTCCGCTACATTAATTTTCAAATGAGTTGCTTTATACAAATTTAATGTGGAAAATAAGATACTCCACCAGAAAGAAAATAAATGAGGAAGAAGTAGAAAACTAATTCTTTAAAATATTTCATAATTCTGCTCCTAAATTTTGTTTTATTATTCATTCAGTACACAATATCAAACAAGAGACAGAGATCGATTATAAGAACTGAAATTATTAATACTTCAACAAGTACGTACAACTTTTACAACAAGTTATCTCACTAACAGCCTATTAAATAAAATGTTCAATATTTACTTTATCCAGGTCGACGTTTAGTTCAATTCATGGACAACAAAAGCCAACTGGGTCATATTATTTGTATCCAAAATTGATGCTTCAAATAATTACTAGTTCGCGCCCAAGTGACAAACAAACTTTTGATTAATATAACAGAAAACAAAACTACCTTCAAATTTTAAAAATTATAAGTATGTAGGTACATATAAATGCCTAGATCTATTATTCTTTTTTGCATATATCTAATTAATATCATATATTAGATATTAATTTTAAATTAAAAAAATTGTTTGTAATTTAATTAATTAACAGTAAAGTGATTAAGCATATTGTCGAAAAAAGCGTGAACTGTGGCGATTACAAAGAGAAGACGATAAGAAACTTTGCAAACATATTTTGCCGCATTGTATACGGTGAGAAATTCGAGCGCGGACAAACTTGAAAGTTAGTATGTAGGAAAGTCGTTAGCCGCACCGTTGCACCGCGAAAATTTTCCGCATATAAAACTTTTTAAGTTCACTTACCAACAAGCAGCAGCAGCGTAGAAATCAGTAATCTGTTGACGAACATGGAGCTCACTATGTATTATCTTCCTCAGCTGTAAAGTAATTTTTTTTAGGTATGTATCACGTAAAAGACCGCACTTGCACACAAATGTTATTAGCAGATAACAACCAAAAAAGGGGGAAAGTATAAAAGGAAAAATTCAAAACAATTCATTGTTTCGTTGCCGTTGTGTAAAACGCGAAGCGCGAGAAAATATCCTTTAAGGACGAGCTCGTCTATGTTGCGACGGTCAGTCTTCTGCAAAGCAGTGGTAATTGTGATGCGGAGTATCGCGTGGAAATTTCGCGCACCCTCGCTTTGCCGGCGCATCGGGACGCGACGCATATGTACCAGCGTCGCGACGAACTTCGGAAAATAGCTCTTATAATGTTTTGACACAAGACGAAATTTCTGCAATCTTAAACAACCGCGACCGCTGCAACGTGTTAAGAAAAAACAAAAAAAGTCACACACACACACACAAATAATATAAAATTATTAATAATAAATATTACCCTGACTAGGCCCATTAACCTAACAAGAAATTACACTATTTACATGGGACAGAGTGGTCGAGCTTAAAATGCTGGTATTAAGTAACACAATTACAACTCTAATTGTACAGGTAGTAACCAATCTCTATACCCAAATAAGGTTTAAAAATATAATCGTAAAGTTTTAAGTTGCTAATTTTGCAATTACAGGCCTTAATAAATGCGAAAGTTTAAAAACAAGGAGCGAACAATAGACTTGCAAATACCCATTAAAATTATGTTTTATTATTTTCCCATTAAAATTATTCACCATCCCTGAAGATGCGATGTTAAAGATCGATTATTTATGGAACAGCACGTTGTATGCAAAATTTATGCTACACCTACATAAATTTCATATATATGTATTTAAATTGTTCTCGTCCCACTTCTTTCGTTCAAACAAATTTTTAAAATTAAAATTACCAATAATGTGCCGATATCTTTCTTTGCAAAATATGGTTAAATGACATTCCTAATGCGAATAAAAATAGTTCTACTCAGAAAAAGAAGTGATAAGGTGAAACGGAATGCCCGCATTGACTCAGTTGCAGATGAAAACTTTCTCTACGTTGAGTAAACTCCAATGTTTTAGACGTAACCTGATTACAGGATTACTATTTCTTAAATATTCTATAGCTCTTACTCCAGATTCTGAAATTATTTTATCAAATCCAAAGAGAAACGTAATTTGGAAAACGTTATCTGATCTGACATCAAAATAAATATTTGAAAATATTTAAAACCGAAATCTGACCGATGGCTGGTTATTGAAGACCATTTTTTTAAGCTCTTCACCCATTTAAGTGTCGGGATTGTTACAGATACAAAGTCTAATTTAAAGTTCCATTGAAATCCGTGTAAACTTCGTGAGTGCAGCTTTCGTTTACTTTTACGGCAATTCAATACAGAACTTTCTTAATGGGCCTCCATTGTCATCCGGAAACGAAATTTACGCCTTGAAGGAAAATTTCGAATTCCTTCAGTTGTGTTAATACAGACAGACTTAACATATTCGAATTCTCTACGCTATAAAGTAAATGTGAAACTCTTAATTAAAACTAGTTATGCCAGTTATTGTTTCAAATTCCTTCAAATAGTTACATCTTAAGAGGAAGAGACAATTATCGCCATGATTTTAGTGTCACAGTCGTTACGATAAAAACAGAACAGAGCGTTTCAAAATATTGAATATGATGTAATATAGTCGAGAATATTTTAGCTTCACATTTTTGGAGGGTAAAATATCATTGGTGGTAAATACAAGAAGGTATTTCACTAAGAAATAACTTTGCGTTAATCTAATGTAATGAAATTCCAACGAAATATCTTAGAATTGTCTAACAAGATACCTCACAACAAAAGCTCACAAAACGTCACCTCTTAACTGGTACAACATGAAAGTATCAAATAACAAAAGGACTGTATTTTATTTCCTTGAAAATTAAGGTAGACAAAAGAATATTTTTTATTGATAATACAAGTCAATAACGACGAAACAACGTGAAAACAGCGTATTTGTGAAAGTTTCATGACCTGATTTAGTAACTTTTTGTTTTCCTTCGCGACAGAAAGTTAGCCACAAATTCCCTGATCCGACTTAGATGTCCTGCCAAGCTAATTGTCTGAAAGTAGGAAATACAACTAATGCTTGAAAATCTATCACCGTCACGGCCAGCTTCTTTTTAAGTTTATACCGTGATCATGGATGGTTTATTAAAATATTTTCAAACAACTGAAAACTTTGTTAACCAGACCATTAATAGTACTTGCACATGCAACACGTCATTGTACCCTATTTGTTCCGAATAACAGCTGAATTAAACTCTTAACTGCAGCTTTATTGATCGGGGAAAAAATGTACAAAAAAAAAACTCTACTTGTCATTAAACCTGAAGATATAATTACAATCCCTAAGACACGCAATACGAAAATTATTTTTTAAAAAAAGCCAACGACAAACATTTTTTTATTTGCCAAAATTTCTTGGACACTAAAGCTTAATACTGATGTACTTCATCTCAAATTGACAACATTGTATTTACATGAGATACCTATTCAAGCTTGATTATCAAGTTTAAAAACTTATCAACTGTAGTTCCGTACTTTATGTTCGTACGCGACAAATAAAATTAAAATTTAACTCGTTTTAGACTAAAAAAAGTTTTGTGAAAATAGGGCATAAAAGAGTCAGTTGGCCGTTGACGTTATATCCAAGTATAAACACTAAGACATTGACGTCTCAAGTGGTTTGACTTTATTGTGGAGTGACACCGGATTAAAATGGACTGAGAAAGTTTGTTCGTAATAAATTTTAGAGCTCAGAGAAAATCTGAAAAGTTAGCGACATTTCATAAAATAAACGAACAACTAACTACCCACTCTAAACTATTTAAGTACAAAACGCTACAACTAACAAAGTAATTTGAATGGTGACTACTTCTATGATACTCACTAAATTCATAAACTGGCTGAGGATTAAGGCTCGCCGTAGTCATAATTTTGCAAATATTTAAGATTATGCATCAATTACCTAGCCACAATCATCGTTTTCAAAACGAACGAACAAACAAAAAAGAAGTTCCTAGAACGCATTCAAACCCTAAAGCACAATAAGGGTTGAAATAACGGGACATCTCATGAAGCAACCTTTAGATAACAACACAGCAACTGAGATCGTCATTCGTTTGTTAAATTCCCGAGTTTGAAGCAACACAGCCCAGGGCTTTTATGCATAGACCTTTCAGTTACAGAAGAATGGACTTCATGTCCTCGGTTTAATTCATAAATTCTTCCTTTCAAAGAATAAACTACGATAATGGAGATTTTCATCTTTCTTACCGACAATGTTATTAAATTATTAAATAATTACTCCACAAAAATTTCACTCAAGCTCAATTCCATTGTATTTTGGACTGAAGTTGGTTAAAATGGTCATAAAGAATAGTAATTTAGTTTCTCGAGCGACTTTCAATACACGTTTCTCAATTTTCGTCACATGGTGAAAGAAACAAACCCCTTTCGAACAAGAGTTGACTTCAGCACCTTTTCTGTTCCTTTTAAATTCAGCTGACAACTTCTAAACACCAGCTAATAAACGAGCACAATCTTATCGAGGAAGGTTTTCCTTAAGGAACTTGAATTATCATAAAACTCGATTTTTCTCAACGTTATCATTAAGAATTTGTCATATTTTATACATTGTTTGTCCCTGATCTAAATTTACGAAAGTTTTTCAGAGAAAGAAAAGATGCGTAAATGTTTTCCTGAAACACCGACATGTCAGTTAATTCGGAAACTTCTCATTAAGTAACAAAAGGAAAAAGAAAACGATCAAAGTCCTGTTTACGTTCAGTTGAATTAATAGAGCAACTGAAAGGTCCTACGATCAGGCGAAGGGCTAACAACCCCCAAAGTCTTTGCCAATTCGTGTAGTCAGTAACGCGCGGATGGTCAATAATAAATTACTACCATGTTGCAGTTCATTAGTGTGAAAATCGGGTTAGTTGCCTGCAGCTGTTGGATAGGACCGCAATAATTAATTCACAAATATCTATACTTATACTTTACAAAATAGACTGTAGATTGTAACAAAATAATGAATGACCCTAAATTATATATAAAATATATTTTCTATTTTACAAATCCTAAGTACATATGAAACACATTCAGTTAGATAATCAATATTTTAAAGTATGCGAGTCTTTGATAAAGAGTCATTAAAATGAGAATTCTCCTTTTATATTTGCTTAACGTATTACGAGTATATAGGACATGACATAATGGGTGTTCACGTTTGTAAAGAAAAAAAAATCTCATCAAAATATACCTCGCTGGCACTTGTTTGACTCTCAAATTCTGGGTCGTCACTCTCTTTACTTTCGTAAGTAAAGAAGAATGATAGCGGAAGTTCTGAATTAATAAAGAACCCTCTGCTGATCCAAAACGCGACGACCCGAATAAAACAAACACCCAAACCGATCACGTCTTTGCCAATATATGGGAACGGTATAAAAGAAAGAAATAAAGCTCACCACTTATAATGAATTAATTGTCGAAAATAAAAAAATAAAAATTAAACGTGAAATACGTAATAGGTAAAAATTTTCCATTTACCCTCATACTGTTCGAATAGTTAAAAAACCAAACACACACTTGGTTCTCCTGTTAAAGTTCTGCGTCATAAATCTGAAAACTACACCCTCACTTAAAATTTTCAAGTTTTCCAAACTTTATGCTGTTACTTAAAATTTAATACACCTGCTGGATTTAAAATAGGCCATTAAAGTTCCAGAGCACGTAGTTTTCACTTAAAATTCATAAAAATAGAAGACAATTTTTTTATGAATTATCTATACCTACAAACATTTTCACCCACATTTCTTATAAATTAATTACCATCGGTTTTTAGAAACACACAAACCCGATATTACTTTGAATTCATGTACCTACATATATGACAAATCGTGACATTCTTCTCCGCAAAAATTCATATGAATTTCAATATTTGGCGAAAGTTTCGCTTTAGTCAGCAACTTTTCTCGACAGTTGCTCAAGAAAGCAGAATATTTCATCGTTTATTATTTATCTTATAGCGAAATCAGCTTCAGAGTAGTTACAGAAATATTTGTTTTGAATCCAAACAGGTACTACAAACGAAGCAACATTAAGCTTTTTAGGTTCGAATATCAATCATTTTTTTCAGCTCAATCCACCAACGTTACAATTTTCCGAAAAATATTTACCTTGCATGGCTATTTAATTATACACATTCTTTGTACGCGAACAATGCTGTCAAAACATTCGACTTTTTTACAATGGCACATGTTTGACTATCGTGCACAGTAGGCCTCAGTAATTCATAGTTTAAAAGCAAATTTCTAATAAATAATAAGTGCATAGTAACATTTTAACAACAAACGTTCAATTTTTTTAAAATATTTATATATCGAAATGCTGAAAGCCTGTTTCCTTTAGAGCTTTTGAAGCTTTTCTGTCTACGACTTTTTGTTCTGTCGTACATTCGTTTGTCAACGTTTTGACACACATGTTGGTGTCTTCTTCTAAATTGAATAACTGAAAAGTAAACTGAGCAGAAAATATGACTTTGTATTTTTAATATTGGAACACAGTCAGTTAAGTGTGCCGCGAATGCATCATTTTTTTAGCAGCTGCTTCAACACTCTTACCGGAGGTAGAATACGGATCTCTGTCAGTAGAATGACATTTAATAAGATGGATGTTCACAGATGGAAAAAGCAAGGACGCCATTTTAATAACTAAACACAGCACGCCGGGAATACCCAACAGGGTCGTATATTAGAAGTATTATGAAGCATGTATTTTTAAACACAGGGTTAGAAAAATTATTGCCACTTTTTTATTTTCAAAAAACAATTTTCACTACACACTCACAACAACTAATTAAATTTTTTATTCAAAAGAAACATTTACCCTTTTACGAATTGACAGCAAACAAATTTATTTTGGAAAATTCGAATACTTAAGTTTATATATATGTATGTGACCATTACCTGGGTTGAAGTTCCATTTTCCCTGCGTGTATACTCTATACGTCGTTCATTTTACCCTTACACACAGGGGTAGGTAGTCTTTGTTACCGGAGTCAGTTAACTCGCTCTTTATCATTACGCAGTCAATGAGGCTTGAGATGACAGTGTTAATTAAAGGGAAAACAACATACATATTTGAAACGACAATGGTCTCTATAAGCACCAGTAATTTTCTACGTGACATCATACGCCCAAGGCTATGCTTTCTACATATAATTAATAACCTAATAATAATTTTCTTATAAACAAAAAAAAATTAGTTCTGTAGCCAAGACTGCACGTACGATGTAGTAAACCCCGCAATAAACCTAATTAACTTTACATGGTCTTGTAATGTTAGACATTACCGCAAATAAAATTACCTATGACTTTGTAAAGCTCAATAATTTTAAAAAATTTTCGCTTGTTAGTCCTAATCAATGAAAAACTTTACTAGACCCGGCAGGTACTTTTAGTTCTTCGTTACTGTCCTAGTAAAAAATTTATATTTTTATAATCAAGTAGATGCCAAGCAATTGCCGTACACGCAAGAACAATTTCCTTATGTTTACCTACTCTGTTTTATATGCATTGAATCTAAAGCATGTTTATATGTTTTTATTGTTTTACAATTGTGTATTAAACATTACCGTTATACTGCACTACGTTTCTCTAAGATTACAGAAAAATTTCCAATTGTAAATTTTATCATTTGATTATTAATGAACAAAAATAGGGGTTTTCATTTAAACAATCATAATCATATTTCCCCTTAAAAGTTATGGAACTTTTATTTCTGCACTTTTACTAAGGTGTAGTGAATTCTGTGGTAAAAATTCGAGAAGACAGAACAAACAATCCGACCCAATTAGCAAGTCGTTAAGAAAACCAATGGCGTTTAAAGCCATTTTGAAAGTAATAGATTTGAAATTGTTAGTGGCATTATATACAAGTAGAAACCTAATATTCCCGATAAACGCTAAACTGATGTTAAATTAAGTGAACCACCAACCTATTTCACTGATTCGTTCGCTGGCTGCACGATATAATAGCACCAGAGGAATAGATTTATTGTTGTTCCAGGTCCGCTAGCGAATTAGAAACCTTGCCTGGATCAGCTTCAACCCCTACGAACGTGCAACACAAACACACATTGGTATGTGTATTTATGTATGTTTATTTATGTATATACGTTACATATCTTGAATCAAACATCCACATAACGCGGTTTGCGACATGTTTGACGCTTATTTGCCAAAATGGGGAAAGGAAAGCCAGCGAAACATCTTCCCTAACACTATCTCAGACGTATCCAATGACATTTATAACGTTAAATATTATTTGGAACAGTAAACCAATTTTATATTCAATATTCACCAAACTATAAATTTAGTTCTTAAAACTCGACAAATTACATTAAAATTCCTAACTGAAAGTTATGTGAAATTTGTAATCCTACTTTTTTGCGATATGACACATTAGGCACAAAAGCTGTTTTAATTGAATCAAATAGTACAAGGATTTGTACTACAGCACTAATGCAGGCTTCCGTTTCGTCCGTATTAATTGATTAAAATATTAATGGACTGTATTCGATTTTGTAATCGGTTAGAGCGTTACAATTAAAAAGTAATACTTGTTCTATGCAACTATCATGTCGAATTTCAAGCTACATCCACACTTTCTCGTACAATAGAATTTTGATTCGTTAAACCGATAACAAAAAAATAGGTACATATTATCTATAATTCAAAAAAAGTTACTGCAGGTACTTTTTCCCCTGAGAAACAAATAAAAGAGCTAAAAGTACCTACTTGTAGGAATTTTTATTTCGACTTTTGCACTGTAATCGTTAAAAGGAATAAATGTCCTGCCTCTGAATAAAAAATATGACAGTGGCAAAATAAAAGAAATATTGCGCCGCTATCATTTTGTTTCCGTGTCGACAAATAATTGCGGTATATCTGCAATACGGATAATTGTGTGTACGAGTAGAAGCCCTGCTTGCCGCTAGCCACCACCGCTGTGCCACCTCACTGTGGTCGGTTTGTTTTTTAACGATCTCGCTGTTAGCGAACAGACTTTTCATCAACAACGCGTTATTATCGGCAATTAGCAGCTCTATAAGGAGAGACCATCGATCATAATAAGCTACTCCCGATTTTTAATACTCTAATAAAATATTTTTTTTACGACAAACCGCAAACATCCAACGATGTACAGCAACAAGTACGATGAGAGATCACGAAAAATGTTTCAACCCCCCCATTTTTGAACAAATTTTACATATTATTACATATTTTTCTTTTAAAATAAATTCTACAACAGTATTTCATGTTTTAAGTACATAAGTAATTATGAATTATTAAGCTTGGAGTATGGATTTTAAATCTAACGTTCATTCTATCAGTTCTAAGTTAGAGCACACGATATTGTAAGCATACATGTAGATATGATCGTAATAAGCGAAGTAGTTTCGAGAATGTATTTGTTTTGTAACTGCATATCTTCTGCAATACGACTCATTATGTCGTTATTCAGATCTATTTGGTTTCGATTCATACCTTCATACATTTGATAGCGTGACTTGGCGTTATCCAACGGCTGTTAACAGAACGGTGGATTTCCCATGTTGATCCGCCTTTTCCCCTTATAACGTCGAACTTGGTGTACATGAAAAATGTCAACCTGTTTATTTGTGATAACAATCAAAGGGAAAACAATAAGCTTTTCAGACCAATGAGAATCGATTCATAAAATTTCCCAATACAACGCCCGCAAAGTTCCTACTAAATTTCTAAACAAAAAACAAACACTAAATGGGATAACGATAAATTCATAAATTATTCATTTATTGTAAATCAATACTTCATGTACGCAATAATTTCTCGTATTTTTGAGCGAAAATATAAGTATAGAATTTTAAAATCACTTTTTGAATTTAAAACATCGCAAATTAAATCCTTAAAATTTACATTCTTAATCGTACAGATTTATCAGTTTCACGAAAGTGACGCCAGCGGTTTTCATAAAAAAAAAAAATGTTAAACGCAGCAATCAGTTATTTACGGTTTATACACAGGTTAAGAGCCTCCACGTTGTACACGCCTTTGCGAAATGCAATGATACAAAGAACAATTGCAACACAAATGAAAGAAATGCGTTTCGTCCTTTTTAAACATCCATCATCATAAAACAGAAAAAAGAAATGTGTTGTGGTATTTGATTTCCATTTTCAGAGCGCTACTAGTTTGTCCAACGAATATTAATCGAATTCTCAGTACTCACAATCAGATTAATTTCTTGACGCATACTCTAAATTTGTGAGTTTTCTTTCCGTGTTACATTTTTAAAAATAATTCGAGATGAACGTTCAGAAAAGTATGTATACCTATAACGATTGCAAACAGGATATTTGTATCCTTAAATTGGCTGCATCGAGTACCACCTGCTTAATTATTCGATGAGTGCATTGTAACAACGCAGCTGTAATTTAATTTTCTGGAAGCAGCAAGCCATATAAACTGCTAGGGACAACATCAGAGCTTTCCGAATACCTAGATAGATATATGCGAATTAACCAGTCTGTGACAAACAATACTATTTGTAAGCTGCAAATTAGTAAACAGGGATACGTATGATATAATTAGCGACGAGAGAGAGATTTTCGGTAAAAGCAACGTCAGATAATACTATGCTTTAGTACAACTGCTTCACAGATAGTTTGCCTGCCCTGTTATGCCCCTTAACTTTTGTATGATAATTAATAAATGACGTAGGAAAAATAATGCATAAAAAATCCTTACACCTTATAATTAATTTACAGCGATTACCACAGATTGTGCCCCATTGATGTCTGTGGTAGTATATTAATCAAGGCTTGGCTTGGTCAGTATTCTGTCGGAACTGCTTAAAGAGAACTAACAAACAACTTCGAAAATACTGACCAAGAACATATTTTGTTCTTTATACCTTCTTTAAAAGAAAAAATTTCAAAATCTAAGATAAATGCATTTTAAATGATTCGATGTTTGTCGTTCTTGTTGAAAATAAAAATATCGTCTCGTAGAAATACATTTCCACCTACCGTGTAACAACACCTACGTATGTAGATATTGACAAGAATTACTGTTCCAGTACATGCATTCAAAGATACATTGTACACTGCACTACGTATTCAAAATTTATCAGGGGAAAAACGCGTGTGCTAGTTCAAGCATGTTGTTTACAGCTGAAGCGGTTCTTTAGACGTTGAGTTCCTTCCACTCTCTGGACGTAATGCTCGAATTAAAACAAGTGGAATTGTTGAACGTTTTTCTTCTCGGAAAACCCTAAGTATAAATCCCCTTTCTAAATTTTAAAAGAAAAAAGAAGTTGCTAACTAAAAACGAAACGACACAAACTTTGAATAATCAAAATATATGAACACACGAAAAAGCAAACGAGCTTTCAAAAGTTTAAAACTGAAACGAAACTCTTTGCCGGTATAAAAACAAACATTTAAGTTCTTGGTTATTATTCTGTCAAAACTACCAAACACGGATCTTATTAATTCTCATCTGCGTGCCACAGAATTCAAAGCCTCCTCACAGGTAGATTAGTTTACCATCGCAAACAAAAACAGCGCGCCATCTGTGGTACCATCTGTGGTACTTTATCCATTGAGGATTTTGAAAAAAAAATGAACCAAGATTGGATATAGTAAACCAAAAATATTGGTTCTATGACGAAAATATAAAATCAGGTTAGTACTCGGAACGCAAACATCTGTTACCCTATCCACCCCTATGAATTCGTGCATAATATATCACATAGATTAACGTTATCCTTTAAGCACCTCGTGTCATTAGTAAAAGGCAAAACATCCAACAGCTTCGTTTATCGCTTCATCTAATCTTAAATTTGTAACGCTTCCAAATTGGTAAGTAACAAACGAGTAACACACATTTTAGATAGGTGTCCCTGTTTGGGTTTACATTTACCATTAGAAATATTAATTGGTTAATAAAACTAAGCAATTGAATTTCATTTAAATTTAATATTTACTGGGAGAAATGCAATGGTTTAACACCTGGTACCCTGAAGACACGATAAAATACGACGTGTTTTGCATATTTTACATGTGCTTAATAATAATTTAAGTTTGTTTGCGATCGATTCCTAAGTTCCGCTAAAAATCTTATCAGAACGTTACCATAAAATGTACGACACTGAAAGCTTTCACGCTAATACCTGAATGCATAGTTCGATAAATATTGACGGAAACATAGTGGATAAAAACTTGTAACTTTATTAACGAACGAAGCTTTCATCGTCTTTCTGACCTAACGTCTTTGAAATAAAAAGTTCATTACATTTTCAAAGCAATGCGTTGTAGAAATGTTAACGCCGATTCAGTGTAGATCGAATAACTTGTCACCATTTTGTTTCTGTTCCGCTTCCACGATTAGAATCGATTAATATGCATGTCTTATGCAAATTTTATCGGCGACCCTTACTGTACTCGGATATCCTGTGCGTTATTTCACCATTCGCACAACTACAGCGCGAAATCGACTAAAGATTATCGAGTTTAAACACCTACCGCTCTTTTGACTTTGAAATACCTCGACACTAACAATTAACGCGTCACCCTTATCCAAATGAAATCACAATTGCAAATATTTCAATTAAAATAACCTTTAAACTTAAACTTAAATATATACCTATCTAACGCAATTCTCAGTAGTATCAAAAGGGTTGATTACGTTAAGTTAAGCTAGGCCCAATTAAATTAAGTTAGGTTACCTTTAATTACATTGTCACAACTTCAAGTACTTTACTCACTAGATATCATTCCTAAATTATTTAGGTCCATCAAAACTTTCATTCCAAACATACAAGTGTGAGTGTCTTTGTGGTCAAATTTCTAATATCAACAATTAAACAAAATACTTAGACTGGGTTACGTTAGATTATTAGGTTATCTACTCAACTTTCTGTTTCATTTTGTGACAATAGCAAAATTCCTAAAATGACTCGACGAAATGGCAAAAATCGGTGTTCCAGTTCATTTGAATTATTGGAGTTCACGTGAGAATTCGAGTGTCCAATTATCCCAATTCGTATGTTGGACGAGAATTTAAGTGCTCCTACATTGTTCTGTTCATTAAGACCGCAAGAGAACGTTTGTTACAATTTAACCGCAAGGCTTAAACATCCTCCAAATCAAATTCCATTTACCAATAGCGTCATTAGTTTTTCGCCGTTCAAGCCATGTCGTTTATCAACTTTTGTTATTTTAATTTTTTTCCCTTGTTAATTCCGCTTGCGTAAAAAGTCCGTAACGATTTCCGATCAGAATCTTTAGCACTTCTTTGCATATAAAAGAAAAATTCAACCTTCTCAGCACTTTCCCTTTTAATTTATTCATATGAACCAAATTCAAATAAATCTATGATCGAAGAAACATTCAGCAAAATCAGAAAATTTAAGAACCACCAAGAAAATATTAAATCTAGAAATAAAATATTTAGTAATCGTTAATAACTAATATAAAATCTTAACACATATATGAATATTGTTTGAGTGATTGCAGTATCTTTTGATAATTGTCAAAAACGAAAATCAAAAGCAAAAAAGGCAGGTCGTTAAATCAGATTTTACTCGTTAAAGTAAAATTATTTTGACGAACTTTAACAGGTTATTAACGAACGGTAATAACTTTAGTTACCAATTCGTCACTAACAACATGCTTTCAGAGGAAGTTAATTTTATGAAGGATCCGTGAACTAATTTTTCATCCAACTGTTCAGGAAGTAATTGCCATGCTTCAGAAAATAAAATGGTTGATCACATCAGGGGATGTCAGTCAACAATATTTTTTCCGTTTCTCTCCAACATAACCTCCGGGGCTTACTAATGAGCGTTGCTAACATGTACCATCTACATAATGGAACAACTTTTCTACTATCAAAAGACACGATACGAGAATTGTTCATCCTGCAAGAATTTAGATGATACTTTGTTATATTTACAATAAAAAAATTACACTCATTTATTCTTAACGAAATTAACTATAATGACGTTCTCATGATTTTCTTTTGGACAGACGAAATACTTTCGGGAAAGTATTCAAACTAAGAGTTAGTAAATACGAGAAAGTAGCCTAGGTTGCATTCTATGTGCATTTTCTGAGTAGTTTGAATTTCAAGTTAAGTTGTGAGCTTGTGAGTCTCGCTTGTCTACGTATCACCTGAGGCAGTTGCCAACAGACAACTTGGTATGTTGAGATGCGGCGAAAGCAACTAAAACTATGGAACGGACGGGTAACCACACAATTAACTTCCTTAATACAACGAGGTGTTTTACAGTTTACATCGACCAAGTCTTTAAAGGTACCTACTCCTAAACAGCCAACCACATTTTCGAAACAAAAACTTATTTCTTTTCTTACACCCCAACAATATATACATCGGTATTTTACCCCCCACAATTTCATCTATGTAGTTTCTAATCCGAAAGTACGAATATGAAAGTGGCGGGTGAGAAATAAACGATGTTGCCGCGTATCGGGTAGGAAATACAACAAATACAAACAGAAGCGACGCTATTAACCGCTACCCCCCATTTTTTATCTGCAACATCCAAATACGTAGATATAATGAAATATTGGAAGTTACGCGGCACTTTGCCCTATCAAACTGCCGGTGTTTGGTTGATCATCGATTCCTAGGGATGTAGTATATTCCACCCCAAAAAGAAAACAAACCTGACAATTCATTTCAATATAACGTTATGAACAAACAGATTCATGTTATGCCCAAGAGGGTCGTAACAAAGTAGAAAACACACTCGAGAACAATAGAAAAACTTCAAAACCTTAGGTTTGTTTGATTAGCTTATCTTATTTTGGCATGAGTTTGGTTGGGTTGGGTTAGGTTATGTTAAGTAAATTAATTTATATGACTCTTGTTTAGAGTTTAGCTTGTTTATAGTTTAATTAACCGTGTGGTGGTGGAAACTACCCCACATCGATTCTTGTTTTACGTTAGCCGTTGTGGCATTCTAGCGCCCAAATTCTCAAAGGCATTGTCAGGAATACTTTGACTCCTAATGATAAATGACGAGCTAATTATGGTCCGCCAGTTAAACAGATAATTGACAACCGATTATCATTGTTTAGACAAACTATATTTCAACACGTTAAAAAGGCGCATTGACAAAAAAGTCCGCAGTTTCTTTTAGCCACAGACGCTTCGCAAACAAATGAGCATTTAATTTTTTGCCTCCTCGAAATATGACTAATCAAACCCAGCTTTTAAGCACCGTTTGATCGCTACTGGCGCTCGAAATAAAAAAAAACATTTCAACTGGAAGCCTAATTTTATTTTAATAACCCAATACCAAGCAAGTTCACCGATTTAAAAAGTTTTCAAACTCGCATTAGTCTCTGAGATGGAAACTCAGTTGAGAAAAAAATATATACGTGTACATACAAAGCATTTGCCTACGATATATGTATGTACGTTTATTTAAAAAAAATATGTAAGGGTGAGTTTTCTTTGCAAAACGCGTTCTCGCCAATTAGTATTCACAGTGTACGTTTGTACTCAAATTTCACTCAAAAGTTGTACTTTTTGTACCAGGCGCTCATTAAAGCGAATGCAAATTTAAAACAGAAACTCTTGCGATTCAAAATACATAAATATAAAAACAGAAATGGATACATTAATTTTTAGTAGACCATCCACAACGTATACAGGGTGATCTCAATTAAAAGAGACAGTTACTGAAAAGTGCAACAGTTAACTAAATTTGCTTCTAAACAGTAAAAACTCAAGAACTAAAAGGAACAAAAAATTGCGTTAATTTTGTAATTATTCACTATTCTCGTAGATTAGCCACTAAGTATAGGACGCCTACCACGGTGGTTGTTTTAACGTTACCAACTACGGTCGTTTAGTAGAGCAATTTAACTTTTAAATTGTAAATCACCTTCTAAACGGAAAGTTGCCGTTTAAGCAAGATAAATTTCAGAATTCATTCCGAAGGAGTTTCGCAGGATAAGGAAACAAATCGACACTTTAACACAAGTACAACTTGTTTACAGAATGCTGGGGGAACATTTTATCGTATCCTAACCGTTTCTATCCACCAGCAATAAGAAAATTCACGCTTCTGAGCAGCACAAATTGTTTTTTCATCGTACGGTATCAAATTAACTCGTTCACCGCTAGAATAAATATTTCTTCTTGCTTAAATAAATCCTTTGTTTTATGTACTATATTCTCTAACAAAACCAGAAACAACTACGTTTATTTTTAAACAAAAATAACAAACGAAAACAAGAAAATCATATAAAGTTAAGTAATCAAATAATAACTTCAATGAACTGCAACTTATTAATTAAGTACGTAGTATTAATTTTAAAGCAACGTCCAGCTCAGAATTTAAAAGAATTGGTAAAGTAGAAAGAAAAAAAGAATTATCTAAAAGTACACAGTCACTAAAGGACAAAAACTGAAACGTCTAATGAGGACAAAGAAAATACTTAAGAGGTGAAAAGAAAACTTTTTCCAACCATGGCTCCTTTTTTTACTTAAAACGTCTAAAGCTCAACAGTTTTCTTCAGTCCTAGTGTTTGTTTTTTAGAATATTTTTTCTTAAGTAAATAACAATCAGGTACTAATTTTGAGTAGGAGGCTCACACAAGCAACACTTTATTCAAAGTATTGCTATACAAACAATACAAAATTGACCGATAACGTTAGTACATAATAATTATAGCCAATTTTCTGCTCATTTCATTCCAACCTGACAAATTTTTATGGAGGGCTGTCACGGATTGTATAACAGCAAAATACGTTAGTAATTTATTCGGTGTTTTACGTCCAGTTGTGCTTGATTTAAAACCACTATTAATACAGGAGTAATTCTTAACATTACACTTACCAAATGAGTTAGAATTTTCATTATCAATACGAAATTAATTAAACGTAACTTTTTCATTTTTTGATATTGCGTTTCGTTAATCGTACTTTAATTCTTTAAATTTCCCTAATACCTAGTTTGTAAAAATAAAAAGTCAAAGAAAAGTTAACACGTAAAGTAAAAACAAGTAGCTAAACGTTATTAACAAAACGCTGCATTCCGCTCAAACCATCATAAAACAAAAAACTTTTTTCAACTGGTTTTAGTAATTAAAAGAGCTGAACTTTATAATTGCAGCGTAGAATGAACATGTCTGAAATTATATGTACAACTTCTCAAATACCATTCGAACTGCCGTTACTAAAGTACAAAATTCCAATGTAATTTTACAAAACTTTTAATGAAGAAATAACTAATTAAACCTCGGTACGACTGCTGCTAACATTATTTCACTCTCGATTGAGATCGTCAGTTTAAATCTGTTACATTCATGTATTTATTACCTGCAACCCGCGGTGATGTTTGTTTCTAAAGATACATAAATATTACATTTCAAACAATTATGTTTCTGACATCTGTTTCGCGCTTGTTAATGCTTCATCCTCATATATTTTTTTTACTTTAGCTGAAGTTTTCTGGGCCACCCTATATACATATACATACAGGTTGCTTTTAACGGCGTTATATTTATTATTCACCAATTCAAACGTGTTAATAGCTATACATATATTTATCGGATCTTTAATTTCAATTTTGATGAAATGAAATAAAAACTTTTGTAATTTCTGATTCGTTTATTTTTATGACAAAACAATTTTCATATCAATTCAGTAAAATCAATTATTAATTTCCATACCATTACACTTGTTCACGATCTAGCGAACTACTAAAATATGTATAAATGTAAGTGTACAATAATTGCAACGTCAAACAGACAACACATTTTTATGTTGTATTATTAAATGAATACTTTTAATTAAAATATTTTGCACAACGAACCTACATACATATATGTATCTATATATAAACGATTATTTTTCAATATTAAAAATTGGAATCATCATCTAACTTTTTCTGAAATTTGCAATCAATCATTACTCCTAAATACTACAATTTTGCCTTTAGTCTCTTTTAAATATCTATACACATAATTTCTATGAAAATTGGAATATTCTTTTTATGTTTATTCTTGGGTTTCCACTTACAAAAAAGAAGAGGGATTTTAAAACATTTTCTATTAGGTTTACATGTATTTAACACAGTTGGTCGGCCAACTGTTAGCGTTAAATATAGCGTTCTACATATTAACTGCTAGATCGTATACAATTTCAAAAGTTATTACTCTGAAATACTACTTTTATTTAGGATAATTGTCCCAGTCATCTAGAAACGTGTAATTCACAAAACTTGTCTTTCGTAAAACTGTATTATGTAGAATACGGCAGTATTTTTTTGCCAGTTTCATAACAACAACGAAACAGTGCAAAAATAATGTGGAAGTTAATCTTTTTAATAATTTTCAGTTGCACAGTTTTAAATAGTTACGGTAAGATATTTTTTTTTATTCGATTCATTGAATTACATAAAGATATTTATTAAATAAAAAAAAAATATTCATGTGTATTAAGTAATGATAAAAAAATTATGGCTGTAAGAAGAATCTGCTAAAGTAGAAGCGAAGACAATTTAACTCTATTTCAATGATGACTGTGGCAGTCATTACGACTCGGTGTAAGAGCAGAACAATAAAATCCGTACCCGAGAGATCAAAGCTCTTTTCAGCTATAAAACAACACTTTCCCAGCCACCTACACGATATCTTCATTTAACAAAAGACATAAAGGTGGTAGAACGTAATGACAATTACGTAGTATTATCCACTTTGCAACTATTTTGCTACATTAAGAAATTGTTCAAATTCCACTAACCTGATTTTCGAGCTTTACAAAATTAAACAATTACACGCGTCCACAAAAACAATTTTTCACGTAACGTGTTTAAAAAATTCAACGTTACTTTACTTCAGTTAAAAAAATTAATTAAAAAGCATAAGGATATTGTAATAAACTAATAATCACTAATAGTGAAAACACGCAAACTGTTTCTCTCTCGAGTAGAGAATAATGAGAAAATTTCCGGTCTAAAGACCCTTTGAAGGCTTTCAACACTCGACTTTGCCGCCTATGTTTCCAATCACGTGTAAGGCCGGATATGTCCATACGTAAAATAACAAAAAAAAAAAAAGAAAATTGTATTTGACGTTGCCGGACATCAAAATAAAAACGCTTGTTCGTACAACATACGTGTGTTGAACTATGTACATAGAAGAGTCCTTAATTAGGGACTCAAGTGTGCAAAAAGCAACAAAATCTTAACCCATAACAAAACCATATAATTATTACGAATAACGTACCTACCATTAATCACAGGGTACATAAGAAACTCCTTTGCTACATTGTTTCTAGATGTTTGTGCAGTATTACGTGCAAGAATATTAATCATCTTCTACTCTGACATGTTAAACGTCATCTCGTACGTAACTACTTGCCTTATTTAACCACTTAGGATTAGTGAAAATGCACAATATTGCATATTAGGAATAATTAGTGCCTATGTAACAATAATCTAGAATGATTGTTCTTCTCATTTCGAATATTGATAAAATATAATATGTAGTGTAAAAGGATTTTAGATTTCAAGTCCAATAGCAACAAGAGAAGTAGAGAACTAATTGATTGTTCGGTTACGTAGCGCAAATTGACAAAAGGTCTTAAAGAGAAAAGAGCGAAAACATGCATTGCTAGTCGATAAAAAATGCTCTCATCAAGCTAAAATTCCATAGAAAACTCCAGGACGGCTAAACAAACACCTGTAAAGACGAAGAAAAAGGTAAAGCTTCCGAGGGGTTTTTATATTGATTAGGTAGGCTATTGCGCGAAATTACTTGCGGCTAATGACTAAAGAAATTTAGAAATCCTTTTGGGGAAACTCGAGAATCCATTGCTTTCCTAAATAAACGTTCATTTTAGTTCCTTTAACTAAAAAATCGTAATATTGCTTACCCTAAAAATCCGACTTGTAACTTGTAACGAATCACATATTTACAACAAAAGTTTACAAACAACCAAAAAAAAATTATAATTACAAATTAGTAATTAGATCTTAAAAGGAATAAAAAATTATAAATCCCTGTACACCTATCTTATGTTTTGTAAAATTGTTGGAAACGAGTTTGGAACAACAAATTGTCGGGATATCAAAGGCAATTTATTAAATTTGGACTTTTTCGGTATCCTAATTAATGAAATGTGGCCACACTAAATGGCAATCGCATTTTCAGCCATTCGGGACTTCACTGAACGAATGTATACACATGTACATGTCATATCACACGTTTAATATTGTTAAAAGTATTTATTATTATTGACAATCCATTTATGTCTAAAAAACACATTTACCTCTCGCTCCACACACGATTAATTACGGTTTAGTTAGAATAATCGACGGAGGTTAATAATTATTGTTTAATCGGTGTGTGGGTATATGATGCAGTAGAAAACCATTACGGAACCGAAAATTATACGCTCTTTTTGTGCTAATATCTACGAAGAGATAATCGAATTAAATGGAGAACTAAAATGATTAATGAATCTTCCATTTCACGTGCTACGAGCACATTACCGTCAGGTATTATATTGGTACTAATATTTTGGCCCATCATCATTTCCTTTCACAACGTAAACTTTTACAAACGTTTCATTTTTTATATTTGACTTAATTTATTTACACCTGTATAATTTTCAATTATATGGCGATTGTTAATTTTCTCCACCCTGTATATAGGTAGACATTTACTTGAATAGTTAATAAAACATCGTCATGAATAATATTAAGCGTCAAGCAGGTGAATAATGAAATAAGATGTGAAACAGGATCACAGGGAAATTCAACCCTTTCTTTTCTGTCTTGTGCAGTTTATAGACGATTTTAAAGCATTCACGAAAACACGTCGCCTAATGTATTGCTTCTGCATAGGGAATCCAAAGAAGTCCATATGTCCCGAAGAAAAGAAACGACACCCAGGGGATTGCCGTTTATTCTACCGATGCGTCTCCGTAAAATCTGCGCAGACTTCCGTCTGGCTACCTACACGCTGCACTGCAGGAAAAGTAAGAATGAACACGAATGAACATTATCACCAATCAACATCCCCAGTTGCTTAAAGTGTTAAACCTCTCTTTCAATACCAAACACCGATTGCTGAGGAAAACACCGGAAATTTCTCAACACACACGCGTATTACAACTCAATTTTCAGGTTCAAATCCTGTTCCGATTAGGTACATTTTATACAAGTTTTTTTGGCCATAAAAATTCGAAAAAAATCAACTTTTTTTATTTTTTTTTACGATTGTTTATTTTGTTTTAGTCGTAATTTAAGTAACTACTAGTTTTTTTTTTGTTTCTGAGATTATTATAAATTCGTCATCAAAGCAAACAATTTACTTAAAAGAAAACAATTCTAATTGCCTATAATTAATTAACAAAAGTTTGTGCTATTTTCTTTTCAGTAACGTTTAAATTGTATTCCTTAGTAAACAAACACTACCTAATTAAACTAAATAGAAGAAACAAAACGAAAGAGACAAACGAGTAGGTAGCAACCTCGAATTTTTTTTATACTTGACAATACTTAGCTGTGTCTAAAAATACTCGTCGTTTAACGTTAATGATTTGGCGTGCATTTAAACGATTTCCTTGGCAAGACTTCTATTTAGAATGTCAGGCCATTCATAAACACTTTAATAATTGAAAGAGTTTACTATCAACTAAAATCGATATCAGCTTCTACATACGGTGTACTGTCAAGTGTAATGCAGTTGCATCAGAAAACAACCCAAACTTTAATAAAATTATATTTCCAAACGACTAAAAAAACATCAAAAAAAGAATGATGAATTGTCCATTATTGCTTTGTTGAAAATCAAAAATAAGAGGTTTTTGCTGTAGGTCTTTCATCCGATTTTAAAAAGATGTCTTCCTGATCTACTCTTAAGTAACTGTGACCGTACCTTCCGAAATGAAATTCTTGAAAGGATTCCCGAAGAAAAGGATCTAACTAGCAAACCACTCACATTAAGCTATAAAAAGCCGAACGTCTACCTGCCAGAGCTTTCTGTAAACGACATTGACAAAGGGCCGATATTCAGTAATACTGTTAACACGTCTCCAGATCGCATTAAAATCCAAATGGATCAAATTTATCAGCTGATTAACAGTTATAAAAAAGTCCCTCCCTCAAATAATTTACCATCCCCATCGAATATTGATAAAGTGCCAATGGTTGGCCTTCCATTTTTTTCGCAAAAGGACCAAGAAATTTCAACAGAAGGGATACCATTAGAAACTGAGACATCCTATCCGCTGAAGCAACAAATTGATACACAATCAACTTCTACTCTAACTAATCCTAATGAACACCACCAAACTAACTTAAACCTGTTAGCAAACAAGTTAAATGAATTCCCGTTTAATGCTTCCCTAGATGCTAACGAGGGACCTAAGGATTACCCCAGCGCCGAGTATTTAATCTCGAAATTGTTTGAGAAACATCTAACGAATAAAGATTTTGTTGAAGCACAAAATCCTTCAGGTAAAAGTTCACTAGTACTTTTGACGTCACCAAAAAAATCTTCTGTTACAAAAACCAATCGGAAAAGCAAATTTTGCGAAAAAAACGTGCTTTTAGAAAGTAACAACGACTGTCTTGAATTTTATTTTTGCAATTCAAGGGACATACCGTTTAACTTTGACTGTCTAAATGTTAACTCCTACGATGACCGAACAAAACTTTGTAATTTTAAAGCTTATCGTAATTGTACTAATAATAAAACACAATCAGACGAAATCGCTTATGGCTTACCTTTTTCGTGCGAAATCACCAAAAGGCTTCCCGACCCTACATCCAGGCATCACTATTTTATTTGCGTCCTCCAAAAAACATCCTGGAGGAGTACACGTCTTCGCTGTCGAAACGGAAGAACTTTTCAAAAAACCACAAAAACATGTATTGTGTAGTTGTCGGCAATACATATTGAAAGTCCATCAACACTAAATTTATAATTCTTTCTTAATGTGTAGAATTATACATAACTGCACTATTATTCCGAAGCACGTTTTTCTATATTCTGTTATCTTAAACAAACAACTTTTAAAAGACTTTACAAATACGCCACCTTTTATCTAGAAGCATAATTTGAGTGTTATTATTAATTCTAAATCATCCTGTGGCGACATCTCACAGTAAACGTATAATTTAAATAATTTACGAATCCTAACATCCTTGTACGCGGAAAATTTCAAATTTAAATTTTTAAAGTGATTTAATCGATATAACATTTTACGTAAAATTTAACTATATCTGTTAATAATTAACCACATCAATTAAACAAAAAATGAAACTTTAAATACGAGGGACTTTTAAATACATATTTATATGTTACAGGGCATTTAAAAATATTCAAAATTGTTTAAAATTAATAAAGTTCATTATAACATGCAAACAAGCGAATAAACTACTACACCAAAAGTGCACGTTATTTAAAGTGGTCCTTTGTAATTTTAGCCTAAAGCTGTTATTAAAAATGTTTAAAATAAGATCGTTTAATTAAAACATAAAACTATTAACTTTTTGTTTAGTTTTCGTCAATAGCTGAGAACGTAATATTTAAATAAATATATTATTAATTTTGCTAAAGTTTTAAGGGAGGTATTACCTATTCAAAATTTTTAGAATATTTTGTTCATTAGATTATTATTTCCAGTCATTATTTTTAGTGACTCAACTGCCTAACGAGCAAGACACTTATAAACTTATTAACATTTGTCTATTAGAACTTATTACTGAACTTTTTTTAGAGCTAAAATTTGTCATATATGTATTATAATTAAAATGTAGTTAGCAATATAGGTTTAATGTTCTAAGAAAATTTATTCTCAAAAACTGTTACGAATTTGTATTAATTACGTGTTATTTAGTGTAATTTATTGTTGAAATAAAAGAGTATTTTTTATGTATACATATATTTAAAAAAAATACAGCAAAGCTTTACCATAAGAAATAAGTATATACATACGTAAACACTTAATTATGGAACTACAAAAAAATTAACCGCCAGAAAATTTTGCGTATTGATATCTAAATTTCTTATTAAAAAATCTTTTGTACTGTTATATTAATAAATAATAAATAAAAAAAATCGATAAATATGCATGTATTTCATTAAAATTGCAGTAAGACGACAAAACACGAGCATACAACTTTGCACTATAAAAAAATAAAAACATACATAACTCTTTTCATTGCAAAAAAATAAGTAAAACGCAAAACTCAAATATACAAGACATTCGAAATATGCACAGATTAAAATATTTAATAAGTTCAATTTAAAATACCGTCCTTACAGGTCGATAAATTGACACTCAAAATAGATTACGTAAAGTGTTTTTGTGTTCTTACCCTTACCTTCACTATTTAAAATTTATACAACACAATAATTAATAACATTTATACATTTGTAGATCTGGCAAGCTCGTTTCAAACTGGCAAAACCATTCGAATATCAAAAAACAACGAAATTTGAAAGGCACTTTTTTCATTAAAAAAAACCTTTAAATTTTGCTTATTAAAAAGTAGACATACTTTTGGCAAACATAAAAAATTATTTCTTATGGGGCAAAAAACAGTCGTAAAATAATAATAGAATCATCGCGAGTATCAGTAAACGTTAACGCTTAACAACATAACTATAAATTCTTCTTGATTACGTCAAGTTCCATTCACTTCCTCCACTAGTTCATTTAAAAAAGAAAAACGAAAATAAAAACAAGCACAAAATAATCTCGTAAAATCACTTAGTCTTCTTTTAGACAATTCGAATCGACATTCTTGTGAGAATAATAAACGGACTTGGCGTCAGTAGCTGCAGGAGGTGGAACATCCCCTATGCTAACATAGCCTAATTTGTTCTTTGGCGGATCATACCCTGGCTGATGCCAGGTCTTTAACTCCGGCGGTGACTTTGAAACTGATTTTGAACAATCAGCCACTTGTACGTACATTAATTTATCTTCAGAACTCGTCGAGCTGCTCGAATCTAGTCTTATAAGTTCTGGTACTGTAGCAGACTTGCTGCCGGCCATCACATAGGCCGTGTTTTTATGAGAAGGCGTCGGACCAGGTAGAGGAACGTATCCATGAATTGATGTTTTGCTCACGTCACCAGTAAGAACGTAAGGAGTTGTACTAGCTGTAGGCTGTGTAACGGGCACTTTTGTCATATCTGAGTGAGCTACTACTGCAGGTACATAAGCAGGACTGGAATCTATGTTTGTAGTGTTAGGATCTACTCCCAATTTACAATAACTGCTACTTAAAGTAGTCGTTTTATTCGCCCATGGTGTTATCGAAGTATTTTCTGGCATAGTTACATACAGCTTTCGATGTCTTATGGTATTACTTTTACCAACTTCTTCGGTTGGCGAAATGTTTGGTTGTTCCGTTCCTGAATCAGTCGGACTCGGTATACGGGTGCCAGAATCAATGGACGAAGCAACACTTTCGTGGCCGGAGCTGCAACCACTGGAATCTATAGCGGAATTCCTATCAGAGATCTTTCGTAAAAGAAGCTGCTCATCTGGAGGAGGGGGATTTGTTAAGTCATCTTTGTCCTGAGGCTTTCTCGGAATCCAGTCCATCTCTGCTGCGATAACCGGAGCTAAACCTGGAGGAAGTTTCACTTCAACGTCACGCATCTTTTGACAGCATATATAGAACCTGGAGAAACAGTAATAATAAATCCCATGTCAAACGTATAAACAAGAATGGAATGTACCTTTTTGCCATGTAGAAGCAAGCTAACAAAAGTACCACACAAATAGGTGCCAGGACATAAGCGACGATATTTGGAGGCGATTGACAATAAGATTCAAACTCTTCGCTCCACGGACCGTCGTATCTCAAATCGTTTATTATATTTACAGCCCGAACGGAAATATAAAAAGTGTTGTACCGCCCTCCATCCCCACAATTTTTAATGGTGTAATTATTTCCTAAAACACGAACTTTTAGAAATCGTTCGACTACAAAAACAACTTTCGTACCTTTAACGACAATAACAGGTAACGTGTTATTTCCATATTCCAATTTTGTTTTCAACTGAACCTCATACTGATCATTTTCTCCACGTTTAAACTCGGGTTCAGCCCAAGCCACAACAATAGTTGAATCATTTGAATATTGTATGTACGGCTTTGTAGTTTTTCCAGGATCTAAACAATAATTATCAATGATGTTACATGCATGTGTCCTACTAAAAATTATTTACTTACACCCTACTGCTGTTCTGACCCTTTTCGTATAAGATGGTGAAGAACAAGCCACAGTACAAGCAGCCACACTTATACTGTAATATTCGTAACTTCGCAAGTTGGTTAAAACATACTGAAAATTAGATTTGTTAAAAAAAATGGTGTAAACTGAAAATTAGATAAGAAATACCCTTTCGTCTTGTTTAGGATCAACAGTGGCCGACTCATTATTGTAGTTTAAAATATAATATTTTAAAATACCATTAATCTCAGCCGGTCGCTGCCATGATAATGTAATTGATGAGTTTGTAACATCGTGTATTTTAAGGTTTCTTGGCGAATCAGGTGCTAAAATCAAAATTTTATTGTAAAAGATAATCAAAAACATATTCTTTTAAATAATCATTACCGCCTTCTAGAGTTGTGTTGAGCAGAGCATCACTGGGTGGATTTAAATTATTAGGTTTTGTTATAACTGAAACAGTCAACATGTACGTCGTGTACGGTTTCAGACCAGTAACAGAACCCTTTATTAAATCCGCGTTACCATGAACTGTTACGTTTTTTACAGAACCTGCAACAAATAAAAATAAATAACCTATATAAAAAATACATTAAAAATTATTAAACTTACCATTACACTTCCTTTCCGTAGGAGACAAAATTGGACAGTAATTTATAACAAATCCTTCAACACTTCCAATTCTGTCTGAACAATCCAATTTCCAACCGACTTCAATGAAGTTAGAACCAACATTGTTAATCCATACGTTTTTCATTTTGCCAATTGATTTGTTAGGTATCACAGTGCAAGCAGCCCATGTCATACCACTGCTGGATGCCAATGTATTAGCTGCTATTGCAAACTGATGTATTTTAGGACGTATTTGATTGTCAGGCACCGTTACGTTTTTAACTGTTATTTCTGCAGGAACCACTGTCCAATTCAAGTACCCCTACAAGAACAAATTATGTAGAACAAATTACATGCTAATAATTTACGTACACAGTACGAAAGTTACTCACTGAGCATTGATATGGTCGATCCCTATCATGAGCACACCAAAATATAGTATAGTTAACAATTGGTTCTAAAGTCTTAGGACGTTCCCAGGAGAGTTCGTATTTACCATCTCCATAAGCAATTTTGGTAAAAGCTGAAGGCTCTTTAATTTCTGCAAAAATTTCACCAGCTATAATTATACACAAAATTTTATATAAACAAAAAAGCTAACACACTTTTGGCTGGAATACTAATAATTGAGAAATTTTCTGATTTGCCAATGTCATTTTTGGACCAAATCAGAAACTTGTAACTTTTGGACGGGTCAAGACCTTGAAGCCTAGCATAAGCATTCTTCTGCTCCACCAAATGTACATCTCCAGGACTAGAATTAAAAATAAAATTGCAAATATTCTTCACAAATAAAACATCTACATACTGATAAATATTCTTCACTTCGTATGTAAATCCCTCGCCATTTTGAATTTCATTCGGTATTTCCTGCCAATACAAATAAACATCTCTACCAGTGGATGAGTCAAACTCGAAGCTGCCCAATGTAGTTTTAGGCGGAGCACCAGGTTCTATAAAAATAATTTACCTCCAAATTCAAGTACCTTTTCAAATGTTCGATAAAATAAATACCTTTACTCGCAGTTCTTTCAGTAAGAGATGTGTTTTTAGACCACATCGATTCATCGTCAGGTAAAGCGGCACTAGTTCGAGAGGACACTCGTATGTCATACAATTTATGAGCATATTTTAATCCGGTTAAATTAAAATATACTTCCTTTTTTTCTTTTGACGTTACTATACCTCCAAACTTGAAAAAAAAACATATTCAATTAGATTTAAACAAAGTGAAACCAAAAATAAAACTTACTTCCCATCCTTTGGGGTTTACTTCAGATTGGTACAAAACCCTGTGTTGCAAACCTGGTGGAAAAGTTAACATTGCGGTCGGAACAGACCAGCGCAAATAAATTGATTCTGTTGTTTTACTTTCAGCTGTTAAATTTTCTGGAGGACCAGACAGTACTAAAAAGAAATTTTAATTGAATATTTCACTAAAATGGAGGTATTATTTTATTTTAGTTCCCCGCTAACCATGAAAGTGATCAAAAGGTTTGAAATCGATGCAGCTTTCACTAATTACGCAATTTTTCTTAACAAATAATTTAAGCTGTTTTTCTTTTTACAAGATTCCTTGATAAGTCTGTTAAATTAATAGATATTAAATTGCTTCAAAGAATCATTTTTTATTTTTTTGATGTATATACTGTGATTCGAATCAAAGTATTGTTTACTGTATTTACATTAGTGCTTTATGTTCTATTGTTGTTTATTTATTATTTTTTCTATCATTATGATACTGATATTATCGTAATTTAAATGTCCAGCAAGAAATAGTAAATACATACCATGTGCATAGTGGGAGAACGTTCTATTTAACTGATTTACACCGAATTTGTTGGTCATTGTTAACACAAAATGATAAGTACGCTGGGCCTGTCTATAAAATGGAAGTGTATAAATATTCCAAAAACACCTCATTTTATGTGTTTCAGGGTCTTCTTTCAATTCTGGACAAGCATATGTGCTCTCTCTAAAATACAGAAGCAATAGAATACAAAAAACGGGCTAAAACACTTCTAAATCTGCGTTAGGTACTCAATTACTTAACGAGTCTTACAAAGCGAACATTAAAAAAGCGTTGATATTTGAGGACGAATCTCTATTAATGTAACACTTTTAAATTTGAACTGGTTTTTTGCATATTTCAACAGATTTTAATATAAGATGCTTTATACAATTGTTTCGCCAAACTTTGGTTTTTTCTTCAAATTTAGAATGAATTTCAACCAAGAATTACTAGATTCAATTCGATATAGTAACACTTTTGAATGTTTATTTTTATCTCACCTGCTCGCTCGCCCCGGAAAATAATATGTAAGACTATAATTTGTCTTAATATAATTATCAGGTTGACTCCATGAACATGTAAGATTTTCATAATTAAATCCGACACATTCAAAGTCATCAACCATTTGAGGTTTAACTGAAAGGGTAGTGAGAAAACGAAAATTACTTTTAATTTTTAATAAGGTGTTAAAGAGCACTTACCACCGACAATGACAGTGTTTAAGCATACAGCAAGGTTGTCGTTTCTTAATTTACATGTATACATTGAATTGTTTGTTTTATCAGGTTTATCAATGTGCAATCTTATGCTTTTTGAATCTAATACAGTAATCTGAAAAGCATTTAATTTAATGTGAGCCAAGTAATTTTAAACACAACAAACCATTTCAGCAGGTATGTCTTCACCATCACGAGTGAAATATAAATTACTACTAGAATTTATGCCATGTTGTTTGACATATTCATCATTAAGTATACATGTAATATCCAATGGATTACCATATTCCACATTAATATCACCACGAGGTAACGTATCTGCAATATATGGTATAAAAATGAACAAAAACCCAAAAAAAAATACTGAAAATACATACAACCAGGTGTATCTAATCCAAGCTGACACACATCACATCTTATAAGATTAAAAAGTATAAATATGATACACGACTGTAACAGAGGATTTTTTGACTTTAAATGTACAGCAGTTACCATTGTAAAAACCATGTGCTAAAACATTAAAAGTAAACTTAATTACTTTACTATTTTAAGCAAAAAGACAAGTCTTACTTGAACAGCATGGATTTATGTATGATTTTGTACAGGGATTCTACTGAATACTTCCCAACCTATCATTTGAAATTTTGACTAGAACTTCAAAAGCAATATTTGTACTTAAAGTCCTGCAAATGGAAAAAAAAAGATAAAGCCCAAAAACAAACCGTTTCCAAGTTCTGAGAAGATTTTGAAAATGGGATCGACAACTGGTCAGCAATTATTCAAATAACTTACCTTTACCTCTTTTGAATACATAATACAAAGTTGAAGCAAAACAGTAAACAGAATTACAACTAAAATCTAATGTAACAAAATGTAAAATTCGGATCTTTTCAGAAATATTGCAGAATTAATTATAAGCAATAAATACTTCAGTGAATGTCAATACACTTGCATTAAAATATTAACAAGGGCTAACCTAGTAAACAAATATGTGTAATTCAAATTAAACTTCTAATAATTCTAATTTTTTACTTTAACTAAAAGAATATGGTATCAAGACGTACAAGAAACTTTTAGAATACATACATTTATTAAACGATGAGCTATTCGTGAGAATAGCAATACTTGGAACTCTAAAAACGTAGCACTAATACCCGTCATTCAGTAACCCACAAATTTAACACAATTTAAATGCACATCCACATAAAAATAACTTCACTTCGACTTTAATCAATTAGTAAACCCTTATTTACTATAATTTGAACATTAGTTGTTATTAATTCGATTTAATTATGTACTAAACAGCAACAAACACTAGCAACGTTGCGCAACTAGAGTACTACGAATTTCACTCAAAACCGAACAGTGTTGCCAGATGTAAAAGCCTTTGAAATTTCTATGTATACCTATACGTTCTTAAGGTCGTATCATAGGGTCGTATATTGTGATTGTATGATGTGATAGTATGAACATTTCATTGAAATTTTTACTTTGTTAGTTTTATTTATATTCTAAGTAACAATTGTTTCAATGCTAATTCTTAGAGATCTTAAATTTACCAAAGGGGTTGTTCATAGAATACGTTCGAAAATAGGGGGGTGGGAGGGGCTTGTTTAGCGTAACGAGCTGTGTCGAGGGGGAGGGTGGAACCTTAGGAAATGTGACGTTAGCAGTTCATCTATTTTATTTTAATTTTTTTTTATTTTGGTAGTTCTTAAAAAAATTAAAATTATTTACCTGAATGCTATTTTTAATTACAAGAAATCGTTTATAGTGGGGGGTTAGCTTTTATGACGTAATATTTATTAGAGGGGTCGCTGCAAGTGTGACTAACGTGTCGAAGGGGGAGGGAGGAGTCTAAAAAGGTGAAATTCTGAGTGAGGTATTTTGTGGACGGTCCCTAACGTGGCTTACGGGAATAAATAAAAGCAATTTAAATTTTCTATTTATATTTCATCATCAAAAAAATATATTTCTTTAATATCTAAAATTGAAAAAACTTCAAGTTTAATAAACACAAAGATCGATACTCACAAAAACATACACTTTATAATCCGGATGAAGATACATAGGTATATGATACATATATAGTGTCGCAAAGTAAACTTTTCAAAATGCACACAAACGTTATAATATAATTTCAATTAGATAACACAATAACTTTAGAATATCGTATGCAAATAAACTTTTATTTTTATAAAATCCTTAACGCGTATGACGTCAATTAAATTTTATCAATAAGGTCAATATGCAGGTCGCAATCAGTCATTTATTTTTATACTTCAATTTTTTATTATTCAAATAATTTTGTTATTTCCGTTCCTATAAATTAGAATGAATTGAAATAGTTTATTCATTAAGATAAGAAACACAATCGCAAGTTTCTTTTAATCGTTAAAAACCTGTATCTCTATTGAACTGATAACTGCAATAGCCATAGATAAATTTTAATTAACTTCCAGTATTAAAATGATGTAAATTAAAATAGTTGTTTATAAAGACGAGGATTGATTTCGTTTTTCAATAAATTCCATACAATTTACAAACATATTGTATATCCATAACCCAACAAAAAATTTTGAGTTTATAGAAAGAGCACGTGTATTTACGAAAAATTTTCAAATACTTAAATGTTTATTAAATGAGAAATTACGCAGTACTCGATTTACGCCAATTTAGCACTAAATCGAAAAACATATTCTGATAATTTTAAAAAATGCGGGGAAAATAATGCTGCAACCTCTACAGCAGGCATGCAATGTGGGTGAACGCACTTTTTTATACATAAAGCGCGCAATATTCAGTTTCCCGAGCAAATAAGTTTTAAAATGCAAGTTATTTATTTAAGTGTTCGCAATAATTAGAATTCACGACTATCATGTCATTTATATCAAGAAAAATAAAAAAAAAACCGATTGAAAAAAATAAGAACTTTATTAAGATATCGTGAGAAACTATTAAAAATAAAAAATGAACACCAATGAAATTAATTAATTAAATACTGGATAAAACGAAAAGTAAAGTAACATTAATGTGACTGAGAGGAATACATATTAACTATGTTAATTTTTACAATTTAGTCCTTTACTAAAATTATGTTCTCTTTAGTGGAAGTTGCTACATGATTATAATAAACCAGTAGAAATTATCTACAATTTATAGAAAAGAAAAACTGCTTTGTCTAGATATAGATACGCCTTAAATTCGCCGGCGATGTTATCATGTTACATTGAGGACAGAGCTTTTTAGTACCTAATGTCATTAACCAGCATTGTTCACAGTGTACATGCCAGCAGCAAACAGAAATAACAGGGGTTCGGTAACGTTCCATACAAATTAGACATTTATAAACTTCATCATTACCATAATCTCTGCTTTCTAATTCTTTTATTCTATTTTTGAGAGCTTCTAAAACAGGATCGCCGCTTACACTTACACTATTCTCACTTAAGGCTTCTTTATCAGAGTTTTTCTTTTCCTTATCCGTCCCTATCACTGCTTTTCTTAAAGCATCTTGTTCCTTATCATCTGAAACAATAACATCTCTTTCTGTGTACTGAGGTGTCCCAAATTCTTCAGAATCATCATCGTCAACTACTAAGTCTTCATCATCATCTACCATACTAAGGGATGTACCAATTGTGCATATTCCTCCTTCCAAAAGTGATGTAGCTCGTACCCGAGACTGTCCTGCCCATTCGTATTCTTCATATCCCTCCACATCAATATGTTCATCAGTGTCAAATGAATTGTCTCCACGTCTTAAACATCTATCAACATGTAATGAAATATCTTCGTCAGTCTCTTTATTACAAACAGGACAAGTCATCCCTAAAACAAGAAAAAACAGTACATATTTCTTCAACCTGCTCATTTTTTAATTCGGTATTACCTTGTACTTTTCTTCTGGGCGATTTAATTCTTTGTCTGCCTTGTCTATTGGCCCTAACTTTCTGGTAAGTGTCCCAAAACTTATCTTTTCTTCCATTTTCTTTTCCATTGTGGCTCGAAGGATTAGTAGAACTCCTCATCAACTTATGTTTTGCTGTTGAAATTTTATACAGCTTGTCTATCTCAGATGCAACATGAGAATCAATTTCAGAATTTCTTATTGTGAGGCTACATATTGGACAACAAGTGGGATCCATTTGTTTCCTTTTATTCCTAACACTACGATTTGTCTCTTCTCCATTAATGTTGCTGAAGTTTACAACTTCACTACTTTCACTTGTACTCATCATAATAACAATCAAGTATTTAAAACTTAAGTCAGACACATTGCAAGGACCACTATATTAGGAACTGCTACCATCATACATTGTGATGTCTACAATTCTGGTGGATATTTGTTTATGAATTTAAAACTGGGATGTACTGGTAACAAATGAATTTCACACCTCATTACAGGGAAATGGCAATGATCATATTACATATACGTAGAAATACTATTTCGTTATTCCGCCAATATAGTAGTTTTCATTGAAAGTAATTGAAATACTCAAAATATAAATAAAAAATTCTGCATAACCAAATTTAAACAAACAAGTATCAAAACACCAAAACTGCCATTTACATCATAGATCTAATTGATATTGTATATAATACTTTCAAATCCAGCAATGTTATTTCATAGAAAATAGTGAACTAAAATTTATATTTTTTTTATAATGTAAAAGAACTTTATTTTAATTAAAAAGCAACATACGTAAATTAATATTAAACAAGTAGACTATTGCTACAATAATTTCTTGATCTAAATAAATTTAAAAATTCAATATGTACATACGTCAAAACATTTTGTTTTAAAATTAACATCTTTCGGTGAATCTGACAACATCGGAAAACATACTACGTTTAGAATTTTGTGTTACAGTATGTTCCGAAAAAAACATCAGGGATTAGTATTTAAAAACAATTAATTCTTTAATAAAATATCTGTAACACTATATTTGTATAGTTATTTCTTAAAATGCGTATACCATGTATAAATTTATACTTATTTTTCGAAAAACGTATTTAAAATGACACATTCACAGAAGTTAAGTTCATTACTGTACATACCTTAGACCATTGAATTAAAAAATACACATGTTTATAGAAAACAATAAAAAATATGACAATTGACAGTAGCACACAGTAGCAGAAGCAGAGAGAACTGTTTGTAACTATGGCTTTTTCATAGTATATCCTAAAATTTGTAGTATAATGAATATTTAACTATGTTTTTCTTTTAAAAATTAGCAGATTCTAGCATTAAATAACTATTGTGTTAAATTAAATAAATTGTATCGGTGCTCATTGTTAACGTGAACTGTTTTTTGTTAGTGATTATGTTTTACAATCTTGTGTAAATTTTTTGGTTTCCTGGTGGTTTTGTGTTTTTTTTAGACATTCGTATGAAAAAAAGATAGTACAATGTTTTCGAAGTCAACCTTTGGTACGACACCTGCTTCCACATCATTTGGTGAGTTTTTTCTTACCTTTATAATAAATGTTATAATTTTAATGAACTTAGAAGAAGTATGACTTGTATGAACTCTGTATTACGTTAGGATTTGGTTCTACTAACACGAATCAAAACCTTTTTGGTCAATCTTCATCACTATTTGGAAAACCAGCAACTACGGGATTTGGAAGTACTAATACTACATTTGGAAACCCAGCGCCTATTTTTGGCTCTTCTTCTACACCTTTGTTTCCCAGCAATGCCTCCGGAACCTTTGGTGCTAACCAAAATCAGCCAGCCTTTGGTAATTAGACACTGTCTTAATTAATTATAATTTAAAATTTGTCTCTAAACCAGGATCAACATTATTTGGAAACCAGCAGAATGCTAATACAGGTAATTTGTTTGGAAGCAACCCCTCCACATTTGGCCAACAGAATAAGCCTGTTGGATTTGGTTTTTCTTCTACAGCTCCCACTAATCGGCTCTTTAGCCAAACTTCAACTCCACAAACACCATTTCAATCAACAACTTCAAACAGTTTATTTGGTCAGTCAACTGGATTCGGCAGTACTCCAACTGGCACTGTTATCAAATTTAATCCAGTTACTGGCACAGACACCATGCAGAAGAGTGGAGTAGCAACCAACATTAATACAAAACACCATTGCATAACATGTATGAAAGATTATGAGGGAAAATCCCTTGAAGAACTTAGATGGGAAGATTATCAGGCAAATAGGAAAGGACCACAACAACAACAAGGGGGCTTCGGTGTGGCTCCCTTTGGAATTACTCCAACGTCTACAGCACCATCTCTTTTTGGACAATCATCTGATAACAAAACCACCTTTGGCCAAATGGGAACTTTTAGTCAAAGTTCTGGATTTGGTCTCGGTACACAAACTGGTCAAACAGGGGGTTTATTTGGTAAACCAAACAGTACATTTGGAACAACTACAACATCCAGTAGTTTTGGTTTTAATAATACACCAGCTTCTAACCCGTTCTCTACAAACCCAACTCAGCCCTTTGCTCAATCAAAACCACTATTTGGAACCACAAATACGCAAAATTCTGGCTTTGGCGGTACAAATATTTTTGGACAATCTGGCACTCAAGTAATTGTCACGTTTAACATGATAAAAGAATACTCCATTTTTAACTTACTTTGCAGCCAGCTCAGTCCAATATGTTTGGTCAAACTCAGGCCAGTGGTTTTGGGTTGAATTCAGGCTTTGGCCAAATGCAACCTAATCAAGGAAGTATTTTTCAAACCTCTAAACCATCGACATCTTTTGGACCGTTTTCTCAAACCATTACCAGTGCTCCGTCGTTTGGACAGCCCTCGGGCACATTTGGACAAAGTAATGCCTTTAACACTTTTGGAAAACCTACCCAGTCAACATTTGGAAATCCTCAGGGTAGTTTTGGGACTTCTCTTGGTATGTTATTTTCATTTTTGTTTTTATTATTATTTTACTATTGCTTTGAATAGGTACTCAAGGTAATGGAAGTTTATTTGGAAATTTACAACAAAAACCTGGTGGATTTTTCGGTAACACCAATTCCACTGGTCTCTTCTCAGGAGGAACGTCTTTTCAACCAAACACTGGATTTAATTTACAGCAAATGCAGTCACAATTAAATACATTGTAAAGAAAAAATTTATATAAACCTAATATTTGTTAATTAATTTTTATATTGCTAGGCAACCAACACTTGAACAGTCAGAAGAGCTAAAAGTTCAATTGCAAAATGCTGGCACTTTTGGTAGGAGTAAAGTACTGATAGGTTTTACTCCTTTAAAAGAAGATGAAAATAAACGAACCACTAATCCAAGAGAATTAAAAGTAATTCTTGATAGTTCAGTAAAAGTAAAACTACCGTCACCTTTAAAAAACAAACCCAACATAACTTCAGTAAATAGTTCAAGGGTAATTATGCCGTTTTCTTTTAGTTTTCTGTAGTTTATTAATATGTCAATAAACTTTTCTATCTCAGATGGACGTCTTTGACGTAGCGGTCGGTAAATCTAAGTTCGACGCCAAAGATTATATTAAAATGACTGGTAAGAGATTGGTCATTCGTAAGAAAGGTGATACAGAGTCGCGTTCAAATTCATTATCAGACACTAGTTTGTTTGATTTTGAAGGAGGTGAAGTAACTGATAGTGATAATTTTACAAGAAAATTGCAAGCAAATAAGGAAACGTTGGAATTAAATGCTGATGCCAGTAAGAGTCGAATATCAATGAAACCTGTACTAAAGTCTAATGAAAACGTTAACAACCCCCCTGCAAACTTACATTGGCTTAATTCCAATAAGATTGTGGATAAAGTTGTTGACAATTTGCCTACAAGAAATAAATATGAGGGAGATGTCATAAATGATGATCCTAATTATAATGATAAAAGACTTGAAGTAGACAAGGAGAATTTCAGAGAACCAGAGAATGCCTCTAAGCATCCGTGCGGAATTATTTTAACACGCCCCGAATATTATACTTGTCCATCTATGGATCAACTATCACAACACTTGAATGACGATGGATCTTGTATTGTTAAAGGATTCACCATTGGACGTGTTGGTTACGGGAATGTTTATTATCCGGATGCATTCGACGTGGCCAATTTGAATTTAGATAAAATAATTTTCTTCCGTCAAGGAGAAATTATTGTATATCCCGATGAATCTGCCACACCGCCTGTTGGCCAAGGATTAAACAGAAGAGCTCAAGTAACTCTAGATAAAATATGGCCAAAAACGAAAGATGGTAGCATCATGTTGACTGATATAAAAGAGATAAATGCCATTAATTTTGTCGATAAATTACAACAAATTTGTGAAAAGAGAAGCTCAAAATTCGTCGAATATCGACCAGAAACTGGCTCCTGGGTCTTTAAAGTTGAACATTTTTCCAAGCATGGTTTAAGTGACAGTGACGAAGAAGAAGTCTCTGAAAAAGTACTAAAACTACGTAATAAATCTGCTAATGTACAGCATAGAACTGCTGCCAAAGAAGATGATGACAAACTAAATGGAAAATATTCGCCATTGGTAAATGAATCGAATTAATTTTAACATAATCAAAATTGTAAAGTGCCTGTCTCTCATTTTCAGGAAGTAGCTACTGACAAATCAAAAGAAGTGGTTCAAGTTCATGATAAACTGTTGTCAAGAAACTTATCTGACAGTTTGGATGTTTTTCAAGAGTCAATTACAGGTCTTGGTGGCTTCCAATTGGGTTTTCCCAAATCAAATACTTCAGTTTCCAGTGATGATGTAACACCTTTGGATAAAAACGAACCTTTTCCATCATTAAGATCTTCCAGACATTTCATTTACAAGGAAGTGGAAGCATCTCACGTGGCCTTAATGAAAACTTCATTTTTTGACGAAAAACTACACGACGTTATCGACAAAAATTCCGACGAACTTACCTCTGATTTAATTAGATTATCCGTAAATGCTGTAGCCGACTTTCAATCGGAACCAAAATTAGTATCTGTAGAAAATAGAATGAAACTAACGTCCCTCCTTCCAAGAACTTTCGAACTTCGTAATCAGTCATGTGTTGTCTCGGGAGAAAATGGCTTTTTACATAATCACAAGAATTACAAAGACATGTCTGTTTTCTTAGGACGTTCATTTAAAGTAGGATGGGGTCGTGGTAATATATTAACAAGGGTGTCTCACTCCTACACTTACAGTTATAAAGTTCAGTTTTGTAATTTATCTTCCCTTATTCAAGACGATAATAATCCGTTTTATGTGAGTATTAAGTTTGTTGTTTACAGTAGTTCAATAGTTATTAAAATTTACTTCTTACAGCGCACATTATTAAATCATTTTCATGTTGTTAAAGAAAATTCTAAACTAAATGTAAACAGCATGGGAGTTCCAATGTTTAATGTGAATTCTGGTTTTAATATTCTCAGTGATCACCAGAAGTTGGTTAGTTCAGATATGAAACTGAATGATTTCAACAGTATTAGCTTTTATTACAGTTGCATTTGGGACCTTATAATAGCTTTATGGATGCCACGAGGAGATTTAACAAGGCGAGATATCTTCAGCAATTGGTATAAACATATGTACTTAACAAAAGTGGTGGTTTATGTAATAGATAAAATGTTTTAGGTTGAAAAGGGCAGTAATGTATGATGTTGAAAAAGAACTTTATTCTCAGACAAAAATAGATACTGGAATGAAAAGCGTGTTTAACAAAATTTTTACTTATCTTACTGGTCATAGAATAGACGAAGCTGCAAGATTGGCTTTAAAAAATAATTTGCCCCAACTTAGTTTGCAAATTTCTCAATTAAATTCTGTTGGAAATGTAAAACGTTTTTCTGAAATTCAATTTTCGCAATGGAACGCTATAGGAGCAGTTAAGCATATTGATGAAGAGTTATTAAGGATTTATACGCTTATTACTGGAATTACTGGGCACCAAACAATTAACATCAGTAAAAATTTAGATTGGAAGAGAGCATTAGGTCTTCATTTATGGTACTTAATACCAGTTGAGCAACCCATATCTGTTGTTTTAAAGGCCTACACAAAGGCATTTGGCGAATTGTGTTACTCAAAAAAGCCTCTTCCTCTTCATGTCGATGAAGTTAATTACAGCAATACTGACAAGTATGACATTTTATATCACATAATTTCTCTTTTTGTCTACCCGTATGGAGGTTTGCATCGTGTTTTGGAACCCATAACTTACACCAACAACCCTCTTGATTATAGTCTAAGGTATTTTGTTTTCTTAAAAAACTGTTTATATATTTGAACATACTAAAAATTTTTAGTTGGTTCCTTATGAATACATTCGAGGCTTTGAACATAGGAAACATAACACAAGATACTAGTAGCTATGTCCATATAAGTTTCTCCAACCAATTAGAGAGCATGGGCTATTGGCATTGGGCGATTTTCGTGTTACTCTTCTTAAAAGATGAGAACACAAGACAAAATATGGTAATTAAAATCCTGGAACGGCATTTGACCTGCGATTTAACCGAAGAAGCTCTAGAAATGGAAGAATATTTGGTAAACGAATTTAATATTCCTTCAATTTGGATACACACGGTAAAAAGCAGGAGAGCTAAATATGAAAACAAAAACTGGGAAGCTTATGGACACATGATTTTATCTAAACAATGGATAAGTGGTCACGATTTTGCTATTTCTGTACTTATTCCTGATTTAATGACCCAAAACGACTTCTATTTATTAGAAAAAGTTTTGCAAGTCTTATTGCCAGGACATAAATCAATTCTTGAATGGAAAATAAAGGGAGGGCTTTTATTGGACTTTATCAGGTTATGGAAATTAATAAATAAGCCAAAAAGTGAAATTGAGGAATCATCTTTAAAAGCAATTGAAATTGACCTTTTGAGTTTATTAGCAAGACTTAATAAATTTCCAATAACAACAAATAAACAAGCATTATGTATCTCGGAATGTTCCAAATTTATTACATTCTTGCTGAAAAGGTTTTATTTAGAATTGCACAATAAATCTTTCGATAATATTTGTAAAACTTCTTCTTACATACAGTCTCTTGTATTACCGCCGGACTACAAACAGAGTGAACTTATTAAATGTCTTTTTAATATGATTACTATTCAGATGATTTAACTAATTCTAAGAAGCTATTTTGTCAATAATTTTTGTTTTTTAAGAAAAATGTTTACCGATAAAATGTAAAACTTTTTGCTAAAATTATCTTGAAAGGTAAAACTATAAATCATGTTTGCAAATCGTATTAATAAATACAACAATGAAAATTTCTACTAAGCTGTTTTATTAAAAAAAAAACACCAAATGTTTTCTTTTAAAGTTTAATAAATAAAGTCCCTAAAACCACATAAACGCCATGGTAAAATATATACTATTAAAAAATTGGCGGCGAGTTAAAAGAACATAATAAATATTTAAACATTTACAACAACCTGCGGGCAATTAGGAATATTACAAACAATGTCGTACGAACATCTGGAATGTTCTGTGGAATCGTATTTCCCAAAAACAGGTTGATTGCATAATCGACATTCCTGAAAATATAAATTACTATAAGAATAAAAGCCAACTAACAAATAATTTCAAAATCAAAAATTGCCAGTTTATAATTCAAAAAAGTTGAATTTGTACAACGCAACGAATTTTCAGGCTGGTAATTAAAAGGAAAAAAAAAAAAGAATGTTTAATTGCCTTTGCATATTTCGCCCCACGTAAAGGTAGACCAACTTCTACCCACACTTCCAACAAATCTTGAACTAAAGTGTCCATTAGATCAGTCGTATGGAAAGGTGTTGGAGCTAATCGTAATTTTTCTTCTCCTCTTGCGACAGTTGGGTAGTTTATGGCCTGAATGTAGTGCCCTTTTTCTTTAAGTAGACGATCAGAAATTAAATTACACTGAAACGGATCTCCGATTTTGATCGGAATAATATGGCTTGGAGTATTTTCAACGGGAAACCCGTGTTCTAGTAAAACTTTGCGCAAATAAGCAACATTTCCTTGGTGCTTTTGTCGTAAAAGTCTACCCTCATCCGACGCTAAAATCTCTATTGCTTTTAAACTTCCTAAGAGTACAGTGGGAGGCAGTGACGTTGTGAAAATAAAACCGGCAGCATACGAACGTATCATATCTATCAGAGTAGCATTTCCAGCTGAAATGTAATATAAACATTAGAATATATTTAAACAACTGACGAAAATAAGTTTTAACGGTTACCAATATAGCCTCCAATATTTCCAAAAGCTTTTCCGAGAGTCCCAGATATTATATCCATCTTGTGAAGTTGATTATCTCGTTCCCCTATCCCAGCTCCATGATGTCCATAAAGACCTACAGCATGTACTTCATCAACAAATGTTAAGGCGCCGTATTTTCGAGCTACATCGCATAATTCCTGTAAAAGAGAAGCTTTGACGATATAAGAATTTTTTTTTTTTAGTTTAAATTATAGAAATGTTGACCTTAAAAGCAATGAACGTCATTTGTATTTAATAATATCTCTCTTAAGCATTCATTAATAGATAATTAATAAACTAGTTTGTGAGTCAAAAAAGGTAATATTGTATGTTAATAATTTGATTGAAATTGCGTTTCCTTTTTCCACTTCGTAATTAATTTACATATGCATAAGTCAAAGTTCACTTCCTTTTTAAATTGAAAATAAGTTTCAATTAAACCTACATCTAAAGGACAAACGGCGCCGCTCATCGAATGGACTGTTTCAAAAACGACTATTTTTGGAATTCCTTTATCAACACTTTTTAATAGTTCTTCTAAATGAAGAGGACTGTTATGCCGGAAAACATGTTTTGGTACTTTACTATTCCTTATTCCCTGGATCATTGAGGCATGATTTCCTTCATCAGAAAATATGTGACACCCTTAAATAATTTTCATTAATTTTCAATTCGTAAAAGTGTGAGACAATTAGTACCAGGCAGTGCTTTAGCTAAAGTATATAAAGTAGAATCATTGGCTACGAAACATGAAGTAAAAAGAAGAGCAGCATCTTTTTGGTGTAGTTTTGCCAAGTTTAATTCCAGTTTTTCATGAAAAATAGAATTACCAGAAATATTCCTAGTACCACCACCTCCAACCCCATAATTTTCTACAGCATTACTTGAAATTAAATGAAGTACTATTAGTCATACAAAATATGTATGAATATAAAATAAATGTTACCATACTGCTTTCTTAACTTCTGGATGGCATGACATTCCCAAGTAATCATTGGAACACCAGACTAATATGTTTTTTTCACCCCATGAATATTCTTTGGCCCTTGGAAACTGACCTGGCCCAGCTAAGCGGTTTACTTTCTTGAAAATTCTATATGAATGGTCTCTTTTCTTCTTCATTATTTGATCATGGAAAAAATTTTCATATGGAAATATATCTGGAAATTAGGTCAAAAATAATTGAAAACAGTTTTACTTATTTTTTTATTAAGTTTAATAACACTCACGACTCTTTTGGTGTCTAACATCAATTGTATCATCTTCAGTTACTTCTTTAATCATTACCTTGTCAAGTTCTGATAAAAATGGGCATTTGGAGTTTTTCTTCACTTGATTTTCTAGAATAGATTACAATTAATCATAACAAATAGTTTGTAGGTAAAAGTAATACAAATTTTGTTTACAAACCTTTTCTGTTTTCCTTTACTTGCACATCTTCAGAAGAAGTGAAAGTTCTGGACATAACAGGGCAATAGTTACCATATGTTTTTAACAAATTTGAAGCATAGGTTCGAACATAATTAGGATTTAACTTATTTAAAAAGGGGCAAGGCATATTAAATGTAATGTAAGTACACTTATTATCTTAATGAGAGTTTGCTGAATACTATAATATTTCCTTAACAACCTTGGTCTCTTATATATGCTTCAAATTGTAACACTCACTATGGCTAGCAAGGACAGCTTCTAAAAAGTATTTCATGATAAGTAAATTACTACACAACAATTCTCTATAAATTCAAAACTTACAAGTAGCCTAAATGGTTAACTGACATAGACGGTCAAAAGGTCACAATTCAATATTGTACTACAAAAGATATGTCCATCAGGTGAGTCTTTTTGTGCATCAGGTGGCCTTCGATTTTGGCTGATGTTCAAGTGTTGTATTCGTTATCACTTTCTGAGTTGTACACTTTCTAATTTCTGTTAAGTAACATGAACAGCAATTTCGTAACAAGTAATTAATAAAATTTCGTTTTATATACAGTCAGGCACACTTGGGACAGACTGAAGCTCTCGCTATTTTCAAACGTTCGAAAAAAATAGTCGAAGCTAAACATATTCTTGTTTCTAATCATATTTCTTCCCATTTCTAAAAAGTATATAAACATTAAAATAGATGATTGAAACTGAGTCGCCTTAATTGTCATTAAATCGTTACATGCTTCGCCAACTTCTCTGGGCATTGTTAACGCAAGACAGTTTCATCAAAAGCATAGACAAGTGGGCGAAATACGTGTATGCAGTTAGTCTTAAGCTCAAAATAGAAATGGGCGAAACACGTGTCCGCAGTTAGTCTAGCATTGACAATTTGGCGAAACACGTGTCCACGGTTTTTGTGTAGTTGGTAGTATTAGAGTCATATAAGAGTCCAATTTTTAGGTTAAATTTTCATGTAAATTTTTAGTGATTATTTATAAAATTGGATAGCTCTGTAATGTGGCTTATTTGGTTATGATGAACCATATGATAATAGGTGAAAACTAATGTATATAATTTTTAAATTCAGTTTTTCTAGCACAATTTTAGAATGAAAAGCACTGTTAGTATAAGGGTCAGCTTCCTAATATTATTACTAATTGTAAACAGTTCCAATAACACAAACTGCAAAAAACTACAAATTGGGATTAAGAAGAGACCTAAACATTGCACAATTAAGTCAAAAAAAGGTGATCTACTGCATATTTTTTATCAGGTACTATCTTACAAATAATACATTACACTGCATAAAGTTTGGCATGTCACCAGGGTAGCTTTCCATCTGGAGAAAAGTTCGATAGCAATTTTAATGGAAAGTTGTTTACGTTTACTTTAGGATCAGAACAGGTTATCAAAGGATGGGACCAAGGTTTAATAGGGTATCTAATTAAAAAATAAATAAATAGTAGCAAACTCACCATAACAATTATTTGTAGGATGTGCATTGGAGAACAAAGAAAACTATTGATTCCTCCTCATTTGGGCTATGGAAGCAGAGGGGCTCCTCCAAAAATTGCACCAGATCAGCCATTAATTTTCTCGATAGAACTGGTTAATATAGAACGCAAAAACCCTAAATAAGTTATTTTATAATTTATAAATAACCCAGTAAACACTGCCACATTTCCGTAACATCTGCAACGTGAAATGTTGCAGTTATGTACGATGAAAGTTACATTGACATTTCTGTTTCTAACTCAGCAATGTAACATTGTTACATAACATTGTTATGTTATATCAATACCTATTCGTCTTTTAAACTCCCGAAATTTCAGTTAACAGGCAATAAATGTTTAGTTTTTCATATTTTGATTCAAATAGCCCGCGAATTTCCAACCGCACTAACCTACCATAGATAAGCTATACGTTATGTAATGTTCTTAGTAATGTCATAGTATGTACAAAATGTATTTATTTTAATTGTATAGGAATGTTCTTTGAAAACGAAAAATAATATATTTTGTTTTATTCAAAACTATAATTAACTTCATTTAATTTTAGAACAAAAGTATAACTATTTTTTTTTAAACAAGTATTTAAATTAACTGAATTGTTAATTTGATTATAAACGTTTCACGTTCGTAAGTTCATAATGGCCACAAACGATGTGGGCGAAACACGTGTACAAATTTTTAAAAATTTTTTCTGGTAATAGTGGTGAATCTTCAAATTTTCCTTCACTGTCCACATAAGGGTAGTTATTAACGCTTTCATTGTTTTGAAAAAACTACTTTCATATTTTTTTTACATACTGGACGGTTTTATTAAAAAAATTAGTAATAAAAAAGTACACATGATCCGGTTTGATATAGTGTATCCACTATATTAATGACAGGTGTGTAACCAATGACGGCTGACAAGGACAGCTCTGGCGGCTGTTATCGTTGTACCAACTGCAACATTTATATTTTTGAGAAATATTGCTGAAAAAATACTTTTTAAGTATTTTCGAAATGTTTATACTTTAAATAATAAGAGAACTCTATTTCTGAAAAGCTACTTGGTGTTTTGTAACGTAGAGGTAACCGTTTTCTTTTATCATTTTATGTGTAGACATGTGCTTTTATTAAGATGATGTAGATATGGTTCGCCACATATATATGCCATATTGATAGTCGTTAACAGAATACAGCACAATTTCCAAGTGCGTTATTATAAATAAAAAATTTCAAGTGAACATGTCAACACAAGTAGTGAGAAATCTAACAAGCAATGAACCAAGAAATGACAATCATAACCACTCGGTAAATTCGGAACAGGAATTATCAGGAGCTTCTTATGCTCACGTTGTTCTGAGTTTTAAGACAGTAGAAGATGAGGATCATCAGAGCAACAAGGAAAACTTGGAGTCAAACGATTCAACCAACAGCAAAAAGAAGTGTTTATCTAAATCCTATACTGACAGTGCAGTGAATTGTTCCTTAGACGATGGAGACAGTTTCACACCTGTAATTGGTCATTGTAGAAAAGACCGTAAACATGATAAAAAACGTGATAAGTTTAAGGGAAAAGAGTCACATGATAAACAAAAACATCCAGGCAGTGATAGGAACAATGTTAATTCAGAGAAGCGTGAAAATTCGAGTCGCGAAATGCTTCAAAACATTGCAGTACAAGAAAATAATAAAAAAAGTGCAAATGAAGTGAAAAAAGTGTTTGTTGAAGCTCCTCTACCAAAAGTAAATCCCTGGCAAGTGAATAAAAACGCAACACAAGTAGTGTCTTTGAAGGAAGTGGCTGAAACTAGTGAGAATTCTGTGCACAAAGTTACTAATGGGGAACCATGGAAAAAAGTTCAAAATTCCAGAGAACAAAAGGTAAGTTTTTGGTGTTAAATCAACTCACTCTAAGTACCACAAGTGGCTGGAGTTTTTTCTCTTTTACCACATTTTCCACTTTCTACTTTTTATGTGTTTGATTTAAATTTTTAATCTATTACTGTAGTGACTATGTTCATTAAATTGTAGGCTAGTGAATTTTCTGGTGCTAGTGATTGGCCATCTCTTGGAAATGGGACCCTTGAGGTATATATAAGTTATTATCAATTTCTTTTTATATTATATTCCATTGTTATTTTAGAAAAAAGGCCTTGCATCAAAACAAACTTCTGTAATTGAACATGAAGAAGATTCTTCAGATAAAAAAAGAAAAAGTAATAAACAAAAATGGGTTCCATTGGAGATAGACTTAGCAAAAGGCAACACGAGGGAAAATTCTCCAAAAAAAGATGAAAGACACCATTCAGATGCACATATGTCAGATGGTGAGCACCATTATTCGTACATAAAGGATGGTGACAATGTTGTAACAAAAAAAAACTTGCCAAAAGAAGGCAAAAGTCGTAGCAGGGGAACAAAAGTTTTACAATATAATAGATCAAACATCAGAGCTAATAGTGAGTCAAAATATTCCAACAAGAGGAATGAAAATTCAGAGGTGAGTTGCATAACGTTGTCCAAAATTTTTATTCTAATCCTTCCTTTTTAGTACATGCAATATGAAAGAGCTGATGGTTTTCTAATGCCATACATGGGCATGTTTTATTTTGGTGGTAATAGTTATAATAATCTGGATAGCCCTACTTTAAAAGACTACATTAAGAAACAGATGTAAATTTTTGTTTTTAAATATCCTTTTCTGAATATATTTAAGTATTTTATTGTTACAGAGAATATTACTTCAGTGAAGAGAATCTTTTGAGAGATTTCTTTTTGAGAAGAAAAATGGATTCGGAGGGATATCTACCTATCACATTGATAGCTTCATTCCACAGAGTCCAAGCATTAACAAATAATTTAAGTCACGTTATTGAGGCAATTTCATCGTCAGATAAGTTAGAGTTTTCGAATGATGGATTTAAAGTAAATATTGTATGTAGTTTTGATATAATTTAATTGATTAATATTTTTAGATTCGTACAAAACACGATCCCTTAAAATGGCCTTTATTAAACCAGGGAGGAGATCAAAATGATCACTTCAATGTTCAAAAGTTAGTTCCTCCACCACCAGTACCCAAAGTTCATTTTAAAGAAATTAATGATAATTTAAATCCGACGGTAGCTGAATTTGTTCCTCAGGATATTTTTGGTGAGAAATGTAAATTAAAAAAAAATCTGAAAGTTAATTACTTGACTTTTCAGATAATAACACTAACGTAGGTCCTAATACAACACCAAAACAAAACGAGAAAACAATAAGTAAGAATAGTCAGCATGAAGAATCTTCTTCAAAAATTAGTGCCAAATCGACAGCTGTGGCAATGGAAAATACTATTAAAAAATTCAATGACAATAAAGAAATTCATAACGGAGATAGCAAAGTAGATAGTGTTTCAGAAAACGGTAAAATACAATCGGATACAGTTCAAAGTTTTAACGAAGATACTTGGTGTGAAGTTAAAAGGAAAAATAGGGAGAATAGGGTTCGCCGGGAGAGTCGTAGAGAAGATTTAAAAATCGAGAAGGAAGAATTAGAATTTAATTTTGACGAAGAGCTCGACGCAGAAGTACCAGCTGGTCGTCAGAATACATTTAGCAGCGATTGGTACATTTTTATTATGTCATACATTCCTAAATAATAATTATCTGACTTTTTAGGGACGATGACGACCAAGACGATGTTAGTGATCGTGATATCAGTAAACTTATTATCGTCACTCAAACACCATCTACTACAAGAGCCCCTAAACATGAAGGCTACGACCGAACTGGAGATTGGACGACTAGAGTGAAAATGACACAAGATTTGGAACAAGCGATTAATGACGGCCTCTATTATTATGAAGAAGACTTATGGAATGATTATGACTATGTAAGGACGTTCTGGTAACATTAAATAAGTCACTAACGAGTTTTATTTAAGGACCGAGTTTCAAGCAATAGCTACAGGACTGTGAATATTATAAGCCAAGAAACGTTCAAGAAGTTTGCCCCTCCTTTACCTCATAAGCCAAATCCTGAAGTTCCTCCACCACCACCACCGGTAACTATAAGCTAATGTTTAGTTATTTACCCCTAAATTTATATCATTAATAATTTTGTTTAGATCATACAGCCATCGGTAACTAAAGAAAAGTCATCTGTGTCTCAGAAATCCTATTCGAAAAAGCACGAACCTTATCACAAAAATACGCCTCGATTTTATGCCGTTAGAAAAGACGAGACGCCGGACCCTCATACTCCGAGAAAAAGGAAAACAAGGCATTCAAACGACCCTCCCGTTGAACATCATGTTGGCTGGGTAATGGATGTTAAAGAACATCGTAATAGAACATCGTCAATCGGGTAATTATTCTTTTTTTTATTATTTATTAATAGTTATAGTTAAACGATTTTGTTTATAGCAGCAGCATTGATGCAAGTCCTAGCGAAGCGATTTTAGCGACAAGTGCAGGCAGCGTGCCCCAACAGTTACCACATTTCCATCATCCCTCGCATGCCCTTCTGAAAGAAAACAACTTCACACAACAAGCATATTACAGATATAAACAGCGTTGTCTAAAAGGTAGAAAAGTGATAATTAAATGTTCCCCTATCATTTTATTATTATTTCAGAGCGAAAAAGATTTGGTAGTGGACATTCAAATGAAATGAACACGCTATTTAGATTTTGGTCGTTCTTTTTGAGAGACAATTTCAATCGTGCGATGTACAATGAATTTCGGACGTTAGCCCTCGAGGATGCTGAAAATGGTTATAGGTATGGACTGGAATGTCTGTTTCGGTTTTATTCCTATGGTTTAGAATGTAAATTCAGACCTCATCTTTATGAAGATTTTCAACAGGAAACTATTAAAGATTATGAAAACGGACAGTTATATGGACTTGAAAAATTTTGGGCCTTTTTGAAATACTATAAATACAGCGTTAATTTACAAGTTGATCCCATTTTAAAAAAATACCTTTCTAAATTTAATAGTATAGAAGACTTCAGAGTTGTAGAAGTATGGCGAATGAAAACATTTTTAAATTACTCTTTTTGTTACAAATGTTGTAATTTTAGCCCAAAATAAATGAAGTACTTAAGGAACAGCGCTTGCAAGCTATTGCCAGGAAAGAAAGAAATCGGAGTATTTCTGAAAGTAATATGCATGCCAATGCCGGGCCTAGTCAATCTGATGGAAATACATATGGACGTCGATTTTTTGATGCTTCCAGAAAAAGGCGAGTAAAATCGTCTGTGTAAAATACACAACTTAAGTGTTATCTTTTTCGAAATTTCAGGGATGATTATCAAACGTGTTCTAGTGTACCTACATCAAGTCATCTTCATCGTCAGTTTAATAGAACCCGTACTTATTCTGTAGGCTCAGGACACACCCGTAGCGGCCATGGTCCTTATGGAACGTGGAGACAAAAGAAAACTGACGGTAAAACATGCAAATTCTTTATAAATTCAATAATAAGCTAATACATCGAATAGCGTGCGTGTTTTAACCAAATGTTTTGTTTCCGTTATTCAGGTGAGGAATAAATTGGCTTCCAATTTCTGCAAAGAAAAGTTTGTATATCACTTTAGTTAAGGTAAATATAAGTTAGTTTAAAATATAGTACTTTTTTGTTGTAAATATTTTATCGTTCAGTGCCATTGCTTTTTGTGAGTATATTTTCGGATTCTTGACTATAGCGTTGTCTAACATTAAATTGCTTGACAAAAAAATTATTAGCTACAAAACCATAAAAAAAAAATTAATCATTAAGCTTGCTGGTTTAGTAATGTTATTGAACGATATAGTTTAGTTCCGCTTTTCTTCTAACCACAAAATGGCATATTTCTTTTGTTAATTTACCTACTAACATGCTGTTCACTAAGATAAATACATTTTTGTCTTTAGTTATTTTCACAATGAAGCAAACAATTTGTATTGACGGGATTTTTTGTTTTAAAAAAAGTTTCTTTCCCGTGTATGGTGTTTTTGTGTGTTTGTGGGAAGCTTTGAATTACTAATATTTTGACTTACTTAGTTTTTCGTAGTGTTCGTAATATTTGATAAGTTTTTCTTTTTGAAAATTTGTTATTCACGTTTTATCAGCAGGGCTTTTTGACGGTAAGCGTTTTTGTTATACTACAAAAAAAAAGATAAAAAATAAAAAAGGGATATTACAAAAAAAAAATATTTAAAAAGTTCTGCAATGGGCTCCAAGTAGGTTTAAAAGAAAAGATATATATATCACATACCGTTTGTACTGTGTTGATTTTCTAGTGTAAATATTCTTTTTTTTGTATTTTATAGATGAACGCTAATAATTCTGAAATTGCTCAAATTCGGAAGATAAATTGTATATTTTATCGAGTAACGTCATGTATGTGTATATTTGCTAAACCTTCCGGTCGAGTCCCATAAAAAAAAAAGTTTATTGTTTTTGTCTTTGTAAGTTGTTTATAAGATGTGTTTTTTAAAATATAGCATAAGGCTGAAAGTTGTGTAGTAATTCGAATTATAACTGAACTAAATTAATATGTACGAACTGAATAGTCTTCAAATATAGGAATCAGTGCCAAACTGTGGCGTCCGATATTTTTGGTTCATATATAAGTCGAATTGCAACAAGTACGAATTAAAATAGTTGTTTCATATTTTGTTTCTATAACTAAAATGATGTATAAGTAATTACTATTTTTATTTTGTCTAAAACGAACATTCACATCAAAAGTTGCCTATGTTTTATCACAATAACGTCTCTAGTAATATCTATTGAAAAATGAACATTATGTAGAATAATTGTTATTAGCTAATGTGGGGGTACTTAGTGATAATACATAATGTATTAGCTAATAACATAGATAAGGATGGCAGTAAACTTTTATTATATACTATTTAAAATTATCATTTTCATCTTCAATATTTATAAAAGGTACTTTTGATTCTGGGTTTCTATAAAATAATTTATGGTCACTAACCTCTACAGATGCTTATATTTTACTAAACAAATTGATTCATATCTATGTTACTAGTCAAGACTTTTATGTTTCAGCATTTACATTGAAATGTTTAAATAAATGCAATATACAGGGCGTTTCAGGTACTTATTCGAGTTATTACAGCTCATTTAATCTGTTTTTTGATGTCTAATACTTGTAATATTTTTTCGAAATTTGATTAAACTTCTCAAAAAACATCCGTCCAATTATTTCTAATAATTATGCGCCCGAAAGTTTTTTTTTTTAAAAAAGTAAAATGTGTACATAGTGTGATAGTTGTGCAGTAGTCAGTTGATATCACTTTACTGCCAAATAGGTGTAAATATGGTGTTTTTCTATTAAAAGTTCACGCCTGAAAGACCCTGTTAACATATTTTTTTAACATATATACATGTATTGTCCAGTCTCTTTTTATATTTGTATCCATTATGTGGCATTTTCTTTACGAGCAGAGAACGAAACAATCGAACGAATACCTTTTACTGAAGCCTGGAAAATAATAAGTAGTTTCAATGTCTAAGGTTGAATAAATGTGTGCAAACCTTCTTTTTTGACCCATTTAGAAAATCTTTGTACATTTCAGATCTTAAATATCTTGAATAACTATCACTCTTCATTAAGTGATATACATGTGCCTAGAAAAAATGTTGTTTAGTTTAATAGTATTTTTTTTTTATATTCCTTACTGCAGCTGCGTCAAATACCCAACGGTCTGGATTTTCCATATTTTTTTTTGTAGTTTCGTACGATTGAGAATCTACATTTATAAGACAGCTAGCATCTGGAGCTAAAAATTCGCTCCATATTTCTTGTGCTTTTTTATTAACCCCGCTGAGTGGCAATGCTTTCAAGTCTTGAACTGCTTCCCAAAATCTATAATAAGAAATCGGCGATTAAAGACGATATTGATTGATACATTGGTATTAATTAGCGGACCTTAAATTTTCTCCACTGAATTCTTTGTCTAAAAACTTAATAAAATGTTCTCTGCCAACAGGATCTTGCAGTAATTCATGAAGTCCAAAAGACCACCTCTTTATTCTTCGTGCAGATATGTCTTTTATTTGTTTATCTTGATCCCAAAGATCTATTGCATCAGAAATCCACGGGTTTGGGTATTCTTGAGTTACAAAAAAATAATCAAATTCCATATATTGCTCATAATATGTGATATACCTGAGAATAAAAAAGAGGATTATATACCAAAAATGAAGAAAATAAAATCAAATTTATTACATTTCTGCTACTTTTGAGACTTTAGTGTTGCTCCTTTCTAGTCTTGACTTTAAAAATGCTATTTGTTTTTTAATCATTTCTACTGATTCCCCTTTATTTGTACCAGCATTAGATTCAGGTGAAATTAAATGTAAAAATTTATTGGTTTTAGAATGTTTATTCATCTGGCAAGCTTTTTTAATATCAATTTCAGTGGTATTCACACAACCAGGCTAAAAAAAATCTTTTTTATTAATAAAACTTCTAAATAGAAAATTTAATCATACCATAGGGCGGTGAACATCCCAAAAAGCACGCTCTTGACTATCAAGGACCTTTCTTTCTAATTTATCCCTTTTCTTGTCCACTTTGCTCTGTGCTTCTGCTTGCATAAAAATAAATTCCCACTTTCGAGAGAACATTTTTTGCAGCCTTGCAAGGTTTTCAGCTTCATAATCAGCTAGTTCTAATCTAGTTTTATTTTGCATTGTACGTTTGCATAAGTATACAGCTAAAATGAATTTAATAAATATCAAATAATGCTGTTTTAAGTGCATTACCATACCATAATCTGTATTTTCTGGTTCCCAACAATTTGAGGGCCAAAAGTATGGTGTTTGGAATCTATAGAATGCACTGTCATTTTTTAAAGTAAGCATGTGATCATCTATGGGGAAAAAGTAACCATGAGCTGCCATAAGATGAGCTAAATGCAATGCTTCTGTTTGATCTTCAACATCCAAATTTTTCATCATCCACATTATTAAATCTGTACCAGTAAACACAGATGGTATTTTAGAAAGAAAACTTTTTACAGTTTTTACTGGTACGCCCTTTACCTCATCTTGCATTTTTTCAATTATTTTTTCCATCTGCAAGTTATGTATTAGAAAATGAAAGGGAATGATCAACAAATACAAACCTTACGGTACAGTAAACAGTTTGGTAATTCATCAGAAGACAGTGGTTGATATGAGCCACTAGTGAAGTTGTCTTTACTAGATCCAGCACAATCCTTATTGGTAGAATCAGGCTTTCGTTTTACATGAGCCTTTTCTGAGTTCATTGTAACCATATCAACAGAATACTGGAAGGTTTTGTACCTTCCTGAGTGTATTCTTCAATGTTTTACCTGTTCAACAACAGTCTAAAATATTTTTTTATATGTACAAAAGGGATTTGCTGCGCTTTATTAATAAACTCTTCCATTGTAATGCAAGGTAAATAAACGTTTAAAAGGTTTTGCATGTATGAAAAGATTCTGGCATACACAAAAATATTGGGGAGCCCAAATTATCACAAACTTTTTATCACTTTAACTTTAAACAGTAACTGCACTGCACTTTCTTTAATCTATTTGGAAAAGTGAAATAACTGGATTTGTGTGTAGTGAAGTCGTTCTTTATACTTTTTTTATTATTAAATTTATAAAATATTGAATTATCGAACTTATTTTGATTCCATTAATGACAGTTCTTCTTTTCCTTCTTGGTTTATGTCTTTGAATTAATTGGTCTCTGATCATAGATGTATAAAGTAACAAACAAAATGCAATAAAAAAGAGCAAATTGTACAAGTTAATATCTGTTGTGTACAAATAAATTATCCACATTAATATTTTGATAAATAAACACTTAAAAGGTATTTTATGTAATAAATGGCTAAAAAACTTTTATTGTGACACTAGACAGTAGACACAATTCATCTGTATAACGAAAAGCCTACATTGTAGGCGTTGTAGAAGGGGTGGGTGTCATTGTCATTTATCATGTCATTTAATTTAATTCACGTGATTTGTTTATCAGCTGTGGTCTTGTGATTGTAGCAGTCGTAGAGTTGTGTTGTGCAAAATGAATAAAAATATTTTAATTTCCCTTTTTATATTCGTTTCTATAATATTTTGTGCTGTAACTGCAACGAAAAATATTGTTCCAGTCTTCTTATGGGAAAAAAATAGGTAAAAGTTCTCGTATAGTTCACGCCCCACAGAATGTTTAACTAAAAAGAATCCTTACAATAAAAAATAACAGAGTCTCGTATAATATTTTATTTCAGTAATGCTCCTCTAGTTCCTGCTCTACAACGAATTAACGAAAAGACTTTTGGTAATCTTCTTTCGCAGCATCTTTATGAGGATAATCATCTGTTAGTATTTGTGGAAGATTCAGTGAGTTTTTGATAATATTTATGGATATTGTGTAGTAATCTAATTGTTCTTTAAACAGTTGACTTTAGAAAGTTTTAATACTTTGAAGTTAGGGGATGAAGTATCAAGAACAAGATTGGACAGCATCAAAGATGATAATGCTATAAGTTATTTTCCATTTGTCCTTAATCCAGTTGATGCAGTCAAGACAGTTTATCCTAATGCTCTAGAAATTCCTTTTTCCAGACTTTCTGATGACATTTTACTAAACAACAAAGTTGTAATTGTATCATTTAATGATCCTCAGAATAAAGAGAGTTCACAAAACTTTAAGGACCATGGTAACTAAACCAGCTTTATTTATAAAACCTGATTAACAAGTTTTATTTGTTTTACTTAGCTTTACAGGCATTTGAAGCTTATGATAAAGTTGCTCAAACTTATAAACATGTAACTGGTCTCTTAACTGCCTTTAGAGGTCCTTGGATTTCATCAGAGGATAAATTATTGTCCAGGCAAGCAAGATCTGCTGAAGATGATATGCGTATAGTATTCCAAACAAATAATACCATTCTTTATGTGAATTCTCCCATAATTCTCAGTTTGAACAATCAGATGTATGTTTCTTGTTTATTTATTATTTTTCTATAAGCATATAAACTATTGCCTGATTTTAGAGTCTCAATCTCAAGCAATGGTACATTTAGTGATGAAGTTGGTGAGGATTCGGTGACTGCCAGATTAACATCTGGTTCATCAACTATAACGTATTTTTTATAATATTTATATTTGCTGTTGCATATTTTAATTTTGTGTTTTTAGGTTTTCATTTATAACAATAAGTGGTTATTGGTATTTGAACAATTTAACAGTTGCTCAAAGTGGTTCAGAAAGAGAATTAATTGTACAGGACATTTATGCACCAACTGGTTTTTCATATGCCTGCAATAATTCTATTTTCTACGATTCTACAAATCAAAATAACAATATAAGTTTACCAGGATTTCAGGTATAAATTTACTTCGGTTTCATGTTATTGTACATATTTAAATTATTTTATTTTCAGGTTCAACCATTCTTTGATTCTGGTAATAATGCAGCATTTGGCGACCCTTACAACTGTGTTGGATTCACAAGTATTCCAATTTGGTCTGGTCTTTTTGTCACGTTTATTCTTGTTTTAATAATGACTTTTGGCCTAATATTTATGTTAGACATTAAAACAATGGATCGTTTCGACGATCCTAAAGGAAAAACTATCACTGTTAACGTAGTAGAGTAGAATTCGTTACCATTTCGAAGTAGTATTCGTTTCTAGAGTCACAGAATTCTTGTAGAGTTGTTGAACTTTAGGATTGTGATATGTATAATTTTAACACATTTGTTTCAAACAGCATTTTTAGTTAATTTGATATTTCATTATTGTACTGTTACATAAGTGTAAATAGAGTATTACAGTGTTATATTATTATTTAAACTATTTTGTTAAACATTGGACTTTATAAATTATTAATTTGAAAACTTTTTTTAAAAGTGCCCTTAGATGTTGAAAGGTTAACCGTTAGACAATAGACTTTCGAAAATTTTTGCTTATACAAGCATTCAACACTTAATAGTTGTTGGCTCTAAAGTACTTCTCGCCCATTACCTTTAGACTTATTGAATTAATTAAAAAGACCTATTTTGTAAAATATACTTAGAGAAATAAATGGATGTAATGTGTATGTTTTATATTAATATTTAACGTTTGCAAAGTTAAAATAATAAAAATCTTTCCTTTTCAAATATTCGCTAAAAATACGCATAGCATTAGCTACAAAAAAAAATAAATAAAAAAAGACAATTACTGCGATAGGATTCGAACGTTGTTTTTTACTTTTACAGTAAGTAAAAACTTTCACGTTTTTTTATTTTGGTGCCGCTTCGCTTGAGGTCTTTTTCTTAATTATTTGGCTACATCATGCATAATTTACTCAAATGTATCCCATTTTATTCAAAACTTATTTTTTATACAGAAAAATATTATTTTGCCTAAATGAATAGCAATTTTGAGGGCTTCAAATTTTGAATGAAAGTGACAGTCTAAAAAAGTTTTGTTTGAAAACACTTGAAATTTAAATTACGATGTTTTATACAGCACAGTTATAATATTTGTATTTTTATATTCTATGTTTCAATATATTTTGTGTTTTGCATTGTAAATAGAAAACATTTAATGCGTGTTTAACCTGGAAATTGTAAGTGAGTGATAAACAAGGTTAGGTTTGGTTATAAAATTATGTTTTTTAGTACTGTTGATGAAGAAACTGGTAAATTTGTATTGTTTTTGATTTAAATGGCAAGTTCACATCGTCCATGTACTTAAATAATGGCCTTAAAAACTGCACTTTTGGAAATATTGAGTTGCATGCTTAGTCCAGATGCAGAACTTCGTCGTTTAGCTGAAGAAAGGAATAAAGCATTAGAAGTTACAGAAGGTCAGATGAATATATACCAATGCCTTGTATTACATGTACATATCCTTAATTTTAGAATATGGCATTTATTTACTTGAAATTATTTTGTCTTCTGATGAAGCTACAGAAGAACGACAAATGGCAGCAGTTCTTTTGAGACAATATGTACACATTCATTGGTGTAAAGATGAAAAGGAGTTTATTCACCCCGTCGTTTCTGATTATGTTAAAGAAAAAATAAGGGCTCTATTACCATCTGGCTTGTCTGTAGCTGTGATGCAAAATACTGTTGCCTTAACATTGGCATATATCGCATATTTTGATTTTCCACAACAGTGGTCTGGAGTAGTTAAAGTTATATCTTCCAAATTAGAATCGTCAAATTTAGGAGAATGTTTAGGATCCCTACAATTTTTTAATGACTTTGTTAGTATTTGCAGCACAGAACAACTTAGCCTATGTTATAATTCTGCTTTGGAAGGATTATATCATATTTGCCAAAATGAAGAGGTAAGGAAATATTTTAAAATATAAAACAAAGTTTGAGTGTATAGTAATAGCATTGTTTTTTGCAGAAGTTCTCAACAGTTGAAAGATCAGAGGCGATCTCTGTCTTTTGTAAAATAGTGTCTGTCTTATCAACTGATAGCAATATTCGTCCTGAGCTACCAAATATTGTAGATAAATTTTATAGTCTCTTCAGTACTCAGCTTATATCAGCCTACAGTCCAAAAAGCGATTTTAGACTTAAATCTCAAATAGTCAAAACTTTTACTTTACTTTTATATCGAATAACAGAAATAACTCAAAATACTATCGTTCGCCTTCTACCAAGTATTTGGGAAATATTTTCGCGTTGTGGAGAAGCTTATGTTCAAATATTATCGTTGACTTTAGATGTTCCACGAGATGTGGGGGAAAATGCTAACGGAAAGCCTCTATTTTTCAAATTAATTAACGGAATCTTTAATTTAATACAAACACTTGTAACTACAATGAAAGGCGTTTGTATTTCAAATTCCTTGTATGATTTTCTGCATTATCTCTTTATATTTATGGCCGTTACACCAGAAACTGAAGAAAAGTGGAAAACTGAAGAGGAATTTGTTGCCGATGACGTTGAAGAGGGAAGGTTGGACCATGATGTGCGATATGACGCTCGATGTCTTTTAACGGTGAGTTTTAAAAATAAATATAAATTAAATAAATATTATTTTTATTTATTTAATGTACTGTTATTCACGGTTTATTGACGGTTAAAATTGTACATTAACTCATAATGTTTAAATTTATTTAGTTGTTGACCTATGACATGGAAAAAAATTATATGGCAAATGCCCTAGCGACTGCTGTAGATAGACATATGGTATTAGTAGCTGATATGAATGAATCATACTATTGGAGAATAATGGAAAGCCTAATGTATGGTTTAGGATCGATAAGCAATTATGTAATTAAACTGACTAAACTTGAACACACCAGTTTTGATATTAATAACTACCTCATTAAATGGGCTGAGATTCTTCAGCGATGCCCTTCTTGGCTTCTTCAGGGGCGAATTATGTTAGTTGTTGCTCAATTTAGCCCTATAATAACTTCCGATATTTGGGAGAAATATATACCTCATATTATTAACAATTTATATTCAGACAATCATATTTTGAAGGTATCTGCTATAAGGTGTGTTTAATCATTTTATTATTTACTTGCTTATTTTTTTTTTTTTTAATTCTGTCGTTTATATTTTAGGTCCTTAGCAATACAGACAGAGAATGTACGAGATTCTGTTGTGATACGCCATCTTCTGGAACTCAGACAGGCAATAATTACGGGACTTAACAGGGCTATACCACTTGTTTCTCAACCAATTCAAGAACTTGGTTTGAGAGGAATAATTAATATCATAAAGGTATTGTACATGCGCAATTGGTTTCCTGCTAGTTTACTTATGTCCGTGTTCTGAATTTTAGCGAGATCCTTCGTTTGTAACTCAAATGAAAAACGATTTGGTAAATTTAAGCGTCGGATGTTTTTGGAAAAATCTAAGTTATCATTACATTTTGAACAATTGTGAAACGATAGTTAAATATTTGTGTTTGAATGAAGAAACGGTAAAAGAAACGCAAGAAACAATCCTTCCTATTATCTTTGACTGTTTGAGCACACACCATCCCGTTAATAATTCAGTTACCATCTATAATGCACAGTCGTGTGCCTTAGAACTTTTAGGAATTATTGTTATTAACTCTCCCTTGCCTCTTAGCGACGTTTTGTTACATCAGGGTTTTATGGCTTCATACAAATGCATACTGTCTGTAAACGACACCACGGTGATGCAGGTTTGTGTTTGTCTGCCTTTTGTTTTCTGTAATTATTTAATTTTTGATATATTTTTTAAGAGTGGAACGAATTGTTTGCGTAATTTTTTATTAAAAGCATCTTCCCAAATTTATAATTTTGTTGATGGTGAAGGCCGTACTGGCGCAGACTACACTATAGATATTCTTAAACATATATTGGATCCTCAAAAAATGGTTCTTGCATGTAAACAAATCGGTCGTTTATGTATAACAGCGATGCATACTTTGGGTACACTTCTTAATTCACATATCGATTACCTGCTTCGTTCAGTGTTAAGCAAAATGCAAAGAACTACGTTGATGGAGGAGCACTTAATTGTGATATTCGCCTACCTCTTTTATTACAATATTCAGGACACGATGGAGTTTCTGAATCAAATACCTGGTCCACAAGGCGAAAGTGCGTTGGTTTTTGTTTTAAATAAATGGCTGTCGAAACCGTACGTTTATTACGGAAAATTTGAACTTCGTTTAAAGTAAGAAGACTTTAATAAAATAGAATTAACGATTTCTAATTGTTTTATATTATAGCATAATGGCCTTAGCTAAAATTCTGGAACATTCGTTGGTATCAAATGATAAAAGATTGTCAAATATTACCGTTCAGGGGGAGAATTTAAGCAATTCGATAATAATAATGGAAACACCAAATTCACGCTCGGGAATTTCCAGAGTAAGGCAAATACCTCTGCTGATGCATATATTTAAAACATTAGTTCAACTGTTGTGCCTTGAGTTACACCTGCTTGAATCTAATCAAATATTTCACGTCACTGATCAGGTAAGTTTATTTAAAATAATTTTTTAAAATACTAACAGGAATTTTCATTGCGCAAAAAACGGAACAATCGTAAAATATTAAAAGAACTTAATTTAAGTCGAAATATACAATTATAAAATTGTATAATGTTTCTGTAGCCATCAGAGGACAATTTCGTAAGTGTGAATGGACATGAAAGTGACGACGAGACGTTTGACGAGGAAGATTCTGATAGCGAAGAACTTAGTTCCTTAGAATTTAAAGATCCAATTTACAAAATGTCTATTAGTGATCTGCTGACTGATTATTTAAAGCAATTTTGTGGTACTAATTACTTTAAAAGGTACAAAGATTTTTTAACAGATCAAGAGAAAGACAGCCTTGTTGGGCTAGGTATTATTAAAAAGACGTAGTAGTATTTTCAAAATAATCTGATTTAATTTTGTGTATATTTTTGTAATTATTGTACATTTCGACATTTATTCTTTTAATTATTTACCAAACATTGAAGTACAGTTAAAACAATTTGCAACGACATCGCTTAAAACGACATAATAATACTAAATAAAAATTTATTTTGTACCTCGAAAACGTCACCGGTTATCACGACAAAAAATGAGTGGTCCCTTCAATGTAGTTATAACCGGTTTTGACTGTAGTTCTTTAAATTGAGTGTATTAATTACGAAGTACCAGTGACAACTAATTTCAGTACAAAAATAGCTATGTGTTATCATTTTTTAATAGAAAATTGCTTATTATTGGCTATGAAAATATTAACAAAAAAAAATTAATTAGGACATATGAGTCTTCAGCTTGCATATTTTTAAAGTCATTATTGAGGTAATGACACAAGTCGTACAACTACATACATAGTAGGGCATTTATCGTTTATATTTCATGATAAAAAATTGGGTGTCGTGTTGTTAGCGCCGCGAAAGGGGCAGGTAAAATTATATCGTGCATTTAGCGACGCGAGAATGCCATTGGTGTATAGGCCTACGTATAATGCTTTTATTTTAAAGTTTATGAATTCTGTTTTCTTACGATATTTTAAACACAATTTTTTACTTTCCTTCACACTTTAACCCAGGCTGAGGACTGGCAATAATTGTGTTTAAAAGTATAAGGATTATAAACCTTCGTTATAATATGAACAAAGAAACTTAAAAATCTAACAAAGTTATTTTATTTTTTTAGTTTTTCTATTAACATTATTATATATGATAATAATACGAACCCGATCATAACAGCTGTTTATTATTTCGGTTTTGATAATAATTATTACTCTTGAAATGAAGTTTTTACGATGGATAATCCCCAATAATATTAGCACAATTGTTTTTGTGAAACTTAGAACGTGTTATTAAAATTTAGAAATATGGCATGAACGAAATCACATTGTATTTGAGTTTCCTGTACATATTATGATTTATATTATAATGCTTACACCTTAAAGTCGCCTGTTTTGTTAAATAAAACGGCCACTACTAAGCCTGGGTTAAAATGTAAAGGAAAGTTAAAATTTTTGTTTAAAATATACGAAAACACAATTCATAAACTTAATATAAACTATTATACAAAGGCTTATATACTGATGGTATACTCGCGGCGATAAATGCACGATATACTTTTACGTGCACTTTCGGGGCGATACCTCCACGCAAGAGGGTCGCGGCGCTAATTGCACGGCGCTAACAACACGGACTCAAAAAATTGAGAGGCTCCAAAGATTCTTATTATTGATTTTTACTTTTTTATACTGTTGATATTTTTTTTAATATGTTTGTAAAACTAGTACTGACCTTTAGTTCTGAATAAGAGATGCTCGATTTGTTTTTTTTTTATATACATTTTAAAGTTAATTTGTATTAAATATTTGAAAAGACCGTGAATTTTTTTTTACCATATTAGAAAGTCTCAATTTTCATATACAGCACGTTAACATTTCATCAAAATTAATGCTTTATTTAAAAAACGTCATTTTAAAAATATTTAATAAAAGCCTGCGACGATCCTAAAAGGAACTATATTTTTCTATAATATAAAATACAATAAATAGTATAATCTGACATGATTTAATTAACCGACGACTGGTTTCTTGCGTTTTCTAATTCTATAGCTACAATATATTCGTAAAAATATACTTAGAAACACAAGAAAGATTCCAAATACTCCAAAGAGACTTATTTTGTGATGATATATTACACAGCTGAGCAGTATAGAGAATCCCTGTCTTATTGTAGTGATAATAGCAAAGACTAAGGGACCAAACGTCGAAATTGTTTTAAATATAAACAGTTGACCTCCTGCCGAGCAAATTGATAACAGTACGCAGTCAAAACAGAATTTTGGAAATTGCATCATAAAATTAAACGAAGTAATTAAACTTCCTTGTTGTAGTAACGATACTGCTGTAAAAGTGCAGGAAAAAAAATTAATTGCGCACATCATTTGTAGTGAACTCATTCCGTACTGTTTAAAAAGTACCCCTTGCCAGTTTGACGTAAAACTATCAAAAATAACGTAGGAACAAAGGAGTAAAATACCGAAGAATGTCGTAGCTCTCGACCCTAAAAATGTAAGTTGATGTTATTAATTTTTCAGTAATTGTATAATTATTTTTACCATTATTTTCATCTCCACTGTTGAGCATAAAAAATAACATTCCCAATGACAAAATAGATGCTGTTATATATTCGTAAAATTCATATTTTGTCTTGGAAACTAGTTTGCCCATTATCATCACAGGAATTGTTTTAGCAGCTTTTGCTAAAACCTAAAAAGACAGTAATTAAACAAATATCGCTTTTATTATTTGTAATCAACCTGATGTGGAAAAGAAACATATTTTAAGGCTTCATATTGACACCAAGAGCTCATAATATTTGATATAGAGCAATAGACATATTTATATAAAGGTGCTTTGTGACGTGGCTGTCTTGTACATGCTATTATCAAACCTGACAATGTAAATGCCAAAATTCTGTTTACAAAGACCAAAAATTGTGAATCTTTGAAACGTCCTCTTTCTCCTAGTGAATTTGTATAGTCCTAAAAACATTCTAAAAAGCAAAATCCACTATATTATAAATAATTTCATTTACCTGGGTCATAACTTTTTCCTGTAGTACACCCCATATTAAATAAGAAACTTGCAAGCCCAGAAAATAAAATGTTAACAGTAAAGCATCATGCAGTAATCCATTACTGGGTGTTTCAATGACAGGTGCAGTAGTTGTGTGGTCAGGAAGTTCTTCATAACCGAAGCATGCTCTAATAATAAAACTAAAAGTTGTGCTACCTAAAAGTTATTTGATTAAGTATTTGTTATTAATCATCGAATTCAAGCACCTGGTCTTTCCAGATAATTGACATTTCTTGTATATTTAAAAATTAAATATCCTGGTATAAGCACTGTCGAATACCCTAAAATATTTTGTATGCTGTGAACAAGCCAGTTATGTTCTGGCAACAACTTCAGATGTAAATTAAGTTCAGAAAACGATTTATTTATTAAAAGCAATAGTCCAACGGATAATAAAATCGTTATACTGCAAAATGAATTTATAGTAGAATATAAAGATACCATACAGATACAACTTACCATATAATAGTTTCTGGCACATATTTGGCCATGATAATTGGAATATTTAGACGGTATTATACATTTTAAAAGTAAAGTAGGTCTTTACATGTTGTCATGTACTTTTCGTTGTTATTTTTTGCTGAAATATTAAGGAAATTAGCACGACACACGATCTGCGTTTCAGGCATTTATTTGTATCTTATAGAACGGGTACAAGTAGAATTAACTGTTGTAAATAAAGTGTTCTTACATTGATATTGAAGAAATGTTGATAAATATTAAGAAATACATGTGGATTAATTCTAAAAATTATGGTTAACTTTTGTATTTAAATTAGGTTATGTAGAACTGACAGTTATAGAAAAATATCAATGGTAATTTCTTGTTTCTATAGATACATCTATAGCGGTTACTATTTGGGCGCATTCATTGTATTGAAGTTCAATTAAGTAAAATGTAAGATATGGATCGGTAGAATTCACTGAATCATATTGAAATGCACATTTATTTTTATTTTAAATATAAATCAAGTTAGAATTAGAAGGAGATGGTGACACGAAAGCACGCGGCGTAAAATCGTTGGCTGCGTATCCCGTCTTCTACTTTTAAGGAGATAAAATCGTTAAAAACAGTAAGTTTTTTTTAAATTAACAATTTATTAATAAAGTACAGTTAGTTAAATAATGTTCAATGTTGACAAACGACACATGTATGTACAAATTAACAGAACATATATAATACAAATATCTAATTCTTGAAGGATATTGTAACTTACAGCTAACTTTTGAAATACAATAGTTAAATTAATAGCGAAAAATGACTCGTAAAATACTTACAATTAAGTGAAAAAAAAAAATGAAAAAAATAGATATTGAAATCAATTTACTACCGACTATACGCACGTATATATTCTTCACTTAGAGGTACCTACTCAACACCGGCACTAATTTATAAGGAATTGTACATCTTCTGGTTTTAAAATACCCACTCATTTGGAACAAAAGGCGCCTTTACTTGAACACTCCGGTTAAAATGAATTCTTAAATGCGATCAACAAACACAACTGCAGGAGAATATACTTTTAAAGCGCAACTAAGTTCGTTATTTGTCCACCGTTGTTTTGGCATTAGTTTATTAAACTTAGAGAGCATATATCACGATCTACATTACTTAATTAAGTAAATTATTATTGATTAACTTTTACGGCAAATGTAGCCCAACAACGGTACCGGGAAAATATTAGAAGGATCCTTCTAATGGTAGAACACGTTCAATAAGGAATCCTTGCAGACTGCAGAAAAAAACATGCTTGGTCCCATTAGTTGGACGATGTTCAACTTGCAGGGGCAGTAATGTTTGATTGCGCAAGGGTTGCTTCCACGAGGCGCTTGTGTTTCCCGACAAGTTCCGGGAGATCATATGCAATGGCTACGTCGAGCCTGTTGATGGGGCATCCCCTGAAGTAGGTGCATGTTGCCGATAAAGGCTGGAACTCGTATAGAGGATTCAGTTTGAAGAAATCTCGATAGACTTCGGGATCGGGCAGGTCATATCGAGATATGTTTGTCAGTGTCGAAAGGCCTTCGTAGATGTGGTAGTCTTGGGGATGTTCAGTTATTTGGTCAGCAATCTGCTTCTTGTTACCGAATACAGATTTGTGATTGTAATAGGTGGTCAAATAACAATCAACCATTTTGGCATGGTTTCTAACGCGTACCTAAAAATTATGCGTATACAATATTAATAACTGTTATGCATGTTGGTTTAGTACATTGTCAATAGGTGGCGCCTTTAACTTTTTTAACGCAAATAATGCGAACTTGGAATTTTGTTTGGTGAAGCAAAATACGCACTTTTCAGTGTATTTTATGTGTTTCGATTGTGATATATAACTTTTTTAATTACGAAATAATTTTTTGAAGAAGATGAAAACGACTTTGATACTCGACTTAAGAAAAAATTGAAAAGTATTATTTCCTTGACAAGTTTATCCAATAAAATCTGAAAGAGTTTCCGAACTGGGTACATAATTATCCTATTCAGAGAAAAGCTTTTCCACCAACACCTACACGTTTATTTCATTTTCATTGTACGATGGTGTGAGCCTATAAGTGATTTATTATTTTTCTTTTGATAAGATTTACGTCTAATTCGACTCGTTTTAAGATAATTAAAGAAAATAAATTATTACTGTTTGGGTTTCGTGTAAAAGAGTCTATTGTATTATTTAGGGGTATTTTGGTTTTTTAATATAGACGAATGAATATTTTTGGTTAGGTACTTACAGCAAATCTTCTTGCGCTAGCTATTTTATTTTCAATTCGTTTATCAACTGCAGATCGGAGATCTTTAAGGAAAGCTCTTTCTTGTGCTTGGAGTAGCCTCACCGGTGCCCAAGGTTCGTAGGGTCTTGACCAAAGAGAAGTGGTGTACATAATTGGAGGTTGAGCTGATGACATTAGGGGAGATATGTTCCATATTAATGACCCCTGTACTCTCATTAGTTCCTCAGGTTTCACCTGATCCGCTTTATTCAACACTATCCTCGTCTGCCAAAAAGAAATTTAAGTACTACTTATTACTTTGTAACTGATTGTGAGATCAATTCTTTTACCTGATGCTCTCTTCCTTTCAATTGGTCCAAAATAGCTTCTGTTTCTGGACCAACATCTAATTTCGAAGGGTCGTATACTAGAAATATAATATCAGCCCTGTCTATGAACCACTGACAAGCGTCGTTGAATGGAAATACCCGAGAAACTTGTTTTCGAACTTCAAGAATACCAGGTATTTCAACGATGTTTACCTAGAAATGTTCCCTGTTTACATTTTTGTCTTGGGGTGAATTGCCTTTTGTTATTACCTTCTCCAGTAAGGGTTTGGGCAGTTTGTATCCCTTCAGGCGCTCCTCTAATCCTTGGCCGAATTTTTGCAATCCCGAAAATGTGTAATCGGCAGCTAGTTGAGTACCATCAAGAATTTCAGACTCATTTCCGTACGTGAGGATATTGAAATATGCAGGCGAAGGTTCAGCCCCTTGAAACGTTACGAAATAGAATTATGTATGTATACATTTGGCAAGATAACAAACCTGTTCTTAAAGATGTTTCGGTATACTCGTTATTAAGAAGATAGTTGATTATAGAAGATTTGCCTCCACTCCAAGGACCCATGAAAAGGATAAGAGGTTTGGAAAATATTTCTGGATCTCCGAAGTGTCTGTTACTCAAGTCCCTATATTTATATAAGGTTTCCAGAGGTTTTATCGCGTTTTCATAAACTTTTTTAAGTTCTCTTAGAGTTATTTCAGAAACCTTGTCAACTATTTCTTCAATTGCCTCGGATTCTTCGTCCAGTTTTAGTAATTGGTAGATATGATCTCTTGGCCTTACATCTGCGGGCTCTTCGTATATTTGGGACAGTTCTTCTTCTGGAGTACCATCTTCATCGCTGTCGCCATCGTCATCATCATCATCTCCATCACCGGCCTTTTCACTACTTTCACCATCTTCTTCCTTGCTATTTTTTTTGTCATCGGAATCACCATCTGAAAAATTTAATATTTCTCTTAGAAATAAAATGAGTTAATGTGGTTTATGTGACTCTACCATCGTCTTCTTTGCTTTCGTCTCTTTTTTCACGAGTTTCTTTGCTGTCATCTTCATTATCATCATCCTTAGCTCCTTCAGCTGTTGTTTTGATGTCTTCTTTGCTGTCGTCCGTATGATCTTCTTTGCTGTCTTCGTTTTGATCTTCTTTGCTGTCGCCTTTTTGATCTTCTTTGCTATCGTCATCCTTTTGGTCTTCTTTGCTATCTTCATCATCTTTCTGATCTTCTTTGCTGTCGGTAACCTTTTGATCCTCTTTGCTATCATTCTTATCATCATCATCTTCTTTGCTATCATTGTCCCCTTCCTTGCTATCGTCATTTTCACCGCTATCTACTTTTTGGCTTTCTTTCTCTTCGTCGCTGCCATCTTTGTTATCGTTGGTATCATCTTCTTTGCTATCGTTATCATCTGCAGCGGGTTGAGCTTCGTCAGAGTCATCTTTGTCCTCTTGGGAATCATCCGGTTGAGCACTTTGGGTAGTTAGTACGCTTTCAGCCTTATTTACCTACCAAAACGATTATTGAAGTAAACAAAACGTGCGTTGCTTTCCCTTTCAATCTTCGTGTAAGTTTGGGAAACATGAATTTTAATATTCAGAGTGACTTTTTTATTCAACAATTGTATTTGGTGAAACTTACTGAAGATTGAGAGGTTGGCTGAGACCAAATTAATACCAACCTCTTCTTCCGCGCTATCCTCTTCTCCTGACTTATCAGCTTCGTCGCCATCTTTCTGAAAATTTCAGTTTGTAATACGTAGATGATATTACTAAAACTGTTCTTCTTTGGTCATTATTTTTATAAAAAAAATTTAAACCATTTCAATTTTTAATCAGTAATAATAAATAATTACCTCGGCGCTGTCGGTATCGTCGGTCTTTTCGTTTTCTACACTTTCGTTACTATCATTGTCTTCTCCGTCGACATCGTCGTCTCTACCAATATTTGGTAAATCGGCATCGTCCGTTATCTCTATTGTTGGGATGTCCTCTTTACTATCCCCATCATCCGGTTCATCCGTTTCTCCTCCTTCTCCAGTTTCAAGTTCTTTCAACGCTTTCTCGATATAAGGACGACATTCGGATTCGGAAGGGCCCTCAGACTCAGCCTCACCTTGCACTCCTATAATTTATTATAAATTTAAGGGCCACTTAATTCATTTCTAAGTGTTACATCCGTGGATTAGTGGCAATCACGACGGATTTTAGGAATGGAAGAGGATTGTAATGAATATTTTTGTGTTCTACTCGAAATCAAAGCGATGTTCTCGTTTCGTTCCTCTTTTGTAGACCACTGTATTCCGAAAGATTTCGAACACACAATAAAATAATAAAAAAAATCACGAATTATTGTTGGCATTTAAAGAAGTTTTCAAAAAAAAAAAAAAAATCCCATAAATTAAAAAAAGAAACGTAACTGATGTAGGTATTTAAATTTAATTTATGTAGTTCAGTTTTACATAAAAAATTGAACTGTTTATAAACAATTCAGCATATAATGTTCAATAAGTAATAACGATTTGTAAATGTTTTCGAGATAGTTTTAATACTGTCGTAAATTCAGTTTCTATTAGAAGCAAATACTTTTGGCAAGTTTCCAATTATCTTTTCAGTATAAAAATAATTTTATTTATTGTTTAATTAAATTTTATTGCAAATTAAGAATAAATAATTGTATATACAATTTTAAACAAAATGTTAAAATATTATTGAACTGAAATTTAACTGATGTTTTATTGAAATTCGTACGTATTTAGTTTGTTTGTTTCAAGTTTTCACTTTTGCAAATAAATTAATTTCAACAAATAAAAAAACATTATTTGGTTTTGAGTATTTTCGTGTTAAAGACAAATCTGCAGAAAATAGAAAATTATTTCGGCTTTTAAAGCGCAGATCGGTAGGCATGGATTAAAACCTTGTCAACTCGAACATCAATCACTTCCGATCGTATTGAAAGTAATTTCAAGACGAGGAAATAAATTTAAAAGGATTTAACCGCATTCCTGATTGTGGAAAATTTACAATGAGATAATTATTGATTCGTTTATTTTGCTTATTGTTATAAATAAGAGTTGTAAACTGTATCTTTTCACTCATACAGTTTTTTCAGTTACCTAATTGCTAATAAGAAATAAAGATTTAAAGTTTTCATACGTTAAAATGTACATACAAAATTCTTATATAACTGGTCGTCATAACTTTTGATGAACACCTTTGTTTTGGCAAGAAATATTGTTAAAAGTAAAAATCTCCGATTTTTGAAAATTAGCCAACATACGTTTTACACTGTTCCGATGGAAAAAAAGAATCAGTTAAACAAGAAAAGTGATATTTTTAAATTAGATGTATGGACCTACATCTGCAAGACGAACAGAAAATGAATAAATAACTTTAAATTAAATATTTCGGTAATAATTTGTAAATAACGAATTTAGCTTTGACCTCGATTCCATTACAAATTTTGGATGTCCAAGATACGTAGGTATGTAGGTATTAGATCCGCTAAAGTTAGCTTCATTTCACGTAAATAAGCGATACAAAAATCCTGTGAGACTTTTTGAAATCAAAACGAAATTTTGAATGTTGAGTAATATTAACAATCGAAGTGGCGTTGGGCCAGTGTAACAGCTCAGCTGTTGATCTATATTTCGCATAACTATTGTAAAATGAAAACGATAGCGCTGCAAATAAACAACGTCGTTTGCATATTAGTCATAAAAATTCATAACCGTCGTATCGAATTTGGAATCTTGAAAATATGAGTTTTAATTTCTTTTTTTCAAAAAACTGTGGGTAGTTTGGTACGTGTGTGTCTATATTATATTTAGAACGAAGTCTAGGGTAACCATAGCTGGCTCGTTGCCTAGTATGTCGTCAAATGCATCAGGTTTGGCTACTTTTAGGCCAGAGATCTCGTGTTTATTTGAAAATTAAAATCTACTCAAATAATCTCACAGGTATCGTTTTTCACGTTAAAGAACCAAATTAAACAGTTGTCGAACATCTTTAGATTAGGTCCCGAAGATGTGACCAAAAAGGGGGTTTTTACGGACTTTTTATACATCCTAAAATAGCACTAAAGATGTATATTCAGATTTTAGAATTTCCTCGCGGACGTTACGTAACACTGTTATCACTTGATATCACTAATACCACACGTACACACATAACTTTCGTTCTTTTTGGATAAATCACTCAGAACTTTCATTTTTTTTCCACACGCAAAAAAAGTTTTTTTCCGGCGGCGTTTTCGAGGGGGATGACGATCAAAGTGGTCGAGGACGAAACGATAAGAAGTAAACGTACCCTGCAAGACGGCCGTGAGTAATACAACACCCAGTAGCAGCGATAGCCATGAGGACATCTTCCAGGCCTCCATGGCTTAGGAGATGTTCACTCTACTCGTTACATGAAAGCTATGCACTGAGCGCCCAAATTATGTTTGCCCATCCTCGACCGTGTGTGCCTATCGACGCCAGCAACCGCGTTCGAAAATTCTTTTAATAGATCCCGGTAGGTAATAACGGGCGAATCATTAAAAAAAATCAAAGCTTCATTATTGTCTCTCTTGCAGAAACTGGCCACACCGACCAGCTCTTGCCCATATCTTATTCGCTGTAGGCACTTCATGTGCAAAAATCGATTCCATCTCATAATTCTATGATTCAATTATGGACTAATGAAAGCATTCTCAACAAAAATATTTATTTGTTCGTTCGAAAATCTACTTAAAATTTCATTACTTTTCGCACATTATTTTCTATTTCTCAAGTATATGTATAAGGTTTATTTTAATTAATTAATCACACCGACGCGACGTTTCGCTTGCAGGTATGTAGGCATTATCAATTCAATCTACTTGAAGACGAATCGTAGATGGTATCGATTAATTAAAATAAACCTTTGCAGCTTTTATTGCTTTCGAATCATTTCTATTCCAAAAACATTAAAAAGCCAAGGTGTCATTTTCACTAAAAGAGATAATGGATGTATTCGGTTTTTAGTTTTCTTATTTTTGATTTTCCTTTCTTCATTTTAAACTCGTTATGTATCCTAAAGTACTTTTTGAGGTTTTGGTTGCAATTGAAAACGTTTCTCATTTTTCTTAAACACTTTCGCTTTTTGAAACGTTTATTGCAACGATAAAAGACATAGGTACTTCTCCTGTTTACGATTTCATTTTGAGTTGAAGAGGAATGTGTGCGAGTGAAAATTGGTATTTGCTTGCTTTTCTTCATCGAGTTTTATTTTGATGTTTACTTACGAATTTTGACCAAGTGTAAACGGTTTTTTTTTAAAATGAACGAGATATTTTAAAAAAGAAAATTGCGGACCGTGAAGAGATTTTCTGATTCATGAGCGGTAGATATATCTTTTCGATTGTGCGAATCACAAATAAGAAGGCCGTGTAAGAAAATGGAAAAATTTGACCCGATTATATGCGGTTCATTTATTTTAATGTTCGTTCAGAATTTGAGCTTTTTTTTGTGCTAAAAGCCGATGTAAATCTACGGAGCGAATTTGGCAGTTATCGTACGTGTCTAGAGCTACGTAAGAACACCTGACGTAGGGGTTTGTGCTTATGTCATTATGGTATTCTAAATTTACATGAAATGTCTATGATGTGTATAACTAAATTAGAAACTGTTTGTAAAACTTCACCCACGCATTTCATTACAAAACATGAGATATTTCAAAAAGTGTAACACGATAGCCATCCAACAAGCCTATCGTCACAAAAACATTAATAATTTAGGAGAAAGTGCTCGACTAAATAGTTCACATGCTTTTCATTTTGTAGGCAATATTTTCGCGAAAATATACGTAAAAGTATTCATCAATAATTAATTTAGAAGCGTCGTATATTATTTTCGAAATTCAGTTTTCGATTTTAGTGAGATGATGCTTAAGAGAAACTCCTGTAACCCATTTCTTCCACCTCCAATCGGAGTTTAGTGTAATAATATTGTTAATAGACGCAATAAACATTATGAAGTAATTGGTATTGCGGCAGTAACTAACACTAAAAACAGAAATAGTAATGAGAAAACGCAGTGAATTGCAATTTTAAAGAGACATTACAGCGTGAATTTTATACCAATGTCACACACAACCGTTTATAAATAGAGCGCAGACAAAAATAATTTCAGATACTATTTTCTCTCATTGTCAGCCTCAAAACCATCTATTCGACATACCGAGTACTTATTGCTATTGCTGTCACACCAGCACGAAACTTCACTCAAAATATAAATTCCACAAACAATTTTGTTTTCCTTTTTTTTGTATTTCATTGTAAAGCGAAGACTGTTGTCTCTTCTACAACCACCACAAATTAGAAACGACGAAAAACTCAAAATAATTTTCTATCGGTCTAGAAAAATTTGCACAAACAAAAAAAAAAATTTTATGTGACGAGCAGTTTATGAATTATGTAGTCGAATATTAATTTATTTATATAATCATATAATTGGATAAACATGGTGAATGCGCCGGAATGTAAAATATGCAAATTCTGAAAAATAAATATTAAGCACAACGTGAAAAATGTGTTAAATGTTTATAAAACCATCGCGTAAATGCAATGCTTTAGAAATAACGAGAGCAAAAACAAAAACCAGTAATAAATTTCTATTGAACGAATAAATAAAATAAACTTGTATATTTTAGTGCATGGATAATAAAATTCAGATTAAGTCTAATTATTGATTTTTTGTTTTTTCAAAGTTTTCCACCACAGACGTGAAAGTTTTTGGATTTTTACTTTATTCAGGGGTTCTAAAGTAAAATTTTTATGTAATCTGAGTGTAATGTGTTGTAGGTCTTCCTCATTCCTTCTCTCCTTCTAAAAATCCAAACACACTTCCTTATGTTTACGGTTGATATATCGGTTTCAAGTGCAGATTGATGTAATGGATACGTTAAGATGTTGGAATTATCCGTAGGGTAGGTAGGTGTTGGGTCCTTTGAGGGTCAACGAGACCTACAAGCACGTTGTTCCCAACTTTCCTAAGTACACATAGATACATGTGAGTGATTGTATTGGAGCAGCGATGAAACTCATTGGAACTTTATGAACAAGTCATGTATGTGTGTATGGATATCTGTGATCTATCTTAAGTGATAATAACTACATAACTTGATGAATTTTGTGAAAATTGTATCGAGTTAAATAAAAAATATAAAGCTGGACAAAAAGAGAAACGAAAGTCCCTTTTTTTTCGAAAAAAGGACTTAGTTGCGGGAAAACAATGCGTTTTGTAAAAAAAAAGGAAATCCCGAAACTTTTTGCGTTCGTCGTCGGTAATAAATAAAACTGGAAATACCCGGTCTTTTCAGAATTACAGATCGTTTAATTTTTGCGCCTAGGGAAGCTTAGCTAGAGTGATTTTTATGCAAATCGTATCCTTTTAAGCTTTGCGAACGGCATTCCGTAGAACCAAGTTCGAGTAAATTAATTTAAGAAACGAAATTGAATTAAACTGCTACCAATTTCATTGTCTTGCTTAAATCGAAATTTAACGATGCAAAACGTATAAAAGCTCTTTTTAAATTATCCCACAGACGACACATTCAAATTATCGACTCTCTTTTACATTGTGTATTAACATTGTTCTCCTTATAATTCTATTTTACAACTAATTGTAACAGTTCATAGAATGTCAAATTAAATTTTTTTAGTTTTGAAAAACTTCCTAGTTCTTCAGTAGTTTCTCTGAATGGAATCAATAATTTAATTTATCGATCTTCAAAACTGTAATCGATAAATTACTGAAAGAGACTCAACCCTAAATTCTTTAATCAAAGTATGAGTTTATTAGGGATGTTATTACATTAGTTATTTATACCTTTCTCGAAAAACATAAAAAATTATTTAGTTGAGTTAATTAATCGATTTTAACTTAAACGTACTCCTTCCGAACGATTAAATACCGAGTTCTATTGTGCGTTAGTAAGGGGAGGTTGTGTCATAAGGGCTGGTTTTGAAACATGTGTAATTAATTATTTAGATACGTCTATATGACACCTAATGGCAGTCGACATCAGCATCATGCCAGCTACAATGGACATAAATAGGCCAATGTATATAGGCAATATATGGAACGCGATTATATTGTGTATCAAGTTTCGAAATATAAAACAATATTCCCAATTTTGATGTATCTATAAATTAATTTAAAAAAAAAATTCCAAAGCTGATTTGGTCCTTTGTCGAAGAATTACGTCATATTTTCTATTCGGCGAACGATGCGCAAAATTATTTTATTTTGTGTTAGTGAAATAATTTTACGTTTTTGTTGTAAATCCTATGACATGCTAATAAACAATATTGAATGCATCATTTATTTGTTATGTTTTGTACCAATTAGCGATTCCATTTACATGTCACTGTGAAATATTAATATAAATACGTGACAAATTTTCCACCCTTTGGTGGCGTAAAAATGTTCAAAATCATCATTTTTGGTTTGTTTGTTGGCTGTTTGCCATGTCGTCCATTAGCTTGTCTTAACGTTTCGGCACTCATGTTGGTGACATCTTCAGAAGATGCTCTCAGATTGTTGTCTGTTTGTGTAATGAAACTTTAACTAGGATTCTTTTTGATATAAATAAATAAATACAAACTGTAAATTATGATATTTAGTACTTAAACGTTTTGAGAAAGAAATTATAAAGTATTCGATCGTGTAAATTGTTATTTACTTTCTTTTTTTTGGGAAAACATTTGCAACGTTAGATAAGCGTTCCTTTTAAGTTGGTATATAAGAGGTGCTTTCGAAGAACCTCAACCTATAAATCTTTTTTTGGGGAGGGAAACTGAAAAAACGAGTGATAAGGGTATAAAATACTTCGTTGAATACTGCTGAAAACACCTTTGTAGTCCTTACTGAATTATGGCCTCTAGGTAGCCGTTTTGAGAGCTTTAACTCGGCATGGACAATCTTCTACAATTAATTTATATCAGTTTTATTACCCCTTTAGGGCACTTAAAGGAGTAAACATCTTTTTTGAATTTGTAAGATATTTTAAATCAAAATTTGCTTGTAGCCATAACTCGAATAATTTCTTGGAATGGCTTATAAAAGTAAAAATCCTGCTCAGTTGTAACAGTTAAAGTAGGTGGAAGATAAATTGGATTCACAAAAAATTCTTTAGGATGAGATCGATTATCGAGTACCTAATTCTTTTCGAATGCTGTTGTTTTCCATCAATTATCATCAAAATAGGATTTTTACAGTTGATTTCATTCGTTCTTTGCAGAGTGTTTTAGTCGGATGCGTTGAGTTGGAAAATTCGGAAAAACTAAAGGTTTTTCTTCTGTTTGTTAGTTTCGATTGAAAGTCGTATAACGAGTGATATTTGTTAAGTGTGCGGAAGAGATGTGTTGCAGTTGTTGCAACTTTTTCGAAAATTTAGAAGAAGAGCATATACGTACATGCACATACGGATGTAGTGTGTGCGACGCCGTCAGTTGGTGGCGTCGGAACTCTCAGAACATCTCTATGACAACAGGAGGGCGCTTTACGCAGGTGCCGGATTACCCTCTAAATATCCAACTCAGTTTGAAGAAGAACTAGTTTACTATGGCTCTCGGTGAGCTCCAAAATACGCGAAATCTGTACGTCGACTTGATACAAATTTCCAAACTCAGTCCGTTGCACCACGAATCATTAAACTTTGTTTTAAATTTATTTTTCCAAAACAGAATGGCCAATTTCGTACATAGTTTCATTCAGAAAAATCTGATCCGATCATTCTCAGTAGTATGTCTTATGAACAATACTAAACTACAGACCGAAAGTCTTTTATTACTTCAAAAAGTTACTATTACAAATTAAAAAAAGAAAAAAAAGAGAACCAGATATGGCGATAATGGTAGGAACAATAATTCTTATGTTTGCGGTCATGTCGGTGTATGGGAATACGGCGGAGGTCGAGAGGAAGTTGATAAGGACAACTGGTGACATTGTTTTTGGAGGCATATTTCCAATGCACGAACAAGTATCTTGGCCTCCAGATTATCCATGCGGCGCTGTTAAAGAGGAAAAGGGCATGCAGAGGCTCGAGGCGATGCTTTATGCCCTCGACGAAATCAACAATAGCACCACTCTTTTGCCCAATGTTAGTCTTGGTGCCCTAATAATTGACTCTTGCAGCAGCGATACCTACGCTCTCGAACAATCCATGGAATTCGTCCGATCTTACATGAACCAGGCAAGAAACACATAATAATGTATTAGCTGTTTTGTTTCTTATTTGACCTTTACAAATGTTTGCCGCTTTTATAGAAGAAACAATTGCAGTTTATACACACAATAGCGATCCACTTCTCTTTTTTCTCATTCAAGATCACACTCATCTCATAAAATTTTATTTATACATCGAAAAACACAGACTCTATGCTCTTTTCCTCTACAAAACGAACGTTTAGGTTACTAAATGTTAATACAAAAATGCTAAAATTTTGGTTGCTCTATTAAATGGTTAAAAAAATTTTTGTTCCAATTAGATTTTAATTATAATAATTACATAAACTCGTTGCTGCATTTAGTTTTGACTTAAAACTTTAAGACTCATAATAATAATAAATGTAAATGAAGTTTTTGCTTATTAACAGGATTAGGACTAGTTCAACTGACATAGGCTCATGAAAGTTAAATGCTTAGTCGAAGGGTGAAGAAAATAATCCCCTTTAATCTTTAAAATTTTCGTCTTCAGTGCTTTTACCTTCATTAAAATTTTCTCTGAAATACTACGAATGAATTATACCTAAACAATTATTTAAAAGCTATCGTTTAATTTTTAAATAAAATTATTGCATTTTTAAAATCCTTAAGTGCCATTGTTTCCAACACAGGCGGCATTAATTTTCACATTATCCTCCGTCGGATATTTGTTGAGTTGAACCGATTTTTATTAAGGGAAGAGACCCATAATCAAATTAAATCAATTTTTTATAACAAAATATATGCATATATGTGAGTATCTCCGTATACGAAAATGGGTCTTGAAATATTGCAAAAGCCATCGAGTTTTCTTGTTTGAAAAGCTCATGGCACAAGAAAACTTTCAAGAAAAATGTTATCGTATGATTTATTGCAAAGTTTAAATAAAGTGGTAATGTAACCATGATATGCAGCACTCCCATGAGGTGCCTGTCAAACATGAAAGATGACAAATGAAACGGCCGAGTATAAACGAAGAAGCAAATTGTTTAGGAGATAATGGATCTTTTAGAGGAAGTGTGGGAATAATTGATAAATGAAATAGTGAAAAATGGTTCCTCAACTTTGACGGTTTTGGGTCCTTCAAAGATTTTTTTTGACAATAAAAAGATATTGCAGTAGGCACTTTCGAGAATAATGATGAACTTACAAAAATAAAATGAGAAATAAAAAATATACGATATTGTGGTGCAGCGTTTAGTATAAAATTGGTTTTTAGTTGGTGAAAGCGTTCTCAGTATGGTAATGGACGTCACCAGAATAATAGACAAATAATATTGTAACAAAGCCAGTGTGCATTATATAATTCCTTCTTCATAAAAGTACTGATCGATAAAAATGTATATTTCAGCGAAATTAAAAGCTTTGCCGTTTCGATCGCATTTAAATTTCATGCATAATGTAGAACGTTTCATTATCAAAAGTGTTCATCTCACGTTACAAAAAATTGGCCAATTTCATGTACCATCGAGTCATTCAAACTTCAAGTCCACGTATCTGACGCATTTCTACATAAATATTTCAATTATTTTGCTACAAAACTGAATTATAAATCAGAATTCATTATTGAATGAATAATAAAAAACAGGAAATTTAGTTAAATCTAATCTCCCTTATCATATCCTTCTATTAAATGTTCACTGAAGCTTTTTATTCCGTGAATATTCCTGTTAATTCCAAACGGATGGGTTTTTTTGAAAGTTTTTGCTCATCAATTCACAGAAGGATTTAGTTGTGAGTCTGGTGACATTTTCGGAGGCGTGTGTGAACATTTCGTACCTACCAGTTTGTTTCATCAATTATACTTTCAGTTAGGTCGTTTATATCCACAGGTCAAATCATTCTATTCAATTAATTTTCGACATGATAAAAGAAACTCTCTTGATACAAGACATCTTTAGTGGTTTCTCAATTCGATTTTTATTTCGACGATTAGTTCAGTTTGTTGCCAAGTTTGGGATTATAGTTCTAATAAAACGAACGTGTGAAGAGTTTTTTTTTTTAATTTTAGAAATTCATCAAAAATGAAATTATAGAAATTACACGATCTCCGGAAAAATTGCTTGACGAAATCAATTTATAATTTTTCAAAAGTTATTGATAGAATACGAAAATGTTAGGAGCTGTGATCTGAATTTTAAGTTTAAAATAAAATTGATATATTATACAACAAATTTGATTAAAAAGTTTTATTAATAAAATTATTCTATTAGTAATGTATTATCCTTTAATATCTACGTATACTTATAGTGCAGTAAAGTTTAGCAACTTTTTAATATTAATAGGAGTTTTGAACTTACAAGATCTTAAAGTAGAAACTACTAGCTACTTCTTACTTGGAAATTTCAACTAACTAATAACCTTATTTCTAACTCTAGGAAAGTAATTTTCTATAAAATCAATCGGTTTATAAATTACGAGAAATTCGTCCCTAATTTCATTGGAGAAACAGAAACTTATTATTTTTCCTAATTTTTTCAAAATCATATCCTGAGATCATTTTAAATTAAAGAAGAGACTTGTGGTTCTTGGAAAGTTGTTTTTCATTTTTTAATTTCATTTCTTTCGTCGATGTCCATGTTTTTGTCGGATTATTTTTTGTTGTGCGAAGACTTTTCGGATTGTGTTTTTATTTGGCATTCGCTGGGAACGTCTTATGAAGATTAATTATCTAGTAAATTTGTACATTTACTTCTACAAATGAATGTTTATTGCAAATTCTCTCTATCGTATCTGTTTCAGAAATTACTTCTGTTGGTCGTTGTGATTAGTTCAGCAAACAACTTAAACAGAAGAAACAAATGGGGCGTAAAAATAGCCCTTTTGTGGGCTGTTAAATTTTTTTATCCCAGATTTTTTGTTATCTGCTCTAATCGCTTTTGCTTAGCTAAATTCTAGCTAAAGTAGCATTATTATGACTCGTTGATTAATTATTTATGGATCTTAAATTAGTTTGTATAGTTGTGTCGTTGGACGTTATTTTGAACGACCATGCACGCGAATAAGTACGTTTCTATTTACTTGAGGAAAGTTTTGGTATTCATTTCTTTGTTTCTTTCTCATGTAAATTTAATGTTCTGTAGATTCAGTTCTGTCTCGTCAGTGGATGAAATGTTGCTTTAACAGGCGAAACAGAACTATTCCTAACTCTCTCAGCTAACGTTTTTGGGGATCTATTGTCCTTATCGGTCTGCAATTCAAATAAAAAGGCAAAATAACTAACGGAAACCTTTAGGTTTCTGCCAAAGAGGAAGTATTTTCCTTGTCAAAATAGGAACGTGTATTATCTATTTTCAGGGGCGGACTATTTTTTGGAACTTCTACTACTTTTTCCTTGTCTTGTCCATTAAAAGGTAGTTAGAAAACAATAATAATAAATGATATTTGTTTTATATATATATATTGAGAAATTGTAGCAATTGAGTCTTTTATCATCATATAACTAGAGGCTGAAAACAAAAATAGTGTATAAAGTATAAAGTGGTTCGTAAGATTTAGTTTAACGTTTCGGATAGTTTCCAGTTTCAGTATATTGAAGCCATGAAGAATGAAAAATTTTTTATAAGATCAGTCAAACAAGTGCTCTCATTGTTTTGTTGAATAAACTTTGAAATTAAACTTGCAGTAAGAGGCGAAGCAATAGAAAAAGTGTGTACCTTTTAGTCACGAGAAGGCCATTTTAATTTATCTTTGAGAATAACTCGAAAAGATCAAGACTAAATAAAATAAAGTTGAAAGCCAAAGTTGTAAGGTTTCGAGGGGAACATCAAATTTGTACGATTTCGAAGGGAACGTCAAGTGGTGAACTTAAAATTGATCTTAAGGTTGATTTTTAAGGTTTATTTCAAGAGTATCCGTTTGATGATTGTACTTGATCTAGAAATAACTTTGAAAATCAACCCTAAGATCACCACTTGATGTCTCCTTTAAAACCCAGCAACTTTCGTCTTTCTTAAATCGAAAAATTTTAGAGACTGACGTAGGATTTCAAGGAAGACATCAAATTGTAACCTAGAGTTTCACATTGAGGTTGATTTTCAAGGTTATTTTAAGCTTTAGTTGATTTTTTCAAATGGAAAAAATTACCTCGATGGTCAAACTCAAGATGATACTTAAGGTCACCTTGCGTTGGCTCCTTAGAAATTGCCCAACTTTTGTCAGGTTATTCCCGAAGATAAAATAGTAAAATGGCCTACCTGATTAGTATTTATAGGTTAAAGTTAACGTCAGATATTAAAGGAGATATGAAATTAATAAGTTAGAAAATAAAGTAAGTGAATGTGATGTATAGCTTTTGGTGGAAAGCATTCGAGTTCCTTCCTGCCAACGGCAGAAATCTGCGGTTCGTCAACCATAAAAGAATTTCAATTACACGATACACCGTTAGTACAATACGATCAAAAACAGTCGGCAACAAAGAACTATAATTTCTCAATGCTTTGTACCATTTCGCGGTGCTGTAGGTTGCACAATTAATCCTGGAATGAAAGTGGGAAAATGGAATCCTGAGAAAACCACCACCTTGTGTTTTGGAGCCGACAAACATTTCGCACTTTACCTCAACGGGGTTAATGATGTTCAAACTCCACTCTAAATTGAAAAGTGGATTGGGAACGTGTTACAAGTTTTATTAAATTGATTAATTCGAACTCAGCTTTAAGCAGCAAAATCGTTACTCAGTATCCGCTTTTATATCTTTTACAAACTTTCGCATTTTCTATACACAAGTTAAACCCCACCGGCTTAGTGTCTAGAATGTACATATTTTTCTCTAAACGGCCCAAAAATCAGACAAAACTCTTTATCGATTTATTTCATTCAGATTAAGAAGTAATTAACTGAGTAATCCTCAATAAATTACTTGTGCATACAAATTCTAAACTTGTAAAAGTACCTAAATGAAATACAGTTTTTTTAAAGAAATTCTAAAGTGAGGCATATATTAGATTACTCTTTGCAAATTGGTTGATATGGGATGTTCTAGTTTTCAAGGATCAAAATTTGTGTCTCATCAGTTATCGTTTTAAATTTTTTATATAAATGATGAAAGCGCTGGGAGAGTACAATTTCATTTCCTTTTACTCACGCATGTATGTAGATATATATCATGAATTCAATGTTAATGTCATTCTTCATTATTTCCTACAACGAATAGTCGATGCCAAAAAACCAAAAATTCATACTTTTTTTTGTACCTACGTATAAATTCAAATAAAACTGATGAAGGCGCCGGGAAAGAACAATTTTAGTTTCTTTTTATTCATGCATATGTGTAGATAAATCACGAATTCAATGTTAACGTCATTCTTTATCATTTGCTAGAACGAATAGTCGATTACAAACGTTTATCATTTCGTGTAAGGGCGTCATGTTCTCGGGAACTGCTGCTGACGTAGCTAAAGCCGTGAGTCCTTCGGGAAGCCAGGTACCTAGTTTAAATAAGATTCGACAAAAGGTGTAGTTCCTTTGCCAAAAGTCAGTTGCAGGCGACTCATACATTAACCACCATCTTCGAAATCTTTAACTCATTACGAACTTGAATTTACTACAGAACAAGAAAATTGTACCTCATTCTAAAGGCTTTTCTAATACCAATTCTGTTATCGATTATTTATTAGTTCGTGATTTAGAACAATTTAATCTATAATCTAAAAAGACAGGTAAATTCCTGTTACGTCTAAATAATCTATATTTAAATTCACGTTAAGATATTAAGTTAATGCAAGAGTTTTTTTTATCTTCTTTTATCACGGACACGTGTATGCCCTTTTAAATTTATTGAACGTTGAAGCTCTTCATATTTCACGACTTTTTAATAAAATATTAAATATTAACTGTTCATGTTCTTCTCCACTTTCCACATCGATTGAAAGTATCTATAGCCTGTGGAAAAATGATTTCACTTGTTTTAACTTATTACGTTTTTATTATCCTGGTCGTTATTGCCTAAGGCGCCCTGATGAGAACTGATAACTAATAACTAATTTTGACAGAATACTGACCAAACATAATTTATTATTTTTACTGTTAAATTTATAGCTCATTAAATTTATTTCTTCGAAATTGAATTTCGGAATTTAATTTCCTTTGAAATTTCGATCGTAGATGTTTAATTAATTTTTTAGCTATTCAATTCGATAACAATTTTTATTTGATATTTACAAATTATGTAGTAGGATATTAGGATTTATTTGCCTTCGGATAAACTGCGTCACCAGATGCAGACTGAACTTTTCAAAAGCGTCTCTTCCAGTTCTGCTAATAAAATTTAACGAACAATTCGAAAAGAGACGGGAAAATTATAACTGATGTCGTGGAAAGTTCTGTTAATTAGTTTTGGAATTGTTAGGTGGTTGTTATTTGCGGAAATATTGCTGTCGTCTTTAAGTGAGTAACAAGAAGAATCGGATTGTGTTGAAAGTGTCACATCTGTCATCGCCTCAAAAGTTACATCGATCAGGAGGCGCCAAGAAAATAAGAAATTCTTTAGGAAGATAATGGACTTCTATAACACACTGTTTACTTTGGACATATGTACAATAAACTGAATTGATAGGTCAGGAAAAGTGGCCTTATTCGTTTAAGGGACTTAATCATTTTATGGTTCGTGTTTCTCTTTTTAAGAAAAATAATTGTAAATACTTAGAAAGAAGAAAAAAAAATGAATATGAGTAGGTACTTATTTTTATTTCGAATTTGTAATTTTAATGTGAAACGTTGACGTACGAATGTATCCCACAAAAGAGCACTTCAAAAGTTGTTAAAATAAATGGCACGAGAGACGTTGCAATGTTTATGATTTCTGATTGGCACGTAAAATTCTTGCGCTGCTCATTCCAAAAAGGAAATTATGCCTTCATTTAAAAAATACAATAAAAAAAACGAAATTATTTGCAAAATTCTACAAAATAAATAGTTCGTGTTTCATTCAGTTTTTTTTCCCACATCCACTGGCCGATTGGACCAATTAATCAGGTTTAATTTCGATTTTTTTTTTCTTTTGCTGATTTTTTTTGACCATCCCTATCCCCTTAACTACGCTCATGCTTTCATCAGATATCACAGATTTTGCTGCTGTCTTTTTGCTCAATTCATAACAATTTTTCAACATCCAAAAGAACTAACGTTGATTGGTGCCTTTTCTGTTCGGGATGAGCTAGCATTTTTCCACAACCGTTCTAATGGTTAATCTTCTGTTAGATTTAATGCAACGCTACCGCTTGTGCATAAAGTGGAAAACCGACTTGCTTCTCCCTTACCATCAATCGATTTTTAAATATTTTTGTGTCAACATTCTTCTTCCATATCTTCTCATCAAACAGTACACAATTATTTTAATTAGAAAGCAAGTTTGTTAAAATTTTCCGGAGTTTTCAGTTTCTTCAAGGTATTTCATCTTCTGCTTCTTTTTTTATTGGTGGTTTATTCCCCTCACCGACGTATAATTGGTTCAATTACGAAGTTATAAGGAAATATTTAGGTGCCTAATTTTAACTTTCAAACTTTTAATGGAAGTGAAAATATCTTTTCAGTTGGTTGTCGCGAAGTAAAAAAAGAAGTTGCTGTCAAAGTTGAATAAGGTTCGGCTGAAATTTTCTGAAAATTCCTGTTCGCGTTCCTCACAGAGGGTGAAATGGGCCAAGTGTCTCCTTAATTAGACTTTAGAGGCTAAGTGAAAACACTTTGATGAGGGCCAGAAATGCGAAACGGTCATACGAAACTAAGAAAACAGTAACACAATACCTGTGTATAGGTGCCGTCGAAAGGAATGAGACTGTGGGATTAAAATTCCCCTAAGAGAAGAAGAATCCGATAAACCCTTTCGGCGCGTCAAATTATCATTGAGCTTGTGGGAGTTGTAAAAAGGACGAGAACATAAAATCTTATTTGCATGAAAATCTAATTTGTTATTAGGCGATGCCTGCGGATAACAATTAAAACGTTTTCCCCAAAACCATAAAGCAATTACCTAATCCGGACATCTGACCCAAATCTGCTTTTTTTTTCGTACAAATATGATTTGAATAACAAAAAATTAAAATTATCTGATTTTGCTTATTTATGGGCAGAACAACGATTTTTTAGGCGTGTGGACTGAGGCTCACATTAAAGTAAAGTAAGTTTTCGTTTATTATGTAACATCGGCCGCTAAGGCCTATAAAATTTTATGCAGTCACGAAAATAAAATTTAATAGTGTACCTACCTTGTAATAATATAATTTTGAATTTCTTAAAGATTTATGAATCTTTTGAATTTTATTTTAATCTTGGGCGTTATTACTACAATATCTAATATTCTTGAGGATGGCATAGGAACAGTTAAATATAAAATGAGAAATGCACTCGTAAATATAGAACTTTATGTCCTTTTAATCTAAACCCAGAAGATATCAATATTTAGATTTAGAGAAACTGTGGGAAATCAACTGCTGTTATTACATTATAAGAATTATGTATTTGAAAATCGATTTGCGTATCCTATTACTTACATGCAAATAACAGAGGGAACATCTGATGTTATAAGTAAAGGTTCGTAGCAAAAAAGTGTATTAGCGAGGAGATATAACGTCTCGTACCACAGAAGAGGTCATCGATTCAATTTCTAGGACGAGCTCCAGTCTGAGTTCTTTTTGCGTTTTTTTTTTAACTCATCTAAACAAAGCTTAGGGCTGTAATTTTCGCAACCACGGATTTTCCTCGATTTCTTCATTTTCAACGTCTATTCCACATAAAATACTTAAACTACTTACATCTACATAGATCTTACTTCTGGTTACAGTTTCATTTACAATGCTTTGTTTTTTTTAAAAAAAGTCGTAGAAATAAATAATCTAATAAACAAATGGTAGTCGATATTGGTTCCAGTTTGTGGAACAAAACTTACTTCGTTAAAAATTATAATTTAGAACGAGCAACCAAGAAACTCATCAACGTGAGATCTTCTTTTAGAATTTACTGATATTTGTCGTGAAATGTAACTGAAAAGGCAATTTTAGTTGGCCATCGTATCATCAGTGAAACTTTGTATTTGACATTTAGTTCCTATTTTCTTTAATTGAACCTGTTCAACGGTAAAGTTAAAAGTTTATTGAAGAATGTAACTTTAATTTCTCGCTCTCTGCCTTTTTTATATTTTATGGTACAAAGAATACGGAATTCAAAATAAGAGGGTTCAGCGGAACGTTGTGAAAATGTGATTTTATTAAAGCACTGAAACGAAATATTATACGTCAGTGTGATTTTTATATTCCCTTTCAATCGCGAATTTTATTTCTTCTATTTCAAATCATTTTATGACAGCTGGCAATAAAATTGAATTTTTAATTGCATTATTTCATATATTTTAACTTTACTTACAATTAGTGATGCTTTCTTAGCTGTAACAATGTTCTAATTCAGAATGTTCATTACAGGATATGTCGGAATACAAATGTGATTCAGGAAAACCACCAGTTTATGTACCCCATAAACCAGTAACTGCAGTTATTGGTGCTTCCTTCAGCGTTGTGTCCATTATGGTAGCTAATATCCTTCGGCTGTTTAAGGTAATCATTTTACTTTAAGACAATTCAAGTTAAATTTATGTACCATTAAGATCTAGGTGATTACACGAAATCCTTTGCCAGGATTAAGTATTTAACTTTACCTCTAAGATAAAGATTTTCACTTGTAATAAACAAGAAGTTAAACTGAATAATAAAATAGAAATTATTTCGTAACGAAACTATATGTTGATAATGGATTAATAAAAAGGATATTCAAAAATTATACCTACATTTATGAATCAGATAATTTCCAGTTTCAATAAGTTCAAAAATAAATCAATTTTAATCCTGATTCTTTTCTTAATCTTAAAATTTACACTTTTACAAAAATTTTATAGCCTTTTTAAAGGTTGTGTAAAATTTGTAAACCTAAATTTGAGTTTACTAGGGAATGAAGCTATTTGAAGTCATTTGGATTTCAATTTTGAATAAAATTCTATTTATCTTAATAGGCAACGTTTTCTGACGTGCTTTTGGCAATATTTTCGTAACACTTTGTATATGTACCTGCCCTTGGATTGTATTTTGTATATGTTTATATTACGGTGGTAATTTTGAATCGGTAGCTAACGCATATTTAATGAGTACGTATACAACGTCTATTTCCATATTCGATCAATAAATTTCTGTTTACCAAGAATGTTACAAATATCTTGTGTGGAATATGTTGGCATATCCTGCGGAATTTCGGTGCGATAAGACGTTTTTGTCATCTTGCAGGAGGGTGTGCTCTCCATGTTATCATTTCTTTCGCCTTTCCGTGAACTATTCAAAATATTTATCCACCCTTCCTTCGAGAAATATAAACCGAAAGAAAATCTATATACACTAACACCTATAACTTGAAAAAATATTTGTAAGTAGCTACATACAATAATAATCGTTTTGACTCAAAAAACACCTAAATTATTTATTATGTTTTTCAATGTTGAGATTACAAGGAAATTGAAATTATAAATTGTTGACATCTTTAATCCCTTGTGTTACCAAGGGAATGGTCACGTTTATGTTATGGATTTATCTGCTGTTTGCTGCAGCTTTTTCAATTGTTTTATTAGCAGTACATTCAACTCTTTAAATAATACATACCTGATTATTTAGAGTGGAAGTTGATCATAAATCCTGTATTGACAATGCAATAGGAAATTTTTGTGTACTATGCAGTATGTCGAACTCGAATCACGTGCAGAATGGTTTTATAAAAGAGTAGAAGCAGGTTAAAAATTATTCGGAAAGCGCATTGAATTCAGTATTTTCATTCGAATTCGTTCGAAACACGATTATGTTGCAGTAAAAAGTGTAAATTCGTTTTTCTTTTTGTTTGTTTTGACTAGCCATTATTCGATTGCGGTCAAATACCTATAACCTTTTATTTTACAAGAAATTTTGTTTACAAAGAAGACTTGCACGTATCATTTTTCTTTCTCAGCGTTGGTGAACTTATTTAAACCTGTTTAATGTCTATTTTATCTAAATTTATAAAAACGTGACGAAGATGCGAACGATTGTCGTTTCTTTGGGTTTTTTCAGACGAAGTTCGCTTGTTTCTGATATAAGTCCCTTTTGAAGCTTCCAAGCTATTATATAGTTATTTCGCTGTGCAAGTAGCCGGTTATGTGACAGCTATCAGTTTCTCTATAGTGCTGAATTTAAATTTCAGATTCCTCAAATAAGCTACGCTTCCACAAGCACAGAGCTGTCAGACAAATCTCGTTTTGAATATTTTAGTCGCGTTGTGCCACCTGATAACTTCCAAGCGCAAACGATGGTGGAAATAGTACGCGCCCTTGGCTGGAAATATGTCTCCACCGTTGCTGTAGAGGGTGAATATGGCGAAAAGGTAAGTCACAACACAACACCACTACACTTAAACACGTGTTTTGGTCACTTATTTATTTTTTTAGATGAATGTATTAATTGTGAGTCACCCTGTATATACGCGTCTCTACTGGTTGAATAAATGAGTAAAATTCTTCCGTTTTTTTGCGAAATAATTCAAAATTACGAAACATCTGCTGTAATCAAAATTACAAGCGTAAAATTAAAAAGCACATTCCTTTTCCAGCGCAAACGCTAAATCGGGCTAATTAGTTTCGGATTTAATTAGTTTTACGTATAAAAGCAGAAAAAATTTACATTTATGTACATAACTGTATTGCGTAGGTAGTTAGAGATTCAAAATTTTTCCTATGATCGATATTCTATTTCAAATATTTGTTGATAGCATTTAATATGTGATGAAGTTTTGGTACCTATATAAGGGATGTAAACGAAAATGCAGCTGAACTTCTTTTTCTTGACATGAAACATGACAAGTCCTTTGGTGAATAAACTGCGACATTCTTGCAACAGTTCTAAAGTCATCGGGGAATAGAAGCGGGTCTTAACTTTTGTACCGTTTTGTGTTTTCCCCTTACGTGAACGTTACTTACTCTCATGAAAAGTAGTACATTGGGGAATATCCAAATCTCCTTTGTACTTATTATGATATGGGTTATATATCGCCATATATACCCTATTTTTACTTGGCATGCAAATGAAGGAACAATGCCTACAGTAATTTTTTAATCTCACACATAAAGCTAATTTTTCACACAATAACATCTTATAAAATTTTTTTGTTAAATATAAAAAAACGCTTCGAAATATTTCAAAATCAATACTGAAAGGAACTTGACATGAAGGAAGAAACCTACGTAAATAAATAGAGGATGGATTTTATTGCCCTTGGGCCCATATTTGAGTTATTTCGTGTAGGCGGTTAAATTTCGTTATAAGTTGTTTAAAATTTGACTCGTGATGGTAAATATAAAATTTAATATCTATATTTCTATTGAATAAAGAGGTAAAATTTTTTTGTTTGTTTGTTTGAATAGGATAATGTCTGAAACGACGAGAAAGACCTTCGAAATTTTGTTTTCATTAGAAAACCAATACTTTGATGAAGGCTTTCGGCTATAAACGTATCATAATACCACAATTGGAGTGGAATATTGACAAAAAGTCAAAGAAAATTCAGGACAAAAATATATCTTACTTTAAACTGCAGTAGTTTAAGATGCACATTTTTTTTTAAACTGGAAAACTAATTTGGACACTCGTTAATATTTTTTTCGATACAGCCAAAAAGTACTAATTGTAACATGAAATCGTCAATGACTCTGACCAAAGAATTAATTTTGTTGATCAATTTATGTCAATCGTTTCTGAGCACGTGTTAGGTTATGAAAATCAAAATAATTACCATAATGTAAGGAAGGGTGATAGAAACGTGACATATTCTAAATTTAGCAGTGTCAGTAGTATTTCAGTCTTGGAAATTAGATTGGTTTCGGCACCCGTCGAGGATATTTGTAGATGCAGATCGATGGTGACATGAATTTCATGATTTCGCTTTATATTGGCATTTATTAGTCGAAATAATTGGTCAACAAAATTCTTCGAATTACTTCTCTTCTACTTAATTAATATTTCGTTTATGAGAAGAAGACATAAAAACGTAATAAGTTCGTTCGAGGATATACGATATATACCTAAGTACCTATTGTGAACGTCTCTGCTTTCAACTTTTATTTAAACGAATACAAATACTAAGTCATTAGCGAAAATTACTCCAACGTAATTGGTTTAATTAAATACCGATAATTAAGTTTATTTTTAATTAACTCAGCGCGCAAGATATTTTTAGTCAGTCAAACTTTTTAAACTCAACCTTTTGAAAAGTCGATCACGAATTGGCTTTTATTTAGTAGAATTAATTATCTATAAAAAATTGTCGATTTCTCTTTAATTTAAGTGAATGTTGTTGCACCAAGCGAAGTGGAGTTAGTGACGTGAACAGTAGCAATGGGTACAAGTGATAATTATTATTTGTGGTCTCGACGAAATAATTAGAGGCATTTTGCTGTAGGAACTTGTAAACCATTGTTCGGTTACAATGCTCAAGTGTAAGGCCCTTTTGTACTGTTCACAGTCCATTGTGTTTCCAACTGCATCAAGTCCCGCTCATGCCACAAGATTGGAAACTGTGTATCAGTTGCATGTAAGCGGTTACAACTGTATACAGATATTAAGTCTTGTAGGGCGAATTGCAGAAATTTACATATTGCTACGGAATAATTAACAATAAGGAACTGTTAACACAAGAACGTTGATTATTTGTTGAGAATGTAGTCATTATATTGCACCAAAGGAAGCAAATTTCCCTGGAAATTCTATTTTAAACAACTAACCTAACCAGGGTTGGATTTAGGAAAGAAACTGTAGACTAACTAACCCTGTTTTCGAGTTAGTATTAAAGATAGATTAGAATTGTCCACCCTGTATTATATGATTATGTTCCGTGAAGGAAAATAAAATGTTGCTTTTTTAGAAAGAAAATAATTGATATGATGATACTTTACTATTGCCTATGGTCGCTGCATGTGTTATAAAATAACCTTCTTCAGATAACTTGTCGTTTTTGGAAGTAATTGACCATTTATTTTGTCCTTTATGTCCTATAAGTAACATTGTTTTCTTTTAAATTACCTTTTTTTATTTCGTCTGCGTAATTTTTTGTTGCTTTTTTAGCATGAAAGCCAATTGTGTGTTGTGATTTGTGTTGAAAATCTTCATTAGTAACTGCAAGAAGAAGTTGGGACTGCGGACAGTATCTTTGTTCGTTTAAGTAGAATTTAATGTTTTGCTTCTGGAGTATTTGTTGCACGAGAAACGTTAATGCATTTCTTGTTTACTAACATCAGCACCGAGCTTTACTTAATGAATCGTTATTAGTAAGATAATAAGAGATTTTTTTATAAATAAAGCGATTTAGTACCTAACAAAATGTAGGTACTTGACGTAGCAGTTCAATTTTTTTTTTCTATTCTTCGAAGTTAATCGCCTTGGTCGGCCAACTTCCTTTAGAGGATAATTAGTTTTCTAAAATAGAATACACCCTTTGGAACACAGATTGAAGAGGATTCAAACTATTATAACGTTTAAAACATGCTACTTCATTCTTTCGAAAATGTTTCCGGAAAAATTCATCACATAATTTCCATTTTAATTTTTCGATCTGGTAGATAGTTATCTGCTAACTGGAAATTAAGGTTTGATTAATCTTAGTGAGCTGGTTGAAGTTAGTGAATCGCTGTCAGTAATTGAAATATAATCTAATTAATATTTTATCTTAAGGAACGTGTAATGGTAAGATTGAAGAGGTGTGAACTTTGGGAACAATAATCTTATCTTCTTTATACTCCTGTTTCTGCTTCTAATATCTCTATACTTAAATTAAGGGATAGAATTGAAACTTGAAATCTTTTAATTAATTGAACTATTGGATTGCTTTTAGCAGCACCATATCGTTCCTAATAAACTCCAAACGGAACGAAAGTCAACAGTTGTGTTCAAACAGGTTGCGGACGATTGGAAACAGCTTTTTACCGGTGGCGCTTTAGAGACAGTTTTTTAATTAAATTCCCACAGGAATTGTCGCGCTTAAACTAGCCAATTAAATCCATACAGAATTTTGGCTCGCGATAAAAATTTTATATAGGTGATTATTAAAAACTTTTTGTTTGTCATTGTTAATAAATAAATTCGTGTGTTTGCAAAATTTTGTCGCAGGAACTTCCTCTGTTTCTGCTGCGGAAACCGAGATCTTTTAAATATATATTAGCGGCTTTTCCTTTGTGGACCACAATCACGGGAAAGATTTAGTACGTTGTACCGTGATTCTACTTCGACTAAGCCCTTGTAACGTTTACTCTAACAACAATGTAGGAAATAGCTCCTTTTAATCCCATACCCTCAAACGGGAGTAGGTACACTCTGGACAGACAACACAAACAAAGCCCAATTCTCTCCCCATCAAAACCTTCCTCCTTGATCATTTTCTCTACGCTACGGACGTACATTTAGATTTTGAAAATTTGTGGAGCAGAATCAGATTTAAGTGAATTAAAACAGTCTGCATTTTAGACTTTCAAGTATTTTATTGCTTTTGTGACGAATTTCTGCCTATTAATTTCTTTTTATGTAGTTCATAATATTTTGATGAATTTGTTCTGATGTAGATAAAGGGAGAAAATGAAACGGTCAGCAACTTGGCTATAATAATAATAATGTAATAATAAAGATTTTGGAGTAAAGTTAACAAGATGAAGTGGACGGTTGTCTAAAAAGTGTTTCACGTTATTTATTACTTCTCATTTTGTTGTATAGACCCATAATATGTGCGCGTGTTGATAAAAACGCGAACACGCACCAACGAATAAATCACTTATTTCTTATTTTCAAGCCATTTTCCAAACGTTTCTAAGAAAATCCAAACATACACTGTTCATTTATTAGTGTTACGTATCTCGTTCTAAAGCCGGAATATGAAACATTATAACCTTTACATGATGGCTTTGTCCAGAAATTTCCTCTGCAAGAAAGCAAACAGGATTTAGTGGCTTATTTATACCCACAACTAGGGTTAATTCTATAAATGATTGTTTTCCTCTTGTTTTTTATTTTGTATCGACCCATCTTCCATCATAATCCATTAAATAACACTCCCCTAAATCTGAAACATACAATATTTACTATAATCTTTGCACCAATTTACTCCTGTTTCTGCCTCTAATATGTTTCTAACTAACCCTTCATTTGCTTAATCGTTCTTATAGTATGTAATTTATTCCTGATTTAACGGTGCTGCCACGAATTAAATGAGTAGAAAAATGTTATTAAAGAGGTTCGGATGGTGCAGCTTAGTTTTTAATCAGAAGATTGTACCTAAAGGCTTTTGCAAGTTGCCCTTAAAAGATTTTCTTCCCAAGACGCGATTGCAACGTTAACCAAAGTATATGACCCATAAAAATATTATGATGTTACCAGGTTAATTTTACTGCTTCGTACGCGCAGATATTCTATATTATCAGGTAGCAGTGTACGCTCTTTAAAGTCGTAAAATCTAAATAAAAAGATTACAGTTTTTTTTTTCTTTTTAAATCGATGTTTTGGGATGTCCCTAATCACTTTTTATGTATTGATGCTTTGAATGTAATAAAATACATTCCATAGATCTGGGGTCGAAAAAGGCCAATAGATGTGGGGTTGAAACGGTTAACATCTTTTTATGTAACATGTTTTTAAGCGATAGGAATAAGTGACACAAATCGTAAAGATCAATCGGAATGGCAGGGTTGAATGCGATTCAATATTTGTTAGGTATTCGGAATGATAATGTATCCAAGTACGAGACAGCTTCAATAGATTACAATGTCAAGAATCCTTTCGACCTATCTATCAGAACGAATGATTTTCGAAAAATAAACTGCAAACTTCTTGGTACGATTAGATCGAAGAGTTTTTAATCATGATTTCAAGAATATAATTATTAAGTTAGTTATTGTATTATTTTGTGTGAAATAGGAACTAAGTGTTTCTTAAAGTAAATAGAAAGTAAAATGTGGAATACATTTAAACGTGTCGCGTAAATAGAATCGATATTATCAGCCCTTTACGAACTTTTACCGTAGTTTCTTTCCATTTTATTCCGACAGCGAAATAAAGAAAGGCGATAAAATACTTTAGCAGCCGTTGCGCCGTGTTTTTTAAGTTGCTAATAATTTTCTAAGCAAAAAGGACCTCTTCACAGTATGTACACTGTGCCCTTATTTACCGTTTCACTCTCTTTTTATGTAAACAAACAAGTTCAGATCGTGTATCATTCTCCGAGAGCGGAAGCAAATAGCTAGTAAAATTCTTATCACAAAAAGTACTCACTTTTATTGGCTTTGAATTCACTATTAACAAAAAATAATAGCTATAGTCTAAAGTTATATTTCCGTAAAATACAGAATTTCATATTTTTTTTAACTGTACGTAATTAATGGATTTTCCCATCCTGTTGGTGTTTTTCTTGTCGATAAAGCGTTTCTCAATTTGGCGATCTTACGTACAAGCTTTATTTTCACATTTCGCTGTGTTTTTTTTTAAATTTGCTAAAGTGCTATTCTTCGTACCAGCACTACTCCATTGAATTGAACTTTAAATAATCCATATCATGAATATACACAGCTGTATTGTTTGCCCTGCGAGAACAACGGTAGTACATTAGATTGAATCCTAGACGAAAGGAGAAATGTAGTACCATCTAATCGCATCTTTCGAAAACATTAATCCCAAAATCTATTTAGACATTATTATTCCAGTTTCTGACAAGATTTTTCTTTATCTGTAGAGTTTGAATTTGTTCATTTTAGAGGGGGTTGATTATTATGTTCTTTACTTTTACCAATTTGTGATTATTTTTTTTGGGGCATCACAGGCATTTGTTACTATGTACTAGAAAAGAAAACAGTCCCGTCCAAACGAAAACTTCATTAACTGGACAAAATATTGCAAAAAATTCTCTTTGATTAAACACCCTAGAAATTGCGGTTTTAATTAGAAAAATCTTGCGGTCTTCTACATTCTCTCTTCGTAAAGAGCCAATAACTTCTCCGTTTGTAAATAACATTTAATCAATCCTTTCTACAACTCGAATACCTACATTTGTGCTATATTCAGTCTCAATTATTCCGTAACCAATAACATTATTAGTTCCGAGTTCCCTCCGAATCACGCGCCGTAGGGAACTCGGTTGCGGTTTCCGCCGATTGTGAGCCGAGTCAACTCGCTTTTCCCAGGCTCGGCTCTTGGCTTGTGCGCCACCGATAAAAGCTCATCGATAAACTTGCGCCGAGCCTGTTAAAGAATGACAATAAAGTGTGCGCTATTAAATTAAATAAAGTTTTTTACGTCAACATAGGATGATTTCAATTGCTAATGTAAAAACGTCTTAAGTGTCTTCCTTCAGATCTTTCAGTTTCTTTGTATTATAGAATATGAAAATGTTGGTTGATGAGATATGAAAACGGTATATTTAATCCTGCTTTCAAACGTTATTGCACCCTTCTTTGTTATGAAATCGGTCTCTACAGTTCACTGCTTTTGAATGTCTACCAACAAAATTCTTTGATGTTATTCGCCCTCAACGTTGATCTACTTTTATCATAATGTTCTTCAACTTTATTACATCAAAATATTTTGTACATTGTCTATATTTAATAAAACTTTTTAGCATAATTAATTACGAGTGTATATAACTAGGTACATTTATATATTTTTTAAATTTATAAGGGTCCTAATTAATAAGCCGTTGTTAATTAAATTAGGTCTCTGTCTTGGATGTGTACATATCTAGTTAATTTGGATCCAGGTAGTTAGGAGGGTGGTTAAATATATCTCTATACCTACTTGGTTGGTTATAGGCAGGTATCAGGTTTGGTTGAAGTGCATAATTATTGAAGCTTACTTGTTTTCCCTTCCAATTCATCTCACGTTTTCAACAAGTTAATTAACCGTGAACTTTATACTTTAATTATCCGAACATGGCGTACTTGTGCCTTTCCGTATTATTTGCTTCCAAGAATAAATGAAAGACTTTTTGCCCATAAACTTTTCTAATGTTCCGTTTAAAAGGAAGACACAATTAAATCTTGTTAACGGGAAATTCGAAAGGCCAAGAAGATAATTAAAATTTATGAATTTCGAGTAATTATTCCGATTATATCCGCGGAAACACATTTGTTGTCTCTTTTATTTGTTAATATAATTATAATTAGCAACTAAACTAGAAAAAAATACATGAAATGATGTTTTCTTTAAACTTCATTTCGAGACAATATTAATTAGTATTTCACCGGAAAGTAATGCCACAAATATAAATAGTTTCATTCCCGTTGTACGTACTACAATAGAAGGGATACAGCGGTTTTTCTTTACAAGTTCGGGTTGGTATGTCTACAGTGGGAAATCAATTTTGGGATTATTGTGGCGTTAATAATGCGATGTAAAAGGTATTTCGGGAGACGAGAGCGCATCTTTGCAAATAATAGCACCAACGTCAGTAATACCTTACAACCCCCACAGTTGAAATGTTAAAACAAAGGGGCATTTCATTATCATGTTAACGAGAAATTATTTATATACCTACTACTGAGTATGCGTTCCAATTTATTGAAATTTATCCATATTTACACCTACACCACCGCAGACAGTAAGAGAGCGCCAACTCTGTGTTGAATATACAGTATCTACCTGAAATTTATAGTAGTTACTACAGATGACACTCTCTTGCTGTCTGCGGTGGTATATGCAACTATCTGAGGATACAGGATACGTTAACTAGCCGGAGCTCTGTCGTACGACTTTAATTTTTTATCTTACAATCAACTTTATTATTCCTATAGAGTTTTTAGGAAGCTTTGAAAAAGATTTTTTTAATGAGGCATAGTTGTACCTGGCAGCTATAGAAATGAGTGTCACTTGACATTTATACTCCTGATGTACGTATGTGTTTAATTTATAATATTTGCTCAACTTGAGTTACCTTCAAAAGAAAGTTATTTGATTCGGTATTCACAAAGCTGTACATTTCTTTGAAGTTGCTGTCACGTACGCAAATAATGCGTGAGTGCTGTTGAGTGTAAGAGAATCATATTGTCTTCATTTTTTTTAAAAAGTTGTTGCCTTTTTTCAACCTCAACCAAATAATTGAATCATTGTTCATAAAATACGGAAATGTAACATATTTAACGTATTGTTTGATTATGTAAAATTGTATGCAACTAAATTGAGCTTTTGTTATTAGTTCTGGTTGCACTATATCCTGAAGTTTCGTTCCCTTTTGTTTATAAATATCTGCTTATAAATATGGAAATTTCAACCTTTCTGCATAATACGTTTACTAATTTATTAGAGAGAGATTAAATTTACATTTTCCATTAATTCCGTGCTGCTTTTGTCATTCGTCTATTATAAAGAGTTTAACATCGATTGATAATCTTTCCGAAATGGTACATTAAAAACTAATGAGAAGTTTGTGAAAAGCGCGATTTTAAAGTTGTCTTGATAATAATCGGCAAACTTGTACTTGAGTGCAACTTCGCTAACTGAATGGTTTCCAGACTTTGCAGCCGATGTTTACAACAAAAGCTCAACACAATAAGGCCGCCTCATGGGTTTTTTATTCTTTAATAAGACAATAGGCAGCACGCGACAAAAGTGGACCATGTCTTTTTTAAAAAGTTTCAGAAATGAGGAACATTGATCCATAATAGTTTTGTGGAATGGTCTTAAATTGTAACATTTCCTTTTGGGAATTTGTTCGATGGCTTCTGGTTCTATCTCTAATGATCCTGCTAATAAAGCAGAACACGTATGTTTCAACAGAATTACGGACCTGTATTCGTAGATAGAATGATAACTACTACCCTTCATCCAAGCTCAAATTGAATACTTACCCTCTCTAAATTCTAATGTAAAACGATATTAATGGAATTGGACGTGTGCTGTCACTCCTCCACGTTTTATCCTCGATTAGAGGACATTCCTTTAGATGTTAGTCTATAATATCGATCCATATTTATGAACCCAATTGAGAATTCGAAAAAAAATTATTAAAAAAATATGTGAAAAATTTTTAATTTTTATTTAGACTATTATGTATGAATGAACAATTAGTTAGATAAATTATATTCAGTTTCCATACGCGATATAGCCTTTATTGGGTATGCATTTTGGTGAATGTGGAAGTCATGAATGTGCTCAAACGTGTTATGCAAATTTGTAATAGTTAATCTACATTTGCTTAAATATTATTCAGTATGGAATTTAGCGGATTAGTTAGATAAATTTGTTCGTAATAAATAACAATGTTAACCCATTTACGTTAGATACGTAGCAAATTTAGGATCGTTTAAATTTGTCGAGACGACAGAAATTAACTTAACAAGATTAAATATAGTTCATTTTATTATTTTCGTATAAAAAATATAATAACAGTCGCAAGTATCTAATTTTGAGTTCATACAAAATATAATTTTAACGTGGGGTGGGCCATTTTAATATATATTTGAAAATAATAATTTGAAAACAAATTGTAGTATAGGGGACATCAAATGGAGACCCTGAGGTTTAAGAAAATCAACATCAAGTTCAAATTCAAGGACATTATTTGACAGCCCCCTCGAATTTGTTTGATTTAGGCCTTTGTTTTCGGGTTAGTCACAAAGATAGATTAAAATAGCCTATCCTGTATAAAAGTCCTTAAAGCTCCCCGTCGATAATGGCAGCTATTTATAGAAGTTTATTCAACTCAGAATGAGAATACTTATTTTTGAACGAATGGGGATAATTTAGAAGAACAATGGCTAGTTCTGATAAGCAAAAAAACGTAGTACGACCATTAGTAACCATTTATTTAAAATTTGTGAATGTTCGATTTGAAACTTTAAAAAAGTGACAGGGGAAAAACTCATCTCGTGTCGTATAAGCTTTTATTGATTTTGAAAAAAAAAAAAGAGACCTCGGCTGTAAATATAACATCAATCCACGTGTATAAGAGGCCATTGTATTTCTCCCTCAGGAACAAGCTTTGAGTGAGCCCTCCGCATTAATTGGCTTGACGGAGTAACAACCGACACAGTACTTGTTAGTACACGTTCGTCACATTGTGGTAAAATATAAACGTTTTCCGTATAAACTGGCAACGAAAAAGGGCAACAAAAATTGTTGAATTTATTAAAAAACCCTTTTCTAATGACAATAAGTTTTTTAATTAAACTGATCAATAATACAATATTCATAAAAATATATTTCATGCATTGTACATTAGAGTTGCTTAAATATTTATGTGGCGCTTATAATGGTGAAATTTAGTAGCAGAAAATTAGTAAAACAAGTAAGATGGATGTTGTCATTATCATTTTGCTGAGCTGAAGGCTCATTTTAAGTAGGTATTTAAAAAGTGAATTATTAAAATGACCCGCTTCTCTGAACAACTTGTTATTTTTCGGTTTAGTGAATTCAAGAAGAAGAAAAAGGGAACGAAATAATATCGTCGTTATTTTGAATATATAGCTAGGTATTATTTGCGCTCCTAATAAAGGGCAATTTACACAGTGCGCCGTTATTTTTAAGGGTTTCATCTCCTAATAAACTAAATTGATTTTTTTAACATCAGCGTTCAAATGGAATTTTTTTATTTTCTTAAAAATGTGTTCTTATTTTTCGGGTCCTTTCAGGCGTGCGAATCTAGGTACTTTGATATTCAACTAAAAGGAAATAAAGTTTTTCTTCATTTGTCCCTGCAATAACCAGTAAAAAGATGCTATTGTTATTTCCGTCTTTTTGTTTGAATTAGCACAAAAATGTACATAGCTATCTGAATATGTATAAGAAAAAGTCGTTTTCTGAGTGGGCAAACTTTCCTTCTACCTTCTTTGGTTTACACCATTTGTCTCAATTGACAGGTGACACAACTTCACGAAAACGAATTTATTGAGTAGCCCGAAAAATGATACTCTAGACCAGAATTTTAAATGGAATTCTCGAAACCTTAGAAGTTTTCTTTTTTACATTCGTTCCTTTCAATTCATATTATTAATACCCTGGCTTGCCGTTTAACATAATTTTCAAAAAAAAAAAAAAAAATACCTGCTCTACACTACCTTTTCTTATAAAAAATGATGTTTTTTTTGTATACCTAGTGAATAAAAACAAACTTTGTCGATAACCAACAAAATTAAATTCTTACTACTAACTGAAAAATACAGACTAGTTTTTGATGAACATAAATGTATTTCAAGTTTCCTTCATTAATAATAAACAGTGGATAGAATATAAATGATTTTCTCTTGCAGGGAATAGCATCTTTCATTTCTTATTCAGTAGAGGCTGGCATCTGCATAGCTGCCACGGAGAAAATCTTACGAAATTCGAAAACGGAAGACTTCGACCGAATAATAGATAGACTACTTTTAAAGCCCCACGCTCGAGCTGTGATTCTATTTGTCGATGAAGATAACACAAGGTACGTTACGTTATTTTATTCTCAACCCTCCAGCTGATAGAGAGAAATTTCATTAGAAATATATCGCATACGGAACGCTATCCAATAACTAAAGTTATTGCTTTAGATCACAAGATCAAACACGTTACGTATCTACATAATTTCCATATGTATAGAAAACAACACGTGAGGAAATACTGAATAAAATTCAACAACGAAATTTTGAACAATGTTCCCAAAAAAAATTAAGAAAGAAACCCATTTCACAACTAAACGTATTTCTTCTACATAATTAGAACTGTGAGAATGAGAGCAATTTTAGTGTCTTAACTTTGAAAGTTTGAAAGAGGAAATGTCGCCCGTTTAAAGTTACAAGGAATTCGTTATGTTTCGTTAAGTCTTATGGCTTAAGAGGAGATTTTGGAACTGTAATTTTCATTAATTCACTCATAAAACTTCGATTAAGACAAAGGCAACGGGGTATCTTTGTGAATTACACTGCATCTTCTCAACTTCGATTACCTGTGACTTCATAACTCATCACAACTTTGGAAACAAAAGTTCGTCGTACGCTTATTTTCTCCTAGAGAATTTCAAGTCTCGCTAACTCTCTCCCATTTTATATTAAAAAGTAATCAACGTCTTGTGCCGTCAGACGGTTTTGCCTTAAACGTTTTTAATTTGGTGACGTGACACCAACCAGAAGAATCGACGAAAGCCGTTCTGATGAAACGTTTTTGTTATAGAAAGCTTCTTCAAGCCACAATCCGCTGTAATTCAACTGGACATTTTCTTTGGATTGGTAGTGATTCATGGGGTGCCAAAGTTCATCCAGTTCGAGACCAAGAATGGGCCGCTGAAGGAGCTATCACCATTCTTCCCCACAGAAACGCCATTAAAGGTAACTCACAAAGACTATTAAAATTAAAAATTTTAACTACACACATCTGTTATAATCCTTCTTCTGGTCCTATTCCTTCCTGATTCTGCCACTAATAGAAGGTGTTCTACACCTTTTGTTTACTTGATTTAAAGATCAATAAAATTAGGTATGAAGGCGTCTCGATTTTAATTAGAGCAGTCGCAACATAGAAACATAAATGGAAAACAGGAGGAATGTTACAGTTTATTCTTATCAGCTATTACACTTTAACATTTGAAGCTACCTAGCAAATTTATTGTGCACTTCTAACTTCGCAATCTCATCTCTTATCTAGAATTTAACTTTTCAGAAAACTCCCTTAAAATTCAACTTTACGACTACAAACGGTATAAGCACGAGGAAAAACTTTTGACATAAAATGTTAACCGATTTCTTTATTTTATAAAAAAAAAAAATCCTACACTTATAAAGTTAAAAGGATTCAGTTTTACTACCCTGAATTTTAGGAAATGTAAACTACAGATCCCGTATCAGTTAGAGCATCGTTTGTTTTAAACAAAGTAGAAAACCAGAAATTTAACGGCTTTCCCATCCATTTCAACAAATTCGACATTTATTTGGTCAAGCCAAAGGCTTCATGATATTGTAGCAGTAGGCTTTACTGCAGCAATTTTCGCGTGTTAAGGTCTATAAAACGCCCCAGACCCTTTCAAAGTTAATATATTAGCTAAAATGCTCCCAAAAACATCGACTGCTGCGAATCTAGTTTCGTTCAAAGTGACTTTTTTTATAACTCTAATAAATGTTGGTTTTACGATGGTGGTAAGATAAGAATGACCAAATTTCGACAAAATAAAGAAACAGATACGACTTCACAACTGTAAAAAAAACAGGTAGCGTCACAATAAATAACTTTTATCTTTTCAAAATCTTGTAATACGTAAATAATAATATTTTTCGAAAATGCGTCGAGGAACAGTAGTGTAATTATTCAAGATGACAGACTCGAAATTTGAATAGAAACGCTTCAGTGACAAAGCAACCAACGGCCGGAAAAGACTAAATCCAATTATCTGGAACCGATGTTTTGGATATATGGTTTTGGTTACCATACTGGCTAAAACGTTGAGTTATCAAGTAAATATCATCCCTTAAGCATTTGTGCGGGTTGTTTCTGTCTGTCAAACACGATGACGCACATCCTATCGTTATCAGAGATGATAGTGAGCATCAGTGAGCTCTTGGCTATAGTTTCATGTCTAACATTGTGTAACCAAGAATTCGACGCCAAGGACAGCCTCTGTCGTTTGATAGCTATCTATATCGATTATCATCGTTCTTCATTTTCCAGACGGTAGGCACATTTTGTGGCATTAGTGCCCACTCAGCTTTCTACTTTGCACAGATTAATCTAATTCTCAGAGTTATTCTACACCCTAAAGTACTCGAGATATCATTCTAAAATTATTAAGCAGTCTAAAATTTAAATCCGAATCCAGTGGACATTGTTAGTTTATTATTCAGAGTAAGAGAGAAGAACAACCCTTTTTTTAACGTTAATGCTGTATGTGTGATATGTATTAACGGCAAATTTCTTGAAATTTTAACACCCCCACTATTTTATAATACCAACTTTCTGTAAGACTCCCTGCGACTGGAGCAATTTATCCTTCGTGGATTAACTTCAAAGTTTAAATTGGATTATTGACAGCTCAGATATGTCTTTTCGTATCGCTGCAGTTGCAAAATATATGTAGGTATAAAACTCACGGCATAAATCAGCACTTAAATATATTAAAGAAGTTTGTTTTTCCAAAAAAATTAAATCACAGGATTTTTATACATCAAACTGAAGTATTTAAAATTACAGTTATTCATTATCTTCAATATAGTTCAACATTGTTGTTGTTTGTTTTTTGAGTCATTTCAAGTTTAGCACATATTTTCGTCTCAATGTTATTATGGTTTGAGGAGGTAAACACCCGTGTTTTCCTTTGACTCATGTGTTCAATTTAATTCGTTAGTAGGTAGTAGTAGTTACCTCAACGTAGATATGTTTGTACGTATATATTCGGTTACGAAATCGTGTTTGCATTATACTGGATACTACAAACAATGGATCAATAAACCAATTTCAGGACCAAAACTGGGATAAACCGCAAAACTTGTAATGTGTTCCAGGTATTTCACCACCATTTGTTTCTTAGCCATTATCTAACATATTTGAAGATAATTACGTTTTATACTACTTAGTTAATTTAGTTACCTAACTCAGTTTAAAATCATTATGTGTAATCAACTGTAACTTATAGACAGGCGAAAAAAGTTCTAAAAACGTAGAAGACAGATTTTTTTTTTTGGATGAATCGAATCAATTTTTTGCCATATCCGTCATATGAATGCGTAGTAATTATATTTTTTATACTTACTTCATATAAGAAAATGATCGTGCCCATTTACAATTTGCTTTACTTGTTCCATTCTGCTATTACGTACAGGTTGATGTTGACGACAACAATGATATTAACGAAGTATGTATTCTATTTATATAATTTCGTTTCGATCAGTTTCAAAAATGGACTTCATAATTTTTCATATACAGGGTAAATGTGTTTTAGACAGTATAAGTTTGACGGTCAATGAAACTGCGAATGGGCTTTGGTTGTGTTCTTTTGTTTCTTCGTGAACGAACAGCTGTTTTTCTTGTTGACGAAAAAGCGATAATTTTGGCACACATTAATCTATTTCAGAAGCTACAGGGCATAACGTACTTGTCCGGTTAGTCTACTTATAATAAAAGCGTCCTTATGCTTTTGACTTTTTACTTCACGATTATAATAAATCACATCCTCATTTCCTTTCCCCTGTCAGGAACGTCGCTCCAGCAGGATTAGAGATAATGAATTCTTATCTACTACCCTCTCAAAATGTCACTTACATGGAGATCGCCTATTATTTTTTCTTTAAAAAAAAAAAAACACATTCGTTATTTTTATTATTTCTTGGAATTCCTTGTCATGAAGGACCATTTTATGGTACTCCAAACAATAAATTAATTAATTCTGATTTTTGATAATTGTACCGTATTAAATAAGCATTACCAGTCGTTCTTTAAACAAAAATTTGATTTTATCTAGAAAATTGAGAGATATGTTAGGCTGCGGATGACGTAAGATCGATTGTAGAAGCAGCTAAAGCGGTCCAGCCATTTGAAAACGACGCGACCTGGTACCGTACCTAAATGGCGTCATCGTGGCTCAAAAACCGATTTTATATTTCGCATTTATAATAGAACCTGACATCAGATATTTCTATTAAAGTTTGAATATGCAATTTTTAATAACTGCATTTAATATTATTTTGAAAATGCATTTGCCACCTGTACAATGGAAGTATGCCATAATTAGCCGGATTCCTTCCTGGGTGTTCTTTGCAACATAAAACCTTCTTGTTAGGAAAGTAGCAAATTAGTACTAAATTAATGACGTTCAGGTTTTCGGAAATAATTGTACCTTTTCTACGACGAACGAGTTTGTTTACAGTTTATAATGAAACATGTAACCGTACACTTAATCAAAACAGCTCGTAACGAACTAAAGTAGGTGTAAAATTTATAGAATTCCTTGTAGTAGTCGAGTTTTTCTTTTATATAATTTAAGAGGTCTCTCGATATTTTAGTAAAGAAATAATTAGAATTTCTCAAAGAAAGTTCCTTGGAAAACTATTTTTAGAAACAAAATATTATTTTTCTAGTAAGATGTTTACAAAGACCCATGAACAAAAAATATTTATATCTAAATGTCAAATTTAACTTCTTTTTAACAAACTGTTGAATATGGCGACCATTCAATTCCACACACTTCTGACACCGTGTTTTAACAAAGTTACAAACTCTACGTGGTATTTCGAATTAATAAGCTTAGCACATTCAGTACGTACTCTTTGTTCAAAAATTTCCCGAGTCTCTGGTGGTTCAAAATTAAATACTTCGTTTTTAGCGGCACACCACACAAATAAAAGTCAAGGAGGGTAAGGTCGGGAAATCCGGCGGGCCATTGTACTTGTCCATTATTTGAGCACATTCTCTCATTACAGTTCTCTCCCAAAAAATGTTATGGACCGAGCAACGGTCGTCCTGATGGAACTGGGGTTTTGTTTATAACTTAATGTGTGGGGTTGGCGGTTCTATGAACGGCTAAAAAAAGTACAATGTTTCATCCCCATTTTCATTTTAACCCATTAAAGGTAGATTTTTGAAAAAATGTTCCTTCTCATGTGTCAAATTTCGTAAAAATCGGTGCACCAGTAAAAGTTGGTTTGAATTTTCATCCCGAACTCTAAATGTCTGTACAAAAACGGATATCTGCATTTTAGTTGGATTTTTCCGTATCTAAGGGTAATTTATCTTTCCAGCTAGACAAATTTCGTTCTTTTCCTAAAGCGAGTGTTACCATTATAACGATTAATATACCCCTTTTGTCCTTTAAATGGTTCACCTTTGAAAATAGCTACGAAATCTGGAAACCGTTTTCATTGCATTGTCTTTCTCTTTCTGAAATCGTTTATCTCCCAATGTTCCAAAAGTCAATTATTTTTAAGGGTTTGAACACTGAAAACAGTTATAGCTTTCTAAGGGCATATAATCATAGACCGAGATACTGGACGTACAAATAAACGAAAGAATTGAAGTGAAGATATTACTGTAATAGGGGATGATGTTACTTCTAGTGTTAAGTCTCACGATGTGAGATGTCACTTTCAAATTAGAAGTAACGCGTCTGAAGCTTGAATTAACCTCTGCGAAAAGTTTTGTTTTAGAAACGTATCGATTTTGCTTTCAACGTTAAGTACAAAAGTACAGTTCTAAGTTACCTCTTATTTTGTAAGTAATTAAATTTTCAACACAGTCAGTGTTTGGATTGCAAACTTTGGAAATCGAAAACTAAAAGTAGAGATTTAATTTTTAAAGAATGTGTTTTCTATATTTTGTATAATCTCATTTAGCGATATTTTGCAATAGTTAAACATTAGTTCGGATAAATTACCGTAGCAATTAGGTGGATTTTGGCCACAAATGGTTAAAGGCGTTTCAGAATCAGGTCGCAAAATCCAAATGGATGAATATTTGCCTTCTACAAAAAGACGCGTGTCATTACTTTGCATCGACTACCATAGAATGACTTCTATTTGCAGAGCAATCAAATTCTAATAGAATGGCAAAATGCCAAAGATGCGATAGACTGAGGTTGTTTAAATCAAGCAGATATAAAATACGTTACGATACGAAAGCCACCACTTTAGAGAGAGGGGATTGCATTCGCACCCTAACTGCCGGTGATTTATTAGGATAGAATGCCTTTTGACGCCTGTCACAGCTAGACGTTGGTATGGAATTACATGCTCATTTTCCAAATGAACTCGAGCAACGGAACGTAACGAAACAACACCTTTACTGGCAACAGTTTGCCCCGAGGAACTCTCACCTTAGCACATTGAATTTATTTAGTAGTTATTTGGAAATTTATTAAAAAGTCGAATGTTTGTCAGCTACTCGTTAAAGTCTGGTCTTGTATTCCGACCACGCAGCTCTGCATGCATATTCTATAGAATATATTATTACGAAATTATAAATTCGTTTGTTCAAGTACTTTGAGGTAAACGTTGCTCTGAGACTAGGAGCTGAGAAATGTTACCTCTTTCTATGTAGGTACCCACCATTTAGGTAAGTAAGGAAGTTAATCCGTTTGGGTTTTCTCAACGCGTTTCGTACTAATGTCATTTGCATTAAATTTCCTTTTCAAATTTCGACGACGATGTGAATTTATAGTTTGCTGTTTTATCCAGGCTCTGCAGAGACACAAATTTGGGCAATTTGTAGAGCGATTATGCGATACCTGCTGCAACAAATAACCGTTCGATTTTATCGGTCCTCGACAAGATCTCGATTTTAGTGGCGCATTCGACCAATTTCGAATTAATTGTGCTATTGTATTTATCCCCGTGCAAGTACCAAGTCCTTTATTTATTGTATTTATCGATTTACAGTTGGGTCTTTGAAAATGAACAGTTCGTTTTTGTTCCAGAATTTGACAGCTATTATCTGTCGCTTCGTCCGAAAATGGACAACGACATTTGCAATAACAGTTCGGGAAATATTTACGACGAATCAACAGGGACTGTAATTAACTGCCGCAATAGTTGGTTTCGCGAATTCTGGAGCCAACATAACAAGTGCAGCTTCGACGCCAATGCTACCAACAGATGCACCGGCGAAGAAGTTATAACTGATTACGAACAGGAAGGGCTAGTGCCATTTGTCGGTAAGTCTCGAACGAGTTTCTCTCTATTTTACCATCAAACTAAATTCGCACTGATAAATAATTATAGTCTTTCATTGGCTTAATTTCTTTCGTTATTCGAATAGTTATGGAAGTCCCTAAACAAAATTTATTTTCGTATCAAATTTTATATTTAAGTATTGGTGCAATTGTAGGAATTTTACATCAATAACCGCACCCTCCCTTAAATAAAGGCTTCGTACTGAACTGGAAATGTATGAATGTAAGTTATAGGAATTTTCCGACATAGAACACTGTTCAGCAGCCAAAGCAAATTTAATTGACTAATTATGTAATTAATTAACATTTTATGATCAATATACAATAGTTAATAATTAGCACTGCAATGTTACGCAAATAGATGGGACTTCCTACCTAGTAACTGTATTGATTGACTAAACAACATGAATGTTTACAGTTAGGCAGGTAACTAAAGCGATGTTATAGTTTTCACTAATCGTAAGCACCCATATCTAGTAATAATTGAATTCAGGCTATTGTGTTTTCTATCACACCCCTAATGTTTTCTTGTTCTAATAAAAACTGTTGGAGGAAAATGAACTTCAAAGTTTTTTCGTACTAGTTGCGATAATTACGTCAACTGAACTGGGTTAGTTTAAACCATTTCGTACTAAAATTAGGTGGTAATGCAGTTTATCACAATCGATTAGGGTGATTAGCTGTTTTTGCGAATTTTCGCCTTTTCCACAAATGTGATTATATCTTGAATTATAGCTAAATTGGTTGGACCTGAATATTAATCATCTTCTGTGCTGTTACTAAATTGGTTCGAACTTTGGAATTGCCTTAAAACGGTACCTTTAAACCCTTAAAATATTCGAATATTATTAATTGATATAAATTTATTTTTTATTTTTTAAGGAAATGTTTATTAACGTTAAAAAAGTTGTTTTTCTCATTCGAATGAACGGACAAATCTCCGCTTACTGTAATTAATAATGCCCGGAATTGTTTTGAAATTAACTTTAGTTTAGACCACTTCCATTATTCCGCATTTATAATTAAAACAAACAGTGTGCAGTTTATATTTAAATTTATCTAAACATTTCAACAATTTGGTCCGTCGATAGGATATTTGTAAAATAACGGTTTCAATTGCGGTGAAATTAAATAATAACAAAATGTCAATTAAACATCTCATTTCGTCGGTAAATTGTTGTTAAAATAGCAAATATTCGACTATCCAATTTCTGTTTATTCAAAAAGAGAGAGGAATGAAAAGGGCGGTAGACTGCATTGATGTTCCTTTGCATTCATTTTTCAGCTAGTGGATATTCATAATTTTTTTTCTAGTAATATGTGCACCGCATATCCATCCTTTCATTAGTAACGGATGTAGTCATAGTCAGTCATAATTTCGTCTTTGTGTTTGTTCTGATATAATGTTAACCAAGAGCATTTTCTTTACTTTTCGACGTAAACATGACGTTGGAGTGCTTTACGAATAACTCAAAAGTTAATTCTAAAATGTTTGTTGAAAAAGGAAATTAAAAAGCAGAAACTTTATTTTGCTTTATGTCTTGTGCAGCTTAATTTATTATTAACCAAGTTTATCTTTTCAGCTAAAAATAGTCATGCGCTTCGCTAACTTATTTAGTTTTTGTTTTACTTCTTTTACTAGTTAGCCGCTCTTTTTAACAAACTGTACTCTATTTTGTGTATTTTTCCTTTTGAAGCAGCAAGTGACTGAGAAACAAACTTTTATTTAACACATAATTTGTTCATCTACAATACATTTATTAATTAACATGCCAACGAAACTAAAAATACCTAAGCATCCTCATTTAGCCTGTGGCATTGAAAAAAATTAGATGTTTGCTTTTGAAACATACAAAAGATTAAACTACAAAACAAGTCGGAAATGTTTCTTTTGAACTTTAGGCTTGCTTTGTCTGAACTTATCGCAGAAATACAGGAAGAATATGAAAATTTTTATACGCCTACAGTAAAGTATGCACACAGAAACGTTTTCAAGTACAAAGCATTTCTTCAAACTAAAAGGAAAGTAAACCACACATTCTAACCGTATAAAAGGGCAAAACGGTTTTGAAAACAAATTACTGAAATTTTCTAATGTCTATATAAATGAATAAAACATTAATTTTCTCGCGTGGTTTTAAGGACATTAAAATCATACCCTCAATCGGTTAACTAACATTAGAAATAGATTCATGCCAGGACAGGAAATGATTGAATTTTAATGAATTTGCTTTTCAATTTCTCTAAAACAAACTCTCTATTCTTTATGTTAAATAAGTTGGTTGTAGAACTTTGTAGTAGGTATAATAGATCAACTAAGTCCTGTTCCCTTAGGAGTTGCATATGTAAAAGGATGAGTTCTAGGTAACGAATGCGAAGTAAAACAAACGAGTTGTGCCTAGAAATGATGATTATCTCAGACTCTACCAACATCCCTTAAGCCTTAAGTTTCTGCATACATAAAAGTAGAAGATTTATGGGAATTCCTTTTAAGAAATAACCTCAGTAAAATATTCTGAAATCAACAGATGTTCTGTAATTCCAAAAGGACCTGTTCATCAGTCATTGCACAAGAAAGACAAATGGCACTACTTCATTATTATGATGTCTTCAAAGTATCTGGCTTTTGATGCATAGACTCTTCGCTTTGGAATAAATTATTCCTCTAAATAACGTAATATTTATTTGTTTATTAATAATTACTTACTGGGATTTCTATTATAATAGAAGTTTTTTTAACTATTTTTATCTTCCTTAATTGACGTATTTTATTTACTAGAAGGTTTTTAGTTCCATTTGTTGACAGTGATTTTTATCGATGTGTGGTTGACACATCAACAGATTGATTAATTATCTTTTCGCAAAGAGTGGTGGGGTAGGTGGATGTTTCATGCGCAGGGTAAACTTTACGTGTCAGCCTATCGTTTGTTGCATTCTTCGGTGATGTATCGAAAAAAAAAAATAAATAAACAAGTGTCCACTCTCTTTTTACACTTCCCTCAGCCGAAATGCGGCGAATAAAGGAGCTCTAGCGACCCTTTCGAATGAATTTCACACCTTCGATTTTTTTCCTTGAAGGAAAAAGTTTTTTTTTCTTCGTTTTATTGCGGAAAAACTATAGCAAAAGTACAATTAAAAATAAATAAAGGCACAGTAAACTTTTTTACGAGAAATTTATCTAAAATGAACTTCCTTAATGAATCCACTTGTTCACGGATTTGAATAAAAATTTTCTGCCCGTTCCTCATTCCGTTCGGAATTAAAATTCGATAAGCAAATATGTTTCAGCTTCAGGGAATCCCAACTAAACTGCAATAAAATTTTATTCGTCGAAAAGCATAGAAATTCATAAACTTCGTCACAATTACTTTGTTTTGAATGTTTAGCTCTCTCAATTTTAGAAAGGGATTCCAAAGAGTAACAAGTGCATATTTATTTGTTTTAGAATAAATGGTGTACATTTGTGGAACTCTATGGCTGAAATGTTTGCGTTTCCCAGAAAAGCTATATTTAATCAAATTAAACGTTTAGATGTTTAATTAAAAGCTAGATGGGCACGCAAACGGATAACTAAACAGGCTTAAACTAATTATGGGTTAGAGTTGCTCTAATAGTCAAAGCTCAGATGAAAGCTTTAAATTGTTTCGAATAATACAGGATGGATGTCATTAGCAAATTTCACAAGAGAATCAACATGTATTGTGACTGAATGAATTTCACCAGGTACAATGCATTACCTAATCGTTTTAGATTGAATACGTTCGAGACTGTATCATGTAAATGACAACTCAGGTTTATTAGCATACGAACTAATAAACATTATATTACAACAGGTAAAATGGTCAATAATATTTTCGAAAATAATTATTTATGGAACGCCAGTGTCTAAATCTTGTGTAGAGTATTAATACATAAATGAATAAAATCTAAACTGAATTTGGTACACATTTTGTGAAACCTGTTAAATGTCAAATTACTACAAAACATTGGAAATGTTGCACTAAAACGAATTCGTTTGCCCAGAGAAATGATGGTGTAGGTTGTTGTGGGTTTTGTGTAATATAAACTATTCCAAACACAAAGGACATCGTTTGAACGCCTAAGCTTTTGTAGTTTTCAATTTTATTTTAGACTGTGTCAAAAATATTTTATTAAAACTTCTCCCCACAACAATTTGCCAACGTTGAGCAATATGGGAGAAATATTTAATGTCAAGCCGGTGTTGTGTTGCTTATGTATATACCTACAATAAATCGTAATTTTATGTGAGGCAGCTCCAAATTAATCTATGTATGTAGTGCCTCATTGCCAAATAAATTCATTACCTACATGCGCCGTCACATTTGGCACATTACCCCCAATATATTTTAAACTGCCGACAAAACCTTCTACCCTTTATAAATATAAACCTCAAACTATTTGTATACATACTTCAAAAAAAAAAAAACCTAACATTATATTTGAATTTGAATTGGAATTTGAATTTGAATTTTCCTATAGTCGTAGAGAGATAAATGTATTAGTGATTGGCCTGGATTAGTTAGGAGATCTTGAGCATTGGTTTCAAAATCTCCTCTTTAATCTACCCAGTAATTGAATGTAGAAAAGCTGTTAGCTGAAACAGTGGGCTCTGTAGCAGACAGTTTCTGTTCTGGCTCGAAATTGTACCTATATAAGCTTACAGCCCTAGTCCGTGTGTAGTTAACTCAACAAACTTCAGCCCTAGTTTCTAACGTATTTAACCGCATTAATTCTTTTAATTTTCCAACTTCCAACTGGGTCAAATCCATTCAAAAAGTCTCACGTGGTCTAATACAATAAGTTAATCAATAGAAATTTATAAAACTACATAACGAGAACCCCTTACTTTTTGGACAACTTGTATTATTCTCACTAATACATTGATGTGAAACTGCCACTGAATCTACGTTTCCATACGGTTCCGTGGATCAATTTGGTTTTGAATCCTGTGTTTTAGTTGTCCAGGGGGCAATTCGATTTGATTCCTTCGACTTCCACTGCTCTAGTAAAGTGTGCAGATATCTCGTCTTAATAAAATCAGACCTCTGGATTAATTCCACATCGAACAAGGGCAAGGATCATCTCATTCGGCACAATGTTGAAATTAGAAATCATGCACGGATTGTTCCAGCGTTCGGTAAACTCTTGAGTTGTGGTCCTTCGACAACTCTAAACTAATCTTACCACTGTGTTTTTGTGGACCAGCTACGAAGAGGTAAATAGTAGGTAGTCATTTTGAACAAACACTGTGATAGACCCTCAAAAAACAAAGTCTGCACAAACACAATTCGTTTTTGTTGACGATTCTCTCTCTTTCAATTATTGCAGCAAACTCAATCCTTCGAAATCCGTAACTCAATAGAAGAAAAGAACTTTATTTTTCTCAAGAATTTGGCACATCTCTCTAATACTCTGGACAACAAAATGTCTTATTTAATTATTTATCTTATGAGAGAAGTGGTGCAGTATGTTATCGACCCCTTATAACATCTTGAGGGATGAACCTGTCGATGTTATCTGTATCTTTCTATAACTTTGAAAAAGTGTCTCGCGGGTCTTGCGAGCGACGCGACGACTATTTGAAAGGATCTTTTCGAGTGCAAAATAATGTGTCCTTAATCTCTTCGGAGGTAAAGTCTTGTGAATTAGCGAATAGTGACGACAAAAAGTGGTACTTGGGGTGTAGTCATGACAGGTAGATTAACTGTAAAGAGTTCTAATGTGCACTGAAGTAAATCTAATCCATATCACTTGAACCGAAGGAGATTGGGTTTGTTTGGTGCCAAAAATTTTGGCAATAAATCAGAATCGCTTTATATTACAATTCTTTTCAGCCGGTTTTGGGTAAATAAAATCAACCAACCGTTAAAGAATGACCGAGAGAAAACGTCTGAAGATATAAAATAATAATTTTTATGAGACCACTCGACGAATCTTGAGTTTTATTTTAATATTTAATATCTTTAGTTATATACGAAATAGTAAATTTTGATATTGAAGAGTTTTATATGGAAAAGTAAATAAAAAAATAAATTAACAAGTGTGACTTCGACGTGGTTGTTTTATTTAAATTTTTTAATTCACCTCATATCGAAATACGTGCGCATTTCAAGAGGATGCTTATATATGTTCCAAAAAAAAAAAAAAGAACAAATAACTGGTTCCCGCAACCCTTAAAATGCAAATATAAAGCATCCGAATCCATAAATAAAAATTCCTTCTAACAATGCAGACATTTATAGTGATGTAGTGAATATTTCGAGGAATATATTACGTATAAATAATTTATGTATCTGCCCTTCTCGTTGGAGCTACTTTGTTACCCAAATGGACGTCAGTTTTTTTTTCTTAACTTCCTTGTTCCTACTAAAACGGAGCACAATTGTTCCCCTCGAAGCTCGACTTTAATGGAATCGGTGAAAAATGACTCCCTTAAGTTTTACCCCTTTTCATACTTTTGTGTAGTAACATCGTTCATAAATGCAGCCGAAAAGTTTCAATTTTCCTGGCCCATCTTGACTTTCGATCACAATTTACGTACATATGTATCTACTTAATATTTTCGTAGAATCGGGCATATATTGAGGAAGCTTAAAAGAAAATCTAAAAATGTACATATGTACGTATTAGGTATTTTCCAGTATCCGAAATAGTTCAAAATACTTCTCTGTTTCGATGAAACTGACACCTTAAACTCTTAGGATGTAAACTGAACCTGTCAGGTTTGATGACTTATTTTCCACAGAAAATTTTTTTTGCAAGAAAAAAATAGGGTCGTAATAGAACAATATATTTAGTGTTGGTTCGAAATTAAGTCGGATATTCTTAAAGAGAAAAATAAAATACACCTGGGAATAAAACACAATGAGGAATACGTAATAATTCCCATTTCCCGTTAGCTATCTTTGAGCAGGAAGCAATTAAATTCCCAGCTTTACCTGAGTATTGTGTCTCCGTCATTTTATTTACGAATTAGCTTACATAAAGTCGATATTAGCATGAAGTTATTCTGTTGATTTTCTTCCAATGTGCAAACAAAATTTATGTCATCTCTCACGTTTTAACACTCTAATTTATATCCCCGCATTAAACCACGATTAAGCATTCATATTGTACTAAGTATAATCTATCCGAGGGAACCCTTGTTATTACTCCTCAAAATATTTTACGATACAATAAATTATCTCGTCTTTTATTACGTCGAAAGCATTAAAACGTTAATGGGGTTGCTATTGATTTAAATGAAAAGAATTAAAAGAGTTTCTGATTATTCGGACATTCGTTTAACCATTTTTAACTAAAGTTTAACGAGTTGATCACGATTTAGAACGTGCTTCACGTTTCAATTGAAGGACTAGCAAGTGTTCGAATACAAATAATAAAATTGTACTCGAAAATGCTAGACTTACCTGCAAAGGTCCTTTTCAATAATTTATTCCTCAGCTCTGAACTCTTAAATCCTACGTTCTCATACTAGAAATTTACCCCCAATAACCAATGTTGTTTAATTTTTTTGTAATTTCAAATGGTAAGTCATGATGCTTTTTGAAAAGATATATTTAGTTTCGTGGGCTGTAAGTCCTATTGAAATAAAGGTTAAATGTCCACGTAGGAATGTAGCTTTCGTTGTGAAAGCAGCGGAAACACTAATTTTGAAGGAAGACGTGAGAGTTAATGAGGGTAATTCTTTTAAAAAACGACCTTTCTGTTTGGGTCCACGTTTAAGGCAGAATACTGTACTTTTTTTAGAAAGGAAAGGGTAAATTTAATTTATAAAAAATTTAAGATCGTGGGTCAAATTAGATTTTCTACCTTACAAACCAATCAGCCGAAATTTTATTCTAGAACTACGAAATTCCTTATTCTCGCTTTAATCTGATCAACAAAAATCAAATCCTGTGTTGATTTTTATTAAATTTATCTCGAAATTTTCATATCCCTATTGGTCAATGAGCTAGGCTCGTATGTATGTATATTAAAGTAAATTTCTGCATTTCCAAATAGTGCCACACACTCAGTCGTTCCTTTGTTTGATTAATGTGAGGGTTCATATCAACCGTTTGGTTATACGAAATGTTGATCTTCGATCTTTTAGTTACTTATATTCCTAAACCAATACTGCGAATTATTTTCCAAAAAGAGGTTTTACTGCTTAATGAATTCCATGAATTTTAATGTGTAATTAGGTGGTCGATGGATTCTAGTTACCCTTGACTGGTAATTTACCTCTACCTCTTCCATTGAGTCTTTTTTCTCCGGAAGTGCAAAAGCGGGAGTGGTTTGTCGCGGCTTTTTCTTCTTCCAGGAAGAGTGTGTTAATAAATTTTGAACCTAATCTATTTAAAAATGCGACTTGGTCCTCTTTGTCTGCGATATTTGTGGAATCAAATTAAAAGCTAGCTGCCTGAAGAATAACAATTTCCACCCCGAATAAATTTACTGCGACAAAAAAGTGATCGTTTGAAGTCACTTTTTGCTTTGCTAACTAAACCGATTAGTTATAGTGAAACCACACTATAATTTAATAAAATTAAATGTTCCACCATATCTTCTAGAGAGTTTTTTGTTTCTACCAAAATCTCATCTATCTACGAATAAAATAATTTAAACCAACTATAAAACAATTAATGATTAACTGTAAACTTTAATACGAATATATTTTTGTGTGTGTTTTCATGATTCTTTTGTTTCAGTTGATGCAGTGTATGCAGCAGCCCATGCAACCCATCAAATAATTTTAAAAGAATGTGGTGACAACCCTTTTTATCTATGTGAAAAACTACAGCCCGCCCCACTAGGTCCTCAACTACTTAAATACCTTCGGCAGATCAGTTTTACTGGTAAGTAATCGTCTAACTTTTAGTTCTTTAACAGTGGATATTTTTTTTTCCTGTACCTTGTGGATTTAATTTTAGTTGAAGTGAACTTGTGTGAGGTAGAAAATTTCATTTCAGTTATTTATTTTCAGGTCGCCAAAGGACAGAGGTCAAATTTAATGCAGATGGAGACGCGTACGGGAGCTATAACATATATCAGTATCAGAGACACGAAGATGGAAAATATGATTATGTACCTATTGGGTCCTGGAAGGAAAGGTAAGTGGTTCCTTGTTTATAATCTTCCTCGCCCAGTTGCTTTTTATTTTTGGGCCTTTGAAATATTTTTAAATTTATGTACCAGCCTTTCAGAAACTGATTGAATTAAATGTACCCCTTCTGAAAAATCTATTTATTGTGTATTATTTTATTTTGTAAACGTTTAATCATTATCATATCAGTTCATGTGAGGCTATCAAGGTGGAAATTTCATTTAACGTCTTATCAATATCGACGCGGAAGATACAGTTTCATTGAGCCTGACGTTTCAATATACTTTAAAATAAATTTCCTAAGAGGCATTTAATAAGAGAAAAACGCGACGTAAATACACTTCTCTAGTGCTTAGACGTTACTGGTCACAGTGCAGTTGCAATATAATCCATCTTTTCTCCACTACCTACCACTAATCTTTTAGGGACCTCAAAATAGAAAATTTATCTTCACTGTTCCAAACATTAACACGAAGCATCTCGTCATGGATACATATATTATATGCGTTATAACGAAAAACTTGCCTACTCTTTCGTGTCTTTCACATTGTTTTGTACGAACGACTGCACACGAAGACGCAGAGTCGAGATTTCGTCTAATATAAGCGCACAAAATGCAGCAGTATCAGTCGTCTAAAGTTGGTTATCCATTTACTAACGAGGCAAAGCCGAACAAATGCTGACGAGGCGTGTTAACTAGGCGCAGCAGATCAGCCGAACGCTGTCCGAGTGGAGTCGATCAGCAATCGTACATGGAACTCCGCCCCGTTTAGTGCCTCGGCGAATTTATATAGTGCGCACTTGTCCGGGATTGCCTCGCCTCGCGTTCTCGTGCAAATGTGTAGCTGCCTTTACGCCATTTAACAAATTCTTCTCGTCGCTAGACACATTTTCGACTAGTATTTAATTGTTAGTTTGTGTTGTAATCGATTCCTTTTCTAATTGTGTCCTTAAGATGTATGAAATAGAATCTAGTACGCCGGATCTATGACGAGAAGCTCCGTGTACAGGAACACTATTATTAATCAATTTTCGCAATTACTGCATACATCAAGTAAATTGATTGATCGGTTATATGAGCTTGTTATGTAATTGTATTTACCTTTAATTTGTAGGTGCATGCGTTACTATTCAAAATTTTAATTGATTGTAGCCTCATTCGATAACAGGAATTTGTCAGCAATTTTTAACATTTAGAACGATTTTTTATTTAAATTTTGAATTGTGACTGTTTTAAACTCACTCGGAAAAATTGGTTTTGAAATCAAGTATTTAATATTTATAGCAATGGCAGTTTTAATAAATCCTGTTACGTAATTAGAAACTTTAGCACTCGTACATCAGACAGTTCTTTTTTTGTGAAGGCCTTGTCACCACGACCTAAATCTGTCTCGTCTCCTATCTTAGAAGCTGCTTCGATTAACGTGATAAAACTTTCCGGATAAAATTTTCCAGTATGCTGTATTTAATAAAAAAAGAACGTAGGTATCTATTTCCTTTCATTCTTTTCGGAAAATCCCTAATATCTAAGGACTGAAAAACAAGTATCAAAACGTATATCCCTATCGATACTTTTACCAGACATTTCTGTTCTTCAATAAATAAATTCAATTAAAAGGTAATTTTCAAAGTTAATGAACATCTGCGGTGTAATTTCCGCAAACAACTACGTATTTTGTCACATTTTTAACTTTGTAAATTAATAAGCCTTTCACTGCTGTAATGACACATGTACCTATCCACGGTAACGGCAGTTCAGGAAATAATCATCTAGTAAGTTGTTACGTTAGTTTAGTCAATAAATGGTTACGGCGTGTAAAATAATTTGCCTGTAAATGACAACATTTCGTTAAAAATTGCAAGGCACGACAGAAATTGCCTGAAATTAATTAATCGAGATTTGCATTAGCATTTAATTTCGAAACCGTTACGTTTACTAGAGCAAGGATTAAAATCCTGAATTTTTAAAGTCCTCTTCTTTAATACCTAACTACTCGTAAGTGTGTCCTTAATATTTAAATAAATTAATTATTAACAGGCTAACTAAAGAGATCTGATAGGATATTTAGCTTCTTTTTCATGTCCTGATCATTGAGAAAGCTCTGCTGAAAAAGAGCAGTCATTTAGTTAAAGTGCCAATTACGTAAAGTAAGTTGTAAGAATGATATTACAGCATCGGGGGATTTCCAATGGGAATTCTATGCAGTAAAAGTAGAATCGGCTAGAATGATCATTGTACCTACAAAGTGTTTATATATTTAAAAAATAAATTCTTTAATTTTCGTGAATATTCAATCAGTAAAACACTTTAATTATAATTAAAATCATAAATTTATCTTTTTAACTTTTTTTTATTACGGACCTGGCGCCCAGCGACAAATCAGTGTGAGTATAAAAAGTCATATATGCATGTATGTTGTAAAAAGTTGTACAGGATCAGATTCAAAAAATTATTTATTATTATTATGGTGTCTTTTTTAAAAATTTTAGTAGTAGGTATTTAAAGTGCAAAATTCCTAAGACGTTACAGCGTCTATCATTGAAAACGAGTTCTAAAACACCCTAAAGCGGTATAATACGATTTCCGCAACATTTAAAATTTTATTGTTACAAAAATCTTCACTTCCGTCTACCCTTAACCATTAATGACTCTCTGCAGTTCTAGTCGTGCCAAAACATGTCACGGTTTCACTTCGTTGTTCGTTATTTCATGCTCACAAAATAAAGTTTGCAGTGTAATAAAGAAACAGGTAGCAACTCGAAGTAACTACCTATTCATTCTTATTTGGAAACGACAAGTGAAATTCTACCATTTTCTCCTTACAGAACAACAATCATTATTTTGCCAAAGTGTTCCATTTTATAAAGTATCTGATCAAAATAAGAAATACAATTTTATTACATAATTATAAAGCTTTATTAAGAAATCTAAACTTAATTAGTAGTAATAAAGACTGAAATCATATTTGACCCACTATTCATGGCTTGTCTTTAGATCCATACGCCGAGCCGATTCTGGGGGTCTACGTGAGCCGAGCCGGCTCGTGATTTAGCACACCTCCAGGATTTCACTGAAGATATTTTAATATTCATATAATCTACTAGGGATGTCTTGTTATTATTATTGTGATAAGCAGATGTTGTTCCTGTTTATGTCTAAATTTGTAAGTTGGTGGATTACAACCAATATAGCTAAGCTTCGTGTTACCTTGTCAACCAATTAAACTTTTGATGTCACGGCAGCGTTTAAGGTAAAGACACATAACATCAAATTAATTACGTATATGCTGATTAAACACCCCGAAATAAGTTGACAAAATTTAAATACCATTCGCCTTTTAATGCACCATGTAAAAGGATTCCGATATACTTGTGACGAAATGCAATTGCAGGAATGGGTATGTTCCGAGAGCCTTTTAAAATGCTACAAGCGATGAAGGATTCAGCTTCAATAGCAAATCTATATAAGTTCTCTTTTACTTGACTTACTCTACCTATAACTTACGTTTCTGCAACCAAAGGCATTTCTCTCAGACATTTACGTACATCAAATATTTGCTCCCAGATCGATTTTTGTTTTCAGTCAAAACAGAAGGCTAAATTACCACAGAACAAAAAAAAACTTAATACTTCTACTCCAAACGCAGCCGATCTATTTAAACACAAGGTTCCTTTTTTGTTTACACAACTACTGTTTAATAAACGAAGGTATCTCTCTATCGAAATCTAGCAATATTATCAGTCTGTTAAATCTACTAAAGTTTGTACAAAAATACTTGCTGCCCTCGTGTATCAAAATTGTGTCAGCTCTAAACAAGTACCAGTTGACCTAATATCGTATTGGTTGATAGATCAGCACAGCAAATAGCAGCCAATCAGTCGTTTCAGAGCGCCTTATATAACTACGAGATACACGTTCCTGAGTTAGTCATTCGCGCTATCCAGTAGGGGATACTTCTTTCCTTCAAATATTATTACGTTACAAATTTTCTGCAAATTCTTGAATTTTTCGAATTAGAATAATTACAAGTCATGTTGAAGTTCGATAGGGCGCAAATTAAACGTTGCCTTGCCGTTCTAAACTGGGAGAGCAAGCACTTAAAGTCATTGTTCAACTTCGTCCTTTCGAATTAAGGAGTAAATTAAATGTCCTATTCAAAGGGACTTATTCGAATAAGAGCACATTTACCCTGGAAATTTCGAATTGTGATCTTATATAATAAGCAATTTTAAACGCCTTGTAACCTATTTGCACAACTTTATAGTTATCCCCTTCAAAGGCCCCACCAGAGTACCGCTCGAGAGGCCTATTTCTAACTTTCTTACACTCAAATGGCACTTGCTTTGTGAAGATGGTACTTAGAAACAGTCGCAGGTGACTCTACAACAATTATTTTCTTGACATTATCCTATTCTTCTAAGAAATTTACTTCTCTCGTTAGCTCTGCCTGTGAACAACATTCATAATGATCTTTTGTTTACCGTATTCGTAAACATGTACAAGAACGTGTTTATTTATAGTATCTAATATCGAGCAATCCATAAACATTTATAACATGTCTGGTTGACAAGATAACTATTGTCTACTGAAGTAGATTATCTCTATGTCGTTGACCTTTTATGTGGGCACATTGTAATTAGTTCAAAGTTCAGATAAACAAGGACCGGCCCGCAGGTAGTGCTGTATCCCTCAGTTTAGGTTAATATTAATCTCAGCGTATTTAATTCACCCTCGACCCAGACTTGTTCAGTATAATATTAAAAAGCTCCATTGTAGTGGTGGATACTATTGTCTGCTTTAAACGTTCTGAATTTTGTAAACATTATTTATGCAGTTTTTTGTCCCTCTCCCGTAAGTCATTTACGTTTTATAACTTACAAAGGAGCTCAAAAAGGTAACTGTTAGTAGGTCATAAAGATTATAGTTGCCCTTTCGGTTCGGGAACATTTTTATTGTAATTGAGTTTTACTGAGCTGTGAAAGCATTAAGTTTTCAACGTTATACGGTTATAACTCAGTAAGTGTGACATTGTTAAACAAAACAAAGCTTTCTAGTAAAACAGGCGGAATACGCTCCATTCAACTCGGTCTTAATCAAGGCTCTGGTGTATCAAACAATACCTTTACGATCGTTTTATCTTTAAAACATATGAGACACGCTTAAGTGATGACATTTTAGTTACAGGATTCATCCAAAGACATTCATACTTGTAATCAATCCACTTTAATTGCATCTAAAAATAACCCCTCTTAAGGTTCGAAAATCCTTTGAGCTTTTGACATTTATAGCTATCACAACGTGTCAATTTGTCATACCTAGTTAATTAAAAACGTTTATCGACTCCCAAATTAGCTGTAAACTAATTTTTTAGTTTATTTTTATTGTACGTAAGTAGATATGCTACCGGGTTGCTATAACACCTCGATCGAGGCGTCACAGTATCTCGGTAGTATATCTACTTGCGTTGGTTATACATTTTTATGGATTTAGAGGAGTTATTAGTTTACTCTATATTACGGGATAAATTTTATCCTTATCTTTCGAAGGTATTGGTAAAGATCTTCCGTTAGTTTCTTAATATAATCAAGTCATTTAATTGACGTATGAACGAACACGTAGATATGTGCCTGTATATGTATTTTTAGACCTTTTGTGTTCCTTGTTTCGAATTTTCTTTGTTGGATTTGTTCTTTGGCATTACGTGCCTGAAATACAAAAAAAAAGCTTCGGCGACACATTGTAGGCAGACTGCCTTGGACTCTTAATTCGTTTCAAATCAACACGTTTATCCTAGGCAGCGAACAGGATGCATAGCAAACGTATCTTAAATTGGATTTCTAGAAGTTTTCTCCAGCACTTTTTCGAAATAAAAATTGAGAAACGCAAATTTCGATTCTTTAAAGCATATGTTATTGTGAAATATTTTGCGTACATTTTAATAAATAAATAAAATTATTTCTGTAATATACTACATCTAATTCATTACCATAAGATGAAAGTTACAGCAAAATTGACTCATGTTTTAATTAATTACAGCGAAACAAAAATTTTAGAGAGACTAAATTACGTCGCTACAGAGCTTTTGAAAAAGCTTCCTCCTCATTTTAATGCATTGAGCAAATTCAAGTAACTTCATAATTCTCATTAAGTATAACTGCAAAGAAACTGAGAAATATTGCATTACATTTCCGGTTTACACCCGGAAGAAACAGTTAGTTAAAATTTTATAAAAGAAATGTAATATTAGAGTTAATCAAATAAAAAGAGTTCAACTGAAAGCTTAACTTATTTTCCCGTCTCTTTGCTTTAGATAATCAACATTTCACATCTTCTGATGTTATTTACGATTTTTCTCACCAACTTTTTTGATTAATGACGATGATTATCACTTTTACCTTCTCGAGGTTTTTGTTGGACTTTGTTCAGATAAATTGGATAATAAGGTAACTAATTGATGGTTTATTGTAACATCTTTTAACTAATGGCTAAGCAACAACAAAATGAAGGATAAGGGAGGATGGAGTAATTGAGAGCGAAAAGTAACAGGGAAGAAATGTAAATTTCATATTTCCCCTTTACTCGTCGATTGAGACTCACATTGGTGCAATCAGAAAAATAAATACTAAACGTGTCGCTTTAAAATCTCTTTAAAGGTTTATTGGTGCAAAAAATTTATCATAAACATCTTTGAGTTTGTCAAACTACCCTTTTAAGTAGATCAGTATTGAATGGTTCAGCACTTTGGAGCAGATTATAACTAAATGTTTAACAAGTCATTCAAACTATCGAAGACAAATTCTGTGGAAGTGCTAAACTCCTTATATCAGTTCTACTACCCTTATCTCGTGTAGTAAAATGCTGTTATAGTTCATGTCCGCGAATATTGTGGGGAAATACCGGAGTTTATCAGGGTTAAATTGGGCAGTCAAGTGTGAATTAGATAAAGGAGTAGCCCTCCTGATCCCAGTATTAAGAAATAGATTGGATTGTGCCTACAATGGCAAATTCCCGATACAAAGCAATTCTTAGTCTTGTTAATACAGACAAAACAGCCAACGAGAAAAATATTTCTGAAAAAATAATTAATTAATTAATTACAATTTTGTTACAGATTGGAGCTGGATATCACAAAAATGTTCTGGAACGGTTCTGACTCAATTCCTAAATCGATTTGCAGCAGTTCGTGTCCTTCTGGCAGTATACGTAACTTTCAGGTATATTAATTACATTAAATAACAACAACAACATTGATGAAATAAATAATTTTTTTTTGTTACAGGATCAATGTTGTTGGGTATGCGTGGCATGTCGAGAAGAAGCCTACGTCTTCAACGACACTTGTAAAAATTGTAAACCTGGTTACGGTCCAAACGTAAACAAAACCGGTTGTGTAAAACTGAAAGCCCTAGAACTAGACTGGATGAACCCGTGGGCTTTGGTGCCGTTAGTGTTCAGTACAGTCGGCATACTGTTTACCCTCTTCACAATAGCCGTATTTATCCGTTATAACCGTACGCCTGTAATAATGGCCTCTGGAAGAGAACTGTGCTACGTTCTCTTGAGTGGTGTTCTCTGCTGTTACTCGATGTCCTTTGTAATACTGGCTCGTCCTACAGTTACCACTTGCGCTGTAATGCGCATCGGTCTAGGACTTTGTCTGAGCATATGCTACAGTGCCATTTTCACGAAAACAAATCGAATTTCAAGAATTTTCAATCGCGGAGTTAAAAGCATCAAAAGACCCGTTTACACATCCCCGTTATCTCAAGTGGCGATAGCCCTGGGTGAGTCACTGTTGCACTTGGCAAAAGCCCCGTTTTTATCTCGTTGGTTACAGGAATTGTGTCGATCCAGCTGATAGGAGCAATAGCGTGGTTAATCATCGAACGTCCTGACGTACGCGAAATCTACCCCTATCCTTTGACAGCTGTTCTAACATGCAGAGTCTCGACGTTCTCCCTAATTATGTCCCTGGTTTACAACATGATTCTCATAATTCTCTGCACTTGGTACGCGTTCAAGACAAGGAAGATTCCGGAAAACTTCAACGAAGCTAAGTATATTGGTTTTACCATGTACTCGACATGTATCGTTTGGCTTGCTTTTCTACCCATCTATTTCGGCACCAACAACGACTACAAGGTAAGTGAATCGAATTTTTAAAGTCTGAAACAATTAATTCGATGGCACACAATCCACACACTGAGTGTGACACGGGTTTACATACGTGACTCGACTCGCAGAACCACGCGCCACACTGTGGGAACCCAGCTTAATGCTTCATGGGTGTTCATTCAGTTACAATTATTCGGTTTTTGACTTTTTATTAATTTTCGTGTAGCACATTCGCCAACCACCTGTTTCCGAGAACACATGGCACATTTTTCCGCAATAAAAAAAAGCGAAGTCATTTATTCTCCCCCGTGTTTAATTATTTCAAGCGTGCCATTTCGGATGGGAACGGGACCGAAAAAAAAATTCAATAACGTCGAACCCGTCGAAACGTCAATGACAAAATCCGCCACCCTGCGATGCATAATTTATGTCTTCAACGATGATAATAAACTCGTCAATCTATCAAATCTGCTAGATTACCGACTTAAATTATATTTGACTTGACGGAGAATACAATGCGAAAGAATAAAAAAAAAAAAACATTGTATGTCACATTATCTATGCGCAAACTTTTAAGATTTTTTTTAGGTATAAATAGAACGTTAGAATGCGTACATAGATTTAAAAAAGAAAAGATACATTTTTAAAAAAGTAATAAAAACGGCAGGGTGTTAAGGTGGTGTATTTAAAGCCAAAAAAAGAATTTTTTTTTCAGGTACAAATCGTTAGCATGTGCATGTGTCTCAATATAAGTGCTACAGTTGCCCTGGGATGTCTGTTTACACCTAAAGTATATTTGGTTATCTTTCAACCATACAAGAATGTCAGACCCGGGAATGGACCCCATGTAAGTTGTTATAAAAAGTTTTCTCCTTTCAATTTTTTCTTGTCCGACGCCTTCGCCATTTATTACTAAACTTATTTTTTTTATGATTCCGTAATCATAGAACTGAAAGATAGTTCGTTTAGACTTAAAAGATGAATAATGTGAATCTTTAATCTTATTTGGCGCTTTATACAGTTGTTTACGACAGAATATGGGTCAAACGTAATCATTTCTGCATTTGTAGCGAGTAGTTCGAAAGGGATTTTAATATTATTAAGAACAGAAGCGCAAAAAGGAAGAGACAGTTTTTTAGGGTTCGTTAAACTTAACGATCATTATCAAGAACATTCATTTACATAAAATGCGTATACCCAATTTAGTCGTCAAGTTCAAATGCTGTTTGTTATATTTCGAACGTTAAAAAGAGCGTAACTTGCACTCGACTCCGTTTACTTTCTTCTATTTACTTTTCCCTCTGGGTCTAATCTGTTTTTGTTTACGTTCTTGCAAACTTACCTTTTTCTTCTTCTTTACACCCTAAAGTTTTATGGACTCGTTCGAAACTTGACTAACATTTTGTCAGTAAAAATCGGAAAGTGTATCAAATTCGTTTAATCAACAATCCAAAATTGAATATACAAAAGTAGGGCAATTTAATTTATTTCTCAACGCCATCATCTTTGGTACTTTCAATTATAAATGGCACTTACTGTGCCGTCTGCTGTAGTTTATTAATCTAACTACGGGGGCATGAGCTTCAGTTTAATCAGTATTCTGTCGAAACTACCGATGGCGCGATGATGAGAACTATAAAAATTTACTATGCATTAAACAATTTGGGTTTTATTTTATTTTTAGAAAAAAAATTGATTGTATAAATCAATAATAAAAATTTTAACTGAGCGGATATTATAAAAACTACGTTTGTTTGTCAGTTGGGTGCGGCTATTAATGCAAACGATCCAAATCGGCCAGTTTATAGCATGAGATTCTCAGCGCCAAGATCACAAACGATGCAATCTATGACTAGTAATTCACGTTCATCCCCTAAAACTGGTCGTCATGCTAATGGAGATCCCACCACTCAAACAAGCCCCAGCATTGAACAAAGTTCTGTTGGTTAAGTTAGCAATTAACGAAAGCATGTGAATTATGGAATGATATTTTTATTACGGTCGTATTATGGATGCCATATCGTATTCAGACATCTAAATGAGTATAAAACTACGCTCTAGTACGGATGCTTTTTTTGTTACATGTTAATTTTGTTTCCAAAAATCCCTCGCGTATTGAGCTGCGTAGATGATCGTTCACGAACTTTTTATTTAAAAGCAAATTTTAGCTATTTTGCTACATGTTTCTGAACTTATAAATAATAACAAATCCGTATTAGAGTAACTTTTAGGTAATTCTACGTAAGTAAACAGAATAATTGACGTACTAAGGCGAAATATTTGAACTTTACTGTAGATAATAGCAAATAGTAAACGTAGATAATTATTATTTAATTTAATACATAGGCAGCTTACAAAAACGAATCTTTTTAAAAATATATACTGTAACTTGAGTAGTTAATAACAGTAAAATTATGTAGCTTTTCCGAACTTTGGGCTGGAGTCAAAAAATTTTTGCAGTAGTTAATTATTATTTTTTTAATTTTAAAAGCAGTACAAGTACCTATCTGTACCTATTCTAGTCATGCCAAAGAAATAACATTGACGAAACTGATGATGAGACAATTTGGTCAAAATAAGGGAAGTAATTTTATTTATAAGAATTTAATTTTTACCTATTAAATTTTTTATGTACAGTGTACATAGTTTCTCTTAACTGAAAGCTCGACAAATTGTTCACTTAGACGATAACCACCTGTTGATTCGTATCTTTTATTGAGTTAGATCTCGCCTAAGAATGAGTATAATACGGTTTCGTTTAAATTAAAGATCAATTGAATCAAACTGTTAGAAACCGAAACAGGTGTTTCATAAATCTGTATTGCAAACAATTCATCTTCACTGCTAAGTATTAAGTACGTAAGACTCAATTGTGAAAATTCCTTTTATTTTTCCATAAGTCAATTACCATATTATAGAAAAAGAAGAAGCTCTGAATACTATGCTTTCTGGTAGATAATAGATAATTAATATTTTAATAAATATACATAGGTAAATAGTGACTAATACTTTCTCTTGACTTCACTAGTCCACTAAAGAAACGACTATTCCACAATAACTACCTCTTAAGAAATGAGGAACTATTTCAATTTAAAACACTAATTAAAAATATGACGATGTATCTATAGGTAAGTATTAAATAAAAAAAATAAAGGTTACGAGTGATAAGTAAAAAAATTTTATTTCGTTTTTATAAGAGATTAAAGAAAGTGTGATATCTAGAAATGTATAAAATAGGATTTGTGATGAAAGCATTAATTATTAATTAATTATGTAGTTTTATAAAAGTAACACAACCGCGTTTTAAAAACAATTTCTCCAAATATTTGTACAAAAATGCTCATTAAGTTTAACAAAGTTTATTATTCAATTTTTTGGTTTGAATTTATTAGGTATATTTTTTACTGAAATTGCGCTCAATTTTAACTAAGTAATTATAAAAAGTCATATTTACTTAATTTCTTTTTAAAGTAATAAATAAATAGTACTCAGGATGAATGAATAAAAAGGTATACCAGCTACTTTTGAAAATAGGCAAACTATAATTAATTATTACTTATTAAATTTGAAAATTATTATTTTTCAAACAGTACGTAAAAAAGACAAATAAATAGATAACGAAAATAAAATAAATCTTTTCCTATATATAGCACGAAAAAAAAAAAACAAATAATGAAATTAATGATAGTTCCCGATGGACATTAAAAAATCATTAATTTGGTGTTAGCTGTTGTTCAAACAGTAATTTAAAAAATAACTATAGAAGCATACCTGCTGTATTATCTGTCCAAAACTGTTATTGTGTAAAACATTTTTAAAATAATTTTCATTAATATTTTACTACCATTTACTTTATTATAATTTACATTCCGGTCGTTTACCCTCCAACGACAGGCATTTGTACCCCTGAACAGATTTGACTAACTACCTAAGCAAAATATGAATAAATATATTACTTAAGGGGCATTAATTACATATTTTGAAGTAGAAGCGTATAAATAAATTATAATTATCAATTTATTTATTCAAATTTATGCCTTTATGCCTTACCTGTCACAACCAATTCATATCATTTTCACTTAAAACTTCCCAAAATTTTAAATGATAAAAAGAAACTGCTATGAAATTTGAAAACGTAGACAATAAAAGAATATAATGTCTTAAATAAATTACGCGATAATTGGTTTAAGTATCAGGCCGTGAAAGCCTACATTCATTAATTAGTATCAGTATTATCTGTGCTCTTGAGGATGATTATTTAGTTGAATCAATTATCGAGTAATTTATTTTATTTCATCATAAGGCCCCTACAATTTATTAGCTTTAATACACAATAATATTGTTTGAGGTGGATCCAAGATTTTGGGAAAATCGATTGACAAAAGTTTTTGCCATTTTCCCTTCTCTAAATGTCGAATTTTGATTTTTAGTTCCCCAATTGGGGGAAATTCCCCTTGTGGGCTCTACTAAAATATTATGGTAGTAGAATAATAGTGACTGTGTCTAACTTATAGATGAATTTTCTATGTGGGCTTGTATCAGTATGGTGCTATTAGAAGTATTAAATTATCAAAAATATAAAATGAAACCCTAACGTTGTCAGTGCCAGATTACCCTAAAGATGGACCTGCATGGATACCGTGCTGCTATTTTTTTTTTTTTTAATTTAATTATTTCAAAAATATGAAACATATTAAACAGAAAATAGTTTTTTTTTTTCAAAAAATTACAATAGCTTCCAAGTAACTAACCGTTAGATTTGGAAACTAATTTACAGAGGGTGACTTTGAAATTTCGATTGGCCATGGGCGTCCACAGGGTAAATCCCGCACTGACTATTGTTCATTAGTTACTCTCCCATATTTGCTCGGTGTTTCCGGTATTTGACCGTTCAATGAAATCTTTTAGAAGGTGAAACGTTAATTGTACTCTTTAACCTTCACATCTTCGTCTCGATTCGAATTTTAGTAGGTATGTTGTAATAGTATTCGTCATCGTGAGTAATATTATTGTTGGTTGCGTAAAAAATCCCTTGACATATACTCTTTTATTAAAAGATTCAAATTTGTAACAACATCTACCACCAAACTGAATCGGAAATGTGGGGGTTAGAGCGTTCAATTACCAGTGGAACTTCTCTTGATGTAAATTTTTGTCCTGTGCATAACTGTTCTATATAGATGAATTCAGGATAAAATTAAAAACAGTATTTACTCAAACTGTAGGCCAAATTTTTCGATTAAATAAAAAAATTTTTGTACGATAACGCTAGATGACTGCTCTGTAATTCTTTGTAAATCCATATAAATGTATTTTTTGTGTAAATACTATACATACTCAAATCCAAAAATTTCGTATATGTGTAACAGTATTTCAATTTTTTCCTTTAAAACAACTAAAACAAGAACAACACCCTTAATTCTATTAAGTAATTTCCCTATACAATTTTTATTTTTTTTCAAAAAATAATCTGAAAAAAAATTGTTTGCTTAACGTGATAATCAATTTCCGTATTCAAAACTTAAATAACTTTTAAATGCTCTAATTTTAGTTGTTTTAAAAAAATATCATACAAACTTACAACGTGAATATAATGGATCTAAATGTAAATTAATAATTTACTTATTTGTAGTTTGGAAAATTAAATAAAGACTAATTTACCTAAATTCGTACTGGTAATAATTAATTTCAGTTACAATTTGTTATTATTACCATTTCACAAAGTTCTTGTTAGTTTCGCCTCTACGTAGTTTATGACTTTTATGTTTTAGCTTTTAACTAAAATGTAACTTTTACGTACGTACTCAAAAGCAACTTCAACTTGGCTAAATACTTTCAAAACTTATTGAAATATCTATCAATAACCAACATAAAATCTCTCAGAAAATTAATTAACAGGTGCAAACAATAGAATTATTATTTACTTAATCAATTTTTAATTTCTGTAGGTTTTATTTATTTCTGTTTGAGTTTCTTAAATTTCTTTGTATATATAAGTATTATAATTAGAAACTATTTCGCAAATGACAAAAATTTTCTTTTTACGAGTAAAGGCGTAGAAAAGTACAAAACTTGTAATATTTTAATGAAAACATATTTTTATTTATTATTTACATCCCTTAATTGTTTGTTATTAAGATATAAACATTAAAAAGTTTCTATTCCCTTTCCATATTTAAAACAACATTTTTCTATTAAATAAGCGTAATGGAAACAAAACGAGCGAAGCAATTCCGATCCGTAAGAAATAATATCATTTACAGTAGAACCGATATGAACGCAACTTATATTTTCTGTTTTTTCTATGGAACATTAGGATCATTGAGAAGAAATTTAAAAACATAACCTACATTTCGTAAATTCGGTTAAATTTTGAAATTAAAACTTCCTTTTTAAATGTTTAATTAATTATAGTTTTTTGTATTTGTAATTATTACGTAATGGCTTCCGATCCAACACCTGAAGATTTTTGCTTCGATAATTGTAATGGTAATATCGAAGAAGAGGATGAGGAAGAACGTCTTCGATGCATAGAAGAGGTAATTTAATTAATTATTCCAGTGTTTCTTTATCAATATTTTACATTTATTTCTTATTGTAGATAAAAAATTTATTAGAGGTTGCAATGGGAGACTTTAATGATGATGAAAGCACCTTAATTTCTCTCAATTGTTCAGCTGACCAAGTTGAAGATTCTCACGTTAACTTAAAAGAAAAATACAAAGACGCTGACTATAATGATACTCTTAAAGCTCTTTATGAAGCTCGTACTAAAGAACTAGAGAAGGTTTCTAGAAAACTAGAGGAAACTGAACGGTTAAAGAAAGAGTCAGAAAGTATAAAACAAAGCCAAATAATTTGTTTACAAGCTGACTTGGAGCAAAAGAAACTTGCATTGAAACAACATGAAGCAGTTCTTGGTATTATAGTTCTAAATTACACATAATGCCTTAAATTTAAAGTATATATTCTAGTTGTTAAAACAGAAGAAGTTAACCAACTGTCAGAAGAAAAACACAATTTTTTAAAAACTGTTAAAGAATTGGAAGGAAAAGTTGAAGAAGTACTAAATTATTTATATTATTTTTTGTGAAATAATTAACAATTAATTTCCAGTTAACAGAAGAGAGGGATGCACTACGTACGGCAAATAATAATTTACATCAGCAGTTAACTTTTCTAGAAAAGGGATTTAATCCAAAACAAGATGCTGATAAAGTAAGAGAAGGAGAACTCAGGGATAAAATTGATGATTTAACTATTGAAATTGAGAGATTAGAAAAGATAATAAAAAAACAAGTAGGTACATTATTAATAAGTGATAATACTTTAATAATTTTATGCAATTTTTAGGACAACGAATTCACTAGTTATAAGCACATGATGGAAAGAATGCTACAAGAAAGGGATGACATATGCCAAGAAAAAGAAAACGAAATTAAAAAATATAATTTAGAATTACACAAAAAAGAAGTTGACTGTATTAATCTCAACGCAGAAATTCAACAATTAAACAGAGAAAAGGAAGATCTTAAATATACTTTACAAAAGGCAAAAACAACTGAATTGTGCAACCTCAGTTTGAATAACTTAAACGTGAATATCCGGTATGTTCTTATTAAAATTACTGTAATATTAACAAATTATTATTATTACAGGAACAACTGAGAAAACTTGCAGCAGAGAATAGAGAAATGAAGACCAAAATACAACAATATCTACAAGACCTCCTTGAACATAAAAAATTGAAGGAAGAATATGAGTATGTGCCTATAAATCATCTCTTATTTTTATTTTAAAATAATATCTTTTGTTTCCAGACAACTAAAAATAACTATGAAAGAAATAAATAAAAATGAAGTTTCTAGTAAGGAAAAGGCAGATAAAAGCTTACAAGTAACAGATAAAAAAAAAAAATGTGATGTAGGAATACAAACTGATGTAAAAAATATTGGTACGTATAATGTATCTTTAAATAAAAATTTTAAATCAATGTTTTGGCTAGTATTGGTTCGTATATTGTATCTTTAAATAAAAATTTTAAATCAATGTTTTGGCTAAGAAACTTTATTTTGAAAATTTTCATTGAAAAATCTATCGAACTAATTCGTTACAGATTCGGAAAGAGTTTCTAAAATGAAGGAGCTCCAAGATGAAAACGCATTTCTTAGAGAAAAGGATTCTCAAAGGCGGGAACAAGAAATCCTTTTAAACGATCTTCAGAAAGTTGCCAAAGAGTTTGAAAAGGTAATTCAGGAAAGAAATTCTAAAACTTGTTTATCCCAGGGTACAAATACAGACGACGGCTTTTTGGAAACTATTAAAATGTATTATGAAACACAAATAGTGAAACTGGAAATTCAGCTCCGTGAAGAAATCAAAGAAGAATTTGATAAAAAATTACTGCAAAAAGAAAAACAGTTCAAGGAAATTCAAAAACTTTCGCTTTTGGAATCTGAAAAAAATATGAAAGTTATTATTCAGAAAATGAAAGACGATAGGAGAGCTACAGTCGAATTGATAGACGAGCTGCGACAGAAATTTTTGCAAATAGAGAACGAAATGGAAAATTACAAAACTAAATATCTTCAAACTGCATCTGAAAATACCGAACTGAAAAAATATTTGATTAAACTAAAAAACGACTTCCAACAAGAACTAAAGGTGTTATTACCAAAAAGAGTATTATTGTTATTTTTAAAAATATGTTTTTTTTAGATGGCTTTACAAAATTATCAGCGGAACTATAACTACGTAATAGCGAAACGTGCTACTCAGCAAGAAGCAAGACTCAAAACAAAATTCTTTAATATGATTAAATTGATGCAAATGTACAATAACAAGGTAACTAATAAAATTTAAATTAAAACGAATATACGAATGAATACAATATAAACATTTTACAGATTGCAGGTATTCAAGGAAAGAATTGAAATGCCTGAACTGGATATATAACTAATATTTCTACTTGAATTCATAATTTCCTATTATCAATAATTGCGTTGAGATTTTTTTGTACCAAATAGTAAATATTTTTATAAAATAACTAAGGTGACATACCTTTATATTATTTTATTTTTTAGGTTTTTATTAATAGTCTTCTTTCTGGCATCCTCATGTAAGTTGTTTATTTTTTATTTATTTAATAACTACTCTAACATTAAAAATAATCAAAGATTATAAAGTTAATAATCTTTATTAGTAATATATTCGTATTTATATAATATTATAATACTTCTTAGAAAACTTTTGAAAATACCCATTTGTGTGATGTTAATACTATTTTACGTCCACAACAACAAGCTTCAGTCTTATAAATTCCCCGATTAAAATTTAAATTTATAAAATCAGTATACTGTATTGTTAGGATAAAACTAATTGACTTTAGTTTTTAATGTATAAGCGGGCCATATTAAGGCTATAGCACCAATTAAATACGTAAACGTAGATCCTAGACTCCAAAAGGCAATAGAGGCAACAATTGGTCCCAATGCTCTTGCAAGCGCCCCTAACGAACGAAATATGCCCATGACGGTACCCTTCTCTTTAGGAGAACCGTATACAGCCACCATAGTTGTCATACAAGTAACACACATGGCAGTCGCTGAGAACAAAATTAATACAAATTAGATAAAACTGGATAACCCCAATGCAGTTATTTAACTTACAAACGGCAAACAAAAACAGCCCAATGCTAAGAACCCAAATGTTTCTAGCTATAGCCACGAAAACAAACGATGGAATAATTAAACATAATCCTAAAATTGCCGTTGATTTTACTTTGTTAGGGGGCAATCTTCGTACATATCCCCCTTGAAGTATTGCCATGATTAATCCTAAAATTAGTGTGTTAATTTTGGCGCAAATGGCCCGGACTATTTCTGCAGATTTTTTACTTGCCTATTGCAAAAAACATCCACCCCTGTTCCATAGACGTGTAATGAAATGTATGATGAGTAAGAAAAGTTAAAGTAAATTCTAAACCACTGTATATAAATAAATATACAAAATATATAATGCCCAACTGTTGTAACTGCCTGTGCTCAAACGGTTTTAGATTAATTGCTTTAAATCGGAATAGTTGCCTCAAATCTACCAAGGCCCAAGCCCCTTGTAGGCTAGCATGAAGGCTTTCAGCACGTTTCTCCTGCAACATATTAGTTTAATTCAAACTCTTAATAAACCTAAAGTGTTACTGCACTTTGGGTAACGTTTCCTGGAATGTATAAGCAAAGAAAATAATATCAATTATGGAAAGTAAAAGTGCAAAAAGTGCAGGGGCTATAAACCAATCATTCGCCTTATTTTTGCCCCATACTGCAAATCCTGCACCAATAAGAGGACCAACTATAAAGCCCAGAGAGAAGGCAATTCCTACAAGAGCCTAGAATATGTAGAATTATAAAATTGATTTAAAAAAGATTAAAATAATACCATTCCTCTTCCTCTAGTTTTGGCATTTGAAACATCAGCTATTATAGCAAAACATAAAGACACATTTCCTTTGCTTATTCCACCAATAAATCTTGCTAATATAAAATATGCCAAATTGCTAGAAAGTGCCCATAAAAGGTATGATATGGAAATGCCCACCTAAAGTGTGTACAATAATATTTAAAATAACTTGCGAACCATATTATATATTTGTGATTACCAGACAAAAAAGCATAACACACTTTCTTCCTAAAACGTCAGATATGCTTCCAAAAATAGGAGAAGCAATAAATTGAAGGAAACTGAACATTGATCCTAAGACACCTCCAAATAATACAGAAGTATATTCTTCCGGTGCTCCAACAATCTTCTGGAAGCTCTTAATATGTCCTGACAACCAAGAGTATAATCCATTGGCATCATTATTGCGGTAATGTTCTAATAGTGATGGTAAAATGGGTAAAATCATAGTAAAGGCTAGCAAATCCAATAATAGTGATGTAAATACAACGTATACTCTTTTATCAACCCCATTGTTTTCACGATAATTTTTGTCTAGCTGACTAGTTCTCATCTTATATTAAAATTTAAAAAGTGTTGCAGGCAGATTTTAACATTTCATTAAATCCTGAAATCAACTCCGACACTTTCTCACTAACTTAAAATTTTATTTTTTTAAAAATTATTCAGTATATGAACTTAATAACTGTTTTATTTTATTATCTAAAATTTAATCATTGCCCTCATTTTCCAGTACTTTCAAAATTTCAAGATTTCAAGGTACAAAATTATTGAGGTTAATAGGTCATAGAGAAAAGCTATTCAGTTTATAATAGATAAATAATAATTAACATATCATAGATAAAATAACATCTAAGTAGTCATCATGAAATTAATGGTCTAGAATATTCAGTTAATAGATAGAATTAATTGTACTTCTGGTAATATTTATCAACTCGTCAAACTTCGTTTCAAACGATGTGAAAAGATTTTGTGTTCGGTTTTCGAATAATAATGCGTACTTCCAATTAATAGCTTATTAAACCTCATAATTTATGAACACTTCTATTTTCAAAGTAACCTTATTTGTACAGTATCTATGGTTGAACCCAGCTGATTTCTACTTTCCGGTCTTGTCATTTTATTAATTTCATTAATTGTTTAATCTTTTTGTTATTTGATGGGTCTTAAGCAGCTTTTATTTGCTTTTAAAACATAAAAAGAATTTGGCACATGTGTAAGTATATTTTCGTATGTGCTTGTTGATGTATTAGTGTACGTAGTAATTATTTATTTTCTGTCTGCAGTTTTTCGAATAAGATATCAACATGTGGCATGTGCTATCTACTACCTTCACCACTGAAGCACCAAATTTACTCAATTTCTCTACCCGCAATTAATGAAGGTAAGATTTACACGTTTATTATTAATTTGGGTATTTAAGACTACAAATGTATTGAATTGGCGTAGTCCTGATTCGGGTCTATAGGCCGTCGTTGGTTGGAATTACTTCCTAACGTTTCGCTGGCGCGAGTGGCGAGCTTCTTCAGAGGTCTTTCCATCTTCCAACCAACGACGGCCTATAGACCCGAATAAGGACTACGCCAATTCATCAACTGGCCGCGAAAGCCTTAACCATTTTACAAATGTATTGTCCATTTATCTAAGGCTTTTTTCTTTATGTACAGATTTGTGCTCCAGTGGAACAAGTCGTCCGTGGGGTCTTCTTCACATTGGACTATTCTGCAGTTATTTCAGAGGTAGTTAATATAATTAGCATATTAGCTTTCAGGTAACAAACATAAAAAACAAAGAAATATAAATTTAATTAACTGAATCTACATTTACTTGATGGTAATTCATTGTCAAAATAGAAATAATATAATACTTATAATTACCATAAAACTTTTATTGTATTTAACATATGTTTCACCACGATGTGGCTTTTTTTTAGAAATTACAAATTTACTTGTAAATATTAATTTATATGCATTTCATTTGTAATTTATTTACAATGAAATACTAAGTAATACTTGATAGTGGTGATTTTAAATACATTAATGAGAATAAACATATTCAAACAACTACAAATTACCTCAAAAATATATTGCTATCATCATGCCTTTGCCGGGATTTTCTAATAACTAAGCTATGGAGACATGATAACAGCAGTAATTTGTAGTTGGTTGGATGTCTTAATTATCATTAATGTAATTTGTTTAGTCGCTTTCCTTTTTTTTTATTTTTAAGAATGAATCTGGTTTATAAAATGTATGAACAAAATTGTTAAAGATAAACACAAATTTTTTAACTATTAATAACTCCTTTTAATTTGGGTGGCAGATGCCACAGGTTTTGGGGTTTTGTTCATATTCATATTGTTGTTTATGCTGTAATTTTCATAGATGTACTGCTTTTTTATTTATAATTATGTTTATTTAAATACTTTTTATTGTTAGTATAATTCATTACTTTTTAAGTATTTATTATCTGAATTGCTATTAAACAATGTTTTATGTAAATTGTAACAAGTTATCTGACAGAACAAATAAATATGTTTTTACTATATGCGGTGTTTTATTTATAAAAATATCTTGAATATTTTAATTTTGTTTTAAATTACAAGTATTTAATACTATTTGGAATTTAAACTTAAGTTTCACACTAAAATTGAATCCATAAAATAGCACAAAATGCCGAAATTTTAATTTTATTGTTTTCGATTATTTCCTGATTAACCCTCGTATATACCTCATGATACTTATGCTCTCCTGATACAAAATATCGAAATTTTTAATAAAATCGATTTTCCATTTATTTCCTGATTGACCCCCGTATATGACAATTCTTGAAATTTGTTCGAAATTTCCGATTTTTGTACCAGGAGAGCATAAGTATCAGGAGGTATAAAATTTTTGGCGCGGACTTAGTTATGAATTGGTTTTCTTATAACTTTTTAAACTATAGTACAGCTTCTACTCGTAAGATGGCGCTAGTAGTATCGAAATTAAATAAATTATTATAAGAAATTAAAACAACTTTTGGTCTTTATGAATTTATTTTACAAAATTACAGAATACATTACAGACAATAACTTACTTCAAAATAATAAAAAATGACAGAAGAATCACATTTAAGTTGTTTTATTGATGTTATTGCATATTAATACAGTGTCCATTTTAAACGATACTTTATTACAATAAATGGGTGAAAAGTATATCTAGTGTAATTATTCATTATTATAAACAACCCTAACTTAATTTTTGTTAATATACACAACAGTTTTAAATTAATTCCTATTTGTTTTTTTCATCAAACGATTAAGACATTTTATCTCTTGCTACAATAATTCGGTCAAATCTGTTAAAGAGTTATTTTATATATTCTTAAACTACATTTTTTAAAACAAACATGTTTATAAAATCCATGTAGATGACTTTTCCCGCGAGAAGGGAAACTTTGAGAAAATGAAGATAGCAGGGAAGTCCAACAAGAACGATACCGTTGTAAAAGAATTGTCCCATCCAGTTTGAAATAAGGCTTCCATATGGTCTCTTCCATTAGTCGATCTGAAGAATGAAGATGAACGAATTAACGACGTTTTTAAGCAATAATACATGAAATGATACTGTGTCTTAATTATTGCAAATTTCGAAACAATACGAATATAATCGATAAAGCGAAAGAAAAACTAATTCTTTCACTTAATTGAATCATTGATCACTCAACGACCGCATAAAAAAATTAAAATGATACATGGTTTATCGTAATTCCATTTTAAAACAATGTCTAATTGTAAGCAAATATTTTTAATGCTTGCTCTTGAAAGGAAATTTACATTTTACATGAATTACCACATTATCCAATTTTAACTCCAATAGATTAAAAAACTCAGGAAATAACACCTCATTGTTTAATTTTGCAAATTAGTACGGTGTTATTGCCTTATACTATGAATTATTACCGTATTGTCTATCAAAATTAGCTAATTTTAACGTCAGTAGATTAGCAAATTAAGTAAATAACATCTTATTGCTGAATTTTGTAAATTCATCCGGTATTATTTCTGGTGGAAAATTGCTTACATTAGTTTAACATCAAAAATATTTGCTTATCTATAATTACAATTGGTTTTAATAATATACAATATGACAGTACAATAAATAAATTTCTAATTAATCTTTTTCTGTACCTTTAAACATTCTTTTTCATTATACATAGTTGCAATTATAATTTATTTAGTACTAATAGTTTTCATATTAAATAGAATCAAATCTTTTGCACTGGTTCCAACAACACTTATTGCAAACCTATTTCTTTTCTACTATGAATAAATGATCATTCCATCATCTGTTATTTTGTCTATTTTTTAAAAAATCCTAAATATAGCACATTCCAGTCATCAGCAAAGCGTCTCTCTTCTTGTTAGAGACTGAATATGGCAAAATGGCAATTATAATTAACTAGTGGTAAAACAAACCTGAAATTAAACGCAGTCCTGTTCGAAAACATGAAAAAGTGGTAGGTACAACTTCTTTGGGGCATTCTATTAGACTTGACTCCGGCAAAATGTAGTGTTTAACCTGTATCTCGAAAAAAAAAGCATTAAATAAATTGACAAGATGTTTCTGGATTTAAGTATGCAAATTGATGAGAAACATGTAAATCATACCTTCATTAATTGCAGGTAGAGAAATTGAGTGCTTCTCTGGTGGAGGTTGTAGACTGCACATGTTATCTCTCATAGGACGAACTGCAAAGAAAGAAAAAGAATAATCAACTACGTAAACTAGTAAATCAACAAGCGCACACGAAAATAAACTTACACATGTGCCGAATTAATTTTGTGTTCAAAAAACAAATAAAAATCTGCTTGTACTTTATAAATTAACAAGAAACTTAACCATCAAAATCGACAACCAATTGAAGATAGTGGAAGATAGCCACCATAGACAAGCCACTATTTAACCATAGATATTGTACAAATAAGGTTACTTTGAAAATAGAAGTATTCATAAATTATGAGGTCTAAATGAAGTATGGATTAAAAGAAAGCATTACTATTAAAACCGAACACAGAATTACTTCATTTCGGTTTAAACGAAATTTGGCTAATTGATAAATATTATTAAAAGTATTATTAATTAATACAGTAAAATTAAACTTAAATAATCGGTCAGGGACTGTGTTTTTACATATGCAACCATACATACACCAGCGTAGATTACTACGCATACTCTAACGTATTAAAATTTATTTTCCCGTCTGTAAATATGCATTCTATAATTCTTATTTTCTAAAAAGATCAAATCTTAAAAGGAAAACTAAAAAAAGTTTCTAACGAAGCAGTTTTACTTAATCAAAATTGTCATTCGGTCAAACTTTAAATTTGTGATTCAATGACTTTTTATTATTAATATTTGGTTGAAAAATTGTGTTCACTTTTATGTGCCTTAAAAGAATACGTTTCCATTTAATAATATTGCTGAATTAAATGGTTAATAATTCTTTTAATTTGATTTCTTGAAAGAAAATAATGTATAAAAAGTAAAGTTGTGTGTAAAAAATATGCACCAAACAATTTTTTTGTCAGTTTGTATTGTAATTATCTAATAGTGTTTTAATTATTTCTTTAATAGGCATGTGGAAAATTAAACTCATTTTTATGAAACTATAGTAGTTTAATTTTGACAACTGTTGAAGCAAACATTATTACTAAAAATTTGTTGTGCTGACTTAATTTATGTAATTATTATTTAACAGACTACTTCTGCAGACAGTTGGTTACATATGTTTTATTTATTATTTTAAAAAATCTTGTGAAATAGCGAAATGCTTAATTTTTTTTAACAATTTGGACCTCTGAGTGTGTAACATAATAAGGTGCACCTTTACTCTATCACACCATTCCTTTTCGTTTTATTTTTTTTTAAATTTTTTTATTTATATATTTTGTAACTGAGTCAAGTGTCACAAACAAGCAAGCAACAAAGATATTTACTACGTCTACGTCTAGTAAATATCTTTGTCTGAAAATTTACACGATTTTATTACAGACGAATATCACCGTTTCTTGTAAAAAAATTACAAAGTACTTTCATATATACCATGTAAATTTTTACAAAATACTTTGTAAACCAAAATCAACGAACAGACATTAGTTCTTAATTAATTAGTAACCCTATTTGTTCCTGTTTACATGGTTTTGTAAATATCTATTAGGTTTTTAAATTCTTGTTCATTTTATAAGTAGTACCTATATAGGAATTTTTAATACCGTCGTATGTAAAGTTTTGCTTATTTTCATTCAATTAGTAAACTGAATATAAATAAATCTTATATAGGCGATGAATTGTTTAAAGAATCATATAACAATGATAATTAAAAATGTTCAATTAGATTGTTAATGTTTCAGAAATAAGCATTTGATGCAAATATATCTAAAATATTAACATTTTGGATGCTCTTTTTTATTTGTATAAATTTTATATTCAGCCTTATTGGAACTGTTACAAATTGAGAATAAACTGACATTTTCTTTTGTAAATTAAAGGAATGTTACAGAAAAAATTATGTACTTCTAGAAATAATAGTAAATAAAATGAATAGATCATTTTATTTATTACATCTAACTTTGCAATATAATCCTCTGTACCTCTACCAAACCAGCTTAAAAATTATTTTTAATTAAAACGGTAGGTATTTTTAAAAGATTAACAACTTGGTTTTTGATTATTGTAAAAAGTAGCTCTATTTTTTATTTTAAAAATTTGTTATTATATGTTCTATATTAGGGGTGGCCAAACTTTGATTCATCACTGGCGGCCTGTCTTTAAACAATAGACGAAGGTCTACCAATACCAGATGTTTTAAGTGATGATAAGAAAACTATATGTAGATACTAAATTAAAGTTAAATTAAGTACGCACACTGGGCCATCGATAGTAACGACTTGTGGTTGCCACTAGTCGTCATCACCGGTGTCTAGTGTTCAGCAGTGCTAAGTGTGCTCCCACACATCAGACAGGCCGGTGATTAGAAACACTTTAGCCATTCCTGTTCTATATGGTGGTCAAAGTTAAAAAGTGTTTTCCAAAACTTTATCAATAGATACACACTAGAAAAATTCCACGTACGCAAATAGAAAAACATAATCAAGTATTATTTTTCTTTTACGTTATATGTTAGTGGAAGGAAAATAACTAGATGAATTTGAAGGGAAATAACATTCATAAAAAAAATATCTTTTTTTTTGAAAATGTTATTCTCGTTGTTAAGCAAATTGTTTTTGAAAAACATCTGATAATGTTTTCCAAAGACATTTTATTTAGATGTAAATATTTGATATTTTGGAAAACAATTTTAGGTATTATTTATGTAGACAATCTTTTAAATAATTTGTTTTAATAATCATAAAAATTTCTACTTCTATTTCGAAGTTCGGTTATTTCATGTATGAGGCTATTACAGTAAATATATGCATGTATGTATGTATATATATATATATATATATAAGGTACTCTGTTTTTTCTTTTGTAAGTATTTCTATTAATTAAGGCTTTGCTATGCTATTTGTGTACAAACTGCTATTCAATATCGTAACTTAACCCAATTAATAATAATTAATTAATTTAAGGCTCTAAAATACTACACGGTCGTTGTAGTTGTAGTGTATGTATTTTGGAATAAATAAATAAATAATAATAATTAAACTAATAAATTGGTACCTAAATAAACAAAAGAAATTGTTTATATACGAGACAATCGTAAAAAATTGTTGTTATCAGTTCAATTAATATGGCACTAGATTTAGAAAAATCATCCTTTCTATTAAAAAATTGACTAGACAAGTATCCCATGGGCGAAATCAGCTTTTTGTCGTAGCAGGCGGTGGAAGTTTGCCTATTGGAGATGGTATCACTGCAACAGGACCTGGCCAAGGACATGCCGGTGGAACACTCCTAGACTGCTGGAGGCCAGCTGCTGATTCAGGATGAAGGAAATTTCTTCTTTGTTCCATTTTCTCCGCCTAAATATTAAAAAAATGCAGACACTTCTACATGAGTACCTACGGTTTTCTCGATTCGTTATGACCGAGTACGTTATAATAGGATGCGTTATAAACGAAGTGATTGCAATTCGTCACAATTCTGCTGTCGCCATGTTCTTTACTGTAAGGGTTTTTTTTTTGCGCCGAAACTTTTTACTAAATATGAACACGATCGTTTCAAAAATTTACTTCTGAGTAAAACGCCTTCAGAGTTTTTTTTGGTGTTCAAGTTCGAGTTCCTTAAAAAATAATGTAAAAATCTTACTTGGGCTTGAATTCTGGATGCAATAATATCAGGTAAAAGGTCGATTTGTTCTTGTAAGGCGATCATTTTGTCTTCCATGTTCGTCAATCGATCATCGAGCGTATCTTGCCTAGAACTCATGTCCGAAACGATTTCGTAAACGGTGTTTTGCGTCTAGAAAAAATTTTGTTGGACAAAAAGCGAGTTAACCAATTGAATAGTTACAATACTTTACCTTTGCCATATCAGTAATGGTGTTGGCGTTGTCCATTAGCTTTCTTTGGTCCATTTTAACTTTTCGCAATCTGTTTTAGGGAAATTTTACGAAACATTTGACGATGAAAGTTACGAATCTAATACTTACGCGTAAATTGCAAGGAGAAATTTCCTTTGATGTGTCCTTACACGTCCAGGATTTACTCTTTTCACTAGCCTTGTGTGTTTATATATCAACCAAGTTTCTCGTAATACATTTGCAGCAGCATTTTTTAACTAAAATCGGATTAATAATAATGCACAACGGAAGAAGAAAAACCACTTACTCTTTTTGTTAACTGTGTATCCATCATAAAATTATGGACGTGCTTTTCAGCCCTAGTAAGTTCAAGCTTCCTTGAAACTACAGCAACTAATAATGCTGTACATCCTGCTCCCTGAAATATGGTAGCAAATTTAACAATTTTCATCGTAGAACGACGAAATTAATTTTATATTACATGCAGTCTCTCCTAATAGTCATATCGTAGACCTAAATTAAATATTAAAGTTATTGTTTTAATAATTTATTAATTGTGAATGCTACTAGGTATTAGGTATCTCAAATGTACGGAATTATATGTATACGAGATACTAAAATGAAAAATTTTGCAACCCTATTTCACTAGTTTGTGAAACTTTATCTGTTTAACGAACAGAACAGAGTGTCAGGTGTGGTCACCTGGAATAGAAGTTGGTCGTTTCAGTTTACGGTAAGAAATTTAAGGGTAGTTTACCACTATTGTTGAAGCTTGAAAGATAAAAGATAACACTGTTTACGATTATGTGGTATTTTCTTTGGGTTGCCGTGGTCGCGGTCGAACTCTGTGAGAGACAACATTGTCCCAAACTGATTAGATTTTGCAGACAATTTTGAACATGTTTACTCAACAAAATCTATAGGGTCACTACAAAAGTATTACTTCTGAAACGATTTAGTATATGTAGTAAAAATTGTATTAAGGACAATTTAAAAAATTATACTTTTATGATTTAAAAAAGTACCTACATGCATTGATTTTTTTTAATTACCGATTGCGCTGATTTTAAATTCAGCAGCAAGTTAGAAAACCAATAAATAATAAAGTTCGAATGACCATTCAATAATTCACTACGTTTTTGTAGAATTTCGAGCATGAAAAGGGTGACCTGGATTTCAATTTACTGACCGAATAAAAAATAATCCAATTGTATTTTTATCGACTTTTACTAACCATAATTCCGGTACTAACTGCAATGCCTCTACCACAGTAGGTATTTGGTACTATATCTCCGAATCCGACGCTGAGGAATGTTATTGCTATCAACCACATGGCGTTCAATAGGTTTGCATGCTCTTCGTCGTGGAATCTGAAACAATTACATTCTTCCATTCGAAAGGCAATATTTTTTTACTTATTCTCAGTCCTTTCGAATTAAAATATTTATTTATAAAAGTGTACATTTGGTTTTTATCTTTTTGGCACGAGTTTCCAAACAAAGCGAACGAGATAATAGCGAAACCGTGGCAACACGAAGGAAGTTAAAATAGTTAGATCTGCTAATAAAAAAAATTAAAAAAGCAACTTAACCAGAAAGGATTAAGCTAACATTAAGAAGGTTAAGACTTTCATGGGAAATTTGACCTAGAAAAATTACTTCGATAAAATTAAAACGCTTTCCGGGAAGCGGATTCGCGTTTCATTTGGAAGATTGTAGTCTTTGAAAGGATGTAGTGTCACAACGACCTATTTTAAAGAACAACAAAAACTAATAAATTTTCCATTTTCACAATTTCCTTTTACAAAATTATAACTAAATAATTAAGTAAACCATTTGTGTGGAAACATGTATTAGGTTTCTGAATATTTCGTACTTAAGAGTTTAGTTATGTGGTTGCGTTTAAGTCGGTATTGAAAAGTCACTCGATCTGTGTTACAGAATTATTTTTCATACTTATTAAAAATGTGAAATCCTCTTTGAGAAAGATTAATGGTCCTTACCTTTCACACTGTCGCAGAGTCCAGCTCGCAATTATCCACAAAGAGACCATAAAAACCAAGAGAACGGTGCCAGGACAAATGGTCATGAGTGTCTTCAGTACAAAACGTGTATTGAAGTTAATTCTGTTGAGAGCCCCTATACTTCGCGAAGAAGCATCGGTGAATAATTTACTATGTAAAAGCATTACTCGGCAAATAAGATAGAGCCGAAGGAACATCGGCAAGGATAAGGGCACGTCATAAGGGACACACCTTTTACCAATACCTCCACTTTTATTAGCTAGTTTTGTAGTCCATACAAACTGATTATTGCCTGGTATAGGATGCACCGCACATATTATAAGCTCCATTGAAATTTGTCCTATTCTTTGCCAAGTCATGGCAATTCGCCAATCATCGGCACAATTGTCTATCATAAAAAGCTGAAAAATTAAACACAACCATCACGGTCCATTTATGGAAATAAATGATCAACAGCAGGTTTTTAGAATTAATTTGTTCATCCAGTATTTTTCACATTTTTTCAAAATGTTTTGATATTGAATTTTTGTATAAGTAGATAAATAATATAATTTGAGATGCACTTGGACTTTAATTACAGTGGAAATGTCACTAATTTCTAGACAGGACTGTAATTCATTAAATATGAAATTGCATATGTAGTTCATACTCCTAACGAAGTTATTAATAAAATTTACAGACTGCATAATTTAATTACAACTTCTCGAAAAAATTTATGCCTCGCAATCCGGTATCTTATTTACGAAAAACTCTCATTTAATATTGCAATTAATTTGTTACAAGTTTGTTTTGGACATTTTATATTTTGAGATGGTTGCCGTGAGGTGTACGAGTTGAAGAAAAGACTTGGAACTTTGGCAACGCAGACAGAATTTCCCACAACTTCATTCCTTTATCTTTTCGAAAATTTATTTGAACAGCTTGAGGCGTTACGGGGTTACTGCATATAAAATTTAATTTTATCAAACTTCATATTTTCAAAATTTTTGAAGTGACGTTGTGACTGGTCATGGCAAAAGTATTTTCCATATCTAACGTTTTAACTTTAAATTTGAAAATTTTTAGTTTTGGAATGAGATTTGTTTTTGTTTTTAGTCGCAAATCATAAATTGTGTAATTGCATTGATTTATGGCTATAAAAAATGATTATTATCATAAATCCGCCGTTGAAACAGTAATTTAAAAAATAAATAAATAAAATGTTCCTGATACAAAAAAGAAACTGCTGAAACACCATCCGATGTTATTATTAAACATTTTATTACAAATAGGTAATAAGAATTCAGGAAAGAACAAGAAACCCTTCCACCAGCTACTTCTGTTTCATTTATATACTTTTTTTATTGATAAGACGTGATCAGTAAAATAAATTCCCAATTTTTTCTTTTATATTAGAAATCGTTCCGGTTCCGCAAATTTTATTTGACATTTTTTAACGTCTGAATAATTTCTTATTTGTTATACATTACAAGGAATTTTTTAACAGAACTTTTAGAATTATTCGAATAATAAAAAAGAACTTTATAAATTTTGTTTAAACTTGGTTTCAATTCAGAATTGCTGAGTTCAAGCAGAATCGTTAAAACTAAGCAAAACAAACTTTTGAAACTTTTGGAAAACATTTTTCATGTCATCCATTATATTTCTTTAGAAACGCAAATTCTTTGAATTGAATACGTAACGTATAAAGCTCTGAAATATTTACGTGTCAGGTTGAGAAATTTATTAAGAATGCTAATTAAAAAAAAAGGTCTGATCACTAAAGTGTACCCAATATAATAGAAAATTAAACCATTTAGAGAGTTAACCGAAAGGGTTAAACTACACTACAACGAAATAGTCCTGTATTTTATGTTGTAGTAATAATTCTAAATGAGTAAAGCAATTAATCAGAAACTGAATGTGGCGTGTGCTCAGGTAAAATTGGATTTGGCAGCTTAATACTTCTGCAAATGTCATTATGATCTAAAACAGCTGCAAACCATAATTTTGTTGCAAATGGTTCACGGCAAGAAACTGACGTCTTTTATACAGCAAAAATATTATACCCTTTTCTGTACTCAGTCTCGACGAAGAATGAAAAATGAAATATCATAAACGAAAGAAATCGCATTTAAAATAACTTGATCTGAAGGGTTAAAGTAGCACTGTGTTTTCAAGACGACTGTTGTTGCGATACAACACGATTAAGAGACGCGTGACTGTTAGACGCGATACAACAGGACTAACAGTCACGCGCCTGTTAGTCGTAACAGTAGTCACGGTACTGAAGATTTGAGTGCCGCAAAGACGTGTCAGGCCACAGGTCTTGGAAGATTAAGACTTTGCTTGTTCCTGAACGTATATGTGAGTGTGTTTTGTTAGAACGAACTTACCTGTACTTCTAAAGCATGATAGGCCACAATTAGGCCCAAAAGAATCACAGTCGAAACAGATATCAAAGTTTTGAGCGCTATAGAATAAAATTCGTCCTGAAAAGAAACAAAAACTGTTCGAGGGCCGTTAGTGTTAGATCGAATCTTACTTTTCGGTATATACCGGCACTACTAAGTTCATTTTCGATCACCATAACAACAATTCCAAACATTCCCATAACTAATGCGTAATCGCTTATCCTTTTCCTTTTTTCGAACAAGGCTTTACGTCGTCCCAGTCGGTACCCTACGTTCGGTTTGTGCTTAAGACTTGCTGAAGAAGGCCCTTTGAAAACGCCGACGTTTCCGGCATTTTTTTCATCGGCAAAGCGGGGATAATCGGTATTTCCGCTTCCGGATATGCCGTGTTCGTCCAGCAGACCTCTCCCCGCGCCTGAGTCCTTGTTACTGGAATTTTTCACAGCCCCCGGTATCGACAACGTTGACACCGGTTTCCGTAGCTACGAAATTCACAAAACTTCTATTAACTAACGTCACTAATTACTGTGTGTGCGGGCAAATGTTTTGATGTTGATGGTCAATGATTAAAGCATTGTTTCGGGTACCAGCGGGAAAAGCAAATCCAGAAATCAGATACATTGACGCAAAATCTCCACGCCCAAATGTACGTATGCACTGATTTACATACATAAATTATGTACTGTGTATTGTATATAGATACAGTATATGAACTCTAAATCAACATCAGGTGTGGTAACTATTAAAGCTCAACTTTTTTGTGTATCTAGTTCTTCATCATATCAGTCAGTCTTGTAAAACTAAAAGCTTTGGAGACCCCAAGTATTTACTGTATCACCTAACTAATATCAATCATAAAATCTTATAAGTGTACATTAAAATTACACCATCATAAAGTCCATTAACGGCATTCTGTAATTGAATTTGAGTTTCTTTAACAGATAAAAATATAATTTCAGTAATGGGCAAGGGAAAACACGCTATAAAACGTATAAGTTACATGAATGCATATTATATACATATTTATTAGGTATATTATAATAAGCAGAAGCTATTAAACCACCCCATTTTTATCTCTAATATTTTTGTACTACCCTATAAAAATTAATAATTAATTAAAATGACTATTATCATTAAAAAATTTTCAGAAAATTACGTGATATACTTTTCCGTTTTTGTAAACATAATTAGTGGTTAATAAGCAGTGTACTAGTGTTATATGGTGTGACAATTATTAAAAAGTTAAGTTCGGTGTATTGTGAAAAAAAGAAATTTGTGTGCATAAATTTCCCCTGATTATAAAATGATCGGATCGGATGATTTATGAACCTTTAGTAGAGGTTATTCTCATAAACCTTTATGGCTTTTCTTTAGCACATGGCGTTTTTCTTTTAACGTAAAACGTCTATCCTATTTCAAGTCATTGAATAACGTTATCCTACAGGTTCAGAAAGGGTCATGTACATAATAAAATAGGAATTATTATAAATATTTTAAAAGATGAGTTTAAACAAACTAGAAATTTTGAAAATTATGTGTACATACTCGTCCCGTTTTTTGGCCATAAAAAAACATAAAAATAAACTTTTTTAAAGTATTTTTAATAGTGTTTACGAATTATTCATTATAATACTTTGTCACATCATCAAATTAACATCTTATTTTATATTATTTTTTAAAAAAGTCTGACTTCTATATTTTTTTATAATCAAAAAGAATCAGGTGACTGTAAAAGTAAATATTTAACGAAGCTTTATCTCGTATCGATTAAAAAAGAAATAGGGTGATTTTTTAATCAAATTTCCCGTTAACAATAACAAGGGTGAAATACAATTCATAGCTGAAAAAGAATAAATTTTGTATTCAAATCCTTTGTGAATTGAATCTTCTCACTCGCAAGGTAGGCGACAATCGACTGACTACGTATATTAGACACAAACTAAGTTAAAATGTAATAGAATTCAGTATTTTTATTTTTTTCATGTACCTGTAAATGAAAGTGTAAATTATTTTCTACATGCTTTATAAGTACCTGCGTACTAGACCATGAACGTATCCAAGAAAAAATATTTTATTTTAATCGCAACTTTTTTAATTAATGATTATTATTAAACAAATCACATTAATTAGACATGAAAACTTGGTACGCCCATGTGCTTTGTACTAGGCTTTTCCGGCGACATTGTCAAGACTCCGTGAAAAATTAAATTAAGTATGCAGTTATTTATTCGAAAATTAATAATGGTTTTGTGTGTTCGTGTTGAATTTGTATTTGTACCTAATAAAATTTTTGTTTAATCTCGAAGTTGTGACATAAGCGACCGGATTTTTATCATATTCAGTTTTAAGCATTTGCATTGGCGGTAGTTTTCAAATAAAGCCGATGAAAAATCTACAAAATTCAAGCTTCAGTAAGTGCCATCTATAAAAAAAGTTTCCTTAGTCGTAGGTTGTCATTGCACTAAAACAAAACAGACATTGTCTGCCAAACATTATGTGAGATATTTCTGGATGAACACTGTTACCATTCGTAATTTGGTGGTGAAATTTAGATTTCTGTAGTTATTAAATGGTAATTAATATATGTATTTATTTAAACCATAAAACTTAAATGCTGTACGGGTATGAATAACTTAATAAATTATGATGTGGAATACAATAATGGACAATATATGCTGTACATAATATCCTGTATATTATGGTCAACCTGGTTTCCTAATTAGACCTGAAGGTTGACAGTAAATTTACATACCTATATGCAATTTTCGTGATTATCATCAGGTTTATCTCAATTTAAGTTAAAACTTTATTACGAAATAAATTTCGTGGAATTAATAATATACGTGAATAGCGAAATCGATTTTTGCTGTTGAACATTTTTGAATTTGTATTTATCGAACTGTAGTTTCATTATATTAAATACCAGTAAAATAATTGTTTTTCGCTGAAAGAAGAGTTTAAAAGAAATTCCGAAGTTCAAGTATTTCTTAATTAATCTGAAGCTATTTAACGGTTTGCAGAAATGAAATTTTCATGTAGTCTTTAGTCTAGAGGGTTCAGGATTTTTAAGGGCAATATCGAAAAAAGGCTTTGCAAATTAGCGTGCGATGGGTTTAACTGTCGAATACAAATTGAGATACACTTAAAAGAAAATGACGCTATTGATTATCTAATGGACCTATTTTAGTGGAACGAGTCGTTAAGGAAATGGCCAAAAAGTATTTTCTCATAACGTCATAAAAAAATATACGAAAGGAAGACTAAAAAACCGCACCAAAATAAATATTGCTTTTCTATAAGGATTGAAAATATAATTGATTCTGAAAAATTTCGTTGACAAATTTTGCAAAAATTATAAGTTGATGGTGGTGCGCTGAGGATACGCGGTGTTCAATGGTCAACCGCGTACCCCGTTAGCATTTACGCTTAAAGTTGAATAAAAATGTAATTTAATTTCAATAACGGTTTATTTAGATCAATGGATGTGGTCTGAATGGGAATATTATTTTAGTAAAGTAAAATTTTATTATTTTAGGGTTGTTATAATAGCAAATGAGTGCAATGACAACCAAGTGGATAAACCTATAATTCAAAGCTAATAATGAGAGGTTTGCGTGTAAAACTAATATAATAATAAATGTGAGGGTAATTCGAGTTTTAGTGCCCACCGTTTTAACGTAGGTAACAGTATCGCTGGTAACTTCGGTAAGGGCCCTTTTTAATCTTGAACGCCTTGTCTGTGCCATGGACTGTGATGACATCAGCAGACCCGACCCCTGCATACACATAATTAAAAAAAACCAGCAATAGAACACCGGTTCTCAGTTTAAAATAATCTAATAGATACCTACTAAAATTTTTTAACAAAGTTTGATTTATAAAAGTACTCTAATTGTTCCTTGCTACAGGTACATCGTAAAAAAATAATACTTAATGATTTAGACATTAGGTATTAAAATTATTTTGTTTATAATTTACCTAATGGATTTTTTTAATTTACTTATAGCAGCTATGCTTTATACGTAGCTATTTTGCGGAATGGTAGGTACTAAAATAAATTGGACAGTGACGCTTTTCAATTATCCCCTATCGAAAACCCCTTGAGGAAAAAAGTTACCTCCCCGTTACTTATATCCCATTTCCATATTATTGTTCCAACATATTAACCTGACTTTCTGCTACCTCTGAGGATTCCATCCCATAGCATTTAAAAAATGTTTATTTTTTATCCGACTTGACAGTTGTGACAATCAACTACAAGTGTAAAAAACTTTTAAATACAGACTTTTTTAATGTCTGTTATATTTACTTCCTTATAAAAATTTAAAATGTCAACTAAAATTTTATGAAAGATGACAGCACTAAAAAATTAGTCGTTTTTAATTCGATGTTATAAATATTTCGTGAGCATTGTAGCCGCAAGTAAATTTCAGACCGAGCTGACCCTTTGCCAAAATTTATAACTGAGCGTGACATTTTGAAAAGTATTTTTTACAATACGCCTATCCGAAACAGACTCATCAAGCGAAGTGGAAAAATTGCGAGTAGACAGGAGAACAGTGGAAAGTTCGTCATCAAAAAAACGAAAAATGTTTTAGTTAGTAGGTAATACAAAAGTGCTTTGTCATTTAATACGTTCAAATCAACTTTTCAATGTACGTATGTATGTACGAAGAACATATTTAGAAAAAAAAGGAACAATAATGGAATCCAGCGCCAAAATAACCCCGTTGAGGTCCCTGGCCAATCTAAATCCCTAATTATGTCTCTTTGTAATTTTGCCAAGCAGTAATTTTGTCCAAGAGTTTTGATGATGTCATGTAAATCTGACCCCTTTGCTGTGATTTATTAAATTATCAATTCAGTTTTATTTCGATCTAATAGAACGGTATTTACGAATTTATGAAAGCCACAGATTTGTGGCTATTTGGCATGTATTTATGGATGTGGAAAAGTCTGCTACGTAGTTCAGTTACCCTTCCTTGTGTCATGCAAAATTCGGTGTTTGTGGTTGTAGGAACGTGTACGACTGGAGACAATTTTCTTTGTTCCTACTTCAAAATCGATAAGTTTACATTTATTTTACGAGGGCAACAATGTGCAGTTGCGATCGAAGCACTTGAGATAGTCGTTGACTAGACAACATGAGAAACAATGACAACTTATAACACACGTTCTTAACACTCCGTGCTTCTGTATACCGATATTTCTGAACTCGATTGATCTGTACAAGAATAGTGCCCTAATTCTTTTCAGATACGTTAATAACTGAACCGGATTGAAGATTTCAACATGTTTTGTACCTTTTTGTTTTACTTCCTTTGAATCAGACAAAGAAAGGATTTCATTTATTATAGTGCCACCTTCTATAGAGTCCAAAAGCTTATTTTCTTGAGTAATATGTATTACAAAACCACACGGAAACGCGGGAATAAAAATGGAACAACCCTCCTAAGATTCATTTAAATAAATGAAATTTTACGAAATATTCAATTTTGAAAGCCCGAGAATAATTATTTTAAAAAAATAAAAAAGTAACGTTTATGAAATTTAAATTTTTTGGAATTTTTGTAGGCCCTCCAAACCGCCTTTGTTAAGATGTAGTTATTAAATTAAATGGTAAAATGTAGCTAAGCAGGAGTAAACGAAGTTGACCTTTATATCAAAAAAAGCAAATTAACGTTAAATGTCATTTTATTGCAACAAGTTGTCGGGGAATTAAATAAATGTGCGCCTACATAAAAGTCGACCATTTAAGTGGCTGACAAATCTTTTTGAAGTCGCATCACTGAGGTAGGCAATAAAATAAAATAAAACGTTCGAAAATTCTTTGATGTCTCAAAACAAGATTTATTTACTTACGTACGCTTTTGTAAATCGTTCAGGCAACAAAAGTATCTTCTGATATTTGTTTTCGATCTATTGTCAAACATTGTTTTTATTATGTATTTCCCTTTTTTTTTGGTATTTGAAAAAGACAATATTTTACATACGTAAGAGTAAAACATCAAGTTTACGAAAAAGTCATCATCAAATAAAAAATAAATCAGTCGATTTTTTTCAAGATCTAATTATTGTAATGCACAATTCTGAGTTTGCAGCTCGTTATTTGCTCAGATCGTTTTATATAATAATTTTGATATGTTTTGAACTAAATATAGACTTTACCCTACATGTAGAAATGAAAAAAGATAAAGTATTTTAAATTATGGATGAAAGACGAATGTACCTACATTTACTTTTGTATGATGATAAAATATGAGCGAAATATTATTTTGTATAATATAATTTAGTTGTGAATGAATGGTCATAATGATTTTTTTTATCAATATACCATTTTGGGTAATTTGCGAAACAGTTTCAATCTATGAGCAAAAGCTAATACGTCAAGCGTTATAGCGAAACGGGCGCTAGCGACAATCTCTTAAATTGTTTGTTACCTGGCGAAAGTTTCGCATTGCTCCGTTTATCCTGAGGGAGTCTGCGGCTATACCAGCTATGCCCCCTTCACCGTGGTCCCTTAGCTGTCGTAGCGAGGTGGAAGGAGCAGCCACATGTGAAGCGCAATATGGTGCTGAAGCTTCTGGTTGAGAACTTTGACGTATTATTCTGGAGCCTTGTAACGGGGTAACAACTGTCGGAGGGGCCACGACACACGAACTACACGAAGCCTGGAACAAAACAATCTAAAACTTACCATTTCTTTATTCCACATTCTTCTGCCTCTGATGTTCAGAACGGAAACCACATAACCCCTCAGAGGGAAATAAACCACCCTTGTGATTTTAATTAAACTCATCTTTTGACGCAAATATTACTGCCGTTTTGCGACATTTAATGTTGAATGGCGTTTAATTTTTTATCAGAACCGACCACTGTTTGCAAATGCAAATAATTTGCCATTGGTAATAGCCCTGCAATTGGTTTGGGATTTCCTCTTCGTTTATTTTTTAAATCTAGTATTTAATGTAAATACTTAAAATTTAAATTTCCGTTATGCATACGTCACGTTCCACCTTTTTATTTTCGGCACTACATATACATATTCTGATGAATTGCTCCATACGGTTCTTGGGGGAGAGAACTAAAAAAATTCTTTCAGCTGTTTTGTAGATTGGGGAAGAATTCGGGCTCGTGCGGAGAAAATAAAGCCGGTACAAGAGAAAAAACATTTATTTCAGAAATTGCTCCCTTTGCGATGACTGTGGGGAAAACCATCAACAACCAGAGTGAATACAGGAAAAGGTACTTTCCATGCAGTGGAAATACATCATTTATTACATCGAAAGCAGTAGGTACCAAAAAAACTTTCCACTTAATGAGCAAAAAAAATTAAGAATTTTATAACAAGAATATGGGGGTTTTGTAGGGTTGATTGTTTATTAATAGTCTGAGAAGTTATCTGGTTTCCATTGTGAGTAATATTAAGTTTAATTTGTGTCTTTGTTGTTGTAGTATAGAATTGGTTCCATTTTCCCATTCGTCTTCTTTTAATTTCCACTGATATCGTGAGATACGATTTTTCAACTTTTTTTACACAAACTACTTTTGAAATATCGATGATAAACGATTCCAATTAAAAATTCCCTCTAATATTCCGATTGGACGATCACGGAAAATTAATTACGGTCGAAAACATGGGAGGTCTTAAGACATTGATAAAGGCATAGAGTAAAATTAACGGACCAAAATTGCAATTTCGAACTGCATAGTTAGTAAACTAAATTTCAAATATATGTATGTTGCCAATTAATTGGCGGAATAGATTGCAAATATCAGATTCTTGAATATATGAACCCTACTGTTAAGTATATATTTCCAAAATAACTTTTGATCTTAGTTTTACTAATATTAATATTTTTTTACTCGTTTCATTTTTTTGATAATTGATATTTAATTTATTGTTATTGTTTAAGTTACGGCAGCTACTCTTGCTAATTGATATTTTTGGTAGATTTCTGCGAATTCTGATGTGGACGCTTCACTTAACGCGATGGGTATCATTTATCTTTGTCAACAATTTTCAGAAAAAAATATTAAGACACTTCAGTTGCTGTTAGGGTAGTCGAGTCAAAAATAACGTACCATGACAATAGAGAAAGGATGCTAAATTGCATTCGTCATGATAATGTTTTTTTTTTCAGATTCAAACGACGTTTCGTTTCCATGATCTTGAATGAACAATTATGTAAATTTAATAATTAATTTAAAAAACTTAAATAATTACCCTAAAATGGGGTTGAATGTGTGTAAATAATTCCAGTAAATAAGTATTATTTTTGTATTATTAAATAAAATGCTGTAAAGATAAAATGCAAAAGCAAATTGCAGTTTTATTTCTAGCAGAAGCAAAGAACTATATCGACGTCTACTACCAATAAAACAGATATGTAGATGCCTATTTGAAATAAAAGAAACATTCTGAAGCATTTTCAATTTTTCAGTAATATTTTCATTCACAGAAAAGCTACACTGAAACATTTAGCGTGTTTTACATCATGCAAAAACACCAGAAAATGGTACATTGTTAATGTTACGTATTGCACTTTTATTATTACGAACAATGATGAAGGAAAATTCTTTTGGAAATGAAGCTTTCAAAAATCAGTACCGACACTATCAATTTTTATGTCAATGGGCTTACTAGTTTACTCCTGCTACACAATAATTATATGAATTGTAAAAAAAGATGAATAAGATGAAAATTCTGACCTTATGAATAATATTTTTATCATGTTGTAACTACTTGCGACTTCTATTTAATTAAATTATTAAAAAAAAAAAAAACAGAAATATGAAAAGGAATAATTTAAATTTCAGTCTGGCATCCTGAGAACTTAATTAATTAATTACACATATATTATCTAAAAAAAATAGTTTAGTTCGTTGTTAACAATTAATTCTAATTGAATACGTGAAGGGTTACGAGTTCATTCGCAAACAAAGAAAATTTTAATATCCTAACAGCTACTTGTTATTCATTATGCAAAACTACCAAAAGAAGGACGAAAAGTTTTCAGAGTGTGAAAGCTACAATAAATAAGGTGCGATTAATTTAAAAAAATTCACAAGAGGTAGGTAGTGCTAATGCGGATAATTAGAAATAAATTAATTAATTTACGCAGAAGAAGAAAATACAACACAAAAAAACTACAAAATATTGTAGTGTAATATTGCAAAAGTCCAGCAGGATTTTGTGATGGTTGAATGACTACCTATACATATAATTAAGGATAATTTCTTGAAGCTGTTGCTTAATTAAATTAAGCGAATAATTAACCGAAAACAATTGGTTGTAATTTAAATTCGTATTTCCCAAAGCCCTTTTGCCACGTGATCAAAATTCGTAGGGTTGAGTTTGTGCTAATTGTTTTTCTGAATTTAGTTTCAAATTAAACAGATTTTACTAGCTTTACTCCTTGACTGCTTATACAGTAGTTCGTTGCCGGAAACTTTTAAATTAAAACCCTAAAACGCAGAGAGGGAGTCGCTAACGAACTAAGACTTGCGAAACGTTCAATGATTCTTAAATAATAATTTATATGTTCAACTTTGCCCTATTTACTTCATTTGATTTATAAATTAAATTTAATAGAGGTATAGTCTCGAAACTACTTTAAATTAATTTATTATCCTGAAAAAAGGAATAATACCAAGTACATTCATTGTTGCTTAGTACAAATTTGTCAGAAAGAAACTTTGAGAATTGTGAAAATAATTTATCAAAAGTATTTTTCTGTAGGTATTTCAAAGTAAATACTTCATACTTCATCTGAACAAATTAAAGTACATTTTTAATGATCTCAAACTGCATTTGGATTCTGCAGCAGTTCATTAAAAACTAGAGTGTCACACTTTGAACAGTCACATTGAAATAATGTAACAAATATTATTTTTTGCGAAGTTGGTGAAAGAAAATTTTTAAGTGTCAATATTGTAAAAAAAATAAACCCTTATAGATCGTAGCAATTACGTTCTCCACCTACATTAAAAGATTCAATACGTATCCAGGGAAGCATACGTTCGAATTAAAATTAATGATAATTAGAAACACGTAATGGTTTGAGTTAATTTTATTGTGGTGTATGGGTACGTTGTTCTAGTCATGCAAAGAAGGGGTCGGATAAAGTTGTGGATAATCTTACCGGTGTATTGAGACATGGGCAGGTGCAGTGATGTGCTGACCGGACACTTTCGCGTGACACGGATCTTACTATTTTTAGGGTAGACATTGGCGTGTGTGATGTCCTTCGTTGTTCCAAAGTACCCCGGTGGCATGAAGCGTGCGGAGCCAACTGGAACGCGTTCGACGAACTCCTGTTCCTTGTCGGAATATTCGAGAAATTCTGCTTACATCCTTTCATATCGAGCCTGAAACAAAAATTACAAGACTCTGTATAAAAGAAAATTACTACTCTATTTTTCTTTTTGAGTTTCCACTAGATTTCATACAAATTTATAATCGAAATTGTGAACTCCAATAATATTATTATATTACTAGTAGAAGAAGATGTTTGTACCTGCAATGAAGTTCGATGTCAGGAACAGAACGTGTACTGTTTTCCTCTAGGCACAACGAACCGTCCTCTTCACTATCGGAAAAAACCGATAGCTGCGGATGATGTGAAGAGACCAGAAACGTGGTACACTCCTGACGCATTAGGACCGGCTTTGAGCAATTTGACGGGGACGAAGCATTCGTCAGAGATGGGCCACCAACAAGGAGGCTTGCCGTCTCGTCTTGACTGCTCATGGCTTATTCCCTATCGCCCAGTAAGGCCTGAAAATCAGTATTTAGCGTTGAAAAAGTCGTTTCTTTCTTATATACCATTGATTTCTTTAATAAATATAAAAAGAAAATTTATTTAGAATTTAGAGACTAAGGATACAAGATCATTTTCTGCGTTTGCTCCTTACCCTTAAACGTCTTATGAATCACTTAAGAAATACGTAAATATTAAAAGGTGAGATAAGTGATGGTGCCATTAATCATCATAATATAAATTCTACTCGATTTAGAAGAATATGGATGGATAAAGATTTTATGTCTCCTCAAAAGTGTCACAGCTATCAATTTGTTTGCTGAGAGATCAATAGTTATTATTTCCTGGTGTTGTTCTGGAAGCGTGAACTTTTAAAAAGATAAACGTGATAGGTACAAGAAAAATAGACCCCTCAAACATTATTATTTTTTATTTCGATCTAAAATACATTTAATTTGACCTTCGACCTTTCGAAACACGATACGATCGACTACGTCACATGAAAACTATATCATTATTATTTTACAGCTTCGTATTCGATTTAGAGATTTCTTTCTACTTATATGGGCATGACGATTTCCGAGGGAAACTTACATACGTATGTAATGTGTACATATCTTCAGAAATCATCCAACATTTTTATGACAATTCAATATTTTCTACATCGATTCGAATCAAGTAACAGGCGAACAAATCTTCATTGAATCGAAACGGTTTTAAGCAAGATTTATGTGTTGTATAATATAAAAGATTTAAAACAATAGAAGTATTTGCATAATATGCTACAGTTAGAGAAAAATCGTTTTTCCAATGCAAATATTAACATTTTCTCTCCGCAATATTTAAGGTTTTGAGAATTCGAGTTATAATTTTAAACATTATTTACATTCTTCAGCTTAAATCCAATTTTCCATGCTGTTACTGAACACAATAGTCAATAACCATAACTGGCAATGGAATTTTTTAAAATTATTGTGTATACAAACATGATTATGTACAATTGGCAAATGTAACGAAATCTCAAATATTTATCAAATTATCCTTTGATTAGAAATGTTAAAAGTTCCAAACATTAAATTTTATCCTGCTAAAAGTAGTTCACGAAAATTAATGTTTACTATTTAGAATTTTAAAATGAAAATTTTACTGTGTTCTATAATGGGAAGCTTTAAAGGAATCTATATGAATTGAGGTATCGATTGTGTAGAAATAATATAAAAAGGTTATATTTTTTTCATTGACAATTGCTTGTTCAGATAATCGATACGAGCAATAGTGGAGATGTTAAAATATGAACATATTTTCCAAAGGTTGCCCTCAATGCGAGTAAGTTATGCCTTGACGAGAGAAGTATAAAAACATAGGACATAATTATTCTTTGTCACGAAATCCGCTTTTCGAAGCTTCTATCTGTTTAAAACAGAACACTCTTGAAAAATCATACATATTTATTGTCTTTCACGTACGGAAACTAAGAAACAAGACACGCCATGACCTAGTACAAAGATTATTTAAAAATGTAAATCACAATCACTGCGAGCAAAGACCGTAACTTTATAAACAGGCGCCAGTTCAACCACAAAAAGGCCAACAAAAATCGCCTTTGAATTTGGTCAAAAGAATTAAATTAATATTTATCACCTAAATTCAACGAAACTTTCTGGTTTTAATTTAATAAACAAAAAATTGAAAATTCACAGTTCTAATTCAGAGGATTCCTGTTTTCAGAACTAAATGTGGAAAATCAAGATTGTAGATGATAGAAACGATATAAATCTTTTATCAGATAAATCAGTTTTTAAATTGTCTTTAGATTTCTGTAAAAATACACTTTTCATTCAAACAATCCATTAAGCATTTTGTTGGCATTGGAAATTTAACTGGAAAATAATTGGCAGGAGCGCAATAAACCAATTTCGCCATGTCATGTCTCAAACGTATAGAATTATGTTTAAGCATTATTAAATAAACATTTTACAGAATTATGGTCGTCTGTTTATGTTGAAGCCGTTTCTATGACATTTAGTTTTTGGGAAATGTTACAATCGACGCGAAGAGTTGTTGCAATTTTACATATGTACACATTCATCATTCATTGAATAATGTGAAAACGCTAATTTTATTTAAATTTTATGTTCAATACTGACCAATGCATGTATAATTTTAGAATTTCTGTCGTAAATTAAAAAGTTATTTCTTGCAATGCTTTATGAAGGTTCGGCCAAAATTAATTAAATATCGAACTTTCATGACCATTTTTAGATTAATTAAAGCAGTAAATTTTAAGCATTTATCAAATTGATTGGAATTTGGAATGTTACACACAAGTACATTGACTTCCTCATGATAGACAGCGATTGACGTCCTAAATTAATGATTTTACGTAAAACCAGTGTTTCCAAATTCACTAACAATTTTTACTGCAAGGATGATTACTTTATGCTTACGTATGTGACTGATTTTAACTGAAAATCAATTTTAGTTGCAATTAGTAACTAACAAAACAGGTAATCGATTTTAATTAGAATTCCAGTGTAATGCTTCACAGCCTGATGTTCCTTTATATTTTGATAAGCAATTGTCCAATAAGTTATTCAAATTATGTACTCTACAATACACTCGCACGTACATATATATTTATTTAATAATTACTGATGGTTACTATGGATAATGCCAATTATAATTCAAATTACCTTAGAAGCATTTTGTAGTACAGCTTTTCGACCTATGCATACATGTATGTAAGTATGTCGCAGGTAAATAATATAATACATACATAGAAAAGCTGATAACTCATGTTACGTATTTTTAACTAATTTCTGTGTTTTAATTAAAAAGCTCAATTGGTTGATATCGGAAAATAGGAAAAAGGAATGTTTTTTACCTATTTTTAACATCCTAGACGAATTTTCTCTCATTGTTGAGGCAGTCTCTGTTTCTCTACAGAACATAAGCTGATTATAATCAACATGTAGTTACCTGGAACAAAAGAGAAATTAATTTTATCGGCAGTTCAAATAAATAAAGCAAAAAAAGATGAATAAACGAAACTTTTAATGAAACCAAGTTTTATACAGAAAGGGTTTTAATTCGCCGTTAGTTTATTACAAGTCCTGATAGGAACTGTAGGTAAATAATGGTTAAATAATGAAAATTTTATTACAAGGAAAATTGAAAACGCTGCGTCAAAACACCGAAATGGAAATGGAGAATTTCCTTGTGAAAGTCCGTCTTTGAGTGGAAAAAAGCGAAAGAATGAAATTTTCAGAGCCCCGGGAGTTAGACAATAGCGCCTCTAAAATGAAGCTTCGAGAACATTGCATCTACTCGTTATGCAACTACGTTAAAAATGCAGCTGAACCAGATTATTAAAAAAAAAGAGCTACATTGTCATGAAGTTCACTATCGTTACGCGTAAATATTAAAAAAAAAAAATGTAAAATATCAATAAACCACACTATCGGCAATCGGTCAATTCCGAAAATCCGAGACGTTTAGCTTTAATTAAGCAAGTTATTATCTATCTACATTTCGCTAGTAGTAGGCAAATAAAAAGGATGGATGAATTATATTTGAGTGACGACATGTAAAAAAATCTCTCAGGAAAACTGAAAATTTTACAATCCAGTTTTGAAAGATGCGAATTCTTCAGATTTTTTTACGACGAATTAAAGTGGTAATAATTTTTAATATCTGAACAATGATTTAAATTTACGACTGGGTTATAAGCGATGGTCTGCTACTTTACTAGCAAGAACATAAAAGAATATAAGCATTATTAGTCCCATATTATCCCTATGGAGTAAATGTAATGACCCGGAAAAAACAGCAGATATATCATGTTAGCTGATGTAATTTACTCACTATTATGCTACTGCCATACGTCACGTATGTACCAAACTATAAAAAAGAAATAATTCACCCTTACGTACTATGCAATAAACGTTTGCAACTTATACATAATTAGGTAAAAGACAGATATTTATTTACTTTAATTATGTTATCAGGGTTGTGCTAGTCTAATTGAAATTAATTCATTTGTATGTTCTTTAAGTCTAACGTTAAAATATCGTCTCATTTGCCCTACATATATTATTATACAAAATTTATACAGAGATCTGGATTGTTTTGAACTTATTTGCATGTTGGCAAAATGTGATTCTATTCTAAATTACATAGTGATTTAAAAGATTAGATAGCTGGTTGGTTACAAAGATCCTTTCTTCGTTATAAAGTTGACAGGTTTGGGCTTACTTTTGGTACCAAATATACTAGCTATTTCTATGCGGAAGTATATATTTCAAGTGGAATTAAAGTAAATCTGGATGTATATTTACGGAAGTATTCCTCAGCTACACGGATGTTGCATTACTGTAGATGAGTTCTACTTTATTAACCCTTTATCTAACGTGAATTAAATCTAGCAGAGATTTTTTTATTATTCTAATTTAAATTATTCCGAATACGAAGGCAAAAAAAAACATCCCCTATTTTCATAGTTACAACACGAAGAATTAAGAAGAAACAGGAGTCGTTAAAGGGTTGTATGTTTAAATAATAACTCGTTCTAATTGGGGTCATATAATCAAATTTTGCAGATTATTCACAATTTAACTCAATTTTGATCTGAACCCTTTACGCAAATTTAAATTTTGATGTAACAGTGAAACGCTATTAAAATTCGTGAAATGTCTGAAATTTTCAACCATCTCATGCACAATTAAAGGGTTGCTAACTTCCTAAATTAACGGTATAACATCTAAAATATACATATATCCTTTGACGTGTTTCGCCAAGAATTGTAGGTAGTAATAGTAGTATTCACCCCCTGTTTTGACCTATAAAAATCGACGTTTGAAAAGGTGAATTACCCTGTTAAAGTTATGACTAACTTTCGATTATTTCTTTCCTGAAATGTTTGGAGGAGGTTTGTAGTTAACGAGAGATTTGCGTGACTTAACGACCATACAAAAAGCACGATATACAAATGGCCTATATTCTTAAAAAAAAAATCGAATCCACCCCTTAAAACATAACTACAAACACTATTATCATATTATTTAATTCTAACCGATAAATTTTAAAGAGACCATAGTACCACCTGGAGTAATAGAGCAACTGTTGACGAAACTAATAACAGATTAAAATTAATTTTGAAAATTGGACTTTCAAAGCAGTCTATTTTTCAATTTAAATCGATTTAGAAAATACAAACCACCTTTATATTCATAATAATAAAATTAATTGGGTTTTCCTGAACAACCACTCATAGATAAATTTTCGTCTGAAGTCTGAAGTGTTATTAGAAAATGAAATCAGTCCGTTTAGCTGTGGGAAGCATCATTATATGTTAGTATTAAAATATACAGACTCAAATAACCAATTCGATCGTTACCAAAAAACTTTTATTTTTGGAAACATCAAGAATACTTTCAAAACCATCAAAAGACTTGATTTGTTTACGAGTGTTATTTAATATTTTTTTAATTTTATCACTAAATATACTAAAGTATACAATAGGACTTGTTACCTGTAGTTAATTTTTTCATATTTGAAATGTTATTAGTCGAAACAATAACAAAATGTTGACGCTACATTTTTACGAGTTTTGTAACGATTTAGCCAAATTGTTTCTAACAACAAATAAAACGGTTTTACGACTGCATTTGTACCTAGTAGTGTACACTATAGAACCATAAAAAGACAATATATGAACTTGAAACGATATAAAACTTTATGATTTTCAATTGAGTTAAATAGGTGGGTACCTATTACATAGTTCGTTTCTTAATAACGAACAATTTTATTTCGAAAATGTTTTTTTTTAGAAACAAAGTTTTAACTAAAGTAATTGATTATTTGGATGGTATATAAAAGAAACTTTGATGTATTGGAACCTTTTATTTTGCAGAATTACAAAACAACATTAAAAAGATTTTAAAATAAACCAAACGAATGGATTCGAAAATCACCACTTCTTATGTAATATCTGTTTTTTAAATCGTGTTGATTTTGGAGTCTATGTTTAAAATATAAGAGTTGTTACGATAATCCCTTTTGTTATCACGTCTCCGCAAATGTAACTGATGATCATAATGGAAATTTACGATCACTAGGTAACGTTTTTATGATGTAAGAACATCATAATAATATTAATAAAGTTTTTTGCCAGAATTTATGGCGTCGAAAAAACAAAAAAGTTACTAAAACACAATAACTAGCAATATGGAATTTCGTGTAACATACGTAAGAAAACATTACATGTTAATAGAAATATTTAAAAAATGTTTTAGAATACTTTGAAGAATGAAAATATTCTTCTTTCGTACTTATTGTTAGCGATCCATTTAAAAGAATAACAAAATGTATTTAACGCCAACACGAAAGCTAATTGGATTGCTTTCTTTATCCAATAAAGACAATTTTTGAGTAAAAATGGAATGGTAATGAAATTATGTTGCGGATATTAACAACACCCTCACTGGACTGGAACGTTTACTAAGTTATTACGATAAATATTATACGTAATTATATATTTTTCTCATTGTCGTAATATGAAATATGTATTTCAATCGATATAAATTGCTGCTTTTAGAAGAACTGATGCTTTGGTGACCTTTCCGAAAGATTTTCTGTTAGAAAGGGTGAGCACAGCAAGTTAATAACGTGTTTCGTGAAAATTCTACCTTGACCTACCAGTTCATCAAAATTCAGCACGGCCTTAATTAACATAACAAACGTTCCGAATTATAGTCGTTTTGTTTTTATATGTAAAAGCGTTGTCTTGCGAACAGTTTAAGTTATTACCATCAGTTAGACTGCTTAAATTCCAAAAGTTAAAATTCAGGATGTGGCCCAGTTCCTTTATTCATTACAAATTGATATATTTTTAATAAATGTTCTAGGTACGTTATTGTGTTTTAGATATGAGTTACGTAACTACAGTAATATTTTTAGGATTGTACTCTTAATACAAAATTTATTAATGGAACTTCAATGCGTATTGATTTTTCATATTTTCCAATAAAATCAACTTAAAAATAACTACAATCATGTTGCATAGGTATCACACGACAGCACTCATTAAAAGGAGTTCAAAACTGTACTTCTTCAGAGATTGATTCAAATTTATTCCAATACTATGGTAGACAAACATTTTAGATTGATATTTCGTTTTAAAAATTATGTTATCTACTAATGACAAATAATAACAACAAGTCTTTTAAAGCTCCCTTAAAAATAAAGTTTCTGAATATTTTTTTTTTTTAATATCGTACTTAACAACCTTTTCTATAAAGGTAATGACCCTGTTTATGTATTGTACATAAATTTCGAACTAATGTTTAATGGTGCGATCGGTGTTGAACTCGGTTATTATTTCATTCTGATTTTTGAAATTGTTTGACTCAACTGTGTTGTTAATAACTCTACCGTACATTTCCGGTACATAATTTTATGTTTTCTATTTTACGGTACGATTCGAAATGACTAAAACTGTAGCAAGTTTAGGTACAAGTTTGTCATAAATTTCTAATAGCTACCAATGCATTTCTCGAAGTCCTAAAATTAGAAGACGTTTATTAGAGCTAATTGTAAGCAAAAACGACGCGCACTTGTGGTGCTCTATATGCTCTTCAAACACCCTTAAATAATCAGATACTGCAGGTTTTACGTTTCCAACTTTTTCAAGGTGGAACAATTGTTTTCGAATATGGATTTACAAGAAAGAAAGTTAGGTTACTTTACATAGGATGAACGGGCAGATCCTTTAGTCAAAGGATTTATGAACATCACTGAAGTTACAATCTGCTGTCATAAATCTTATCACTTCATTACCGAGAGCTTTCAAACTTGTTAACTAGATCAGTGTTTTTTCTATTAGTGTACTGTAGTTTCGATTTCTGGTTTAAGTACTTAACCCTTGAAGTAAATCCCTCATTTAACCCTCGAGATAGAGTTACGAAACATCGTTTGTAAAACGTTTAGTGCTGTGGTCTTCAGATACCTACTAACCCTTGCTGGTACGCACGAAGTTGTTTAATTATTCGAACAAGAACACCCTTTCCGCAATATTACTGTCTGTTCTCTAAAGCGCTCAAATAATAAACAACGGTACAAAATTTGTTTAATTAAACTTGTTATTTTTCTAGACAAATGTTTGACTTTGACTTGAACAATGTTAAACCGTAACAGTGTGGCGTTTTGATAGACGACTCTCTGTAAAATTTTACGGACGCATATACATTTTAACTTAAGTGGCAGTAAAATATGATTTTATATTATTATTGATGCGCAACTGGCGTTTTTGATGCTTATAAGCATGCTGTTAAACGAGCTGCATTTTCAGCTTCTTTCGTTCATTTAAAAAGCATCTACAAAACCAATGACTCTATTTACCAAACGAAAATAGTGACGAACAAAATTACTTTTGCATTCCAAATTCTGAAGACTAAACTGTAAGAATCTTCCCAATTATCGAAAATCGTTGAGTACACTTATAAGTATTAGAGCCTAGAACCTTGATTTCTTCCATAAATCTTAGTTTTGGAATTGTCAGATTTTATATGTACGTTTGTAGATGAATCAGGATAAAGCTGTTAATTGCGATAGTGAAGACAAGAGGGTAGTAGAGAGTGTTAATATTTTTTAATAATATTCAAAGTTTATGGAGCAAAAGACAAATAAAGAGTGGAAAATATTCCGAAATCGTTTTTATGATCCCCGTAGGAACTAGAAAGTGCTTCGCTTACATTCATTTTAAATTTTGGTCACGTGGAGCTTGACGTGACCGTTTATTTACTGTAAAACATGGGATCAAGAAGCGATTCTGTTTACAGATACACACGTTTACTGCAGATATCTCTTGTTAAAATAGTTTTTCTCGACATACTATGAATCTTAAAAATCTGCATCTTTAGACGCGCTTCTTTTTCGCACTTCACTTCAGCACGTCTTTAAACGTCGCGTTAAATGGATGTTTGAAAGAAGAGTTGTCTTTTTTGTTTAATCATACCGTACATTGCCCAACCAAAACTAAATTCTGTTTTCAGTTTGTTAAGCCATTCAGAATAATCAGTTGAAATGCTGTGTAATCTTGCACCACTATGCAAGTGTATGTTATCGTATTTCCTTAAGTCCGCCCTAATTTTAAATGTACACTCTCGTCTCGCGCCTTATTAATTTCAACAATGTTGTCGTTTCAGTAAGAGGCCATGAGTAGACGTACGAGATTTACATTCCACTTATTTGCCAACACACAAAGTTAAAAACCCTAGTTCACTCCTTTAAAAATCACAATTTTTTTAACAAACAGTTTCGCAGAAAATATACATACGCCTTTAGCGTGTTTAATGTGACCCTCAATTGATTCCAAGATCGATTAATTGGACCTATGATTTACGTACTTAAATATAGAATTCGAGTTTCAAAATTAAACTACTACTACGACGAAAAGTTGAATATAGAAACGATGCGCGGTGCAACGGTCGAACAAATATAATCGGCAACTACATTATTAGATTACTTGTAAATTCATCGATCTAGGTATAAAATAAGATTCGACTTTAAGTACTTGTACTTAGTTTAATATCTATTTAAACAAAATTTAAAAAGTAGAACGAGTAGACAATTTTAGTTTTTCAAAAATAGATTTAGAACGTGAGGTGTTATTTAGAAGATGTGAGTCTAAGATTTGAAATTATTTCGCGATTTCCTCGTTATTACTGCTATTTTCGAGCGAAACTTATATAACACGTAGGTATTTTGTAGTTTCTACAGTAACAGCTTTCAGTTTTGTGAAAACTTAACTCGCGAAAAATTTTGCTGGCTTGTATGTATGTATGTATGGTAATAAATCATGTCGACCCTAATTTCTTTTCAATAGTTAGCACTCAAAAATATCGTTACAAAAATTTTAAAGGAAAAACATTTCTGAATCGTTATGGAGAACTAACCATAAAAAATACATTTTTATTTGCACGTGCCATTGATTTAAAGTGTACGTGTTTTGGGATTTAATTTGGGCCATTTTTAAATTTATGGCCGTATTCGACGTCGAGCATCGTTTTTAGCGAGGACCCTTAATACGAGCTTTCAATACGTTTTTATTATCAAAACTTTTAATTCTTTATCTAAGTTGAAATACTTGGCAACTCCAAATGGTAGAGTTGAGCGACTTTTTTAATGCTACATTTTATCCCGTTACCTAAACTGATAAGCTGTGCTACATGACAATATTATTTTCAATTTTAAATCAAAATGTAAAAAAAAAAATAGACCGATACAATGACTTAAAAAGGAATAAATTTGAAATTGTACACATATTTAATCTATGAAGAAGAAAACAATTACCACGACAGAAGTTAATTGTTTTCTTTTTTATTTCGTGGCGTGTGTGAGAGCTTTCACTAGTATCATCCATCGTCTATTATTTAACTGAAGTGCGGAAGCTAATCAGCGAAGACACTGTCCGAAGCGCCGGACTAACACACAAAGAAAGGTCCTTTGAGGAATTTTTTGTACAGGATTAAACTATAGATCCTTTCGTTCATCTCGAAATGTAAACCAAGAGAAAAGCAATTTGAGCAAACATTGACACCAGGAATCGGCTTCCGCGAAAAAGATGACCAGAAGATGTGAACGAGGAAGATGAGATTATCCAATAATTTTTTCGCTTGAGAAAAAAAAGGTATCCTTGCGTGTATTTACAAGAAATGTCATACATTTTTAGTTTATAAATACACACGTATAAACTATGGAATTATTTGCAGACAACATTTTTAGTCAGCGATAGGATACAAGAGCAAGCACGTGGTTTCTGTACGAACCGAACGTTTCACTCAAATTAATTCTCCTTTTTATGTTTTCGCTTTCTAATACGTAGCATAGTTTAAGTGCATCGTTAAAGGAAGTCGTCAAAATTTTTTATGCTGATTAACTGTAGGTGATCATCAAACGATTTAATTTAGTTGAGAGTTAAAATTAAATATATTATAAACAATTTTAACATAGATATGTACGTTACTCAGTAGGTACATGACGTGGTATTTTACACCTTGCTTCGGCGTGAAAAAATGCGTCCATAAACTTTTATGTGGAATAGTTCGGTTGCCGAAACAATTGACGAAATATGATTTATTATTAACGTGGCTATTTTGGCAAAAGAAATTTCCGACGTTCCGGGAAAAACAATATTTCTCAGCTTAAATAAATGATGTATGTGTTATCGGTTCGACAGACACTTGGTATTAGAAAGAATCAAAAATGAACTTTGAAAAATGCCTAAGTAGGTAGGTACCTATTTACTTTTATTTCAAGCTGTTTACAACAACAAGAACGATACAAAAAACACAATCGAGAAGAGAATGTACTTGATGTGGTGGAAATGTATGTGGTTTTGAATGAGGGAAAACAATGATAAACATCAACTACTTAACCTTTCGCCTTAGTCGCTTAGCGGTGCGCCTCGTGTTGTATTGTACAATGAAGCGATGTTATTTTGGAAAAAAAAGCGGCTACGAAAACAGAAACAACAAAACGTGCTCTAAAATGAAAGGCAAATACGAAAACCTTACATGTATTACATATTGGCAAAGTAGTCATCTGCAACATTGACAAACGACGGCCAGTTCAAAGTGCAAAAAGCACTACGGCACACGTTTTAGGGCATTTTCAACGCTCTAGAATCACTGTCCGCAAAAAGGACATGAATGTCAAATGGCTAAAATCGTTCTGATATGTTATTTGAATGAGTTTAATTTTTCGACGCGGTTTTTCTGACAACCGCCGCACCAAATGCTGCCGTCTACGTTCGATACTCCGAGTAAACTGCACGTTGTCATCGACGATTGCGCTTCTAGAGGGAATGACGCGCGGGACGCGGACGTCGTGTGGCGTCTGCCCCACCCTAGCAGCGCGATCGCGCGCCACATTGATCTTAGCTATTGACTACGACGCCGAGTTTTATTGTTGCCGATATCGTAAACGGAATCTGAGATGTTCCACAGGGATCCAACTTAGGCCTCTACTAACTAACTATGTACTTCAACTCCAAATAACCACATTCAATTCATCGTTTTATTGTATTGGGGAACCCAAATCGCAACTACAGTAGGTATTCATTCACAATTCCAAAAATAACTGGACAGTAGAAATTCACAATTTCTCAAAAATAATCCATGTCCAAAAGTAACGATCTTTAACGTATCCAATGAATCTGTTATCTCGAGTTTTCTATTCTAAAACATTTGGTTAGAATCGAGTTCTCCCTCATCAATATTTATGTCGATCGCATCGGTTTTCTTCAAAGAGTTTCCTTTGAGGGTAAGTATATTCGTTGTATACGTGCATACATATGTATGAACCCAAGTTCCAATTTAAGGGTAAGACATTTATCTCGAAGCAGCTTTGCCTTATTTACCTGCTTGCTCTTTAATCTTAGAGTGCATGCTAAATTAAATTTGCTACCGCCAACTGGTGGGGAAACCCCCAGTTTTGCTTACTACAATACGTCAAGAAAAAAAAATGTAATTAGGTAAACGAATTAGCTAAGTGGAGATGTACGAACTAACGTGATTTTAAAAACCACTGCACCTGAGGGACATTAACATCCACGGTAATAATTTAAGTTTCAATTCAGTTGCAGTTATACTTAGTCACTGCACGGTTTCCGTATAATCCGATTTAGAAAGTCTTAATGTAACAAGATTGCAAAGTTTTTAACCCAATACAAGAACAGATTACTTCTATAAGTATCTACCATTGCGTATATATTAAGACAATTGTTGTAACATTGTCAGATTGTACTTTAGAATTTATTCACTAAATTCCTTTCAATTCTATTGTTATTCAGCACTTTCAGCATTTCAGGGTTTCTACTACCAAATTAAATGGTAAAATCCTTCTGATCTTCTACTTGAGATTCAATTCAAATAACGGTCTCACAAGAAATTTGAATTGCATATCAACTTTTTTCTCAACTCAACTTACACTCCAGTTGTTTACTTCGGCCCATGAAGTAGCTTATAGCTCACAAATTACTCAACATGCCACATTCGGTGCAATGTTTTCCCTCGAAACATTATTTTCTGCCACTCGACTTTTTGGTTTCTTTTCGTAAATACTTCCGTGATTACGATCTTGAATATACCTGAATGTAGTACTCAGTAAAAGCTGACATTCATTGCACTCGTATACATATGGATTTAATTGAGCATGAACCTTTGACGAACCATTTCAAGCAGCGTATAAATGGTAGTCTGTTTTCATTCAAAAAAGAAAAAAGATGAGAAAAGCGAAGAAATACGGAAATGCACCAATAAACAAGTTTTTTAAATGAAAAAGAAGTACGTATGGTAAGAAATTTAAAATAACGATCAATTGCAATTTTTAAGTGTCTTAGTGATACACTCACTTAACTATTGATATATTTCGAGTTCGTGAGCAGTCCGGTAAATTACAGGAGAAGTTTCTGGAAATAAAAGGATTAGAAATTGGTAAAGTTGTGAAATGATGAGAAAACTTCTGACAGGTTATTATGAAGGAGCAATGAAAACTTATCTTTGAATCAGTGTTACCACATGAAAGAGAAAATTACGTCGATTCTAATTAACAGCTTATTTGTATATTTATGTACTATTTAATTTATAATAAGACTAAATTGCACTAACAGTCTATAAACTAAAATAGAGAATTTTTCAAATAAACTAAAGGTACCTATTATTTTCTGAATAAGAAAGCATTTTCCGACTCCAACATTCGGCATAAGTGTATAAAAATGTTGAAATGTTGTTTATATATCTATCATGTACTATATTTCAAAGTGTACCAAAATACGTAAATAAAGTACATTGCTTCAAAATCGTTTCGTGTCTCAATTTAAAAGAGATTGTGGCATTATCCTTAAAGGATTAAGAAATTTTCGTAATGAGTCGCCCTCTGTGACTCTGTGACATACCTTATGTAAATAAAGTTTTCCGAATCATTTCTCATTAAAATCTCCTTCCTTTTTTCTTAGAAACGGTAGGTAATTGAAATATTATTATTATATTTGATGGTTTTTCGTTTTTTATTTACTTATGAAGACGCAATTTACCCAAAACGTCGTATAAAATTATAATGAACTCAAATTGTTCACGTTACTGAAAGCTTTATGTTCAGAAAGCTCGCGCATAATAAACAGATTTCGATAAGGTATCCATTTGTTACGTTTAAAATTTTATAAAACAATCTACTATAATAAATAATGCACCACCCTCCCGTCTGTCTGGTACGAGATTGAGAGCACTCGCGAGGAGCTTTCGGGAAATTCTGAGGTCTGCAGATTACTATAAAGAAAAATGGGAAATTCAGGAGAAACTAGTGGCATCTGATTGTAAGGGTTAGAAACAGCAGGGTGAAAATGCGCGAGCCCCTCCCCTATTGATTTCGTAAGGAACAGCAGTAACAGTTGCATTGTACCCATGGCAACGTTTTTCGCAACAACACCAAAGTCGTGACGTCACAAGCGTCACAGAGTCTAGTGGAAAAGAGGGCAGGTGTAAGAATTTCCACCAAGTTGAGCTTCAGTTTTTCCACGTCGTTCAATTTGATCGACAGCTACCGAATTTAGATGGAAGGAGTTTAGTAAAAGTCGGTTATCTCGGAGAAACTAGTGGTGGTTTAAAGGGAAAATATTTTGGCTAAGCACATGCCGTAATTGGAACGGCATGTGCCTTTGTAATTAATAAAATTGGGTCGAAAGCGGCGGCGCATCGCTCCCCACTCCTTGAAGCGCTTTCCCAAAGCTCCCTGCGTCAAGATGGACGTAAAAGCTTGAATGAAATGGCCGCCGCAGAGCAACCGATGCTGAAGAAAACGCGAACGGGTTTTCGTGCCGATCAGTTGTAGAAAAATGGGCCCGGAACGCGTTTGTATCCGCGAGTGCCCTCTGTCCAACGTGAAATTATTCCGAGTTAGTCCTACCAACTAGCAATAAATGAAGACTAATACCTTACATGACTTTTCAAGGACATACAATCATAATAAAGAAAGTTGATGTAAGTAGAGTGGCTTTATTATAAGTCAAAACTACTAAGTCAGAGAGCCTTCGAGTTCTGCATCCTACCAACTACATTTGTGGGTCATTTCTTTATATCGATTTATTCTGTCGCATAGAGGCAACAATAAGGCCCGTTCACAATCCATTCAAAGCTTATTACTGTATACTCGCAGAGTCCACACTAAACACATTACGCTTTGAGATTTTGCCGTTTTGCAGTGCTTTCGCTGTTGTGCATCGTTTTGTCCATGTAACCGATTGTCTTCGATGTTAGACACGGTGACATGTGATTATTTCGACAAACCTCAATGCAGGTGGGTCACAATTGCATTTTGATGTTACGTTAAATTTTATCTCAGCGTTTTTTTTTTCATTTTCTCTTCTTTTCTTTTTCTTTTAATGCCGCCAACGACAACCCCTTTACGAAATTATACATATTTTCGAAAACAACTTCTCAGCAGCATATACAGTAGCAATACTTTGATGCATTCGTTATTCTAATTATATTTGCCTTCCTTCATGCCATGCATGTTTCGTTGAGGCAATCATTTCATACCCTGATATTTATTCGGGTCATACCCCATTTACGAATTAGGTTACATGTACATAGATAACGGTCGCATCGTCCCTAATTCCATCAACTAACTCAGTCTATTGAGAAGTATTATTACGAGAACGATACAAAAAGCATAAACCGAGACACAGTTATGTGTTAATATTTAATAAATTTCTGTTCTGTTTAGTCGACGTAGTGAAATCGAATGAGAGGGAAAGTACATACCTACATATAAATGTAAAGAATATTTTAATTGTTTCAAAATATAGGTATAACAAGGTAAACTGCAACAGAAAAAGTGTTTAGTGAAAATAAAAAAACAAAGAGGGATATTTGTGATGAAGGAAACCTTTCAGTTCAAATAAATGAAAAAATTTAAATTGCGAAGGCTTTGTAAAGCGTGAAAAGGAGTTAGCGTAAAGGAGATTTTCCATTTAACTTAACACTTTATTAACTTAAGGACATAAAGATGTCGGTACACCAAAACTATTTAACTATCCTCTTCTAATTCCATTTAGGCGTTAAAAAAGTTAATGAATACCCTTTTCAAAAATACAACATCTTATAAATACATTTGTCTGATGGTAAAAAGGTTACAAAGAAAGAGTTCGTTCAAGGATCCATGGGCCAGAAGCTGATGCGCATAATTCTTGATGAATTAAACCTTTGGGTATTGAAATTTTAATTTTTAGGGTATCGAGGGGGCCTAAGTGTGACGAGACATGTCCGAAGCCTCTGACGCATTGTCCGAAGAGGAACGCTGCCTATTCCGTCCATTCACACGTGAATCGTTGGTTTCTATCGAAACCCGTATCGCCGAAGAACATGCAAAGCAGAAAGAGCTCGAAAAGAAAAGAGCTGAAGGAGAGGTGAGATCTAAAGTCCAAATATTTTCTCGCTGTGTGCTTTGCTCGTATCCTGAACATGTAGCCAGTCCAAACTCGTACATTTCGTCACACTCGAAACTTCACTCATCAAACACCACATCTTTGGAAAGACCAAGTACCAACAACCGATTCTTTGACGTTTTTGGTTCTTATTTCACTATAGAACTACTTAAATAATCTTAAAATTGAACACTAGGTATAGGTATTCATTTCAAACATACATTACCATTAGATTGAAAGACGAGAGACTAAAAATGTGACTTAATATGTGGATATATGAAAACAATTCGTTGCTAATTTTCCACAATTTCTTTCTACAAAAAGAGACAAATCGTGTGATAAGAAGCTTTAGTTGTTCATCAATCAACGTTTTCCGCATTTCTGACTTTGGCAGATACAGCCAATCACATTCGATTGGCTTCAGAGTTAACTGCAACTTTTAATTTTATTATTTTTATTTTTCATTAAATTTCATCGCAGTATTTATTACATGACTGCATAATTACATAATTAATATATGTGTAATAATAGTATATGTGTTAGAAGAAGTGTTCTTTCTTTCTCTCCTTCATTGAAAATATTTATTATAAAATCTCTAGGAGCTTAGCATTTATCATTACAGAAATTCCATACATCATTTCCTCTGTTTTCCCGAATGCAGAAGGGAAATAATAAGAGCGGTGTGAGCGTTACAGGCAAATACGGTGCCCTATCGATTTATAAGAATGTCTGAAACAATTGAGTTTATTTTTAAACAAGTTCATGGAAGTATTTGAAGCAAACGCGACGGTTTACGTTCCCGTATATTTTCGCTTTGCATGGGGAACAACAATTAATTAAAGAAAACACTTTATGTACATATAGTGCACTGGGTAAGAAAAAGAAATGAGGACGTGCAGTGTAGAAAAATTTTTAAAAAAAAAATAAATAAATACATTTCCTGAAGGAATGTTTTGTAAAAATTATTTACTTTTCTTATTTCATCGTGTTGTCATTCACTAGGGAACTTTTGACGCCTTCCATTTCCCGTCTTTTCCCGAGAAAACAAATTAACTTTTCATTACGAAAATAAGGCTCTTGCTTTGATTAAAATCGGTTTCCGCCTTTTTACAGATGTATTCAGCTTCGAAATAAGCTACGGAATATTTAGATATAAATATTCAAAAATGCAGACTCTGTGAATAAAAAGTAATTTAGTCAATTTCGGATATCGTAAACTGATTTTAGAATGATTTTTTATTAGTAGAGTAGATGCATTGTTGTGCTTTTCAATGTTAAAATTTCAACTTTATTGCAGACCGGTTTTGGACGAAGGAAAAAGAAAAAAGAAGTAAGATTTTCTGATAAGAAAAGCCATCCGCTTTTTGCAAATGTTTTAGAACATGCTTCTGACGATTACTTTTACATAATACTTATATAAATGAGTACTAAACATTAAAACACTAAATACAATTCATTACTAATACTCCTAGCACTCCTAATATACAAAATAAATCGTCCGAAGCATTTCCTAATATGCCAAAATAAATAAAAAAAGCTTTATAGAAAAAATAAAATAAACTTCATTGGCTGTTTAAAAATCAACAATAAGAGGGCTTAAATAAAAATAAAAAACATCTATTATCTATACGCAAGGAGCTATATAATTCCGAATAAAACAGCCAATGTAGCAATAATAAATGCTAGAGGATAGAGTTTACAATATTTACATTAAAATAATTTACTTGACAGCGAGATGTGCATAAGGATACCAATACATACGTAAAAGCTTTATATTTATAAATATCTAAGAATCTATACACTGAATCGTAACTTACCCCCCCTGTGCGTTTACAAAAAAAATTCGACAACAGATTTCAGTGTATAGGGGAAATTAATCGAAAAAAAAAAAATATATATATACATATGTGTGCTAATCACTTCCCACTTACTAACAGTCGTTAAGCACATCTCAAAATTTATTAGCTGCCACAGAGCTTTTAGTTATGATTGCCATAGAATGGGTAGATAGTCAATATATATTAACACCTTTCCAGTATACACACAGATAATAAACAAAAAATACTTACAATACAAAGTTAATTTATTTAATAACAACATTCATGCATGAAATTCAGCTTGCTTATAATACTACGTTATTAGAAAACTAAATGATAGAAACACTTAACACAAATATAAAATATATTGTTTAGTTGTTGAACTAGAGATTTCGTCTGATCAATAATTTAATCCGCTCAAGATGAAAGGCTCTGCTGTATTTTGTAAATATATTAGTGTCGAGAGTAAAATATGATAAGCCCTCTACATTTACTGGCATCTGATACCCCTGGCTAGTGTTCGTTAGTTCAACCTAATGGATGTGACGTATAATGCCTGTGAAATACAAGAAGTGCTCGGCGCATTCAACTAAATTTACTTTTTCATATTTTATGGAGCATATGCATTCCGTTAAAAGAAATTTTAAAAATTATTCTTTCAATCACTATAGGCCTTCTGAACGAAATTTTTTATCGAGAAAATTGAAAATTTTCGTCTAATTGTAAATTTAAATTAAAGCAGACAAGAAACGTTAGAAAACTGTCTGACCTATAATTTTGGTCACCTAAAAATTTATAAAGACGAGTTGAAAAAGCATTGATTCGAAAACTAGAACAAGTTTTAGCCTAAAATAACCAAAATCCTTTGAAGGTCCTTTAGTCTTTTTAAATGAAAAATCCTGTCTTGTCAGCTCTAAGTCAAAAATACGTATAATTGAATCAAAATGGTTAATGTTGACTTTTTAAAACAATTTATTAAATTAAATAATTGCAAATTATAACAACCTTCCTTATGTGGGTCACCCAAAAAGAGTCAAACAAGCTTTTCTGAAAACTGGAACAGACTCAACAAAAGTTAAATTTCAGTCCAAAATAACCAGATCTTGCCTTCAAAAAATTTATTGGTATGAATATAAATAAAATTTTAATATCAGCGTTAATCTAACTTTTTTTTTGAAAATATAGTAATTTATATGAATTTGAAATATTATTTTATTGAAATTCTATTAACGTAGCGTTTGACATATTTACGATGATGCGTCGATGAATTGAATATCTTTTTATGATCTTCTTTGGTGTGTTCTTTCTCATACATTTCCGTTTTTCGAGTCTTTTCTAGCTTGACCTACATTTTCGGCATTTTATTGATTTACACCGGCATAACGTATCTGTTGCTTTTAAGCTAAAAAAGTAAACCTTAGGCTGTGTTGTTAGGCACTACTTAAAATGTCCTGGATAATAAGAGCCCTTTACAGTAACATAACTCGAATAATTTATTTTCTTTAATACGATGTAACTTTTTACTGTGAAAGAAAAAGTATAGAATGTGAGATAACGAAAGACTTCAATGCAACTGCAATGCGTCGTACGTTTCGGTAACACTAAACTGTTCACCTGTTTAGGCTAATTCAGACCTGAATAGCCCATTAACGAACAAGGAACAATGGAAATCGAAATTCTTTTGTATTTCTCTTTTCACTTTTTTATTAAGTGTAAATATGTCGTATAAATGCCGATGTATGACCTATATATGCCTATTCTATTAGTTTACTTGTTCCTATGGCGTTTGATGAGAGTGTAAATACTGACTGACAGTTTAGATACTAAATTAAAAAAATATCAACCGTTATTACATCAATTTTCTAACTGAAGCAATAATTTATTAAAGAAACATTTTTGAAAGCATTATCAGAATAGAACGTGTTTTTTTAATATTTTACCCCCAGTACTTGGCGAATAATTCGATAAAAAACATTTTATTTACTATAAATTAATTGTTTATAATTATGTAGATAAACAATTTGGAGTTAATAAACCACATGTTCACATTAATGTTAAGGCTTTAAATCTTACACCATTTTACAATTGAAAACTCCTGTTCTGGCAACTTGCTAATTGTTTGATTCGAATTTTGTTATGCATTAAAAATGCATGTGTAATATTTCTTAGTGTTTATGTTATTTATATTACTAATAAAATAGTGGTTGAGTCAAAACAAGAATAACAGAACCGTTTCACGTACAAATCAATTTCTATTAGCAATTTATAGAAACAGCTACAAACGTCCTTTTCGTGGGACTGTTCCAAAATAGAAAAAAAAAAGTAAGAAATTAATCGTTCGTCAGTAAGTTGAAGGAACAATCTCACTATCAAAATGTTAAAAAAAAAAAGAGGCGATCGAAATGTACATAGCGTGCAACACAAAAAAAAACTACCTACAATCTTGTACAAAAATTAATGTGTAAGTATGAGATGTATATTTCATGTATGCGCAGATTCGGTATGAGGACGAGGACGAAGATGAAGGCCCCCAACCTGATCCTAGCCTCGAACAGGGAGTTCCCATACCAGTACGGTTACAGAGCAGTTTTCCTCCAGAACTGGCAAGTACTCCACTTGAAGACATCGATCCATACTATAGCAATCAAAGAGTACGTACAACTTTTAATCTTCATTATTTACCATCAATCCCTAAACTAAAAGGATGCCCATGATCAAAAATGCGCATTTATTAAAGGATAATCCAGTTGATAACCTTATCGTTATATCTGCCCATATTTTGTAAAAGCAGAGTATCGAATACTTATCTGTTAATATTTCTTCTAAAGGTATAGGGTCCACAAGGCACTTAAATACGTGACATTTAAATACGTTATTTAAGTACAATTGACAAAAAATCTTTTTTATGTGGAATTATTAAATCTTGAAAATCCCAGATAAAATTACTATGGTGTTTTCATTTTTCTTTTTCAGACGTTTATAGTAGTCAGTAAAGGCAAAGATATTTTCCGATTTAGTGCTACAAATGCTATGTGGATACTTGACCCGTTTAATCCAATCCGTCGAGTGGCAATTTACATTCTCGTACATCCTCTGTTTTCCCTCTTCATTATTACAACAATTCTCGTCAATTGCATCCTCATGATTATGCCAACCACACCCACCGTAGAGTCAACAGAGTAAGTTGAATTTTTGTTAACTATTTTCACTGTCCGAAAAGAAATTATGAATATGGTGTTTCTTACGCAAGTATTCGCAGATTTTGAAGGTTTGTATAGTCCAACTATGATTTTCTGTTGTAGTTAAACTGTAGATTTAACAGTACCGGACTGGTCAATTTTACCCAGTTCGGGACTGGAATTGAGTAGTGGAATAACTTTTTTGTATTTTTGAATATTTTTTTTCATATTACGTATGATTGTAATTATTTATTTACATATTATTATAATAGTTTAGTACTAAACTGAAGAACGATACATTCTATTACTATCCCGTTTAATTTCAAATCGTAATTTTCGTTAGGCGATGCGGAAAATTAAAATTACTTTTCTATGTGCCATTTCGGACGCCGTTTAAACTCAAGCAACGTTTGCTTAAAAATAAAGGGTAATTTGAGCGTTAACGAGAGACGAGTGTTCCCATTAGGGTTTCGCGGTTAAATAACGATTCCTCTTGGATCCATGACTGACACACCAAAGTACATTCTGCCACTTCTACAACGAATTATGAATGTTCGTTTCAGAAAGGAAGACCCAATAATTACTCTTGGCTCGTTGTTCTAAGCAGAAGATTCCGTACGACGCAAAATTTCACAAAAAAGAAATTAAAATAATTGATTATTACCTATATTGTTTATTCAAATATTAGAGTTTTTGGTAATGTTTTTCATTGAATATTATTTTTAGAGTAATTTTCACTGGCATCTACACATTCGAGTCAGCTGTGAAAGTGATGGCAAGAGGTTTTATACTTCAACCGTTTACGTACCTTAGAGATGCATGGAACTGGCTCGACTTCGTAGTGATAGCTTTAGCGTGAGTAGCATAGAGGCAATAGACTAGAAACTTTTAGATTCCACCCCGTATATACCGAAATGGCGAGGGCGTAAATTTTTCAAAAGCAACTAACAAATTTTTTGATTGACGATAAGTCTTCTATTTTGGAAAATTTATGGCCTCTACCTAACCGTTCCCCAATTCATCGATGTATTAAAAACAACAAGAAAATGCATCGAAAAATAAAATTTAATATTCACTGTTCAAAGGGTTCTTACATCTATCAGTAAATATTAATTTAATTATGACTAAGTACTACAGATTTTGCGATAGTTTTTTATCACACAGTAGCATTTTTACTCGTTTAGGCACACTTTGAAACAAATATTACTTCATAATGTGTAACTTTTCTTTTACGAAAAGTAAACAGTTCATTAGAATTTTATAAATGACATAAAAAATAAAAACAAACAAGATATTTCATTTACAAACGAACACAATAACGAAACACTAGACAAAAACGAACCCTAGTTTCAAGGAATCCATAAATGAACTCCCTTTTTTTTGTTGTATTTAATGCCTTTATAAGTAAGCTACCTATATTGTAATAAGTATTAAAATTGTTGAACATTTTCTTCGATGGAACGTTTATTAGGAAAAATGTTTTACTTCGCAGATATGCAAAATCATTCGTATGTTTTCGTATACTACTTTTTGATTATTAACTATAATAATATGTGAGTTTTTATGTCATTTTATTATTACTGTTGTGCAACTGTAGAAATAATTCCATAGTAATTGAATTTAATATTGTACCATTATCTATCCTCTTACATTTTAGACAGGAGTGTTTTCCTATGTTAGATATATAATTTTGATATTTATGGTCTTATATAGAATTAGAAATAATAGAATTTCTGTTTAACAGCAATTTATTGTTCCCGGTAGACTTTAGGCGTCATGTACAGGGTACTACGTCGAGCTTATTATTTTTGTAATATTTATAAACAAAAAAGTTCGTATATGTAATATTACAAGCTCAATAAGCAGCTTACCCTAAACCCCGCATGTAGTAGAAAAGGTCATCAGTATCAATAAACAAAAAAAAAATATATATTAATAAAGTATTTGGTTGCAAATTGACTCGAATAAGAAAAAGAAAAAAATTGATAAGTACAAGTTAAACTCACGTGGAATGGGTTCCGTACGATGAATTTACCACGTTATTTTAAGACCATGGACGTTCCTCTAATCTACAAATAAAGAACTATTTTCAGTATTCTTTTCATAATTTTAAACTTGAGTTCTATGTTACAACGGTATTTTTTTAATTTTCTAATTTGCTTCCCAAAAATGACACCGATATTCAAAATTCTTTATTTACAGTTTTTCCATTCGGACCTACGGAACCCAAAAAGTTTGTTATTGTCAACTATTAATCTAAATATCAAATATATATAAAAGCATCCTTTTGTAGTACATGCTGTACCTAATACATGAGAGATAATATTTTTAAGTAGGATTGTGAAGCATCATGTTTTCAACATTTTAGAGAAGGTTTTGCTTCTTTAGATCAGATTAGTAGCAGTAATACTACGACGTCAGTTTTCGTGCTATCTAATTCTTAATCGTTTAAAATTAAATTTCAGCTATGTTACTATGGGAATAGACCTGGGAAACCTTGCTGCCTTGAGAACATTCAGAGTACTTCGAGCTCTGAAAACCGTTGCCATTGTGCCAGGTACTAATTTTCTCTAACTGCACCCTTATCACTCAAACTTTACCCCTTGGAATAGATCTCATACGATAAGATATTTAAACGTTTAATCAATCAACATAATTCGATTAGCAAAACACTCGAACCTGATAACTGTGAAATATTTTAGGCTTGAAGACTATCGTAGGAGCTGTAATAGAATCAGTAAAAAATCTGCGAGATGTGATAATATTAACAATGTTTTCTTTATCTGTGTTTGCTCTTATGGGTTTACAAATTTACATGGGTGTTTTAACGCAAAAATGTATCAAAAGATTTCCTAGAGACGGTTCATGGGGTAATTTGACAGACGAAAATTGGAAGAGATTCGTCAATAACGAAAGTAAGACTGAATTCTAGTAAGACTGAATTCTATTTACAATTAGATTAATTAATATCCTATCTATTTTGCCGTGTAATTTTTCGTAGCAAACTGGTACAAAAAGGACGATGACTATCCATTGTGCGGAAATTCATCGGGTGCAGGGTAATTTGCTCCTCCTCTAGTAATCCTTCGATATTTTTCTAAACAATATTATTCACAGACAATGTCAAGAAGGCTACGTTTGTCTGCAAGGATTCGGTGGTAATCCCGATTACGGATACACGAGTTTCGATACGTTCGGTTGGGCCTTTCTCTCTGCATTTCGTCTTATGACCCAAGATTATTGGGAAAATTTGTATCAGCAAGTAAATAAATATTGGAAAAACATATTTCTCTTTCTACCTTTCCAACCAATTCTTTCCATTTCAGGTTTTAAGATCGGCAGGACCGTGGCATATGTTATTTTTTATAGTGATTATTTTCCTGGGTTCCTTCTATCTAGTGAACTTGATCTTGGCCATCGTAGCGATGTCATACGACGAACTCCAGAAGAAAGCCGAAGAGGAGGAAGCAGCGGAAGAAGCTATTAGGGTAACTACCCTCCTTAGATCTACGCTTTATTGTATTCAAGAAATATTGAAATAAGTCATTAATTACATACAAAATTTGTGAGAATTCAACCCACGATCCACGAGTCGTGTGATGACAATTTCATTATTTTTTTTGTCGATTGAAATGAGCGTGTGAAATTGAACGAGTCATACATTTTAAGACGGCTGAAGAGCAGTCGAGATTAAAGCAACTTGAAAATCCTCATCAAAACAAAAGACGTCCAGATCCAGGTGGAGGTAATGAGTTAAACACTCAAGAAGAACTGCCACCCCGACACTCCCCTTCAGCCTCCTCCTGCCAAAGTTACGAGCTCTTTGTCGAACAAGAGAAAATTCAGGAAGACAACAACAAAGAAAAGATGAGCATACATTCTGAAGGACTAGATTCCGTGAGTGAGCAGAGAAGGATTCGTACTAATCCCACCAAGATGCGGAAAGTCAGCGCTGTAAGTGTCTTGATATTTATCGTCGGGAAATCTTAATATCTCGGAAAAAATACGATCTTTTCTTCTCAATTTAGAAAAAAAAAAATAAAAAAAACAGACATACTCCTCAAATATGTAAATAAAGATCATGACAGTTATGGTGTTCAGACTTTATCCGTCTTATAGTGGTTTTGTTATACTGTTACAAAATCTGTATAAGACCTACTCTGTGTTGCACTTTTACTGCATGACTATTATTTAAATTAAGGGAGGGATTAGTTAGATACACATACACTTCTACTCATCTTTAGTTTGTTTCATATTAATTTAGCCCTTCCTATAGCATGAAACATTTGTCCAAACATTTAGTAATTTAGTTCCCGCACCTGGAACAATAATTATTAATCCCATAAATGTGTAGATGCAGCAAACAATCAAACAAACAAAGTAGGGTCGCAGCCAGGAAATTAAACCAATGGTAGTCACCAGAGTTACAAAGAGAGAAATTGTAAATTTATCATTAGTTGACCAATCCTATATGCGACCTTATCATTGCAAATGCATGCAGATAATACGATTTTTGCAAAAACATAAAAAAATAATGTCGTTGATAAATATCTACCCTCAAGATAATGTGATGGGTATAAAGCTATTAGCGTTTGTTTTTCACTGAAGTTGACTTGGAAAGGAAAGGTTTTCAACATCGATAATATAATTAACGCTTTTGTGCATGTTCTCTGTAAGCATGTGAGGGCACACTGTTCCATAATTTAATATCGCAAATGCATTTCATTACGTTTCGTATTTAGACTAGTTTAAGCCTCCCGGGATCGCCCTTTAATTTTCGAAGAGGTTCAAGGGGTAGTCACCAATTTACAGCGCGCAATAATAGGCGAATTATGCCACCGGGTGATCGTAAACCATTGGTATTATCAACATATCTGGATGCTCAAGAACACCTACCATACGCAGACGATTCCAATGCTGTTACTCCAATGAGCGAAGAAAATGGAGCAATGGTCGTTCCAATGTATTATGCCAGTTTAGGTAAGGAAACTTTAGATAAAATTATTGCTTCAAATCCCACCACTTAATACCAAAATACAAGAAGTGACTACTTTTTTATGCAACTTGGACAATATCACTTTTGGACTATGTTGCATAGTGATTCTGTAAAATTTCATTTCGATGAAACACCATTTAATGAATCGGAAGATTCATGCATCCCTGTACAAAAACACAATCTTCGATAGGGTCAAGACATTCTTCTTATACTTCCCATGCTTCTCGAATGTCCTATACTTCACACAACGATCTCCTAGGAGGTCTTGGTGGAAATGGCCGAATCATAACTAAGGAGGAACAGCTAAAAGGACGGCTGAAGAAACAGACAATGGCTCCTAACTACGAAGAATTCAATCATAAACCTCACTGTGGAAACTACGTAAGTGAAAATAGGGTGTCATCGAGAAGAAACAGCCGTTGGAGATTTTATGTTATTATTACAGAATGGACCGACAGGTACAGTGATTGAAGGTAAAATTAAAAATCTCGACAACCCATTCGTGGATGGTAACCAAAAGCAACCTATCGTCGACATGATGGGTATGTTGATCAGTAAACAAACTGGCAGTAAAAACTTTAATCGAAAATTTTAATCGATTTGTAGATGTAATGGTTTTGAACGACATTATCGAACAGGCAGCTGGCAGGCAGAGTCGAGCTAGTGAAAATGGAGGTAAACATAATCTTTATAACACCCCTACACTTGAGCCCATTATTCCCCTCGTAGTAGACTTATACACAACTACCATCGCAATATGCTTTAACTAGACGTACTTCCAGTGACATAGAAAAGTTCACACGTTCATTTAAATGTGAAACCAACCTACTGTTCAACACTCAAATTTAGTGGATAAAATGATCCTACAAATGTCTACTATTGTATTACATGTGTCGTTCACCATACTGTTATATACCTACGTTATATAGCAAAAACCTTTTGAATGCAATCAATGACTTGTGTACAGTTAAAATACATGTCGTCCATGAGGAGCATGTGAAAACCTGAGGTTTACACTGTTTTTGAGGACTTCGTATCTACCACAAAAACAAACCAAAATATATACGTTCTACGTCTTAATTTGGTGGACCGAAGCAGAGCTTTATAAAATATTCTGATGACTTGATCTATTTTATTATTTCTTAATATACGTCATGACAAAATAGTGAAAACCTCCTCGTAGTTAAAGATGTTATTGTTCTTAACCGGCAAAATTTAAAGCAATTACGATGGTGTGTAAAGGAATAATATTTTTTTCAAATTTCAATTATACTTTTGTTATTTATACTATTTTTGATAAAATTTAACGGTTAAGAACAGGTTTGCACCGCTGCCATTTGCACAAAACCTCTTTTTCCTAAAAGAGTGTGTCAACTTCACCTTTACTAATACTTCGTACAGTTTCTGTTTATTATTTCTCAGCCAATGATGATGATGAAGATGAGCCAACGTTAAAAGAACGTTTATTAGAAAGCACTATGAGAATTATAGACACACTGTGTGTCTGGGATTGCTGTTGGCTGTGGGTTCAGTTGCAGAAGTATGTAGCACTTATAGTTTTCGATCCGTTTGTCGAACTATTCATCACACTTTGCATCGTCGTCAATACCCTATTTATGGCACTCGATCACCACGACATGAACAAGGACATGGAGAAGGCACTAAAAAGTGGAAATTATGTATGTACTAACTAGTACTAAACAAAACGAAACTATTGTACGTAATTATAAAATTCCTTTGATTAGTTCTTCACAGCGACGTTCGGAATAGAAGCAACATTGAAGCTGATTGCAATGAGTCCAAAATATTACTTTCAAGAGGGTTGGAATATTTTTGACTTCATCATTGTTGTTTTGTCCCTTTTGGAATTGGGATTGGAAGGTGTTCAGGGATTGTCAGTGTTGCGATCTTTCAGACTGGTACTTGCCCTTCATTGAAACCAATTGGCGAATTGAAAATTAAACAACCATCTCATTTCAGCTGAGAGTGTTCAAACTGGCAAAATCCTGGCCAACGCTGAACCTTTTGATTTCGATCATGGGTCGAACGATGGGAGCTTTGGGTAACCTGACCTTTGTCTTGTGTATTATCATATTCATATTTGCCGTTATGGGTATGCAACTTTTCGGCAAAAACTACACCGGTTCGTATTAAGACAAACTGTTAAAAATGATTAGGTACATTTTTTTGGACTCTCGTTTGATTTTACAGATAATGTGGACAGATTCCGTGATCACACGTTACCACGATGGAACTTTACAGATTTTATGCATTCTTTTATGATAGTTTTTAGAGTATTGTGTGGAGAATGGATAGAATCCATGTGGGATTGTATGTTAGTAGGAGACGTTTCGTGTATTCCATTCTTCTTAGCCACGGTAGTCATAGGAAATCTTGTGGTATGTTTTCATTCTATGACGTTGATATTCGTTCCACGATCAAGATTCTCATTTTGCTGAACAGGTTCTCAATCTCTTCTTGGCCTTGCTCTTGAGCAACTTTGGTTCGTCAAATCTATCGGCAGGTACTGCTGATAACGATACCAACAAGATTGCAGAAGCATTCGACCGTATTGGCCGTTTTATCGATTGGATAAAGATGAATGTAACTCACTTTGCTAAAAAGATACGCTTCAAACTCACCAATCAAATTTCTGACCAGCCGCCAGGTGAGGGACCGTCCAACAGTTGGAATCAAGGTTTTTATCCAAACTGATGGCTAGTTGGTTTAGAAAATGTGGTGCTTCTTAATTATTTTATTTCACGCTTCGTTCAGAGCTAGAATTCATTATTATTATATTCCTTTCTGTTGAGTAATAGGTACTTTACCATCTCTGATCAATCAATGTACATACTACATACATCCAGTGGATAGCATAGCCTTTGATTACAACGTAATCCTAGCTCTGAGGTAGTTTCGTCATTAGCATGATATCCTTAACCGTTTATTATTATTTGCGTTAGTTTATGTTCGCAATTAAAAGTAACAAATTAACTTGTTTGTATTAAATTTTATCTTTTGTTGAATATGTAGCCGTCCTTAAAAAAATGTAATCAACAAAACTTTTTTGATACGCCACCGCATATTTTTTTAGATCCTAATGTATATTTTAATAAAGACGATTATTATATAAAAACTTTTTCGTTTTTTGTTTTTATTATTTTTGGAAATACTCTGACATTTAATTTTATTTTTGAATAACGAACGGCATACATGCAGAAAATACACTTGTAGCTTCTTGTGTTGTTTTCGGAATTGATTACGTAAAAAAACATATTTAAAAAAATATTTTATCGTAACAATTCTTTCCAACTGTTCGATGATCAAGGAATAGTTTTAGAAGAAATGGCAATGAAAATGAGATTTTTAGATACGAGAGACGGGGGTTTGGAACTAACCGGAGACGAAATATTAGCTGACGGAATGATCTTTCCCCACAAAAAGAGTCCGAAAGATAAATTAGAAGTGACCATTGGTGATGGCATGGAATTTACAATTCACGGTAGCTAACGCTAATTAGAGGGTTTAGTATAATTATATGGAATATTTGGTCTGTTATTTTCAGGTGATTCCAAAGCAAATCTAAAGAAAGTTAAAAACAATATAAACAAAAGTAAAACCATAGGAAATTCTATTCTTGAACATAGCGATTTCAATGCTTATTTCGATGACGATCTGATAAGTAATAAATCTTATGGTAGCCACAAAAATCGTTTCAAAGATGGTAGCCATAAAGGAAGTATTACTGTCACCGAACCAGATGACCAGGAAGAAAAGAAAGACGCAAGCAAAGAAGACTTTGAAGCTGCGAATGGTTCGTACAACATATTACTTACTCTGCACGACCCTATCGAGTCTGTCATTTGATCATATTTACAGCTAGTGAAAGTGAACAAGACGAAAGTCATTTAAAACGAGCCCTCGTCCATGAAATAGAAACTGAAGAAGGACCTCCAGAGTCTGCTGAAGACTGCTTCCCGGATTCCTGTTACAAAAAATTCCCTTTTTTAGCAGGAGACGACGACTCGCCTTTTTGGCAGGGTTGGGCTAATCTAAGATTCAAGACTTTCGAACTCATCGAGAACAAATACTTTGAAACAGCCGTCATTACAATGATCCTACTTAGTAGTTTAGCTCTAGCGTTAGAAGACGTTCACTTACAAAACAGGCATATTCTGCAAGACATTTTGTACTACATGGACAGAATATTTACCGTCATATTTGCATTTGAAATGTTAATCAAATGGCTCGCTTTAGGGTTCAAAGTCTATTTCACAAACGCATGGTGTTGGCTTGATTTTGTCATAGTTATGGTAAAAAGGAATGATAATAATATTCTTTCGCTGTTTACTAAGACCCCTTATTGTAATTTTAGGTATCGCTTATAAATTTTATAGCATCTCTTTGTGGTGCGGGTGGAATTCAAGCTTTCAAAACTATGAGAACGCTTCGAGCTCTCAGACCACTGAGGGCCATGTCAAGAATGCAAGGAATGAGGGTATGTCGAAAGCTAAAAAGAATTTTTACTTTGACGAAATTCTATTGCATTACAGGTTGTTGTAAACGCACTTGTACAAGCCATACCATCCATTTTCAATGTACTGCTTGTATGTTTGATATTTTGGCTAATATTTGCCATAATGGGTGTGCAATTATTCGCAGGAAAATACTTCAAGGTGCGACAAAACAAATGTAACATATTGTTTTTTTATTAATATTAATCGTAATTAATTAATTGTTTCAGTGCATTGATGGTAACAAATCATACGTCAGTTATGAAATAATTCCCGATAAGAACGCATGCAAAGCGGAAAATTACACCTGGGAAAATTCTCCAATGAATTTCGATCACGTCGGTAAAGCTTATTTGTGTCTGTTCCAAGTAGCAACATTCAAAGGTTGGATTCCGATAATGAACGACGCCATTGATTCAAGAGAACAAATCGACAAACAACCTATAAGAGAGACAAACATCTACATGTATCTCTACTTTGTTTTCTTTATCATATTCGGATCTTTCTTCACCCTTAATCTATTTATAGGAGTAATCATTGACAATTTTAATGAACAAAAGAAAAAGATAAGTATCCACTTCTCGTCGGATCTGTACCCAAATTCATGGGCCCTTAGACTTTAATTTAACAATATTTGTCTTTATAAGCAGGTGGATCGTTAGAGATGTTCATGACTGAAGACCAGAAGAAGTATTACAACGCTATGAAGAAAATGGGATCCAAGAAGCCTATGAAAGCTATACCACGACCACAGGTACGATATCATCGTGTTGATCTTTACTGATGAGAAGACAAATAAAAAATTTGGTTTGCCTTGATTTTAGTGGAAGCCTCAAGCGATAGTGTTTGAAATAGTGACGAATAAGAAGTTTGACATGATTATCATGTTGTTTATTGGTTTGAATATGTTGACGATGACAATGGACCATTACCAACAAAAGGAAACCTTCACGAAAATTTTAGACTACCTCAACATGATATTTATTGTTATTTTTACCACCGAGTGCCTCATGAAGATTTTTGCATTGAGATATCACTATTTTACGGAACCTTGGAATTTGTTTGATTTGGTGGTTGTCATACTGTCTATATTAGGTAAGTAAGGAATGCGGTCGTCAGAATCAAATCACTGTATACGAATTTTGTACTTATTAGGTTTGGTGCTAAGCGACATTATCGCTAAGTATTTCGTATCGCCAACGCTGCTCAGAGTGGTGCGTGTAGCGAAAGTGGGTCGAGTTTTACGTTTGGTAAAGGGAGCTAAAGGCATAAGGACACTTTTGTTTGCCTTGGCCATGTCTCTACCAGCATTGTTCAACATATGCTTACTACTTTTCCTGGTTATGTTCATCTTTGCAATATTCGGAATGTCTTTCTTCATGCACGTCAAAGACAAGAGTGGACTTGACGACGTGTACAATTTCAAAACTTTTGGACAATCAATGATACTACTATTTCAGGTTAGTTATTCGAGTTGCAAACGATTTACTCACCTGATAAAATATGTTGCGGTAAGTAAAGTAAATTTTTCTTTTTGAAGATGTCAACTTCAGCTGGTTGGGATGGAGTTTTGGATGGTATAATAAATGAAGAAGAATGCGACCAACCGAATCCGGAAATAGGAGATCCTGGAAACTGCGGCAGTGCTACTATTGGGATAGCATTTTTGCTCAGTTATCTCGTTATATCATTCCTTATTGTCATCAACATGTACATTGCCGTTATCTTAGAAAACTATTCTCAAGCAACCGAGGAAGTCCAAGAAGGTCTTACGGACGACGATTATGACATGTACTACGAAATCTGGCAGAACTTTGACCCCGAAGGAACTCAGTATATCCGATACGATCAACTATCAGATTTCTTGGACGTTCTGGAGCCGCCATTACAAATTCATAAACCGAACAAATACAAAATTGTATCAATGGATATTCCCATATGTAAAGGAGACATGATGTTTTGCGTAGACATTCTAGACGCTCTAACTAAAGACTTCTTTGCCAGAAAAGGCAATCCTATCGACGAGGCTGGTGAAATAACCGAAGTGCAGCAGAAGCCGGTGACTCCCGGTTACGAACCAGTAAGTTCGACGTTGTGGCGTCAACGCGAGGAATACTCCGCGAGGTTGATTCAAAATGCATGGCGAAAATATAAGCAGAGACGTGGTAGTGAAACTGAACAAATTGACGCAGCTCAACCACAAGACGATGGCGGAGATGAAGACGGTGAAGGTGAGGGTGAGGGTGATGGTGAAGGTGATGATGAACCTGCAGCAAGACAGACAGCAGTTCTTGTAGAAAGTGATGGTTTTGTTACGAAAAATGGGCACAAAGTTGTATTACACAGCCGTACACCAAGTCTTAGTTCGCGATCGGCAGATGTATGAGACTGGCCCGTCCCTCCCTACGAATAAACGGACTTCGCATGTATGTAATAATTGCTAGACTGATAAAAAGATTTTGTTTCAGCTGTTTACTGATAAAAATTAATTTAAACCGTTATTATTACATAATACATCGAAATAAAACAACTGACATTGTGTTCGTTTAGTTCGATATTCGATTCAGAATTCAGCTGAAATAGAGTGAAAGGAATGATGCGAATGGTTTAATAACTGTGCTGAGTAGTTTGAAGGATATAACGTACTTTTGAAGGCGATATTAATATTAATTCAACTATTTTACTGTGCATATTATTATTACTCAGCTAACTCTATTTACAAGTAAAAACATTACTTAACACGCTGACTGCTGCGGGTATCTTTGAAAATACGTCCTAACGACAGACAAGGGGACGGTAACCTGGCCGGATGGGAGTGGGGCAGTCAGGACAGGGAGATACGATATTAGGCAACGCGAGAGGTAGCAAGAGAGACAGGGTGACAGGGAGCGACACAACCTGAGCGGTGGGGAGCTTAACAACTTGGGCGGAAAGGAGCCTGACGTCTGAGACAGCTAGGGTGGGATAAGCGAGACAACCAGGGCGGTGGGGAGCCTAACAACCTGGGCGGGAGGAAGTGAATATATACACGGCCAGAACGAAATTATTGTCCTTAATACTCGTGGCAATCAACGTGTTAAAATATAAAATCAATGGTTTTATGACCAGTATGTAACAGATTATTCGATTTCTGAATTATTTTATTTACTTAATTAATTTTTTTTTCTAATGAGAGCGACAATTCCCAAGTGGCTCTCATAAAATCTGTTTTTCATCAAACAAAATTCAGAATGTACCTTCTTTTTTTTTTTAATGATTTATTCTTTTCGCAAACATTTTTGATTTGTTGATTAAAGCAAAAGGAAAAGTACGTGTATAGGATAAGTGTTATGGCAATGCACTGGAGCTATAAATAATAAAGATTATGAGAAGAGTTAAAAAAAATTTTTAAACTTAAGCAAATGTTATGCATTCCTTTATGGTGCTTTATCAATGAATGTCTTCAAGCTATCTTCACATGCTACTTAGACTGCATAAAGGGGAGGGGCGAAAATTTTTGCTATAAAATGATTTAATTCCTCATACAATTGCTGTAATTTTGTATGAGTGACATTTTTTTTATACAAAAGGAAAAACAACTGTAGAGCAATATATGATAAATTGTTTGTTGGTTTACGGCTGTACTACCAAAAGTAATTAAATTTAAAGTATTTGTTGTAATTTGCCATTTTGATTTATTAAACATTGACGCGACGTGTGAGCGATAGATATATCATCGTTGACGTTATCAATTATTATCATAATATAAACAAAAATGTCACCCATATCATGTGATTAAAACGTAGTAAAAGCAGTATAGAAAATATCGTTGAATGATTGCCAACCTGTACTGTAAAAAAACGCTGTTAATAGAATAATTTTGTTATACAATTATTATAATATAATTATTGTTGTTAAATTTTATCTTAATGGCCCTAGGTGGTGTTTGCATTCACATAATTTTGACTGAGATCTGCACACAATTATTAAGTAAGTTGTTCGAGTATTTTTATCGATAAATTTAGTTTGTTCGCGACAAATTGACCGCAGTTCCCAAGCGGTCCATTTGACGAATGAAATAAAACCCAACCTAACCTAATGCAACTTAATCAAGTTGCCTGCTGGTTTCGGGCAGTCGATTTCGTTTGTAGCACAACTGTTAAAATACATTATAAATTTATCAGAGTTTATTCAGACACTTCCAAGGACCAAAATGCAACGTGATAATTATTAATTACTGGGCTTATTGATTCCAACTCACCGCTTTGTTATAGTTCAATTTTCAAAATATTCACCTCATTGGAAAGTAATAACTTTTATACGTAAAAAAATATTGCTATTCGCGATTCCAAAAAAAAAACTATTAAATACTCTAAACGCAAATTTTCCTTTTTATCCCTCCAAATTGACAATTAAAATTTTTACTCTTTCGAAATCGATAAAATTTGTTTTACTGAAAAATTCTATTAGGTACAAAACATAAAAAAAGCAATAACGGAGGCAGAACAACACAAAATTTAACAGGGGGTAAGGAGTAAAAAGGAAAAATTGTCTTTGTTCTAAACACGTTTCACCAAAAATTGGTTTCACATTGCTCATGAGAGCACCTAACGAAATCGATCACGTGTTTTACTTATTACATTGACTTTTTTGTGTCATGTCCTAATTTTTTAAAGGTCATTTATATATCTAGTGAAATATTCTAAAAGAAAAAAAAAGGCCAACGGTTTAAGCGTTCTGTATTTGGTGCAAAAAAAGAAAACAATATAAATTATTTACCTATAATGGCCGTATGTTGGAATAATCAGAAAACATCCACAAAAAAGTCATCATTTTGCACATGTCTGTAAAGAGGCTTTTTTATATTCGCGTCTAATATAATTCTTAAGTGTATGTGGGCACCCATATGTTATCTTAACATATGAATTATGACATACGCGTGACAAAAAAAAATTAATGTAACATAATGAATAATAATAGTATTATAATATATTATATATAATTTTCTAAGCAATCGTTGTTTTTAGAATAGCTATTGATATTATAAGATTTAGTTGGTAAGCTTTGCGAAATAAAAAAGATAATTTCGATACGCGTATACTTATTTCTTTAAATTAAAGGCACAACTCAAGCAAAAAGTGACGCATCGAGACCCAGTTGGATGGTTCCGTCCTGTAGTTCTTTTTGTAATTAAATGTATTTTTTTATTTTATATTGGTTAAAATTATGTAGAATTCTGTAATAGCATGATATAAAATCGTGTGTGCGCAAGTAAAACTCGCACCGGTCAGATTTTTTAATTGACTTTAATAGAGCATCATATCCATAAATAGTACACCGTCACAATATCATCAAGTCCTGTCCTGCTAATTATAACGTTGTTTTCAGTACGTACGCAGTCGATTAAACAAGTTCACGGATTAATTGTCTTCGGTAATAGTGTTTAAATGACACTGTCTTAATCACAATTTTTTGTGCGTACATCTGTACATAAAAAATTAACCGATACGTATCATTATGTAATTTAAATGGTTCTCTGGCTTTTAATGATGAATCATAAAACTTCATTTCTCATTCTTCGAAGAAATTCGTCCGTTAAGGATAATTTTTTGTAATAATGTGCATGCCATCGATATACATACAAGTTCTGTCTATAATTAGCGTCGCAATTGTATTGGCACAGGTATTCGACAATTGTTAATTTATTGTAGAAATTCCACTGTATTATCTCATTATCTATTTGCAAATCTTGCGTCAGATATAATAACAAGGAAAAGGAAGTTATGTAGACATTTGAAGCAATCCAAGCAAAAAAGTGAGATATGGAATAACCCAAATACGACACACGATCTTAACACAGCAAAAATTACAAGTACCTAAGGTACTTACTTGTAACAACCCTTATAATCAAACGTTTGGATGGAATTTGATTATCTAAATGACACACCCCCTGGATCACGCGCTCAAATGTTTTCGATACTAAATTTACTGAAAAATGCAATTTGTTAATAAAAACAAACAACGACTAAATCATTATTATCGTTGATATGTAGGGCAGGATCCAGGATTATTGGAAAAGTCTTTACCTTACCTTTACGATGCTGAAGGGGTAGATAACATAACAAAGTAAAAAATGCGGTTTTATTAGAAATAATTTGTTTATTATTTTTACAGTCTATAAAAAAACTGCAACATTTTCAGAAAATTAAAAATTAAAAAGTCGATATTAAAAATAATACTTTTGGAATCTTAAAAGTTAGGAAATAAATTATGAAACATCTACTTATACCTACATATATGTACATACGTGCTGTGACTGAGTTTACATAATACATTTTTAAATAAATACATAAATAACTAACAGTAAGTAAGAAAATTTACACATCTGTCTACATATATACGATAATATCACAGTAAAAGAAATTTTTAGCTACCTACCAAACAGATCAGTAAATGCAGTTATTAACCCGTACAAAACTGACAAAAGGATAAGTTTTATGACCCCCGACAATGTTAGTTCACTAAAATATTTTTTAGGAATTTAGTTCGATACGTCCGATTTCCATCCCAATTAAAACAGGTAATTTTTTTTTTAAATATTGTAAGAAGAATAAAATATGAATGTAATTTTTTTTAATTATTAAAAGGCATTATACAAAACAAAATCAGCTTTGTGTTAAAAATGCAAGGATGCAATTCAGATTTAGTAGATTTGTTAATTTTATTCTAAGCTCGTAAAAAATAAGCATCAAATTTTTTCACTAGGTATCGTACAAAACTAAATGTAGATATTACTTATCCCTTTCGATGAAAATTAAAACTAAAATTCTAATTAATTACGACACTTTCGCTACGCTTAATTACCTCCTTTTTTGCCTGAATTAATTGTCCGTGTAATTTTCCAGGTAATAATTTCCAAATTAAATGGAAAAACCCTACACCACGATGATTTAATTTATTTGACGTTTATATACGCTTTTTATACGCTTCAATTCGCCTGGGTTTCGGTTTTATGTGATGAAACGACGAAACTGGTTTCATTCATTTATCGAAACGTTTAATTAATAAAAAAGTATTGTTTCCTTTCTACATATGAAGAACTTAAATTTAAAAGAGTCAGCCGGGGGTCAGTTCGTTTGAATTCGTCTTTGGCAATATCATTTAGGAACAGGCACATTCAAGGACTTTCATGTTATCCCACTTTTCAACAGTCAGTTTCGTTACGTCATACGGATTGACCCTCAGTATGTCAAGCGGAGCCAATTTGGAAGGGGCGCAACAAACTTTAGGGACGTTAGTTTTATCAACCCGATGTACCAGACTTTGTATTCTTGAATGATTTGTGGCGAGATTGTAATTTAAAGGACATCGTCCTTTGCAGAATCCTGCCTCGTACGATTTTGGTTGAATGATCGAGTTGATTTGAGGTACTTTCAATTTACTAAAGACAACAGTCATTGAATGACGACAGCATCGTCGTTTTTTGTCTTTTGGCCTACAGTCTGTTTTTCCCTCCTGTTCATAAGCGCCGCTTGTGCTCGAGTGCGATCTCCTTCGTCTCCTCAGATCCGTATGAACTAGAACGTTTAGGTAAGTGTGAAGTGGATTAATAATCTTGGTGCAATCCGAACACTCAATTTCTAATCCTAAATTCCGGTTGCCGTTGATCCAGGATCGAACGGCCGTAGTTACGTCAATTTCGTGCCACTTGGGCTGCGTAGATGACCCGTACGCTATACCGTCGTGTATCAGCTTTCGACGGCGTACTCCAAGGATCTGAAACACTTGAATCCTGGGCGAGGTTTCTTCCATAGGTGGGAGAAGTAGACGCAGCTCGCCTTGTTCCACTTCTGCGGACGATGGAGCTACCGCAAATGTCAGCCGAATCCCCTCATCTACCTTTCGTCGCCAATGTTTTCTTTCTGAAGCAAAATAGTTACATGAAAAAACAAATAAATATTCCCAATATAATGAGATCCAGGACATTCAATTGTCGATGATGAAAGCGAAAAGCGTTGATTCAAAGAAAATTAACTGCATAAGCTTTTACGGTTAATTTTCTTTTGCTAGCAACGAAGTATTTTATAACTTAAAAAATAAGTTTACTTTAGGTTTGGACGTGTTCTTTTTTTATTTGGTTACCTTTTAATTTAGGATAAATATAAATATTGGCGTTGTTTTTTAAAACATGCCGATTATATTGATAGTTCGTGGGCAATAAAGCAATTCGAGAAAGGTGGGTGTTCTATCAGATCTGCACCTTTTACTAAAACAAAAATCGCGAGGTTTACGCTTGTAACAGAAAATCCTTATTAGAGGCGATTTATTGGAAAAACATGTCGAGGAACTTTGGCATTCCATTAAACATATCGAAATAACAGCAAAATGTTTGCAAAACGCTTTACGATTAGTCAGTAATTTTACGCAGTACAAATGATTCACACGAAAATGTGGGCTCCCAGTTTATTTGCTTTTTACTTTCGGAACTATGCTGATGGTTCCTGTGTATGGTTCTGGATGCAATATCTCTATATACATATCTCTCTCGCACTAATACACCTTCTCGTTCTGTTTCCAGGGCGTTTCTCAAATTAAAAGTGACGATGTCCTAAAATTATTTCATTTTTAACTTTGAACACGTGGCAATTAACAAATAGATTCTTGGGGCTACTTTTAGATCTTTTTTTATTCATCCACGTATCTACATACGCAATAAAATTTTAAAACTACCTGTCACCGATGATATATTCCATCGAAGAGAGGCTAAAAAATAAATCCTTTTTTCGAATTAAAGCAAAGCAGGAACCTTTCATCTGAAACGAATCCATCAATTTATTTACTATAAATTTATTTCAAGTGCGTATAAATTTAGACATTAATTTCTAATACGTTCAGTGCACTGCAAAATTTTTGGTTTTATGATCTTTAGGTGAACTAAAATAAACGCAAATAACGATTATGTCCAGTCGTTAATAGAACTTAAATAATTAGATCGATTTTGAATCAGTAGCCCTCTCATGCTCCAAGAATATAAAGTTAATTTAATAGGAAGTTGTAAGAATTTTATGGTTTTTACTTCATATGATGGCTCTTTCAGGCGACTAACGGTTTGCCATGGATTAAACATAAAATTTGCTCAAATTCATTTTTTACCGTAAGTTTCTTTCTTATCAAACGTTACGTGTTATTGTCATTCTTCTGGTGGTGTGTTGATAAGGAAAAGCGTATACCAAAATTCAAAATATTAGGTTAATTATGATGAATGAGTCGTTTGTTTTGTTTTTGTTATGAAAATTGCTTAAAAGTTTACTAAAAAGTCGAAAGTAACCATTGTTTCGGTTACGTAAATGGGAATTCCTTAAACATAATTGCATTATTTAACTGTGTTATGCTGAAGGTGAATTCTAAGCACTCTCACTTTTATTGACTAACACTTCCTGGACAATAAATATCAAAATTAGCGGATTACGCTATAGATATTCAAATATTCTTCAAAAAATTAATAAAACTGTAATAAACATAATTAGTAATTGCAAATATGTTTACTACATGTTTTTGATTTAGTAACATAAAAAGCTTTTATTCAAATACAACAAATTTTCGAACACATATTCTTGGGTCGGAGGTTAGTGACTTCAGAAAGAATTTCATATTAATCTTTTTTTTGTGCAAATATCTAAGCACGAGATGGGTCGTTGTACATGGAATCTAAATACGCCAGAAAATTCGAAAGAATGCACTTTTGCATTGCAACACCTACAAAATAGAGTCATAATTGAAGGTGAGCTGCCTCTAATTGTAAAGTCGTAAAGATCGAGAAAAAGAGAAGGAATGTTGTTGGCATCCGAGTTGTTTATGAATGCTACGAGATGCAGCCGCAATTATGTATATTTCGCTTTTTTTTTTTACTATTGCACAAATTAATCTCCTATACGCGGCCTGTTGTAAAGTGTTGTTAAATGTCATTGAAAATGAATTCTTAACGACAGGTGCGTGGCAAGAGTCTCGTAAAAATAACAAACCGCAACGTTGTATGCAGGTGTCGGTAAAAGAGCTTTCAAAAGACCCAAAATTGCCCACCAAACCTAAAACTGATCTCACACTAACATTCGAGACGTTTAAACCACAGGAAAATTTTTGTTTTTTCATTGGGACATTGGGGGTGCGAATTCAATTCAAAATAGGGTGAGCACAGAACGGGAAGAGCTAAGTGTTAGTACTAGATTTAGCCAAGAAAAATAATTTATATGGCACCAAGAAGGAAAGACCTTTAATTAATTATCTAATAAATTACAACATAACTAGCGTTTCCTAGGAACTCATCAACTCTTTTAAATGTCAAAGCTTGAAGTATTAATAATTTTATTGAATAATGCATCGTTGTAACGGACGACTAAATGTAATTAAAAATCAATCATATACTAGAGTTAACATACGAATATATAAAAGATTGGTATTTTAATATTTTAATAATTCATGTTATTTTTTCAACTATTCACTGTGAAGATGGTGCTGCGAGGGATATGTCCTAGTAGAAGTTTCTATTCGATATAACTAGGATACGTTAATAGCCCGTGATGTCGAAATCACAACAGAAATAAAACTAAAAATCTGACTGCTTTGAAGATGGACACACCTACATTTGTATATACAATTCACCTACAAGTTTTTCGAGGAATTTTTGAACAAGAATAATGGCTTTAAATCGGGAACACAACCTTCTTGAAAGCTTTCATCAGAGAAAACCAGAAGCTTATGCGCTGTATCCAGTATCGTTACAATTATTACTGACAAAAAGTTTTATGAATTAAACTGCGTACATATCCATAAATGTTTTTTACAAAATGTTGTTTATTTGCATAAACTGAAAGTCGAATAGTGCATGGTCTTCATCACCAAAAAAATTGTTGAGTACTTTACCTACCTAATATAACAGCTTGTGCTACGTACGTACGTATTTAATGATCCATTCATGCGAAACGAAATGAATAGCTAAACAAACGTTCATTTTAAATTATTGCAATTTGAGCCTGTTTAATGTTTCGAGAAAGTGTAATATTTAATAAAAAGGAAGTTAATATTTACACACGGCGTATGTGTTCTTTCCGCAAGTTTCCTATTTTTAGCTGCCAACTATAAAATTCGGAATGTAATATGTAGGTATTCTTCACCTATTTAGACTCAGAGTTCATATTTTAAGCTAGCCTCGCCTACGCGATGTGATGTAAACACCACGAGCCAACCTTTGTCTCGAAACAGAGCCGGATCAAGTTTGTTAACACAAAATTTCCAAAAGTTTTGTTTCCTTCAAAATTAGTTGAAGCTGTAAACTTATTAACTGAAAAATTAGTACGTCTTTATCAAAATATACGAATAAATACACTAGACAGAAATGTGTCTAGAGTTAAATAATTTATCTAGATCCATCTCTGAAATGTGCAACAATTTTTGTAGAAATGTTTCGTTTGGCTGCGTTCAATGCAGCATCAATAGTTAAGATGCAACGTTTAAATTAAGGGAATGCAAACTCACGCCAGGCGTTTCCGTTTTGAGAAAGTGTTGGCGTGAAGTTATTAAATTTTCAGTATCGTCAATTACGCGGAGTTTAAAAGGAAGCTTTAAGTTTTATGAGCGTTTAAAAACCGTTTAAATTTTGCCCCCTTAATAAGGAAATTTCAAAAAAAAAAAAAAAAGAACATACACAGAAAGGGGTACTTACACATTATCCCATTTGCAAAAATGCATATTATATTAACGTCAATTAATTGACATCTCACATCCATCTTTCAGAAACTCAAAAGCAAACAGAATCTTGATGACTTAGTATCAATGAATTAAAAAAATAATAAAAGCAGGATATTTACATTATAACGTTAGATACTAATTTAATGCATAATTTCATTTTTTGTAAGTGTAAACATTAGAAACGAGCCGGTATCCTTAACCTTGTTAAATGTTTGTCGTTTTTTAATTATCTGATGTAATTACAAGAAAATATGATGCGACCATGATGAAGAAGTCGTTATATCAATTGAAAAATTGGGTCTAAAAGTATCAACTGGGCACCATCAACCAATTAAATTGAAACCAAATCATATAATCTAGGTTAGGTTAGGTTAGGTTAGGTTAGGCGTGTGCACTTTCCAACATATTTGCATATATAAACTAAATGACCATAAAAATAATACCATTAGGTATAAAAATAATTCTTATTGTTATCCTAAGGAGGTGTCTGACTTTCTTGCTCTAAGTTGAGGGGTAAAATTTGAATTATACTTGGGGGTACTATTTGGTAGATTTTTTAGCTTTATTCTGATGTGTTTCAAGTGTGGGGCCCAGTTATTGTGCTGTGGAACACCCATGTCGACGGATGCTGGTGAAAACGAATGCCGATGACATTTACAATTACATCAACAGGTGACTGAATATTGAACACGACTACTTTCATCGAAAACGTGTGATTTTTTTCGGACATACATACGTACCTATATACTTAATTAATAATATGAATGATGTCCATGTAAAAGGAGGGATGTGTGCTTTAAAATTAGTATCACTTATGTAGGTATTTTATCGCCTGAATTTATTGGACCGACAATTACATCCGACATGTTACAGCTGGCAAAATAACAAACATTTGTAAAATGTTATCATTCACTTTTATTTGATTGTAATTGCATTTTCAAAATTGCGTGTTAAAGTATTTAAAACAGTGTTTCCGAATGAGAAGGAAAACACCAGAATTGAGCTTTATATACGGTCTTTTGATGAATAGTTTTCGTTTGTCCTGTGCGTTAAAAGAAGTGAAAAACAAGTCGGATATTTCTCGTGGAATGCCGCTTTCAGTTCAGTTTGAAATTACCATCTGCAAAAACCTATGCAGCCGTTTCACTTTAAACAAAATTAATGATCCATGATGTTGAAAAAGAAACTCGCTGAACACTTAGTTTAAAAAATAAAATAAAAAGATGTAAAACGAAACACCGCCTTGTAATACCAGTAGATTTACATTGAATGTTCACACCTTTATTTCGTAAACTATAATAAATCAAAAAGAAAACCTATTTGAAGAAAAATAATGCGAAATTTAGTCTTCAAGAGTGTTTTTATTACCTACTTATGTAATACTTGGGAAAAGAATAAATTCATGGTGCAGAATCATCTTAAGTTGTTGGCCAATTTTCTTCCTCTCAAATCGAAAATAAACATCATCAACAAATATTACGAAATAGTAAGGAATTGATTGCTAGTGGCGTAAATATTTGATCTGAGAGCCCTAATGGTAATTACGGAATTCAAGATAGCCCAGAAGCACATTGTCAAATAAACAAATGAAACCGAATATCTTTTCGACAGCGGACAAATTATGCTAATTAGACAACAGAAGTAAATTTTCTGCGGTTGTGAGTTCTATCTTTCAGATGGAACATTAGAAGCTTCGGGACCAGTAAATGTGAATGCACATGGATGTATCACTTCTTCATCTATTTCCTGTCAATTTCAATCGAAATACTAAACAGTCAAGTAAATATAAACGGCCGAGAGTTACATTAAAGATGCCAGAGACGTGGATATTTATAACTGCTTCCTCGAAATGTAGGGCAGCTGTAATTAAAATTAAGGGAATCTCTAATTCGTTGCTAAAATTAATTCAGTTTCTTTTCAATAATTTAAAGTATTTATCAAAAAGATTTAATAATTAATTATTGTTTGTTAAAAATTTATTATAATAATGTGACGTTAATGCCTTCACGGCTTCTGCCTTTATTTCTGGAATTCCTGAACGAAGACATGACTCATATTATTTTTATTAAACGTGTGAGAACTATTTTTATTGGGTAAATATTTGTTAGGCTATAAATATTCATTTTTGGCTCATTTTAGCGTGTTTTCGCCGAAAAACTCCCTGGAACGCGAAAGTGTAAGCGAAGTCCTTTTTAATGTCTAAAATATTTCTCCTGGTAATTACCTATCTCAAAACATACTAATCGAACAACGACTTTTCAAGAATGCACGTACAACCACAATTTTCTACTACGTACGTATATACAGGGTGATTCATTTTACCGTTCCATCTCCCGTTCTCTGTTATTCTTAGAGTCAGAAGAACTTTCAAAGAAACTGATTGTATGAGTGTTTATTTATAAAATGTCAAATTAAGCATTAAAATTGAATGTGCTTTAAATCAGGACCTTGCATGGAATAAATGCTATTAAAAGTGAATGTTTTAACAATCCAAGCTTATTACTGTGTGGTGGTTGTAATAAAATAAGAACTATTTAAAATGAGAGCTTACGTGCGTGTTGTAGTTTATAATTAATAAATACTTTAACGGCCTTTAACTTTCAAATAAGTGATGCAAAAATATATTTTGTTACCATTCGTATCTAAGTATATATTACAAAAATATAGAAAATACAGTGTTTCATTAAAAAAAATAGATTACCCACGTACATATTAAGAAAAAATTCCATTAAAATTCCTACTAATGTGCCACTAAAGATATATTTTACATTGTAGGGTTGTTAAGATGTTAACTGTTTCAATGTTTAAATTGTTTTATTGCAAATTAAAGGTAACAGGATGTTGAACGTTTTCTCGCGTGTAAAATGATGGTAAAAGTGCGACGAAGATAAAATTACGTAAAAATTTGGAATTCCGGCAAATTATATATACCTATATATAATATCCTATAGAGTCATGAGGAAGTTGCTGATTTTCATCGCATATTTATGGGTAACCTTCGTAGTCTATAATGTCGGAATGTAAGGTCGTATTTAAGATTTACTACCAAGTTTATATTTGTGGTTTAAAATTCCGACATTGTTGTGTGGGAGTTTTCAATATTTTTGCTAGTCTTTTCTATTTTAGGCTATAGGAACTAAAGCGAGGGATTCTATAAGTATGCAAGGGTTTTAGGTATTATTGAACATTAAGAGTTGTTCTCTAACGATTTTTCTCGGACACCCCCCCTGTATCAAATGTTTGTTTGGCGTTAAAAATTCAACATCTTTTTTAACGTCAATAACCTCCGCACTCTTCTATAATACACAGACATATCGTTCTCTGCAACACACACCCACTTTAACGGTTTCTTTAGTGATGCACATTTTTTAAAATTATTTAGGCAACTTTATTTCAATTCTAATACGAAATGAAAATTACGACAATTAAACGTAATTTGTTAAGGACACGATGAATTGCAAATTAAATTTCTTGACTGGAATTTCAGTAAGTAGGTAGGTTTTTCATGAAAATGTTCAATGCCGAAGATTTAAGAAAAAATCGTTGTCATTAATCCATTGTGACATTTAGATAAATTCCAAATATATAATAGATATCTACAAATTAATTGTATGCATATGCCTATATGCGATTGCGATTAAAGAAGAGATATATAAATATATTAAGCAATTTCTTTGTTTACTTAACCGATTAAGTTACACACAATGGATGAGTAGCTTGTAGCATCCATCAGTAACTTCTCCTTTAAAATAAATGACAATAATGTTTCGAGGACATTAAATGTCACCGGATTGAAAAATTGAAGTACTAACTTAAGCTGACTTATCAGATTCTAATGGTTACGATAATTCCCATAATTTAAGATAATAGATACCTTTTTCGGACCATAAATACCAAGGAATGACTTACAAGAATTTCCTACTCACTCCACAATTTACTCTTCTACGAAGCCTCAGAAAATTATTATTGCACTCGTTGAAACTTATTATTTTAACAATTGCTATAGCTGTAATTTGTAATTAACTATTAAGTATGCATTAACATACAAGCTCAAAGAATATTTTCTAATGATAGATATATAGGTAGATAACGATTTATTATTAACAAGAACTTCATATGGAATCATTAAATAAAGGCCATTCAAACTAATGGACAAATAATTTATGATTTCTTGAAAAGGACGTTATCTTTCTGAGAAAAATATGTCGTTGTTGTGTATATATTTTTTTATATTTTTTGAATGATGTATTGCTACATGTCAATGACTAATACTACTGTACCTGCTTATTAAAATTTTTACTTAATTGAAAAATGTTTTTGACCATAAGAATTCATTAAGTACCATGTTATACGCAGACCATAAATAATATTTTTGGTACAAGTCAAAGACTTCAATGTAAGGTCAAAACTTATAACAGTGTAAACGAACTAATAACAGTATAACTTTTTGTTGTAGTTAATCACAAAAATTTGATTTATTTATGACTTATTTTTAGAAATGACAAGCAAAAGTTTCTTCAAAAAATTACAAAGTTTCATTTAACTCTTTTTGAATAACAAATAATAGAAATCAAATTAATTATGATGAAAAACAATAAATAAAAACTTGTATTTAGAAACTCTAATTTAAAATACTTTTACTGAAAAAGTTCTGAAAGCTTTAGCAAACTCGTTTGAGTTTTGAGCAGTTGTGAAATGAGCTATACTTAACGTCTAGATATACCTATGCTTAATAAATGTGCTTTCTAAAAGCCTAACTGTGTTCGAATTTTTCAATACCTACGAAATTGAATAAATACAGCCTAAGGCAACTACAATGACTTTGTTAGTATGACTACGTTGACGAAACGAATACATTCAGATAGGTTCTACCTTAAATACTTTTGCTTGTAAATCATCGACAATTCGATCTCCTTGACTCATTCAAAATATTGTGTAACGCGAGTTTTCGGTTTCGATTAATTAAAAAATAATAGCACAAACCTGCGCCGAAGGTTAAAAGTTGAGGAATGGAATTTTCTCCTGAAGATTCAACCAAATGGATCAAGTACGTCTTCATCATCCGAGAATATTCTTCCTGACTTATATTTATCTGAAACGGAAAACAATAAGTATAAGGAACGAATTCCTTCAGCTAATGAACCAACGATAACTTATGTGAACTCTTGTTTACTTTGTACCTTTTGTTCTCGTATCTGGGCACTTTAATCAATGCAGTCGTGACCACGATCATTTTTCATTGATTATTACATTAACAATTGTTCATCATTCATAATACCTACTGACACTTCGTCATGAGGAAAATACTTCTTTTATTTCTAAAGAGTCTTAAGGACGAAGTGTCAAATGTGATAAATTTAAAGAGCGTTGGGGGTGGGTTCAGTTGGGTTAGGAAGATACCTGGTGAATGGAGTGAGTTACTAGCTTTACAAATCGGTTCGTAATAAAATAGAGAGCGATTTGCTGACAAGTAAGACAAGAATTCGTAAACCATCTAGCGCACGAAATATTAATAACCCTGCCAGCAGGTGTTGGGATCGATTAAAAAGTGTAACGACTTCAACAGTATCGAATTGGTTTTAAAGTTCGCTATGTACATAATATCAATGTATCCATGTATGTTAGGTATGTAATGTTTAACCTAAATTCTATTTTGACATGCACGCGTGGAATATAGCTCCTAGTGCCTACTGTTTTACACCTCGCAAACTCTCAACAATCTTGTACGAGTAGTTAATTGATTCTTTCGGGTTATTTAGTCTATTAAGACATTGAATCGTACGATTTTATTACTTCCGTTACGCGCCTTTTTATTCAAGCTATTTAATTGGAGCAGTGAGCAAACAGCTAATTTTTTTCAAAGAACATAATCAAATTAAATGGAGTCTGGGTCTGGGGTGCGAAAACGAATAACGAACACTCCAAACTGACGGGATTTTCCCTATATGATAACAGGTTTTTTTTTGCAATCGCAGTCGAATTAACATAATTCTTTCGTAAATAATTATGCAAATAGGAACATTAATTAACATCTCAGGCATACAAAATACCAGCACTATAATGTTTTTTTTTTATTATTATTATTAAGAAGAACTAGAAAGCTGTTAATATCAATGATCTTAGTTATAAATATTCAATTTCCTGAAATCTTGCACAGTTTATTAGGTATAAAATAATCTTTATTCGGCAATCTACAATATAAAACATTTCCAAAATGTCAGAAATACGATTATCAAAGTGCCTATGTCAGTTTCTTCTACAAAAAAATATTATCTTAACAAGAAACAAATGCCTTTTCAAAAATTCATGAATTTGCATCACAGAAATAGATAAGTAAGTAATTAAATAAAATACCCACCAAATACATAAAACGATTCTTCGTCACGCCGATATAGACTTCCCAAGTGGATTTTATTTTTCTCATGAAAATTATAAATAGTCCAATTCGAATGAAATTAATCAAAAATCACCTTGAGATAGTTGCCACTTTGCAATTTGTGTTAGATATTAAAAGTAAAGTGGAATAGTTGGCATCTTAGGCTCCTCATAAATTATATCTATCTAGAAACCACTTCTTTTCATAACTGTTATCTATTTTTTTTAGATATATGGCTTTTTAGAAGTGTCCCCTAATTGGCAGAAGTATTTTTCTTGCTGGATTTGTTTTGTGTGTGTGTGTGTGTGTGGTTATTTTAGACAATTTGTGTTCTGTAGATTTCTCATGAATTCAAAAACATCTGCAGCTACGATTTATTACTATGATAATATGTTTTTTGGTACAATGATTAGTATTAGTGTCCAATACGGTGGCGGTTCTCATCAAAGTAGAGCTTTATAGCATGAAGTAGAGTCATATTTTTAAATTTCGACTTTCGGCATGACAAAACGAAATAATATCTGTTCCCATTAAGTCATTCTCAATTAAGACCATTTACATACATTACGTTGAACGACATAGACAATCAAAATTTCTTAACTGACATACATTATTATGTTCCTGGAATAAGAATTCTATATACATACATAAAAACCATTAATCGTCTAAGAATTGAATTCATCTCTGAATTAGTTGTGAACAGTTTAAAGTAACGTTTATTAATTACTAATTGCAAGTATGTAATAGTAACTGGCATTTACCTAAAGGCTAAATACTATTTCAGTACATTACGTGACCCATCGAAATGATATTTCATCTATCGACGTTTTTCGATTTGATACCTAATTTTCTTACGTCGTTAATTAACAGATGCATGTCTCATATTCTAACTTTAATCTCACAGATAATCATGATGTAATACTCGGGTCAGAGGAATTAAACAGATGTCCAAACAACAAAATTATTACTTTTTCATTTCGCTAGTGGATTTAATAAAAAAAAAATATTCTCAAAACGAAAATCCTTTTATTATGTTGAAAAAAGTACTGAGAGCAAAATGATTTTTATTTAGAAACAAAATATATCGTGAATAATGAGAGATTATAATCTATCATGCATCTGTTGGGGTGTTCAACGAAGTATTTAATTAAGACCTAAAGAAGTATAAGAGCACCATCTGTTATCTGTTGGTAATTGAACAGCTGATGTTACTGTTAATACAACAAAAAAGTTTATAACTGTTGCTAGCTACCCTGTATATATTAAATGTGGTTGTTTATCATGTCTTTATTACATGTTATTTTAGTATGTACCTATAAAGATACTTCTTATGTATACTTTCTGGTTGTGGTGATATTGAATGTCAGATCAGGCACCGAAAGCGTAAGAAATAGTATTTTATTTAATCGTAAGCTAGTCTCGTACACGATCCAATTATAGCATGTAAATGATAATGAAATGATAAAGTTGACGGCTTTGTTAGCTTACAGAAACAGCAATAAAAACTGGTTTGTTTACAAAGCATATTTCGGTTGCACCGGAGGAGAAATTCAGTTTCGTTTTATATTTATTTTGATGGGTGTACCATACATCTATGATCGCTGTACTAGCCAAGACTAACACGAAAGTTTTATCTATAAACCCATCTAGAATTCGACAACCGTACCATTAGCTTTCAACATAATCGATCTCTTGTAAAAAATGCGTTATTATTACAATACATGTTTATTATCATCTCAGTTTTTACAGTGTGACCGACCACAAGTTTAATAACTTTAAAACAACTTATTTTTGTAAAAATTACAAAATATGTATATTTGAAGTCGTCACAAGCAGGCCGTTTGTTTGATATGTCACACGGTTTTTTTGTATTTTCTAAATGACCCCACATAAATGACCCCTGTATCAAAATTCATTTATTTACGTTTGGGTCACAGAACTTTATAGGTAGGTATACAAAATTTAAACAAGATAAGTTTTCGGTTTTACTGAAAAATGTTTAGATTTGCCTCCAGTATCGTGTCGATTAAAATTTGGTTAATGAGAAACGGAATTTAAATTACAAATTAATAATATTGCGTAAGTGTATGATGCGTAATTGTATATCGGTAGGTACTTAATGTATGTAAAATAAAGTCTGTGACATAAGCAGTACCTTTTGTCTAGAAATTAGTGTATTCTAGTTATAATTAATTAGTCATTGAAAATGAAAAAAAAATTTGGACACAGAAACGCTGGTTTAACAAGCAATTAGCTAATAAGAAACAAAATAAGTGTATTTGCAAATAAAAGAATAACTTTCAGTTTTAATAAAAAATTACTACGCAAAAAGTAAGTAACCGGGGAATTTTCACCGCGACTCTTTAAAATTAGTACCTACTTACATCCGCTGATAATTATTTTTACAGCTTCCTACGGTTTCTAATAAGGTCATGGTTTAGACTTGGTTAGTTAACGAACAAATAACTGGCAAATGGTTTATTTGCTCGCTTGTTATAGACTCAGGTATTATTTTTGCAAAGCATGAAGAAAAAAATGAGAAACGTATTAGAACAAACGCCGAAGGACTTCCTCATTCGCAAGAGGGTGCTAAAATCTGTTCAGATAAAATGTTAGCAGCCATCAATTAAATGTAATGTAAAAGTTATAATAGTTAAGATCAAATCACGTTGATATGAGAATAATTACGTTTTATAGAGACGTGTTTATGAGCATGCACGAAGGTACAAATGTTAATTACTTTTTAAATCAAACCGCAGATATTGTATAATGACAGTGATTATGTATGTACAAGTATAAATGCAATTTATGACGTATGTATATTTTTATCTAAAATATTATGTCAATCAAATATTTCAAAAATTAGTTGCCTAACATTATAGTTATAAGGCCGTAAGTCGTAGTATGGAATTTTTTGAGAGGGAACAATTTTAATCATAAAGTCGAAAAACCAGCTGCATATACAGTTACATGTTCGAATTAGATTTTTTTTTGTTTAAGAATAAACCTACACAACGCCCAAACTCCGTGTAATTTTCGCAATTCTAAGTAGCTATTAATTGTCATCATTAATTATCAAAGCCCAAAACACCAATATTTGTATTCGTTAAGATAAAAATTAATTTACTGTTTATTTTAAATCCCACGCCCCATACGCTTAAGGGCATTTGAAATATTTGTTACACTAATAGAAAATGATTTACTTCAATTGGATTGGCATTTCCATGATGTATTCAAATGAAGTCTAAAACGTTGATTTTTACTGATTAATAAAGACGTGTCTTAAGAAAATGAAAAATTACTTGGGGTTTCTTCACGCATTCTACTGTTATTCGTTATTCTTTCCAAGTACGAGTATTTCCACCCTCTGTTAACGCTGCGCTCCTAATACAACTGCCCTCATAACACACCCTCAAGTCCTTCACCTGATGTTTTAGGTCAGTTTTTTAAATAATAATTATAATACCTTCAAAGATTGTTTCTTTTTATCACAAAAAATACAAAGTAACAAGGAGGTATAAAGACTACGGTAGTCCAACACCAAAAGTTCAGGTAGTTACATATAAGGTAAATATTGACTTAAAAGTTTTCCTGATCACGAAATTTTGTAAGATCTATTCAAACTAATATTTCAATTATTGTTGAAAAGGATTTATTTGAGGCTATGCGCCTTAATTTTTATGAAAAAAGGGAAAATTGGAAAAGAAAAGTTTATTGAAGAAAGTGTTCTGGTGAAAACTTTTAAGTAAATATTAAAGTTGGTTGTGCTACTCACCTTGGAAACGTCTGGAAGAATCTCAAGCCCAAGATTTTGCACCAAATCTTGATCAGCACTGACAAAAACTTTAAACACTGAAACTGATAACGAAAACAACAAAGTCAATGCCACCACTGTAGTCCAAAACTGAAGGCCCATAGCCGGTACGAAAAGCCGGCATAAACAATTCCTTCTTTTCCCGGCACTAAGACATACGAAAATATTTCATCGTAACGATAGTTAGAGGAAACACCAAACAGTTCGTAGCTGACGATGAGAAGTTAAAATGTTTTACTTTAGAACACGGTACACGCTTTGAAGCAGGTAGCATATACACTAACTGCCTACAACATTCCCGCTCTAGTCTGCTCGTACTTTTATATGTGTACAGGTACCACGGGAAGGGGTATGTTACGGTAAATGACGGGATTGTCTTGACGAGGTGTACCCTACCACGAAATGCAACCCCAACCTTCGAAGATTCCACCCTAATCTTCGACCCACCGAATTTCCTTACGCCAACCACCCCTTTCCCAGTACTTGGAACGATTAGCCAATTTAATTATGACTGATCGAAACTTGCACAACAACAACAATACAATAAACTTTCCCATGCCTATTCCATTTCCCTTTCTTTTATCTACACAAGTATGTAAGTACATACAAACTGCATTTTCAACCTAAATTTCCTCAAGTTTCCACACATCATGTTTCAACTTCTCCATAACTGCATGATCTGCTGATTAGCTTTAGGAAAAAAGAAAAAAATTCTTTTTTTCCCAAATCCTCAGCATTTGAGAAGCGAAAGCTACTTATTGAAAAAAAAATACACGTTCCTGTATGACACACCGTTGGTGTTTTTGCTACATACATTAATTGACTAGAAGCAAATAAATATATCATAAAAATTAACACCCCAAAAAATTCATCATGGAAATTTAATAAACTCGTCCTAACAGTCATGATAATTCATCGAATTATAATGATACAATAATAAAATTGTGTATAACACAGGATTGGAGTATATTTTTGGTAGCAAAACTAAAAGTGAACCCAAGAATTATTGTATCATTTTAAAAGAAAATTTTCAATTCGATCGTAATATGATTATAGTATGACATTAATGTGCATCAGAAGAAGAAAAAAAAAGAAGGTGATTTATTCTTAAGTTTCAAAAAACGACTTCACCATAATATTTCTTCACAATGAAAAATAATTTTTTTTTATAGCAGCGAATTTCTACTCACTTTTTTAAATAAATTAAATTAGTCGAATTATTATTACTATGTTGATAATTTTAACTAAGAAAGAGTTATTTAGAATTTCAATATAATTCAAACATTATTCTTTGGATTCACATCAAAAATTCCCGAATTACTATTATCTCAAAATTATCAATATAAATAATATTAATTCATTTGAACTAACATGATCATTTACAATATAATATACCTAAAGAAAATATCTGGAAATAAATTTGGAATTTTGTTTGTCTGATCCTTAATTTTTTTATTGGTATTGTAGCAATAATTTTAATTGTACAGATTGTTATGGTATAGAAAGGTTTGTATTTCTAATTAGTTGCCTCGTAATGAAAATTTACTCCGTATCAAATTACAAAATAAAAATCCCACAAAATATTTAACTGTCTAAAATAAAAATGCGGCAATATCCATTTTTATTCAAAGTAATTGCAATTCTAATAATAACAAGGTGAAAGGCCATTACCTATATGTACAAAACATTTACCATGAACTTCAGTTCCATTTTATTTCGCTGATTTTATTGTCATTTAAACTATTAATATTTTGACGATTAAAAACACTAACGGAGTGCCATATCCCTGTCTTCTAACTGATTAATAATATGTAAATTGATACAAAAGTTTTTCAGGTACGCTTGCTTGAGGTTTAAGTTTCCTAATATAGATTGTACAAAGCCATTGTTAGTGTCCATTTCAATTCATTTTTGTCAAGTGTAGTTTTTCATTAACAAAACACGCATTTTTTTTAACGCATTGAAAAGATTTCTACAAGCGTGTAGCGTGTACAGATAAAATGTTATCCATTCATTACCTACGCACACATCTTCAAAAAACAACAACAACCTTTCAGGGAAATAATCTGTTTGGTAAAAAAAATCCGAACGCGTTAAAAAATCGTCGTTCATTTAATAAGGAAAACGAATTTCTGCATCAAATTGCATTCGATGATGAATGAATTTATACAACTATATACAAAGTACTTGTATTCCATGGCAGGTTAACATATTAATTCGAAACAGTGGGAGTTTTGACGTCCAATTTAAATATTGGTACAAGGGGTCTACGGTTACATATTGTGTATAATCAGGTAGAGACGACTCCGAGTGAAAGATAAGGTACAGGTGCATAATGGGCAATGCAATAAATACATCAAATATATTACAAAGTCGCAATTAACCCTTTTGTGGCGTTCCATTATAATGAATATCCTTTACAGTAAAGGTCCATGGCTATGATAATAAATATTTTACGATTAGTTAAATAACTTCAAGAACATATGCCGACATTTTCATTAAAAAATTCCATCATTTAATAGGTACACTCACACAAATCGAAACAAATTTGTCGAGAACAATAAATTAAACTAATTAATGAAACTTTTCCATCGCTATGTCTATTTTTTTTTTTTTTCATTTTGTGGAAAATTTCATTATGTGTATTTAAATAATTTTCAGTATCTATGTTTAATTAACTTGTGACAATGTGCATGACGAAGCTTGTCCCACGCTAAATTTTAACAAAAGTGGTTTAGGTAAATTTTAGGGAGAATTCCGAAACAATAGACTGTACCTATTATATCTGAGAAAAAGTCAAGGAATTGTATGTGGTGGTTATTCAAATTCTTTCCCTGTAATAATCAATATAACATATTATCCGTGTGGGACGGTTATTTAACGGTTCGAAGAACTAGGCCATCCCTTACTTCGCTGTCAAGCTACTATACCCTGTGGGTGTGTAAATAAAAGCAACCCTTCCATGAAAGTCCCTACATACAGTCATATTTACTAGAAATTAGAATTCACAAATTCTTCGAATCTATCTCAGGAACTAGGTCAATTATACGAAGCTATCCTTTTCGAACGGTTTCCACTAACAACCTTTACCAATTATGAATGTCAATAAACCATTTAAATACAGGGTATAAATTAGAGCATACTAAACTACTAATCTTGAAACAAATTACTCCCCCTTCATTTTTTAATAGAAATAGTAGATAAGTACTAAATGACGGACTCACCAATTACTGAATTCTTACATCAATTAAGATCTTCACTCTCCGTCACAACTTGCGAAACTTCAACACCTGATGGTTTGGTTTTTTAACACTTTCTGAAACAATAGAATAATTATACACACAGTACGTATCCCAAATTATTATCACACTTCGCTAATTACACTTTTGAGAATGTACTTAAAATATTAGAAACGTGTCTTTTTTCCAACTGTATTCAAATTTCAATAAAGTTGGAGAATAAAAGAAAATATCTGAAAGTTTATGTATTATGTATTGATTAAAAAACGTATTGCTTATAAAAAGAATTGTTTAATTGTAGAAAGGTTAAATTAACTAACTGAAAGTGGCTGGTGTTCCCTGGAATTACATAAAATCTAAGCAAAAACTTTGGAAATTCCGACCAGAACCGAATTCACAATCTTTTATTCAAGGTTTATATCGTAGGTATACAAAAAAAATATCGCACAAGGTGAATTTTACTGTTAAACATTTATTCTCTTTTCTTTTTGTGTCTAAAAGAAAGGTTCATATTCGAGATGATTCAAATTTACCATTGTAAATAGAGGTCTGTGTTCATTGCATGTAACATGTAAATTCGATGCCCAAATAATTTTAAAAACCAACGATTCGTTATCACCTAATTGACACACAGAATAATATAAACATCGTACCTATAGTTTTTTTGACTCAGTCACCTGTCTCGTTAAAAACGGCCCAAGAAAAAATATAGGTACCAACCAACCAACCAAACCAAAACCGGTCATGGTATGGAATTTACTTCTGTATAATATCCTGGAATTAAGTAGATGAACAACGAAAAGGCAAGAAAAAAAATAATCGTCTCTAATAATACGACAGCCAATATAAAATTCGAACGACTGTATACAAGCAAAATTTAGGGTATAGTCGGGTAAAAATTGTTGGCTATATGTAATCATAAAAATCATTTCAAAAATATTAAGATTAATTTTAATACATTCGCACCCACAAACTTTCAAGACAAACATAAAAATTCTAATGGGACGTTGATTCTTATCACTCATAACAGATCCTTGTTTGGTAACAAGACTTTAACGTAGGTAATATCCCCAAAATTTAAAGTAGTTAATAATAAATTTTGAAACACTCTGTAGGTAGGTAGTTACGCCTATGCTTAGGCAGGTGTCGATATATGCCTAATTGGTAAACTGGCTATTTCTTAAATTGAACGTGTCGATTTTGGAACCAAGAAAACAGCCCATCGAAATGGTAAAAACCGTTTCGGTAACGCATTTCAATTTAAATTCCACCAGTTCCGAGTAATAAGTACTACAATAGGTATATATAAGCGTAATAATTTATTAAGCACGTTTGTAGTTAAACACTTCAAGGAATAAAGCGCAGTGGTATAGAGGGGTGTAACTTTATTTGCCAACACTACACCTAAATAGCTTTGCAGAAGCAATAGCCGGATAAGTTCCGAGTATTTTTAAAACCCTATTTGTCGCGAGGTCTCTCTAATTGCTCGAAAATTACCAGTCATACGGACGTTGCTCTCATTGTTCCAGTACTTACACTGTCACAAACAAAAGTAAATTGATTCTTTTTTTCTGATTCGACTCGCACTAATAGGGTTTTGTACCATAAACTTTCACCCACTGAAGTGTTGTTTACAAAAATTTTCACTATAGTTTTAAAAACTTTTGGTTTTAAAAGTTTCATAAAATATTTTTCATTACATTATATTTTCTCGTAAGTTAGAGGTACCTATGAGGAACCCCTCTACAAAAATTCGTTTTGATTAATTTTACTACCGTTCTGTCATCCTTTAGTTTCCCCAAAAGGTTTGATATTTAATGATATCACGTCATAGTTTGTCACACAATATGTATTCCTTCAACATTATAATGAATTGTAACATTAAATATGCTTACGTTATTGCAGACTTCACAACGTGATGACGTAATGAATATGTAATACCGTCATCATCCTACGCTTGTTCCAAATTCTTAGCACATTTCATTTTATAATTAAATTCAACGAACTTTATTATGGTACATGTCGTCATTATTAAATGAACAAATTTTTATTGCTCAGGTATAAATAGATCGTCGTTTAATATTTTTTAGAATGTATAGTAGGTAAATAAGAATAAAATATTTTATCGCTGAATCTTAAAATTCTCTAGTCTTTTGTGTTCTGTTGATTAACAGAATTTGGCATTTCCTGTCTACCTAAGAATTGTTACCCTTTTAACATTCCATCGTTTGAACCTCAATAAAATTTCTACTTATTCTTATCAGTTCTTATGAATTAGGAGAAAAGTATAGCCTCAGGAGCTACGAACAAATTCATATGACAATAATAATAAATATTTTACTATCAGTTTCATAAAACAGCAGACGAGTGACAAACTTGTGGTATTTAGGGCTGAGTTCCCTATATTATTCTTTCTAAGAAAGTGACGTTTCGTTCTGTACTAATTGTTTGAGTCCTTATATTTGCGCGGAAAATTGGTTCACAAGAAAATTCACCTTCCCTGGTAATCGCAAAGTTAAATTGCTGTTTATTAGACATGAAGTTAAACGTTGAGTCACGCCGCTGGATTGGATTATTAACATTAGTCCTGATTATCTGAAGGACAAAGGTCTTCCTGGAAGAGAATTAAGGATTATTCACCATTTTTTCTGCGAAAACGATCGCGCTCCCTTGTAGGTAGTGCAATAAACCTATCGCGGAAACATGTTTTCGGTGCTTTCTTTAAAATGAATCATCAACGTTACTATTAGATGCTACTATGGTAATTTACAACACATACAGACACGTTTTTATGTGATGGATAAAGCATACGAAATGCTTTAATTAAAAATTATCGCAAAGAAAAGAAGAAATCGTAACTTTTAGAACTGACGTATACCTATACAGTCATCGCAAATTTTATTACCAACCACAAAATCAATCAATTGGGGTAAATCAAGCTGAAGTACCTATATTAACACAAAATCCAGTTTAAAATGTTATTTTGTTTAATTTTTTGGTACTCAATAAGATTTTTCTTTAATAATATGCATTTAGACCATCATAATAAGAGATTTCAACAGATTTTTTGCTGTAGACAAAGAAAGAGGACGTTGGAAAATCCAAAGCTATAAGTATACGTAATTGAGATGTTGCAAAGAATTAATTGTTGTACATGCGGAACTATTTTTTACTAATCGCAAAAAAGCAATCTTAAATTGACCAAGAAACTGCTTTCATCTAGGTAACGAGAGTATGATGTAAAAATAGGTACGTACTTCGTTTGTTCGTTAAAAGAAGAAAAAAATATATATTAACATACAATAACTGCATTTGTTAGCTTGTTAGATTCTAATATAAGAATGAGTGTTTAATAACGGAAATAGGTACCTACTAAGTGCTTTAATTGCGGTAATATCCTCTTCGCGTTACTTCATTAAATGAGCACTTCCTATAAATGATTGGATTTTCCTGTACCTTTTCGCTAGAATTCTTAGAGGAAAATCCCGAATGAAAAAGTTCTCTACTTAAGGGCCACATCTTTCGTTTATTTCCCGTAAAATAACTATAAGTAAAAAGCGTTAATTCGCAAATTTTTTCACTCACTTTTCTATGAATTAATTACTTGTTAAAAAATTAATTATTAATAATATAATAAATTTTCTAACTGAGAAACAATAAATTAGTAACAAAGTATTAATATAAAGACTACTCAAACAAACAATTTTTTATTTTTTTATTATCGTTTTTATTTTTCACTTTTTGTTAAAAAATAAAATAATAATTCTCTAAAGAGGCATATATGTATTAATAATGAAAAATAATAAATTCTTCGAATTAAAAAGTTGACGTAAGACTTTTAAGTCCTTCATACCCTTTAAATGAAATTTTACAGCCCCTATCCCCCATTTTAAACTCACATAATTAAAGGACATCCCTTAAATAATTTACAAAATACAATGATTTTTTTTTTATTTTTTATTAAAAAATTTTTTTTAGAAAATTGCTTTATTAGAATAGTCTATTCTATGTATATAAATTTTAAAGTAAAATTTATATAATTTTGAAATCGTTTTTCCTTGATACAGATTATCACGTAACAGGCATGTTATGTATGTTGCATATACATACAGGATGTTATAGAATTTTAATTAGACAGAGTCGGTAACAGATAAATTTGGACTTAATTTAACAAAAAATCAATTTCTGTTAAAAACAAATAAATGAAAAGAATATAAACTTTTAATCATTATTAAAGAACTATTAATGAAAATAGAAAAACTTGCAAATAATTGACATTAGGTGTGGAATTTTTATTTATAAAATTTTCCTAAGTGAATCCCTGTGTTCCAGTGGGAGGGACTTATATGACAGTTTAGTAAAATAAACATGTCTGGCAGATAAATAAAAAGTAATGTACACTAATTAGAAAAAAAGTATTATTTATCTTCTAGAAAAACTTATTTAGTGCTAATTATAAGAACAATGGGTGCCGCGAAATCAAATCGTTATTGTTAATTTTTAATTTAAAGTTTTAAGTGTAAACAGACAATACGGCGAAGCGCCATGTTTCGCAGCCAAGCCCTCAGATTTTATGTTGGATATTTATTTTTGTTTTATTGTAGAGCAGAAGTCAAAACTAACATACCCAGTAAGTTTATTTAACGTGTTTCATAACATTTCCAATTAATTAAACCCTGTATCTGCTGTAATTATCGCGTTACAAGCGATGCCGGTTTAGCTTTGCTTCCTGTTAAATTAATCATTTTTTTAAAGATCTACCCCCTGAGACTGATGAATTAGCAACTACAATAGAAGTTTTAAAATTTGACCCATCGGAATTACCATTTGGAGAAAATGTCACCCTTATCTGTAAAACAAGTTTGCCTGATAGTCACATGTGGTGGACAGTCAATGAAAAAAATGTTACAGAAGATGATAGGTAAGTTATTTTTATAAATATTGTATCTATATTCCCTCAGGTTAGGCTAGGTTAGGTTATTTCTAAATATTATCTGTTAGTTATTCATAGACAAACATTATTTTTAGATAGGAACAGTATTCAATATTTTGCTAAATAAGCAGCCTAACAGTTTATTTACCAACTTAACCTAACCAAACCTTTTTCAACCTTACCTAACCTTTTCCAAAATAACCTAATCTAACCTAAGTATGTATACACATTCTAATAGGGAGAACTGCCCTTGGTTAAATTAATTGACATTATAATGCCATTCTGTAGTTAATAGTGCTATTGTATTGTCAGGCACGTAATGGAAAGAACGAGTGAAATAAATACGAAATTGGGAAAGAAATACGAAGTTTTGATTTTACATATCTTAGAAATTGATTTACAACATGAAGGGATTTATACTTGTCATGCAACTGATAATGAAAAATCTGAAATAGATTTTGCTATGGCAATGCTAAATGTAACATGGACAGCAGATATTATAGAAATATCTCCCCATGTAAGAACTAAGCTGCATCAAGCGGTTAATTTGACGTGTTCTGCTGAGGGATACCCTCTTTCAATATCCTGGTACAAAAATAACGATCTGCTATCAGAATTTGTATATACAGAAAATATAAACAAAACATTTAAAATAAGTTCTTTTCAATTAAAGGAAGTTACTAAAAAGGATAATGGTACTTTCATATGCTCATCTAAGACTGGAAACTTTGTTAAAAATGCTTCCACTGCAATATTAGTTATAGATAAGCCTCAAGTTAGTATAGATTTTGTTAAGGCATTAGGAACATCAAAGATATTCCTCAATTGGACTGTCAATGATGGTAATGAGCCATCATCATTATATTACCAGATTCAGTACCGTACCATTGATGATCCTTCAACCTGGCTTTACTATTTACATAAAATAGGGGGCGGTAATAGGTCCTATGTATTAGAAAATGTGTTTAAAAACAACACTGAATACAGCTTACGAATGAGGGCTTATAATTCAGAAGGTGAAAGTCAATACTCAGAAACCATTGAACCTGTAAAAACTCTCTCGGAAGATCCCGTTTTTATTCCCGAAGTAAAAGTAACTGGATTCACAGTTAACTCTATCACAATTTCTTGGACAGTTCCATCAAATGATCTAAAAGATCATATTCACTACTATCAACTGATGTCCCACGCAGGAAACGTCAGTGATCCATTAGAAGCTGTTCATTTGGCTTCCAAGGAAAATCTGTATATGTTTTCTGACTTAAAAGCTGCCACAACCTACAGTTTTCAAGTGGCCGCTTGCAACGAGTACAGCCATCAGTGTGGACCTTGGTCTAGTAGAGTTAATGCTACAACTATGGATGGAATATCTGGTCCACCAGAAAACGTTTTGGTCACGTGTAAATTGGATAATGTTAGTCAAATCAGCGTTGTATCCGTCCAGTGGACACCTCCAAGTAACCCACATGGGACTATAATGTCTTATAACGTAAATTTACATAAATAATCGAAATTATTGCGTCCAGTAAATGTTTTGTTTGCAGGTAATTTTGGAAGGGAATGCAAGTTTCATAAATGAACAGGGAATTAGAGAAGTTATGACTTGGGGCCCAAAAGTTTCGAGCGTTAGCAAAATGATGTCCCAAGTACGTTTTTACAACGTTTCTGCCAATACTAACTACACCGTTCGGGTCTCAGCAGTAACAAAGACTAAAAGAAACGGTGAATACGTCGAAGCCCATTGTACCATGCCAAGAACGGTCCCGGACAAACAGAAACTGGGTCGATTTTCTTGGCAAAAAGTCGAAGAAGGGGGCAAATGGATGTTTAAATTATTTTTATCAAGAATTTCAGAACGAAACGGACCTATTTGCTGCTACCGAGTTTATTTGGTGCGAATGGAAGAAAATCAGAAACTTGCTGAGCTACCAGTCCCTGAAGGTCTTAACATTATGTCTTACCAAGAAGCTCATCGGACACCTAGAGGAGGGGCTTATGTTGCAGAAATGTTCTCAAGGTTAATTACTGTTTCTAAATCCGTTTTCAATTGGTTATTAACGTACAATTTTATTTTAGTTCTTCGTTTCGTTCAGAAGTTTTTCTTGGAGATGAACAGGTCGTCAATGATACAGAGCAAAGCATGTGTAGGGAATGCATAGGATTGCGCCCGTATTCGTCCCCTAAGGAATTCACCACAAACAAGACTTCAAATAGAGTTCGCAGAAACGCGTCTCTACCTATTGATCCACTAGATCCGTACGACGGTTATCTGGAGATCGGGAGCAATTACACCGGGTTTGTTGAGATTACAGGCAAGTAAATTTAATAAAAATCATTTTAGATTTTTTTTAATCGTATGATTTTCTTCTGGCAGTTCGAGGAGACGATCAAGAACAGGCCATGGCAACGTATAGCAGCTATTTGGTGATGATGAATCCAGGTCCGGATGTGGTTATGGCGCCTCCTTCCAGTGTATTAAGCGTGATCGTGCAAGTTCTGTGCGGTCTTTGCGTGGTGACACTCCTTCTGCTGGCGGCCCTCTGCATCTTACATAGGTACAATAAGCAAACACATGCTCAAGCTGTTGAAATAACATTCCGCACTTCTTTCAGGTAAATTTCTTTCAATTTCTATAATTTATGTTGTTTGAATTATGAGGATACACTCTCTGATTGGTTGATAATTGGGAATAGGCATTTGTGCAGGAGTCTACGAGGTAGGCAACGACTGGTCTCCCTTAATCCGCCGGATATGTGTCCCATTCTCAAGTCGGAGCTTGTCTCCGCCTATTTGGAAAGACATAGGGACTCAGATTATGGTTTTCAGCAGGAATTTGAACTGTTACCCGATCGTTTTAACGACAGAACAACGAGAGCTTCCGATGCCAGGGAAAATGTTTACAAAAATCGTTACCCGGACATAAAGGCATACGACCAGACGAGAGTAAAATTGTCTCAGATCGACAGTATTGCTGGATCTGACTATATTAATGCAAATTACGTATTAGGCTACAAAGAACGAAAGAAGTTTATTTGTGCCCAAGGACCTATGGACACGACTGTAAACGACTTCTGGAGAATGATTTGGGAACAACACCTTGAACTCATATTAATGTTGACCAACTTAGAAGAGTACAGTAAAAACAAATGTGCTAAATATTGGCCAGATAAAACAGAAGGCGATAAAGTTTTTGGTAATTTGACGGTATCCCATTTACAAGAAACCAGATTTTCGGACTACATACGACGTGAATTAAAACTGGTCAAAAACTCGAACGGTAAACACGACGAAGAAAGACAAATTACTCAATATCATTATTTAGTCTGGAAGGATTTTATGGCTCCTGAACATCCTCACGGTATTATAAAATTTATTAAGCGCATGAACGAGGTTTATTCCCCCGAAAGGGGAAACATTCTTGTACATTGCAGCGCAGGTGTGGGCAGAACAGGCACGCTAGTTGCGTTAGATTGTTTATTACAACAGTTGAAAGAAGAAAACCAGGTTGCCATTTTCAATACTATTTGCGATCTAAGGCATCAACGTAATTTTCTTGTTCAATCGTTGGTATGTCTGATTAGTTTTTATTGATTCTAATTAGGTAAATTCACATGTTTAAAATTTTTTTGTTTGTTTTTAGAAACAATACGTATTTATCTACAAGGCTCTTATGGAGGTAGCTCTGTACGGTGATACGGAAATAAATTCATGCGAACTCAAATTAACAGTTGAAAAGCTAAGAGATTGTGATAAGGACAAGAACCGGAATAGAATGGAGGAAGAATTTGAAGTAAATGATATATTACAACATTTACATTTTTTTATTATTTTTAATTGTTTTAGAATATTAAAAACGCTTTTGAAGACCGCAAGTCTTGTTCAGTGGGAAGCGGTGAAGAAAACTTGGAAAAGAATCGCAGCGAAAGTGTTATTCCGTACGACAGGAATCGAGTAATTCTAACACCTCTCCCCAGTAAAGAACACTCGACTTACATCAACGCGTCATTCATAGAAGGCTACGATAATTCCGAATCGTTTATAATCACTCAAGATCCACTAGAGAACACGGTTGCAGACTTCTGGAGGATGATCTCGGAACAGGGGATAACAGTGATCGTAATGTTATCGGAACTGGGAGAGAACAAGTGTCCAAGGTACTGGCCTGAAGACGAAGCTTGTTACGATCACATCACTGTACGTTACGTACAAGCTGAAAGTTGCCCTTATTACACCAGAAGAGAATTATTTGTAAGAAGTAGGGATGGTGATGATCTCCGGGTTACTCATTTACAGTACCACGGTTGGCCAACGGTAGATGGAGAGGTAAATAAATAAATAAATAAACATATTATACAACACTTTAAACTAATAAAATTTTGTTGTTTTGTTGTTAAGGTTCCGGAAGTGACAAGAGGACTGATAGAATTAGTAGATCATGCTCAATCCACACTTGCCAGCAACGGTGCTTCGACTGCTATGGTTGTTCATTGCGAATTGGGTGCCGAAAGAAGCTCTCTATTCGTCGGTTTAAGTATTTTGGTTCAACAGTTACGAATTGAACGCAGGGTGGACGTGTTTACTGTTACTCGAAAACTTAGATCACAAAGACATGCTCTAATTAGTACATACGTAAGTTTTTTTCTTTTGTTTATAAACGTTCAGGTACATACCTAATTTTTTATTTACAGGCTCAGTATGAATTTCTACACCGAGCTATTGTAAACTATGCAGAATTGCATAATTTATGTGAAATATCAACTTAATAATTTAGTTAGTTTATTTTAACATTCCACTAATGTTACTTTCGCGGGCGACACGTGGCGACGAACACCGCATTCATTCGGTTAATAATTACAATCAGCATACATATTTCATTGTGTAAACCAAGTGATCTTAAAAGTGACCAAAGTTTTTATTTTTGTAACTTCATGATTATTTGTATTGCTCAAAAGTTAAACAAGAAATTTAGCTTTTTAAGTGCCAACGAATAAAAATTCCTTTCATGTTTCTTTCAATGAAATTTAAGCTTTTGTGTGATGGTTTGTAAAAAGCATTTAATTAAAATTATCGTGAAGTTTTTTAAAACCTGTATATAGTCGTAAACCAAACAGTAACTTAGTTTTACTCTCATTAACAACTCCGATGAGTTACGATGACTATTTCTGCATATAAATGGTAAATAACGCTAAGAAAAATGATTTCACGAACTTATTTATTAATTATTATCTTTAAGTGTAAAATATTTAATTTTTTAGTATTTTGTACCTTCGAAAATTTAAGTTTAATTACTATAGTATTATTCACTGCCTTATTTATGTTTTAAAGATATTTAGCTGCGGTACTGTAAAATATTTTCTTATTGTACTGAATGTTTGAAAAATTTGCAACGAACATTTCAAAGTAATTATTTGTTAGATAATACATATCGTTCAACCGTGAAATTATTTTTGGACCGTTTTAAATTTTAGTATATGTTTTGTAACTTGACTATGCAGCTGAAGTTTCCAAAAACCAATACCCCTTATTAGTTGTAAATTTTTACAAAACATTCGTATAGTAAATGAAGACATCTGAAGGTATTTTTGTGATCTGTAAAGTAAGAAAATTCTAAAAGTCACTGTTTTTTGAAACTCCAGCTAATCATACTTAAACTGCTATTAACAAAATGTTTAAAAATAATGGCGTAATTCTCATATTCAGAATCTAAAGCATGTAAGTCATATCGCCATCGGATGACAATTTTTTTAAAATTATTTACTTAATTAACATACCTTTACAGTAGATATTATTCGACTTATTAAAATCGATACTTATACAACAAATAAAATGAGAATTAATTTTTTATCAATGATATTAGCCCATTTAATGTTGTAAATGTACTTCATATTTTTTTTATATAGAAAATAGTTAATAGAAAAATGAGTTAACAGAAAAAAAATCTGTAATGACATTATTTTATCATATGTAGGTATGTATCAGTAAATGAAGTGTAAATTTGCCATTAATAAATGAAATAAAAGTTACAATTAGCACAGGCACATTTTACAAACTTATACAGCAATTTTACGAGTAAACAACCAAGCCATGAACAACTTTATTTTATAGTATTAATTGTATTCTTAAGGTATGGCACAATTTTCCAAATATTTTTATGTATATAATCTCACATGTAGCTAATACATATAAGACTGTAAAGACATACATTGCTTTTAAAAGTGTTTATTTATGTAAATTTTATTTTTGACTTTTGTATCATGCTTTTTTAATAAATACATATAAAAGTATTTGTTTTGTTTTATTTATTGTTACCATACTTTGATTTAGTGTGAAAATTTGTACGTAATAAGGAACTGCACGGTATTTTTTTTACGACTAAATAGATTATTTGTCACCCTTTGAGGGATGATCCTTATGTAAAAAATACCGTTTAATCTAACGGTACAAACGCTTTTACGATAAGTCTTCAATTAAACATTTTACTTTCAAAAAACACGCGCATAAATTTTATAAATTAAAAAAGCGCACGTGATTTTTTTACCACTAAAAGTACTATTTGTCAGCCTCTGAGGGATGTTTCTTATGTAAAAAATGTCATAGAATCTAGTAGTGCAAGCGGTTTGACGATAACTGTTCGGTTGAACATTTTATTAACAAAAAGCGCTAATACGCGCATAAAATTTACTCTTTTCAGTACTTAAAACATTGTTGCTTACTTAAATTAATTGAATGAAAAGATATCTGTTATAAAAATTTTAGGAACGATTTCTGTTGAGGTCTCTTGTATAGAGGGAGGAAATTAACGGGGGTTGTCTGGTTCTACTACAGATGGTACTAGTAGTGTATAGCATTAAAGAATTACCAGAAATTTTTACATTATAGTTTATTGTCATTTACATTACAACGTCTAAAGATTCCACTATAATTCATACTAAAAAAAAATAATTTAACTAAACTTTTAATATGAATCAGTTGTGCTAAAGAAATGGTTTTAGTAAAAAAATGTAATTATTTTTCACTTTAGAACGTTAACAGAAAATAAAAAAATATACTTACAGAAATGATGAGAATTTACTAGCTAATGTTGTAAAATGAGTTATTAATCACGGCATACTAAACTGGCATACATTTACACAATACTGGCGTTTTTGTTGCTATTTTTTAAAAGTACATAATTCAAAAAAAAAAGAAAACAAAAATATTACACTAATATGAATGAATAACTTAAATTTTTGTTCTTTGGTAAAATTTTCCTGGTAACAAGTCAAAAAATTTCTATGATTTAGGAAACTAAAAAGGCAAATTAATCGACCATATTGTATTTACTAAAGTTTATTTTTGATCAATTTGATTTAAATATTAAGGCAGTTTTTAAGTCGATTTTTATTTTTTGTAAAAATTAACTTTCCTTATTACATAAATTGGTAAAAATAAGCGTGGCAAACGATTGAAATATAAAACGGTAATTTAAATTATTGTTTTTCTTAATTTTAATTGTGGTAAATTATCTATGTGCTTATAACATAATTACGTTATGTAGTAGAAATATAAATAAATAGAAGCAAATAAATAGGACTGGCTGTACTATCACAAATTATAAATTCTATAAACTACCTAATTGTAAGTTCTATCTATCTATCGCTTTCTACATGGTATCGCGGAACATTTGGCTTTTTTATGAGCATACTTTCCGATTTGTTTTATCTGTTTACCGAAAAATTTAGGGAGAAGTCTTTTTAATAATCTGAAAGAACAATAAATTATATATGTAGATACTTAACAAAGATAAAATTATGATTAAACAATAACTTACTTAGTAAATCTGTTATTGTATAAACTGTAGGCATAGGCAGTTTTTCCAATTTCGCACTTAATCCTTTCTGTACAATTCTCTCCATCTAACACTTGCAGAGCCACACGTGACATGCTACTAACGTTATCCAATTCAGTTCTAGATTTGATTTTTCCATATTTTGGCAAACACAAAATGCTTATAATGACCATAGCTGCCATGCCTATAAATCCTGATATTGCCATAAACAAAGGTTGAAGTGGTTTCTTCTTTTCTGATACCGATTTTATTTCCTCAACTTTTACGTTTACCTTCATATTAAACAGACGAATTTCATTTAATTTAAAATAAATTACCATTTCTCGAAATTTACCTGATGGTTGTGGGTATGGTAATTGTATAAAGCGTTTGGAGTTGAAGTTTTTGTTCCTGGTGGGTAGTAATAGGATTCCGAATTGTATGTTTCAGGGTGATAAGTAGATCCCTTAGACAAACAAAAAATGATAGATACAAGTAGCAAATTTTTCGCGTAGTTTTAAACTTACTTCGGAAGTTTGGACGTGAGACGAAAGGAAGCTTTTAAGAGGTATGTAATAGTAATAATATTCTTCTTCATCGGAATGTTTCGTTGATTTGTGATGAGATTTTGGTGGAGAATTCAAGATCTTTCCACCGTTGGAAGCGGCAGATTCATAGATTGCCATTAGTTCACCCTTTGTTAGAGTAAGTGGAGGAATTTGAGTTTCGTGATATCCAACTCGCTTATCCGCATTTGAAATGTCATCCTCAAACAGCAACTCCTTATTTTGCTCCACGTGAACCTGTATTGGATTTTGTTTCCTGGTTGCACTACTGAGGTCTTTAATAGCATTTTCTAGGTAATTTGCACTGTCTTCTTCTTCGGAGGAACATAAACAAACCAATAACATTAAAGGCACTAAAACTTGAAACCGCATTCTTGAAAATGCCCCGTTCATGGTTTTGAACATTATGGAAGAATTTTTAACGGATTCGAGAGAAAAATCGAAACCAGTTTGGAACTGTTTCGGTTGGTATAGGACGACTGAATGTTTGATAACAGTACGCGACTTATTTTCACCGCTACTTCCCCACAAATCACATATATTTTTGAGTTATTAAGGCATGAAAATAAAATTCACGCTCGATGCAGCACGCGTCATTCGACGATGTACATTATCTTTCAACTGGTAACACAAACTGGCATATACGTATGCTGTATATATTATTACATTATGCCCTACTAACCAACATTACCAGCTTGGTAAACAAGTTCTGTTTATACAAATTGATATGGACTTATGGACGCATCTTCTTTTCAAAAACTTCGGCAAAGCTTCCGAACAGAATCCAACAAGTTACAGAAATACTAAACCAAACCCAAACACACGAGAAAATTTCCTTGTAGGTGTAAGTATCCATATTTTGCCCACGTATATTTACAAAAAAGAATTTTTAAAAATTACTAGACGTTCAAAAACTTTTGAAGTCAGGGGAGCATTTACAGTCATCAAGTCTCATCGTGAGAGAACGTGTGATTATTGATGAAAGGAAAGAAGGCCTTAACTTGGTTGACATAAATATCTGCAAGCCTTCTGTTGCAGTTACAGTTGCAAAAAAATTCGCTTTAATGGCCGTGATTATAACTTCGCGGATGCACTTAAGATGTCATCTTGCAACGAAAATAAGACCCCAGATTATAAACCGAACTAGAGAGCATAAATTAGTATAAAGTAGTAACTTTAAGTTTTGTTGGATTTAATAAAAATTTTTGTTATTAGACTCAATTCATTTGCAGTGTATGTATGTTAAACTGCTACTAAAATTTATTGCTTGCATATACGACGTAGTTATGCATTTAAAGTTATTACTCAAAGTCCCGTTCAAATGAAGAGTGGTGTATTTATATGGTGACAGCGTTTAAGGTTTCTCTGTAAAGAAGTTCAGTTCAAAACGGTACATGAGAACACAGGAATATGCTTATAAAGCTCACTTATGGCACACAGTTTAATAATGTTCTCTTTCAACAGGTACTTTAAAGCTTGATTTATTAAATGTTACAGAAATAAAAAAAAAAAACGTAGATACCTTTTAAGGATTTTAAAATAACCTAACAACAAAAGTCTGATTTTATTTAATCATGCAGATATTTCAATCGAAAAAAAAATTGTTTGAAAGGATAAAATAGGAATTTGTCCTGACCAAAGTGTTGTGAGAATTGATGGATTCGTGAATTTACCTTGAGGGGTGATTTTCGTTTGTCGGATGGAACGCTGACCGAAAAAGCGTCGTGAGTTATGTGGGCTTGACCGAATGACAGAATAATCTTTCGGGGACATGTCCGAACTTTGTTAATAAATGGGTAGCGATCAGTAAATGCAAATACATATATGTAAATATGTCCACAAAATAAAGAAACCCTCGACCCTGCTCGGCAATGCCCTTCTGATTATAGTTCAAATACGAATCGTACATATATCACATTTATCTTTCAATTTACCGAATAGATAATAAATAAACGATTACCAAAGAACAGGCATAAGAAAATTTAACAAGTATACAATTTTCTTCATAGTATACTGGTTTTCAAACCGTATAATTTTGGTTATGTTTATTTATACATAGACAGATACTCTGTTATAAAATTACTGTAATCAAAGTTTATTTCCGGGGCATTCATTCAATAGCATTTTCGATTTAAAAAATAGTATCTAGTAATAGCAAGTTAAGAAAGATATTGGATACAACGATTGTCTTTTTTTTTTTTGTTGACAAAGAGTAAATTACATACAGTTGCAGTTTACGATTGTAATAAATCGGGGTAAATCGAGACGGAAGGGTAGGCATGGTAGTGAAAAGGTCCTGGGCTTTAATAGAGCATAGTTTTAGGGCTCTGCTGACCGTCCGTGTTTCAATTAAATACCAGCGCGAGAGACTGGCCATTCGAATAAATTGTATTTGATCATAAACCGAAATGTTCGAATTGGATTGCCGAACGTTATCTTCACGGGCATAACAATTCGAAAGTTTAATTACGCAGTTAACTACCGCTCTGTCTATTGCTGCCATTTAATGATAAGATGAGTGTGGATATTACCGTTTGGACACAGAAGCAAACTGATAACCTGGCTGCACCATAAAAGCCCCTTTTTCCCCAATTTGCCCGCACTGCTTTATTTTTATTTTCAACTCTTCAAACAATAAAACAAACATAGAACAAAAAATATCCTCAAGGAACACATAATCATAAGCACTGATTTGAAAATATTTGCAAAAGAAAATCTTATAGATAAATAATTAAAAAAAAATTTTAATCTTTTGTCTGTTTTTTACTTCGCCTTCCATAAGTTTGCAACCCTAAATAAGAGGAGTGTGATAAGGTAGACAAATATTTTTTTTGGGCTAATGTAATTTAATAATTATGTAAGTTAACGTAAGTTTAATTTTACGAGAAAACTATTTAATAAATGTAGTAAGTACCGTTCGATGTTGTAATACGATGTAATTATAAACAAGACATGAAACGGCTGAGATACCAATTAGTTAAAGGTAAGCCTTTCCATAATGCAGCTAAGATATCGTTATGCTCTGTTATACACAAGTTCGTTCCCGCATTAAAGGAAAGCTCGGGGGCTTTCCACGAAAGCTCGCTACGCTTGTTAAAGACAAAACACTGATATTCTCATCTTCTGCAATATATCTTGTTTACTAAACCTAAACAAAAGCTCTTTAACAAGCGAACTAAAACCGAAAATACAATTTTTAACTCATTTAAATATCATGTTCCTCTTTGATTGTTTTATCCTTGATAGCTGTATGGTATTATGTAGATTTGTTTTTTATCCTGAAATGGAGGAGGTCTAAAGATGGTCATGTATGCATGCAGGGTGGTTGTAAATCATGTTTTAGGTGTTTCCGACGGCCAGGCCAGGCAATAGACCCCTCGATACAACTTTTGCGAAACAAGGGAAATAATATTTCCTAAGCGGAAAACTTTCAGAAGAATTGCCTTGAGTTTCTATCAGAAACGGTCAGCTCAGTCAGTACTTTGTTACTATTATCTTCACATCAATAATTTTCACCGGATGCATTTCACTAGAAGGAATACAAAATAGGGGCATTCAAACGACACACAGATATACAAGGATGTCTAATACTTTTGTCACGGAAATTTTGATAAAAATACGTATTAAGCAAAACCTTTGCTTAATTTATTCCAGAAACAAAGTAAACGTTGTTTACTCAAAGAGTATCAGGCGAAAACAGTAAATAGTTTTACGATTTTAGTCTAACGACTTGCCGTTTTGTGAAGGCATGTAATCCTAGATTTCGTTTTAAAGTCATTCAATCAGGTCCATAAAGGTGATTTAATAGTGCATGTGACGCCCCGATTGGACCAAAAGCTGTACAATCTGTACAGTTCATCACCCTCATCCGTCAACTGATCGTGACACACTTTCAATATAAATAAAACGAGGCTATTACTCACACAAAGGAGAAGTGCCCTTTTTATGGTAGTTTACTGATTTTTTTTACGACTGAATTCAATAAAAAATATCAAACGCGTGTAAGATTCAAAACTACCATCAGATCACTTCAACTGTTAGGTACTTATATCAGATTTCAAAAAGAAAAAGATAAAAGTCAAAAACTTCAATGCAGATATATATATATTATATTATGTACATATTCAAAAGTCAAAATCAGGCGTACGTTAACTGAATTTACCTACAGACATGTAAAAGTCATAAATGCATACATTGAAACGGAAGAATGTGGTATTTCATTCACATATGGGCATGGGGTAGTTTAAAATTATGGAGCACATAACTCAAAAGAAAAATTGCCTACGTCGCGGTTCGTTTCTTTTGCATTTACTCCGTCCTTTGTTATCTTTTCTTTTTTTTTCTTCCGAAACGTCTCTCCATCCTCGTTTTCGTATACTTACGCAGCTTCGACGCCGCATTTCGAGTCAAACATATTGACGGCGACATAAATTGAAAAATACTGAGATGCATTTTAAAGTCTGCCATTCGGAGCTACTGACAGAACAAGACGCCCATTTTTTATGTTATTGGGGAAAATTGCTTGCGTAAAGCATATTCGGGAACAAGATGATTTTCACAAATTGGATGCACAAACAGAACAAACACAGACAGATTGAAACGCCTTTAAAAAATATAAAATCTAAACTGTTAACATTACGAAATACACACGATAAGCTTCTCTAATAGGTACGTAGTTTACAAATTTTGATCTACTTACTTAAAAGAACTTCAAAATCAAAAAAGGACTTTATCAAGGCTATATAGTCAAAGTACCTACAAACTTTAATTCAAATAGATTGTTAGCCGAAAAAACGAGGGTGTAAAAAAAATTTAAGCAGTTCGTCACTTCCAAAAGGGGAAGTTCCTTTTCTTCGACTATTTTATTGGTTGAAGATTGACGTCATTAACAAAGCAATTAACTGTTCCCCATCGTGTTCTTATGGGTACTAGATTCACAATTACAAGTAGATACACCTGCGCTTACCAATAATCTATTTTAATTGGTTCAAGATGACACCACTTGCGAGAACAAGAAAACGAATGAATGAATAAAGTGATTACAGTTATTTAATCGATAATCCACCCTTAGTTTAAGGTATCATATTCCCCGGTTACATTAGACAAACGGATGACTGCACTAAACGGGGAATAGATGAACATGTAAAAGTCCAGTTAATGCAGTGAAATGAATACCATGGAACGTTAAAAATTATTTTCGAGACAGCAACTTTGTCATGACTGTCCGAAAAACGACGATCTGAGTCTGTTTCAATTATGTTTGAAATTTATGAGCTATAACGGTGATGTAAGATTAAGTATCGATCTGTTAAAATTAACGGACACACAATAAATCAAAGAAATGGATTTTTAAAACGTGATCATTCGTAGCAGGAGGAATATTTTATGGCTCCTTTTGAACATTGTAGTTTAAGAAGGACATAAAGAAAATTTATTCCTTTTCACTGAATTCCTGTCCACTCTTAAAAAATGAAACTTCATGGGTTCGGTTTTCTTCATTAAAGTCCAAACAAAATTGAAAATTACTATTTAATAGTTATTGTTTTTTAGTGGCCCATAATAGAGAAACATTAAAAAACGATGTCGTTTTAAAGAACAAATATAAAAAAAAAAGAAAATCAAAAACAATGTATATTTTTAACCGGCTGAGAAAAATGTGTATGATGATAAATAAGAAAAATGCGTCTTAAAAATATTGGACCAGTCTCCGTATACTGAAATTTCGTAGTGTGTAGCCAATCCGTTTTCAATCAAGCTCGGCGAATTTCTTTTATTTTAAAGCATTTGTCTTTTTGTAGGGTCGGAAATTAGAGAAGCTTGATTACTTTTCCCTTTTCCGGTTCGGAGTGCAACGAGAAATCGTTTCAGCTGAAATTGGAGCAGTTTTCTTCCAGAAAACTGCATCTAATCAGGAAAAACCGTTCGACAAACGCACGGGGCGTGACGTATGTTAAGAGTCCGCTTGGTTTTATTGCTAACGATTTAACTCATTTATAGACACTTTGGTTTTATCTATCTTATTACAGAACGAGAGGGACGCAATGGGGAACATTCGGCCCCGTCGTAAACCAGGCAATCCCGCGACCCGAACAGGAGTCAGGATATTATAATTTGTTCTCTTACTTTACAAATAAATTGGAAATCCAGTTACTTTATGCTAAAAAGCTCCCAACTGCCTTACGGGATCTGAACGTTATTAGAACCCTGCCGTTTTCGGCCTTTTTAATGCTACATAAAATGTTTACGATCTTGCCTACCACGGATTTTGGATACGGCTACTCTTTAAACTTTGCCTCTGAGCAAGCCCAACACCGTAACAAACAACTTTAACCTAATTAACAGATTAAGGGCATCAAATGCCTAAAGAAACCATCAAAATAACTACTGTCCATTTTAGGTCCGCATTACAAACTCCCGACCCCACTACCCACTCACAACCCCCAAACTACATACCAATCTTCCCTTCTTTTAACAACATTACATTACCATACCTACTCTTTAAGCCGTTGTATCTATTCGTTTTTTCTTTCAGTAAAAAAATCGTTATGCGGTGAACAATAAAGTAATAATTTATTTGAAAAGGGTGTAATTAAGTCCGGTGTAAAAGCTGTTTCTAATTCGTCGGTTTGGCTTTATTTTACTGTAACAATAGTTTCTATGATAATTAACGTTGATGCCATTAGGTACCATAAATAATCCAGCTTTGAAACGCGAACGTAAAATAAAAATAGTAAAATATACACACGACCGATTTAATCGGGTACTAAAAGCTATTAAATTGTATCTATCTATCTAAATTAGAGGTAAACAATACATCCCCTGAATTCGCATAAATCATTCGTCATTGTGGATTACCTACCGCACATCTAGCCAAATCTACTTCATATCTATTGTTGAACTCTAAATGTCCAAACCGAAATGCACATTGTGCCACCACAACTGCATGCCTATTATTTTTATTTAACCAATTCGAATCGACTTGCCTCTAAACATACCTCATTTCTATCACAAACCAACTCAAATCAACGCTAATGGATTTCATAAAATAATTAATTAATTAACATTATCAGTTAGAAAAATACAACGAAAATCCAATATCATAATCAAAACTTGAAGTAGGTACATTGGACAAACCAGAAAATCATTTAAAGAACGAATCAAAAATATTTTAGACAAGAAAATTGATCAATTATACTACCTACTATAAAATTTGATATCAACACTATTTTTACTTCACCTGAATTTGGATCAACAACAAATCAAAGAGTTGCCATTACTACTTATTACCTGATTTTCGGAACTGTTTCCAGGGAATGTAAAACCATGTAGGCACTAAACACCAATGTTCTCCCTCCGATTTGCACTTTAATTAACCACAAATGTACAAATTAATTGAAACACCTCACGCAACGAAACCACAAACCGTCCGATAGTTTTAATATACGACGATCCACTGCCGAACAATAATACCTATTAATAAAAATTAAGGCGTCTTTGTATAGTTATCACATGTCCTTGTCGTCCTTCTCAGTTGGTCAGGCGCAGTATCTGATAAACACGAGTCGGTTCAAGGTTTTAACACGAATATTGCTGTTATTTACATCAACACAAATAAATGGTGGAATTTATAAATACAATGATTTCGAATTAAAATAAACTAGCAAACTGTCCGTTTTTCTGGTGATATTGTATAATTGCCTATATGCAACCAACAGCGTGTTAGTTACTCTAGTTGTTTGCAAGTTAGGAGTATTCAGTCTTCATTAAAAATATTCAAAGTAAAATTTCTTAATTAATCATTAATTTTAAACTTTTGTCTACTTTTCGTTAATAGATGGAAACGTAGTATACATATAATGACATCCCACTCATTAATTTTGGTTTAGTTTTAAGCGAGATATGACTTTTTTTTAATCGCTACAACAACGTCTCTATTCTTTATTACCCCTTGTCCAATCCTTGTATTGTGACGTGTAAGGCTTGGCCCTTGTATCGAGACTGGGTTAAAAGATCGATATCACAATTATTATTATTATTATTTTTTATTTCAAAAATTACGAAAATGTATGCAAATTGATTGGTTTGATGCTACGAAGGTAAACTGTTAGAGATAAGCTGGTATGAGCGAGTATTATGGTGACGGAATTGGAATAATTAAGTTTGTCCATTACGATGGCACAGGCCTTGGTTAACCGTGGTGATAAATTATTAGTGTGTACAATGTTCCCATCTAATGCGGTGCATGAATATGTACGTACTGGTCAATTTGTTTCTGAACGTGCTCTAATACATCAAGCTTTCTTGTCATTAAGTTCAACCGTATTAGCAGAATAGCAGAACATTGTCATTGAAATATACGTACGTATCACCGGTGTGTGGATACTATCATACACAATATGTATTCGCATTTGCAACCCCCCACGTCCAATTTATGAATTAACAGCAGCGAATTGTAAAATCTCCGAATTGGAACATTTCGTATGCGAATCGATCCCCGAAATGTTCTTTAACTTGAATATTAATCAGATTAAACGGTCAACTTGCTTAGCTGTTACCGATATGCATCTCATAAATATTAGGTAGGTGTTAGATGATGGGATCAGTAGTTTGCTTGATAAGATATTACAGAAATACTATTAGGGGGTTTAGGTTTCTTTTTTTTTGAAATTCCACAGAACGTAACTTTGATCTCATTATGTTAAACATGTTAGGTAGGTATGTAGGTATGTTGTATTTCGGATTATGTTCTGTACACTAATCAATGCAACTACTGTAAATCACATCCCCGTTGGAGCGAAAACGTCTAATTCCGTATCAATCTATGTGTCAATTCGTCTATAATTGTCGGTAACTCTCTGCACAAGGAAACACGAAACTACCGTATGATATAACATAATATAGTTGGGATAATCTTAATGGATCACATCACAAAGCAAAAGGGTTAATATCTACAATTCAGACATACGTATAGGCAGATACATAGATATCTGTATCGAGGGTGGAGAATCAAGTGCTCGTAGTGAAACATATACATATAATCCATTATATAAATAAAGATATATAGGTAAAACCTATCAGAAAATGCTGGAAGAGTTGACTGTTCACCCTGTGGCTTCCAATAGTTACATTTTGTGGGTAAACAAGGCAAACTCAATCAGTAGACGTACTAAAGGGACGATAATAATTAATATGTGTACATTCATTATCAAGAGTTGATTGAATGTAAACTAACCCTGTCGGGGTTGTTATTTACAGTGTCCTATGATGAATTCATGTTTTTAATTTTTCGATTGCTACAACTACATAATATTGTATTAATACTTCAGGTATCGTATATGTACCTATATAGAAACATAAAATTCAAATTGAAATTTTCAATTACTTATCCGCTACCTGTGTAAAGGTTGTTAGTCACGGTAAAGGATCCATTTGAGACTGATTTAGTGCTGATGTATTCGGAATTATCGTCGATGACAAGTGCTGTGGCAAGATTTGGCCTGTTGAATTCGCTAATTACCGTAGAACGATTTCCATTTGGAACCGATATAGGTTTCGGGCCAGGAGGAGGAAACCCATCTAACTGATTAGCCATTTCGTGATACAATTTACAGAAACAAGGCATTGATTTGTCTCAAAGGATCCCACATTGCCCTCTGCTAATTGCATCGTGTCGCCAAACAAAACAAATAGACTTAATGCACTATTGGTAACTGTACGTACGTTAAAAGAAATGAGTGGAAGAAAGGGTGGAATTACTGTACGGGTATCTTAGGGCCTAATTTTTTGAGAGCATATTTATAATAATTACTCGGTCTTTTGGGATAAGCTACTTTGCAAAAAAACAAGATCTAATGAACTTTTAGTCTCTTCCTGCAAAGTTGAAACCAATTAAAGTTGAAACCCTCTTAAAGGTACTTACTTTTATACGTTAATTGAGGCCTCTGTTTAAGTTAATTGGAGGGTAATTATAGGGATCTAGTTTTCTGATGAAAAATGCCTCTGCTTGTCGACTTGGATTAAACCGAAATTTAATGCTTTGTTTTCGGTCTTGGTCTTGCATATACAGTCGAGTCTTTGCATTAAAATGACTTAATCAAAAATGAACTTGTCGTTGAAATATAATGATTTAATGGTGTGATAAAATGTAAATTTCGCTAGTCGAAGACATATTCAAGCAGGATAATTGAAACTATTATTCAGTGTCTGTATAATTGCTTTGAAGTGCTCGCTAACCGTGAAATGTCGCTAGCGACAGTGTGGCGGTTACAAACTGTCCTGTGTCCACGCAACGTATTGTTAAAGGCTCATTTATTCCTTTGATACATACTCTAACTGATTTATGCCTGCAATTCTATATTTTTCGCGGACACATTTGAATACGGACTGCGGCTAATGTCCCGCCAGCGGAAGTGGTCGAATATCCCTCCGTTTCCGGCACGCCAGGCCACGCTTCATTCGCAATAAAAACCATATATCTTTCAATTCCCTTCCATTTTCTCTCCAATACACATTTTATCGATAAAATTACTAAATTAACCAGCCAATATTTCTTTTATTATTAGCTAGCTATAGAAGAATCGAAAACACTAATCAATTCACTGTATCACACACTTGGTTTCATTAACATTAATCTCATATGTTTCATCCACTTTGTATTATCAACACAAAAATTTGTTACACTTCCTTCAGCTTGTCCAATATAGAAATCATTTCAATCTTTAAATATTAAGTTTTTTTTCAGTTTCGTTTTTGGACACTCCATTGGGACCCAAATTCATTACCCTTAATTGATCAATGCTTATATACTTATAATAAATGAACGTTGTCGTGATTAAAATATGACTGCGACATTAATTATTTCAGAGAAACATAACCATACGTTTGATGTTTAGTTAATTTAATGATCTGTGGTTTGTAATTCGAATTTCCTAGTAAATAAATCGTCGAATCTCCTGGTGCATGTGATTAAACGTAATGGAGAGAGAGAGAGAGAGAGAGAGAGAGAAAAACAATAAGGTGCGACACGTCGAAGACAAACGAACAAATTTGGTAAAGACATCTTGTATACAAACGATTTTACATTAGAGAAACTCGGTCTTGAGTGGCGAACAATCGGTCGCATTAGTCATTCTATCTTTGATTCGAGTACATAAATGAGACTATCGCTCAAGACATTCCCCTTGCATTATCATTACCTTGATGACAAAGCTAACTTAATCCTTGCGTGCCCTATACCCCGACCCTTCCTCGAGGGCGCATCTAATTGTTATCATTTTGGATGAGTTAACTGACACATACCACTCACTACTAATGGAATAAGGTTGTTACATTAATTCCGACGTATTATTTTCCATTTTTCCACGCAACTAAACAAACTACATACAATATTATTGACAAAACCGCCGTGAAAAGGTTTGTTTAATTCCCCTACAACAACAAATTTTTTCACACAATAACGGTTGTTATTCTTTATTTCCTAATTCTGCAATCAATAGACATTTATTAATTTTCGATGGCATTTTCGTTTGCAACGTCGCCGTTACCACAGTTTAAATTAAAAAATGTGTATGCAGTTGTGGATTTGATACAGTTATGAGATTAAGCGTATAGCTGGTACGGCTAAAGGGGGTGACAGCAATTACAGTCGAAAGGGGTTATTGAATTACGCGAGCCAGTCCTATCATCCCCACGATTCCGCGAAAATAAAAAGAAAAAGACCGTTGTCGTGCTGATTAACAGATACTAAAAGAAAAAAATTGCATTCAAAAAAAGCGGTGGGCAACTTAACGAATCATGATAACTGACTAAATTAATTAAAAAATTATTAAATACGTTGAAGACTAAATATGAAAAGAATTTGTAACTGTCAACCCTTGCGTAGGTATTAGGAGGGGACATGAATGTCTATGAAAAATTTAACATTCATAAGTCTATTTATAGGTTTCGACCCTGGTAATTAAGTGCCCTTCATTATCTGAAATTTCCACTTGATGAACATTTCGCCGGCGTCTTTTAAAATATTCACATGGTTAATTTGAAGGTGTGTATGAGAGAGTGGCTGGAAACGAGATGAAAACACGTTTAAGAGCTTAAAGGGGATTTACCGAGGTACACGGGTACCCCGATTTAAAAGAGCAATTACAATAACGTCACCGGTACCTTAATCATGGCTAGCGAACCATTGTAGCTTCGTCATAGTCATTTGATTTCAACTTTGCACATGTTGACGTGTTAGAATTAAAAATGACAGTCATTACTTACATGGAGTGCGGGGTGACTGTTTGCAGTCAAACAGAGGCAGAATCTTTGGACGACCGGTAATGCTACAATAGATGAAAAATTAACGTTGACCTGTCCCGAACCGGGGTCAAAATTCAAAAGTTATCCTTCACTGCACAAACGCAAAGGCGAACTATGCCATACTTCACTCATGAATAAGATTAAACGGCTATCACAACTTTGAAATTACATAATAAATGAATCAACTGCGCTCATACATTCATATCAATGTTCTCATGCCATTTATATAAAAGGACTAAACAAAAAAAAATGGACAATACTTGACCAACAGTTTAAACCAACGAAAATAAATCGGCTGGCACCTCGAATAATAAATGAATTCGTTAAGTTCATTAATGTAAAATATTTTGATCTACTTTGACCCGATTCTGCTCCATAATTCATCAGAAGATTCCTCAGATCGGAATAAGGACCTCACTCACCCTAAACAAGGTTGTCAATAATTTTAATGACCAACGATGCCTTTAATGCATCTTAACTTTTATGGCTAGCGGTATTATGTTTAATAAAGTAGAATTTTATGGGATAATTTGAATACACCCCGCTTGTCGATACTTTAAAATAAATTCATGTTACCATAAACTTGCGTAGGTACGCTACGTTACGCGGGTTAAACTATTTAAAGTTAATTGCATTAGTTTGATTAGAAAAGTAATCATAATCAAACATAGTTTATGTGACAGAGTCGTAAAATCTGGAAGTAAAAAGAAGGAAGTTCGTGGTATGGACAGATACGTATGTGGATATATGGAAGTGTTTTGGATCGAACCACATCCAGCTTTTACCTATTTATATGGTTCAACATGCGGGGCAGTTTTAGTAATTTATGATCTTTCGTTTTTCTGTAGCAACAACTTCGAATAAACATATCAGCAGTTCCGGAGATTCTCCTTAAGTCATAAAAATGATAATTTATTTTTCAAATTACCCTCATAACAACTAAGAGTAGATAAGAAATAATGAGAAGCTCATATAAAATGAGATTTATAATGGCAATAAATAGATTATAAATCACGAATAACAGTTGTACATATATTTACAGTGGTTATTTTCAAAGAAGGATCATTTGCTAACAATGGAATATAACGTTTTTGAGAAGAAGGCCAGTCTACCACTCTCTTGCCTTCGCAGCATGTATACACGATAAAGAAGGTAAACAGATCATAAAATCCTTAATTAACATATTTGAGTCTTTTTGGGAACGCTCATTGTTCTTTTTTAAACACCTAACTCGTCAAATGTTTTATGGACTTACATAGCCATCTTATAAATTATTTACTCTTTAGATTCAAGAGATTAAGCTGCGTTTTTCCGTAATTCTACTCAACAAAGATTTGGGCAGAGTAATTTTCAAAAATTATTCAGCCCCAAAAAAGAATAACGGGTTCGATCCTGGAATATAGGGAACTATTCAATTACATATACGAAGGAAAGTATTTATGGGACGAATTTTTGATACGATCCACATTTACCCCATAAGAATGTCTCTAAAATTATTCACTTGATGTGCTCTTGGACATCACACAGGACCATCTTTGTGGCAAAAAAGAGGCTCTCTAACTAGTCTTCGAAGGATATATTAATGATTTTTAAAGAGATAGGATGAAAATTGTCAGAAGAATGAAAAAATGGAATGATAGAAGTTTCAGTTCAGTCTAAAAACGATAAAGTTGGTTTGCCTTTGTTTTAATTGTGTTTATTATGGATGATATCCATATGTAGGATGGTTGTGTTAAAAGAAGAAAAATGATCTACTTTCGCTATTGTGTCATTATGTACCATAACGTTGGAGCGAATGGTTCCTTTTGTGGATCAGTACAAAGGGACGGTGAACATATTTGCACATGAAAGGGCCAAAAGCCGCCGGTACATTTTTCACGTTGTCTCCTGCTTTTGAGCGGAAAGACAGACAAATATTGACATTGTATATATTAAATCCAATCCCAGTGTTTATACGATCATCACGACACAACAAACCATAAATTAGCTCATTAGATGCCAACATTCGATTGCATAAATCCTCTCTCTTTCTCTCTCATCTTTCACTCGCTTTTTGCGAACGGATACCAGAATAATATTTTTGTTATTACTTAAAGAGAAAGAGAAAAAGAGAACGAGAAACTGAACGAGGTGGTGGTACTCCATTTATTACAACAACAAGACACCCTTTTAGTCGACAACCATTTATGCGGCATTTTAATTGCGCAATCCGTCAAGGACCTTTTTGCAGAAATATACTTACTCGAGTATGATTCTACAGCTTTACATAATGCTCCTGCATACGACGTAGAGATACGTGTAACGTTGCAAATACATTTAAATAAAAGGTAGGTACTTAATTCTTAAGAATAAAGGGTCATTTATGGATAACACGCTTTCTAAGGAGATGTTGACTTGGCTGCTGCTGGGTGATACAATCAGTCACGAGAGTCGCCACCCAACGCCAACCAAGTCAACAGTAAAGATGTCGTCACCAAAAAAAAGACGAGACGTCTGGAAGAAGTAAGGATTTCGGTGAACGCCGGCCGTGAAAGCCTTAAGTCAATCGTAAAGGAGCAGTTGTTAAAATTTATAATGCAGCAACAGTCAACGAGTGATTTTTTCTATTGTCGAACGAAATCGTAAATTAAATTTAGTGGATTATTGTTGGATCGATGTGGAGTAAGTGTAATAAGAGTAACGGTGAATTTTTATTATCGTCGAGCATTAGCGCGCGTTTCAGGATCGAGAACATTAAAAAGATCGCAGTCACCTATGCATAAAATCGTAAATTTCGAATTGGACAGCTCTTTTAAGGCGCAGGCATATCTACGACTTTAAACTAACATAAATCGCCGATTGGTGTTCAATTCTTGCGCCTGGGAATAAGTTGGAGCTTTTAAAGTAAGTGCATGACAACATTTGAGTTCGGCCAAGTATAAAGTTTATTTGCCGTTTTGAAATCGCGTGCGCCGCCGGAAAGACGTGAATTTGTGGGCGTGCGACAGTTTTATTTTAAAGGGGGCGCGCCACCCCTCTCGCGACTCTCTTGAAGATCACCCGTACGTAATTATCAGTTATCACTGGACCGTGAAAGCGCTCAAACTTTTTAACGCGCTCTTTTTCAAACATATTTATGTCAAAGCTTTTCAGTTGCGACTTGTCAGCTCCTGTTTCGTCACTTCCGCCACTGTTCTCCCCCCCGTCACTCTATTGTAAACGCGTCCCTCTTTTATCCTTGTTTTAAACTGATCGGGATCACTTCATTGTTTTAATGGTTTTCATTCTGCCTCTTAAGAAACTCCTCAAAATATACCCCATTATCATGATAATTTATCTCAACTTTATATCATTCACGAAATTCAAAAAAGGTTTTCCGTTTAGTGTCCTGCATAATCTTCCTTTACTTTTTTCGGAATCTTTTTAGATTTTGCAAGCAATAATATGGAGATGACGGACTCCTACACAATAGCAAGATATAGGGGCATATGAAGGATTTCTCTCCGTGAACAAATTATGATGATAAATTGCATGCGTGGCGGTTTTCATTACTTAAACACTATGGCAATCATGTTTAAAGGATCTTCATTTCCTTTCGCATATCAGATACATTTGTGTCATACGTACATGTGCAGTTACAAAGACTAGACTCCCCCATTTTTTATTTTAATGATAAGATGCAATGCCTATATGCATATAGAACTCAAGTGGTTGGGGTGCAAATGCAGTTACCATGGCGATACGAGAGGAGCCCATTGTATGTATGTTACTGGGTATGTAGGTTATATGGCCATTTTTTTCTCATTTTACTGACACAGCAAAAGATCCCCGGATTCCATTAAAAGGGGTGAGTTTAAAGAACATTCTCGAAAGGGGGTACAACTCTCATAGATCAATACGGCCGTGCCGCAAGACAATTTTACCTACTGTTTCGTATGAAAATCACCCTATTCCACCCCCAATGTACATATATAATTATAACTAATGTGAGATTTATAAGTTTACGGTTTGCTTTATTGTAGGTAACCATCATCTATTATTATTTTGTTGGAAGGGTTGTGTTTTGATGGTTTATATCCTTGGAATTGAAGGCATATCACGGGGTTGCAACGGCGCTGTCCATTTGTAACCGACCGATTGTGGCGCCCTGAATTATTTATGTCCAGTTAGTCCGTTAAGACAATTTGATATATTACTACAATTCGAAATACTGCCCTTAAAAAGAAAAACTGCTATCAAGGGACATTACCAGTTTCCTTAAAATACGTTTAAAATTGCTACGTCAATCCCTAAGGTATTCGTGCTCTTATCTCTACTTTAATACATCAAAAACGTTACAGTTTTCAAGTGTACGTACAACTAAATAAATTATTAGCTTATTATGGATAGGGTTGCCTGCCGATAAAAAAACAATTGTAATAAGTAAAGCTTTCGTTTATCTTGGAATTTATCGAGTTAGGGTTCTTTTTCGGGAGTTCATTTACAATTCATCAGATAAGATTTCGAGATAAACTTAATTTCCGTTATTAGAATAATTACAGGATAAATAATAAATAAGACGACATTTTCTACATAAACTGGTGGCACAAAGAAAGAAATAAAAAAAAAAAATAATAAATTGCCTCTGATAATAAGTAAATACATATGTACTGTAATATAATCCAGAAATATTGTGGTGTAGGAAATATCCTGTTAATTTGTGTTGAAGGAGTTAGACAGTAGAGATGTCACGTAGTAGAGAGAACATGGTAAGCGAATTAGGATGATTAATGTAGCATTAGAGATAATAAAAACAATCTCATTCAATCATTTGCGCTGGAAGACATGAATGGAGCGTAATTTGGAAATGGGTCTCGAATTGAATCCCGTCTTGAATTAATCAAACGAAGCGACACATTACTCCACTTACACAAAAATTCAATTAATCATCAGGTTCATTTGGAAAAGGGCCACTTTTCTGATCGATATCTGTAATCTCCGGAGGTAATTTAACGGCATCACACATGGATGCGTTCGGTTCCGATCTGTGCGGGTAAAATTTCGCGCGACAAACTCCCTGAGTGACAACCAACACAGGAGTTAAATGAAATGTCACTCAAGATGGCGCGCTTGTGTCCTCAGTAAACGCCCAATCCTTGTTTCTCGTCACACTGTAATAATAAATCAGTTTGTCCGGCAAGTATTGACTCGTTGGTTGTTCCGCATTGTGACCCTTCATAGCCTTCAGTCCCAAGAACATACGAATCACTGGACACAGACGCAGCAACAACAGATGGACTCGGGACGGATGGAGAGGACAAGAAAGACGAAAAGACACTTTATGCCAACGTCGATTGTCTCACTGCTGTCTCCGTTACCGTCCATTCTATCATGATTACTCGGACGCAGGAACGGCCGAGAACCTATTACCACCGTGTCAATAAAATTGCGAATTCCTGAATTCCGGAACAGCGCACTAAATTAAATTGGATAAAGAATTAAACCATCAGTTCCCCAACCTAACTGTCCATTGTCTAAAAAACTGACCAACAACCAAAACGATTCTCTCAATTTCCAACTATTAATTAAATTGAATACCAAACCCTTTGTTATATTTTGGGAAGTAAAACAGCTACAACCGTCAACCGTGTGTGTGAACTGTATGAACGTACGTATGTAGATGTGTAGGAACTGACAATGTCACGTAATAAATCGAAATCCGTAAGTGATTTTCTCCACACTCGGGGAGCTATGATACCTATTCGCCTTCTATTTTAGTTTAGTTGTCTTCGAAAGGTCGGAAGTTATCCACGGACAATCTCGATAAGCAAGTTATCGTTCTCTTAATTCGGTGTTTTAGGTGTAAAGCTCTCGGCTTTCCTATAGGTCTCATCTCTTCTGTTATCGTCCGACGCCCGAATGTCTACAATATCACTCTTTACTACTAACTGATGTCGTAAACACTGAAACAGGGATACGCCACAGCTCCGTACATTTATACCCATCGCCTGGACCATTTCGTCACTTTATTACCCTCCAGGTTTATAACATTTATCTTCAACTCGCTGCAACCATACGAAATGAATAACTCCCACTACAAAACGCCATTAAATAATTCCAATTCCAAATCACTTTCCCAAAACAGGGCAAGACAAACTCATTCGTTTAAATTGAATACGAAAAACGTTTTAAAAAAATTGTGTGTTTGGATTAACTATCGGTTTGGTTTCGATGGGGTTGTTTTTCAATTTTTGACAATGTGGTAGATGCAATGAATTTGCCAGCGATGCAGAAAATTCATTACATGCAAATTGACAATATACAAACAATTACCAATCCCTCCGTGCGTTTGCAGACAATGAACATTTCATAATTAGGATCAGGAATGTCATTAAGCACTAACGCGGTGGTCGAATATGCGCGGCTGCTTCGGAAAATTGAATCACTTACAACGTACACATGTGCCAAAATTTGTCAAATTAAAAACCACCACCTCTTCTTTTCCTCTCTATTGTAAACATTAACACCACACTTTTGCAATTCTTTTAATACGGTCCTTACTTTCATTAACCAACACATTGAAACACTGAACTAGATTTCGTTTGCATTAATATTCACAGAATTTTCAAAAAAAAAAAAAATATTTCTTTTATTGTTATAACGCCCAAAAGACTGATTATTAGGAATTTCAGTTGTTCAAAAGTTATAAAAAAAAAATACAAATCATTGGACTATCATGAAATTTTTTTTGTACTTAACGGATGGCCTTATGATCCCACACGAAATTGTAGTGTTGTTAAAAATAATAACAGGTTCGTATTGAATATCACGTATGCAATTTGTTAATTAGCGATAAGCGCTACTTTGGAGGCCGTTGATGGTGTACATCTAAACTTTTAATTAATTCCGACCGTCGGGGGATAGCGTTCTATTAGATTGAACAACAGGCCATATGACGCGCCCCCTTTAAGTGTTAGACACAAAGATTACCGCATTATCAGCAAGTGCTATTGTCCAAAATAACACTCAGTCATCACGGAAACGCTGCGGCGGTTCTTTTACCGGAAACGAAACAATTAACTATCTCCATACTTGAGCTTTCGCACCTGATAAATTATTAGCACCAACAAAGTATGAGATAATCAAACCTGATTATGTCAGGGTGTAAATAATTTTTGTTTGTTTTCGATTCGTTAAACGATAAATTATGAAAGAGGAAAAAAATTTTGCCTTGTAACGAACTAAAATTATTTCTCAATAAAATACTGAAACATTAATTAATAACTATTTGAAGGGGTGTATGCACATAATAGCATTTAAGAAATATTAATCGAGGCGACCATTTCATACCGCAACCTCCTAACCTAAGCACTTGTCAGTTGTGAAATTTTAATCACAGTTTCGCAGTTTGATTAACCAATTTCGATGAACAAAATAACTGTTGAGACATTAATAACTGAAAATGGAAGTAATAAATATTAAGTGATACCTGTTCAGTGAGCATTGTTCGCTATATGTTCTCGTCAGAATAATATGCAGCTGATGGTGGTTACTTGTGTAGAAGCCATTTGGCCAGTGTTACCATCAAAAGCTAATGAAGAGCAAATGTGGTGGCCAGCGATTTGAGCCACAACAATGCCTTCGACCTTTGGTAACCAGGCATACTGCTCAGACATACAGTACATCGATGGTTTTCTGCAATTAATCTAATTACCATCTGCGGCGTACATGGAGGAATAGGTACACACGGATAATAGTAATTCCAAGTAGGATTAATCGAGTCTGATGGCTGCTCATTTCAACACGGACTACTGCCTCTCTGCTTCTTGCATTGTCCTCAACAGTAATAAAACTGGATGCGGGCTAGGTTAGAACCACGTTACACTTTAATAAGTTCCAACCCCTCCGTGCGATCTTAAAAAACTTAATGGCACCGACAATAATGACATTGATACCTTTCGTGATCAATATACTGAAATTTGATGATCGCAACCGCTCAAGTAACACTCCATATAAGCTGAAGACAACAATAGCACAATAGATACTTTATTCTGGTCGTTTTTTTTGTTTCTATTTTGTAATGGCGAAATTGAACAATTTTTCGGAAAAATTATCAAGAGTTTTCACCCTCTTAGTGTTATTGATTAAATTTTCCGAACGTTATATTTCGTAAGTAACTTTTTTCTACGGAGGAAAAGTTCAGACCATCAATCAATAGAAGATAATTATATTTGAAAATTGGATAAAGATGCATTAACTCACAGATAATAACGTGAAGGCAGTAAGTCTTTTCTCGTGAACAGAAACAGATTTTTGACGAGCGAGGGAGAAAATATAATGTTCAGATATCGTGCAAGTCACCGACGCTATCAAACTAACTGTGCGTGCCCTTTATTGTGACTGCTTGCTAATGAGATTTGAGAACATTTACTATTGCTAAACCCCTCGAAGTGAGATTTTCTAACTAATGACTTAAATCACTTTAGAATAATGTTTCATCATCCTACTTCATTTGTTAACAAACGTTGCTTCGGTTAATATCAAGCCCTTATAAATCACCCCACTTGCCATATTATCTACGCATATAATACAAGCCCTTATTACTTCTGATGATACGTAAAAAATTTCCTTCATTAATCCTAACTAATATTTTAAACTCTCCAAGATACTTTAATTATTCTGTGCAAAAATCCATTTATCCCATCTTACCTCATATATTTTAAGTACGTAGATTGACCTTTTTTTGATTCTTGTGTACGCTTATTATGCCAAAAGTATTAAGTATGTTTGAAAGGCGCGACTGTCAGCAATTGTGTGGATATATGGCGAATACGAGTTTTAGTGAATAGGTTGAAAGAAGGGGGTTTTTGGGCTTTAGCTGTGGCTGTGGCCATTATTGGGGACAATGATGAGCGCGGTTGGCATTAGTAAAGGCCACGGTCAATAGGAACAATGCGGATCATCAGTATAATTACGGAAAAAAGCAAATGAAACATATGAATAATATGAAGTAATTTGGTCGGAATGACATATTGGAACGTTTCGAGTAGATGGCGTGCAACTAACCTGGTCTGCGAATATATATACCTACGATACATACATGCATGTATATGTCGAAATAGCCATTCATGATTGGCATGTATTTGATGATGGCCCTATTTGATTAGGGCGAACGCTTAATGATACGTACAATTTCGTCGCATGTAGGTAGATACAAACAGATATAGGTACATATACATCGTCCATCTACAATGTCACATGGTCGAGATTACCGCATTCACTCCAGACATGTGGGACCAAAACAAATAACCTTTGATGAACGGTGATTCATTTTCATTTCTGGTTATCGTCCTTCCAAATTGCCGTTTTAGAAAATTAACAACTCGCTTTTGTTCTCGCCAATGCAATGCCAGCTGCTCCTCGATTCCAATTTTAAAACCCAAACCTCATGCTATTTTTATCCACAAACGTTGACCCTTTACCTTCTGCAAAATACCACTAAAGTAATAATACCTAGAGAACCAGATACGTAACACTCAAGAACTAAAATATTGGGACAGGGCCGAATTATCAAGAAATTTAATTCAATCTTCAGATATTGATATAAATATCTTCTGTATTTTTAGAGTTTTACAAGTTTCTACAGTGTATAGGTGAATTACTGTATTCTGTAATGTATCTATTTATGTAATATTTATAATTATTAAAACATTTTTTAGTAACTTTACCATTATACTTAATATGTATGTATGTGGATAATAATTAATTGTTAAAATTAAAAGAAGAAAAGTGGTTTATAAATAAAGAATGCTGTTCTCTCAATGTATTTCATATTAAAAAATATTGACATTATTTCAGTACAACAAAACTCATATTAAAAGCGCTAAGTAAAGATGATTTATTTTTGGAGACGTAGCAGTTTTTAATGGATTTCATATACGAATTTGTAAAGACATTGGGACTTATTAACGTTTAATTTTGACAATAACTGCGCATTTCGTTAAACGTGCAAGCCTTATGACAACATTCGTCCGCGACACCTCTTTTTTCGCTCAGCCGGTTCCTTTTCCTGAGTCCGAATGGTAGCATCCTGAATGTGGTTTCTCTTAAGCGCCAAGGATATAGAGAGGAGTAAGGACTATTGCCCTGGGAATCATCAATTTCTTCTATAACGTTCTCCAAACGATTTCCTAAAATTCAATCGTAAAATTTCTGAAAATCAATTCGTCCTTAGATTCTCACTGTCTCTTTTGGTAATAAGTCCATTGTAAAATCCTCTACATGCCACAGCAAGTGCGTTGGTTAAAGCGTTGCCACAATATTTTTTCCTTTCATCAGGCGAAGGATGATGAGTATTACAAAGAACGTTGGCATATATAACACATAAATATAGTAATAACAATCCAAGTTTCATACCTAAAAACGAATGGTTTTCGAAAAACAAATATTAACCCCTTAAATACAATGGAAAATTTTAAAGAAAAACAAAATGATATAAAGTAGGGAGTCGTGTGAAAGATTATATTTCTAGAAAAAAAAAATTAGGTATCCAAAATAAAATAGGATCTAAATTTAAAAAAAAAAAAACTGTATTTAATTTATATTCTCCGAAAGTAAAAACAATAAAAATCTTTATCTTTCAATTTATGAATTAAACTAAAATATGAGCTGTGAACCCACACTTGTTATAGAATAAGATTACACGGTATACAACACACACGAGCACTTTAAGTTAAATATTTCGAAATAACAACAATACCTATTGCAAAATACGTAATGTAAGAGTAAGGATACTTACTTGCTAATATAGAGATGTTGCTCTGATAAAATCAGTTCGCTGTTTGATCATATTTCGCGGTGGTAAAGCTCTTATATTCCTTGTAGATTCTAATTATTATGACGTGTTCACTGAAAAATATGTTGCCCTCAACATTAATAAGTAGTTCATATGTCGGTTCATTGTGCAACATACTTGGCGACACTATTCACGGTGGATTTAAGGAAAATATAGGCCCACGTAAAATATGGATGAATCCAATTACTATTCCCTGTTTGTCTACGCAAGTAAATAAAACAAAAATAGAACAAGCTCGCGCTAGACAGACCGATCAATTAATTGTTCGACAACGTCTTACACAGTCTGTCAGCTCCTTAGCAAAATTAAATTATTTTCCTATAGCTAACGTCGAAAACGCCAGTGGAATGTAAAGAACAAACCTTTATAAGTATGTGCATACCAATATTGTTGTTTATCAGCATTTTACATTTTTTTAATTTTTTACATTTCACCCTGAAATTCAAATATGTAGTTTGTCATTTGGGCTTTATAGAAAAATAGACAGTATATTATTTTGTTGTTTGTCATTAAGACCTAGAAAAACACCGTAACTACGTCAGTGTGATGTCTCGGAATTTTCCTCCTTAAGTAGTCTGAAGTTATCCTCCCAACTCCCTCACTGGCAGCTGTAGAAAGCATCATCAAAATTTGATGGTAGCATGAACATGTTTCGAAAAACACTCTGGAACGAAACTCCAACCTAGAGATTCTTCAAGAAGGATCTTTTCAGCCAATAGGTATGTAGTTTGTAGCCTAACCTATAAGTAGTTCGCCAAAACTTTTTGTATCTGTTTCCCTTCATTAAACTCTAAACTATGAGGATTGGAGCAAGGAGTATAAAACACAAACAAATAAAAATTTGTAAATTTACTCAAAATTGTTCCCCGTCGCGGTGCTTATTAGTAAATATGTTTGCGATACTGGGGTCAGAACGAGGAGAGGGATGGACAGGGTAATCGCTGCAGGACGAGGATGATTGATTACACTGTCTTTTATTTACACGCATAGCAAATTGTGGCGTCTGTGTATCTACTCAGCGAAGCCAATGCATACTATGCGTGGTGGCTATGAATACCGATGGAATGGGTAATATTTTCTATTAAATTCCGCGTTATTAATCTTCTCCTTTATTCTTTCATCCACGTATGCCGTCGAGAGACCCAATTTTCACGGATTAATTTACTAGAAAAATGATTTTGCACTGGTACCTAAATATGGAGTTCGTTTTTAAAAATATGTCTGGTGTATGCAAACAAGTTCAATTGAAGTGCACAAAGTGAACTTTTTTGAATATAGCCATCAGCGGACATATTGGGAAGGCTATTACCAATTTAAATGCATTTACGTCCTGCATAAACACGTTCGTATGTCCGTACGTGACGTAAACAGATATGTGTTGTACGTACGTATATTGATGCATATAGAAATGCATGTGTACATATGTGTAGCTGTAGTGCGTTTGCACATCAAGCGGATGAACGAATAAAAATCATAATTAATAGCAACACCTGAGTTCTAACAGCGATCGGCAATGCATAGCACAAATACCGTCACAGAGAGAGAGCTGTGATGGAACAGATAAATCAATTCTGAAGCCGGCTATCGCTTTGGCTGCCTGATCGTCGCTGATAAATTTCAATATGCTTCCCAAATGGAATGCAATTCCAGAGGGAAATTCCGCGCACAAACTAATTCGTCACATCTGAAATTGTTTGCCATCAAAGTCAAAGTAATTAGAGATTTGACAAAAAGGACCCCTTGCCCGTTCACACCGATATAAAACACCACCAAAAACATCTACTCGAATCTTTTAGATAAAAACCCAACATACATATTTTTGGGCTTCTCTAATACAAATAGGAGAACAAAATATTTTTTTCATAGGTTAATGATTTTACCAATCTTCCGAGTAATAAATAATGTTTAATTAATGTTTTGAAATGTTTAAGTTGTTTTTGAAAACCTTACCATTTTATAATTTAGTATAACTTTCACTGAGTAAATATGTCATGAGTGGATACCTACACTTTTTTGTGTCATTACCATAATTGATTACTAAGTTATAAGTACCGAATGGTTAAATTCACGTAGACATTTGTTTGCTTTCAATGATCAATTGGTGCTTCTGAATCGGCATATGGAACAACTTAGCGTATCGATGGTTATATCTTTACAGATAGCACTTGACCGTTCGCAGCGGTCATCTCAATTATTTTAACATTAATGCATTTTCTAATACAAACAATACGGTGATTATGCGATAAGGCATGGGTATTAAAATAACTGTTTATTGTGATACAATCTAGCAACTCGCGGAGAATACTTAATGATAGGTACTATCATCAATCAGATATTACTTTCTCAAATAAACCCACTTAACTATCACAAACTCATCTCATAGATATATAATGTAGACATTTGATTACATTACCACTAAACGTTATTTACTCGATATTTTATAAAACTCATTTAATATTTTGTTGTAAAATAAATGTCTATTAACGGTCTTGTTCCGGTCTGTAATAATGCATATTTTTGGGTGATTCCAACGGAAATGGTGTCATTTATAATAGACAGAACCCCTATGAATTCCAATTAATTTAACGTACCTGCTACACAAATACACAAAGATGTGAGTGAACCCTGTCAAACGAATATTTGTTAATTAATAAGTTTGTGTCACGATTCGCCGTATCAAATTCATAATAATGTCAGATCTACGTAGGTATAACGTGTCTTTCTCACGATTTTACGCGAGGATAAAGCAGCACTACGTGTTGAACTCTATAAGGACGAGCTCTATACTTCGGTAAGTCAAGGTTGTACTTCGATCAGCAAATTTTAATGAGTACTAATAAACAACAGCACACGGGAGGTCGTATTACAATGGTAGGTACCAAATTTTAAACGATATACGAGGAGTACGTATTAACAAAATGCTTTCTAATTTAGAGTTAAACAAATATTTAGGTACAGAATTCATCATTGAAGCTTTCTGCCGATAAATAAACACTTTTTGCGGACTTCCTTTAATAGATAGTCAAAGGAGCCTGTTTGAAAAAGAAAGTAAATTTTTTTCACTTCATTTTTGGCTCAAGGCTAGATATGTGGTGCCTGTGTAAAGTTAGTAAACTAACACAACGTGTATCTGTATTTTGTTGAAACTATATCGTGGATTTTATATTTCACTTTCACTGTCATTGGAGTTGTTTAAGGAGCGGGGATCGGTGAATTGTAAGGTAAAGCAAGAACTTAATACAACTCAGTCGCAAGATGGTTTCCATTTGAGTGAAGTGAATTTTATAGACGATGACAACAATAAGGAAAATTGTCGTTCGAATTGTATTTATATTTTGTGTGATTGTTATTCTGTTGAGGGACTACACAGGCCTCTTTGGGATCCTACTAGGAGGCGACAGAACGCAGCCTAACTCCTCGCAACATCGATTACCTCCTAAGCCTTCGAATCCAGGATATGGAGACAGCAAAACAGAAATAGACCTGGATGCAGATATCGAAGAAGATTCAATTAATAACATTGGTTAGTACAATAGGCACATCTTTAAAGAAAAGTGAAAGGGAATTCCTAAATTATCTATTATTTAAAAGGATCAGAAACTTAAAGATATAATTATGTAACTTTTTAAAAATATTAGCTAATATTTAAGGGCGTGTACCTACACAGTCTATAACCTGTTTACCTTCAACTTTCTAAAGAATTCATAAAATTAAATGCAAAGCTCTTATTTTACACTATAGAAAACACCTCAGCTATAAAACCCACTCACTCGAATATTTACATACCTTCTGGTTATAAATAAATGGAATTATATTGTTGTTACGAGTTATGAAGAAACTTTAATACTTATTTTTTAGTTGGAAAATTCCAATATGCCTGGCTTACCCTATCGATAAACAAATAGGTACTATTTATCATAAATCAAAGCCAATGTTAAGTGAAATTATTTTATCCATTAGTTTTTATAAATAGGTGTTATATAAGAATTAAATAACCTTGATCTCCGTTACAACGGAATTACTTTTATAAACGAAATCCATTAATTTTAATACCTAAACGACAGAATTATATCTACTTCACTTAATATGCAATATTTAGAGCTGATTTATGAGTAGGTAGGTAAGCACATTAGAAACACTGTTAGTTGTGCTTTCCAAAACTTAAATTACAAAAGGCCTTTTTTGTATGCCAATTTATCTTGAATTAAGCTAACTATTAAACTGAGATTAGAAACTCATCGAAAAATTAGACGTAGATACATAGGTTCATATAAAAAAGTATTAAACAACTAATCGGTATACTATAACGTAATAAAATGAAATGGAGATACACATATCAACACCGGAAATTATATAAGTTGAAAAGTAGCACTCTATACACTGGGTAACCAAACCAACCACTTTCTCTTTCATTTAAACCCATTCATCATACGTTTGGAATACAAAGCTCCTTTCCTAAAGCAATCTCATTTTAATTCATATCTTCATATCTTTCTATCGGAAGTAAACAATAGTTGCAAAAGTTCGTTTAGCAGGCTCAAAAGAATTTAATTTAACACTTAAAATCAACTTATACGTATTAGAAGACATGGCAAACGTATTTACTCAAGCTTACACAAAATGTTTCGATAATAGAAAGTTGTTTACAAACAAAAAGCTTTTTAATTATAACGCTACTTTCAAACATTTTTGAAATACAGTAGCAATTTTTAAAGACTACAGTTATGAGCCGTCGAATCAGTTACCAACTACCACTAATAATTAATTTTTTTTTCTAGGACCTTCACCTTCAACAAGGACTCAAATCCTTCAGACAATCAAAACTGCTTGCCTTCCCAAATTAATTTGTGAACTCAATGCGACTCCAAGAAAAGACAAATTAACAGAATCAGAAAGGGCTCTGTTAACACTGATAAGGTAAAAATTTTATTTGTATTTATAAGACTAATTGATTATGGTTTGAAAATTAAAGATGTAATTCAGATGACAAATATTTCCATCAACTTTCACCTCACAGTCAGAGAAAATGCACGATATACCTACGTATTCTTTTACAACACGTAGCTACACAGACAGTATTTGATAATACTTAAGTGTGTCATAGCTCATGTTACATTACCTACCTATAGCGACTGTAAAGGAATACGTAATAGTTTCAGCTTATTATTCAATAATTTTCAAGTTTTCTTTTGACATAATATGCTGAAAGTGCGAATGGAAACAACAAATTATGTTATCTGCGATGTTTTTTTGGAAAATTATTTAAAGCCCAATTATGTAACTTTTCTATGAATGAATTTTTCCGTTTAATTTTCTAATTTTAACATTATCATGTTGTACTTTTTAGAGATACATCGGTTTCAACAACGGCTGAATTAACGTCAAAGTACCATTTCGCCGCTCACATGGGCCAGTTAATATCCGGCGTAGATGGTAATGGATGTCATAACTTTTACCCCACTTGTCCATTCCCGGGGTTAAAAGTGCTACAAATGATAAAAAAAGTTCGTATGCGCTGAAAACTGTATGCTCGCAATATAGAAATGGAATAACACGGAGCCGAAGCAAACGAATTCAAATTAAAAGTAAAGCATAATTGTTTTGGGAAAGCTGAAGGCTGCAAAGGGAATTAGAGGGAATTTAAAAGGGACATTTGGGAAAGAAACTCAAATTAAATGCATACACCAGACGAGCTTTCCCGGTTTCTAACGTCCACTAAAAATTTAATCCTAAGATGATCTCGACAGGAAGAAGAACATGATTTTTATGAACGCAATTGATTCAAAATTTGGATAAAAAGAAAATTATTTACGGAAATTTAAAATATATCAATTTTGATTATTGTACATACATATATCTTCGATACAATACTAGTCTTAAGCTAGTCAATAAAATATAAACTGTTTGTTTAAAATCAATAAATATATGATGACAAAAAAACAGGTGCTTTTTTGTTTTTTCGTCACTTTTCTCCATGACCACCTACTGTCACCCTCTCGGAGTCGTGTTGGCAGATACCTACTCTTTACCCTCCCTTGATAATGTTTCAGAATTTTCGAGAACATTCAAAAACGTTCGAGATTCTTTGAGAACAATTTACAATAATCTAAAGTATTCCCAGTGATTCCAGAATGTTTTATCATGTTCCAGGATCATCCAGAATGCTTTAGAATGGTACCTGCTTAAGTCAAAAAAGGCAAAATGTAAACATAAGATACAATATATATTATTGTCAGTCGAAGTTTAGTTTGTTGTGTATACTTAATTGTGAAAAATAAAAGCTGAATGTAAGTGATGGTTAAAAATATGTTTGTGTCCCCAGTAGGTAGTTGCGTTGTTTATTCCAAGAAGTAATTATCCTGTTCCAGTTATCCTTATTATAGTAGCGTAATAACATCGGATAGTTGTTCAGGTTGTTTCCAAGTCTTAACTGACGAAAGAGCATTTCGAAATGACCTGGTAGGATATTTAACTTAGTTTATTACGAGTAAGCAGCAGCGAGAGAGGTAAAATTAGAGGCAATTCTAAACAGCGTTCGGAAACGAACTGACGCTTATTTGTCGCATAATGTAAGCATTTTAAAGAAAGCTGACCGCTCATTATACCAATATTTCACAACGTTACCATGTGCAGAAAAAAAGGCGTAAAGCCTCGGCTAACGTTAATACACACGCGTCCATTTCCATGCGAGGTCGTAAATAAAAGCAGTAACCATTAAACTTTTGTGAACGGCCATTTCCAAATGTCTCTATTTGCAAATTTTACGAACCAATACAATATGATTAATGCAGGACCCAGTCCATAGTTACGACCACACGCAAATTGGCTGGACCAAAAATGAAAAGAAACAAAAGTCCAACGTTTATTATTTAGAGATGGCGACGAGCACTTCAATTAAAAAAATAACTGCGCCCGTACTCGAACGAACGTGGTCGGTCATATTTTAGAAATACGGAATGTACTTTGACACCAGTTAATTCCGTTTAATTCTTCGCCGCCAACAAAGATTATGCCCCGTTAAGATCCGACCTCTCTCATTAGACCTCATGAACGATCGTGAAATATTACTGAGTCAAAAGGCAGACCAATAACGTACATTGAATCACCGAAGAAAACCCACCCCAGAAACTCTTAAAACCACGTAACAAATAAGTACCCAATGAATACTGAACGTTTTAGAATGTTTAGAAATTGATGTCCTTAAACAACTTAATTTATGTAAAATAAAAACATTTGCAAGTAAATAAAATTAGAAACCAATTCTGTAAAAATGAAATGTGTCTATTAATGGTTAACGTTATACATTTCCTATTTGTATTTCAATTACATCACGAATGGCAGCTAATTAATGCGAGGAGCCATCACGTTAAATATTCCAATTAATTAATAATATTATCATGGTGAACGCAAACAAAGGTTATACCTGTTCCATAAGTGGATGCATGGTAAAGTACCATACGGTAGTACTGGTTAAGTGGTGGTGGCCATAACACTTTCACTTTGATAAAGTTGATTTGAAGTGCAAGACCAGGCGATATTTTCACTTTCAGAGTACTTCACGAAACGTTTCAACATGAAGTCTTCCACTCTTGTGCTGTGTGCGTGGCTTGCCAGTGTCTTGGTACTTTTAGAACAGGGCTTTAATGTTAAAAGTCAACAGACCCCAGCCATCGATCTTCCGGTTGAACTCGTGGGATTCCCTGTTATCATCGTAGCCGTCAAACTCTCCAACTTCGTTAAAAAATTAGCCTACTCTTTAAACCCAAGTAAGTAAACCAATCTCGTTTCAGAAACCTACATGAACCGAAGGTACCAAAGTTACATCATAACAAATATGTCTGGGCATGATGATAATACGATACCAATATATGTACAATACACATGAAAATTTTGTGTTTATTGAGTTATTTTAAATTATTCGTTATTGTAGTACATGTATCGGATGTGGTTTTTCCCTCCAGTACAATGAAGTTGTTTTTTATTAATCTGGCCATGAAATTAAATACTTTTACTAGATACAAGGCAGGTATCAACATAAAAAATAGCAAATTGCATTTTTTTACACTGTTCTGTTAACGCCCCGCTAACCATGCTTACTTACATACATATGAATGTAAGTTTTGCAACAAACACAAATTCAGCCTTGAAAGAGGCAAGTAGGCTCTCGTGTTCTAGTACCTAGTGAATGTTACCATAAAAAAGAACACAAATGAGAATCTGAACACATGTACAGATAAACATATGATGCAGTTTCACCAAAGAAAAGTGAAAAGGAAATAGCTGACTGACTTGTCCAAAAATTTCCACATGTCCCAAATACACTAATCAACTGTTACACTGATTAATCTTTATCGCCAGAAACGTATACCGGAAGGGTCAGGAGATCCATCTCAACAGAAGAAAACGAAGAAGAATTAATAGATTTAGACGAAGCCGAGAGAAGATTAGTATCAGAATTGGGAGAGAACGTTTGTATATACACAAGGGTTTGTTTGTACCATGCTGCAAAGGCCATAAAGACCAAATCGACAAGGGATTATCAATTAGACTGGAGTGAAATATTTAGGTACCATATACGTACAGGTATTTATTTTCGACAGTATAAATATGTTTTTATTTTCTTTTTTAGCAATTATAAGGCGTCAGCAGAAAAGCAAAAGGAATTTTACCTTCTCAGTGTGTTTTTGGGAGATATAGTTTCTTCTCCGAAATTCTGCAATGGGTTAGCGAAACGAGGACGTACATGTAAAGATTAATATCCGATAGAATATTGTTCATAAATTATTAATTACGTAGTTAATGTCTAGTATCTGCTTAAAATTTCCAATTAGTACATAATTACTCAATATCCTATTGCAGAAGTATTACAATGTAATTAACATTTCAAACGTGAGTGAGTTAAAGAAAGTTGCATAATGTGATTATAACGAGCAATTTTTAAGCAGTTCAAGTTCAATTTCTAAAATTTCGTAGTAAATTAAGTAATGTGATGACGATTGCAAAATATGTAGACGAAAGGTCAAAATAAGGTCTCCTTACCGAAAACCTAAAACCAAATTTGTAAATACGTAGATGTAATTTTATGTTTATGTGCCAACGCTTAATTTAAATAAATATTAATTATTGACTGCAATGTAGTAATAAATTAGTTGATATAAAGATTCGTTTTTCTTTTATAAACAAAAATATAAAAGAACTAGCATTTGAAACAGTAATTAATCGCAAAATGTATGCATATTATGGAGTTATTTAAAAGGCACAAAAGGTGTTTTATTAGATCGATAAACTCCATACATCAAAAGCTCGTTGTTCCCTTTTGAAGCGAAAAAAATAAATGAATTCCTGAAATAATGGCAGTTTACAGGCTCCAAACAACCCACCCAATCTGAGCGGGTCGTTTTCAGATTTTGAATTACGAACTGATGCAGAAGAATTGAACTATTGAAATTTTACATGTACTTGGTAAGAAGTTTCAAGTATTGTGAATAAAAAATGAGACATCAAAGGAGTGTTTTGCCTTTTCGAAATGAATGTAAAAATCAAGATGGCGGCCGCGACAAAAAAGAAGGAATTGTGGCGACTGCAATAAAGCTCTTTGTAACGGTTCGAAAATCTCAAAGGTTTCCTGATAATTAAAACGCGGGAAATCATAACTGGCACCGCATATAGAGAGCCTTAAAGGCTTAAACGAACGTAATAATAAGTAGCGAATAACAAAGCATGCTTTGACTGACATCAACTTCAAAGTGCATCTAACACGTCCGATGCCACCCTCTTCCGTCTCGCAATTAATTCCATACAATCCACTAGGCCAGAATGCAATGTTACTCGAAAATTCCCGCTAATGCTTTTCATCTCCACTCACCACCCTCCAAATCTCACTTATTTTCAAATTTCTCCTTATTAATACCACTGAAAAACTCGTCTTACCTCATCTCATCAACTTAATAAAAATACTTAACAAGTGCAACCTCAATCCCCCATCATACCGAGGGATCCGTACCTTAACAAGTAATTTTGTAAGGGTTCCACATTTTATATTTTCATTAAAAAAAAAAAACCAAATAGCGTATGTGTAAGTTATGCAGTTGGAGACTCTTCTCAAGTTTGTTTAATGAAAATCAATTGTTTGATGATGTCGAAAATGTGGTAGTTTGTGTAGTCGGATTTGCGGGGCGATGCCACGCGGCGTTTATTAATTGTCACCCCCCTTCGATAAAGATTATCGGAGACGGAGGCGCGAATCAATCTCTATAATAAATATATTCCTTGCGGGTGAATTCGAATTGAACAAAAACATGTTCACGCGTAATGGCATCAGATAGCAAACTCCCATTGTTAATAGACACGTGACCGTAGGTGACATCCATCATCGGCTCAAATAATATACCATTTTAATGAAGCCCATGCAAGAACGATCCGATTTGTCGAGGATATTCAAAAGTTTCCCTTAAGATTACAACAACAATTAAAAAATCCTCTTTCATGCATTAGCTCAGCTTTTACCAAAATAAACCCCCACAAAATGACCATGTTTCGTAGAATTTCAAAACGTAATTAAAATAAAAAAAAGATGGATTTAATTTTTCTTGTGGGGCAGCTGATGTGTGTAATACATGACAGCAAACAGCGCATGATGCATCATTGCCTCATAAACTTCAAACCCTCATCCAATCAGACTTCTGTTTCAGACACGTGACTGGCAAAGGGTCGATTTGGGCGAAAATTAAAGTTGCTTATCTTTTACCAATACATTAATAACCCGAATCTACTACGACAGAAAACATGCTGACATTTCCTACATGAGTAATCTTTTTTTTTTTTGACAAAACAAACTGTTCTTCACATCATTGCAAACAGACTGAAAAATTAAATTCGTTCGAAAAATAACAACAAATGCAGACAGATAATAAAAAATAAATGGACGTTTTTTGCACTAATTTTCATTATAAAGTCTTTAAGCTTTCAATTAATTTTAGAATAGGTAATTAAAATAAATTTGCGAATGTATCTACTGCCTACTAAAAAAGTAGAAGGGAAAGAATTGTTGAAATTCAAAATATCTCTTTTTCAAAAGACAAATACGATTTCCGGTGGCCGAACGAATCCAGATCGAATTAATTTGGGCATAGGATTTAAGAATTCGAGGGTTGAAATTCTGCCATCCGCATAATCTAAATGGAATTGAAACCAGTGTCAATCCGAAACATTATCTCACTTCGCCTCTTCCCCCTTTGTAAAGTTAAAAAAGTATTTGGCGTTCTGCTGTGACGGATTACTACGGGGCTTAATGTCAACATCATGATTCAGATTACAACTTGGGTTAACCAAGGAATAGTGACATTCGCTATCACTGACGACTAACACTTCCAATCTAAACGATATGTTCATCCATTACAGATTGCACATTTCGAACAATGAATCTGCCCTTTCTTTCGTATACAGGGTGTCCCCGAAAATTAATAAGTTGTCGTCGTTTATTTTTTTGAAACATTTAACGCTTTGAAGGTAATCATTTTCATTTCGAGGGGGAAACTTTGAGTGACAATTTCAGGGAACCGAAGCAATACATGTCAGAATGTTACGCCCACAAGTGCTATACAAGAAACCCTCAAATTGACAGTTCATTTTACTAATAATTGTTATTAATTTCACGCCTTGAGTATTGTTATTCTGCTGATGGCATCCCCTTATTTGGCGCCATGTTAACTGCAGTTGTACTTCAAAACAATAAACTACTTAAAGTCATATCGTTTTACAAAAAAATTACAGTAAAATGGTACCAAGCGTATGTAAGAGAAAAATGATAATTTAATTCAAGGTATAGTCACGTATTTTTTTTTAAATAAAACACTTCTATTCCGAAGAATATAATAAAGTAAAATAGTTTAACGTAAATAGTCACATTGATAACCGAAGGGTTGGAAGTTCGAGGGTGACAAAGGGTGGCTAGTTTGTGAGAATTTTTTTTTTGACATTATTTACCTAATAGTGTGTGTCACACATATCTAATCTTATTCAAGGTAGGAAAAGCATGGCGTTAACAGTTGTGTGACTTGAACCAAGGAAAACTAATTCGACTAACATTATTCTGACAGAGCTGCGCATTGTTATATGAAATCAAACAATTTGTTAACGTCGGAAGAATTAGTGTCCTTTTATCGCCGAAATCATCGTACGGAAAAAAATAGCGTGGCAACAAAACCGTTGATTTATAACACCTAGCACGGCAATCAAACTGATTAGTTTTTAGGTAGACGGTATTAGGAAAAAAGTATTTACTTCAGCTTTTGAATTGTATCGTTTTTATTGCCAACCATCATTTTTGGAGAATCGTGATCAGCATCTATTGTACTAAAATATCACTTACAGGGTAGATATTATCACTGTCTCGTGCACAGGTAATTTTTTTTGTTGTTCGTGCGATATGTTTAAGTCCAATTTCCGATAAAGTTTATCTTCATAAATCAGCAGGCGTTACCACAATCTCTACATGCATATAATAAAAAATAGATTGAGCGATAATAAGCGTACAACATATTTATTATTTTCTTTTCAAACTAATATCGATTTGTGAATTAAATAGTAATTGGACGAGTAACTGAGAGAAAATGGGGTAAGTTACTGGTGGAGAGCTTCTAGCACGTACGTTTGTACCCTCGGTGGTATTCGATTAAGTTAAACACTTAAGTAGGTGTGTTCCTAATTGCTGGCATTTATATTTACATAGCAATCAGAAGCAGAAGCATCAAAGGGTTATACTTCTTCGCTGGAATACGAGGATGATTGAGATTGGCATTTTGTAACAGTCAAACGCACCATGTTTGCATATGTCAACTATAAATGAGCAATTGTGGAAGAATGGCACAAGTGATTTTAGTTTCTAACCCTTTAGGTGTCGTTTTTTTGACAAGTCTTTTTGTTTAAAATTAACTACCCCATTACAACGAAAATTTCATTCGAGAACGAAACACAACATTACATAATGTAAATAATTACATATTACAAAAATAGCGATAGATATCGATAATCATCAACATATTCTATAATTGGTAACTAAAATTAGTTGAATCCTAGACGAAATTTTACTAGTCCTAGGCAAAAAAAAATTGATAGTTGTCGATATATTTAATATTTATCGATACCTAAAATCAGCTATAGCCCATGACTACTGGGTAGTGGGCTTGTTGTTTACAAACAAACTGTTACAGCGCTTATATTCGTTTCACCACTTAACGGTACTTTATTTATTAATACAACTGTATTTATAGGATCGAGGAATGGTGGTTACCTTGAGGACCATATAAGTAAGTGTGCAGAAACGAAGTTGGATGAAACAATAACGGCCGACTTCATTCCAAAACATTACCCACTTTAGGTTTGTATTTTTTTAATGGGAGTAAAAATAAATACATAAACTAAAATTTTAATGAAAAGGCTTTCACGATTTTTCTATCGATATTGTAAAAGAAACGTTTGATCAAAATCAATTCGATCACGGAAATATCTTTTCTAAAGTTAATTGGTTTTTTTAAACCCTCAGTATAAAATAATTACCTTCACATGAATAACATACGAGTTCATATAATACACCCTGTACACTGCACTTTTAATACCTACATATGAGACTATTCAGAAACCTGTTTCAAATTTTATTTAAACATATTACGTTCAATTGAAAATTAATTTACTTTAATGTTCACATTTGTTCAGAAGATTTTATCTAATGTGATTGTTAAATGACTTATTTTACATTTTAGTTATGCTAATTTATTATTGCATAATTAAAGTTGCAACATGGGTTGCCTATATTACTTTACTGTAAAATAAAAAAGATAAACCCCTGTTTATTATCTAATAACTATAAAATTATTATCAAACAATAGTCAAATCTAAACAATTTTATAAGCCAAGCGATAGACTAAAAAATAACTAAAAGCAAATTTCGTATAAAAATTGGTCACTTACCAATTACTGCACGTATAAATTTTTAAATCGTAGACAGGCAAAAAAAATAATTACACTGTTATGTTAGTTTTCGAGTTTTCCAGATCAACACATTCATCACAAACACCAATTTCTTTACAGTTAATGACGTTTATTAATCCTCTGTGGTATAATAATGTGGCGCCACTTCAGGTAAAAAATTAACGCGTCGAGAACTGCATCGTAATATGTTCACGATTTTATGAAAAATATGTCATTTTGGTGATGTGAAACTGTTTAAGTGATTTCTAAGAATTGCGTAAACGAGTTCAGTGTCAAAAGGATAAATTTTAATGCGTAAATTTAAATTTTGGAATGTGCTTACGTAAATTTATGTATAGCGATTGAGTTGAAGACATACCGCATTGTTACAAGTTAATTTAAATGATTTTATTTATTTTAAACTGAAAGGTAAAGTTATCATAAGAGTCACGTAACCGAAAGTTAAGGTTTAGTCTTAACGAGACATAATGGATGAAAGGGGGGTTGTAATTAGTATTAGAGAGATGGAATAGGAATAAAACACATTAATAAAGTTTACATTTATTTTTTTTAAATCAATGTGTATATAAAAGTGTAAAATTCTACAACTCACTGAAAGACTGTCGGTAGCAGAGACAGTGGGCATGACAATAGGCCGTGCACTGTACGCAAGGGGCACGCCTCACAAAAATATAATATAATAATGATTATAATATTATATTATAAACACTTATAAAACTTATGACATTTATATCTGAAATAATATAATACATCAGAAGCAAATCTAAACGGTTTGATATATTGGTCAGCCGATGGCGCATATCACGAATTGGTCCAGCTTAGGTAATGTACAAGGCAAAAAAATAAGACTATAAATGAAAACGTTTGCAGTCCTTATGGCATACACATCTATAAAATAATAAAACAAATAACACGAGCAAAATATTAGAAAACCTCTAGTCATAGCTAAAAACAAAACGACTATACTGACTAGGGAACAAAAACTATAACGAAAACATTCGGTTAGAAATGTTTTTTCAGAGATCAATAAACAGGATTTAACTCTTCGGCAAATCACAGAAACGCTTTGAAGAGCGACCTACAAAGATGCAGTTTTCCTATAGGCTACTTAATAACTACTATTCTACTATTCCTATCGAATTGCTTTAATTTTCTTTAAAAATATCGGCGACTATATTTATATACATTACGAATCCTATACAAAATACATATATAAAAAAGTAATTATAAGCTATCAACACGCAAGTTGTAGCCAATGAATGTCGAAACGAAAATATGCCAAGGGGAAGAACTGTTTTCTTCTGTTAATTTTTGGAATTTATCACCCCGGCATTTTATTCGTTTCAGCCCCCCTTACAACTATATACATTTGGGGTGCGGGGTCAATAGCTTTCACCAAACAATAGTGACGATTTATACTTTATTACTAAGCCGAAACAATTGGTCATTTCTTTTTTCTTCCGAGACGTGATACAAAATAAATTTTAAATTAAACGTCAGGTACAAACAATACCATATACTTTATTGGAATGTGTGCCTCTTTATCTGCAAGTATTATAGAATAGAACGCGTTAATATCCTTACCGAAGAAAAATAATAAATTATTAATTAAAATAGCCTAACGAAAAAATTAAATTAAGCAAACATAAACAAAGAACCTTTTTATGGAATATTTGATAATTAATAAGAACTGTATTAAGTGGTTAACATACATACATATATAGATATGAAAAATACATCAATAAGTAAGTATATAATCAAAATCTAAAATGGATAAACATATAAGTTAATTATTTATGAATTATGGAATAAGCTTTTTTTAAAATAATATCTACCTATATAACAACGTATGATATTTATTAATAAAACGTAGTCTCGGTCTATTAATTGAATAAAAAGAATAAATGGGCGTCTGTTAAAAAGCAAAAATCGTCACTTCTGTTACCGCACCGCACTAATCTAGCTAGAGATCATGTGGAAAACCAATAGGGCAGTACGAAAACTTGCACCGTTTACTATACAAAAGAAGGGAAAAGAGTATAAGTCAGACTCATGGTAGCGAAAGCGAACGTAGGACGGTCCCGCCCACCTGCTTGGCACAATTCTATCTTTGGCTATACTGAATCCAACTTTGCTTTGTTATTTACACCATTTACAAAATAAAACTATCCTTTTTCAATCAAAAACTCAAATTATTCTAACCATAAAATACCTGAGAACGAGGACTGAATAAGGGCATTTTGTCCAGTCGCTCTTACAGAATGAGATCAATTATTTGATTAGCTTCGTGTTCTTTGGAAGAAATACCTTTGAAACACTGAACCATAATAATATACATAATTAAAATTCTCTGGATTCGCTTATTATAAATAACGCTTCACGAGCACAAATCAAAACAAAAAAAAAACAATCAAATTTTGCCCAACTCTCTAATGCCAATATCTTCCTTATCAAAATAAACAAACACTATACTTTATGTACAACATCACTGGATTTCTCTAGCGGCCTACTTGTCCGCAGAAATCGCTACAGCTTTGGATGATTTATGCATTTTTTTCGGACGAACAAGTTACCGAGTCCTTAAAAGATGCCACCCTACCACGCAGATCACTGCCGTCCATATGGATTTACTCGAAAGGTCAGGAACCAATTTCGAAAAAATACTTTCGGACTGGCAAGAATCTTCCTTGGCACCGGTTTCTTCATCATCACTTTTTTCCTGTAACAAAAAATAAACTCATTACCAAAATAGTAAACCTTTTTAATTTCATATACAGCGTCACAAAACCGTAAACATTTTAGCCCTTACTTTATTGATACGTATCTGTATTTTTCAATAAGGGTAGGTAGGTAAGTACATAATTTTTGTGTATTAGGACAATAAATGACAATATTGAAAATGAAATTCTGATCGCAAAGAAGTGTGCGAAAGACGATAACGTGTAACGTTACATGTCTAAAATTAATCTCTAACAAAGAAAACCCTGAACGTGTAGTGCAAAACAAAGTGCTAAATATAATTGCGCTTGCCGTATCTATAATGTGGTAGACCAAACCAAGGCCAAAATGCACTTGGATATGATCAAGTAATGTGTGCGCATTTACAGGATGGACCAATTTCGATTACTGCAAAGGGTATCAAACCAATCCAAATAAGCAAAAACCAATTTTAAATAAATATTATTTCAAACCCATCAAATATTTTGTTTATAGATACTAATCATTTAGCTGGACGTGTTATTGTAATTTATTTAAGATCGCAAGGGATTGTCCGTCCGCCCTGTATATACGTAGTGGACTTTTAACTTTAAACACGTCTTTTCTAAAGGCACGTCTCTCGTAAGCAATAGTAATTGATTGAAAAACGCTTAAACTACATAGTGAATTATTTAACGCCTACTACCAACCCATACATCAACTTTCTCACATGTTGGTCGATTGTTCGCATGTTTATTCACATTCTAGCGAAGCCTTGCAGTTTCCACAACAATGGTAAACATTTACTGAACTAATAACTGTTATAACACCGTCTGTAGATTTTAAATCAGACTTTTGACGTCGACCATAAATTTTTCGATCCCAACTCTTTTGAGTAAAATACATTGGACAACGAAATTTTACTTGTCTTTGGAAACAAAGATAACGATTATCTCGTTATACTATCTATTGATAATGACTATGACTTCTTTTTTTTTGATACAGAAACGAAATAAATTAATATTTAATGAAATTTGAAGAGAAAATGATAATTTTTTGTTTGAAATGAAGGACTAACCTTGCAGATAAACGGTTGTTCAGACGGGTTGAAGTCTTTTGCCATTTTCAAAAGCGGCATTCCTACATGGGTCCATACCTGGTGGCCGTCATCTTCGACGGTTACTGCTTCAACGGACTTGTTCGCATCGCAACAAGATTTTGAGCTGGTTCGACGACGCTTACGGCGTCGAGGTGTCGGCATGGTCTGGGGCTGTAGAACAGCTTCACCTTCCCGGTATTGACCCGACGGACGGGGCAAGAGGGCCAGATTGTTTACTATCTCTGGCAATACAGCAGGATAACTTGCATGTATTTGATCATCCTGAAGATGTCGAGAACCACCAGTTGAACAACGAACTGAAACAAAAGATTTTCGGCAATCAAATTGCCGCTCGAATCTAGCGAAATTAAGCGGGTGTGTGTACCTGTACATGGCACTGAATCAAAACCTGCAGTAAGCAGTGAATATTACCGCACTTGTTTCAATTGGAATATAATCATTCTATTTATATAATTTTATCATTTTATCTATCATATGTCCTGCTCATAATTATTAATTAATCTTCTAAGGCAATTGAATATTATTAACGGCAGTTTTTGTTGCTTTAGTAAGTAATGAAATTCTGCGTTATTAATTTAATTAAATGATACAGAATAAAAACTACGTCTAATTGTAATGACTTATTATCTATCAAACGTACTTTTTATAATATGTGAAACTAGTTTTAAAATAGGTACTTTTTCACAATCAGAATCTAAAAATTCTCACATCTCGATATTCACTGATTTCGCGTAGTTTATGATAGAAAAACATTTCTCGCCAAATCAAATGAAAAAAATTATTTCTGCACATAGCCAATAATTCATCGATGGAGGGAAAAAGTCAATTGCGCAGGTAGTTGGCATAATAAAATTAGGGAAGAATAAAATATTTTTGCAGGCAACACAAATAAATATATTTTTTCTTCAATACACACGGGCTCAATAATTGTATCCGTGGTGTATTGATTTTTAAAAAATAAAAAAACACAAAACAAACGCTCACCGAAAGCAAATAAAATAATAATCGTAGAGCGTTCCATTTACTTATTACATATATAAAAAATAGGTAAAATACGTGCATCAGCATTTTAAGCAATAATAAAATAAAAAAATAAAGAAAAAAAATTAAAACAAACCTGAAATAAAATCAAACGCAAAAAAGATGGTGTAACATGTTGCCACGTGCGCTTACTTCTGGAAGATAAGAAGCAACAATACACGATGCTCGAAGCAGTCAATCTAATAAATACACTTTAGAAAGAAATAGCTAATATTGGACGGGATGTCAAGCACATATTTCAAACATGTTCCAACCTGTCCGCAGCCCGACACCGGGTTACGGATATTTCTCAAGCGAATGGGTCTGGGTTAATTTGCACCACGACTAGAGCTTCGAGCAACAGGTCACGGATAAAGACTCTGGTCAGACACAAAATCAAAACACAGGAATAATTTTTAGTTTAATTCTTCACTTGAAGTAACCGCTAAAGATCGCAATGATACTTTATGTAATGTAAACACCTTTTCATAATATGCATGCAGCATATTTATAATAAATAGAAGTGCAAATTTCAACTTACCTCTGGTGATAGTGGGTTGTTGTCCTGACGCTGTTTGCTGAGTGAGATGATAAATTTGTTGAAGGATCTCGTACAAACGAGTGAAAAGCTGGTCCAGCTTTTCATCTGATGAAACATCGAATGGTATGGCCATTGTAAAAGGCAAACACCAAACTCAAGTGTTTCTCTTTATAAAAACAACACTTGTCACACTTATACTTTACGAAATAACATACAACACACGACGTGGTCGATTGACAGAAGTTTAGCGACAACGGACGTATCGAAGCGTCCTTCCAGCTCTGCTGTTCACCGAGGTTTGAATCGCGTCAACTGCGCGCAAACACAACACACGAGAGAATAATCGTCCCTCTCCGAAATGCACAACACTTCTTGCAACGCTTGTGTTACTCTTGCGCATCAGACCAACGCAGGATTCAAATGGTCGACCAATTGGAAAAACTTGGGGCGGACCATATCCTAAACAGAAGCGAAATATTGGCCACGTGTACTAAGGAAGACTAAATAAACACTTAACCAAGTTTTGTGAACTTTGTTTGGGCGCAATTTTTATGAGTATTTTAACAAAACACTGAGTCAAGGTGCCCAACTCAGCGGTTGATAAAAGTTCAACCCTTAACCCTGGGGCACAATCAAGTATCACTTCTTGGCTAATGACCATTACGCGTCTTTCCCGCGTTTTTATTTCGACACAGCATCAGATCAAGTTTGCTGTGACAAAACCCAGAGTGGGAGGTTGCTTTGATCATCACAACGTACATAATACAGACATAATCCCGCCAAATCGAATTGCATATTCCATTATCTATTAAAGCCGAAACACCTATCTGCTATCTGGGCACAACATTGAATTTGAGTACAAATTTGTAAATTTGCCCCACGGTACAATTATGTATATTAATTTTGGCATCTCTTAATTCTACAGACAATGAAAGTTTAGGTAGTTAATTACTAACTGGTACCATCAAATGCCAATGTCCTCTGATTTCCTGAAAAGCACTGTTTTGGTTCCATTTACATATCCAAATTTTTATTTCATCTTTGCACCAAATCCATATTATGTATCTGCACTCTTGTGTCTGTTTGGTATTCGTCAGTGAAATAGTAGGTCGTTAACTTTACAAAATTTCGCATTAATTTTGTAAACTAATAGGTACACACTTGTTGTTAGTGATCTATAAAAATGCACTTGAATGTAACAAAGAGAACAAAGATAGACATGTTTATTTTAAGTAAGTATCTAATATTTATTCAATTGCGCTTTACTTGTTAATTTGATAGGCAAACAAGATTTATTTTAAATTTAATCTATTCACTATGCATGAATTTGTTTGTCAAAATAATTTTACGCAATATTTTTGTGGTTAAGGTCAGATAAGGAGAAAAACAAAAAAGAAATTTTCCAGTCTAGTTGGTACGTTCAATATTTTGGTATATTTAGGTACTTGGAGAAACAATGAACAGTAACGCCTAAATATAATCTTAAACTCATCACATTGTTTACAAAAAATCCCAGTAAATACTCAAAGTATCTTTCTCCAGATATGGATAAAATTTCTTATCACTTGAATCAAAGTTTGAAATAATAATAAGTAAATGATATTTATTGGAGATAAATGTAGTTAATTTGAGGGAAAAACAAGACTCCTTTTCGTAATTTTTTGTTGCACCTATAGGTTTCATGTTGTTGAAGCAATCACGAACCTGAAAACCTCTGGAACGCCAGAGACTCACAATTAGAAGAGCTGAGCACAACGTGCAATCGCAAACCTCGCATGACGAGGCATCCTACAGTGTACCTATAAAACCTTGATCTTAACTTGGATCGTAGATCGTAGAGGTCACAATTAAATACGTGCAACTCTAGTGTGAACCATAAGTATTATCCAATAAATTGATTTCTGAATCGCTAAAAGATTTATCGTAACTACCTATTAAATCCATTGTAAATCATCTTTAAGGTGTGAAATAGGTATTTGGAGTACCCATGCCACGCATAGAAGTTTGGACTGTTAAGTCGCGTTGATTAAGGATAAGTAGGTATAGGAATAAGATGGCGACGAACGAAGTTTGAGTTAACTGACGATGAGATAGGTTACGCGGAACACCAGAAGCTCTCTATGTATCGTAGTAGCAATGGTGTAAGTATCGTAGTAGAAACAGCAACTGCAGCAGCAGCAGCAACAGTTCGACCACATCAGAAGCGGTATAGCATCGGGTTGTTATGCCGAAGTCGAAGCAGGCATGGAAGGAGCATCAACCTCGTCCGCTAGTTCTGACTTGAATACGATTACGTCACGCATATTAGTTGCACGTAAGCATTTTATCGAAGCTCTAAAAATATCCCGCAGTTTAATATACAGCGCCAGTGACAGTCGGTGCAAGACCTTATAGCCACAATAAATCCAAGAAGGACATTGTTTTATTTCCTTTCCACGGCACACGTGAAATATCATCTTACAATATAAACCTATACAAAAAAATTGATTCCGAACCGGTTTTGAACGAAAAACGGCCCAAGGTTCGGTCAACATTCAATTTTCTGTTTACAGAGCAGAGATAGTTCGTCCGATTTGGTCGACAGCAGTTAGCACAGTTTATTCTATCAAACACCTGTTCGCATTATGACTAGACTATTTTACCATTCGGAAACACTCCACATTCGATCGGTCTTGGACGTCGAACGAAAAAAAGATAACAAGAAGCAAAGGGCAACTCATTAACTTTTTTCAAAACATTCAGTGCAATGTTTGCCAAAACATACCTTCTTTTAACGTTCTATAACAACCATACAAACCAAATACTGAGGGCTCATGACTTACATAGTTGTCAATTAGACTTGAAAGTCTTTTGATTTCTTGAACCTTTGTACCTATTGGTCAGTTTTTTGTTTATTAAACAAATAAAGCATATTTACAATTGCACAATTTTCTTTGTTTTGACCACAAATGATAAGTATGAGAACATCTTTATTAGGATATGGGTTGACCGAGAAATTACTAAATAATATTCATGGATATTTCCGATAATTATTGCGCAATATTTTTAAACACCTTATTCGAAATGAGGTTAATGTTCTTGATGTGATAAAAATTATATATTTAAGTATGTATCTATAAGTACCTAAGTCGTCTTTTAATGACTGATGTAGCAGCTTTTTTAACGAAAACAAAACCAGTAGTAAGTAAATGAGAGTAACCCACTTTTTTAAAAAAATAATAAAGAACAAACTATCGATAATCTGAGGTCATTTTTGCGGGCTACAAGTAGGTACAATTTAATTAAGAACTTCTCTTTTGCTAAAAAATTGGCGCCACGTTTGTCCCAATTTTTACTTGTCGTTTACAAAATAAAATGAAAAGATCAAAAGATAAACCTTTTACGGTTAGTAAAGTGGGTAAACTGTCTTGGTTTTAATTGTTTTTACTTGTTCAACTAATGTATCAGTTACCTAGTAAGTATTTAAACTTAAAATAAGGAGCGGTTTGGCCTTCAAATTGCAACCCGATCATAAATCATAGTATTTCAAAGAGGAGAAAGTAGACAAAAGATTTCCGATACTGGATAAACCCTCCCCACAATTTGCCTGCCGTTCTGCTTTTTGGGGTTAGAGACCCCGTATTGTTCACCAGACGCTAACACCTGCATCTTGGATCTTGCTTAAAACAATCCTGTAGTGGACAGGTTTTGACCTGTTTTGAAGACGTCCTGCTCGGAAACTGACTAGCCCAAGATGACCATACATAAAATGTGGGGACACAAGTTTAATTGTTTATATGATGACCTGAAAGTTATCAGCAACAGCAACTCAACCACAAGGACAACCTCTGAAAAAAATGGGCGCAATGTGCAACATTTTATATATTATCTACTTGTGCTTAGGTACTTTAAAATACAAACATCAGCAAAGCCCCGTTCATCCAAAATTATGACCTGGGGGAATAGTATCAATATGGACCTAAAATTGTACCATATGTACCTAATTGTTATTCCGTAAACAGACCTCTGATGCCTCATTCACAATCAGTTGTAGGTATTATAAATCTTATTGTATACTTATTTTGATTTAATGACTTCAATTTCCTTTGTAATAATCATTATCACCTTTGAGATGAGATTACTTTCTCTGTCTATTCTATTTTCTATTTTTTTCTTCACGAAACAAAGGTAACATAGACGTTATCAGTAGGTACCTACGTATTATTTATGGAATAATATTACATCGCTTGAAAATAAGCTCGGGTGATATGTCACCGATGATAAAATTATAAAAATCCATATTCTGTGATTCAGACACGGATAAAAGGGTTTTCTCTGTTCGTGTTTATTAAATTAATGCGTATAACAATATTGTCAACTTGAATAAATATACAAATGGTGTGATTTGTCACGTGACCTTTGAATATTATCTATTTTTTACGTATTTACCATCCTTGTCGCTAAACTGTGAACGCTTATCGCATCGAGTGTTTGTAGTATTTGCGTGTAATTGACCTACAACTACTCGACACACGTATAGAATTACTAAACGAACGCTTTTTTTCGTAGTCTGCGTGGAACCAAAGCAACATGTTGAAAAGATAAAATTATTTTATCATAATCGGCACATTGTACAAATAAATTATGCATGCACTTGCACATTTTTTTGTCCGCGACCTCCTTCGGTCTATTTTATTAACGTTATCATTGTATATTTTAAGAATCAATGGACAACCTACTAATTGCATTGCTATTGATAATGATAATATCGAGCAGAAGTGGCTATAAGTAATATTTAATGAAGTCTGAAGTCAGGGATCAATTTTAAAAGGGTGCAAGGGGACACAAAAAAGTACATGTCAATTTTAGTAACTAATTATCATTCAAGCGTGATATGGAATTAATGTGATAATGTGATGAGTCTGCGAAGAATGTTTTATTTCCGTTTAAGATAATACGTATAAAACGTATCTATGTATAAATAGGAGTAGTGCGTTTCATAAATATTGTCTCGTTATTTCTATTATTGTCTTATCGTGTACGGAAACATTTTTATTTTTTGTAAACAGAAAAATTACTCAACAGAAATAGAAGCAATATTTAATAGAATAAACAAGTACGATAATGTAGCACCTAAAGTGGGCCTCGTTTTCCTTCATTATAAACTAATTTTCTTTTACTTAAGATGAGTAGGGTGCAACCAACTACCGTTGAGTGCAACGTGTAGATGTACAAGTCAGTAATTCTTCTGCACATCTTCTCTCTCTCCTTTAGATTTTGTCTGCGATAAAGTGCTGACATTTCCTGGCGAAAATTAACAATTATTGTTTAAATTCTTTGTCGGAGAAGAAATTCGCTTGCTTGACTTACCGCAAAAAAATACGCGAATCAAATTACAGGGTGTGATTCGTCTTCAACGTCTCACGTCACAAATAACAATTATTTATTCAGATAACGTCTTTGGCGGTCTGTTTTTCGGTTATCGTGATATTTTTAATTTTTTAACCAATTTTACGCTAGAACTGCTTTACTTGCTACAACTGAATCACAACGCCAGAATTACTTACTGTTCGTTTCATAAAAGACATTTTGTCAAAAATTGTATGCAATCTCATTCAACTAAACTTAAAACGGTTTTCCCTGAAACTACCTATTCTGTAGTCCGATATAATACGAGAAACTTCTTTGCTGCTGGACGATGCAAAAACATTGAAGCAAAATTGCAGTTCTCATATGCAACCTTGAACTAGTTTCAAAGAACTACAGCCAGTAAATACGTGCATATACTCTCGAATAGTGCAGAGGAACAAAGAAAATGCAATCGCACTGATATTACTTCTTCTGATTTATTGTCTGCATATGTACAATCGTTTACGATCTCCTCTACAGTCAGATTTTACGACGTTGAACATTTTGTTCTTTGTTTAAGAAAGGAAATTTCAGTATTGACTCTTTTCTATCCTACCGAAGTTCGTACAATAATAAAAGATTATTGCAGAATTTTTACCTTTGTTTGCTAAACATTTACTTTTATGAACAAACGCATTACAATTTTTCATAAGGAAATAAAAGATCTTCGCATAGGTAAGTAGGTAAGGTATACAGCTCAACTATATCTCCCTAGTAGATACGTTGCAAAAAATATTAATGAGTTCCTTCCTTAATCGAAATTACCGAAAACAGTTATCGTACAGTCTATGTGGTCCGTTAGTGGTCCCAATTCACTTTTAAGTTTGCAACGAATCCAAAGATCAAAACTGCAAGTTGATGAGTCATTTTAGGCTTGCTCACTGGATTAAAGATCCACTCTCAACGGCACTGTCAAAATTCAAATATTTTTTTCACACTACTTAACCGTTACAAAAAGAAAGTCCAATAGTTGTGATGACTGCAAAGCGAGACTGATTCATCATTATGGTGAGTCATTGAGTCTAACCCCCGCTAGTTTTAACTAAAAACCTGCCTACCTTTTATAATTTGAATTTGTTAATTTTACACACTGTTAGAACTACTTAAACGTTTCTTTTTTAACAGATATACGTATTTAATTATTAAGTATGTGACGCACTTTTCAAAGATAGATTAGAAAATGTTAATTAATTAGTTTAATTAGAGCAGTTTTGATAAATGAGTAAGATGAGATTTAATTTTAATGTCTTGAACTTGATTTAAACAAACGCTGTAACTGGTACCTAATAATTATTTTGCGTTTACAATAAATTTTCGTACATTAGTCATTATTAAATGGCAATATTTCAAGGTTACGAGGTATTATGATAACCCCGTTATGTACGATCTTGCAATATTTATTATCATAGATTACGGTAATCAGTCGATAATGGCACTTAAATAGTTTGAGTGCAGTAAAAATTTTGATATGGGGCTTCCTAAAGGTATTAGGTACCACTAATAATTATTATTAAATTAAATACGTGAAAAAATTGAGAATTTTAGGAATTACCCAAATTTATCAATTACAAAAATTACAAATTTCCTATTCTTAGTAGGTAATTCCTGCAACTCTACAGTTTTACAGCACGTACTTATTAGTAAAAAAAAGTAAAACGCTTCCGAAAAATACCGCATTGAAACTATCTATAGATAATTTTTTTATTTTGGATTATCGAAATGTTTATCACTCAATCAAAAAGAGGTATGCCCCATACATGAGTAGATTATCGGATCAGCTGGAGTAGGTACTGATTTTAACAAATAATGAGTAATAATAACGAGAGACAAATTGTCATTAATTTAAAATTACCCACCAATACAGTTGCGAGGCACGAAGGTTTTGCAGGGGACATTGACACATTGTTGTCCCAATTATTAAACCCGTCTTTGCATTATAATTAAACAAAGGTTTTAACCATTTTATTTAACCTCCAGTTTAATGTTGCAATAAAGTTTCATTGCCATGGATAAGGTAACCTATTAATTAACGCATAATTTAGGTCTCATTCATAAGCTATTAACTTACAATGTCGTTAGTATTTGTTTTAAAAATATGAAATTTCACAAAAGGGTTTTGTAATAATGAATGCCTTTTAGTGTCTTCGTCATCTTAGACACGTTTGTCCCATTTTACTAAGTAAAATCTATTATTTGTAACTCGTAGCAAGAACACATTTTCGCCTAACATTATGGTTTTAAACAAATACATGGTAAACTAATAAATTAATCTATAATAATAAACAACAGTAAGTAGGTATATGCTCATCGAAAAGGGTGTAGCTGCGTAATAAAAATGTCACTAATCGAGTCAATATAATTTGTATACAATCCTAAAATAATTATACAGCAGCACTTGTATTTTGGTGCATAATAGTAACCTGACTTCTTTAAAATGGTCGTTATTGTAGTGCCATTAGTAGGGGTCCCTTAAAACGGTCAACTAATCCGTGAACCTCTGAGATCCACGTTATTTATTTCAACGCTGTCGTAAATTTGAAAAGCTATTATGCTCGGTAGGTATAGCAGAAGGTCGGCCTGCACTGACTTGTCCCAGATGTACGATCTGTGAAGCTGGTAGAGGATAGGCAACGGACCCAAACAAATATCAGGTGTCCTTGCCGTTTCTGAGAAGTTTGGGCGTATTTCGAAGAAACCAAACTGGAAGAAGAGATGTATTCTGAACGAGAGCAGGCAGCCTCTTGCCCGATGCCACAATAAAACTCAAATAACCAGTTGTTCCTATTTGCATATGGGCCATGTAAAGAAAACTATTACCGGCTATTTATGGCCTGTCAAAGGTCGCATTTTAATGCCCTCCAGAAACCAAACCGCAATATTATCAGCACGAATCGTTATCCGATTATAAAAGTGCTTCTTCTGTCGATATTAATAATGTTACTACGAAATCTATTCTAGGTACCAAGCGGGTGATCAATTCGACCTAAAATTTATTTTTAAAAGCAAATAAACAACGTGATTACGCATATATACATAAGTGAAAAAATTGAGAAATTCCTTTGTTTTCGGAATTACCCAAATTTATCAATTACAGAAATTACAAATTTCCTATTCCTAGTAATTCTCTAATGCAACTCTACAGTATGTGCTTATTAGTAAAAAAAAGTGAAACGCTTCCGAATTATACAGTAGGTATTGAAAGTATCTATAGATAAATCCGGTTCTAATATATCTACCCATAGTAAAATAAAATTTGAATGCGTAACCATGAACAGGACAAAAGAGCTCTATTTTACATGTTATAGGGGAGTTGGTACGGTCAGAACAAGTGAATAAAAGAATATTGAGATGTGTTCAAAATACAGCTAGAGCAGGTAGAAAGAATAGCAGGTATAGAAAGTGGTATGATGTATCAAAGCTCCTTTACATACAGGGAGTCACATAGGTGCATAAACAAACAAAGGAAAATTGATACAAAACCGTTGTTATAAACATACACAGATACCTATATAAAGTAGCAAATATGATTGATTTCGATTTCATGTTTTTTTTTCTTCTTCAATCTTTTGATAAATGTGGATGTTCATTAAACAAATTCTACATGGTCCTTTGAGCCGGATCAGAAGTAGGTTAATTACAATACCGTTAAAAAATTTCGTTTACTATTTTCAACTGGACAATTATGATTCTACGTACACAGATAATTTGATGCAGTGGATGTTGAGCCATCCTGTACGTCTAAAAAGTGATTCACATAGGAAGCGTTTCTTTTTTCTGCAGTGCCTTTTGGGCACAAATGTTAGAATACGGCAGTTGGCCTTGGTCACTTGCAGGTTGAGTCATTAGCGTCTTTTGTTGAAGTCTATCGTTTGTCTGCATGTAGAACTGTTGCTTGCTGGGTGCAGATGAGTCACCTCTTTTGCTCTACCACCGACAGGTATCCTCTTTGCAGGTGTTTTCTTACCTACAATATGCATCCACTTCATGCAAATCATTCGATTCCCGACCCTATTCTTCCTTATTATATATTTTTTTTGAACTACGTAACCGAAGAAGCAAATAGGACAAAAAATAACGAAACTAGTAACCCCTTTGTGCATTACTTAATTTTGTATGCAGTGAATCAGGATTCCGGTTACTACCCTGATGTAGACTGTTGAAACGAATCTTAGATAGACAAACTGATTTTGTAAAACAGGAAATGAATTTGAAACTTGCTCCAAATACCATTGGACAATTGGTGTAATATCGTATTTTTAACGGGATTTTAAGTAAGTACTCTCAACACTTTCCGTTGTGGGTTTAATCTAACAATTGAACAATATTGTTATTACCTACGTGTGTACCAGATAAATAAAAGCACACACTTTATTTATTAATGCATTTCGTAATAGCAGCACTATCCTTTCAGCCCGAAATTATTTTTCTCTAATTAATTTAAGAAAAACCGTTACGTGTTCTGATTTACTTTTTAAAAACAATAAAAGTGAAACTGGAGATAAAAATATTTAGATAGGTACTTAATTGTTTTAAGAGAATTAATTTAAAAAAATTAAATACGTTTATTTTAATTTATAATTAAAAAATAACACGTGCATAATTATTTTATTTTAATCGCGCTTTTGTTAAGACATTAATTTGTGTACCTAATACCCCTTATTTGTATTCAACGATTACTTAACACACCACTGACTTTGCCCATTAATCTTGGTTTGTTAGTTTTATCCACTTGTTTGGTCAGTAATCGTCCACCAAGACCATTTAATGTATCTGTTATTGAATTCTTCCTAGCCCAGTGACCACCCCATTTTGTGCTAAAAAGCATCCGATTACACAAAATTTATTTCGTCTGCAACAAAAGCGTCAATCTTTTTATTTTATTACGTATTACAAATCAGAACCTATTCAAATTATATTATCGAAGGTCTAATGGATCCTAAATTGAATTTATGGCGGGAGAAGGAGGTATCTATCGTCCAACGAATTATATAAAAAATATTTGTTTTGAAAAACATCATTTCTCTAAAAAACAGTTATTCAACTTGTTTGTAGATCTTAATTTAATTTTATTTGCATACATTGATTTGAGGTTGCTTGACAGCTGGGAATCATATGTGATGTCATTTAACCCTATCTACCTTAGTTCCACTTGTCTCATTTTACATAATTTTTTTAATTATTATAGTTGAATTATAAATTTGTAAATACGTTCCTACCCAAAAAATCATAAAGTAATTGTAGCCAATTTTGTGAAACATACGTTATATTTCTAGATTATCATAGAATTTGGTTTGATGACATCTAGTAGTCGTATGCGCTATCACTATTTTGACCCCTTCCACTTATGTAAGTAGGTACTCTAATTTGCCAAGATCAGGGAGCATGATTGATTTCGAATGCAACTACCTATCTTTTTTACGCAATAGACGCAATGTCGGACCTCGTGGCATTATGCAGTGGGTGATGGTCCAGTAAAGGGCTTGCAAAGTTATTGTGTAATTATAATGTGTTTTTCTAGAATTCGTTAGTGTAGTGGTGTTAGTTTTATTTTTATGATTCCTTTTTGATTAGGTGATATTAAATGAAAATTAAACCCCGTTCAGTCAGCCATGTTGCTGTCTGTTATAGATATTCAAGTAGTAGCTACATGCACATCCACGCCGTGATGGTGAGTTTTTAGATATTTTTATTTATTTTATTTATTATTTTTTGGTGTATATATTGGTATTTGTATTTAATACTTATTAAGACGATTACCTACATAAAATAGAAGAGCTGTTTTGCATAATACATGTGGTAATTTATAATTTTGGTAATTAATTTTTTTAATAAGTATTACCTATGTATTTTATTTATTCTATTATTATTGACACTGTTGGTGTTAAGATCGTTCCAATATTACACAATAATTTTTTGATTATAAACATAATACAGGTAATGAAAAATTGTGATGGGTTTATAAGGGTAAAATGAACAGGAGTGGTTTCGAATGCTTTGATGACGTTGGATATTTTCATTCTCATTAAAATTTTATATCGAAATGAAAGGGTTGAAATGTATCCTGCTGTGAATTGTAACGGTTATTTCACTTGAGCAGTGGTAACTTTAGGGATTTGTTTGGTTTCATAATAATTTATTCATACACTTAGCGATGATCTTTAAACCTTTGGGTATATTAATAAGAAACCTTTTAGTTCCCTTTAACGCAATAGTCTTCCCTGTTTATCATCCCCCACGTTCCAGTTTCTACCTCTTTCCTTACCCTTTATTTTGTCACTCCTACACTGTTGGAAATAAGTTGTAAAAATTACAGAAATTAATGTAAATATTTTGTTGTAAATTTAGCAACCATTTAACAACAATTTTACATACTTTAAGAATAAAAATTGTTACGTTTACTTCCGTTTATAGTTTTATTGTTGCAAAAGAAATTTTTAATTTGTTTTTAAAATTTACAACTTCTAGCGTGTATTGAAATAAAAATTTTCATTAGTTTCTGTTCTTTTTGCATTTATTTTTACCACAAAAAATTGTGAGAAGTTTCGTTTGTTTGTCTTTTTAACAAAGTCATGTATGTACTATTTAGAATCAATGTTGTGAATGTTACAACTACTTTTATAACATTTACAACCAAGATTTACAATTTTTTTTGTAACATTTAGAAAAGTTTACCTAAATTTGTGGGTAAGTACCTATCACTGTGGTAGGTATGAAACACGCACGCACTTATCAGTTTACTGGTAGCAAACATTCGGATAAAAGCAGATGAAACATTTAAAAAAACGGAAAAGCAAAGTGTGTGTTTAGTGTTTGTACGTGTTTGTATGATTTGATTTTTTGATGCAAGAGGACTGGCAAGTATGGCAATTAATTAACTTTTTAATAACTCACACATTATGTACATATCTATCTTTCAGTAAGTACAGTTACGAATTTTCCTTAATCGACCTTGGTAAAGGGGATGAACTGCTTTAAGAATATCCCTTTCGAGTTCTATTAATTAACGAACTGTACAGAACAACACAATCAACTACACAGAAAACTCGCTTGTCGGACACAATACATGGTAAATTATCTATTCATATGGTTATTATTAATTTTCTTTATATAAATATATTCTGTTTTTCAGCATGAAGTTAAAATACCAGGGCCTTTTTACAACTACTTCATTTAGGTCAAAAATCATGAAAATTAGTGGTAAGTACAACTGCGCCATGGTTAATTTTGTTGCATTTCGTTTAGGATTAAGTACATACTACATATTTTATTTAAAATCGTTTTAGATCTAATACTTAAAGAGAAGATATACGAGAAAATAGGTAGAAATCATGTTCTAGTTGATAATCAAGAATAATCTAGTTTTAATAGAACTACAGCACCAGAAAAATTTTCTACAAATAGATCTGCAACACCCAGAAAAAATGGTGATTTTACAACAGAAGTAGGTACATTTTATAATAATTAAATGCAGCGTTTGTAATGCAATTTACAAGACGTTAATTATTATTTTATTTGCAGATAATACAGAAATGGACATATGGGTGTTATCGCGAAGTCAGCATCAAATCTGAAAATCCAGTTTACTAAAAAATTCCTCTTCGTCCAGAATTTGTTAAAATAAAGAAAATTGTATTTCTTCGTTGGATTTATCTTATGCGTTTTTAAAAAGAATACATTATATATGTGAGCATTCTCACGAACTCTTATCGTATCACCTGATTAGGAGTATGTGATGGTTTATGGTCTTTCATTATACCATAGTATTATGAAAAATCAAAATTATCTGATAACATCTTTAATGTTATAATATATAGTGAATAAGATTTTTATTTTATTATTGCTTGGTTTACTGTTTTGTAAAAGTTTCAGTGATAAATAATTGGATTTTTAATAGAGAATACAAAGGAAAATGTGTATTCTATAACGAAAACTTTAATTTACAAAAATAAGTTTGTTATTATAGGGGTTTTAGTAGAAAATACAGATTAAAATGAATCTTACAACAAAAAAAAAGTACTTTTTACAAAAATAATTTGCCAAGTGGCAAGTTTCGTCTTCAATTTTACGAAATACAAATGTTAAATGTACAACAATTACATTACAAATTTACAAACGCGATACGTAACTACATTTTTCGTAAAATTTTACAACAATTATTTGAGGAAATTTTTTTGTGAATTTTACAAAAAATTTCCAACAGTGTAAATGTATTCCAATGTAAGTATTGATAGGTATTACTTACTACCGATTGAAACAAAAAAAAGGATATTTAATCAATGTTATTGATCGAGTACAACAGTGGATAACGTTAGGGTAGAGGTAACTAAGTAGCTTTATTGGTAGCTACTGCATACGTATGTGAAATATTTTAATAAAACGCGTTGTGCAGAGTTAATATGATTTAAAGCTTGAAATTTGAAAAACTGTAGCTGATCGGATTTAATGGCAGGTCGCATTACAGAGATTAGTGCTGTATGGGGGATTTCCGCAGTCCCTTGGGACAACTGTCGCTGCCTCTCTTTTTCTTCTTCCTTTCTAAAATTCATTATCATGACTTACATTGAATCGAACTCCTGCTTCAGTCAAAGCAGAAATAAAATCGAGCGTTAGTTAAAATATACAGCGTGGATTTAAAACGTAACAGTTACTTAAGTTGTTTAGGATTTGACAAAATTGTTTCGTGGTAAAGCAAAAACAAAATTAATGCAGGAATTTTTAGTCTGTTGATTGGACGCGATAATTTGTGAGTAAAACTTAGGTGGCACGATATTCAAATTGTTCTGGGGGTGGTTCAATAATAACATAGGAATTTATCGATTGGCTGATCCGTGTAATATGGAATGTAACAATGTAATCACGCGACTCGCCAAGATCGATACTTTTTCATGAACACGTTTATTACCTGAAATCTACATTCTTTCGGCGTGACTAACTAGATCGTATGTTTGTATTCCTTGCTACATATTTGTCAGCAAGCACAATACTCTCTCCATTAAAAACTACTTGCTTAATTAATATTTAATAAACTAAAAAGGGTTGTAACTTCACTTTTGTTGAGACTTTCTCAATATAACCAAATTACCAAAAATTAATATAATTCGATTCAAATGTAGGTTTCTCTAATAAATTTTGGTCTTAAATTTTTAAATTGAATTAAATTATTATTAGATACACAATAATTTAAAAAAAAATTGCGTAATAGTCGACGGCGTAAGTTTTGTATAGTTGACATGGCATGTCAAGCTTTGCTCGTTCTGATTGTTTTTAATGAGTATAACGGAAGACTAAGGCATGTGTATCTATATTAAATGTATGTAGTAATTACGCCTAATGAAGCAGTAGAATCAGTTACCTGGTTTAACCGCCATTGGATCTACATCATTAGTCTCTACTATTTGTTATACCTTGCTTTAGTACATCACATGTAACAAGAATTTCTACTTAGGTATTTAATTAAAATAAAAAAAAAGACGCACAAGTGCAAGTTCGACTCTTACGTAAAATAGACTCTTTATGAGTTTTGTATTTATTTTTTTACTTGGAGATTCAGTGACAATCTTTTTATATATCGGACAAACTGGTAGATTGTTCAACTAAAGGATCCTTGAACACCTAGGATTGAGGATCTTTTGGATGACAAACAAAGTTTAGATAATTTTCCTTTGCTACTTTTAAGTTTCTGTGTATCGGTTTTTAATTTCGTTGTCGCTCCCTTTGATTTAGAAAATAATTTCATTTATTTGGTAGGAATTAATAGGTGGAATGTTCGGAGATCTCATTAGCGTTAAGGGCGTACTTTGATTGTTGCCGTACCGCGAAAGAGATTGTAAATAATACATCATAGGATGCTTCTTCTCTCGACACTCGAGATAAACACATGAGTGAACTACCACTTAGAGCCCTGGGGACATATTCCCATTGTCACATTTCTTCCTTATGTGAAGATTGAACCGCCGCAAATAAATGCGACCACTTGACACCCTATGCGTGGAAACGGCTCGAACCACCAACCCCAACGGCATGACATACACCCTCTCATCTTTAATATTCGACGAATATTATTTTCTATCTATAAATTACATTTACAAATTATATGTTTTTTCTGTAGTTAAATTTATATAACGTCACAGGTCCGTAATAAGTTTCTTTAAACTCGTAAATTAGATTAGGTAATTATGTACGTTAGCTTACCCCCTTCCGATTTTCTTGAAAATACTGATCAAGAATATGTACAAATGTTGGGCGCGGAAACCACCCCCTTCATGGCACTTTTGAGCTTCTTTATTTCGTGTATTTGTCTTCCATATCTATTGTAAAACGCGTTCAGTAGTAGTCGTTTGTTGATTTATTCGTATATTCGGATCATGTTCTGTTTGCTTATTTTGTAGATTAGATACGGAATAATTTATTGTCTTTTTCTACAGGTGATACATGATACTGCTTGTCTGTATTAACTCTAAAAGGTTATTCGTAGTCTTTTATGAACACAAATGTTGAGAAAGGGCGAGGGGTATGTAAATGTAAACACACCCATCCTGAACCGTAACCTATTGCAATACACACGGAACAATTACGACAGTTTTTGTATTTTATGATCTTCATACTGGCTTTCAGCTTCAAAAAACTGTAGTAATTGTTGCAATAGGTTACGGTTCAGGATTGGTGTGTTTACATTTACATACCCCTCACTCTTTCCCAAAATTTGTATTCGTAACACACTAAGAATAACCGCTTTCAAAGTTTAAACAAACAAGCAGTATCATGTATCACCTATAGATAAAGACTGTAAATAATTCCGTATCTAATCTACAAAATAAGCAAACAGAACAAGATCCGAATAAATCAACAAACGACTACTACTGATGGCGTTTTACAATAGACATAGAAGACAAATACACGAAATAAAGAAGCTCAAAAGCGCCATGAAGGGGTGGTTTCCGCGCCCAAAATATGTACATCTATACTCTTGATCAGTATAAGTGTTTGGTAATCATACAGATCAATCGAGGTGTTTGTAGGTATATTTAAAAAAATAAGTTTTATACATAGGACAATGAAATTGTAGATATAGAAAGCAGGGGTGGTGCAAGTAAGTATGTAAAAATAGAAGTGAGTTCTGAAAATATTGGTGAATAAATATTTATGGGAGTATTTGACAGAAAAGTATAACGGAGATAAATTTTATGTAGGAACCGGATACTTTATGAATAAAACAGTTATTTGTTCAATGGGGTCTTATGGCGGCAATATATATTCGGTGGTGATGTTGTGTTCCAGATAAATTTTGTTCATTTGCATATGATAAAAGTACCGCAAACCTAGGAAGTTGATGGCCTGTTTTTTATTATTTTGATGACAATAATTTTTCACAATTTCCGGAATGAGACGGGAGTGATAATAGCGGCCTATATCTAGCGCTTGGCTGTTCACTGACTAAATTACTCCGTATCAAGTGGTTGAGGACGTTGCACGAAGGGACAGGAGCAGGGACGGGGACACCCTCAAGTAGAGTTATACGATCTACGGGACTTCCACTTTTACAACTTTCGGAGGTTTATATCTCCTTATAATGCCATGTATTAGACTTTAAAATGTTCATTTTACAGCATTATTTTATAAACATTGCCCGAGGACCATTAAACAAAGAGTTTGAAAATGCCATATTCTTTTATAGCTATTGAACGGTAAATCCAATTTTTGGGGCTATTTAAGACGTTCAGGAGCTGCTAGCGGAATATGCAAACCGACGTTTATAGCCAAAGGAGCTTTCCGCTTTATGACCAATATTCTTTATAACGTTTATTGTTCTAGTTCTTCTGTTATTAAAACTTCTCTTTTAATTGGAAAGAGATTTACCGGCGGCGAATTCTTTCCGAACTTTACATTTTATGTATCTATTGTAAAATTTTAATCAACAGCTCTAACCCCATGTCACATTACACAAAATTTTAAATTTACTTTTGTTAGTTCGGATTTGGCTTGTTTTATAAAAGCGTTTTGTTTCCGTTTTATGGCGTGTGTATTTAAGGGGATAGACACCCGTGTATTGTGAACAACCCTTCTCAAATCCTCTTGCTACTAATTAATACTAAATACGCGCAATCGATAATTAAACTGGCATAAACTTAGTGGTAGTAGGTACGGTTATTGGCGATTAGATGTAGCAGTTGATGAGACAAAACTTCCATGGTATTAGTACGAGAAAAACTCTCAAGTCAATCTTCCGTAATTGGGCCCTGCGAATCTGCTTTGAAGGGCTCTCACACGGCCCTTTAACTGGATTTGTATTTACAAAAGTTCGAATCTCCGGTGCAACTCTACCTATGTACGTTTGTACGTATATAATAAATGATGATGACGGACTTGAAGCGCTACGATACCTTTGTTATAACAAGCTGCTAATGAGTGGTGACAGTTTGTTTACACTGAGTTATAAATGACTAGGATTCGTAATCATAATGGTGCAGCTTTTGCATACACGCGTGCTTACTTTTCTACTGTTTAGACATTAACACACAGGGTGTCCACCGTTCGTTATCGCTAAACGTTCGGGTAACATTTTTGTATACCTATTAGATGTAGAAACAGGAGTAAAAAGTGGCAGTTTTCGAACTTGGACGATTGACAAAATTTCAATTTTACCGCAAAGGTGGATTCCACCATTCATAAAAAACGTAGGTAATTGTATAGATACGCCTCCCCCCAATCGATTTTCCTGAAAATTGAATTTGTTGTTTGTTGTTTCAGGAAAGTCTATTGGGGGAGGTGTATTTCTACAATAACCAAAACGATTTTTTTTCTTGCGTTGTTATAGTTTTGGGATAATCAGTATCTATATTTGTCCACAGATGTGTATAAAGTAAAAGTGGGATGTAATCTATCACTATGTAGGTACCTGTCCAGGTATATGGTCGCCATAATGTGTACCTTTAATTTTTTCTTTATCTATAGTCGTTTTTTTCGTTGCCTTTTCATGCAGGTGAGCTATTGATTGCTATTTGTATCCACATAGGCCTTGCTTAACCGACACATCTCAGCCTCACCCCATCCAGTGTCAGTAGCCGAGAAAACCTTTTGTCACCCCTTTGTTATTGAAACTATTAAACAAAAAAAAATCTCGCTGCCTAACTAACGTGACAATGTGAATGCTTAATCGTTTAGAGTTTTTTGTCTAAATACATACAACGCAGCTCGCTTGTAACATCGTTGAAGGGGAATTATAATAATAAATTATAGTTACTAATAAAAAAGTAACACGTTAGAACATTTGGTCGTATTAGCCGGAGTTACCTATAACAAAGTTTTTTGTATAAAATATGTAGTTTCAAGGAATGAGGAAACAAACGAATGTTTTAATTATCACAAGTTGCACTTGCGCCTGTGATGTTATTCCCGGTTCTCTGTTGATTTATTATCAGCGATTGTAATCATGTAGGGACATAAATTTTACGTATAAAAATTGGCGAGGTTCTTGAGCCGCGGTTCTTGCAACCACTGTGCTTACGAATAATGAACAGTCCGTTCGTGTCACGCACAGAACTCCAGTTATGTACGAAAATCGCCACCGGCGCAACCCGTTAACAAAAGCCGTTTAGTATGCGCGAATTAACGCTGTATAAACAATCGCGACCGGATATTTAATTAAAATTAAGTAAATAACAAAGACACGCCACTTATTGGCACACTAATCACGAGCGACTTTCAATTTCGTACCTGAACGATCAATGGTCGCTTTGATTGCCCCGAGACCGGCGTCTACTGCAGAAAGAAGAGAACGCTAATTAGGGTGACTACTGCACCGTGATTAACGCGATTTACTTCAACTATCAAAACCACCTCTTTACCGATGCGTTTTACTCGTAAACTAATTACTGAAACACAGGCATTTCTCAATTTAGTCACGAATCCCTTTTTCATTTTTCTTTATAAGTAGACTGGTAAATGAAAATAAATCTCTGTCTAAATTCAGCAGTATGTAATTGTTTCCAGAAATTGTTTCATTTCTGAAGTTCCTCGGGAATTTCGACAAGGAAAAACGCCTAAAAATATTATTTTATTACACGATATGTAGGTATATTAGGTCGAGAAACCAGGAAGAAGAGAGGATTTCTGGCTTGTTATAGGTTGTTTCCTTCGATTTAGATCTTGCTACAATATTTCAAAAGTTATGAACAGCTTCCTGCAACTGGTAATACGAGTACAGCTTTTGAACGCCTCGCATTATTGTAACAGAAATAATGGTAGCATGGAATAATAATAATAAATTATCCACCTGATCGCATGTTAGTACGTAGTTGCGTAAATTGATAAGCTTGCCACTCCTCTCTGATAGGTTAGACCTGTTCTGACTTGCTGCGATCAGCTCACCACACACTTGATCTTATTAGATATTTTAAAATGTAAATAGCCCCTATTTTCATTTCACGATTTTACGTTTACGTTCAACTGCACACGTGGACGTTTATAAATTTGAAGAGCCAATTACAGTTTGAATGGTAATGCAAACTAATGAACTAATTATGCAAAAACCAATTACATAATTCCGATGTGTCTTAAATGTTTCTCGATTAGAGCCAGCAACTGAACGAATCGTTAAGATTAACATGGCAATTATTAACAATTCTATTCTAGAAAGAATAGTGCCTATATTACACATCAAGGGAAGAAAGTGAGCTATTACATACCATTGGTGTAAGAAGTTATCATTTAATTGAGCAAAAAGTGAGGTTATGTTACACCTGACGTCGCCATATTTTTGCTAATACGCATGCGCTATATTGCTATCGTACGCCTAAAGCAGTTCAGACAAGCAGACAAAAAGTAAGCTAATTATGTATATTAGCTTAATCCCTTCCGATTTTACTGGTGTTTTTGGGCTTCTTCATCTAAAAAACACCATGAAGGGGTGGTTTTTGCGTCCAACATTAATGTATATTCTTGATCAGCATTTTTTTTTTCAAGAAAATCGGAAGGGACTAAGCTATTATACTAAATTACCAAAAGTAATTTTGTAGTGCATTTCGTCATATTTTCGCTAGTTACCTATTATATACGTATATACTATCTACTAGGTATTTGCTTTACGTTCTGCGAAGCTAGTGATTCAAATGTGCGATTAATTTGCATTCGTCGCGCTTAGCACACATGGTTGGATTTGTGCCGATGCCTATGCCGGCGCTATATTAAAGATAACGATTCGTGCGAGAGATGTTGCAGCTTCCGGTCGATTTGCAATTCAAATTGGCGCTCTACTTGCCATCAGAAGACGGAAGAGCGCTTTGGCATACGCTACCAGGTTACATTGTTCCCAAATGCGTACGCTGGATATGCTGAAGTGTTTGTACCAGTCACTAATGGTCAGCATTGTTAATAATGCACCGAGCGGGAACAATACGAACGCAGCCTACGACCTATTTGCATGTTGATTCGATGATTTACAAGAAGTGCTCTGTTTGTGGGGATTGAGACGGCCACGCGAGGGGATGCATTCTTAATGACTTCGTTTGTTGACTGTTTTGCCTTAATTGTCCCATTGAAGATTGAACAGTCAAACTGAAGCGAAACTCTACAGGGGTAATTAAATATTGAAAGGCTAAATGGATGATGGGCCTTGTCGAAAATTTCGCGGGAAAATAATCACGTTGCCCTTTCAAAACTCATTAAATTCTTTTCCTTTTCATTTATATCAATTTTTAAAAACTATCAATCCTTTCCATCATTGACTTTGATTGCTTTTTCGAGCTTTTGATCTCCTTCTTTACCAACAGATGTCACTAGTCACACAGCTTACACTTAGGGTTCCATGGCGTGCGAAATCCGTTGTTTTCATGAATTTAGAATAACAAATAGCAAATTCATTAATGATTTAATAGAACTCGTTTCTTCAAAAAGTGGCACAATTACAATATCAATAGTCGTCGTGTTTATAGCTATGTTACTGTCGTATTTGAAATACATAATTATGACTTTTCAATTGAAAGAAGTGTTATAATGGTTTCAAACAATTGAGCTGTACTCGTCGAATAACTAACCTCATGCCTTTTAAAGAAAACGTCATGATAGTGGAAATGCACATGACCTTCGGTGAACCTTGAAATTGATTACAACATTGCTGATTAGTGTTTATGGCAGCAGTCACTTGTAACAACGCTACTCTCGACGTTCTAAGAACGTGTTTATGTATGTATGTGAACCTTTGTCAAGCGATTTACTAGACATCAATTATTTTTGCCATAATATTCAACAGATAACTGCGCATCTATTTAATCAAACGTTTCTTACATTTATAATTTTTTCTAACGTTTTCATTTGTCCTTGTTTATAAAGGATTAAAAACAACATTTACCTACTCGACTGTTTCTCGGGAATCTTCGGGAGTGCAACGAATATTATAACTTTACATTAATTTTTTTTGTCCTCTTGAGAGGACATATTCACAAAAAAAGAGTGTGTCCGCTCAAAATTTGAATTGATTGCAGGTATGAAAGAAAGTCTGTATTGACAATCCAGTCGAACATTATTTTGCTTTATTGCAAAAAAGTGTTGTAAAGTGTCTAGGCGTATTTGGCAATAGCTGAATTTCCAGTTTACAGTAAGGTTTAAGTAACGCCTAATGTAAGTGTTATGAATCGCGCTCGTATGTGATTTATTATTATTGGAAAGGCAATTATAGAGCAAACGCATGCATTTTTTTATTCGGTATTTTCGGTGTTTGGGTCGCTTTAATTCGGGCGAGGGATGCCAGCTATGTTATTAAACAACACACTGCACCGAATTACACGTTCGCTGTCTAGCCCGGTCTTTTTTTTTTTTAGAATAAATTACATTTGATTACTGGCATGCTCTCTCTTTCCCCCTTAATTATTATACGTGTCACGGAAATCATGGTTCGTTCAATAAATCTTGCGTTATTTTACAAATTAATACGATTGTCGTTGGACTGATTGTTTGCTTTTTCGGTGTCAAGAGTACAAAGTTGTCATTAAATGGCAATTACAACTATTTTAACGTTGATTTCGACTCTAGTTAATTTCACCCCTTTGGTTTTTTTTTATATTTACAGCACGTTTCACGCAGTCCAACAGAAAACTCCATCCCTATATACAATAAAGTCATTAACTTTTTCCGTTATACAGTGTGTTGCTAATTATTTAAACTACAAATAGACATAAAATTACTTATTTAACCCCGACTATCTCTTATCAGGTACAAATCGTCTTTCTAACTCACTAATTTGTCATGGAAAAATAAAATTTGTCGTAAAAACGATCGACGTTAATTACAGGTTTAAAATTCGGGTGATATTACACACAGGGCTAAATAATAGGTATCTATTAAAAACATATTAGAGACAGACACCATCATCCTAAACCGTAAAATTCATGTGGAGAAATATTGGTCACTTTCATTTTATTTTAATTTAAGTGTTCCATTAACTTTTTTATCACTCATATTGTTTATTAAAAGCAATATATACGAAACTAAATTTAAATCTCACTTTTCTGATAAAATAAAAGTCGCCACAAATAATTACCTTACTAAAAACATGAAAATTAATAATAACTTAAAAGGATTTCACAGTAGTGCAGGTCGAGTTAGGTTAATAGTAGGAATTCTTTTTATTATCTATTAGGACATATTGTGAGATTTGAAGGGTTAGTTAGAGATGTATTAGAGACAGAAACAGGAGTAGAATTTGGTAGAGGGAGACCTAGCGTACATTATTTATTGGTTGTAAATAATTATGGTAATATTTGTTTATGTATTGATTCTTCTTTATAGTGTGTTGGAATACGATGAGCTTTACTGTTTACATAATTTAATAATAAATAATAAAGAAGTTGTATAGCGGAGGTGTTTTAAATTCAAGTCACAGAGTATTTCCATAGTAGGTGACAATAATATAACTTAAGTTGTTGGTTTCATGTTTAAAACGAAACACGTTTAAATACAGTTGTACCATGAAACTATATAGGTACTATTAACAATGTGTATATGTGTACACTGTACAGTTTATAGCTCCATATATGGGTCCCAAGTAACGGATAAGTTGAAGTCAAATTCCCTTCAAACTAATTAGATATGCAATTCAGTAGTAGTTTTTATAATTTGCATAATTTATGATTAAAAGTCGAAATCATTATATTGCCACTAAGTTAATTGTAAAAGATTTATAAAAATAACTATTTTGTGTAGTTATAGCACATAATAACTAACTTTAGTTAGTAATAACGAGGTTGCGTACCTACTGATAGCGTGTTAAGAAGGATTAATTAATTATTCATTAGTACCATATTAGAACGTGTTCTACTAATTGTAAGAAGATTATGCTGATACAGTTATTTCCTTTTAAACGCGAATTAAAAAAAAATTGTTTCGTTGCTCTGCTAATATTAGTTTTTTTTTACGAGTAAAAGTTATTTATGGTCTGCTATTAAGCGTGATGATCAAGACAGGTAGACGACAAAATTCAATTTCAATAAAAAGCACCTAAAAAGAAAGTTTCATTATCTTCTACTATACTAGTAATGTTAATAGGAAATTTTGAATGATTTAAGTGCTTGTTATTCATTCACGTAAGTGTCTATTATTGTATATATCTACATATTTACCCGCACTAAAACGTACTACTAGTACCCTTAATTGGATGGTAATTAGTACTAATTTTTGTGGCGCCTTCCGTAAAATTTGAATGGAACCAGAGAATAAACAAAGCAATCTCTCCATGTTCAAAATTAACTAGTTCGAAAGACAACTTTCTAATCATCCAATTAATTAATTGTAGGGTAATCTTTGTGATGGCACGTGTATAACATGGTTTGAAAGTGGGACAAATTATTGAAATGAAAAGTGATTAGCGTTTAATAATTAGTACCTAATTAATTTAGTGTCACCTCGTTCTATTTTTCTTTTTGATTGTGTATATTTATTTAAACATATTAATACATTTATGATTTCCACACTTTTTTTTTCATTTGGAAACTGTCGTTGTACTAGTAGTAGCATAGGTATTCGCTTTTAGTGATACTGAATTAATTAACTACAAATTGTCACCTAATATTGAAATGCTGTCTGTTATTTGATCCCTTTTAGTAGGTATTGTAAATGTGGTTGTGTATTGCACACTCAGACGTGCGGTATATTGTCTATCACTGCAACCTATGGTAACTGATAAGAGCTAATTTGCTTGAAATTGCAATCTATGTCTGACAGTTTCAGTGCACTTACGACCACTAATTACAAGCAACTCCACCGTATATTGCTATACATATATTGCTATCCACCTAGAAATTAACCTCCGATATGCTTCAAAATATTCAAACCTATTTTTTTAATTACGTGAATAAATAAGTAGGTACATAATTTCATAAATCTTTTAGATCATCCTGGAATGTTGTAGAACATTTCTAATGTTTTTGGTTATTCTGGAACATTTAAGGTCATTCTTTGAAATTATATAATTTTTTGGAAGAGTCTCACTAAATGACGTTAAAACTTTTCAAACTTGGTCTATGAAATCAACTCCACAGACATCATAAATATTTTTCCAAAAATCTCAACACAAGAAGATGATAGAGGATTGTGACATACAGACAGAATGACAGCCGGTCGAACGGATGGACTAAATTTGTAAGAATGGGTGTTTGGCTGCAGAACCCTAAACAAACAAAAAATGTAGGTTGGTGGGTTGGCTGGAGGAGAAAGAGAGGGTGCGTCAGTTTTTCGATTAAAATTACGTTCTGTTTATATACGTCATGTATTGACCTTTGTTGTGGATTTGCGGAACACGTCATATTCGCGATGGTGAGAATTAATGGGCATATCATGACCGCTAGTTGCTTGCTGGGACTTGTTGAATCCACCGCCACCGGCACCCAACAGGCACATTAGTAAGCAACGCACACTTCGATGTAACGTGATGCGTGCGTACAATGAAACTCGGCAAAGGTTGTTTGCACTTTAACAATGGCACCGGTGCATTCACATTTGCGTATCGATCAAGAAAGGGCGAGGGCCCAGAATTTACTAAACTGCACTTGTAGGCTTCTTAAGTGGGCCAGGGTTTTGCCCTTATACTCGCTTTTCAGGGTGGATTCCCACGCCTTACTGTTTGATTTACGGCTTGACTTCAACTACAACTATACCCAAATTAGGTACTGTTACACATTTCGTTTTCTGAAGGTTCATTAAAAATCGGTTTAGTCTTTCTTTTCGAAATTATCGATGATTTTTTTGTACAGTTTCACGTATTTTTATATGGGGCGCGGAGGATGAACGGATACGTATCGCGTAGTTAAGGGGCGAGTTTCCTGGGGAACTGTTGAAGCTTGTCATCGCAGATTTAATTGATTTATCAGGTGGAAAGCTTCTCGAGTCTATCGGCAATAACATTGGTCCTCTTCGGCGAAGTTGATGAGTAGTGTATCGATTGGGACCGCGGGGGTGAGTTATAGTTATGGTTATAGTCGAACGAACAGAGGCAGACATTTCAAAGATTACTTTATTATGGCACCACAGGCTGCGGACACTCTTACCTCTCAGATATGTGAGATGATGGCCCATAACCGCCCCTGCTGACAGTTTGTTTCATGTTATGGCACTTGATTTAAGCAATGCACTCGGCTTTCCTCATTGATTGCTATTCCGTCCGGTCTAACCATGGCTCTTCCTTTGTTCTATTGATGCCCTTCTCGTCCCTTGTCAACTACCCTGAAACATTTTACTGCATCTCCACAAAATCGATATATTCAAAGCCAGATTTTTATTCCTAATATACTTTCGATGGTAAATTGCAATTAGAAGTGTCCCTTTCTTGATTATTTTTGCGTACCCCTTCGTTTTTCTTGTTTAGGACGAAGTTTCCTAAGGGTGAGTCGAGTGTTTGTGGGATGAAGTGACAACGGCTAAGTCGTTTCGTGTCCTTTCTTTGTTTCTACTGCTGTCCTTTCGCCCGACTGACCATGCTCCGGAGATAATGGTATCAATAATAAAATACGACTCTCTTTTATTGTCCTCCCGGGCAGTGGATGATAGATAGCCATAAAATCGTGATAACTTATCCAGATCAATATTTAATTATGATTACCAGTAGCCGAAAACTAGTTTTATACATACATTAAACACAGATCGTAAACCTCCCCAAGATTCCACCGGAAAGATAAACATATATCTTATATATGTACCTATGTACTTCATGTGAATATTAGAATATTACTCAATAAAACGAGAGGTTTAGAACCTCCCGCTGTAAAACGTATAGTGTAAAGCACTTTTTGTTAAATGTACCTTTAAAGAAAAACGAAACCATCCGCCTGTCAACATTTTTATTTAAATTCAAAAATTCTTTATATTTACTTAAATATAAAATAAGTATAAATTAAGAACTTTATTGTCGTCCCTGTCTATTTGTGAGACTACTAAAATATTTTTTGTATGGCTAGTGAAATTTAATAATAATTGGTGGAAGTTCCTCACATTACGCTCTATACTTTGGTGCGTATAGGTAATTATGGAAAATTGAGTTAGACTTTGACGAATTATTAAATTTTCTGTTAAAGAACTTTTATTATTGCAGAAAAACATTTTGCAATTTCCGTGTTATTTAAATCGGAATTTTCTGTCAGACGAAAAATATGCATCAAAGAATAATTAACTTGGTTTTAATTATTGTACTATTGTCGATTGTCAGTTTGCGAAATAGCAATAAAAATTTTGTCGCATGAGCTTAGTCATCCAGGTATATATTGGACAATAATGCGAATCGTCGGCCTGGTTGCAGTTCACATGCACGAAACCTGTTTGTGTTTGATGAACCGTAGAAGCAGACTATAATTTGTGGGTGTCAATGCCCACCCCAATGTGAGCTTCTGCCACCATTAGACCCCGCTTCTGTACACCGATTATTACTATTTGCTTTGCTTGGCTACAATTAGGCTTCGTCCTGGTTTATAGGTACCTACCGACCGAACTCGAGAAACTCTCTTATTTAATCGTTTCATAAGTGTTCATTTCGCACCACGTCCCGATAAAGTAATTTGCGATTTTATATACGGGGTGGTCGTAAACCTCAAAAAATGAAGTTCTCAATTTGTCGAATGTTTTACTTCTATTTTTTGAAATCGGTTTTGGTACGTATATACCTATGTATATCTATTAACAATCGTAGTAGACCGTAAGCTATTGCGATGACGCAATGAGTCACAACGTGAGCTATAAAATTGGAGGAGATGGTCAACTCTCTATTGTCTGATCGATTATCAATTACTTATAGTTATTCGTGTATCGTGTTAGCTATAGGCTATAAAACCGTTAATATTCGAAATGGTGGAATAGGAGAGATTGTCGTTTATAGAAGGTCCGCCGGCGGTCATATCCGTCCCCCGAAATGAGACGTTGTCGAGCGCCACCATGCGTAGTGTAATGTCATATACTCGTAATACTCTCAGAACTATTAATCAATCGTTGCGACGAATTATCTACGTACTCAATGCCGGTGCACCGACGCATAGTGTCATGTCATCGCCATGTCTAATGCACTAAGTGAGCCATAACCACGTTATATTCGAGTTTCAACTAATACCCATAATCTCAGAAATTCATAGATATAATAAATCGAACTGCCCACACCTATAAATTAAATGGAGTTATGTACTGGCATACATTAAAATTTATATCTATAGTTTACGTTAGCAGCAATGATACTGAACCCTAAAATCATCATCATCATCAGTAGGTATCATCATCAATTGTTCAATTTCATTATGTACTAAATTTTCAAGATGTTTTGGTCGAAATTGTGTTTAATTGATTTGATGAGCAAATCGAATTCAGTGGTGCATATCGTCAAATAATTAATGATTGTAGCAATTTGAAGTTTGCGCTTCCAATCCCCTGGAAATGTAATGTGTTCCAGCCCGCAAGTTACATTAATTCGTTTTGCAGAGCCCTCATCTTGCTTCCAATTAGGCAAAAGTCACTGTGCATTACCAAATTCGTCCATCATCAAAGTGACTTGCACCTTCTGAAACATATTTTCTGCTTTTATCGAGAATTCCGAATCCGAACAGCGTGAATTGTACTTTTGTCCCTAATTTTTTTCGTGTCGTTATCAGGCTTTTTTTGTCAGATTTGCGCTCGTTTTTTTATCACCAGGCCACTCAATTCAATACGTCATTTGTCTTTGTCGGAAACCAGAAGAAATTTCGGAATCACATTCAATATCGAGCCATGTTTATAGAGATATAAAACAAACAAAAAATCGACAAGTGCGACCAGCACTCAATTTCCGAGGGTTCTGTACAATTTTAATACCTTATTATTATATTTACCTCAAAAATTACTATATACCTAAATAAAATGTGTTTCAAAGACAGTATATTTTGATGTTAAAAGTTAAAAGCTCCATTGTTTTTACAAAACTGTATACGGCCACATAACTTAATCTTACAATAGGGGTTCCATTTTTTGTTGTGAAGAATGTAGTGATAAAGAGGACCTGTAACGGACTACAGTTTGTGAATAGCGGCGAAAACAGGAAGCAAATTAGGGTGTGAAATTAGTCAGGTTGAATTTGTTATCGGGTGTAATTAGTAAATGACAAAAGGAAAAATTACCGGCTGACTTGTGAATCAGATAAAAGACACTTTATTCAAATTGGACAGTTTATGTGTAAATTGTGCAGATAACAACTACAGCTCTCAATGCATTAATTCGGCGTTAAAAATGTTGAATTAACTAAACAAAATTCCTGGCGGTTCTTCGAACACATATGTAATTATTTTTTATTTTTTGTTTGGTTTTATCGTTAATTTTTATGTGTATTGTATATATAGAATAAAAAAAAAAATGACAAAATGAAATTGTGATTGTACCGTGCAGTCGAAAGGGTGTCGAACAAAGCGTTTAAACGTCCGTAATGTGTTCTGCATTCCAACATAGTATTACTTTACGATCTATTAAGATAATGATTTATTGCACTGTTTAAAACTCCAATTGCTCATCTCATATTGGCATTAACGGCCCTTATTCCTTAGTCAGTCGTTTTAAATGGCCTTTCACTGCCCACTTATTCGAAAACTGACGTTATTTTATCATAAAAACCCTATGATCTCGTTTATTCTTCATCTTTAACACTTTGCAACGTATTGTCTGCGGCAGATATCATACAGAGTGTTCCACAGAATATGCCTTCAAGTTTTTAAAATAAAGAATTTCGGACCGGACATTCAACAAGTCCTCTGGTATGACTCGCCATTTAGAACGTCAGGAACAGAGACGTAATAGCATAGTTTTGACAGCAAAATGCTTCTTGTTTGAAGATCAATCTAAATTTTTAATTCAGTAGTTGTAACCCTACCATACAGGTTCGCATTTATTTTTTCCGTTGGTGCCGAACTTTCGCGAACAAGAATTATAATACCATTAAAGTTTTAAGATGTACAATTCGAAGTGAATCATAAATTCAAGCTGGCAGCTATCAAGATCAACTTCATTATATTTCTGTATGCAAATTATGAGCGTATTTTGATTTATTTGTAGCAGCACGCAGGACAGCGGCGGCGGCGTCGTCGACGACGACGTGCTGCTTGCTGCAGCAATAGCAGTGTGTCTGCTACGAAAAAATCAAATTTAATGGAGTTGCATTTCAAACGTTTCCTGCAGCTGACCGGCCCTTGGCATTATAAGTACAGTTTCTTCTCGGCAACTGATTTATCTCGGCACTGTCGGCTATCCAACTAAAAATAAATCAACAACGCACTGCGGCCTCTGATAAAGCCGACTTTTCGAGAAGACTGTACCTCAACAACGTATGCGTTGCCCATTAGACCGAATATGCTACTGGGCTTAAACGTGAAATGATGATTACATCACACTTTTACTTAAAAATTGTAATCGAGAGCGTGTTTAACACGTACCTACCTACCTACACAATACAGCGTTATAACCACCACATCAAACCCTACAAACCCCGCAAGGACCCCTGAACAAGAGACAAAAATATATGTATATGTATGTATGTAAATAAAATTTATTTGGAAAGCGAGGGGTAATAATGACCCCATACTTTAGAATTTTTCGTTACGTCACTGCTATATCGTACAAATTCAATTTATTCTTCTAAAATCAAGATTATTCTAAATAAAAATTCGTTATACGTAATATTATTTTCATAACGAATTGCGCTAAAAGCCCATTTGCAACGACTTTTTGAAGATTATAAAAGATTGCAACAAGGTGTAATAAATGAGCTTCTTGATCAGAATAACGATACCAAGTGACAATGTTACAGGGTTTTAAATATTATTAAGGCCAACCATTAATTCTTGTAAATGAATATTTCTCGCAGGTTTGCACCGGGGGCGTTGTACTGAACAGCTGTTACTATGTCGTTCATTTTGCACTGATTGCGTCTGTACTGATACAGTTAAATTACGAATTAGCTGAAAACGTGCATTTATTTATTTCTACATTTATTTAACGTATTCGATTATAAAAAATCATAAACACTGAATGAACACTAATTCAGCTGCTAGATCATATCAGTACTTGCAGTAGCGTAGATATCAACGACTTTCAAAGTTTATTTGGTAGTAAAATTTATGTACAGGTACATTATTTACGCAAAAAAATTGATTAGTTGGATGTAAACATTTTTTATTTGTTACACGTCATTTACACCATTTACATAATAGTTAATAGTTCTGTCAGCAAGGAACGTTAAATTTCTTATTTATTTTTAAGTAACTAGTAGGTAATTTAATTTTCGAAAGATAGTTTCATTTAGTGTTGTTACATTACCAGTTGATTTTGATCTATACGTGTTACGCCCCTGGTTATTGAGCAGGCCGTTGCTGCTGTATCTTATCTTGAATTGGACCGTAAGAACCTCTTCTTATTTCGAAGGTAACAGCAACCACAACAACAGAAACCAGATCCTGGTGTAACACAAGTAGCAAAATACGGAATGGCTTCTTCAAAACAGTGGGCGTCCCAAGGCAGCATTTTAATAAATGCCTTCTTCATGTATGATCGCCTACTGGTTGCTTGTAATTCCGAAATGACCCTACAACATTGTATATGCATGCCCACTGTATTATGTATGAAACGCACGAAATTTATTATTTTTTTCGTTAATTAGTTCCGATCGACAAAAAAATTTCAGATGTTCAGACTCAAAAATAAACAGTTATTATACGTAATCGTTAAGAAATCTGAGTTAATAGTGAACACATAATGTCATAAAATCAAGTTATATTAAAGGATCGAATAATAAAGTGCTGCTAGGATTTATTAAGTCAGTATGTAACACTTAGTAGTGTTCCAGTGTATTTAGATGTTAGGGTTTGACTTTTTGCGGACACAGTTTATTGTGTGATAGTTTATGGGCAAATGGGTTTGAAATTAACGCTTAATTTGGGGAAACATTATCACAAAGCAGCATTAAGTGTCCATAACGTACGTAACTAACAACGCAACAAAACATGTGACAGATAATCTGGAGATTTGTGCAATTTGCATATGTTAATTTGGGACAGAATAACGAGGCATTACATCAGCAACCGACTTGCTAATCGCAGCTAAGCTACGCACCGTAATTACTGACGATTTTCCCACAATTTCCATCCACGTCCGTCTTTTCCATCCTTGCCCTACGCACAACGTCCTACCATCTTCCTGATTTATTCGGCGAAACTTCACGTTTACTTACACCGCACGCTTACTGTACACTAACCAATTTACATAAAATTAAATGTAATTTGTCAGCGTACGTCTACTTAATTAGTTGCATTAACAAGATTTGTTATGTTAAAGTTATGGTCGGCGTAAAAATAATTAAAATAGGTTCAAAATAGCGACTTTTATAATATTTACTTCTTTTGCAGTTCTAATGAGAGTTCCTGGAGTATGCAGAAATGATTACCCCATGACAGGATACAACTTTGAAACTAAGAATTTGAAAACAACACCTGTATGTACCCACTTTTTATATTTATTTATAATTTTTTTTTACTTAAAATGCAATTGTGGATAATCTCAATTTTTTTTGATAGAATTTAAATAACACCCTATTGGTGTTCGGTATGGTCGGTTGGTACGGAGTTTTATTCGATATTGAAAAGTTGTTTGGGGTGATTTTTTTGAGTCGATAAAAAAACTGGTAACCGGTGGATATTCATATTAAGGCGGAGAGGTTTCGGTGTCGCAAGTCGACAAGGCTAGGGGAGCGGTACGTCGTCGTAGTGCACCAGTGCACCTGTGTGTAATGATCCGTGGAGTATGTGTGGGGACCCCCGTCGCGCTTTTCATCCTATCCACAAAATACCCTTTCAGTTAACAGACTTACTAGTTTTAACCTTAATAGTATTACGCATGTCGGCTGCCATTATTCTTCATGTCAACATTTTCGACACTCAGGTAGACGACGAGCTCGATTTTTGTTTAAGTTTTCAAATGAGGGGGCCCCAAGTCTCATACTAATGATGATAATGATTGTTACTACCTGACATTCTATATTGCGTGGTTGTGCTCCGTGTACCATCTGGAAATCAGATTTTTACACATCAACCACTGATATTTCGCTTAACTATAAATCATCATCGTCTTTAATTTACATAATTCTTAATTGTAACAATGAAAATCAAAAGTAATTGACTATTAGAAGCTTTTTTAAAGGGTGCGTAAACTATCTGGATCGTTTAAAAGTTGGATATCAATATCCCTAAAGTGAAGAGGTGAACAGAATGGTTGCTTGTTAAAACCGGTGTTCGTTAACCCCTATATCAAGTAACCGACTGGTGTTTTTTGCTTTGTTTGTAAGTGAATAACTCTTATAGCGGTTTAGCCACCCTCGCCAAGTCGTCGGCCTAGTTACAGTTATGATCTATAGTGTGTACCTGTGCCGTTCTGAAATATTAGCAGAGAAAGTGCTGGTACCATCATCATATTAAAACAACAAGTTAACCCCGGTCTTTTTAGGCGGGGAAACCCCCGCTTGGCACAACGGCAGCAGGTTGTATCGTTCATCACAACCGTACAACTAATGCGTGGCCTAAACCGGCTAATTTTGGGGTTAGTCCTAGGGTCGCCCTTGGGCCTAATAAGACGCGATTATAAATCTGTGGGAACCTAAGAGCCATGTGTTTTATTACACTTAATTGATATTCAAGGCAGCGAACATTATAATTTTTTTCGTCCCATTTCGGATAATCAAGATTGTCTATCTCTTGATATTAAGTCAGGTAGAAACAAGTGCATCAAATAATTGAATGGAAGAAAACACATACAACATTTTAGAGGTGTACATTTTAGAGTTATTTGATGCATAGATTTTTCTGCTTCATATTTTTTTAGAAATGTTTTATGAGGCACTTATATAAAAATTGAATAGAAGAGGCTTTTAATTCATGGAACTCCATATTTAATCAAATGAAAATAAAAACACATAGTTTGAGTTACAAATATGTATGTCATTATTAAATCTTCCACCTGAAGAAGACTGTGTAGTTGAAATAATTATTGTGGATACAATAAAATATATTTGTAACTCAAACTGTGTGTTTTTATTTCCATTTGACTTACCTATATAAAAGCTTCATAGGCTTTATCAAGTTTTCCTATGTGAAAGGGATGTACTTAATAATGCTAATAATACAGGACACACTAAACAGTTTATAAATAATAAAGAACAATATTTGTAATTCTTGTAAGGGAATTATGTGAATCGATTTCCCCTTTTTTATGAAATGTTGAATGGAATTGCTTTTTATAAGGTACAGGTGAGCGGAACTGCGTATATTGTGATGTGGAGTTAATGAAATAAAGACAGTTAATTGGCATAGCTTGTTGGGCGTGGAATAAAAACAATAAAAGATGTAATTTATATCAGTGTGGTGACAATAGGATTTCTCCCCCGTGGGGCTGAATGGTGGCGCGTTGAGCTCAGGTGTACAAAATCAAACATGTGGTCGCCGGAAGTGATAAGCCAACAGGGCTCGGCACCAAAAGCTTTCTGACGAATAACAGCTATTAAGCCTAATTTCACCAACACGTAAATCGGACAGTTGGTCTAATCTATACCAACTTACTAACCATTTATGCACCTGTGCGATTGTCACAAAATCTGTTTAACTAAATTAGCATTTAGAACAGTCCCTCTCGAGTTAAATGTACACATTGTATCTTTATTTGTGTATGTACGAATAATAACTTAAATTTTACATAGGATCAATTCCTTTTATGCAGTTCATGCGTGACAGTACCTACTATTCAACAATGAATTGCAATAAGTACAAAAGAGTTGGGGTGAGTTGAATTATTGGCTGAAATTTTTCGATTTTTCGAGAGATATGACGATATTCTCATATTATTGGAATGTTATTAAATAGGTTTCACAAAAACTTCTAAATATTTCAATAATTAATGATGGTATTATTTAATGATCAATTCAAAATTTAATTAATATATGAATTGGTATTTTAAATGCGTTGATATGTATTAGGAGCGATATATGCAGTCGTTTATCTAAATGAAATTGAATTGCATATTGTTTTGTGTAGAAGTGTTGAAGTTGTTTTCCCTCGGTGGTTTTTAGGGTTACGTTGGACAAGGTTGTGTTAACTTAATTCAGGCATAATAAAAACCAATTTGCTCTTCAACTAGTGCCGTGCTGATGCACACACAAGGGAGAAACCACTTGAGCGGCCACGTAAATGAAAGGTAATAGGTTTTGCTCCTTTATAAGAATTAATTAAATTGGCGAAACAGCTAGAGCTATTTAACTCGGTCGTGCTCCTTAATTATATGGAAAAATTAAAGGTTCGGGCTTTTGAAGAACAGAACCATCAGCATGTACCTGTGTACGAGTCGCGGAGTGTATGTGTACTGAGTCTACTCACTCTAAGCTCCCCTTAATTACGAGCACAATTGAGACCGCTTGTTCTACGAAAAGGGTAATTACTTGGGAGCAATATGATATGTAAAACAACGAGTGGCATATGTGAAATTCTCGGCGACGGTTGCACGCAAATGCAAATGCATTTGTCCGTCCAGATCATTTGAATATATGAAAACACGGGGGTGCTGGAGGATGATGTCCCGGCACACGTGTGTGCCCACTGACCATGGCGCGAATCCTGATTAATCAAATCATTATCATATTCAGGAAAGCATATGGCTGCACGGCTCAGCTCGCGACGAAGCGGCAGCAAACTTACGTACCTACCGTTCCCACAATATCGATCTGTATTGATCTAAAATCACCAACTAGTAGGTAGGTAGGTAGGTACTTAATTCAACGTAGCAAAGATTTGTAACGAAAGAGGATATTTAACGTAGTTATTGTATAGATAATGCTACCAACAGAGGGTATGTCGTTGAAATGGAAGGTTATAATTCACCGGTTTTTAATTTCTGTCGCTAATAAAACTGGGAAGGGCATTTAAAAAAGCACCCCTTAATTTAACCCAAAGGTATAAAAGAGCCATATAACCCTCAAGTGTCAGTATTCAAATGATGTGTCGTTTAAAGTCGTTTAAAGTAATTGCACATCATGAAAAACGGAACATTGCCGACTGGATTTCTATACCAGCCTAAGCAATTTCAGCCGTTTCAGTCCCAACAGTCGTAATCAGGGAGGGAGGAATTTTATCACTTAACAACATGGATCCACTATAAACAGCCTCTAGTCCCAATGGCAGTAATGGTTGCTTACGTATTGTAGTTTTACAACGTAGCATCTAATTTACAAGCGAAACACGTATGAAATGTGGATCTTAGATTTCATTCGACTACAAACAAAGATTTTATGTTTATGAGAAAACACAACTTCACGTTTTATTAATAGATTATGTTATGCGTATATAAACTCAACCCTTCTCATAACTACGTATCCATGATCTTCTTTGAATCAAATACGGCTACCTACCTACTCAAGGAAATCGAATAAAACAAGCAGATATTAAATTTTGGCATTTATATACATAATTAATGAGGAAATCGATAATAATAAAAAAAGATATTGAAACTACTGTAGGTAATTATACACAAAACATTTTTTAAAATTCAATGAAATAAACCATAAATAATTCATAACAGAATTATTAAATTTGTTTTATTGCTTTTACTGGAGAAAGTAAAAAGTTTCGTTAATTTTTGCAACACGATAAGTAGGTACCTACTCTATAGCTGACTAGTGTTACGCAATTTTCCGTTAGTGTATATATATTTTTATCCTCGAGCGTTCGTATAAATCAAGCAGGCATAGTCGTGCGTGTTGGTACTTGTACGGTACATGCTGGCCATTTGTCCTACTCCTCCTAATTATTGTAATCATCGGTCTCTGTTGGTTTCACTTTGCATTAATTAAAATTGAATTCCCCTTATTAGGTTCCACTGCTTATTTTTTAAACCAACTTATTACGATAAGTATTTATTCTGTGGGAAAACGACTGTTTCACCATGATTCAGGGCTGTTCGACAGAAAACTTACCACCGCAATTACGTAGGGTTCAAACGATGAAATATTCAATTAGAGTTGCAAATTTAATTCATGATGACCTTTTTTTCCACTTGTCAGGTTAGGTTATCGATTACTCAAACTGTGTATAAAGGCACGGACAGGTAATAAGCTTAAACGTAATTTTAGCGCTTTTGTACGCTTTTATGTTCATAGTCAGGGGATGAATGACTTGGGGGGTTGCAATTTGCGACCCTTCCGTTTACCAATCCCGCTAGACTCAATAAGCAAACCGATAATTTTGTGTATATATTTGTAATTCGACTACTATTACTACTATCGTACTACGGCTCATCATGTCAACATATGCTGTACTTATACATATAAGTGCTATTTTTAATTATAGTTGCTCCTATGACATTTCTCTACACCATGCGTACGCGTGCTATTATACATTACGTATATGTATGTATACAACAAGCAGTAAATTGAAATGCCAGATGGTACCAATTAACAGAAAAGACGAAATTATGTAATGCCTGGCATGGGCTCATTTCAATGAGCTCGATTAATCATTAGTTTAGTTAGTGCACACTACACTAGAATACAATACAATACAATTAAATGGCAATTAGTATAATTTTTAATCTTCATTATAATTCATGCACGGTTTCGAAAAAATCAAATGCACCTTCTTCTTGACACCTACATGTACCTACGTATAGTGTTATTTCAGGGGTACAATGTAATAGAAGTATTGTTGCCTGTCAGTTCGTACGTTCTGCGTGATTACATTTTGCTAACGATTGAGAATATTAAACGTGAAACGGTTATTACATGCCTTGCACCAGCGAACGTAATATGTCATATTGTCATTCCGTAAATGAGTAATTACTGCATAGTGGCTTTGCCTATTGACAGATGTGTAGGTACAACTGACCCCAGAGACTGCCCCAAACCGCTTGGCCTGACTACATAACTTCACCCCCAGCTAACTATCAACTATCTGTCACATTGTACCTCACTCACACTATACCACCTACAGGTACCTTCACTTCAAACGTTACACTAACATGAAAGTGCTACCTACAGCGGTGGTACTGACACTTATGTTCACAAAATTAAAAATTTATCAACTATTCCTATCATTTATCATTTTCTGTACTGTCACGTCAGGCAGTGAGGCAGTACCGTACAATTGGATTTGGGGTGCAAAATAAAATCATGTTTTTTGAAAATATTGCCAAAATATTAAATTATGACGGTAAGTATAATGTGTAAATGAACCTAAGTAGACATATCCGATAAATAATTTATGAATAAAATTGTCCGGTTCAGAGAGGAAATGGAAAGTAAAATTATTCTAGCAGCTTTTATTTCATTTCTCTGATTCAAATCGTGAGTTAAATTATAACATTGCTTAATTGTGGTGTGGTTTCGCTCGGAAAACAGTTTGTGTGCGTATAAGCATGCTATTTATGCAAATATCTATTGAAGGGACTAAATAGAAACATGTGTACTGATAAAAAGCGCAGTTCGCATTTGCATTTTCTTAGATTTAATCGCCAGTTGAAATTTGTTTTGCTACAATTTATTGAACGTGCGTGTCTAGCCACAATTTGATGCGTCATTTTATGCACTTCTACCTCTTTGGTCTTTTCTTCGCACAACATTGCTTTATTACCATTTCCGTCGTCACCTCAACATGCCAATTTCCCTTTTCACTGTAGCGGACACCTTCTGCCCGCCCTTACCGTCGTTGAACTTAGTGTAGTAAAGCAACAATTCTTGGAAGGATCTCAAATTTTTTCTGCTGCAGTTGGTAGAAAAAAAACATAATAATTGATTGTTCATTGGTAAACTTAACGGTTTGTCACATTTACCGCTTTTGCATATTCTTAACATTGCTGAAAATACAAAAAAAAAAAAACATCGAAAGATACATAGATGTCGTTTCTGTATTGTGTGGCCGGTAATGAATTTTGTGTGGTTTCAAAGGAAGGTAAAACGATAAAGATGCAGGTAGGAAGGGAGAGCGAACAGTAGCGAAGTAGCAACGGCAACAATGATAGGATTTTTAATAGTCTGTCAAAACAGACAAACGACAACTCGTGCTTGGTTGCTAGAAACTGAGAGGCGCCAGACCGCCGCGTAAGCCTCGGGCAACTTGTGGCTTCTTGTTTTCTTTATTATTAAACTCCCGAGCGTTGCATACATTTTACACCAAAGTTTAAACTATTCGACAAAGAACGTATTCCCAACAAATGGACGGTCACCATGTTCAATATTTTATCCGGACGCAATTGTCGGCAGCTCGTCGTGTAACAAACTGCTGCGTAATTCTTCTAGAACTTGTCGTCTGTAGTTGCACGAAAATTCCTATCGATATGCCAATAGAATATTCAACACCATCTAGTACCTATATACCTACTCTGGTAGTGATAAAATATCTTCAATCCATTAAACATTGTCAAAGTTTTTCAAATATAATACAAACCATAATGCAAGTAAATGAACTAATCACTAGGTATACATATGAATTTGTATGTTTACACATACGTACATACGTAGTGTATGCATATGTTCAAGTATTCAATCCATGGTCTCTTGCAAAACACCACCGTACGTGCAGTATTTATCACCATCAGAAAGTACACAAAAGAAACGTGCTTCAAAATTATTATGAGACAAATCAATGCAACGGTATTGGTCAATAGGAGTTAGCAGCTATTTAAAACAGAACGAACAGAAGTCATAATATCATTTCATATTTAGGTCTTATGTATTCAAGTCTATTTTACACAACAACGCATTTTAAATAGCTTTTAAAGAAAGGGGGAAATTGAACGAACTGAAAAGGTCAAAGGGAAATCAAGAATAATTTGATGCCATTTCGGAACATCTAGCAGAAAAGTGTTCCTGGAAGATCCACTTATCAAAAGGTGTATTCGCCAATACATCTTGATTTTGAATTTGTAGTTGTTACATCTCTAACTATTCTTCCAGCCATAAGTGTCAATACCAATTATACTTAATCATGTGTAATTTTGACGTAAATGATACAACATATCCTCTGTTCCTCCATGATAACTGCCCGATTAGGAATAATGAAGTAATTAAATTTGAAAGAAATGACTGGCGGTCACCCTGTAGATGGAGGAGGTTGCTGCGAAAGCAAACACAGTTATAACACAATAAGTTGGCGTATTCATGTTTGTTTTAACGTCCTCCAGAAGGTATACCGTTAATTGAGGAACGTATACGTTCCTGTTACGCCACTGAAAGCACGCAGTAACGTATAGGTATTACTACAGCAATAATAAAAGTAGTACCAGCGCAAAGCAGTAAGTTGTGTGGCGTAGGAGTAGACGCCGTGGATCTGAGGTCATTAGGGTCGGCCGAGATTACGGTCTCAAGACGAAGACGGCCACGCGCTCTTGGCGCAGGTGTCCGAGGTCGGCAAACTCCACGCGACATCTTGTTGGGCTTAATTACTTATTGTTGTTCTTATAAGAGGACAGAGTTGATTGCTTTGCTTCGTTTTGTACGCTTTACCAGGGAAGGGCCATACCACTAGATTCACGCCCTTATTCACCACACCATATCTCTATAAACGGAATAGATTTAACGACCACGATGCAATCACGAAATTCATTCGGGTCGTATACAGGGCGTTTCAATCTCTTCGATTCTGTTCGACTGTAGTTCCTGATGGACTTGGATCTAGGATGTTTCGTTGTAAACGTCTTACATTAATGATGCGGCTAAACTTTGACGAAAAAATCGACAAAAGTTGAACATTGAAAAATATGGCCAGCAATAGTTCACGGGATCATTAACTACTACTACTTTATGATGTAATCAATTGTATGATCAGACCACGATATCTACTCATAACTAACAGCTCATATCGTCATCAACAACACAGTTGAGGTGTCCACAAGAGGACCCTGAGCTTTTTTCAGAAAAAATCAACCAACAATTAAATTGGTTTTTGAAAGATCATTGTGCTGATCTGGTGCACTTGAGCATATTTTTTCTATTTTTGTGGAACACGTCTAACAGTTACTCAATTAATCTCATAAACAAACGAAATTTTTAAATGCAAAATAGAGGCTTTCTACATTTTGCTGTTCTTATGCGTTATATTCTGTCATAGACTGTAAGTATAAAGAAAAAAAAACGACTCACTGAGTTCAGTCATGAAACATACTAAAATAAAATAACGAGATATAAATTGGCCTACCTACACGGAAACTGTTATGTGCAGGGCGATGAAATTAAAATTGAACTTGGTACGTCAGAGATGGAACAGCTACCGTATACGGTTGCAGCATGCAGCGTAGAGTAGATTACACCTGTTTGTAATAAGACGAACATAAACTGTGTTGCTCTTGCTCCAAACGCAGTAATTTAGCAAACTACTTAAATTGCTTCCCTGTAACATCATTTTTTCCTCTTTCGATCGTTTTATTCGATCATACTTTTCTAACTATAAGTTAACTTTATTGTTTTATATTTCTTTAATTAATGGTGGAGATCGCAAATTGTATTTTTAAGTACTTCTTAGCGACTGGATTTAAATACTAAACATTATTAATATTTTGACATTGCTAGTATTTTGTCTTTTGCTCACAACGTTGTTTTATTCGTTATTGCAATTAGACAAGATACCAGCGTTGTCTGCAACTCATCACCATGAAACCTCGACAAATATTTATTTTATATATTACAAGGAGCAAACGGATCTAATAAGTGTATTTGATAATGCTGGAGCTTTTGGTGGTTGCTCAAATCGTTATTTTTATCGCTTTGAGTGGCTACCAAAAATCTAGCGTCGTCAATAACTTCATACCGATGAGAGGAATAAACTACCTTCAAACAAGTTATTTAGCCCACATAATGTATTCTATTATATATGATCAAAGAGAAAATTGTATTCGACGAATCATCCCTCAGGCAGAAGTAGAAGTCCTTGTTGGGTTGGCCAAATGTTGACTGTTAGTATTTTTAAGTATAAGATAAGAATTTTTAGAGTAGATAGTGGGGTTTGTTGATAGTTTCATTGAATGTAAATGTAAAATATTTTATTTAAAGCGATGTTATAAAACATAATGATTTATTTCTTGATGTTTGGATAACAAGGAAAGCGTTAAGCGAGGAGTACTGATAGATCGAAAGCTCGTAGGAAAACCAGTAGCAGCAACACAGCAAAAGTAGGTACTTCCTTCTGTTGAAAGCGCCGTCTTAGGTGAGCAAGACCGTTCGCACGAACGATCAGGTCAGGAGCACAGCGTTAGAATTTGATCATCATTAGATCCGCACAAATGAGCTCGGAGATTTTTTCAAAAGCTATGCCTTCGTTGCTGTAGATTTCAACTGTTTTCTAATCTACTAAAGATTTGAGTTCTAGTGGCTACCGTAGAGTAGATTACATCTGTCTGTAATAAGGCGAACATAAACAGTGTTGGTCTTGCTCCAAACGCAATAATTTAGCAAACCACTTAAATTCCTTACCTGTAGGTAACATCATTTTTCTTCCACTTTCTATCGTTTTATTCTATCATACTTGTCTAACTATAAATTAACTTTATTTTATTACATTTCTTTAATTAGTGGGGTGGGGTTCGCAAATTGTATCTTTAACTAATTTTTAGCAACTGGATTTAAATAGTCAACATTAATATTTTGACATTGCTGGTATTTTGTCTTTTGCTCACAACGTTGTTTTATTCGTTAGGGCTATTAGACAAGATACCAGCGTTGTCTGCAACTCATCACCATTAAACCACGAAAAATATTTATTTGATATATTACAAGGAGCAAATGGACCTAATTATTGTATTTTGATTATGCTGGATGTTTTGGTAGCTGCTCAAAGCGTTACTTTAATCGTTTTGAGTGGCTACCAAAAATCTAGCGTCGTCAATAACTCCATACCGATGATAAGAATAAACAATCTTCAAATAAGTTATTTAGTCCACAATATGTGATCAAAGAAAAAAGCGATGCTATAAAACATAATGATTTATTTATTGATGTTTCGATAACAAGGAAAGCGTTAAGCGTGGTGTACTGATAGATCGAAAGTTCGAAGGAAAACCAGTAGCAGCAACATTAGGTATATCCTTCGATTGAAAGCGCCGTTTTAGAGGAGTGTGTAGCAGGACCGCTCGCACGAACGATCAGGTCAGGAGCAGAGCGTTAGAATTTGTTCATCAAGCGGGACAACTAGATCCGTATAAAACTCACCAGCAACTACTCACGAACCTGTTTGCGCTCAAAAAGCGAGGAACACAACGGCCTACAAATAAACGAAAATAAAACTAAATTATAAATAAAGCGTAAATATACGGAGAACAAGCGTGGTCTGCAATGATCTGAGGTCAACAACTCTCGCTGTCTCCGCCTACTACGCGTCTGGCGTATAGCTCAGCAGCAGCGAACGGGCTCAGTGGAAGAGAGCAGTGGACAGATACAGTACTATCCACAAGAGCTCACAACTAAGGATTTCAGATCATGTTGTCGATTTATTTGCGATGTAACAAAAAGGACTTTTTATTCTTTGGCATTCCCGTTGCTTGCTTAATTGTTTAATTAACCATTTAGAGTAATAAATATTTAATAAAGCTGACTTGTCTCGAAGAATTCATACATGACAAACATGTTTTCTTTCCATCCATGAGAAACCTATACATGTCGGCTTTTCGAGGACAGTTTATCTTCAACTAGGATCGCATCTAGAAGCTGTTTTCCTTTGCTAAATTAGCATTTCATTTTATATGCCATTTGAATATACTTAGGATAGTTGGAAGAAGACTGCACGTTGACTTTGGCAGTTGGGTGTTGGGAAGGCAAAGGATGTGGGTTCAAGTGTATCTCTACAATTCACATCCAAGAAGTAGCTTTTTTGTATGGTTTGGTTGAACCGATCGATGGACACATGGCGCGAGCGAGCTCTGGTCACCACCACAAGCAGCATCATCGCCATCGTCGTCCGCTTCAGGAAAGTGCAAGTGTGGTTTGTACGCGTGATCGTTCAAGGACACCGTGTGCAGTGCAGGCCTTCGTCGCAGCGCGCGCTCGGCTCGCGACGTTCTTCCTCTGTCTCCACTTCGTCCTTCTTTTACCCATTCGCATACATACACACAATTACTTATGATGAACTGATTGCTTTAGAAAACCGGATCCACTTTATGTCAACATGCTACTAAAATAATTGCTCGTCCCAGGAACACAATAGCACGCATATCAACTAAGGCGAAATTATCACCGTTATTCAGCCACCAGCTTCCAGTTTTGGGTCATGAACTCTGTCTTTATTTTTCTTAATTTTTTCTTTTTTTCATAAAAGATCAATCCTGTTGAATACAGATAACCACATTCACCTCTACCACCTGAGATTTTAAAGCGCTGATTCTTTATAAATGGACAAACCTACGCATGAAATGCTTGAATCTTGAGTTTTTGATATTCGAGAACGTGTTCGCTATGTTTGCCTTTTTTTTTGCGTAGTGTACGTAGGTACTTTATACATCTTGCCAGTTGTACGCACGGTGAAGTGTTCTGTTTATACACAAACACACATACATATGCAACTTCGTATGCGTTTTAGCACAAGTGTTGACCTTCCAACAAGTAGCTGCAAGTTAGCGAACGCAGCCTGCAGGAATAATCAGCGAGTAATTGCAGCGGAGGGCGTAGCAGCAAGATTCTTCCTGAACTGCACCCGTGATTAGCACTTGCTCGAGCTATCTGACAGCCGAACGTCTATTATTAGGATTGATCGATAATTAGCTAAATCATCTACTGTGTGCTCATGTCAATAGGAACTTCATTTTCTTTTTCATCTCCTTACTTCACTCATGGAAGTTTATATCTGTACTCAAAAAAGGAACCTACAGTGAAAACTAATTCTAACACGAACCTGAAAATTGTAAATTTAACCACGATGTTACAAATCAAATGTACGTAAAACTAAAAGTTTACTCAAGAGAGTTAACATTATATATATATGTTGCGTTTAATAAATAATAAAATTGCTTTACAGTTCGATTAGTGGACTCACTAGACGAGTTTCTATTTATTAATAAACGCTGTCGAATAGGTACAAAGGGTATTCACGACAAATTCTAGATGTATGTAATTGCTAAGTGAGGATTCAGTTTAAATTAATCGACTGGCTAGTCCTGTAACCGAGTAGTGTTTCGTGTTAACACCTGAAGGGAGGTAAACCGCATAGGTTCGGTGTGTAAACGGCTTGTACCAATAAATGTCACACATACGTCAGCAGCGAACCAGATGTGGAAATAACTGCAGGACAGGGTACAAGTGAGTACATCAACTCGTTGTGTCTTTTCCACCTACATTCGTACTAAAGTTAATTTTTCGTACAGTGGTCTTGAATAAAAGTCAAAATAAAATGAATAAAGTCGTGGGCGCTTTGCGAGTTTATATTTCGTTTTCACGAGGTACGCCCAGCTGTTTCGATGGTAGAACTTGCAGCAGGAAATAATAAAGAAGTTCGGATGCTGTACAACTCGTGAGGTTAAATTACCTGGTCGTAAGATCAGACAAGAAAGGTTATAGTGGAAAATAAAATACCTATACAAAATGAAGGAACAAGTTTTCAAATTCCTTTTTTAAGAGTGAAAGGATCTTTTAGACTATTACAGTTATCTGTCATGGACTAGTCGAACATGCTTATGAAAAACTGAGGTTGAACATTTGCATTATGGCGAGTAATCGATTTTTTACTGAACTGGGCCTTTTGGTTGCCAGCTTGCACCATAAGGGTAGACTTTTTCAAAATAATCAACATAACAGGACATAAATTTTCTTAGTACACTTGGTCCATATTAGTCGTTCCTTAAATGTTAACAAGTTCTTCAGAAGACATTAAAGGACCATAAAACGACTGGATGTAAATTTTTACCTAAATATGTGTTCTGTAAACTGTAGGTCGTAAACAAGTTAATAGCTTCGACGTAAAGTAGTAGTGTTATTTGGCACGCTTTTTTTTCTGTGTTTAGATACAATTTGAGAAGACGTTTCCAACATGGAATTGTCGGTTATGTTAGTTTTTCTGTTCCAATTTTTTAACACAGATGATGATCTTTTACTGATCATATTATTTGGTCATTTGATCTAAAACTTTTGTTGATATGATGATGTACATATCTATATCACTTCTAAAATTTCAATAAATTGGAGAGGTTTCTACTAACACTTCAGGTGAAGAAGAATCAGTATACAGGAGGAGGAGTGTCGTTAACTATTCAGTTTAACGATCTGTTTTGTGTATCTGCGAGGAAAGCTCTTCGTGTCAAGGAAGAAGGATTATACTTACACATCTGTGTATGTGTGTGTTGTGCTAACGTAGTAAAGGGTTTTTTTACTACGTTGTGTACGTAGTCTGTTTAAAATAGACTGACAATGAGAAGAGGTGAAGTAGTCGTTCCCGTTTGTAATTCGACGGTACGTTTGCACAAGGTACAAGTGCAGTTTCGTGCCGTGTTGCATTATCATCGTGGAGGCCCTCTCGGCCCCCCTTGGGCCCCCATCAAATCTACTACGTAGTAGTAAGAGGAGTTGTAGATCGTGGTCTCGTGAAGTAGTATTAGAGGGAGACGATGAGCCGGGGAACTCCACAAACCGGTTATCATTTCCAGCTGATGTGCTTTTTATTTCCGAACTCTCGCTTGTTTATTTTTAAGAAGGTATACCCACTGCGGGCATGTAAAGTGATCGCTGACGACCAGAAAAAGGCGTTGTTGCCAGGTCTTGGTCTTGCAAATTGTAAAAAAAATGATTCGGTCATCGCCATCGGCCATCTACCTACTCATGAAGTTGATTGGAATGGCTAACTGTAGTAGTGGTGCATTTCTATTGAATTTGCATTTTTCTTCCCTAACTATAGCGTAATAAATAGACTTCCTACAACTTAATTTTGAAATACAAATACTTAACTAACAGGTTGAAAGACACGAGTAGAAACGAGTAGGAGATTCTGTAACGTTTCTTTAATCCCGGTAAAAGTAATTGCATTGATTTTGTTGTTTAAAGTCACCAGTCCAGTTGGGCGACAAATGAGATCCTGAGAGAGATTGCTTTTAAGTCGTCTTGAGTGGCACCTGGTCTCGAAGAACTCAACAGATTACGGAGGATATTAAAACAAAACAAATTTAAATGGTTTCTTGTTATCTGATGTATGTCTGGCTTCTGTATTTCGTGTTAGCAGGCCAACTCGCCCAACCCGACCCTCACGGCTTACAAGTCGAACGCCTCGTACTTCTTTTGATCAGGTCAACTAGGTAGTATGTACGTTGTAAAATACACCAAACCCTTCTATACTTCGGGGCACATTAACTCTGCTCTCCGAACACTTTTGTTACTTTCGTTGAAGTAAATTTAAAAAAAAGTATTTCCTAAATTTCGTCATCCCTTGTGATACTCAAATGACTCTCGAACAAACGGCAACAACATAAAATGTTCTGATAGAGCTTTCGACTCAAAAATTACAACAAATGTCACACTTTACAGAAGTGCTGCTAAACATAAATTAGTGCCATTAGTTCAATTTCTTTAAATTTAATTTTTTCATAGCTATGTATTTATTTATAAAAACACAACGAAAAACTAGTAAGTACAAAGTGCGAATTCATTTCCATTGTACCTAATCTGTTCAGCAAAAAGAAGAAAAAACGTCTAACCTTGTTACTTGCAAGAACAACAGACAATGCATAAATATAAATAAGGAAGATAGTTTTAATAGATTCTCTTCAGGGTCTGTTTAATAACACCTCACTATGTAGGTATACTCTGGATACATTTATAAGGAATTGACGTTAAGCCTATCTCATAACGACCGTCATTAAGGTAATCACAACAGCAGTAAAAGTGAGCAACTGGAAGGAAAGTCTTGTTTACCCAGTGTTTACCTGCCGGTCGGCAGACAGGCCCGTATTTAAAAACATTGTAGACAATTCTAGCTAAAATAACAAGGCAATTTCTCAGAAGCTATAACTGCACTTTATTATAGGTATAATAAGTATAAAGTAATATAAAATACATCGATATATTAATTTTATTTTATAAAGTCATTTTGAAATAGGCAGAAGCTGGGAAGAATATTGTTTGGAAATATGAAACTCCTGCATTTTAATGTGCATCTACCTACTTTCTTCTAAGTACGGCCCTACCAAATTTTTGCTTACCTACCGCTAGACAGACAGGGTCATAAATTTCCACAAAGTATGCCAGGTACTTTAAAGGTATTAACTTTAGTTTATGATTCCTAAAGTCAATTCCTTATAAATGTATCCAGAGTATACCTACAACAGTTTAATACCAGCTGTAAAGTTTTAGTTTTACTAGCGCATAAACAACGCTCGACTACTAGTCAAGGTTACTATATATTTTTTTTAACCAATGGTCTCTAATGCATAATGAATTGTGCAGTAACGACATAGGTAGTACGTTGGAGGTGACGTATGCAATGTTTACTGTACATATTTTATAACCATGCAACACAGTTCGTGTTGCTTCTTTACTAAACAAAATATGGTTCAATGGGATTTTATATTGTTAAAAGTACTGACCCTGCTTCAATTTATAATAATAAAGGTCAACTGTTATGTGCAGGAAAAAGAACTAATGAAAAACTAACATTTATGGAAAATTAGTTTTCGTAACGACAAGTATAATAAATATACACATAAATTAAGTATTTTTCTTTTGGTTGTGGTGATGGGTATAAAAAAGTGCAATTAAAATGTTTTGCACGTATGTTTTTATTAAACATACCGCAGACAGACATCGTTGGTATCTGTCTGTGTGAAGAAATAAGGAACTAAATAGTATTTTGTTTTCTGTGTGGATTTCAGTTTTGTATGTAAACAAAGTAGTGACCTCGAATGCTGGATACCGAGTTTATGATTTATAATGCAGTTTTACGCTTAACTAATTTCTTGCAAATCATTAAAGTTACTACGGTTCAACAAACCATTATAAACGTACATGTGTTGTATATCCACGTATGCGAGTGTATTTTGCATTTGTTTGTTTTAGTTTCACTGCTACTTGATGCAATAAAATATAAAACGCAACAACTTCTTGAATAACTATAATTTAATTCTGAATGTTGTAACCTGCTTTTCATATCGCTGTTTATATAATCCAATCAGTTTTTATAGTCGATTCTACTGTAAATAACAATTGTACGTATGTATTAAGTATATGCATAAATGCACGTGTTTACTATTATATACAATCATAAATAAATCACATAATTTATGATAACACCAACAATTAACCTTTACACATTCTACTAGAATGACTACAATTAGTTCGTTCAAACGTTTTTAGTTTTAGTACACTGTACCTACAACTTACCTACATAGGTACCTGCCTATAACCATTTTCTTTTGCCCTAGTAATTTTCTAAGCAGCCACTTACCCACAAGAACTGACGAGTTGAGGAACACATAAAAGTTTTACTAACAAAATACATATTAATAAAAATATTACCTAAATTGATTACAAAAATTGCACTAAGTTGCGCATCAAGATAAAGAAAATGTGTTCCAAGAAAATGACCTCAACGTGCGTTGCGCCTGCAATATCTGCAGCGAACAGCATGTAATTATTTTATCTCGATGTAAAAAATAGGTAATTTCTTTAAAGATTTCTATAATTTGGTCTACACTAGTTCGATACTTTGTTTATATCAAAACGGCGATAAGGCCGTAATTAATAATAATAAGCTACTCTTTCAATAAACACAGACTTTCTTCCTGACGAATATTAAGTTTTAGAAGTCATCACATCAGTCTTTCGAAAACAGTCGATAGTTGATTAATCGTAAGTTAATAATCGTATTATTCTGTTTTTTTTTGCAAGTGTTAGTTATTCAAAATAATAGAATAGGTGTTAAGTGTTAAAATGAATATATGTATTGTGATCAAAGTTTTATTACGAGTAGTTTAATTTTGTATATTTAAAATATTGTGGTAGATATATAGGTAGTTGGTATACATTGTGGTTGGAGCAGTTGAGTCTTTGGTGATTATAATGCAAGAATTATCTTTTAATGGTGTCAAGCTACGTAAAAACTTACCCTCTAATTTATGCAAACTTATTAACTGAACGAGTATATAATCAATGGGACGTCCAGAGTAGTTATTATGTGAGCATGGTGTTAATAATTATATGTCGAAGAATACGAGAGAAGTTTTTGAAAGTTGGGTTGTGTTAAATTTCAAGGGTACACGACTGGCTTGAAGATAATATTGAGAAACAGGTGTGCAAAACCTTCTAGCCCCCTAGCTAGTACAGCATTTTTAAACGAATGGGGAGAGGAGAAGATGAATTTCCAAAGAATATGTTTTTCGCCTTCATCGAAACTTGTTGTAAGTAGTAGTAAAAGCAGATGGTTGGAAGGACGACGAACGTGTAAAATTATTACAAACACTGGAACGACCTACTAACTTACTTGCAACTACTTCTTACATGTGTTTTGCTTGATGGTTTTATCCAGTTCAAGTGCCTTATCATGCGTTATGAAGAGCCCGAGATAATCAAGACTTTATTTACGGAACATATTACTTTGAACGCTATAAATGAACACATGTACAGCCTGTTCAGCAGGATTTTGGGTAAATACAAATAAACAAACATGGATGGTTCGCTCTTCTAGTGATCATCGCTGCAAAGTTATGGGCTGCCGACTTGTAAAATGCATATTATTTTAGATGATGATAAATTAGCTATAGTACAGAACAGGATTAGTGTACTTTATAATTGATGGTTCATTTCACGAGGCGATAAGTAATGTTTGCTACCTACCAAGGAAGCCAATTAAAAATGAAAGATAAAGTAATTCTGAAGGCAATTAGACACATCGAGTACAGAAAACACGGTTATTATTCGTAGTAAATAGTATAGTAATAGCAGCAGCGACCGTATAGACGACAGTGACTGTGATGTAATATTGGCAGTATTTTGCAAGTGTGCATAAGCCCAAGGGCAATGTTGGCCTAGTACATTACGTGATGCACTTCACAAAGAAATATATCACAAAGACATTGCGCAACCGACGCTGTGTGCGTTGTTGTTGTTGTTGTCGTTTTTCAAGGCAACCCCTAGTTTACCTATTACCTACCTCCCTTTCACGTTAACTCGCCCACAGTGGCACACTTAACTCTGTGCGTAAAAATGTCAACGCGGTTTAGAACTATACAAGGTGTACGATTACTACACTTGTTAACACACCAACCACTCTAACAAATACCTTTTGTGATTATTTTCGAAATCAATTATTGTAGTTAGATAAGAGATGATTGGACAATAATTTCTACAGAATCTTATACATTTTAAAATGGCAATTCATATGAATGCATTAGGAAGGTTTGTTTGGGACACTCTGTAGAGATAATTAATCGAGCGTAAGTGTAGTACAAAACCCAGTTGCCATTTTCGCTGCATCTAGATGACGACGCTTCCAGCTGTAACAACAATTCTACTGCGCAATATACGCTTAAGGTGCTGCATATGACTGAGCACGCGTTTGGACAATTGTGATTAATTTAATGTCATTTACAGTACATTTTTTTATATAAGTATCTACATATTATGTTTAACAACAATGCTTAAACACGCTCAAAATTAAACAGATACAAATTATGTATGTTAATTAAGAAAAAACGACTTTGCAAAAAAAGTGATAAAGGATGATAGGAAAGTTCTTTTTTCAACTTCAACTTCTTCCTTATCCACTAGTTTTTTTTTTAAAGGTGAAAACGTCCTGTGATTGACCTTTTAAGTGGTGTATCGGGGTGCAGGAGCTTGGGGTGCGTTTTATATTCTGACAAGTGATTTATCCGGTCTGCAGCGCAGGTAGATGCGAACTACACCTGTTGTACCTGGACGACTTCTCCGCACATCGTCATTATCCTATTCGATCGGTCGTTTTACCTTTGGCATAGAAAGACATTTTCTACCCTCGTAACCTTGAAAGTGGTTTTACGGAGGTGAAAATGTGAAATAAAAGTACCTATACGCTTCCACGCACATACTTAACGATGCTATCATCAGTGGTATCAATCTTGCAAATATTTTTGTGAATTATGAAATGTAGACTTATAGGATAAAAAATAAATTCGATAATAGCATTTTCAATGCATTTTTGTTATTTATATAATAATAATAATATGGACGTTACATCAGTGTGTACGTTACAAGCGTGTACATTATACGAGAGATTTAGTGTATGTAAGTAGGTACTTCTATTTATTTAAATGTATTTGTTATGTATGCGGATATGTGGAAGGAGCCACGGTTAACACAGTAAAACTTGACAGAAAGCAAATCGAGTGGAGAATCTTAATCAAGTGCCGTTCACGTATTGTTGTGGTCAACCACCTCTGTGTGTAGCTGTTGCCATATGTTGCATCAAAACAAACCGTGCAACGACCTAGTTAGCCATCGTGGGTGCCAGGAGTTTTTCGAGATTAACGCACTGGTTTGGCAATGGCATCAGAACAACTTGGTCGCCGAATGGAACCAAAAAACTCAAAGCCATAATGTAAACATTGGGAGATGTGACAAGTATGCCTCCTCGTCTTGCTATAAGCCCAGCTGACACCTGCAGCGTGCTGCTCGGTGTTAGCGGCGGGAACGCTGACGTGAAGACCGTGCACTCTCGCGAGCAACGCACCCCTCGTCCCACCTCGTTTCTTCTTCTTATTCCCCTTCCAATCCAAATCCATGACACGACCAAGATATACACACTGTAATCATCTTCTGTGCACAGTTGCCAGATCTTAACAGTATTTGCTCCACGGCAAGGTCCTAGAAGGAGGAAAACATCGTTAAGGTGTGCTGCTGCATTTGGTCTTAGTTGTTATAACACCCGGAAAGACCTTGACTGGAAAATGCCGACGCACGATGCTTCGGGCGCTGCTAATTTTTATTTATCTCTCCAGAACGGCGTCCAGCTTCTTCTAACTGCACATGACCTGCGGGAAGCTTTTGCTTAAAATTCATCGTTCTCCATCGAGAGCCTCATCTTTTTACGGAATAAATAACCATTTAACCCATCAATCTATCGCTGGCTGAAACTGATTTTAAAATGGGAAGCAATCATCGTTATCTTTATATGCTTTGTAAGGTATTGAGTAAAATGCAAAAAATATCTAATAATATCAATAAAATTGATTATCTTGTTCTTGAGGTGAGATGTCATAGGTACTCATTTAGTTAGCTTCCAGTAGCTGCGCGGGTGGAGGATAAAATTATCGGCGACGATTGTGGGTGCACAATTTTTTTACAAACTGTGTAACAAGAGTGATGCATAATTTTTGTTGGTCGTGAGCGGTGGCTGGATGGACGGACGGACGAGCGCTGCACCGGGTGTCCGTGAGGGCGGAGTGGAGTGGCGTGATGTCCGTGACGTCAGCGTTCAGCGAGAAGAAGGCGAGGTATGGCCACGTGTTCGTTCGGATCACTCCGGCCTGCTTGCTAGCCCGCCTGTATTACTCGACCCACAGATCAAGGACAGTTTTACGGCTCCCGCAAGAGCTGTGATGGTGGAAGCAGAGTCTATGCAGTGTGCTGCGCAGAGCCTCGGGAAAACTCAGTTTCATTCAAGGTCACGACAATCATGCTTCGGACGCATTAGACTCTGATTGCTGATTCTGATTACAGTAACCACAACAACCACATGCACCGTTTACGGATCTAATTCTACAACAACTGGTAACTTGCTGACTCAGGCGCAACTGGCAAAAACTTGCCGCATTAAAATTGTTCTTACGCTATAAAGAAACCTGCAGAAAATCATCTTAACTAACGCCGATGGCACGTATCAGTCCAGTTACGCAAATGGGATAGTAACTGCATCTGGTTTCTCTTCCTTGAACACACCTCCTGAAGCACCTTCTCGCAGAACGCATTGATTCCCTCTTCAGCGAGTACCTCCATTTAATTTTTTGGGCATTTTTATCTAAGCATTCCAACTTACCATAGAAGAATTCAAAATTTAGCAAAATGTATTCAAGAGTTTGGAAAAATTGCAAAAATTCTATTCGCTCTACGTACAGGGGTTTGGGTTCTCTTTTAGTGAGAAAAGTCCATGAGGTGAGGTGTTTATGCAGTTATGTGTGCTCTTCGACCTTTTAATCAGTAATTCATCGACAAATGCTTATCTGATATCGTGTTGCACGGTTTAGGTAAATTTTATCTGCACTTTTCTTTCCATATTTGTGTTACTGAGTAGATTGATACCTTTCGATGTATGACCATATCTACTCAAAATTGATGTGTAAGTCTCATGTCATTACATGGATTCATATTTAGTGAATGTTGTTCTAGGTAAAATCGATTATAGTTAAGAGAAGATCTAGAATGACGAGGCATTGTTTTTCAATTTTCGTTACAAAATATCTATCAGATCTATGACGAGAATGATAAGATGTTTAAAGTTGATTATTTCAAATTGGGCAAGTAGTCCCATTTGTACGATTCTGCATGTCATTAAATAGAAAATTAAATGACAACAAAAGGGCTGTCACGGTTGGCCCACTTTTGTTCGTACTTTCAGCGTAAGTTCGTCAGTTTTCTCGAATTAAAGCTCTGGGCGATTATACAGCTTTTAAGATCAAGATGACGATAATGTATCGATCGATGCCAGTGACCTCTTACTGGTTTTTGTATGTTTTTAAGGTCTACCTTGTGTTTAGGTTGTGCACGGTTATGACATGACAGATAATATTTTGTCAGGAGCTGACAACGGGATCAACGAACTCCACTTGAACGAGTAGTATGTAGATAATAATGTTGACAATAAGACTTCTCTCTTCGGTAGTAGAGCACTCACTCGCAGTGAGTGGGGGTTATTAAGCAAATCGGTCGTATCGACAGAAAGCCAAACTACCACTACCTCTCCACTACTTCAGGCCAACTATAATCGCCTCTGTTCTTCAGCATTTTCTATTTAAAAATGTCGGTATAATAGTCTTACTTAAAAAGAAACTACGTAGACAAAGCAAATTTGCATAAGTGAAACGACACTCTTTTAAATAGCGCTCGTTATGCTTAATACTGAACAATCGAAATAAATGTAGAATAATAATACGTGACTAAACAATAACAGAAAAAGATGAGAAGATGAGTCAATTTAGACGCATTCAACAATCACGATAAAAATATTCCGTTTACTGATGTTACAAGTAATCCTGTCACTTTCTCAGGTTTTTTCTCGGACATTGTATTACTCGAATAGAATTTTAACGCTCATTGTCAATAAATATCATCCAGATTTACGAGCTCCTCAACACGTCTATACTCTGGCTGTTTCTGTCCTCAATCGTTTTTTTTCTTTTTCTAATCGCAAGAGAATAAAACAAAAAGTTTTCCGAAGTGAGCAAGATGATTCAGCACTCAGCAGTCAAATGCAAGAACAGCTGAGAACACGTGCTACGCTATTAAGCGCGCTCATATTGAAAAACCTACATGATAGACCACAATAAAACCACTAACTTTTCTATTCTCTACTACAAACTACGTCATTAAAACGATGCTGCTTAAAAAGTGGTTACTTGATGGAAACATAATAAATTTCCGTGTCAAACCGGCTTTAATGGTTCCACTGTTACAAGTTACAACCCAAATGCACCAAACCTTTAAAGCTCTCAAACACCCTGTATGTATATGTATATGGGATACGTGATATTAGTTGGGTTGATGATCTTAGGAAGTGGAGTTATGATGATGATGATGATGCACTTGGGCCATCCTAAACCCGGTTCAATTGTCTCTGTTTGTGCGTACACGCAATCTTTACGGTGCAATAGCCAGTTGCTGCGGCCGGGATTGTAGGCTAATGCTCCCTGAGGATTATGGCGGTGCGGTGGTGGGAAACGCGGGAAGGGGAACGGCCGCGACCTGTCAGCATCCCTCGTGCTTTATGCTGGTATTGATTGCAACATCTGCATCGAAGAATGTAATGTAGGTCAAGATTTTATGCACATAGGGATATTGCCGAGGTCTAATTAAAACAAAGCACTTGGAAACGGTTGACAAGCTGCCGAGGTGATTTTACATACGACTCTCTGCATTTATTAAAGCGCTCCTCGCTTTCAAAAGAACGGTTTAAACCTATTAGTTAGGTGCTAGGTAGCAACCCCAGGGAAAAGAATTTAAACAACGCACTTCTGATTTACTTGACCCGATTCAACTCGCAATCAGTAGCAGCTGAATCTGTAAATATTAACGATATAAGCACTAATGATTTTTATTAAACTATTGCAGGTCTTTCTCTGCCTCTCTTTATTCCTGTTTCAGTCTCTAACATGTCTCTTCTTTTTCTTCCCCATTCTGAGGGGGTTTACTTTGCAGCACAGTTTTCCTTAATGGCGTCCTTTGTTGTCCTACCCTCAGTCGGGTATCTTTTACCTGATTGAAATTGATAGATAGATTAGAGGTTAAACAAGTGGATTAAATTCGGATTTATGGACATTTGATTTAGTTTTGTGTCGGTGTGCTTTTCGAGAAGTGTTATTAATAATCGTAAACAAAAGAATAGTCGTTCGGACGTATGAATTTCCATTTTAGGGTGAAAGCGGAAGATTTAATGGCTTTCACATACGAGTTTTCATCTGTAACAGAAGATTAGCGCAATGATTTGTATCAGTCTCGTATGCAAAGTAATAGCAATGCAGACGCCTATTATTCCCATTAAACTGCATATCAGCTTGTTGCAGGGCATTTTGCAACCGTAATCGCTGAATGATGAACTGTCAGATTAATAAGTCGATCATATTTTACTGTTCGTTACGGTTTGCAAATCAAACTATCAGCCACTGATGCGTACACGTACAAATAAAGCTTACAATTCATTAACACGCGGCATTATGCGAAACGAAAACAAATTTGCTCACCGAATGGCCGCGTTAATTTCAGTTCGTCCGATGGATGTGATTTTCATCGCTCTACCTGGCCCAATAAACTTTGTTACCAGTGAATAAAGAACGCTCCTGTTTATTAGTTACGGACGGTCCATTATGTCTTTTTTTTTTTGGCGAGTCACCCAATAAAAAAGTTAATAAATAAATAAAAATAAAATTATGTAAATCACTAAAGATCAGAACATCTCGATGGGTGTCGAAATGCGTTTCAGGTTTCTAAACGTTTTACGTGTAAGTAAGTATGTTTTAGTTTAATAGAAGTAATCAATTAATTAACGGAGATATTTCACACTTTTGTAGTGTTTGGTCGATGTGGTTGTGCAGTTACGGTACATTTTTAATTAAAGGGAAATGCGTGTTGGTTATTGATGTGTAATTTCGGCATGCAAAAAAGCAGCGGCAATCGGGTTGGTATTCGTAGTTTTATCGGCCACGGAAAGCAGCATTTGTCGCCGAATGTATTCCGGTTGACAAGTTTGAATAATCCCCTCTGTATCGGTAAACAAGGCTGTCACGGATTGAATCGGCGCTCTAGATGCACATACATTGTCACAAAACGCCACTATTGAACTCGCGGATTGGCCAGATTCAATTTCCAATATGCATATAGGGGACGAATTGATGTTACAATGGCGTCAGCCTGGTTTAGGCGGCATTACTGTAGTTATTCGATTTCCCATCCCACAACCACTGATACAACATCGACTGAACCCCCCTATTATCAACCGACACCACCCTAAACAAAACATTTACTTAAGTATCCGAAATCATACCACTATCACGACACATTAGATACATATTAGATATTATAAGAGCGATAGTTTTCACAAATTATTTATATTTCTGAAATACAAGGTTTAATAAAAATTCTTGTTTTTTCTTTTTACGAGAGTCGCCCTTTTGTTCGAAATGGATTAGGGAGTAGGTACTTGCAGCATTTTTTTAATTTGAAATGAAGACTGTCTTAATCCTGGGGCCTAGTTAAGGTGCACTTTACCTTGACAGCATGTGCTAGGATGCCCTGATGGCATTTAGATCCGAAATAGGTGCATTTGTCCAACAAGCAACTACCCCCAGCACTAGCCTGCCATGCCCTTCTATTACCACGCCACAACACACGTATCTATAGACACAGTGCACCGGCGGCAGCCTATTTTCCCGTAAAGGGTTTAATTGATTCTGTTCCATATTTTGGTATAAAATGGACGTAGGTGTAGGCTCGGCTCTGCTATATCCCGGTAATGCACGTAACATTAATTAAAGGATTTATACTCACTGTTGCTAATACCAATATATCTACTAATTACTGTACAACGTTAATTATATTTTAGTACACACAGTCTGATATGTCTCTAACCCACCCCACTGTCTGAGATGGTGATCTCTCTTTCATCCGATTTTTTTAAGCCTCAAGAAATTGTATTCGTTAATTTCGGAGGAGGCGCTGACCATAAGAAGCCTCAGTAGGTAAATAATAATTCGCATAAATTAAGTATCCCCTATAAAGGATATTTTTCGACAAGGTTTTAATTCTCAATTATGTAACGGTTTCCCATCCTGTCATTTGCTCCCGTGGTTTTTGTAATGGTATAATTGCGAAGCCCTTTGTAGGACATGCCGGTTAATTTATTGTTTCGTTTACAGGATAATTATGATGCCATGCGAGACGAAATATATCTTTTTTCGGTAGGTAAAGTTGTTCATAGAGAGTGACAGCGGTGTACGTAATGGCAGTGCGATGATATTGACAATGGGTTTATTTATGATTTTATGGTCCTGGGTGGGAGGTCCGGCGGGCGGTAGCAACTACACAGTTTGGGGACAACAAACAGTGTCAAATGTCTGTGTAGGTTTTGGCGGCATTTCGGGACGACGCATTCGGCATAACCGCCGCTAGTAATATTGCCGACGACCCCGATTGATTGCTAACAATAACGCAGCTTGCACGCATAGTTTACGATAACTACGGAACTTTGATGTCCTGGAACGAATTCTAGCCACCCCTGTGCAACTATTTCATCAAGTTGCTCTTTATGTACGGCTAAAATGTTCCTCTCATGAGAAAATTGTTCTGATGAACGTCGTAAATTCCACATTTATTCCATTTTGTCTTTTCCTAGCACAACATTTAAATTTTATCTTTAGTCTTCAAAATTGAAGTCTTTTAAAGGGTAATGTTGTATGTTATCGTTTAATCAGAATTGTTGAACATGTAGATCGTAATCTAACCCTAAAATTTTGAAGTTTGAGGTTACGGTATGAAATTGTCGCCCTGATTAAAATTTCGCTATGCATCGTTCAAATTTGGGCCAGTTTAGTCTTGACAATTGAACTCTTTTAACGTTTAGTAGTCAATAAAAATTAATATTTGGAAAGTTTGCCGAAGAAGAAGAATTATAAAAATTGTTGAGCAGTTTGTTTACCCTGAGAAGCGAACACGTGAAGATGCAAACTATGGAGGACTTTTTTAAATAATAAGTAAGTACATGTATTTTGCAGTACATTTCTGTAAAGATGTATGAAGATATTTTATTAAGTAAGTGCTTTCTGACCGGTAATGTCGGAACAGCGTTTTTAGTGAATTTATATGTGGTCACTGAATGGACCGGAACAAAGTGAAATAAAGGAAGAGGGTTAGGGAGAGTCGGTTGGAAAGAAATACCTTTGCGTAAATAGTTGCTGTCAGTGGCACAATCGCGTCTAAAATATGCATTGTGGTACAAAAGTCCTTTCCGACTGGCCAGTTGCTTCGACCGGAGTCCGAGGTTTCTTAAGTGAACGGTTGTAGTTTATGATCTCTCCCCATTCAAAGGTTTAAAAGGAAGCATGTTGCAATTTTTAATTCTTAAATAATGCTGTCGAAAACATGCTTCCACTATTCCCTTTTAACCAAAAGTGATTTGTAATGTTTATTTTTATCCGCGTCTCGTATTTCTTTGTTTGTAACTTCTTGTACGGAACGCAACGGTAGCTATTTGAAATTTATATATCTTATTATAAAACGCCCCAAAGCGCTGCACCCTGAACCTTTTGATTCTAAGGACGAAATATGCGGGAGGAATTGTTTGTTTTTTGTCGCGAACGTTCGCCACCATCATCTACTTACTTTTAAAAGGAGATGAAAATCTAACCTGCCTCGAAACTGTTCTTTAAAGGGATCCTTAAATTATTCAACTCCTGTTACGTAGACATCTTATCGAACAACTTCCTTAAATACTGTCAACATTACAACAACAGGGATATACCAATGTCTGCCAGCGAGACTATTTTCTTTCTATCCTTTTAAACAAAGAAAGAAAACCCATCTCGTAACCTACGTAGGCCATTATACAAACTCTACAGGGTGAGGCCCTTACATTAAATCTATTTCGTAAAAATTACGAGTAACTCTTTTAATCAGTGTTTAATCTTCGTCCCATACAATGTTTCTACGTAGGTCTATATACCATCTTTGCTTATTACATGCAGTTGTTAAACGATGTTAATAGGTTTTGATATCTCTTCGAGTTTTCAAATGGTAAATGCGTCGTAAATCGTATCATTACGAACAATCAAGGTGGCTAGAATAGTTAATTTTCGAGTTAAAGTGGCAACAAAAGCTAAATGGTGTCTACAATAAAACCCGTACAGAGCTATCTTCAGATTCTGTTTTACGCAGTAAACAGTAATTGTAAAGACTGAAATATTTAGCTGTAAATAGGCATAAGTGCATAATAAACAGGTGGTGCACTAAGACCTGGATATATTGTAGAAACATGGGTGTAAACTTAAGTGCGTATTAACCGCGAACTTGAAAGTTATGACGTCATAATGTTGTAAAAACGAGAGATTTGATTGTAGGAGTAAATGCAAATGTGCCATAAATTCAACGGCAAATGCTCAAATAGCAACTGATTGCGAATTATTAGCGACATTAGTAAACAATGCAAACCTCTATCGTATGATACAAGATCCTTTTTATCTAGCAAGCTGGTTCTTTGGCATAATAAAAACAGAAATGTGACCTTTGGCGTACAATTCAAATGACACTGTGAATATATTTTTTTAACATCTAACCACGACGATATTTTTGAGAAATCGGTCATCAAGGATGGTCAAAAATTTGGTATGACTCTTCCCCAAATGTTCGAGTGCCTGTAAAAAGAACTACATCATTTTAACACCCCTAAAAAAATTATAGATTTGGCTGTATGTGACTTAAAGAAATTATGAAATTGTGAAAGTCAATTATGTAGCAGAAGGTTAATTCATATGAAAGGAATTTGTCCCCAATAAAAGGACTGTGCAATCGGTCATTTTTGAATTTATGTTGTCTTTTGAGCACGTCGAATTGAAATTTTACCGTTCCGTTTGTGTGCAGCGCTTCTGTCGACTCACTGTTGTCAGAAGTAGAAGAAAATATTTTTTCGGCTCCTCGCAACAGCCGATTTAACACGGCCATAAATTCCCAAGGTACTTCCACTTCTTAGCCGTTTTGTTCTAGTAATAAGAGCTAAGACTCGCATAATCTTTCCAGACTTGTCTAAATAATCGCCAGGATGCAATAAATATAATCTGCACTTTTCGAAACAGATGATTAATGAAAAGACAACCACGCGACATTGCTGTTGTTGAATACCTACCAAATATCAAATATAAAAACAAAATAGACACAGAATAATGCGTGAGGAAATGATGGTGAAAAACATCCATTTGTGATTTGACGAGTAGGTATTCGGTAGCATGTTTTTATGTCAATTTCCCTGTCGGCTTCAGATTTTATTCAAAGGATATATACACTTTCGGCTGTTTTGCATTCGAATAGGAGGTGGGCTATAATTTTTCGCGACTACTAAAAGCTTTTTGGTACTTCGCCCTCGTTGTCAAAGACGAGCTAGAAAGGGCTGTTTTCGGAAATAAAAGAAAACATTTCCAGCGGATGAAAAAAGACGCGGGGGGGAAAAGGGTGCGAATACGGGTTCGAATCCGTCCTCCTCCCATCTTTTTCCCGTATTTTGTCGTAGAGCCGGTGTCATTAACGAAAACTTGGATCTGTCGATGAAACGCATAGGCGATGTCGTCAGAGGAAATAGCATTAGCATTTCCCGAGACGGCTCCAAAATGACGGCCTTGTTAACGAAGCGTCCAACCGTGGCTAAGAGACCTGCTTCCTGAAAAATGACTACAGATTCACTGCCTCTCCTTATTTCTTTGCTCTTTTTCGACTTTTTTTTAACGTTCACTTGCAACAACTATTTTATAGATTTCTAAATAATACGAGTCAAATGTTGGCTGCACTATCTAAATTAAAATTACGACACACATTGATAATAAATACCATTTGAACTCCATAATTTGAGATGATGTATTATAGTTTGTTATGATTCAACAAAATATTTGTGTACCTGTGAACAGAGACTGCAATGTGTGTATATTGTGTTTAATTTCACGGTGGTACCTATTGGATAAGTAACCCGAAGCAGTCGGCGGTGTTGCATTACCGGATAATTCTAATGGTTTCTGGTTAATTACTTTAGACTTGAACATTTAATCGAAATAGGAGCACAGACGACATATCAAATTCAAATTGTAGCCATGGCGGTGACCATGGAATGTTATGTACAGTGAGGAAGCTTTTATCTATAACAGTTTGACGTTGTACGTTGGTATTTAAGAACAATTCGGCGTGTAATTTCGTAATCCGCGTCGATTTGTGCAAAAGGGAGGGTGAACGATGTAAAAGACAAAATTTTTAAAAGGCGCTCGCTGTTTACAGGCTTTTACTTGAAATGGAACAAGATGCGAAGAAAGAATATGTGAAATCCATAAACTATGGACGCAAACATAAGTATTGGGATTCGACTCAATTACTGTTTTCCGTTTATGCGATACATAACAACTTCTTGGGGGGTGTTTTAGTGCTCTCTTCGAGAAAGCTCTCGTGGGGTAACGTCTACGACCCAAACCATACTCGTAACGATGTAATTTCATTCGTGACACAGAAATCGGCATGCAACGTTAAATTACAGCATTTTCTTTATTTGTTCCATAACGTTACTTGAAGTATTTTACTAAATTGATACTTTTCGATACATCGAGAGCCACGAAATGACATAAGTACCCTTTTAAAAAAAAAAAATTCCTTTCAAACATAAGTGTACCCCTATTATATATACTTTTACTTAGTAATTGTGTTTAATATGTGAGATTATTAGAAACAACAAATCAATGTAAGCGTAAGCGTTAGCGATTTTGTAAAACGAATGTCAATGAGATAGGAGTGTTTTTAATTCTTATTTTGTTAGATAGATATTACACATAACTCGAGACTACTTTTTTATTTGGTACCAACCAGAGGGTTTATATTGTATTATTAAATGGTGTTTTGAACATATTTTTATCGTGACATAATTGTGCAAACGATGTTAATTATAATCTATAAAAACAAGCTAATGGCAACGGATTCCCTTTTGGTACAACCTTTTAAATATTACCAGTTGATCGAATTCCAAAGCGATTAGCGGCTAAATCACCTCTACCATTAACAGCATTGAATAAGTCCTTGTCAGGAAGGCAGTGAGACGTGCAACTCGAGAGGGTACGCTAATACTAGAGGGATTATTGGGAAGCAGCTGTATTAAACACGTCAATAATAGGGTGCTATCTCAACTATTGCACTCTCGATTAATGTAAGGTGTGACGAAAAGACAATAGATCTGAACATATCAGCCTATCATCGGCTACGTACGCAACTAGCGTTAAACTAGCTGCCAATTTCGGATTACAACTATTTACGATGCATGCCACCGTGGCACGAACACTTGTATAGGGATCAATGCATTGAATATTAGTCACGCACATGCAAAACTATTTTTCATATCTACCTACCTAATATTTGTGGATTTAGAAAAAATATTATAAATTATAAATATTTTCCCGTTAGTTTACGGACAAAAACTTGCCTAAAAGTACCGTTATTTTAAACCTGTGATTATGGTTATTTGGTAAAGTTTTTCTCGTTGCACGCTATTCTTTCAATATTGTGGTAAATCACTTGCGTGACACTTCTCTGATGGCTGGCTTCAGTCGAAAAGTTTTCTTTTTTTCTTCTATTTGTACTCACATTTGTATAACCTGTTTAATTTTCTAATATCCATTTTTTTTTTTCAATATCCTTTATCGCATACACGTGATGTACAACGAACAAATAATATATTAATCCGATGAAAAAGGGGCAACGCCTTTTTGCAGAAAGCAGGGCATTAATACAATAGTAAACATACTATGTATATACATTGGTACTTACATTAGATACATGATGTACGTGCTTTCAGAAATACGATACGAAGATACGAACGTATCTGATAAATTACATTTGTGCCATAAAACGCAACGGTATCACGCGAACACTTTGCGGAAAAAGGCTATTATGATAACTGTCATTTAAATATGCAGTAGAAGACCGATGAGTGACCACTTTTCTGATTTAAAACTAAGATTTTGACTCTTTACAGAAAATTCACTGGCGTTCCAGGAGTTACCTACATAGTTAATTAAATGTAAAATATCCTAATCACTGGAGATTACAAATATTTCGACGATTACAACTTGGAAATTGTTCTACAAAATAAGGATAATTATTGTAACCATAAATTGCGTTATGGTATTTCATTTCCTCAAGTCATTTGCTCATTTATAAATAATTGCAAGAAAAATGGAGAATTGAAGAGACAGGTATCACTATCGGTGGCTGTTAGACTTGAAATTTGAAAAGTAAGAAACTACAATCGGATACAGAAATTTCAGTATTAACCATAAAATTCCTTGGTACGTGTCATTTAAGAATTCACAAAGTCCTGATTATATGGATAACGGAAATAGAAAAAATTAATATGGAAATGAACAAACGTAAACTGGAAGCATTTCGAAAGTAGATAGGAATAAAATAACAGAAGAATAGATAACAGGTGCAGAAAATATGGCACATTAATGTACAAGTGTGCGAGTTTAATTGTGAGCATGTTGTACTTTATTATCAACAATAATCGTCATTGAGAACGGAAATAGTCTCTATGGGTTTTAACTCAGATGTAAGAGGAATAATGGTACACACATTTTTTCGTATATTCTTGCTCTTTACGATGTACAGATACTTATAGTTATCATCATTTAACCTTAAAAACACGAAATTAAGTATAATCTAATGAAACGTGTAATAGTTGTTTGGTCAGAGGTTTCTTCATAAACTTGGGGAGAAAAGAAAGGGGTGGTAATATTGTGGTGTTTATTTTCTGATGTGGGTAGGGACGATATAATCATTACCAAGACAAAAATAAAAGTGAATGAGCTCGATATTTTCACAGTCACGTATTTGGAACGGTTGCGTTGGGCCCTACAGCGTCACCGACTACGTCGTGTGCCGTTTTCGTTAGGATCTTAGTAGCCAAACGGGCTCACCCCGCAGGTCGTTAGACAGATTATCCTCCTTTATAATGGTCGTGCTGTAACAAAGACCTAATGCACTAAGAGACACGAATGTCTATAGCTGCCAACCTAAATTATATAATCCCGAATGCTAAGTAAAGGACAATTCCTTGTAAAATAAATGGCCCGGGCTTTTACTGTAAATTATGGTATTGGTGTTCATAACAAAAGAGGATACTTACTGGGTACCCTCTTTTTTTTATTTTTAATATTTACACAAACTTTTATTAATTCCCGTCCTTTCTTAAAATGCTTCGTTAACAATACTTTTAACTTAAAAACCAAGCAGCAACCTTTCTCATTACGAAAAAATATTTCTTTAGCCCAAAACTTATTTGATAACTGAAAAATGTAGAAGAACAATTATTTTATTTTGGTCTTTAGAGATAAAACCGTCAGAACAAAAATTGACAGTTATCTATTAACTAGTAGCAAGCAACTGTTGGTTGAAAAGAAATCGTTATATTTCCCGTGTGAACGCGTGATAGATCGTTAACGTATCAACCGAAAACAATAAATTTATTGGTCCAAAATGGATTTTAAAGCGTGTTAGAGTGCGTAGAGGGGTTGTTTAGGTCTCGAACAGGTTCGGTCATTCGTCCTCGTCACCATAAATTGGTAGTTCACCTGCTGAAATACCCCCCATTAACAACCGGACCATTATCTGCCATTTATCACCATTGGTACTTCATTATTGTAGTAATTCGCGACAACACTCGCGAAATTGTTAGAATCTATCTGTTGTCTCCGTGTAACGTAGATTGATCACCTGGTGATTGTTATTGTCCTCCGTCTCCCCATTGTTCGCTCGATGCGCCTGACATCGGAAATGCGAAATACAATTTACAGCGCGCTAAAAAACTCAATCACGACATAAAAGCCAAAAAGACACGTATGCTTTAATGGTTCTATTATTTGTTCATTCAGGATAATCATCGAATATAAAATCGTAAGGAAACATTAACGAAAAAAGCTGTAGCACAATTTTTTATTTCTAAATTCGTTTTCTTATACTTCAGCGTGAGATTACACGAATAATATTCTGCCAATGACGCGCTGATGAGAACTAATAACATAAAAAATTGCAATCCACATTTGGTCGATTTCCGCCTACTGTTCCCGTTTCACGTGCTCGAAATACCTATTGAATGATTTTGTTTTAATTAAAAATGTTAAAATCAGTTTGTGTCAAAAGACTGCAGTGGCCAACAATATTAAAACGGAAGCGTCAGTGGAATGGGTTTTATTTTATTTCAGTGTATGATGTTGATAGTTCGGTTTCATTTTGGGGATGGCGGATGTCAGGAATTAATTTTGAATAAGGTTCGTTAAACATTTTGTTCAGAATGTGTGCCTGAACGTAATGAAAATGCTTTTATCTATTGGACGCTTTTATGTGGCGATCGGGAGAGTCGACCGAACTATCCACTACAGTTACAAGGCAAGAGTATAAATCAGTATTTTATTATCCTGCATGCTCCCTGTGAATGACTGATACGTTTCATACGGACAGGATTTGTTAATTTAGTTGGCATTTCCTGAATCCACTATGCACTTTCGCGTCATTAGTTTGGCTTCGCACAGGATAAATAAAATATCATGGCCACCATTCAATTTTACGATTCGTGCTAAAGTGCGCCGGCAATATGGAACCTCATAACACTCGGGGAACCGTCGCTCTATCATGAGCGCTTCAAACTTCTCACCAGTAGCGCCGAAATAGGGGCTTAAATGTTCCCCTATCTCTTTAAAGGTCTGCACTCGAGACTTTGACATTTCGACGGTGGAACTTAAACACCAGGGAAACTTACAGTTTCGGATACATCAACGAAAGCTCTCCGATAAGTGGATTGTCTGGAGTTTTCTGAAAACGTTATGAGAATACAACTTTAATGTTTCAGTTTTTTAAATTTTTTTTTGTGGCTTCTACGCCGCTGGAAAGACGGATAAGTATGTATATGTAAACGTGTGTTGAGGCTGTGTAGTCAAAATTCAAAAGTGGTTACATGGAGCGTGGAAAACGGCTGCAAATATTATTTGCGCGCGGTTGAATGCAACTCTTGTAACAAGGTCGATTGTTAAGCGGGGTATTTCCCTTTTTATTATATGCGTGTTGGGATTTTTGTTTGCGTAAAATATTAATGCAGCTGTTGCTTCATAGAAGTGTTGAAATAGAGTTAAGTATATCCATATTTTTTTTTTAAAATTGTTTCAATGTAATCCGTAATATATATAAGTATACCTAGCGCCAAAATAATTGAGGCAATGAGTTCGCACATGGGTACCCATAAGATTTATGGTATCATTTCAATTCAATTTTTTTTCTTAATAGATTGAATTTAATGTAAATGACAGTGAGTGGTATTTCTATTAGCAAAAGAATTACAAAATGAATGATAGGGTAATAAAAAGTACGTACTATGTTACATAAATTATAATGATTTGCCTATTAAATTTTACGATTGTGCCTTTCTTTCCTTGAACATGATCTCAGGTTTAATTTGGGTATCGCATTTCTAAAGAATCCTCGCCGACAATATTTAACCTGTGAAAGTACGAGGTTCGGATATTTACATTTTCGCCGTCAAAGATAAAAATTATTTATTGTGGGGTGAGAATTCTCATCAGTTTCTTTCTTTATTACTACAAAGGTGATTTCGGGGAGCTACAATAAAACATTTTATCGCGGCTTGAAAATAAGTCTTTTGCGCGGGGTATAATCTCTTTTTGCATAACCATATAAGAGCCTTAAAAGAATTTGAGTTTTACGATTTTATTTGGCATTATCTTGCTTCGGTGGGTAAAGAAGCGTTATAGCCAGGCTCTACCCTCAAAATATTCACAACGGAAAATACACAAAGCCCCGGCGAACGATTTCGTTTTAATTTCCGATGAAACATAAAGAGATATAGGATAAGATACCGAACAAACTCGATAGAATAAAAAAACCTTTTATATTTTTTTACATCCCAAACAAAAGAACAAGTCTCGCTTATAATAATAAAAAATTATTTTTATTACCTACAATGAAATGATACAGCAAAAAAAAAACAATGAAATTTTTAATTATTTAAAAAATGAACAAAATTTCGATACCTCAAAAATAATATAAATATGCAAAATAAATTCCTTTTGATACCACCCTTTCTATAATATATTATCCAATCAATACCTAGATATTAAAATATTTTTCCATGTGGTAATTTACAAGATGGTTTGAGTTGAAGGGTCGGAAAATGAAATTATTACCAGAAATAAATGCGTCAGACAAATACATTACGGTTTAATGACAAAGGATAAATATTATCGGTGGGGATTGTTTGGCGAAATGATTTTTATAAAACGAATCGGAAACAGGATGGAGGATAAGAGATCGAGAGCGAGTAAGCGAGGGGGAAGCTGCACTTAAATTTGTGCCGTTACGAGTTACACTTTATAGCTGTAGATGGTAGTTATTTGTTTCTAAGGAGTAGAGCCAGGGCCTACTTCCTGCGCCAGTCCATCTTGTCGACAGATGGAATTATCCGTTTAGTTTCCTCCCAATACGACGTTTTTCTCGCCACCAGAGCACCATTGATTTATCCGACTATCTTGTTTCCGAATCTCTTTCAATTCCTACACATCTTGTTGACCTCTTCCTCTCGACACTTACATAACAGTGTCGGATCATTTTATTTTGTCATTCAAAAACTTCTGTTCGTGGAAGATATTCTAATTATGGGGTAAAATATATAGGTAACGTTTTTGTTTAATAGTAATGTACCCTTCAAATCTAGAATTCTTCCTTCTCGCATCTCCTAGCACGAGTTACGGTCTCCGTCATTCGTATCAATGCTACTCCTTTTGTCTCCATTCGCTCGGGGGTAATGAAGCAGAAATTTTTCATTATTCCTAATTTAGCTTCGACGGCTCCTTGAATTGCATCATCTCAAATTACTGATACGTAAACGAAGCGCTCCTTCTGCCATTTAATGATTTATGATGCCACTGAACTCAAGGGATGACGATAATGATCCTGTTCACGGAGATGCATTGTGTCGTTTGAATTTTTTTTCAAAAAAAAAAAAAAGGATAAATATGTGTGACTTGATATACAGGGTGTCTTAAAACCACATTAGCAAGATAATGTTGGAAAAAATGCAAGTTACCCAAAAATGGAATGAAGATTTCAAGATAGGTGGCACTGTATGTCGTTTTAATAGTAATACGATTCCTGGATAATAAAAGGGCCGATGTTCTTGTTTAGGTTTGTAAGTGTCATAAACAAAGTTTAAACTACAGTAAAACAATTTGTGTTTATCATGTGCATGTGTATGTATATATTTCCCACGATAGCACTTTACCAAATGTAACTGACTGTCATAGCAGTGTCGGTTGGCAAGTTGGAATAAACATGTCCAACAACGGGCGAATGTGTATAATAAACATGGCGCTGAATGTTGATTCATCGTCGATTTTGCTGTCGCCGTTGAGTCGTCATCTCTGGACCATGATGTGAGACCGCGGTATTGTAATGCGACTATAATGACTACCGCTAAAGGGTTGGATGATGAACAGCATGGGGGCGGAAGTAAAAATAAACTTCGATATGCAAATCCATACGCAGTTATTCACCCAGTTACACACCCTTTTGCACTTAAACGGCATGCCTCTTTAGTTTTATTCATCAAACTTTATGGACCGAACCGTTGCACAAATGTCCGGTCCTTTCTTTTTTGTTTTAAGATGTCCTTGTTAACTCTTACAGTAAATAATTAAAAATCATGTACGATACTGACTCAGGCATATGAAAAATGGAATCAAAAATTACCAACAATTGACTAAATCTATCTTATTCAGATATTTGCAATTTATTGAAATAATTCTCTAGGGTTTCAAGCACGTTTGTATCGCAATAAAAGTGTAAAAGTGTAAGATTTTTAATTCGTTTGGGCATTAAAAGGAAATCGTAAAGAAAAACGGTAGAATTGCAGGGTGCTGCTATTTTAAATGGTAATAAGTAGAACAATAAATTTTTTATTATCATAATTTTCGTTGCGACAGTGTTGAGAAACATTTTCTTTTATATTTACGGTTGGGTGCTACTGTCGTTAATTTTCTTTTGTTATTTGCTCTTCACTCGGCGATTATGGCGAGCAGTTAAAGCACCCCACACCTTAAAAACTAAAATAGAACAGGTTGATTGACGGACCATTAACTGACAGCATTACTGATGCCGTTAGAAAAATAAGAGCTATTGTGGCTTTTATATTTACCAACGAATTTACGACCAATTTCGGCAAATGCAGTAAAAATTTTACATCCACCCAAAATAAGAACGGAACCAGATCTCTGACTGACTGACGACTGACTACATTCGCATCACATACCTAAATCACTATTATATGGAGGGAGCTTCAATCAATATGTTCTTTAATTTCTCTAATGAAATTTTGTTTTCAATTTTTGAGAAACGAAATATTTTTTTTATTTAATGTGTTTTCAAAGAATTTTTAATGGGGTTGGTAGTTCTGGGATATAAAATTAGTTTTAGGTAGACAGATTTGTTTTTCAGAATGCAATTAACGTGTTTTGTGCAATGCAATTTGTATGGAAGGTTGTTTATTTCATGGAAATTGCGGTGTTCATTTATCAGTAATATAACCGCGAAATATGTAACAAATGAGAGATCCGAATTGAAGCGATGTCAAAAGCCGGCGGATCAGGTTTTATTGCTGTAACGAATAAGCGATTGCGTCTGTTATGGGAATTATTATTTTCGAGAGCAGTCGAAAATTTCCAACATTCATCTGCCGTTTAATCATACAGGGAGTTTTTATGAACCGTTCAAAATGGTTATGCTGATAACCTTTCCTGTTAACAGTAGCTGGCCAAATCGCCGCCATAAAATTAATTGGTCCTAACTCGTAAATCTATAAATTCATAATTTCCTGTTGTAAATGCACCGACCCTATCTCATTCTCTTGCGCACTCTATCTTTCTCACATACGGTTCTACTTCAGCTCCGCTATCACAATCACCACCACCACCACCACCATCACCACCACAACCCTTTTGTGCTGAAAGCTTGCATTAGATGGTCAATAATAGCAAAATCGAGATATCGAGATGCATAATTGACTTGAAAGTGAATTAGCATGTAAATTTGCACTGCTCTAACGAAAAACGAAATGCATTAAGTACAAAGCACTAATCGTCGACCCCTTTCAATTTCGTATATGAAATTAATGCAACTTGTAACTAAAAAATTAAGCGATGAGACCGCTGATATATTCTCGTGTAATAAACCCTATGGAAAATATGAATTATTACACCGTCTTACCCCTTTTACTTTTATACGGTTTCCCGGTTCTAACCCTCGGCCGTTCTGGTTTAAAATTATTCAAATTACACACTACTTTTTCGCATTTATATGACTACGGAGAATTGCGACTAGTACTAAGCTATAATTTTCTATAATCCAATAACTGATCAAGAACTGTACTTATGTATAGCAGCTATTGATCTTTAAACACTTTTATTTTTTATACACGCTACTGTATCTATTTTTCTTAATTTTAAATGCAGCTGTTCTTTTTTTATTTAGTTAAATAAACATTCTGTAAATCAAGGTACTCATTTCCTAAGCTAATGCAGTTAGTCTGTGACCCCAATCAGGTCGTAAAAACCGGGACAGTGTTGTGTAAATCTGTGAACCCATTTTCGTTACTTTGCTATAAAAGAGGATTAAGTTAGCTTTGACTTTTATTACTCTTAAAATTAAACACCACGTACGTAATTTATTCGATTAAAAGTTTCGAACCGCTACTAAAGGGTTTGCGCAAAGATACCGGTTGTTACACATTGAAATTTTAATATCAGAAGTGTCGTCAAGTATACAAACAATTGCAATTAGGTTTCATTAACGACGAACATTGTCCATCGTTAAAAAATGATGTATAACAGCTTAGCTTTCGGTTTGTGGGATTGATTTAATTAATGTGCAAGAAATGGGGATCATGTTAGCACAGCAGAGAAAAAAAATTGTTGGCATGGAACCGTCCGTCTTCATAAATCCTTTTTTTCTAGATGATTATTTCTTGATTGTTTATCATAAAGAAAGGAATTTTTTGAAGTACTTGTCGTATATTTTTCAATAGTGATACATTCAATTTTCTCTTTATCATAAACTGATGAGGTACGATCAAGCTTTTGTTGAAGGGACACATGTCAAGTCTCGGATCCTTTATCGCTTTCCTCCTCCGTCCGATGTAGACATGCATGCCCATTACACTCACTTTCTCGTACATTGTATGCGTTATGCAGCGTATATATACACGCTAATCCTTGTGGGATTAATGTTGGAAATAAATTCCAGCAACCTTACGCTTTGTGCTATTCGTCCTCTTGTTCTTCTTTCTAAAGCATTTCAATGAGTCCCATCAATCTCTGACTTAGTTGCCCGTGACAGATGAAGAGCTGTGTTATTTTAATCCGTTGCTTCGTTTGGTTATTTTGTACTCGAAGAGGAAATGTGTCAACGGAACGCTTATGAGAATGAGCATCTTCAGTCACATGCAGAAAGAAATGGAATCGTTTAAAGGCAGTAATAAAAATAATGATTACAAGCGGGGATTGTGTACACAACTGAATTTCTAACGACTTGGAACGCTCATTTTCTGTTGAAGCATCTCAAGTAAATTGGCGCTAAAATGAACACTAAAACAACAAAAAAATTTATTTTGCCCCGCAAGTCACGAACTTCCTACACTAATCATGATCAATTGCCGATAAGAACGCTCAAAAGGCTGCTTTGTAAATAAGTGAAAAGTCGTTCTACCATCAGATTCCATGTTATGAGTCGTTCGTAGCAAAATGCTAAAATTTTTGGGGTGTATGTCAAGATTATTTTTTATAAGTTCCCCCAAAGTTTGTTATTGAGTTGACATATAGTAGAAACGTGTTATATTATGTGTAAATATTTTGACCTTTTGAAATGTCGTTTCAGTGTGAGTAACCTTTTATATGTGCGATTGATAACCACCTATGCGATGACATTTGACCTTTTCCATTAAATTTTCTGCTTCACATACGCGGAACTATTCAAATCATTCAATCACATTATGTGAGGGTGAATTAGAAACTTATACATAACTAAACAATTTAGAAACTTTTTATTATTTTTTACTAATAATTTGTTTGATGGTGTGCGAATGTAACGTATGTTTAAGTGTAATTAATCGTGGGTCTAGGGAATCAGGCAGGCTTTTTTGGCTTCCAACCGACAGTTCAGCCCCTATATTACCAGGAAATTTTAATGAACCCTCTTCATCAGATTTCCTAACGATTGTCCTTATCATCTATCGGCCAATTACGTGCGAATTCATCTGATTTAGTGCTTTATTTTCGCGAGTTATTCGAGATGAATAATTACACATCTGCAATTTTAACTGATCAATTTTAATATCTGGTAATCTGAACCAACAAATGAATCAAATCTACGGAATTATTGCCTAAATTAAATGGAGGGAAAGCTAATGTGGTCGCTATAAAATTATTTTGATGGTTTTACAACAATCGAGTTGCAGTGTTTTACTACGAGTTTTAAATCTTCCTCCATTAATTAATATCATTTAGTCATCGAGAATCTTGATGATGCGTGAAAGCGGAGCTTTTCTATGATGATCATATTCAAATGTCGGCTCCATTTAGCGTTGATTTTGGTTTCGTTGTCGTAAACTTTACGTCACTCGTGTTTGAGCTGTGGTTTAGGTTTAGGCATTGTTCCAGAGATGGTTGAGTTTAGAGCGAGAGTCTGTGTAATATTGTCGGAAATTTGAGCGTCATACGGATCCAGAGGTGGTGAAATGGCTTGGCTTCGGGAGAATGAGCGGAAGCCAACGTCGAACGCCAGTGGCTATTACCCCGATCTACGGCTCATTTACATACGCAACGGTAATAATACTGGAAAGCCCGCATCGCAGTATTTAAATGTAATTGGCAATGACGATGACCAGCATAAGTTAACTTGTACACATCTTCCGCGGGCAGTCATCTAATGGACACCACGTGCTACGACGCGCTGCAAATAATCGCCGTGGCCTCGTCGTCTCGCTACGCTCGTTATTTTTGATGGTGATCGCGATGGGGTCACTTTTTTTTTTCGAACGTCGAGGGTTCCCTTTTGTTTACTTCTTCCGAACGTCCGTCGCCGTCAACCGGCATTTCTCACCCCTTTCCTTTTCACGCTCGTCGTTTAAATGACCGACGCTTGGGTCATGTTATTAGACTGCCTTTATTTATTGTGCCTTATGAGAAAATAAAACCAGTTTATAAACGTAATTGTCACCTAATTTAGCAGATTCATCCACGAGACTATTTAAAACACGTGCGTTTGATGGACTTTACGTTTCCTAAAGGAGACAGTCATTAAACATACGATAATAATGCTAATAAAGTAAGGGACGATAATTAAAAATATTGTACAAGTGTTTCCCAGAGGGGTAGTTTCATATCGCATCGGTCTCATAGAAAAACATCAGCAACGTAAGCCAGGAGAAGCAGCAGTGGCTAGGGTGACGGCGGTGGCTATTAATTACTAATCTGCCGTGTGCTTACGTTTTAATGGAGTGTATTACTACCCGCACGAGGGATGAACCACTTACACCTCACCTACGCCAACTTGCTAATTTACGTCTCTCAGACTTTATTACAGCCACCAAAAGATGTCACTAATTATCTTGTATTATTATCTTCAAAAAAATTACAACTGAGATGAGCAATTAGATTTTAATTAAAATATACATTTCGCTACTGCTGAATTAATAAGTTTTGCTCCCCAACTAATTATCATGAACTGCTGTTTTACTGTTGCCAGAATGCCATCAAGAGATATTACTAATTATTAATAATCTTCAACGGAATACTTTATTGCAATTATGTTTTAATTATTATTTTTTCAATATTTCAACCTGGTGACTAGAAGAAGGCAATTAAAAGTAGGTATATGATTTTACTGGCTGCACTCGAGTTATATCAAAGCGGCTATTTCACTTACCCTCGTGTTCCCAGGGATTGATAGAATATTATTAACTACTTATGTCGTCTACTGCTGTACTGCAACATTTCACATCGTATAGAACACATAATTGAATACGTTAGAAGTTAATTATTCGGAAGAGTGTCACTCCAACAAGCCCGTGCAGCCATCGATTGCGTCGCGAATACTCCAACATCGGCTAATTGCGATTTGGTGACAATAACAATGACGGCGTTCACTTTGAGTGCCCTAAGGAACGGTGAGATTTTGAAACATTTCGCAAAGTAGGCGCGTGTGTCGCACAACGTGACGCCACTTCATAGCTCGCCTCCTGCGGTCCTTTAATCGATGTCCCTTCTATTTTGAGCTGTTGCCCTGAATAAAGACGGGATGGGAGGAAGAAGATATCTTTGAAATTAATTTCACTACACGACAGAGATCTATCTTTAAATATTTTTTTCAAAAAAATCTTATCAGTAACTGGCAGATGAACAGCAGTTATTTCCGGGTAATAGCGTAGAAAATCCTAAGCCACTACCATTACCATAAGTATGTTTGACTAATGTGGACATTAACACTTCAAATAAAATTAATAATGTAATTTTATGGATCCTTTTTTATTATGATCTCGGTCGCAAGGAACAGATGGTAACACGCGGCCAATACCGCGCAACATAGACGTCTACAAGTTTAGAATTTCAAACGCTACACACGAGGGGTTGCGTTATTAAAAAAAATCCTCAGCTAAACAAGGCGATCGTAAACCAACAGATTTTAAATATTGGGGACGAGAAGCCATCTGGAATATTCGACTATGTATGTTATCGACAATTCTCTCTATTCTTTTCAACACACTTTCAAGTCAGCAAATTACCTTAACAATTTCACACATCATTTAAACAAAAATGTATGAGCTGGAAATAATTTAATAATGTATAAATTCTCTTGCTGCTCGATCCTTCCATTATTTTTTATAGATGTGTAAGTACATCATTACATGAAAGTGTTAGAAGATTTGTTCTCAAGTTTGTAATTGTTATTATTTTTTTAATATATTTAGCTGGATACTTTGGTAAAGACAATAGGAGTTTGGAAGGAAGTAGGATTCAAAATTGGAATTTACATCGTAAAAAGTGAACCCCTTCTATTAAGGTTTAATCCAACGCAAATCCGGCAATATTTTAGACATTTTTATGTAAAACTGGCTTTGACAGTAACGCCGAAGAAAATCATGAAAGGGTAACCGCTCCGTTTGGGGGAATGCGAATTGTCACTAACTATACCATTTCTATCCACCCACCCTCATGCTTCACTTAATCCCCAGCATTACAACCACTACTGCTCGACATCACGTGTTCGTAGGGGGCTGTGAAGTGAACTGACATGACTAGTGGTCTTGAATTCGATTTAAAATTATTACACCTTCCCCAAATTGCTTTATCCAATAAAGACCAATACTGTTTTAAGAACTCGTCCCTAAACGCATCTGTTTTCTACGACAATATTTTTTAACTCCATTTGGTAAACCAATCATCTCAACACGTACCATAAATTCGAACCATTTCTACATTCCAAATGACAACAGTTTAAAATTTTAGTTACAAAAACGTTCGTTCAAATAAATCAAGCTAAAATCTTACAACGATTTTACACGAAGAAAATCAATACCAATTATAATGCCGTTTGAGTTTTCGTTATTTAGGAAATTGGTTTCAATTATGTTTATATGAAATCAAATGAGTGTAATAAAGCAAACGGTCAGTCATAGGGTTTCTCACGTGTTCAGTTTCGTTTGATGCGAAAATTGAGAAATAAGACTAGTAAGGGCTTCAGCTGTAATTGACCGACTCTCCACTCTAACTACAACGGCAACCCTTGTAGAAAAACTAATGCCTAGGTAGGTTAGGTTAATTGCAAATTACTAAACAACTGTACCATAGCAACATTAATAATATTTTTTCAATATTTTTAAGAATATGATAATTTATAATGAGACTTTGTAGTGGGAAGAATATGAGAGAGGAATTCTGTTTAGTGAATTGTTGCATAACGGGAACAAGTGGTGAATTAAAACAGTGGTAACGAACGCATCGAAGCGAGACGTAACTAGTTGACATGGCTGCGAAATATGAAATGCTGCGCATACCATGCCCGCAGCCAAGTGCTAATTTGGCAAAGTGAGCATGCTATTGTTTGACACTAGTACATAACAAGTGTTAGCTACGCTTCCGGAAATTAATTAATACGTAGAAACGCGAGGCGTCAATGACGTAGCCGCCATGCCCCGACAACATCAGCTCGGCTGCATTGCACGCATTAGTTTTAATATTAAGGGGCCTCAAATTTTTAATCAAGCCTACATTCAAATATTCCAGCAGGCGGCCTATTAAATTCCAAAATTGTTCAAATGTCACCGAAATTAAAGTACCGGATCATGTTCTGCTTCAATACTCTCTACACCAAATCGTAATTAAATTCAAATAATTTCCAGCCACTACAATGTATGCATACAAAATATTATAAATGACCAGAAGGCACTTTACACAGACTAATCCAACTTTACCATCGTGTCCCAAGCCAAGCTTTTTGTGGGAGGAATCGAGTTCAGCATAGAAAAAAAAAACGTGAAAACTGTTTTCGTAGTTACTACAGGGGTTGGGGAGGGACTGAAATTAGAATAAGAAAACTTTAAAAGCTTGCCACATGAGCCACTGATCGAGATATAATTTGTGTCACACAACATAATCGAGTGAATAACACGGCTGGGTTTGCTTTAAGAGATGGTTTGTGAGCCGAAGGAAAGTGTGATGATGTGTGTTGTATGATGGGGAAAACGGGCGCCTACAACCGATATATGCATGCCGTGACCGAACCATGTAAATTACCGAATGTGCTCGTCACGCCTGAAACCCTCTGCGTGTTGTGTCAAAATTATCTCATCGTTTTCGGAAACCGGCTATTTTATTTAAGTTGCGTTTAGATTAATATCAAATAATCATGATTCTTTAACAATCCGCGTGAATTTATTCAGGCCACCCCACGGTTATCGGCTCGTAACGCACCCTTCAAATTCTCGGTTTACTTATAGTCAACTTATCCACGCATGTTACTACAACGAGTAAATTTTGTTAGCCTTTTGTTCCGAAAATTACAGGGAAATTGTTTTACGGACGAAATTCTGACAACCAATAATTCACAAAAGTGGAAGGGAACACTGTCATTCTTTATAGTTTATTTAATGACGCCACCAAAATAATGATAGGTACACTATGGCTAAAGGGACACTTATTATGTAATAAAATAAGTCTACTATATTTACATAAAACTATTGTTTTACTTGTTGATAATAATTTCTTTGGTATAGGTAGATACCTACATTTAATGTAGCTTTTGTCTGTTGTGCGTGATGGAAGCGGTCGTGTCCCTATTAGTGGAAATTATATCGGCCAAAGTAAATTGGCATTTCGGAAGGATCCCTTATTTTCTGCCGTTCTAGACGACAATAAGTGCATTCAAGGGACGAAAGTGGCGATCAAGCATATCGTACACCAGTGAACTTTAATACGAAACATCAATTAGTGTATCAGCCGAACCGTGAGAAAACAAACAATTATTCGGCAGCAAGAGCATCCCTTAAGTGTGCGCTTGTCACAGTCATCCGGAACGTGGTCACCCCTTCCGTCCGCGTGCTGACCACCGGTCACCGTACTCAATCGGTGACACTTCAACACACGCATTGCAATGCTCTCTCTCTTCGTCACCCGCTCGCTTGTTCCACCGATCTCGCTGATTGTCACGCACCACAAGCCTGCAGTTTACTTCGCAGATCAAAGCTGTCTATTTGTATTCTATGTAATGTCCACATACTCTATACACCTATCTACTCTCTATATGTAATGTGTTTCAGTCACATATAATTATGTAGGTAGATATATTGCAAATTTAGGTACACTATTTTTTACTTTTTGAATTTTAATCTTTGAGCCAATTAGCGAAGTGTATCGATATTTTATTGAGTTGTCAACGGTAAGTTTGGCGCTCCTTGCTGATGCGTTTTGTGCAAGTTGTAGGTATTGTATATCGTGCAGCATTCGTGCCAGTGACCTTATAGATAAAATCTGCAATACTCCTATTTTATTTTTTGCTTATTGCGCTAGGTGCGGTTTACTCTATCCATATTTTCTGTTTTAATCAGAATGTTTCCATTATTTACATGGTTACCTGTTTTGTTGGAGGTTAATAAATTACCCCGACCTATGGCAGGCAAAAACAAGAAGAAAAAGCCGTATAGGAAGCGCAGTATTTTATGCTTCACTCTGCCCTTCATGCAAACTTAATTAAGCTAAGTAAAGCTGAAAAGGCCTTATTTATTACGCAATGTTAGATGCCTGTATTTATAAACGACAAAGAACTAATAGCTATCTCTTGTCTTTAACGGTCTTCTTAATGAGCCTTACTGCCCTAAAAGCCCTTTTATCTAACTCGGATTTTTTTCTCTTAAAAATTTCTCACCCTACGGCCACATTTAACTGCGCGCCCTATTGCCCAGCTATAGAACTCGTCAGAGTCAGATACATACGATAACAAATATATTTTTGTCTGTACTCTTTTTTTTTTTGTTTTAATAAATGCTCTTTTTGTTTTAGGTTTCTGCCGTAAGAATTACATCAAAGGGTATGTCTACATTTCATCTTACTTACCGATTTTATTTGTATCTAATTTAAATTCCACAATATTATGTACAATGAATGCTACCTCAACGATTCGAATTTCGTTTAACGTTAAAGAGATAATTGTGTTCGAAGGGTAGTATTGTCTTGCACCCTAATGATAATTCCCTTCCGTATCGACTTCCTTTCTCCAGTTCTTGGACTTATTGTACCGTAAACTCGCTGCCGCTCTATGATTTGTACAGATAAAGTTCACGCTGACATCCTGCGGTACTAGCAACTTTAAGCCTTTCTGCCCTGATAATCACGGAGTAAGAATGTAAGCCAAGGAAAGCGACGTCTCGTAATTTTAAACTTAATTTCGCGGAGACCACATTGATGTCGCCTGGAAACTAAGTACCAGCAGCGTTGCACCCTTTGAATACAGAAATTAAAAACTGTCGTGCCGTAAATTGAACAAAAGAAGAATATAATTCGCGTTGGTGGTGGCTCTTCACGCGCACCGGGAAGAGGTCATAGACAGATTTACCCACAACGTCTCATATTAAACCTACCTCTACGACATCAAAATATTAAGTATTTTATATAAGAAAATAATGCTTTATAATTTTGGTTATGAGCAGTAAAAAAGTACCACACGGTATATATATATATGATAAGATATTATTATTTTTTTTGTTGAATAGCGTTGCGAGGATGTGATAAAGGATTCAATTAATTACTTTTTTCAACCGTATGTATGTCTATCTCGAAAGATCATTATCGAGGGCATTATTCAACTTGGCACTTTGTTTACGGCGTGTTACACACGAGGGATGGATTTCCGAAAGCGAAATGGGCGTAATTACGTCCATTTTACATGTACGGGCATTGTCGAAGCAAATTTCCCTCTTACTATCAAACAGTAGCTGTAAAAAGGGTTATGAATATTGATAAGTTAGATAAGGCCCGTCAGCAATTCTCCATATTTAAAACATAAAACGTTGTATTAAATCGGTAGCTTATTAGGGATCATTTTTTTTTCCTCTGATGCAGTAATACAAAAGGTTGCGTGACATATTCTATAGCGTTGAGTTTCCATGACAGGTTTTCCCCGATAATGGTCAACCGGGAAATTGGATATCGAAAGATGTACGTTTTTCTTCTTTAACAAAAGACTTTTGTACAGATGACCGGGTGACAGCGGGATCTTATATCTTGTTAAAAAAAATGTAGGATAGCCGCGTATTCGAGAACAGATACAATTTCCTCAATCAAAATGTAATTTAAGACCTGCCCCCCTGGATCACAAACAAAGCTCGCATCGAAATAATGATATTATATGGTTTCCACCGAATTAAAGTAGACACAGGTTGATGGAGGTGATCCAGATGAGGGGTGAGTTTTACCTCTCATCTTTGCTTTCGTTTTTCAATTGAAAACCAAATTTAATTTATTTCGAAAACATTCGCTCTTCTAAAACAATCCATTTATCAATTAATTTTTATATGTGCCTTTATTTCAGGCATCAACAAATTTGGGGGATCAAAAAGGGGGATTCTATTTCATATTTTAAATTAAATTGTTTGGTTTAATGCGGGGATATCTCGATTCCATTTTTGGTCGTTTCAGTAGAAAACTGACAAATGACAAATATAAATTGGCTTATTAAATACAAGTCTTAAAATTTAAACACTGTATGAAAGTTTAACTCGGACTTGGCCGGTTATTTTTCTTAAATAGGTAATGTTTTATTTAGAACGTGACCTGGCCTATTTCTCGCGTATTTTTTGCAAAGCGTCTCCCGGACCGGACCGTTTTATAGTCGTGTAATAAATTCCCAAAAATAAATGTCTCCCACAAAGCAAGTAAAAGAAATTCCTTTGTTGCCGCTGAGGTAGGTGAAAAAATAGATCCAAATACTTGTTTTGACGCGTACGCGTCCTTAAAGGTAATTATAATTAAAACAACACGACATTCTCTGTGACGAGTGCCAATACACAGAAAATACACAAATGCGTTTACCTCATAAAACACGAAGTTCGAAAGTACAATTTTTATTTAATTGATCATGAATAGCAGCAAACAGTAAATCAGTTCTGTCTGTTGTAATTTGTTTATTGATGCCACAAAATGTGGTCCGTTGTCATGAGGCCACGGGCTGGAAAAACGAATTGCGTTTTGTAAACGTTGTTATAGATGGGATCAGTAGAAATAGTACAATAAATCAAAAAGCAGACGGACATATTCGGTGATTACTACAAGTGCGTAAGTAATATTTCAGTGAGCGGGTGGATTACAATCAATCATCCCCGTCTTGTTGACCTGAATTGACCCTCGCTGACTTTGAATTCTTTCGGACGCATCGCGTGATGGATCGGTCAGGGTGGCTGTGGATACAACATAGCTCTTGTGTCGATAATGAATGAACGTTACAACTTCCCTAATTGATAACTATAGAAGTGATCAATTGCATTAATTGCCTGCTTTAATACTTGCGCTCTTTCGAATTACTTTCTGACATCGATTCATGTTAAAGGACGAATTGTTGTATCTTTATTTTCCTTGTCAATCGCAATCAGACGTTAAATTCGAGATGCAAGTTAGAGCACAGGTGTGAGCCAACAATGTGTTTATAACGAATTAACCGGTCCATTGTTACTCGGTATACATTCAATAAAGTTTTGATGCCACGTCCATTATCGTGTTTGACAAGAAATGTTTAAGCCTTTTGTCGCAAATGTCATGATATTGTTCTCTTGATCGTCATTCCTTCGAACTAGGTCCTTTGTGAAGCATAATCTATAGACCAATAAGCATATAACATTGTAATGCCCTATACACATAACATTTACATAGAAAATGAACATTGCATATGCATAAAAAACTATCAGGTGGCAAAATTAAGCTCATATTTAAGCATTATTTGTTTTACTTCTTGACCAAAGTGCTTCAGTGGCACAGATAGCACTAAATGTAGCTAAATACGATGTAATACGCGCGTAGCTTTTTGCGACTGTCTTAGTAAATACGACGAAATACGTGTGTAGCTTATCGTGGCGGCCTATATTTAGCAGTAAATACGATGTAGTACACGTGCAGCGTATAGTGGCGGCCTATAATTAGTAGCTAAATACACGTGTAGCTCTTATTGGCTGCCTAAAGTTAAAGTTTTTGGCTAAATATGATGTAATACGTGTGTGACTTACTGTGGCGGCGTATAAATACGGTGTAACAGGTAGGTATAATTACTTTATGTAAAATGTAATTGCTTTCGATTAGATAATGAAATGAATTGAATTAAGATACCAAAATATTTCTACTTTAAATCTATCCATGAGAACAACCTTTACCCTTTGCGTGCGGTGTAGGTAATAACTAGGGAAGCTATTAAGATCTAAATTCTAAAGGCTTCAGTAACGGTCACTGGAGATTTTTTTGAGATCAACAATCAATTAAATGTTCATGTCTGTCGGCACATAAATTTGAATGGCACATAACTGTTGTACGCCTGCATCTACAATTGCACTTTTAACTCTTTTTTGAGAGCCGTGAGAGCATTGTTATGAAGGGGAAGCATTTGTATGGAACTTATATAGCCTTTGTAACAATAGCAGGAGTATGTTTTTAATTTTTCGTGAAGAATTGTACCCTAATGCTTTCCAAATGATGTAATACGATATATGTATACACCATAAATAGTTTGGCTATGGACTCGGCGGGTTGTTCACGCATTCAAAGGCGAACGAAGAACTTAATGTTTCGGAATGTCCGTTCTGCGTATACATACATACGTAATATGTGTTTTACCTAGGCATACACATGTATAATTTAATTGCCTGCATATAGATCGGTTAAAATTTGTATCGTTGTTCTTTGTCATGTGTTTGTATAGAATTAAATGAGTGTTCTTATTGGTTGTACAACCAGGGTGACTCATTCAGTGACTGTTACAGGCACTTCTGTATTACAGTGGCTCTAAAACAATACACACGCAATTTGAAAGGTGCACGTGTTTTAGGTGTACATAAAACTAAAAATCTATTTTAAATATCTTGTAAAATTGTTATTTTTTGAGACCAAAAAAGAACAAATAAAATTGTTCGTAAAGAAAATAACGGTAGTGAAATAGTGAAAATAGATAAATGTTGAGGCCTTCTGGTTTGATAGGGGGATTTAGAAGAAAGCAACCTGCACACGTGTTGTACAATACAGAAGTATTGGTACATTACATTACATACATTCAACTGTTGAAACGTATTTAGATCGGGCGAACCTTATTCACTATTTCTCCTGCACTGCGACCATTGTGACAAAAAAATAGAAACTCGTCCGAAATTAATGGACCTGTTTCTGGTCGATGACTAGTGTTTCTCTAAAGCGAACTTGAACCATTCAGTTAATCCCCCAGCTACAATGTACCTTTATTCTCGACGATTTTCCGTTGATAATAAATTGATTTTATAGCCCCATTTTTGAGCAGAGCAACAGGTGTGCTACCTGTCCCATTTCACTCGGCTTGTTAGGGGGCTCGCAATCCTATGTTTCAATTGTGCCGGTAGAACTTGTTCTTGTTTCACAATGTACCACATTTTGTTACTTTGTTGAAATTTGTTTGTACTATACGTCCACAGACGATAAAAATAATTCAACAGATGTACTTAAAACTATCATTGTATGCTTGCGGATTACTGAATAGGCACTGAGTCGTTTTAATATTGTCCCCCAAAGGAAGCCACATGACGAGGGGAAATATAGAATTGTCGTCTCATGAACGTATGTAGGTAGGTACCTCTACATTCACGTACTTTTATGATTTACTTGAACTTTTTTATGAGCACAGAAGTCTGGCTTGAAGGACTACGACGATTACGATTTTTTATTGATGATGGTTCAAATCTTGCGCTTATTTAGATTTAATGTGTAAAAAGACATGATGGGCTTTAATTGAAGTTTAGCCCTCGCATAGTCAGGATGATGAAACGAACGTTGTCCATCTTAAACCCAGTAAATGGCCCATCTGGGAACTACGCCGACCGCCGCTTTTAACCGTGGTCAGCTCAGCACGGTCAATCGCAGTCTACCTAATCGTAATGAATGGAAGTGTTGATTAGAAGATTTAATTACGTAAGGGTTGGCCATTATCGAACGCTCCCGCTAATACAATAGCCACTTCGACGTGCAAATGCCCTGGTTTATTGTGACGATCAGCACGAAAGTTCCGACCACGGGGTCTGTTAAAAGGGGGCAAGAGGGGGCCGAAAGGTGGGCGGCAGGGGGCGATGGCGAGGATGTGGACTTTGTCGGCACTGTCCTGAATTAGATTAACAGAACTAAACTTGATTTCCATTTAGATTGCTCCATCTAAACACAAAGACACCATCTGCAAATAAAAGTCCACAAAATAGTTATCCGATGAACATTAAATACAAAAGCAACTATTTACTGATTAATTTAATTTAAGTTTATTTGAAAACGTATCTATCAAGAAAGGTTTCATGTTTCTACAAAAAGAAAGTGATTTAGTTACGTTGTTTTTGCGAACATAACACGAGTTCATGTGATATTTAACAACAAAAAAAAAAGTTGCTCATGTCTGTCTAATTGAATTATGCCGAAGAGTCTTGACCAGATGAATACCGATAAATGCAGGTGACTCATCAAAGTATAGTGCACTGGTACACATTACTGTAGTAGTCACAGTATGATTCACTCACGATCAGAACCATGACCTCAAATAGGTCCATAGATACGATGAGCATGGTTTCTCCATAATGTTATATTATTATATAAAAACTGTTTTGCTTTTGTTAGATGGATATCGGTAAAGTGAATGAATGAGAACACGTTTTTAGACAATTTGTCTTTTTCGTAGCAGTTCAAATCGGAGACACCGTTAGTCTGTGAAAACGCATAAGGGCGTGTGAAATGTCATTCAGAACAAAGCCGCGTAATTGGAATTCGAAGTAACTTTATCGAGTGGCGACGATTTCGGAGGATTCTCGCGACAACGGTTCGTTATGTCGTACTCGAATGTCAGATATTTGGCGGCACATTACTCATGTGTCACACTATGCTCACTCACCTCGTGAACCTCAATTATTTGTGACTCCCGCTGTTCTTTTTCCTATCTCTCGAGATACAGCAGACATTGAAATATCATGTCCCGAAAATAGCATCCGTAGTTTATTCTATTATTAATTAATATCTTAACTTCTCTTGTCAAATCTTCTCTTTTATAGATAGATAGGTATTTATAAAGGCATTAATTTCTAATTCCTTATATGTGTAACGGTTATTTTTTGGGGTTGCATTGTTAATTACATGGTGGAGAAGGTTCGTAATCTCTTTGAGCAAAGGGTTAAATCAGTACGTTGCTATAAGTAATTAGTTTCGAACTGTGGTGTTGGAGGGATTATCACCGTCTTCTCATTTACTTTAGCCCCCCCTTAGAAAGGACTGGCGCGCGTCTAAAAATGCAGAGCAGCCCGTCGTGGGGTTCAAATAAGCTGATTTGTAAAATAAATTAATGATCTGGCGTCGCAAAAGTCACCTCCAAGTTGTCACATTGTCTGTCAGACACCATCGGAGTCGCAGGAGAATCCCCAGTTAATTACTGCAGCTGGCTAATTCCTTCTAACGATCTCTCTATGCAAAAACCGATCCAAAAATTCTATGAATACGACACTAATACTCCACCCCAAAAACGACTTTGTAAACGCACATCTGGTTTTATTATTTTCACACTCGACTTTCCACAATGGATTCTAAGACCGTAAATACAGATAAACGTCGATTTATGGACTTTATGGCATGGCTAACAAGTGCACTATAATTATCATAGCAATTAAGTAGATACATATTAAAAAAAAAAAAACTGCAGTGTAAAAAGTGTAAGCTCTATTATTTATAAAAGTTAATTTGGGAAGTGGTAGGTAATTTTTTTAGTCCAACTAATTTAAGTGATGCAGCTGATTTGTAACGTGTCATTATAAGTTTGTAGCAAGCGTTGTTAATTACGGAAATGAGTTATTTATCTCCAAATTTTCTTGAGAACAGAATCTAAATCGTACTATAATTTTCTAGTAGATATTTAATTAAATTAGTTATAAGTACTAACTGTTCGTTCTTATTTTTTTCAATTTCTGTTGAGATCCGGTTTTAATATAAAAGGCGTCCGTTTTAGGTGTTTTTATATTGTCGGCGGAATTTGTTCTAAATGAAACGTAAAAATATTTTATATTGACGCAATGTTAGCCCGTAGGTATTTGCTTTTATTAAACCGCTTTTGTTTGGTGCTTGTATGTTTTCCATTACAGGAATGACACAGAATATTTCATTGTTTAATGCATAGTTGCCCTGGGGCTGCGAATATTATAACGGGGTTGCGCGTTCATTACGCGGAATTTATGCCAATCATTACCATTCAATGTGACAAGCGGATATGATATTTCGCGAAATATCGTGCCGGCAGTAGGCTATGAACTACCCGATTACTGGTTACGCCTGCTGCAAGTGTAGACGCTTATCCCTGTTATCGCCTGCTTGGGAACCAGGACACCTGAGCGCCATTGCGATTCCCACTATCATTTCCGACAAGATTGAGGTCGAAACGTGCTATTTCACTGTTTACTTACAACACTTATTTCTCATTTATTACCTTCATCCCAAAAAATACTATCTAATATTTACAACGATCAGTAAAATTCAAATCGAATTTTCCAACATTTATGATTATTTCAGTTAATAAAAGATGTTAATCTTAACGATTTTTTGATATGTTGAAATAAAACGATTCTTTTGTTGTGCGGTTCCCCCATTTTTTCTTTTTTGTCAGAGTTCCGTTGGCAATTATGATTCTGGTGGACAAAATGCCCTCAGGAGAGAAGTTTAAAGCTACCGGTTAACATCTTAAACATGGATATTACATAGTCTATCGGGCGTATCCCGAAGGAGAGGTTGATTGATCGTCGACTCGTACTGACCCCTGTCCATGTCTCCCTTCCGCACCCCAATAAAAAAAAAAGAAAGAGACTTATCGCTGTTCGCATTTTATAAACTGTTGGCTATCTTTGACAAAGACTCGGTCATTTCGCCTGTTTTGCTCCACGATAACAATACATAAATGGCTCACATTTGTGGCCATTCCTTACTCGTGCGCCTCATTTATTCACGTCGACCAGTTGTTTCTCCCAGTTGCCAGCGTGGTCTCCCGGTTGATTAGCAGATGATCCGAACTTGACAAATTTGTTCCGTCTCCTTCCTTGCCGTTTTTTTTTTCTTTTTTCCTCTATTCCCCTAACTAAACTACAACAGCACATACATAAATGTAACATCAACTAGATGTCATTTGTTGAAACTTCTTTTTTAGACCGTATCAAAGAGGAGGATGTTTTTTTTTTGGTAAAAAAAATTACTTTTGGCCCTTTGCTCATTTGATATCTATCTGTATGGTTGTTAATCATGCCTTTTTCGTTATGGCAATATTTATCTTCGTTTATTTTAAAGGGTAAAATACAGAAAGAGATATAATGTGGTTTGAGCGGAAGTGGTGGGTGGTTGGGTCCATTGGGAGTCGAGAGACGGTTGCCAATATAGGCTGCAAACGATTTATTTTTATTCATGAGATTTCGATCATTCGGGTAAGATGACAAACCAGTATAGGGTGATTTATTGAAGCTTCCCTGCAAGTATTTTCATCATTTCTGACTAGCAAAAAATACGCGTGGTTCAGCTCGATTAAATAGAAGAAAAATCACACACAAGACTCACTGTGGTTCTATCTTACCCAGTATTTTCGTAACTCAATACTTTTTTCTTAGAGTTAGATAGAATGTTTAATAACTTCTTAAAAGTGTCTTGTAAAGAGTTGGGTGAAGATTTGTAGACAACCTGTTACGGTCGTTATTTTCTGGAAATGGAGCGATCAAGTGTGGACTGGTAGTTCCCGACAGACATTCATAACGTGTGGCGATGAGCTCGCCCTCACGAGAGGGTAAGATTTTGGTGCCGTTAAGGAATAGTAACCGCCGTCACCATTAGCACATGGAAGCCATTACAGGAGGCCGTTGATGGATACAGGAGGATTAGAGAGGCTACAGTCTCGTATCGCGACGCGTCGCGCCGCTGGCTCCAAAACAATGCTTGTAAATTTATCAGCAGATCTCCTACTCCTCTTCGGTCAATTGCGTGTAGACCGGAGCAATCCTCACGTTGTTCTCTTGACTAATGTGCCACGCATTTGATAATTAAATCGCAAAACCCCTTTGCTGAAACTTTCGGTTAAGTGCTCGACACTATTACGAGTTTGCTACCTAATTTTATCAAATTTGCAAACATTGAGGTGTCATTATTCAATTGTTTAACAAGAAACAATCTCTATTAAGTACATGAAGGTATCTCTTTCTATGATGAGATGTTTGGCAACTGCGGGTTTCGGGTTCAGTAATGTGGAAGGAATTGCAGCGTCGAGAAGCACATTGTGCAGTAGCGAGGTGTCATTAATCATGTAGACACCAGCCCATTTGACTTCGTTATTGCGATTGTCGTCTCGCGATCTGCATTTTGTCGAGCCAACCCGCCCCTTTATCTCGTGGCGAAAAATAAAAATAAATTAGAGAAAAATATATACATTTGGGCCACCCTGTATGACGGTGGCTGCATTCAAATCGAAAAGGTGATGATATGCGTTATCATTTACTTACAGAAAAATATATGTAAAGTAATTCTGCATGTATTCATCTGGAAGGAAATGAAAAAGATCACCCCCACATCCGTAGCAAGTTGTAACCGTCCCATGATTGATTTAGTGGCAGAGCCCTTAAATTAGATTAGCATATTTAATTTTGTGTGCGCGAGAACTGGCGAAAATACAGCGGGAAACGCACTCACTACGCTCTAGTATCATTTTCTTCCAGCAGAAGTCGTAAATCAAAAACAGTCACCCTTAATCCGACACTCGAGAGATTTCTCGTTTTTTAACTTTTGTCCTACAGATACTAATTACGTTTGAATGAAAAAGCACTTTTGCACGTCTCGGCTTATGTTCCGACGACTTGGATTGCTTTGTCTTCATTACAATTCAAAATAAATTTAGACACTTGAAACAACTTCATTTCCAACCCACAATTAACTCTCTTAGACGATAACTTACTCGCAACGGACCACTAGGCAATTAAAAAAAACAACCTCAAATTCTCTTTCTCTTTTATTTTTGGTCCTAATGAACAACAAGAAAGAAATATTGCAGCGTGCTTTTTATAAAATGTGAGTAACATGTAAACGTGTCAAATGTAAATCCTTGAAAAGATGATGGTCGTGGGGGATGTTAAGTCCTAATGAAGTCTGGTGAAGATACCGCAAGGCTGATGCGATTTTGATTTAACGTAATCGATCATAGTACCGACAGCAACTCAGTAACTCGCTCACGACAGCAATGTTATCGCTAATCAGAGCATTCACTTGCAAATGACCAGTTACGTCACATCGATCAAAAGGCGCAGATGCAGGAAATGATGTGCCAGAATGTCAGAGAGTTACCACATCACGGGACTGATATATTAAAATTACAAAAAAAAAAGAAAAAAATCGTAATAATTCTCATCTTGATTTTAATGAACCCTTATTTTTAATTTTAACTGTATGTTGTGTGTACCTACACCTAATATGCATTGTTTTAAAACGGAGATAAAACAGTTTAATCGTCTATAGGAATTCGAAATTCGAATCAATTTAAAAGGGTGATAATAAATTGGAGTGCGGCTTTAGTCTCGACCTATTGTATGGACGCTTTTAAATTATTTTGCAAAGTAAAGCAGCTTCTGGACGTGCGGCGAATTTAGAGAGGAGCTTCTCTATCGTGAATAATAAAAACAACAATTAATTTCGCCAAGTGACGCTTCACTAACTCGTTGACCAGCGTCCTATTGTTCGTCGTTTCGATAAAACCCTTTCAAACAAAAGTCCCTTCGTCACCCCACATTCCATCAGTCGAATACGTTTGAACTTGATGACTGCCGTGGCTTATGCGAAAGAAAAAAAGTAAATATAGACTTTACAGGCCGCTGACTCATTCTTCATGCTTAAAAAGAAAATACAAAAAGCTCCCACACGATTACGTAATATGAGCTTTGAAACGGTAGATAAGTTCAGGAGAAAATGAAACCTTATAATGGCCAACAAAAGATTGCTTCTTTCTTCTCGTGGCTTTAAAATGCTTTTTTTTTTAGATATTTTGAAGTGAATTTAGGTACCTACTCCAAATATTAAAAAAAAAAATTTTAACTGTTGTTCAATATTATCCTTATTGTATATGAAATGAGAAGCTTTTGTCAAAGAAATGTTACTGGCTACTAGTTTTATGATGTTTGAATGGGTAGTTATCTAGGATAGGGTGGAAACGTTTTGGCCCTTGATTAAATGAAGTGGAGTACCCGAAATAGGCATTAATTATCAACTAATGTAGATAAACATTGTCTTTGGCTCTTCAAACATCGAAACTAATGGGACTATCCATTCAATTAATTACCGTAATGTTAGCGACTCTCATAATTGATACGTAAACGGTAACTACTATACGGATCAGGTTGACACAGTTACATATATAAATATTTGTTTGTCGAAGTGCACATTGAGAACAGCACTCTAGATACATAGATACATGTTAGCCGCTTAAATTGTCAATTGAGTAAAAGCGCCGCAATATTTGCTATACATATAAACTGGTCACACACTTGTCTCCCTGCCTCCTGCAGCCATCGCAACGGACACGTCGCCTGAAGGCTGATGTGCGTCTGCAACTTGGCTCTTCGTACACATGGAAATGGCAGTTGTGCTCCCCATCTCGTTACCGAATCTCTAGTCAAATAATTGCATTATTTATGCTCGCATTAAAGGTAACTGAGGCTTAACTTAGCGAAATTTCAGCCTGGGGATGTTTAGTTTCTATTAATAATACTTTCAGGATTAAAAAGCTACTCTCCGATGATGTATCCTGATTCAACTATAAATACGTACTTGTTAGATCTGTTGATGCTATTTTATAACGTACGTAGATAAATCATTTCATGTTTTTGAATTGAATGGATATGGACAGATGAAAAGATGAGACGTTGTTTTCTTTTTTATAAATTACAGTAGTGCCACATTGAAAGAGGAAGAATATAGGAGGAGAACAAGAGGGGTCGTGATGTATTCTTCTTCTAGCCACTAGAAGTTGAGTTAATGTTACCGAGGATCGGCATTGGATTGCCGTGGCGGTTGTAACCGCGTCCAGATGGAATCAGATTAATACAGTCTGTCAGATTCAATTAATATCCACGCCCGCTGTTTCTAGATGAGACGATCCCTCAACCGGGTACCGAGCCAGGAAGTCGCTATTCATGTCAACACAATTAAAAATGAGGTGATCTCCCACCAAATTATACATTGACACTTAACAAATACCTCGTCTGGCCTGTCATAAATATAAGCCTCATATCTCATTAACTTCGTCCGTTTAATCACTTTTGTATATATGTAATAGCCTGATTAAAGCATATCTGTGAATGTCAATTCGGTTTTGTCATTGTCCCGACACCGACGCAACATTCTACACAATAACCCTCCGACATCTCTTTTGTCTTCTCCAAATTCCCTTCAATACGTTCTAATTTAATTAATTGGACGTTACAACACTGTTAGTGTGTCACATATTATAGCATTCAAATTCTGTTTTCTGTCGAACGAGATTTTTCGATATTTTAAATTTAAAGTAAGTTAATAAATTCTTTTGAATGGGATGAATACATAAAATTGTGTTCGTTTACTGAATCCTGCAGGATACGTGGACGTAGATACGTATGTGAACGTTGGGCAAAGGAGATTTTACATCATTGAGGGAAAATATTTACCTATGCATTTGCATGTTTGTTTTTCAGCAATCTGTGGAATTTCTGTGTACGAAAGCAAACCAGCATTCAAAGCGGACAACGTATCTTTGTTATAACTAGAAGGGCAGAGACGAGATTGAAAGGAGGCTTTGATCTTGAGCTTCTACGTGATACCCTCAAACACAACATAAATACACAATATCTGGCCATGCACACCACTATATCTACATCGCTCATACTCGACCTGAGTGATGATCCCTCCTCTTTTCAATTTTCCGATATTATCACTTTCAGTTAATATACAAATGGCGGTCGAATTCCTTTGACGACTCCGCTAAAAGGACATCGTTCAGCCGGTTATTCCCAGGAGTTGTTTACGTGTGATATTCATCATCTATTAAATGACGATATGACAGAGAAAGGGTTAAAACATCACCCCTTCCATCTTTTTCAACATCTAAAATTTACCACCGACAACACACTCTTTGTCTTTCCTTTAGAAATCTGCTCTTGCCGACAACTCCATATACAGAGTGTTCTCTAAATATAAAAATTATTAAAAAAATCGATACAAATTATAAACTAATTGTATGTGATGTAAAATAAAAGTGGCGCAAAGCAACAAGTACATAATATAAAAACAGTGTTTCAGTGAGACAGTGAAAAAAAAAAAGAGTTTCTAAATGAGAGTGGACGTGATTGAGAGGAAGTCCTAGAGAACGTAACCAAGGCAGAGCGTTGTTAAAGTGGTGTATTTTGTTAGTCTGAAATTAGAAGTCGGACGTGACACGAACTGATAAGGAAAAAGGACGAGAGACGTTAAAATAAGTGCTTTAACTTTCGACAGTCGACATCGGCTACAAATTGTCTAGAAGCCACGTTCTCAAATAAATGGACCACGATCTAAACAACAGTCCCACGGGGTGTAGCCAATTGAAACAACCACCAGGGACTTGTATGTTCGATCTTCTACCGCTGAACCCAGTAATGGATTTAACGTTTTACGTGCTTTCACGAACCGGACAAATTTATTAGGTATCCTTTTATTCATTATTCATCGATGAGATGACATTGTTTAAAATTAATACGAACAGGTATATTTGATTAAATTGACCTCTGTCTGATGAGTACCTTTATTCAAAATGTAGTTTAAACATATAGGGGACGTATTTTAATAACTTCAGAGTGGTTTAGAAGAGCTAACGCACCTTAAGAAGCTTTACTTAAAAAAATAGGTGATAGTATTGCCAAAAGTGTTTGCGAATGTTTTTAGAGTAGGTACGTATTTCCAAAGCTTGCCGTTTGTTCGGGATTTGTAAGACGCCACACAGTCCATTGTGTTTTATGTGAATATTTAAGTAAAGTTGAAGTGTTAGTTTATGAGCCTGCCGAGTATTCGGCTATTCCGTTTTAGTGAATAATGTCTTGTTTTCGTACAAGTAGGAAGTACATAAATACAATATATTGACCTGTTATTTACGAGGCTGCGTTTGCTGTTATTAAATATTAATGGCGGAATTAATGACCCATATAACTCATTACATTAGATAGAACATTATTTCGTACCGTTAACTTGAATATCGCAGCGGCAGTGATCATCTAATGTCTTCGTATACGATGAATTATTATTGCCGAAGACCTTCCAGGCTGCTGAATAATTCCCTCTTTCCTGTTTAACATTTTCTTAATTCTCCATAGCTATCAGGTACCTAATATACTTTTAAACGTCTCACATACGTCTTCACATTGACGAACATGTACGATTTATTGAGAAAAATAATTTGACATAATAAATTTAAGAATATTTCGCTCTACAAGAAAAAGGGTTACATTCATTGTTTTCCTTTCTCTCACTACATTTTATTTTGAATCAACATACAATGCAGACGGAAGTGACAGAACTGTTGGGGGAGGATACAAAGCTAGCCTGCGGTCCTCCTGTCCATCAGTAAGTAAAAAGAGGAGAGAAACAGCAGAAGGAAAAAAAAAACGTGGCTGGCAATTCATCTCTCTGCTGCGGCCCTTTATTGCTACGATTGTTTCCGTGTGTCGAGTATTTGAAAAAGCGAAAGGAAACAAAAAGTCAGCATGTAGTTCGAATAGCAATCACGAGCTGGGGCACGTGCAGGTGCGTGTGTATGAAGCGGGCTCGGGACGCCCGGGGCCGGATTTAACAAGACCCTAAGGGCCTTTGAACTACACCTAAAACGCTGCTCTACAGACCCTGGACTCCCCGTTACGAAAACCCACTTGTCGCGGTACAAACCCAAACTGAAACCAGCTACTGATTACCATTGTTCCGCCTCCAGTCATATTTTAATGGTCACGGTGAAACATTTCCTACATGTGTGACAGGCAACCGCTTCTTTTCAAAATTTTCATCGAAATACACATCATTTGTAATTCAAAAAAAAACACGGAACAGACAAGAAGCTAGACTAGTTTAGTTTCGTCTCAATGCTTAAATACCTAAAACAGACGTTCTCAAAGGATTGCCCCATAAAAGTTTTTTACGTTGTTTCATACTGAAAACCATGTAAAAACGTGGATCTGTAAGTTTCAATTTCTTCAAGTGTTCATGTCAGTCAAAGATAAAATGTTCGAGAACGTGTTGTTATTGCCTGCGACAAAAAAATGTTAAGATTTTCATTTTAGTGGAATAAAAAAAAAAAATAAAATCAAAATTCAACACAAGGTGGGGTTAACTTATTCGAACCCAAAAATCAGTTTGTTAAATTTAGTTTTTAATTTCCAATAAAAACCTAGAATCTCATCTCTGTCTTTTTTTCACTATCTGACATTCGAGTCACGTAAACAACTTCAAAGACAAATGAATTCTTTCGGCCAGTTTTTACTGATACACATGTACTTGAGGATAGGTCAATGTCAAATAAAATTGGAACGAATACAGGTTTTAGTTATTCCGAGCGGTCGTTATCAGTTAGGTCGTATTATAATACTACGTAAGATTTCAGTTTAGTTTTAAAGACGAGTGTGATGAAGATGTGTCGCGATTTTTACGGAGCAGTTTCTAAAGATGTACATCGAAGGTATGTACGTTATCATAGTGTTTATTTCGTATTCTATTTACTAATAATATTCGTGGACACTAGTTTAATATATTTGTGACAAAAAATAGGCATTTGTGTTGTTACTGGTGAGTGACTGTTTTACTTTTTTATTGTTTACTATTTTTGGTTATTTATAAATAGGTATATTTTTAATAACTTAGGTATATTATGAGCCTGTTTTCACCTTTCGGAAGGTAAAGTGAATTACAATGTCCAAAGAACGTGACTTTCACCCGAAAATCGTAGTTCCTTTGCATATGGTGTAGTCTCCCTTTGTGACATTGGAAGATTTAATTATGCATAATAGGGAAGCATTGTTTCGCAAACCTATTTACACATGTTTCCGCCTGCACCAAATTGAACTAACCCTGAGAGATAAACATAGACAGTAAAGTTAGAGTTGTCGGGGTCTTTCTTGTACGTTAATCTGATGGAACAGGAGAATTGAGTGAATGACTGACTAGTGTATACGTCGTCAGCGGTGTTGGTTTCTACCGCCATGATTGTTCGCTGACACAATTTAAGCCTTCAGTACGGGGATTTGTTTAGATTGAACTGGCTCAGTTTAGTACATCGTTTACATATCTAATAAGATACTCCAGAGTTCCGTGACAATAAAACACATTCACCAGTATTGTAAACATGCAAATGTGTCAAGTTATCTAGAAGCATTTGTTCGTCATGGTAACCACATTACAGCAACCATAAAATTCCACGGACAATCTTAGATTTTTCTAGAGTTCCCTACAAATTTTATCCCCACCGGCAAATTTGGGAAAATGGGGGGTCCAAATGTACCTAACAATTCCTGATGAAGTTAATAGTTCAATTTATTTTGAAACTCCCTTATTTCTAAGGGAAAATCTAAGCCTTTATACATCAATTAACTCATTGGTTTCAACAACTTCCTCTTAAAACTAATTTCGATGAAAAATGTAACGTTACAATTAATAGGTAGTAGTTATTTTTATTTTGTAAATTATTGTTGTTTAAATAGACGCATAGGAAGATCGATATTTGTAATTAATTCAGTATTCGGAATTTAAATTTTCAATTACTCAGAATGCACGGTTCATTAAGGGTGGTAAAAATTTCTCACGGGTACTGTATGCAGATATGGCAATTAATTAATGGACAAAATTGTCGTTCACGCGCATGTTTACCGAAATTTGAATAATTCGGCGTGCCGTTACCACCATCATCTTGCGTGATACACCCTATTCCCGTGTTTAAATTATTCATGGAAAGACCCATCTCACACCGTACCGCTTGCTTAAATTTTTTAACGTATGTTCTTGTTACTCCAACGCCAGCACTTTTTAATTCAATTACTATTAATTAAATTTTTAAAAGAGGAATTTGCTAAAAGCATAGGTACTTTGACCAAATAGTTTTCGAATTGGTTGCTTGCTTACCAAGTGGCCGTAACGAATCGTTTTAATATTATGCGATGTGAACAGAACTAAGATATCAGATTCTTTAATCTCTTTGTTTTGATGGTGTAATGGCCAGGTGGAGTGAGGTATATGTAGTCGGAAGTAGCCTATTACACATCGGTGGTGAATCATCACGTGTAGTGCTCCGGATTACCATTTTAACCAGAAATGCACCCATGAGGGTCTTAATGTAAATATTGTACACAAAAAATAGGGTAACATCTTTGATGACATGAGATACGATGTTCTACTAATAAACAATAGATACGTAATTACTTAAAAGTATTTATTATTTTATTATCTTTTTAGTGCATTTCGGTTTTGCCCTTGTATAAAAAGATTGTGAAAGGCACATCGGAATTAATAAAGTTCGCTCTTGCTTTTTACTCTATTTCTATTTACATTTTAATTGAAAGCGCATATTGAACTAGCGACGCACGGCGTCCCGACGGCGACGTTGGCGCCCTGTAGCTTTAACCCTTAACCGATGTTCAATAATTAGGGTAATCGAAGACCAGAGAGACTTTCGTTTTACATTATCAGTAACAATCAACTAGCTTGTTCTTTATGAAACAATTTTTTGAAAATAAGAGTTCGTTAATAACATGTTTATTCAAATTTTTGTTTTCACTTTGTGCTAGTGATTTATTATAAGAGTCCACAAGTACATATGTGATTGTTTGACGGGTATGAAAAATGTAAGGGTTTGTGTTAATTTTCCTTTTGTTCTGCTCGTTCTGAAAGGGTATTTATCCGTTTGTTCTAATCCATTTACGGTTCTGCATTCGCGTATAATATATTCAGCTTCGGCATCAAAAACGATTTGTCAAGATTTATATGTGTCATTCGGTTGGAATGGACGCTACTGCATGATTGATCGCGCGGAAGCCAAGTTTCACCCCGTAATCGCTCTATCAAAATGCACACTACTATTCACTACAGTGACGTCTACGGTGCAATTTTCGCGAATTTATCAAAATTAATAGATTCACATGGACGTTTCAACCGGAACAGAAAGTATCTAACTAAATTTATCATAAATTTAAATTCAATCGATTCATCAACAGGATATTTCAAGAGAAAGAGCGAAAATGAAGAAAAATGAAAAAATTTTTGTTAAGGGTGAACTTATACTACTCAATTCAGTTTTCTCAATATTTAACCAACGCAAAATGATAAATAGAAAGTTATGTTTAATTAATTAATAATTTTGAAATGATTGACCCTCTGGCAACGTAACACAGGGTAGGTATTCCTTGCAGTATCTGCGTAACAATTATTTTCAATGCAATGTCAATGTTGCTTTCAACCTACACATTTTCTTCAGTAGCGTGGAGAGCCAGCCATTTTAGGGTCTCAAAAAGTTGGACCCTGCCAAGATATTTAACTGGAATGGGGGAGGAGGTAGTAAGGGGCCTAGACTAGATATTGTGGGGGGGGTTTTAAGATTTTGCTTTGGGCCACTGGTTTCATGAAGAGCTTTGGTCTAAACATGCATGTTTCATAGGTGCGAACGAATTTTTGAGATTAGGTCAGAGTTATTGAGTGAAGGGTATCATAAAATTAATTTTTGTGTAAAACGGTTCTTGGCCTGAGGTCGTAACAGTCGGTTTTATCATGGACTAGCGGAGTCATCAAGATAAACGGTTGAAAATCATCGGTATCGTTTTACCGTAAAAAGTTAATCTTATTATTACATGTAAGATCAGTTTTATAGTTTAGGTTAACTGCGAAAGCTGTTCCCTGTCGAGCTAAAGGGCTTTTAAATTGTGACTGGCACAGCAGGCGGTCTTTATACAGCATGTACGCTCGTCTTTATTGGGCAATGCAATTAGAAGCGATTGTTGTAGGTGATTTTAATGGCGTATAACAACAAAGAGACATAAAACCCGATTATTGGAGGACTTAAAAAGTTATACGGCGATTTTCGAGCAGATTTTATGAAGATAGGGTTAGAGGGGTCATCCCATTGTGCACGAGCCGGGATGGCACTCAATTAAGAATCGAAAGACCCATTTGCTATATAAAAACGTCACAATTACGTCTAATCAAGATTTTTCAATGCCTTTCGAGATAAAGTCATTACTTTTTCACATGGAAATTTTACGAACTCGAACTCAAAAGCTCAAGACTCGACCAACAACGTACCTTATTATGACCAACTTTTATTACATGTACCGTGAATTTCTATTTTTACTTTACAATAGCAACCGCTAATTCTAAGCTAATTCTCCACTCACCCCTAGCTGTCTTTTTACCGCGTCTTCAACTCACCAAGGGATCATACCTTTCAACAATCGCAATTTACATAAATTATCTTTTAGAAAATATAAATTTATAATACTAATAACAACGAAAAGCAGTCACCCTAAATATCACCAACTGTTTGGCTTTTGCGTCACACAAAAAAGAGCTACAACAAAATCGTTTTCAAAAGATTTGGGTTACTAAATAACATAATTTCAAGTTATTAGTTTTAAAAAAAAGTTATTATGAAAAGAGCACCAGCACCGACGCGACGTGAGTCAGTCTTAAATGCATTTAGTTTTCGTGATGAAAATTGTTTGACATAAATATTGTTTTAACGCTGGAGACAGGTCGTTGGTGTTAAGTGTTGTGCATTTTGCATTTTTCGTAGAAGTAATCCAGTTTAAAGGCATAGCTAGAGGCACGTAGGTATAGCAGAAGAAAACGGCGGCACTCTTGCGTACAGTTGACATTTACAGCGGTAGTTACGGTCAAAACGCATTCCGAAGGCGCAGATTTGCGACATACTTGTCAATTATCATTGAAATAGATGCCACTCTTTATTTTATAACTGACTCGAAACAAGACCTAACCGTGAAATCGTTGTACACCAGACTTATGTGCAGGATTTAAAAAGTGCCGGTTTAAAAACGTAATTGCTAGTTGTAAAATTGTTTAAGTCGCTGAATAAATTTTGACACGTATTACAGGTATCCATTACCACAGAATGAACACGATTCTTTGGGTTATGAAACTACATACATTGTATTTTAACGCAAACTTACCCATCAGCGACTTTAATCACTTTTCATATATTTAATTGACAAATAACCTGATTGTAAGTTTCATCTATCTAAATTGGTTCAGCAGTTTCGATGATTAGGTACCTGGATCAAACAGACAGACAGAATTTTGATTTTATTTACCTATATAGATTGTTGCTAAACATCTCCTTTGATATTCTACCCCTTTATTGAGGCACCTTTATAGCATAATAAATAGAATAATTTGGCAGGAATTGATGTTTTATGAAAGGGAAGGTGGTGGTTGTTCTTCGGTCGGGACTTTTTAACAGATGCGCCAAACTATTATTTAATTTAGGGAAGTACTCTATCGTGCGGAAGCAACTCTTTTATTGTTAACAGTTGTCGATTATGTCCTCCTTTTCAACGTGGTTCTCGGTTAATTTTCACTCAATTTAACTTGCTCCGGTCCAGCTTTTATTCCTTAGAAAATTAATTATATCGGACCAGTAGTTGTCGTGATGCTTTGCACAGTCGAAAACGATCAGATAAAGGACAATTTATTAACCATTTACTACTCACTTCTGAGGGATATATTGGATCCCCGGGACCAATTGATTTATACCTTTGTATGTGCGCCTACTACGTATATCTTCTGCGGTGACGCAAGAAGTTTCAACCAGCCAAACCCTTACTTATTTACTTACTTACCTGTAGGCATCAGACTCAATCCTTGTTATTAGGTAATATAAATAAATAAAAATAATGTTCTGATGTTCTGTCAATGATGACAAAGACCGAAAAGTTTAGCGGAAGTTCACCGGTTGAAGGAAAAGTTTTGAAATATTTCACGTAATAGTTTGTCAACATGTCGATTTCCGAACGATAAAATTAATCCGCCGTGGCAATATTTCTTCTAGCATCATAGATTTTTGCTCACTTTTCGGTGTTAACATAAGTTATAAATCAAAAGTTGGATTCCGTAATTTTTCTTGTATAATGTGGCGCGTGTTTTTATTTAAAATAGTCGCGAACAGTGTAAAAAAAAAAAGAAAAGCCGATTCGCTACAGACATTAAAATAAATGAGATAATATCCTGACGTTCAAAGAGACCACGCATTCGAATTAATGGTGTACGTAGAAGGGCAAAATTGAAAATCAAGGGGTGCATATGTATTTTTAGGGCCACAATGAGGACGATTCTTTCTGGCATTTCCGGCAAAGGGCGCTAAATCGGCAGGATATTGGCACACATTTCAATGTCCGAATTACAATACTACAAGTTTTTTGTTTGATTAAAATAAATGATGACCACGTTCTCGTTCTAAAAGATTATTCACTTTTTCAATTCAAAATTAATACGTCGAGCTCATAAATTGCCTTAATGGTTTCCATCTAAATCCATTTCTTTAATCTATTTTTCATTGTTTTTATTTTGAAATGAACGTGAATGGTTGTATATGGCGTAGAAATGATAAAGGTTTTGTGGTCATTATCTGTGTTGCTACATAGAAATTTATGTGTCTAATGGCGAATAAACAAGTTTTGAAATTTTCTCGTGTATTGCCGGAAGTTGGTTATTTTATGAGGAACGATTGCAAGCGAACGACTGACTCTATATAGACTAATTTTATTTCTTATTTTCTGGACGTAGAGAATAAAGCACGATATAATAAATACTTCATTCGGTCCGAATAGTCGTACATATCGCCAGTAAAAATTATGAGCTTGCTGAAATGAACGTTTCTAAGATAAAAGAAATCCAACAGTGGCCTCAACTTCCATAATTTTCGGCAGTTAAACGGCAATAATTTGACGTACCACCTATCACCCTCGAGTCAATTACGGTGGACCAGATATTAATAACTTTATAGCATCCAGTTATTGAGATAGAGGATTATAACAGAGTTTGTTTTGAGATAAGAATTTACGACTCCGACATCCTTTCATTTCGGTCCCGTCCTCACACTAATTTTTCGGATCTCCCTTTTTTCTTCTACGTCTTTCTTCGAAGCAAATAAAGCTAATTAACCAGAAAATTCCAAACTACTACATTTATCTGTGAGTAGGTACTTACGAACGTATGTTCGACAAAATTCTATTTAAGTTTTCAGTTTTGTCATATTATTTCGTTTTTCTTCTGCTAAGATGGTAATACGAAAGGAGGGGTGTTCTTTGTTTCTGCGTTGGAATGCTCTAGTTGTCTGACCTATATAAATAAGATTTATTACAGTAACGAGTACCCTACGTGATATATGTATGTGAGTTTGTTCTATAAAAGTTGGTAATACAAATGGTAATAATAATAGTAATTGTATAAATTATTGTAGCTGAATCGAGTGGCTTTTAGTGGTATAAAATATTGCGTATAATTTAATGTTGTTGTTTAAGTGTAAAAATATTCTATATGCGCTCATTATTGTGCAAATGTACATGTAATGGGCGAGTTTCACGATAAAATCCATCTTTTATCAAATGCTTTGCTCAGGGAATGTCGTGAAGACTTTTAACAGTCAGTATAACGACCGGTAATTTCGCATGCATTATCTTAATTAATCTTACAGATTGAGGGCTATAACTATGTTTATAGCTTCAGGCATTAATAACGATATTAAACAGCAGATACTTCGCTCAAGTAGTACGTTTGATTATAGGTCCACAATTCCATCTCCTCTACCTAATAAGCGCAAGCCAAGACAGCGACGTTATGAAATTTAATCGCTACAAATAACCATGAAACAACTGATGGTGTAAAGAGACACAACAAAGGAAATTCTAAGGCCACCCCGTCCTCTCAGCCACCTTCTCTCTCCCATTGCCTTTTATCACAGTCTCTAAATTCGTTAGCTATAGTAGAGACCAGTTCAAATTCTAAACTAAATTATTTGTGAGAGATAATATGTCTTTTTTCTCGTTCGCACTTTGAGATAACATTCTTTTGCTCCTCTTTGATCGCGCCCTTACTTTTCGAATCAAACAGACTGAACTTTTGAAAACGGCATCCAATAACAAGAAATAAGACTCACGATGTTCTACTATTTCTTAAATGACTTCCATTATACCCTTTGTTCTTTTACTTTATCATTTCTGACTCAATATCTTCTAAAATGGAAACAATCGTCAGGAAGTTTCCATAATAAATTATTAATGTAGATTAATTATTAAACTATTGTTGCACGAAGTCTGTTGAGTATGTCAAAAAATAAAGTTATTATTTGTTACCTACCACATCGCTTTGTTTTTTGAAATGTTAATATTTGATTGAAATCCGCCCCTGTGCGTCGGTGGGAAGCTATAAAGTGTGCAGATCTGCTTTAATAAAAAAAGAATCAGTCAGATACATATAAATGGTTCGTATAGTTTATTGTCGTGAAAAAGAAAAAAAAAAATAAAGAGAGCCGGGGTGCAGAATAAATAAAAAATCCAAGTATTTATTCGAATGAGCGACGACTGCTTTTTATGTTTGGGATCTTAAACTAAATTTACTCGAAATAAATTTGAGTGTCAATAAAACGGATGGAAACATAAATAAGTTATGGGGAGTTAGAAATTCTTTCATATCTCTAATTGCGCCATTCTTCCCGTTGCATTGTCGCTAAACATTTATTCAGAAAGGACCGAAACTGCGTCATAAATACGTGGTTAACAATCGAACGGAGTGGCACGCCACACACATGGACCGATGATAAAAAAATGACCGCATATTAAAATTCACGACATCCTTCTTCATAAACTAAGACATTCTCTGCAGTTTGCCGTAAAAAAGACCGGCGAGAGAGACGGAAGAGGGATGAAAGAGAGACGCAAGATCGAATATACAGCGAAATGCCAGATATTGGATCTATCCTAGCGGTTAGCGCCCACATTAAACCGGGAACAAATTAAATGTTTCAATTCGAGCGTGCCTTATTTATGTGTCATTTCGACGCCCGTATTCAATAAATGTTTTATGCCGATGCAGCAGTAATTTCACTCTACAGGAATATCTTAGTAGGCCATGAAACCGAATACTATCAAGATGAATTACACCACCTTAATCGGACCGATCTAAATTCGTTTGCCCCGCAACGGATACTAAACCTTTAATGGTCCATATATATTTTTTTTTTCTTTATCCAATAAATTACGCACACTTTATTACGGTTAGTAATTTTTTAACAAATCCATAAATACTTAGGTACTGCAAAATCAGTGATACTTGGTCTACAACTAACTACATACATAATCGGTATGATACGATTCCGTCCTGCGGTCAACAGGAACGACAGTCAAAATATTAATCATGCCACGATTCCGCTTCGACATTGAAACATTCGAAGTAGAATCGTGTCATATTTCTGACTGCGGTGCGGAATCGTGCTACACTTTTGACCGCGAGGCGGAATCCTGTCCAAAATAGTACGATTACAATTCTAATAAATGTTACAATACGTACACAGAGTCTGATCTGAATTTTTTTTGCATATATGTAGTTTAAGTTAAAAATTTGTTTTCATATAAATACATATGTACTAAAAGCATTTCTTTGTATAATGTCTTGTGATATTAATCATGCATTTTTATTTCTAACGTAAAGTCTCTTTTAAATAATTAGTTTCGACGAAATGAGAGTCACTTTTCAATGTTCTTTTGCATATACGAGATGTAGAGGTCTAGAACAGCCGTTATAAATTATTTTGACAGTAGGGTAACGGAGAAGATCCCGGTGTTGTACAAAGGGCTTTTGTGTTTTCGGCAAAAGTTAGAGAAATTAATCAGTAAATAAATGAAGCGAGCGTCGACGAAATTATTCAAATTCCTCGCGCTAATTTAAGAGACGACTTCATCAAAATAATAACTTGGCCAGTTTAAATCCTTACCAAGGCTGATATAATAATTTAGCCTGTCCGAAGTTAATCCTTGCAGAGAGCAATTTTAATTACATGTACTCCCTAGGGAGAAGTAAAATGCATCAGTACGGCCTCTATTATAAATCCGATCTCACTTGGAAACAGAAATTGCCACAAACGATAATGGAAGATGTTTGATATAAACAAGCACATAGGTATACCTACTAGAGTCCACCTTTTTTTGTCATAAATAAGGATAAGTACTTATTGTAAATTCGTTTTGGGGTGAATATAATATTGCGTGCATAAACAATTTTTTTTTTTTATAAAAACAAAATAGTCGTGCAGATTACCCATGCGTTTAATATGTCTTCCGGTTCAGTTGCTTTAAAATTTGTTGAATAAAATCGAAAATTTTCCCTTTCGAAATTCCATTACACCCGTAGGCGAAATGGCATTGTATGCTGGCTTATTCTGTTTTCCCGTTCTATTCTAAGAAGCCAAGACGAAGAACTAACATCCACATACGTATAACAAGGTGCATACGAATTTGCGTACGGGTTGTACATGTGTTTGTGTTTTGGTATACGTATATCCCGAGGGAAAAAAGTGGGAGAGCATTCAGAAATTCAAATCGGAAGGCGAAATAACAACAAAACGGATTTCCAAACACACATCCATCATGTCATACAAAACACCCACTTTAGATTCGAAATAAAAACAATTTCGGGCAAACATATTTAAAAGCGCACTACCGCCGTTAGCAAGCTGTGATTGACGTGGGGGTTCAGACACTTTCGGAAGCCACCACGAGGAAGATGGAACACTGTTATGAATCCCAGATAGATTCAAATGAAATGCCAACTGTCGCGGCGCACAACTGATTGCAATACCCTCACTCTCATTTACTATTCAAATTAGATTGACCCATCTGCGATTCCGATTAGGTACCAATTTTCAAATTTCATTTTTTACACTTCGATAATAAGTTATTTAATAGATAGACAATAAATAAACAATATAATCAAAAAAGTTTATATCCGTCAGTTTCGTAATTAAAGTTATCTTTCAAAAATCCATCGTTGACAAGTACGATAAGTGTTTTTACAGTCGCGTTCGTAGTCTATTCTTAAAGTGTACGGTGTCGTCTTTGTGTATCAATTAAGAAGTATCTAATAAATAAGGAGACGTTTACTGTATGTGTTGTGTGCGGGTTAGTTATTACAAACAGCCCGTTTCGGCCTTTTTATGCACTTTGAAAGCCACGCCGTTGTTTTTCCTTGTTCTCAACGTCGTTGTTTTGCCGCATCGACCGAACTAAATGAACAACATGTTGACACATATTTATCACACTGTGCCAACTGAGTCTTGTCCTCACAATGCCTGAAGACTTTACAGTGCTTTCTTTCAATTCATCCTTTAAATGTAAATTTAACTACTTTTTCTAAAAGTACGCCAGACAGTAAAGTAACAAGATAATAAGTCAATGACAATATCATTACATAAAAAAAAATTGTTTTTTTACAAATGATTCTTCAAATTGTGTTGTTTCTTTAGTGTTTATAACAGGAGATTTGCTCCAGTATAATAATGTGAGGATGAGGCTGTAGCAATATATTCTTGGATTTAAGTATTTCTTTTATTTTATTTGTAAGGCGACTGCTGTGGGGTGCAAAGTAGTAAAGTCGGTCTCCCCGTTATTTCAGTCGCCTAAATAAAAGTAGAACATTTATTATTTATAGAGAACGCATAAACATTTTATACCTTTCCTTCGTGCGAATTAAAATAATAACTTTTTACGATTGTAACAATTCGCTCATTTGAATACCAGCAGCAAAGCGAGCGTTACAATTTTAATGGCTGCACCCGTTTTTCGTTTGTGAAGAGTTTATATTTGCGTTTAATGCTTTTTGAAATTGTATTGTTGCATTATACAGATTGGATTCTGTTTATACATTCTCGAGGCTCGCGCTTTATTAACTGTCACTTTTAGCAAGATTAACGATCATGGTTTGTTCGAATTGACGGTTAGATTCCCAAATGTAATCCTGTTATTTCATCTGTCAGTGTGAACCTTTTATGCGACAGACCGGAACTGGCTGGTGCCTCTGTTTTTTGATACGTATGAATAAAATTACTCAAATACCATCAATCTACTTTTCACTTGCGTTATAACTATCGTTTGACATTTTTTAATACCATCCAATCTACTCAATAAAATATTAAACCGTTTATTTTACGGTAGCTCACACATATACTCGCTTTTATATAATACCTATTTGAATATGGTATCTATTAATTACAATGCCTTTTTAACATACTTACCTACGTTAAACCCCATGCCCGATTGTAAAACCATCAGGAGGAATTTTTCAAATCATCTGCACAATACCTATCTACTTATATATTTTCTTATCCTTGAATGTTTCAAATAATTTTCTAAAAATCTGGTTCATTATCCTGATTATTCTAGAAGGATAGAACATTTCTGCAAATTTACAGTATCGTTTTATCATTTAATGTGACTGTTGAGTGTGAAGTGTTTCAATAATATCGTAATTTTTATGTGTAAATTTAAATCAGCATTCGGAATGGAAATAAATGTTTAAAATTCCTGTATAAAAATGGGGCGAAAATAGCTGAGAAAGCGAGTAAGTAGTAAGCATGTCGTATAACTTGGTGGCATAAAGAACCTCCGGTAATCAAAATTTGACGAGCAATTAAAACAAAACGAAATGATAGCCATCAAGTAAGTTGCAGACTTACAAGTTTATGGTGGTGCTATACTTTCGTGTCCCCCAAAGTAATTAAACTTCCATAAGTTGATATTACAGAAATTTAGAAACTAAGTTGGTCGTCTAGCAAACCGGATCAATGCTTTAGCGACATTCTTTGTTTCGAAACACAAAGCTGAGGATTTTATGCTTTAAATTATTACTAAGAAAGTTTCATACGTCGTCGCCTTGCATGCACACAAGTTAAAATGATAATGAAATATGATTAAACGGGAACTTTTGGTGGATACCTTGATTATTTTTGCGGTTTTCTTTCAATTAGCGAAGAAGCCACAACAATCAGTACGTATATACCGTGACCAAAGTATTTAATTAATTTGTTCGGGAAATATCAGGAAGGGTCAGAGAATTTGTAGCCCTAGACAACCGCTCAGAGAGTTCGATCTGCTGTATAAACCTACGGATCAATTACTAATTGCAAGCCATATATTCATTTTATACACTGAACGATATTTATTTAGAACATTTTATTGATTTAGATACTTATAAAAACTGCTACAAGTCCATTAGGTAGCGTGCTTTTTATTACAAGGTTTGGTTAGTGATGAAAAGCAAGACAAATAATGAACGATTGCTAAAAGCAATTCTACTTTCGAGTTTTTCAGGTCAGAGTTTGATCAAGCTTTTAATGTTTTTTTTTTTTTTTTTCGTGGGCATATTTGTGAGGAACCTCCCCTTGTTTAACAAACCATCATATAAGTCAGTATATCAGTATCCGAAATATTTTAGGGTTCCGTCTTTGCAACCTGCTCGAAAAGAGATCCGGACTAATGCAGGAATCGGAGGAGCTTCACGCTTCGAGATTTTCTTTTATATTTTTTTTCTCGAAAACGAGACGGCGACGGGGTTATTTGAACCAAAACAAAAGCAATAAATCCACCTCGACGTGGAATATTTCATTTCGTGTCATAACTATAATGAAACGAGTTAAATGGCTGAAAAATATTTATGGGTTCAGAAAGAAATTTTCAGTTTATCCTCACTATTATCCTTGTTATTATGACATTCCAGTGGTAAATATATCTATAGCTACTACACAGTCACCAAAATTCACCAATTCGGTCCTGATATGTAATTTTTGATTTCGTAGGTATACCTACTAAAAAATTTTTTAATCCAAGTTATACGAGAATGTATTAAAAATTAGAAATTTTCAAGAAAAATTATTAGGTACGATTTGAATATTCAATTTTTGGACTTATAACAGAATTTTCTTTTGTTAGCATAATACAGCGCATAATTTTAAGGCGTCAGCTATATTTAGCACCCTTCGACATTTCAGCACCCCTTCACGGTTCGCCAAATCTCAGTCTGACACTAAGTGCCGTGGCAAGCAATTTTTTAACCAAGACAGGAAACAACGTTTGTAGTTGACACGTTAAGATATATTCTTTATCACCTTTGATCTTTAAATAATTCTTTCAGAATTATTTCTTGCAAGTATGTGTGCATGCAGGTGTAATTATTGTTTTGCCTCAAGTGATACGGAAAATAATGAAAAATTCTTTTTCTTATTTTCCCAGTAAAATATGTATCGTGTGTAGTATCGCGATCCAAAAAATGTGAAAGATACGGTACATTATAAAGTGTAGGAGGTATAAAATTGGGGTAATTTTCTTACTTCCGGCCCAGCATGTACTAACAAAATAGGGTAATGAACTTTATCAGATTTGTAAAACGGCCCGCACAAATGCAGTTTCATGTAATAAAATTGCATTTATACCACTTCTTATCCGTCCTTCATAAAATATCAAGCAGTTTTCCGGGGAGTAACGTTCAATCTAGATAACTAAAAATTCTTTCTAATCTGAAAACTTTAATTAACTTCTCATATCTTTTATTTCAGCTACGTTCCCTGCTGGAACGTACATAAAATAAAGGAAACTGATATAATCGAGCAGTAAAATTTTGCTCACTGCTTTTACCTATTAAAACTTGATATTTTTACATCTTACAAACAAAAATACTGTAACTCTTTTTACTTTTAGCAAAAGAATCTTGTTATACGGTAGGTAACTCATTACCTTTGAGTTTCAAGAAGAGAAATATGTTATGCATCCACCTACTCTAAATAAATATAAAACCATCATATCCGAGCAAATCTGTACAGTATGATGATGACAAAGGGGAACGAAAACCCTGTTTACGTCTTTGGTCTACGACAGATTTAATACAGTCTGACAAAGGCTTTACTTTTATATGGGTATTTAAACTTTGATGACCAGGCAAGTTTTCTTCAGTGAAAAATCACGTTCCCCTATTTTCGTAATGACCTGTCGTAATTTTTATTTCCTTCTTTATGCCTTTATCGCAATATGGTGAACGCGTTGTTGCCAAAAGATCCCGATTTTTATGAATAATCCACAGTTACATAACACATTTATTACCTCATTTCAACAAAAAAATCCATCTTCCCCTTTTATCATTTTCATTTATATGCGGGAGAGCCAACAGACTCCATCAACCGTATTTTTTTTTTTATGAATTAATTGATAGGTAGCATGACAATAGTCTTTAAAAATCAATTGCAAATTAGGATGATTATATGATATACTCATGAGGTAAGTTCGTCAGTTTCAGAAAGATCAGAAAGATTTGGATAATGTCCCGAAAGGAAATTGGTGTTTCTTTTGACGATTGGAGTTGTAAGTGAGTATCAGACCGTTTAGGCTTTATGATAGGGGTAATTGCCTGATTTAAGGTAAGTGAGTGTATTTAAGTAGGCAGCCTTTCGAGGTCTTATCGGTTGTAGTTTCACCGCAATCTTGTTTCCGTTAGATAAGGCGCGATACAAATTACCCTCGTTTTTGGACATTTGCTTAAATTTTCCTAATTCGCTCCAACCTAGATGGTTAATGGTTTAACTTTATCTGTAACTATTTGTCCTGTACGACGTTACTAAGGCGTTGTACGTTATCCAGCGCGTATTTATTACCCTGATTTAGTGTGGCATTCCAGGATTAAGGCCACAAGGGTAAGTGCACCAACTTGAGATGCTTCAGAGTTGAATGACTTATCCTGAAACTAAACAAAGGAGTCGGAAGTAAACCGACGTCTCACTCATAAACGTGCCGTCTAGAACTTTGCGAACTTTGTATCTCTTACCATATGTATACACAGATATTTATGAGAACCGTCGACATACTTACACAATGCATCCACCAATTCCTCTTGTTTTCACAAAGGATCCACAAACTGCAACTCTTGCAACCAATTCAATTTTCTCCGACAACTTTGCATTTCAATTAGAGGATAACATATGTACGATAGGTACTAATATCTATATTTTACTGATTGAGTAGCAACAAAAAAAGTTCTCTCAGGAATTAGATAGGAACAGCTTTAATACTTCCGAGTACGCAATTAAACTTGGATCGATTCGATTCGTCAAAAAACAATACGTCTTGGCTTAGATTCGTGTTACTTTATTTTTTATTTTCTTTTATTTCTTGCTCTTCTTCCGCGACTAATGTTCTCCTTCTGTACGGAATTTCGTCAAGTTGTTCGTGATCAGGAGAACTTGAATGCCACTTAAGGTTCAGAAGGAGCATCGGAGGAGCACCGTCATCTAGCGAACGTAAAATTGTGACAAACAAAGGGAAGAGAGCGAGGTTCGCTTTTCGTTCAATTTCATCAAATCAGTCGACGAAGTGACGACGCCACTACGACGACGGCGACGCGACGGAGCAGCGATAGCGACGACGCTCGAAAGAGGCGAGGAGAAAAAGGGGAAGAACGGCCGGATCGGTTGTTAGAACCGTTGAGCATCATCCTTTTGGATTCGAAAGAAGAAATAAGGAAAAGAACGCCGCGGGTAGAACTTATGAAGACTCGGACTGAAGTGAAGTGTCTCTTAATGATCCGAAGGGAATGGAGACAGGAACATAATTGGCGACTCCAAACAAAGCCCAGCATCTTGTGTCGACAGGCGCGTCCGACATCTCGACTAAAGTGCTCGTCTATGGTTGCGAATATTTCTCATAGTTTAATTCCGTTTCAAGGCCCTTTTTAGTGCCACTGCAACAGTTTCGACAAGCTTTTTTTAGTAAACTTTTTACTCAAGTACGCGTCCCACCCCCGGACTTGCCTGCCTGCTTGCTTGTTCGCAGGGACTTGGTTACTTACCTTTACCTCATACCCAAACCTCGCGTTCTCTAAATACGCCCGAGGCTAGCACTTTTTGAGTTTATTCGACTCTGCTAAAATTTCAAGCTCCCAATTACCCTTAACTTTACCATCCTACACCTTTTTCCTACCTTTTTCTGTTTGTTTGTCAGACGTATTTTAAATATGTAGTAATTTCAAAATGAATAAAATATAAACATTGATACCCCTGAGTTCTGAGCTTAGTTCTAATATCTATTTTAAATGACATCATATCTAGATTTTAGGAAAAAGTTAACCCCCTCACCCTCTGTAAGAATTGCTTCTGAATCCGTATACCTATACATATATGTGTAATTTCAGAATGGATTAAAATTGATCGTAAATATTTAAACATTTAAAAAGTGGATGTGTGTGTTGTTAACGAAAGCTCATTAAAAAATGAGCTAACTGCTTCCATGTGTGTGGCATATTGATTACATAATATTTCCTTCCATAAACAACAAAGCATTAAAACTAATGGATATAAAATGTGCAGTTGAAATGGTACTCGGTATGTTTTTTAAATGTCAGCGAAATACTCATCAGAGTTATTATCGTAAGAGCTCGAAAAGATATATTCGGCTTATAGCGGATGATACATTATCTGAACCGTTAACGGCAAAAAGCTACCGATCAATTCGAGACATATTTCATTTCTCTAGTAGAAATAACTTATTTACTACTATCTCAATTCGATTAACTTGATTTATTGTAGTAGCACGTGAAGAAGTTGCATCAGGATATTATCGGGAAAACATTAGAAAAAAGATAAAAATGTGTATGTTTTAAAATTGGTTAATTTTATGGGCAAATGCGCGTACTCTATTATTAATTAACTGTGTAAAATGTGTTAGTATTTCGGTGAAGTTTTTTGTTTTGTGAAGAGGAGATTTCATCAGAGCAGTCATCAATCATTCGGGAAAACAACAATATTTATTCAGTCTAAAAAGAGAACCTGACAAATGAATCGCTACTGGGCTTGCGTATTAACGATGATAAGACCAAATACGCCAGCTGAAATTAACAGTAAATCGTGAAGACACGATAATTAATGAAGAGTTTTGTACGGCTCGACAATAGTCTGATAACGGTACGTTATCACACAATTAATGAGGAAAGAGATCGAGTTTCCTGGGCCAACTTGACGGATACCAAAACCGTGTCGCTACGCCGCTTGCCATCCATTTATTGTTGAAACATCTCTTGATATCGAGTTACACCCTTCTAACTGGGGAAGCTGCCGATTTAATTGCTTTGGGGATACAAAACAATTAAAAATGGATGTCCGTCATATTACAAAATTCCCCGAACCGTAAAATAACACCATTCGATATTATTACACATAGATACGCACCTACACAACTACCTTCAGGCAGATTATTTATCAATCCTTTTCTTGTACTTTTAAACTTTAAAAATATGGAATGTTAATAATATATAAATAATCCATTAAGTAGTAAATGTATGTATGTAATATGTTTATTATGAATGATCGTGTTCATCCAAGTCAATCTTTAGATAACAACAAGAAGTTAAGTAAAATACCTTTACACTGTAATAATCCGCTAAGCGTGTGTTAGGTATCGAACGTTGTGTTGGGCACTTAATCGTTCTTTTTTTTTTTTTTTAAACATTTATACGCATCACCGATCTAACCCTTTTAAATAAGCCAATAAATCTCTAGTCACTAAATGGATTCGATAAAATATCATTATGTCAACCGGCGGACAGCGGAAACCATTATTCGCATAAAGAGTTTTACATCGACTTAAGCATTAACAAAGATCGTTCAGCGCCTTGATGCGACATGTTTGCGTCTCTTTTCGTTCAGACCCTAAATAAAAATCAAACGACTCTAAAATGGCAAGTTTGATCCTTCTTGACAATACCAAGGGTGGAACTATTAATAAAAACTGGCAGCCTTCTTTTAACCCCTCGAATATTCGCTCATTCGTTTCATTGTCGTCCACGCAATTGATTTTTTTCATTTTCAAAACTGAATTATCTTGTACCGATAATTTTTCTCACTATCATGTTTAATGAAGTTTGAAGACGTCTTCCAATGGCCTATTATTAATCATCACTTACAGCGATCGTTAGTAAAAATCAGAAGCCGATTCTTTCTTTTTTTTTTTTTGCACAAATTGCTTTTTCTTTAAGCCACTATTATGGCGTTCAGTTCGACATGAATGAGTCATTACAAATAATTTATGTTATTGTATTTTTTTTTATGGTAATGGTGACTTCGTATTTTTAAAAATGTTTTTGTTGTGCAGACAATTTTATGATAAGCTAATGGATAAAACAGAGTTTAACGATTTTATCTTATAATCGACTGTTATTGAACTAAACTAGATAATTAACAATTTTCGCGGTCTGCTCGTGATGCGTGTAATGAAAGTGATTATATTAAAGGCTTCGTTAAATGTAAGATACGTAGCTACAGCAACACCTAGGAACTTGCTATAAACATTTCTGGATTAATAATTTTTCTGCACTAACCGACAGATTTATTATTATTGTTCACAATCAGACATGCAAGATTAACTTTTAGGAAAGAAGCATTCAGCTTTTAAGCGTTTTCATGGCGATTAGTTGCAAATGACTTATAACGTTTATACTAAATTAAAACTAAAAACTTAAGTCGGAAAGCATGTAGCTGCTTTTTCCATAATACTCTATAATCTATTTGTGCCCAAGTGACCGATTATGACACAATACCACGTATGTATGGATCGTTTAAGACTTGAAATAATTCACTAGCCTTTTAGTTGTAATAACCTAAGATAACGTTCGCATAATAACAGCGAATTCGTTGTACGTATAACAGCTTAAAGCCTAATGGATAAAAATTTCTAAAACTCCACAAACATTATCAGTAAGTACCTACAGAATAACCACTATTTTATATTGTAATAATCCATTTGTGAATGTTTTCTCTTTTATCGTACTCATTGATAAAAGTTTATAGGTACGTAATTTATCATACAATGAGTTAAAACCGATGGAGGGGTTAAATAAATTACGTATATCAGTTAGTATTCTTTTTGTTTGTAATGGCACTAGAATAAAAATCAAACAAAAGATTGGAATGAATACCTACATACTTTGAAGAGATCGTAAAACTAAATGATCAGTTTTAACAAAGACATCTACACACAGTTGAGGAGCGCATAAATTTATTGTCCAAAACGTCCAGGTGTCCGCACTTCTTGATCAATGGTCACACATTCACCCTTTCTTCATCCCTCGAACTATTTAAATGACTTACCTGACTGTACCAATTTCATTAGTAAATAAAAAAATGCAATAGAGTACACGACAAATGAGAATCTGAATCAAGGAATTGTAAGGAGAAAATTGAAACAATTTCGAAAGTTTAAAATTATTTCAGAAAAAAAATTACTTAAATAGGTTAAATCGAGTGTAAGTTGTAGTTTAAACAGGCCATTAATTAATAATGAGAAGTGAATGGACGAGGATCGTTTCTCAGTTAGATTTCCTGCCAGATGTCAAATGGATGACAACAATGGGCATCAGACGACACTTCCGCAAAACCAAATTTAAAATTGAATCAGCGCGTGTCTAAGCCCCAAATTTAAAAATTGAAAATATTTCAATGCAATTTATTTACAGACGAGTGCACTGACAAGTGAAGAAGGAATTGAATTTGCTTGTATCTTCTAACAATGTTACCCCACACAGCAGCCTCGACATGTAGACATCCGTCCCTAATGTTCGGAAGGTTGTTGCTGGTGGCGTAACAACGCGACACCCCTTCCCACAAATTGCCACGCCAGTGGGGCAAACCAACTTCTAACTTTACCACGACAAATTGACGAATTTAAATGTTAAAATACTAAATGCAAACGCCCCATTCCCCGCTGTCGCATCTTTGTCTAAACCATCTCACGGTTTTACACGATTTTTCCGCTATTCAAAAAATCAATTCATTTACGAACATAATCCGTGTATGACAAAGGAATTATTTAAATTTCATCGTAGACAATTATGTAACAAATATTTGTTTAGAAACCGGTGATTCGGTTTTTGCCTCTGTTTTTTTCGGCGAATAAAAAAAATTATTCAACAGTCAACGATATGTAAGGCAGTAGTAGTCTTGAATGTCTGCTTTTTCCATCAAGTTGCCTGCTTAAAGACCGTGACACAGGCAGTTCGGCAATAAGTTCAGGATTATCGTCTTTTACAGTAAGAGTTGACGACGTTATTGGAACATTTGTCGGGTAGAAGAGCGCGTGTATTTCTTGTTAGTAAGCCTGCAAAAGGGCTCATGGTTTTTTGATAACAGTCACTACATTGCGGAGAAAAGGCCAGGCATTAGTTCCACTTGGTCGCCTGCCTAACTGGATAGAACAAATTACAGAATAGCTTCTATATGCTCGTTGTTCACTCTTGTGCACATACTCTTTATTATCGCCTCCGAGATTCCTCGATAACATCAACTCTCCTCGATTCTACTGCACCAAAAAACCAATACACATTCATGTCCATATTCTTAAATGAAACATTTTATCTGTAGATAATAAATGTCGAAATATAGAATATTATAAGTTTCTAATATTATTTGCGAGTGATATAAATCTCTTTGTTCCTAGTGGTTAGATAAGAAGTTGGCATTTATCTTCAAATGAAGCATTAGATTTATGGTAATTGTTCATCATTATCGTTAGCGCTATCAGTCATAACACGTTTGTCAATAAGGCCACTATATTTAAAGTTATTCCTAGCGACTATCTTTATGTTTATGTCGAAGGAGCAATAAATTTTGAATATAAATAGATATCAGCAGCCTTCTGTATAAATATGCCGAGCGATGTTCAAAAAAAAAAACTTAAGTAACTTTTTATCCAGACGGAACGTTTTTTTTTCATCTGACAAATAAACTAAGACACGTGTCCAATGTGTAAAACTAAACGCTAATCGCTCCTTCTTTACAGCAAGCCACGTGGTTGGAACCACATGTTTTGTTTACGTGTGCCCATATACGTAGTGCATGTGAATTACCAAAAACAGTTGCCAGAAAAAAAAATAATGGAATCGTTGATTTATTCTCAAAAAAATTCTAATGTAAAGAACTAGTACAATTATTTAAAAAAATACCAGTAAATTAGCAATAGTAGTTGCTAAAGCTTACATGAGGAATGTTAAAAAAAGTACCTATGTGTTATTTTATCTATTTTTCTTCTAGTTTGTACTTTAAACTAATTGTAGTACTTAGTAGAAGTTTGCAAGTCCACTAAAAGTGTAAAATATACAAAAATATGGATTTGGCTTTGACAGCAGGGCATTTAAGAAAAGTGTTCCTTTGTCTAAGTTTTTATTTCTTTCAATTTTTCAAGAAACTAAGATGAGAATAATGTAACGTAAAATATGAGTTCTCTTCTGGAAATTTCCATAAGTTAAATTTATATGAAGTGAATTCAGCGGGTTTTTATTTTATTGTAATGCAATTGCGATGCAATAAAACGGTCTCGCGAATTGCATTTACCTTGAAGCTGGTGCACTAAACAGACATATAGATGACCCACATAGAGCCCGAGACAAAGCTGCTATAAAAGCTCTCGAGTAGCGAGATAGAGCTTTTTCCCCGGACTCTTTGTTAGAAGCACTATTTTAAGAACAAGTTTTATTATCTCGAAACATTATTTGTTACTCAAAATTACGAACTTGCTGATCAAAGATAAACATAAATTAACATACAACGGCTGTCCCGGAATTAAATTACGCTTTAACACCGCATCACAAGAACTACTGCTGCTCGAAGCAGTGGCAGCTTGATATTTAGAACCCAATGGGCCGTAACCATAAGTACCATGTCCGAAATGAATTATTGAGCCGTATTTTTTTTACGTTATTTTCATTAATCTTCTACTTTTTTTTCTAATTTTATTTTTATCTAACGTTCTTGCACTACTTGAATGGAATACTAAAATATTTTACGAGTCGTCACTGGCCTAAAGTACACACGATATGAATAAATGCATATTTATTTCCCTTCACTGATTCAAATCTTCTTTCCTACCTTTTTTGCTTCGTTTTATAACTCGAATCATTGTTACAAAAGAAAATTATTAACTGTTTGAAATTCAAAAGACCAAATGGCCTTCTTCGTTCGTATCGCGCGTTACAAGCATATCTCTGGATGATGAGGATGGTACATGCAAGTCAAAGAATAATTAAATTCGTCCGGCTCAACAGAATGAGTAAGTAATTAAAATTCAGATAAAAAATATAGCAAACACAACTCATTAGCATTGTTTACCCACCGTCATCAGAACTTAGCATTTTTATTGAATTTAAAACGGTTTAACGAATAACAAACAGGTGCGTACACAATCTAAATTTCGAGATTCTGATAAAATTTGAAATGATGTACATAGGTAAAAGAATACAGTAGCAAATGTAAAGCGTAGCTTGCACCTCTTTTTTCGTCTCTGATTAGCTTGAGATCTTTTGTATCAATGTGACAAAGCGAAATGAAAAATACTTCGCCGGATTTTTGCTATTCTCTTCCGTAATCTTTCAGAGGAACAAAAATGGCTGAATGTAAGGCGATGGTACGCGTTGCCTTATCTACAATATTAATATACGTAATGGGTCCCAAAAATATCTTTTTGAAATAGCGACTCAGACGCTACGGAAGAATAAAAGGAATCGAACAAAAGATTAAGTCGGAGACAAGTATTCGACTGATAGAAACTTCTTTGGTAAAAATCAGCAGCAATGGCGCGCTTTTGAAAAAAAAAATGTACGATCTCATTTAAAAATTCATTTCGTAGATTTTCTGATGTTTAATAAAAGCATATTTGCTACGGCTTTCGTCTTCGGTTCATTATGATGTAAAGCATTATTTCGCATCGTGTTTACATTAAAGGCCCCTTTCGTTTGTTCTAATAATCCAAAAGAACATTGGTCGATTGAAGAGTATTCGAAATGCGGGGAAACCCGGCTCTCGTTGCCGTACTGTCTCCGCGCTGTTGGGATTAAATTTTACATGTGGATTGGCAGTAATAACAATATGTTCCTGTAGGAATGAGCTTTTCAAGCTCGTACTCTTTGATGTCGATATTAACAAACCGGAAGATAAACTGAACACGGATGTGCTAGTTTTAAAGAATCTTCTTTTTGATCTCGCTTTCTACCGCTAAGAAATTACTACCTTTAATTTGCACAAACATCCCAGAAACAAAACATGCTTTCCACTTTTCAATTCAAAAGACTTCTACATTAACCCTTAAAATCTGAAGCCACAACAATTTTGTTCCCTCAAAAGCCACAACTTTTCTATCCTCATCTAACCATTATATTCTTCCTGTTTTTCTTATGCACTTGTATAATATATTTATTTATTTTTTTACTGGAGAAATTACGGAATAGGTCTTTAGTTTTACCTTTTGGACGGTGACTCGAACAAATAACAGGGTTGTTGTAAGAGTTGATAATTTTTTATTGCTTTTGGGCTCGCTTAAAATTCACGCCTACTCCACGTTTTCTCGTCGTTGTGGTAATTTCGATTCGGATGGCCGTTTCTGACATAAAATAAAAAAAGCAGTCGTTGGTTACGTTTTAGCTTCGATATTGTTTGGTGAACGGTTCAAAGGACGCAACACTTGCGGCCTGAAGCTATACAGAGGCTGGCTTGACTGGTACACAGCTCCTGTGTACACGGCTGACAGTGGCAGGGGAAAACAACAAATGCACCTGATTAAAAAATTTTAAAATCAACACAATCTACTGCAAACCCAACGTCAACGTAAAGTACCACACATAATCTATGTATAAGCACAATCACAACAATATGTAAAGTTTTCACAACGTACTTTTACACATTGTATGATGATGTAATATGTAGATACTTACAGAAAAATAATATTTAATGTCGTTTTTGCAAATGAGTTCTGTTTAGTGCAATTTATCTGTTCCGTTTTGATCATAAGAGTAGCTGCATGTTGCCTAGAGCATATATGTACGAATAACTAAGGACAATATCAATCCAGCCTGGTACAGAGGTAGACAGGAATAATTGTATTCCTCCTTTTTTTATAATCAGCCAGCGTTCCATGAATTTTATTTGAACAGTTTTGTTTTTCAAATATTAACTAGGAGAAGCTGGTCTGGTTGGCGTTAAGGGGTTGTAGGTGGACCACATATGAACTCTTAAAGGTCCAGTGATTTTCTGACTCACTAATTTTATGGGAATCGCCTGAGGGCGCTGTTACTTCCAAAGATAAATTACATTGGCCACGAAATCGCTCTAGGGTCGATTATTACTGTCGAATACGTACACCAACCTGCTTTCGTGAACTAAAACGTACACCTTGATGTTAATGTTTCTATTTTATGTTATAATTATAAAAGAAGGTAGAAGTAATTAAGTAAAATCCGTTTAATATTTCATATAAATTATTATATTATTGATAAAGCTGTTTTATTACTACTGTTGAATTAAAATATAAGTTTGTTTAACTTAGTTAACGAATACGTTTTACGTTTGAGTACTTTATGTTGAAGTTGTTACTTGTAATTAATTTAATGTATAAATAATATGTTACGATTGCATGGAGAACGTCGTCGAAGCATAATGACAAAAGCAGGATAACTGTTGACTGATGCTAAAAAGAGATCTTGCAGAGTGCTCTTTTCTGTTACAAATAAACTGGCAAGTTAAGAAGCGTCAAACTGCGAGTTATATTGTTTATTTTTCGACAAGATAGTATGTTCGGGAGTTTATAGTCGTTGGATAATGTGTTTAATTGTGCAGAAATTGCACCGTGATATACAGGTTTACTTGCAGTATGCATTTTGCTTTTTATTACCAGGGAATATGGTAACGTTCAAAAGTTTCTGTCTCAGTATTTTATCGTAAGGAGGGCAATAAAATTTAACAAAACTGGCTCCTCAAAAACGTACGGTAAGTTATGGTGAAGCATTGTGGATACTTTGTAGACGACATAAATTCTTATTTTATTTTCTGTCAATACAACCTACCAACGAATTCGTGTAAATAATTTCGAGTACAGTAGACACAAGAAACCAAAGCAGTTTCTAGCTTCAATTCGTCACAACCCATAAAATCGGTTTATACAGCTGGGTGTAAATCATTTTTCCGAATCGCTATACATCTTTAGTATCTCAATTTTATTATCTCCAGGTCCTAACGTTGCCATAATCTCATCTATAGTCGCCAACCGTTGCCCCTTAAATAATTCAATTTGCAGTTGTGGACTCCATAATAATAATAATAGACGAAGGGACCACCACGTCATCTGAAAAAAAACGATCATTATTCATTCAAGTAGAAAATTCAATTAACTTCTACTAATAAAGTATTTTACTTAAAAAATTCATTTATTCATATTTTTTTTTAATTTCAGTATCAAAACATGTTGACCCTTAAACTTTTCGATTCTTTTAAAAGCATTTATAATGAAATATTAGAATAACGTTAAAAAAATAAAAGGTAAATATGATTTTATCCAAAATTATAGGTAAAACGACTGTTTTCTAAATCACTCTCTGTGGCCTAGCGAATCGCACGTCTGGAACAAAGAAAAAAACAAACTATTAATTTTTGTCTTTTAAATTGGCGTATGTCTGACATTCAGTTTTTTCGGATTTGTATTTACACGTTGTATTTTTGTGTGGTAATCCTTAGTCCTTCTCTGTGCACAATTGAAATTTTCCTGCCGTCCGTTGTTGTATAGTATTTCGGTGTGTGGATATTGTATTTTTTTACGACTCTGCAGCTTAGATTAGGGACGGTATTTACTTTCCCTATGGATTCGATCCCGAAATATTCACGCGATCTATATTATAACTTTATATTTGCATATCTCCGTAGCGGAAAGGTTCTTAAATAAATGCTTATCTTTAAATTTTCGGCGCCTCAGATTTGCATAAATTGTTATTGAGCCCGATTCGGAGCATGACGTGTGCCCGTTACCCTTATCTTTATTACCTTCTTTTAATAAAAATCCCAGACACTCTCTTATCAAAACAATGTTTCATACAATTCATCTCAGTCACTCTGGCTCGAAATTACCCTTCGCGTTGTTCCCGAAAATAATACGTGCAGTAATTAAAGGACTATACCTTCAACTAAATCTAAATCGAACATAATCAACCATGAGCGTCACCACTATTACATCTATGAGTATTTAAAAATAACATTTAATAAGCTTATCACATACAGGACTCCTTTCTCACTCACACTTTTCTTTTTTAGGTAGAAGGACGCCAAGGAAGTACTACTTTTTTGGGTAAGTTAATTTTTTTATTGTAACGGTTTAGCTAAAGAAGTTGGTTATGAGTTAGTAGACTGAGTAATTGGTAGGGTGTTTTAATGAAGTATATATGTAATGTATAAGATGAGAAAGCAACTGCACTAACGAAGAATAAAAACACTATCATTTGCTCTGTTGAACATCCCATACCTACTTGCCGTCGAAAGTGTAGGTATCTACAATTACTTGACTACATATTGAGATTTCTCGAAGAAACCGCAACGGTATGGTCATAATAAAACCAACCGCAAAAAGTTTGCGGTCAAACAGATCCACAGACTGAGACTCAATTAAGTGCTTGCCTTTAGTCGCCGTAGCAAGTCTTGTGTCATTTTCTTCTTCTTCTTTTTTTTTTTGTTTTTTTTTGTTTGTTTTGTTTTTAAGTTAAAACGCAATACGAAACGATGATACTTCGTCGAAGTTATTCTCGATAAATTTTACTCGACAATATATCCAATATCGTAATGTATTTGTGCAAAAAAAAACGACGTCTGAATTTATTTAAGTCGAAGACCTGCAAAAAGGGACCGACGATGTTAACGCGTGGGTAAAATGCTCGTCCTCCACCCTCACAAATCGGTCAATGTCGAAAAACCTCTGTCTAATCGTCCCACTCTTATGTATATTTCATGGCATTTTTATAAAAAATGATTAATATCGTCCCTATTACCGATTGATGTTGCCATCGATTATTCACAAGCCATGTTCACAATTCATTGAACGTTTTGCTAAATTACCATATTCACGTAAGGGATAAATTCTGAAGCTACTGATTTAATATAAATACATTACTATAATTATCTTCTTGTTTCGATCAATATGATTTAATTATGTTATTTCGTTTTAAAACTTTTAATTGAAAAAATTTATTACACGTAATAGAAATTGTGACGTGAATAAGTTGTTTTTGTCCTGCATTACTGTTGAACATCGTTTTGCTTTTTAATTGTATTTTACTTATCATTATATCTTGTTGTAGAAAATTAATGCTCAAGAGGGTTAAACACGCTAATTCTAGCTATATGGGCGTGTTTAAATATTAAATTGCATCGTTAAAACTAAAAAATATTATATTAAGACAGGTACTTGTATATTGACCTCACATAAGCTGAACTACCCCTGGGGGTGCAGTCTAGAATGAAATGAAATGAGGGCGTGTAAAATTTTGACTTATTAATTTTTATATTAGGAAATGAATCAATTGTATAATTTTGTGGGTTTTGATGGGGTAGTTAAGCATTAACAATTAAAATTCGGTCATTGCATAAAAATCTGCATCTTATCTATACCTATTGCCACGCATAAAAAGTTTGTTTTGACTGTGTAAAATAAAAAAAAAAATGTGCCGGGGACAAAACCGAGAATAATTCCATCTCAGCCAGCTTAAATGTTTTGTTAACGGATGCTTACTGGCTTGGAACAGACTTTGTACCACTAATCACTGAAGTGCTGTTGAAAATATATCCTTTACACGAAGGAAGGAAAAAAACCAAACAAAAGGATTTCGACAAGCCATAACTTTAGAGCTGCAGCTATAAAAACATTTTTTTCACAAAGCGTCATATCAATTTCACATTAAATAAAGATCTATCACCGAAAGAAATTGAATTGCCGAGTGGAGTGTCTTTTACGTTATTATTGTTGAGGACACTGACCATCGCCTGGGAATACATTATAATACGACCGTATCAGAGGGTGACAAAGATAACGGTCTGCTTTTGGCGTGGAGTGGTTGCCACTTACATTTCAAACCAATTTTACACGGTTCATATGCCACGGCTTCATGGAAAAATCGCGTTTAAATTTTTATGTCGACTCTGCTGCATCGGAAATACAAATAAAATTTTATTTCTCCACCCATTCCTATTTCTTCTATTTATTAACTTTAACTTCATTCACTTCAGTCCATTCGGTTTTGTTTTGCCCACTTCCTGATTCTCTGCACGCAATTTTAAAATCGATTTTTTATTCATTTTCATAAAATACAATAATTTCCAGACTGACATATTATACATCAATACAACACTTAATAAAATATGTATTTAACCAAATTTATATTTCTTGATATCTACCTATACCTATATAGTTCTATTTACATTATTTTCGACTTCCTATCCCAGATATCAGGTAAATAATGTAAGTACATAATTTGATCGATAGTGTACCAATTGGTGTGAAATTGGTTTGTCCTTTTATGTCCTTAATCAAAAAAAAAAAAAAAAAGAAAAAATGGGCATCCCCGGGAGAGTTATTGTCGTGGACGAACAAAAGTCGAACGCGAGAAGCCGATTGGAAATAAAAGAATACAGTGCTTTATATAAAAGGAGGTGAATATCTGGATGACAAATCACTCAGATTAAGAACAAGCGGGAGTGAAGTCGTCTTCGGGCGGCAGGAGCGCTGGCCCCAAGAAAAACAATCAATCACGCCACATTATTTTATTTCTCCGCACTATCAGCCAACCAAATAGTCCCTTTCAACCCCGAGTACTTTTTAAATGAAAATTAGAAACATGAAACAAAAATTGCCTCCACCAACTACTGCCATTTAGGGTGTAATTTTTTTAGCCCTCCCCAAAACAAAAGGGCTAAATGACGGGGAAAATATATACTCTGAAAAAGTAATTAAAACATTAGACTGTTATTAATTCAAAATAAACGTGTTGATCAATAAATTAATTTTCATGGCGCCTCATAATTTTAATTCTTTAAAGTTGTCATACGTCGTCGTTGAAATATTTGACGTCGTGGAAAAAGTTACCGTACAGCTTTTTACTGACGTAATTATTTCAACGAATGAGTAAATTATACAGTTGGGAGAATTTTAGTCGACATCTTTAATCATTTTAATGGTTTCTAGAAGAATTAACTCCGATTCGAAGATGAGATATTTTACAAGAGTATAAAATTTTCAAGCGAATTGTCCTCTCTTTTCCAGGAAATTGCACCCATGTTTCTTATTGTTCACTGCTCGGTTCCTGCGCTTCCTCGATTTTCATGACGCCATTATTTATCAGTTTCAAAACGAATTAAATTGTACTTACCATTGTTCTTAAGAACACGAATTTTAAACTAAACGAATTGGGTGACGGGAACAGAACAAAAAGGGCAACAAGTTCTTCTTTTTCTGGCGTTAGCAGTTCCTTTTTCCGTTGCAGCTAAACTACTTCTGCACTGCTAGAAATCTCTTTACGTTGTGGTCAATGTGTATGTACAAAACTATAGGAACGTTTTGCTGGTCCTAATTTTTTATACTTTGTGATCGTTTTTTACAATGTTAAGTGTTAAAAGAATTTGAACGTTAGATAGAGATACATACTTACATAGAGATACATACTTACATAGAGATACTTTTAGATACTTTTCTGCATTGTGGTAATGATTATATTCTTAGATGTCATTATATGTTGTGGTGAAGCCTTGTATATTTTATAGGAGGAAAGGTTCCTGAAGATATATGAATCCTTGTCATTTTTTCATCTCACGCTCTAGCTTACAGCATTATCTGTTCGTGCCTTGAAAAAAGGATATAAAGAACGTGTGTGTATCCGATCAAGCAGGCAAGGCAGGGTCCTTAGAAATATATCTGTGTAAGAATGGCCAAATATTTACATGGGGTTCACATTAGGTGTGGATACGTGACCAGCGTGGCCCCGTTGGCCCGATTGGCGCTAATCTCGACCTGCAACGTAAACACGCACGGATTCCTTAACGGCTATCCATATTGCGAATTCCAGTAATCCGATATTGGCAAGATTGAGTTACGCGCTTTTCTGGCCTTCCTCGTCCGGCAAATAAACGAAAAATGTCATTAGCTCGGAGGCATCCAATTAGATTAGGTGACTCTGTCACGTGGTAAAATTTGTTACCGATCGCTGCTAGTAGACGCCACAATGTCGATGTTGTCGGTAGCGATAGAAAAGCCCCAGGACAAAATTCCAGCCAGGCGACGAACAAATAGGCCTTCATTAACGGGAACAAACGGTCGGGACGAGAACTAAATATTTCCTACGTCCGATGGCCTCAAGATTCATCCGGTTCTTTCCCGGACGGAAAGGCAGGGAAAGTAAATAGTCAATTCCTTTGGCAATTTTTATAGCAAGGGTCGTTTCCGCTGTTTTTTTTTTTTGTTTATTTGCCAAAGTTTATCTTAGAGATCGTCACTTACATTTAAGTTATTGCTACGCTTATGTTTCTCTTTTCCGTATTTAAAAGGAAATTCGTTATTCCTCGTCCCACTTTTCCGACCCTACTCTTATTCTTAACGTTTCCTTAATCTCCAAGCAAGAATTTTGACATGAGTGTACTTTAATAACAACTAATCTTCTTGAAGAAACGAATAAACGGATTATATTCCGTCTGCACGAAGAAAAATATATCAATAAAGTAAAGCAAGGGCATTAAAATCTTTTAAGTAATTAAATAAACAAGAGCTTTCATTTTTAATGCCCCCTTTTATGTGTCTTCGTCTTTTATTTTCTTTTCTTTGCTACCATAAAAAAATAATGAATTTACGCCCTGTTGTTAAGACAATAAGACAGAAAGTTTACGAAAAATTATCGATCGGCTAATTATTTGTAATTCCATTTAATTGTTACTATGAGCAACTGTTGTAGTATAAAGTGAGAAACTAAGGGAGGGATACGTCTATTTCACAAGGTGTGTAATGTTTAGGTATAATACGACCCAGCTGTAAAATTTATGTTGAAATGTTAGCTACCTAGCTTATTAGGATTAAGCGTTTCAGCACTTTTCCCGCTTTTTATGGTACGTGTGAATGGATTAGTATACTAATTTTATTGTCTTAAGGAGTCGAGGAACACAAGAACGCTACCGGTTATAAATTACCCTTCCGAAAAGAGCAGCCATTCTCGACGATCTAATAGGCAAAAGTTAATTCGTTAAAATTACTGCTTCTGTTTTTCTTAGTGCTCTTTGCAAGGGTTGTAATCTTGAAACTGCCTTTGTTCCCTCCTCGTCGTTCTACCTTTTTAACGTGGTTACTCTCTGAAATTGTCAGGCAAAATTTTAATGATTACTTCAGGGATCTCTGTTTGGACATTTGCACCTCTGTAATATAATAAACAACCCTTTTTAGACTACCCAAACTTTGGTTGTTATCGTAAGAAAAAATGTGCTACATATTTCAATTAAGTCTGCAGAAATGCTGTGGTAAATATTTTGCAATTTTTGCAAAACTGCAGTTAACTAAAAAAAAAAAATTCGTTGTAGATACGGAAGCGTCTAGTATTTTTGTATTTCCTTTTAACACAACGCAACGTAGTTGTAAGGCCCTTCTTTTTTCGGTAAAAATAACTTGAAATCCTTTACGACTTTACGGCGGATTTGTGTCTTTAATTCCTCAATATGTTTTCGCAATTAAGGGTTTCGGCTGTTCTCCTTTTTTTAGAAAAAGTGACGCCAAGTACAATTTTAACGAGTTTCTTTTGGGTGCTTCTTTTTAATGAGCGTGCCATACTTTGTAATCTTTCGCCCGTAAATGAGTTGTTGAAATCTAAATTGGTCGTGTCTAACAGATGTCACTTTTTGTTCGGATCATTCACAACAAATCAGTTGAATAAATTTAATAACCGCACCCACAATTCATTTATGGTGTAGGTATAATTAGATTTATCCTTATTGAATTTTGTGGAATATTTATTTTTCCTAAAAAAAAAGAATTTAGGGTGAATTTCCGAACAGCACAGTAGCATATGCTGAGGGTAGTATTTTAAGATGTCAGTTATCAAAATGAGACGTCACTTCCCTAACAATTTAAAACCATTCTAGGACAGAAACGCCTTTTCAGTAGCTGGTGCCAATTGACAAAAAAAATTCCCATGTGCACCCTTTTAAGTCTGAAAGACGTACGAACAGTCGTTCATTCTTTTGTTTCAATTTCGCTGAACTCCGACCCCCGAGTGAACTTTGCACCTATAAATAGCCGTAATAGGTTCGAGAACGTCGAACAAGAGAAATGTCAAGTGGAGAATAGTGTCAGGTGTCGTCGAAGGGATGGGATGGAGACCAGGATTCAATTAGGGACGTTGATACATGTATTCCTGTCGCCAGTTAGGCACCCCACTCACTCACCTAAACACTTCTCATTAAGTTAATTTGGTTAGACTTAAAAAATGTCTACTCCAATGTGTCGTCCTCAATTGCTTATCTCACACATTCAAACAAAACAAAAAAAAAACACTAATAGACTAATAGTAGTTGCTTCTTTTCCTTGTCAAGGCTCTCTTTTAAATCATAAAACGTGTTTCGACATTAAGAGAAATTTCCTGTTAAAAATCCGAGGGATGGAAATTATATACTTATTGATATCATCCCTCATCGTCGTATGAATGTTGTGGGTCGATACAAATTATTTAATCGGTTTTCCATAAAATGCAGTCGTACATGTATATATTGGTGTTGAAAATGGAGCTAATTTATCGGGATCCACGGCAATTTGTTGCATCGGATGCCACAAAGACGCAAAAGTCGGTGGGCGATTTTAAATTTTGTGCGGGTGTAGCAGTTGTAAGTTATAGAGGCTGTTGTTGGCCGGTGGCATGTTTGGTAGCGGATTACCTCTCTCATTAGTATTTGGTAATTAATAAATTTTTCGTAGTGATCAATTCTCCGTAACAGATGTCACTTCCACACAGTTGCTTTGTACTCGAACACAGTAAGCTGCATGTGGCGCCCGATAATGGCTTGTATAGGTACTAATAGCAACCAACTATTACAAACTATGTATTCTAATTAATCATAAGCTTCTCTCCATAGTGTTAATTTTCATCTGTAGTAACATTGTTTATAATAATTGTTATTATTCTTGTTAGTAAAATGAAAAACATTTCTCGTAAAACTTGGCGACTTGTGAAGATTTTAGATTCGAAACGATATGTTAATGCGCTGTAGTAATTCGTCTTCGTGAATAAAAAAGCGAGGATAAAATTCCCCCTTTTGTACGGTGGAAACATATTCGGGATCAATTTCAACTGCTCTTTATTTTCCACGAGAGATAGATACATATATATGTGTCGAAGTGAACATGGTCTTTGTTAAAAGGTACGGAGGTTAGGGAGATTTATAGGAAATTATAATACGCAAAACGCTCTCGAAATCGGACTTGATTTATACCTAGAGTTTATGGTAATTTTCGGTCACTATTTATTCCGAAAGTTGTATCAGACCGAATCTGTCGATGTGCTGGCGCCACCTCATTTCCTCACCACTAACCATTATCCCGAAAAATATTGTGCCTCAAGGATTAACCATCGATCCTCTATCATCACCATCATAAATCTTAGTGCATGTTAATTATCGTGGTATCTGCCACGTGAACTTTGAAATTTGATCCTTTCTAGTGAAGAATTAACGTACGCAGTGATTTGCACGAGTCGGAATAAAATAAATGTGAACATAATGGGATTTAACAACATTAAGCACGGGTTTTCTTTATATTCCGGTTCATAGCCATGGATTTATTGCGTCTGAATGAAATCTACATTTTATGGCCAAGTTCTTTACTGTTATCAAAAGCTGAATTTACAACAAAAGTTTATTACGAGTTTCTTGGCTTCACTTATTTTATTAAGATGACATTTAAAAGCTTTATAAGCAACACGACCTTACAAAAGCCAACATATCTTTTCTACTTTCTGTAATGAAGAGTTATGTTTTCGACCTTTAATTACTCACTGCCTAAAAACATTTTAACTTTAATCTTATTTTAACAAACCAAACTTTATTTAAACTAGTTAAACAAGAAAATTAATGGTTGTGAGTGCTTCCTCTAACTTCCGGAAGTACGGTAATGTGATATCGATTGAACATTACATATTTTCCCGTCTGAGTTTACCGTTCGGGAAGAGCTCGTAAAGGACGTTAATATAGGAACGAACAAAGGACTTTAAATCCAAATAATTTAAATCGTAGCGAACAAGGAAGTTCTAAAGGCTCTTACTGTCAATGAACAATTGAACAATGCTCGAAAATAAGGTTCTCTTTTAATACAGAACGCAAGTTATTGGACCATGTTGTAATATCACCGGTCAGTATAAAACGAATGACCCCAGGACGGCGCCTATTGGCGCCAACTAAATTTTCGCTTCATATTTTATTTATCACATGAACTAGATTTTATAAACGCAATTTATTATTAAAAACAATTATTATTAACAAGTTAAAATTACCTCATTCAAAATCGTTCAACCAAAAATTTTTTTTGGCGTTTTGTGAGTTTTAAACTGGCCCTTAATTAATATTATTCCATTTAGTAAGTAAAAATAAAAATTAGTATCTCAAATCTCAAATATGGTAAGTAATTTTTTAAAGAAACGATAACACTTAAAACAGCTGAGGATTTTGGTTGCCTAAATGAACAGCTAACATATTGTTTTTGTTACAAAGGGTTGATGATGAAAAAATCAAATAATGTGACATCCATCATGTCTGCGGTAAATGGAAGTAAATGGTATAGTGATAGTGGCAGAGAACAAAGCTTGTTAAAATTTAACCACTACTTCAAATAAGTAGATTATTATTTTAATGGCAGAATAATTTGTGTAACGAATTGTGTACGATCCGTTCGTTCATCATATTAATAGACAAATGGGTAACAATTTAGTTGCTTATAAATCAGTTCCCCTTTCCTTTAATGAACATGAGCTGTACTGTAATTAAAGACTGATTCGAGCAATTGCTATTAAGGTAATCGTATGTATGAAGGATGGCAAATTCGTAATCCATGCAACAATTCGCTGTGTAATTTACAAAATCGAATTATTTTCTGCAAGCAGGTAATACTGTTAACCGGTTGTATCGAAACTGATTGCGCGTTTGCAGCGGCACAAAGTTAATTTCAATTTTTTAAAAAACTGTTTTAACATGAAGACTAGTAACGCGGTTTCTAACAAAAACTATACATGTAGGCAACTGATTACATTATCTAAACTTTAATGACTCAAAAAGATCGTTTTTTTAAAAATATTCTGGTTGTAGGACATTCCCCAACCTTTTGAAACTTTTTTGAACATTCTCGAAAATTTTAGACCATTATAAATCATTCCTCAAGGTTCCAGATCTTTCTGAAATATTGCAAATCATTTTCGAATAGTTTAGAAAATTTTAGATCATTCTCGAAGATTCCAGGATATTCTGTAACCTTTATTGAATATTCTAGAACATTACTGTGGTTATAGGTAACTATAATTTGTATGAAAAAGGATATTGCGAATTTCGTCCTGTTTTTTTTTTTCTGCCGTAAGGTGTTTGGAGCTAATTAATAAATAATATAAATTGGATTTATTATTACTACATACGTAACTAATTAAAGTTGAAATGGTGTTATTTACGCTTACCGCTGCCGTTATTTTGAAAGATCGTTTTTATTACGTGGCTTTTGTGGAGTATAGCTGTTTTAGAACCGTTCACAAGTTAAAGGAAAAGGCTCTAGATTGCCTTACTTAAGGACTCAGATGTTCCAGTGGCGGAAATAGCTACGCCACCGGCTGTAAACAATTCAGGATGATTGCTAGTTTACAGAAGTAGGGCTCTTTGCAATAAAATCGATACTGTAAAATTTACGGCACGTTTGAAACGTCCTTTTCGCGAAAATACTACGATCATCTCCTTTTAAGTTTTGACGTTCCTCTTGTTTTACAACGCCATCGTCCCGAAACATCCGATATAAAAAATAATGCAATTACGTTTTACGTGACACCCTGTACACGGAAGAGGACGGAGGAAGTGTGTAGATACAAGTCCGGTGGTTGCATGTGAAGTGTTGGGTCGAAGTGATAACCATAAATATTAAATAGTCTCGACACAATAAAACTGAACTAAATCAATCAATTTAGGAGGTGCGTGTTTAGTGGTTTTCCAATATACGCCCCCACGGGTACGCCGCGAGTGGAACACAATGCGTTCCCGATCCCCAGGGATAGTCACGTTTCAACCGGTTACTCAGTAAATTCATCCCCATCTGCAAATTGCGAAGCAATTAAAATTTCCCGTCTTTTTTTGTCCGGCTTTCAATTAATTGTAGAAAAACGCAAGCACGTCCGTGAACGACGTAAAAATTTACGGAAATTGCTCTGTCTCTCGAGCGACCGCTTTCGTAAACCTAACGCCAATGCATCCGCTTTCGAATCGTAATCACGAAATGGAAACCGTACGTTCCGCTGAAAGTCCACTTTTCTTCCGATACAAGATACGGCAAATTTATCGCACATTTCCCGACGACAACGACGTTCGGAAGAAAATTAAGACTTTACAGAAAAATACCGAGTCTATCGAACATCCACCTACAAAAACACGACAATAATATAATTAGATATCTTCGTTCATACACCCAGACATCTAATTCAAAAGTTATCTCCCAGATAGATATATAGAAACTAAAAGGACATCAACAATAATATCGTTGATTGTAATCATTGTGAAAAGTCGACGATTTCCGGAATCTAATGAACGTTTGATGCAAACGGGCATATCAGTGAATGCATAGGGTAAAGTTCGGCGTGAATAAATGCAACGTCCAAACAGTGCGCGTCCGGTCAGGGTGCAAAGGATGCGTAAGTTTCCGGAAGCGTCGAGTGAAGATTCGACGGAAGTCTTGGAGGTTGGTGCGTTGCATAAAATGTACAACGCGCACACTGTATAGTTGAAGATTAATGAATACTTGGCCCAAGGGCTTACTCCTGCCTTTCTCTTGTGTCGAAACTAATGGCTTTTCGGAAAAATATTGCGCGACAAACACTGTAATTAATTTTGTCTTGACAAAACGATAATGGAGACGTGCCACGACCTTAACATAAAGATACCATTACAGCGAGACTTTCCCTACAATCAAAACTTACATTTCATTTACGGCCATCATGTTTTCTCTGTTTTATGTCTTTAACAAACAATAATTTATTTTGCAATATTACCTCATCAAGTTAAGCAAACAGTTACTGATTAATTAATATATTTTGAACATATTATACATATTTGTTGTTTTTCGATTTCCAAATTTTATAAATATATGAGTAAATAAGGGGTTACGCGTGAAATATCTCAAATTTGGGGGTATTTAAGCCAGAAGAGAGCATATTGTAAAGAAGGGGCAGAAGGCAGTAAAAAATGGTCGATAAATTTCTTGGGTGACGTCTCAAAGATTTCTACGATTATTTGATAGCCGGTAGCTGGTGAACATCTTTGATTCGTGATGAGCGAATGGCTTTTTCCTCCTTGCGAATACCAGTACTAAATCGAGAACGTTACTGTTTGAGTTCCATAACCATGCAAACGGCCCTATTCCCGGTTATGTTATATTTCATCGCCATGCCTCATAGAATTTCATTAGGTCATCATTGGGAAGCAAAGTCAGTGAAGAGAAAAGTAAGTTTCTACGCCAGTTTTATTAGGGTTACGCCGGATCACAACAATTCCTGTCGTCCAAGTCTTTTTCGAATTGACGAGAGAGCGTCATCCATTTCTGTAGCGTGATGAAGACCATTAATCTTAATAAAAACTAGGTATTTCCCCTTTTATGGCAGGAACACATAACACTAAAATCCACCGACACATTCTTATTCATTCACATTTTTAATGTCGACAAATAAACTTCACAAATAAGAACTCATCCAGATTGTTCTCTTAATCCATTCACAACTTTTCATCCTTCGCTGAACTTTATTTTCTGTTGGGATTATAATTTACCCCCACAACGTTTCAACCCCTCATTATAGTAATCAAGTTAATGTATATAACAGAATTCACTGACCCTAAGGAATATCGTGCCCAGCGTCTCACAGAGCACGACATCAATCTAGCTCATATGCTGTCATCCACGAAAAGATGAATTCATTTCGATTAAAAATCATAGCAGTTAAAGCATGAGCCTCCTTCAAAACGAAACTTTGGTGATTTATTTTAATTAATTAGCAATAGAATTAATAAATATTTGGGAACACCCTGTATACCTATGTTCGAATACGTTATTTAATGCGTTTTTTCTTATTTAATCGTAAGCTCAAAAAAGTTACGAATACTAAAAATTAATTAATTCTTTTAGTGTTTAACTACCGAAGCGGCGCAGGATAATTTGTGGGGTTGGTTTTTCTAAAGCCTCATCCCTCCTTTTTTTTATAGATACGTATATCTAAATAAAGTTACCTCTCTCTATGCATTTTCAAATAATAATCTTCTTGCCGGTGAAAATCAACCAGCATTATATCCATTACCGATACATAAATATAATATGCGTAGACTAAGTAGTTGTAAAAACGAAAAAGCAGATTACGGTGGTATAATTTTGTAGGGTTAGGGATTATCTAACTGTCATATGTCGGTACAACAGATGGAGCAAAGGGGCACTTACCCTGATATGATAATATGCGAACCACATTACTGCTCGTTCAGTTATGAATCACAGGTAGAAATCCTTCTAACAACACCTGTTCTGCCCCATGAATTGCATAATTTTCCTCGTGAATATTAAAACTGATCCAAGGACTGGGGAACACGTGCATTTTTCTGTGTTTTTTTGTAAGATTGTACGCACCTGTTAGAAAACAGTGTAACACAATAGCCTCTAGTTACCTGCAGATGTCCCATTTAGAAGAGAACCCTCCGAATAATCTGTACAACAAGGCAAATTATGCATTCACTTTCCACAAAAAAAAAAATACGTAACAAAAGCTACAATCAGTTTACATGTTGACAATAATTATGATCACAGTTACTGTAGGAGACATTAAAACGTAAGGGGTTCTGTGTACTCTTTTTTATAACTTTTGGCAAAAAAAGAAAATTGATATTCGTTATATTCGTCTATTTCACGTCGTAACTGATTTATTCTTTAATCAAGTGTTTTACTAGATTTCTAATTAGCGAAGAATCGTAATTTGTAAATTAAGCTGATTTGTAAGAATGCAATAAAAGGCTATCAGATTTAGCCAATTATTTCCTCAAGAAGTAATAAAATAAACCGTGAAGACTATATTTTCCATGCGACCCACACGTGTGTAAAGAAAATTCATACTTATGTGTATTAATGAATGTTAATGAGTGTTGTAAGTATTCATGCCAATTTTATCAATTATCAGCACGCAAAGCATGAGCGAATGGGCGAATTATCAACGAACAATGCCAATGTAAATTTCTATCAGAATATGCCAAACGCAAACCCAATTATATTGCGCTATTATAATTACTTTAGAACAAGGGCTTGTGTACATTAACACCACCCAACTTCTGCACTCTGGCAGGATAAATGAAGCAGAACGAGTCATAGAATTGAAACGTTACCAACAGAAACTTGCGGTTATTTAACCAAGAAATTATAAACTCCATTTATTTTCTGTTTTCTTTACAATATTTTAAAGACAAAGTTCAAAGTGCAATTTCATCCCTCGAGGACTAGAAAATTTTCAACCCCATCCCTAATTATTTCTGGTATTATTATTTAACTTCCACTTATCTTTGTGGTTTTATTCTATTTTTGACCAAAATGTTTTTTTATTTTATTAGCTAAATAATAAACTCGTACGTGTCTTTTTAAAGAATTTCTTCAATACATGAAATATTTTAAAATACAAATAGTTTTTTACTAATAAAAAAGTAAGCAGAGCAAAATGAGTAGCATGTGTCGAGACGTTTTCACCTAATTTTACTAGTCAAAATTAGGGCAATTTAGGAAGGACATTTCCGTGTTCGCTGCAGTAACGTAACCGGCTCAATAACTGTAATAATATTTTTTAACAAATTATCACATTATCGCGTTATGTTTGCAAAAGAAGGTGGGATATGGGTTACCGAGAAGCAGAGACTATTTACCTATAGTATTTTAGATGCTCGATCATTCACTTCGTTTTCAAATTAAACAGAAGTTACGTGCACGCGAAGAAGTCTCACAGTTTTGTATAATTCCTTGAGTAAAATGTATCGTTGGATATTTTTCATGTTCGGATTGTCTGCGATACACACATCGTTTACATCTGTTATAAGAAGTGATCAAGACAGTTTATCTAATTACCCTAAAGTTGCTCGATGGGGTACGTCAAGTACCTCAGTCCAAGAAAGTAACGAACGAAAGGAAAAAAACACCAACGGTGTCCCCTGGAATCACAGGTAAAATTCAGAAATATCTTTTCGAAAATATTGCTGGAAGTCAACCATGATATATGTAATTTTAGATCAGACGATCGTCCACGGAAGTTAAATTATGTAACAAATAACATGGGCGTTACATATTATTACAGCAAAGAAATACCTCGTATAGAAGGAGAAACCGACTATTCGCCTGATACAGGGGAGGTTATGCAAACTTCACAAAACCATAAACCTTACTATAGTTATTTTTATAAACCTCAAAATCACGCCAACGCAAAAGCTGACGTTTACGGCGATTTCAAACCGCCAGATCGAGGAAGTCCTGTCGACTACTCAAGCTACAGCAATTACCAAAACGATAACGCTAAACCTGCTTCGGATTTATACAATTCCCCTTTTACTTCATACAATCCTCCTAAAGATCCATCACCGTCAACAAATGACTTCGTTCAATACCCTCCGAATGACAATCCACCACCAGTTGTTCAATCCAAAGTTCCGCTTACAGAACTTTACAGTCCTCCGTCAGATAATGCAAGTGATTATCCTGACGCAGAAATTGATTCCTACAATACTCCTAAGCCTCCTAAAGGTTCCAAACCGAAACCTCCAGCCCCTGTCTATGGTCCACCGCCAGTACTAACTACACCAAAACCTGAAGCCAAAGTTTCTGAAAAACCTACTAAAACGAATGTGTACAAATTCCCCGAACCATTTCCTGTACCTCAAGTGTTTGATTCAAATAATCATTCTCCTCCAGCTACCTCTTACGGTGAACCACTCGAAGACGATTACTTTAACACCCCGTCTACCAAAAAACCTAAAGATTCTGTTAAAAAAAAGCCTGTAAAACCTGTTGAAACTTATAAGCCACCTTTTGAAATAGATGACGACGACAAAACAGAAGATGATCATGATAATGACGACAGTAAGAAACCAAAATATCCTTCTGCCCCAAGACCATTTCATCCACCTTTAGCAGTAACTGACGAAAATGATGACGATGAAAACTACCACAGTTCAAAAGATCACGGCAAAGGAAATTCGTTCCTTTCTCCACCTCCAGCTGATGATACGGAAGATGATGGAGATGATGAGGATAATCAAGGAAACGATTATTACCCCCATCATCATCCCAAACCATCAAAGTCAAAAGCAAAAAAACCTCCCTCACACGATTTTACTTACTACCCTGATAAACCCATGGACGATGACGACGATTCTTCACCACCTGGTTTAAAGCACCCTCCTCCATCAGCTCCTTCAGATATGAAATATCCATCTCCTCCTGGTATGGATGATATGAGTATGGGCGACATGCTTATGGGTTATCCACCGAAAGCGCCATCGATGGCTGAAGGAGACCTGTCTCCACCCCCGAGTGACGGTGGGCAAAACGGTAAACATCCATATTTTCCTGAAGATGAATACGAACAGGGACATCAGTTCGGCTATGGTCCCTATGATTACGATCACCATGTATACAAAGAAGTTAAGACCACAACGACCACATCCGCACCCCCGGACCATAGAGCAAATTACAGTTATTACTTTTTGGGACGTAAATTGTGGTACATTCCGTTGTATTTCTCTATTTATTTCATTGTTTACGTAACTATTCTTATAATAAAATCGATCGCTAGGCATAAGGTACAACTCGTTCAAAACTTTGATCACACAACTGCAAGAAGTGCAAGACAACTTAATGACTTAGATAATATTTATAGCAATATTTCTTCTACTATAGAAAATGTAGGTAAAAAATATATGTAATTTAAGAAAATAAATTTAATTAAAAACTTTACTTTATGTGTTTTACTTAACTGAAAATGATTAATAAAAAATAGCTCAGTTTAACATAAACTAAAAAGCAGAACATTAGGTAGCATTCAAATTAATAATTATAAATACACATATACAAAAACATCTCTCTAAAGAACCCCTCTTTTAAACAAAACCAAAATAATTATGTGTCTCATAAAAACCTAAGGAAAGTGCTTATTTACAAAATGGTTTAATTTTTTTTATGATATAAATTAGCCGTAGGTATTAACTGAGAATTTAAAATTATTATAATTTATAATACATATCTACTCTTTTCTCTTATGTATTTATATTTTATAATAAACACACAAAAGTGGATCCTTTTTATTCGGTTATAAAATATTTTTTTGTATTTACATTATACCTACATTGATTATTAATTTTAACGTTTGTTGAAATTAATGGATATCCTATTTTATATATAGTATTTTAAGAGGGTCACACTGAATGTGACCCAGTTGAAGGTGTTGGACAACCTAGTATCTTATTCAGATATGTTTAGATAACAGCATTAAGCTTTTGTTTAACTTTAAAATTATAGCGTACGCCACAGCCGTTGTTTGGTAATGTTGTGTTAAACTCGTCCGCTAATTCTTCGTGGTTCGAAAGTCCGACAATTTCTTGTTAAAGTTAAACTAGCTTGTGATTTAGTGCAACACATTTTTTCTCAAAAAACAGTAAGTACCTAATCGCACATTTACAAAATAGCTTTACTACGCCTAACTAGTATATAATTCTTTATAAAGTTCCTCTGAAATTTTTATCTTAGCCGGAGGATAACAATATAAAGATATTTTAATTATTAGAAAAAGAATTATTTCAGTGAATTACAATTTATTTACTTATTTATTTATTAATATCGTAAAGTGTTTGAAGCTAATAATAAATATTGTTTGCAGAATTTGGGGTGTAATTTAAATTAAAAAAAAGTGATCATGTATAAAATTACTTCCTATCCAGTTCTCGGACTTTTTATAATAGTGTTATCACCCTTCATTTATTCAATGCCAACTGATAATTCTATTATTGCTACAACTGAGGCACATACTACAGAGTTTCCTTTGACAAGGTATGCAGTAAATTTTTTTTAATTAATTAATTAATTAACTTAATCCATATATATCTGTTAGTAATTTATTGTGAAATAAGTGTTAATATTTTCGGTAGTTGCAAAATATTCGTGAAATATTGTAGGTATGAACAAGGACTAGAAGATTACGATGAAATGAAACAGAGTGAAAGACAAGCAAGAGGCATGATGGATGCAGATGACGAAGATTATCATGCTGATCATCATCCACCAATGAAAGAACAATCAAAAGCTACTGCTGTTGATCCGTGGGCGAATTATTACGATTTTTTAATTAACGAGGGTTCATTTAAATTTTGGGCGGTTTTTCAGGTAGGTATTTAAAGAAATAAAAATTACTTAAATAAATTGATCATTTTTAGTTGGCAACTGCTCTGCTTTTAATATATTCGGCGTTCGCTGCAGTGTATTACGCAAAATTCAACGTTTCGAGCACCGATTACGATTACTACTATGATTTTTTTGCGAGATCAAACAACGCTCGTTCAGACACCACAAGCTGGTTGGGGATGTCCCCTCAAACCTTCCAAAGGATAATAGACGCAATATCGTCAAAGAAATACTCATAATGGTGGACCTTAAGTGCAAATAACTTTTACAATTAAATAAAACATTTGCTCAAATTAGTTTTAAAATTTATTAGTGACAGTTGATTAATTTTTAGACTTGGGCGAATTTCTGAAATTGCTGCGTAAAATGGTGATATCGAATTTAGAAAATTATTTATTTTATTACTAAGCTGTTAAAGCATATTGGAATTTCGAATATTATAATTTTTTTGGTATTATTAGTATGATTTGTGTTTAGTTTAGAAACAAATGTGAATTTCTAAGGTGTATTAACAGCTTAAAAGAAAGAATACGTGTAATTTACGTAAAATATAATTATTTCAAACAAAATGTTTTTATTATCTCTAGTTTAACTAGTTTTATTGCAAAGGTAAGGAAAATTGTTTTTCGGGATAATCTGTAAGCAGTTCATGCTAGCGCCATCTGCTCTATAAAAGGGAATACAAAGGATAATTTCGTGATCCTGGTGGTCTTTTAGTGTCAGTTTCCTAACTAACGCAAAGATCGCTTGAAAAGTTTGATCAACCTAAAACAGGGATTTTACCGATAAAATATATCCTGTTTCTATCCTTTATTTTATTCGATTCGCGTAAAGGTAAAAAACAAACAAAAGTTTAATGCTGACTCTACGTATAAAAAGTACCTAATTCCTGAGTTGAATTTTAATTCTACAAAAAAAAATAGAGATATGATTGTTTCTATTAAAATGGTCAAATAATAATAAAAAAAATTATTTTAGCAGTAAAGGGTTCCGTTTTACCATTCGAACGTACGGAACCCTATAAGAAAATGAAGAAATTAGTAAAAGTATATTTCCCCGGCGCCTGCACCATTTATTTTTGTGCATCTTTTATTTTACTTTACTTTTTTAATTCATTTGTCGATATAAGTTACAAGTACATCTTTGAATTAGGATTAGACTGATAAACGCTTCAAAACTTATAAATCATTTATTTAATAAATTAAAAATTCATAGTTTTGTCTTCACAAATAAAATAACACTGAATAATAAAACAGGTTCTATTTATAGTATTTAAATTAGTTTAATAGAGAAAGTGTCACATAAAATTTCTTCCATATCACAGTCTAAAAAACGTAGCAAGTTCAACTAAAATATTTTGTTTATTACCTATTTATTTTTATTTGTTAAAACAACTTGCTCGTTTATGTGCTTTTAAAATATCCTTAAGAGGGTTGTGCTGTATTTTTTGCTTCACCATCTTCTCTTTTCTTTGAGACTTCAAATTCTTTTTGTCCTTCCGCATCTTCTTCTTCTTCTTCACCCTCGTAACCATAATTGGTCAGTGCATCTTCATATGGCAGTGCATCGTCCTTGATTATATTTTCGTGTGGCGTTTTGATACCGTCTTTTGAGCCATCCTTGCTGTCCATGTTGATGTCGTTCTTCCTTTCGGGTTCTTTTTCTTGGTCTTTATTCTTCTTCCTTCGATTTATGTAGAAGTAATTGAAGAAGAAATACAGTACACCTGTGACGGCTGTAGCTACAGAGAAGATCCTGTAGGTTGGTCTCGTTCCAAAGATTTTTATCGAATAACCACCAATGAGGCTCCCAGTACCTTTTCCTAAATTATTGGAATAGAATTATTAGTTAAAATCCTGATAAAAAGTTACTATAAAATTCTGTGGGGTTTATAAGTCTCTCAAAGGTTTTATGAAATCTCTGGAAATTGGTATGCATGTCGTTTCTAAAAGATTCTATGAAGATTATTGAAATTAGTAAACTATGAAAATTCTAGAAGATTATGTGTGGTTTTTGTAAGATTTTACGAAGATTTTGTGTAATTTATAAAAGATTTTATGAGTTTTATGGAAAATTCTTTGAGATTCCCAGAAGCTCTTACCGACTCCATAATATATTCCTCCAAGCATCCCCTGGACACTTGTATCTGTGGTAACAGTGCTCAGTTTGGCTGCGTATGTCACAGCTGCTGTGAAGCTTAGAGATGACGTTATGCTTTCCATGGCCTCAAAAATCAAACATAACCACGGATTATAAATAAGAGAATATCCCAAAAGTCTTATGGCATAAAAAATAAATCCAATGAGAAGAACGTTGGCGTGTCCAATTCTTTTTATAATGGGACCAGAAAGTACCAGAAGTGGAATGCCTGCTATACCACCTACGGTTATCGTGATACCCATTAATGATTTCGAGCCCCCCAAGTCTTGAATTAACCAGAACAGAAAACTTTCTATGAATCCCCAAGCGGTACCTGGAATAACACAAGAAAATTGGAAATTATGAAAAACAAATATCTATTAATTCGTCACTTACCCAACACAAAACTGACTATAAATAAAGTAATAAGTTCAGCGTCTTTAAGAACTGAATAAACATCTGCAAGAACGTTGTTTGCTGGAGTTTTGAATTCCAAATTCATGGACATCATCAAAACTGCACTTATTATCTTTAGAGATGCGTAAAGGAAAAATATTGGCCTGCAAGAAAAAAAGTAACGTAAATTCAAGATGGTTTATTTGGACGAAGTCAATTAAGTACCTAAAATCGGTGTATTCTTTCCCAATGCTTGCAAAATCAATTAACCATCCGGCCAAAGGAGAACTGATCATTCCTCCAACTGTGGCGTAAATCCTTTGAAGTCCATAATCAGCTTTATGTTCCCTCAGGATTGCTATAACTGCACCTTCGAACATGGCAAACGCCGTGCCACCAATTATTCCAATTAGTACACGAACACTCAGGTAACTCCAAAAAGTCACTTTCGTGTCTATATCCACTAAAACTTTCGAGTTGGAACAGAACTTGTTCCTCGGATTAAGTCCTATGCAGGCGGGAGAACATTTTTTAAATTCGAAGTCTGACATGATTTCGGAAGAACTGTTGAAATCTTCCACTTGTACGTTTATTACTGTGTTTTCAAAATTATTTTTTTTGCAATAGGAGTTATGTAATACGTCATCCACTTTTACGTAGTCAACAAAATATGAATTGTTAGTATTAGATATTCGGGAAAATCCAATATGGATGTTGTCGGAAATGGTGGCGTTTGGTAAAGTCTCTTTTTCAAACATGCAGGAAACATTCGAATCATCTGTAAACTCAAGTTGATTTTTTGAAGTGGTGTTGTACGGGAAAATATCCCCAGGGTTATTATTCGAAACGCAAGAAAAATTTACTGCCTCTTTCGCTGGAAAAAAGTACGAATTCTTTCCCATGCTCCGGATCGAATGGTTCCAGTCCAGGTCGATTTGTAAAGGTTGATATGCGCTTTGAAGAGTCTTCTTCTTCTTTGGTTCTTTTGGACTAACTGTGTACGTCGCATAATCGTTATCAAATGTGTAATCCGTTATTCTCCATGAAAATTTCTCATCATTATCTGATTGGCAAATGAAACCACAAGTTTTTATATTCAACATGGCTTCTTGAACACTTACTGGCTGTGGTGTACAAGAGAATTCATCGGAAATCAGTATATGGAGAGACGCATTTGACTGACACGATATTCCTATTACTAGCTGATTTGGGAACGACAATGTAACTCTTCCAACAGGAACTATAAGGAACAATAAAGCTGTAGCACCACCTGCTGCTGAAAAGAACGCCAAAAGGAACTGAAAGGAATAGAAGAACTGTTAACTAATAGTGTTTCTTCTAAAATATATTCAAATTAGTTTGCTCCCTTGGAGACAAAAGGGGACGTAATAGTAATTAGTAAATAGTAAAATTCGCAATTGTAGAGACTCTTCAGCTTAGTAGTACAGTGTATATACATATGTGAAGACTGCGAACTTTATTAAAAGAGAAAGTGTTTGTGTATGTAAGATGCTTCTAGAAAAGCATTTCAATTGAACAGTTGTTAGTAGGAAGGAAAATCTTTTTGTTATGAAACATGCTGACGTAATGAATAAATTTTGAATTCCATTAAATAATAGGAGTGTTTAAATAGACAAAAAAAATATTATTGTGATTCACAAAATTCAAGAAATTTTGCAAAAATATTTTCCTACAGTAATGACATTGTTGCACTGAATCGGAGGAAAGAGAAAGTTAGTTCTTTGCTTCCCAATTACCTTAAAGTTTCCAATTTTGTCTGCGACCATACCAGCAATTGGAGGCATGAGGATGGCAATTACAGGAGTTATAGCAGACATAATTGCTGTCTCTTCGACATTTATCCCTAATTCTCTCATGTGAATTGTGAGATAAGGATAAATAACGTAAATAGCTGAAAGTAAAAGTTTCTAAATTCAATTTAAAAGAAATTGTGTCACATAATAACGAATATAAAATTTTTTAAGCGGTATATATTTTTATTGTTTGCCTTGTGCCTATTCTCTTGACAGTGAATTAGTGAATAGTTTCTCTTACGTGACTTACTTATAAATCGTACTGCATACGAATGTTTAAACAATAATTTTTTTTAAGTTATTGGTATTTTGCAACAATTTTCCAATCTCGACTAAATAATTCTTTTTATTTAAATAATAATCTAAAGACTTACTGGAAGCATGAATGAAGAAAAGGAGTTTCAAAGGCAGTAGCTCCTTTTGTGCGAAATCCTTTGAAATCCTTTTGAAGAATAATTTAAGATATTTAATCATTTTTGTGGATTAGTTGTTTCTTCTTGAGTCACGAAATTATTTTAACATTTTTCTGAAACAAAATAAAAGAAATCTTATAGAACCATGGTTGTGATGTAGATAGTTCTAATGACAGTTGGCACAAAAAGCACCTATTAATTCTAATAACAGCTTCAAAAAAGTACTCATTACGTAGAAACATCAGCAAATTGTCAATTCCATCAATTTCCTGTTACATCAAACATTGAAAAAAAAGGAAGGTTATACCTATCTACTGTCGGCATTATACTTCATAATTGGCTTACGATTAGATGAATAGCAATTTTCATTCACATTTACCAACAATTCGGAAATTATCCTGCAGTTATCTTGTTTAAAATCATCAACAAAAAACAATTCGGATGCACGAAAAAAATTTGTATTTTTGAGAACATATTTTTGTAAATTTCACTTCACTTTTTTCTGTGTACATACATATATATTCTTTTGATATATTTTTTTGAACTTAGTTATTTTATTACATCATATTATTTGTTTTAAATCAATACACGTACTCTACACGACCTTGCCTTGTTCTAATACAATATAACATCAAATGTTTATATTGTTTATTAAAAGTTACTGACAGTTTAAATTTACTGTGCATGCAGAAAAAGCCAAGTTACAAATCAAATTAATTCATAATATTACCTAATTAATATTATTGCTTATATGAAATAAAACTTTTTAAATTTGTCTTTGAACATTTCGCTTATTCTTAAGTTTGTTTATTCAAAAAATGTCAAGGTGCAATTAGTGTGTAATTGGTAAAATTGCACACTAGGATAACACTCCGAAGAAGTGCAAATAAAAGTGTTTTTTAAATATTAAATAAATAAATAGGTACGAAAAGTTGACATTGTATTTTCAAATTCGTTTGTTGAAGTCCCACTAAAAAATTTCTCTAATGAATTAAATAAGCAACTACCCTATATCGTTCTTTAGATTAATAAAACCTTGGTTTATCTGTGGCTTTTTTTTTTTTTTTGGTAATGTCAGACAAAAAACTGGTTTTGCCAATTTTACAGGCACACACTTTGTTTGTTGTTAATTCTTGGATGATATGCAATAAAATTTTTGCCTAGAGCACCGTGAAGATCCGTGAACAGATACTGTACCCGGCCTTGGTTTACGTGAATTATTGGAGAGTAATAAATACCTATATGATACCTAGTTACTGTTACTTCTGTTGCAATGGAAGAGTTACAATATACAACATATAAAAATCGAGGCTTTACAAAACCAATTTAAATAACATATTTGCGAGAAAAATGACTTAGTTACTATATAGAAACATAAAATATAGTCTGTACTTTTAATACATATATATATATATATATATATATATATATATAGTTATCTATAGGTATAACCTAGTAACCTTCATGTGCTGATTAACTGTGAATCTGCTCAAGACAAGTTACCATAAGTGGAAGAATTCTAATATTCTGTAAGATTGCAATGCCAACGACGATATTATATTACAGTTTTATTCGCTAGCTGTTCGAATCTGTATAATTTAATATTATACAATTTCTTGCTTTTTTTTCTTAGTTTTTTTAATAAATAGCCAAAACAGAAAAAGTATTAAATAAAGGAATATAATTAAAACATATTTAATAATAGTTACCTACTTTCGTTGGACAAACATATTTTTTACGTTATCTAATGCAAAAGCCACTTGATTTGTTTAACCGGTTTTTATTTTTGCAGGTCATTCGACTGAAATGCGTTTTCTCTTTATTTGACTTGAACATTACCTACTGCAATAAATAGTTCTAGGGCCTAAAAGTTCTATTTGCATTAATTTTAATTGTTTCGTCAACAAAAGATGTTTATAGGATTTCTGCATGTACCAATTAATTTAAATCACGTAGTAACAAAAGCATGTATGTACCTTTATTTACTACGTACGTACGTACGTACGTGAAATTTAAAACTTATTTGAAAAAGTAGGACAAGCGAAAGTAATAAAAGATGAGCAGATTTTCTTTACATAAAATTTTTTTATTACAAACTTCTTTGTTCCTGATAACTAATTAATTAATTAACAGGTTCAATCACCATCGCTATTTCTTGTGAACCTTTGATCTTAAAAGAAGAAGCTTTTTTGTACATGTATATTATGTTTTCTCTGCTGTTGAATAACATGTTTATTCTTAACAATTCAATATCATCTAGTTTTGTTTTGAATGTTTTTATTCATTTTTTGTTACTTCTATTAGCAGATTGACCATATTTTTAATTAAAAATTAGTGGAACCTCTTTAAGGCTGCATTATATTTATTTACAACGATAACAAATTCATTGAACAATCATATCTACCTTCTTGACTTATCTATTAGTTTAATATTTGTGTTCCGACATGCTAGAGTATATTTACAAAAGCTCAAATTTTGAGATTTAATTACAATAACGTTTGAAGTAGGTGTACTTCAATTATTTATTTTATAATAGACGTCATTTCATTTCAATATATCGAACATACAAAAATTCAGTTAAATCTTTATTTATTTAAACCAGCGGGGTATGAAATTTAGTAGATATCAACATATTTGTTGTTGTTTTAAAAATACTTATATGTAATTGTAAAACTTGAAACTTGAAATTCGAGAACAGCCCTCCAGGTTTACCGTGTACCTTTACTTTAGTTGTACTTTTCACGCTGAGATAACTTAAAAGAATTCCTATATTAAGTGTAAGTTCGATTTTTAATTAATAATACATACAACATAATTAAGAAAATTAGGAGACTGAACTATATGAACCAACTAAAAAATTATTAATATATATAATTTATTTTTTTAATAACTGTCGCTGAATATTTGCGCAGCAAAACTTAATTTACAATTTAAATTAAGCAGTGATTATTTCTATAAAGCAGTTTTAAGATTCACAACTATTTTTGACCGTAGTCGTATCAAAAACATGGGAGATTAGCACAGAAAACCTGTTTTGCAAAAAATTCGGTTCAAATTGTTAAAACGACAGAAAAAATTCGTGTGTACACTGAACATAAAGAAATATTTATCAAAAAACTTTTTACGAAATTGTGTGAAAAAACACAAAACTTACTTGAAATAACTTAAAAAACTAGTTCCTCTTTTTTATTATTATTATTTTTTTTTAAGTGTTCACTCTATAAAATAACTTTCGTCGGAACAACCACACTCGCACTCGAGAAATGTAAAGGCAGCTTGGTAGTCACTTTACTACTACTATTTTGTCCAGTGATTACTGAATAAACTCAATCGTAAAAGTAATAACGATGGTGTAGAGAGAGAGGAAGAAATGATTGAATGAATGTCCTACCCTATTTAATATTTGTTTAATCGTTTAACAAAATAGGTATTCAACAACATGGTGGGCCGGTATTGTTTTTTTCTTTTATTGCTGCTTTATAACACTTTTAATTGACCTGAACAAAACTTTTCTAGATTTTTTAAAGAATAGGTAATATATAAAAATCCAAACATTTGAAAAAGGAGCACAATATTTTAATGACCGTGTGTTTATCCATTTGGTCTTATTGTGAAATTTAATGGTTCAAACACAATGACTAATTAAGATAGAGAAAAGATATTTACGTACGCGGTTAAAATAAAACCAGAAACTTTTTATTTAGATCGTTAGAATCGGCAAATTTTTAAAATGTTGACTATTCAGCATTCATATTCTATACGCATAACATATTACAACATAATTTGATAAATTTATAAACAGTCCTATCAACAAAATGATTTAGTACAAATGATTTTTTTTTTATCTTTTTGTTTCCATTTTCATTTAAATCCGGAAAAATCCTCCAGCAAATAAAGTAATGGTTAATATCCTCTATTTACAATAAATTTTTCGACCTCTAAAGTAATGATCTTAATAAAAACAATCGCGATGATGGAGATAAACATCAAAATTATACATTCTACACTTTTTGTTGATGTTCGTGTTATTATGGAGCACAGTAACCGTGACAATTGAATTTTTAAACAAATTGCTTTTTGCTAAAGTACAAAACACTTTTTCGAATTTGGGACTAACTGTGTTTATACTATTAGGTTTTAACTAGAGCTACGTATGCAACTGTATAAACAGACGTGTATAATGGGATGTATACGCGTAAGGGCAATTTTTTGGGACTCAATTTTTTTTTTAAATTAGGGAAAACAACTTTTTTCTAGCAACTTAGAGAAATATACTAATAGAGAAAGTATTTCTAATATTTTTTATTACCAATTTATGTATATAATTGCTAATAGAAGATATATTTCAGTATATACAGACTTATGTGCTAGCATTTTTAAAATCCATTTAAATTATAATTAATTTGTAATAATTTATATATTCTAGAATTTTGAATGAGATACAATAATTGTAGCTTTGTATGAAAAGTAGTTTAAATAATAATATTATGGTTTTTGAAATTTATGGTTCTCAAGTTCCATAAGAAATCACAATGGCGAACCTCCCACCCTTAAAGTGTGTTTAGGATATGGCGTTTGTAGTTGTATAAACAGTGACATTATTTTGTGTAAATAATGATGACTTTTGATAGTTTTACCTAAATTATTGTGATCGTGTGTGTTTTGTCTTTTTTCGCTTTAAATTATAAACTTTGTATGGATGGTGTATAATACTCATGTCTGCTATAACACGATCAGTGGCAGGTGAGAGCAAAATTTTAAAAACCTGAATCTTTAAATAATCTCAATACTTTATTGATACTTAATCTATATCTTTAGAATTTTTCCGAGATAATTCTAATATTTTCAGTCATTAATTAGTTGTATTTAACACTTTTCTTACATTAATGCGATCATAACCTTTAATACTATTCACCAATTCGACTAGTTAACAATTTAAAAGCTTCTAGGGTAGTTTTATTAATTGACTAGAAAGCATTTAGGGTGAGATGCAAGGAAAATGTTAAGAAATCATTAATTTATGCTGAAAAGTTTGTGAAAGCTTTAAGTATGTCATGACATTGTAATGATTTATTTCATAGTGAATATCTTTTTTTTTTTTGCAGGTGCTGACCCCACAAAAAGCATCCAGAAACGCAGAACTGGCAGCATAGGGTGAGTATTTTAATAATACTTTTTTTTGTTTTTAAATTTGTTTTTTATAAACAACTGAGATTCCTGTTATATTACATTGACTCCCACATTTATCAAAAGGTGGAGACACTAGTACGTTCGGTTCATAATTTTTTCGCTCAATCAATGCACTTAAAAGAGAGGGGGGATTTCCCTTCTAATGTGCAAGTCAAACTACTGAAAACACTTAGGATTTTTTTTATTCACTATAAACATTTAAAAATATAAAAACTTTTTTGTATCATTTTACGTATATTTTATTTTTAATTTTATACAAAAGGAATACGTAAAAGGGTTTTAAAATTTATTGGTGCTTTTAATTATATTTTTTGAGAAAAAACTAAAATTAATTAATAATTTATGTATAATGTTGTTAGCCCTAAATTGGTGGAGGCACCGGGTTCAAATTAGCAATAAAAATTAGTAATCTGAAATATTTCGTACTTGATATTTTATTTTTTTTTTAAACTTTTGACCTTACCTTACATTTGGTATTAATTTTACAGCAGATTTTTTGTTTATGTATCTATTGTTTTGTTTATATATCAAATACATAAATAAAAAGCGTGTTTGCAGTTTTTGCAAGGCTATACATACATGCATTGCATAATTGTTTCAAAAGAACTTATCTGGTTAATTTTGTGGAATATCGCAGTCACTTTTGTTTTTATTATTTTTTGTACTTAACTTTGCTAAGTTGTCGTATGAAGGTCAGAAATTCACCATTTTTATTACTTAGTTGCAAGCAAAAATTTTTCAGTATTGCAAAATTTATGGTACAAGGTAATTCCAATAAAATTGTCAAATATATCCAAAGAATCTGAAATATTGATTGTTTGTTTATTCTTTTATACTGTTTCGTAAATTCAGCGATTTAACTATTAAATAATAACAAAGTTTTGCTTGTTGTACATAATCGTGAAAATTAAGCAATTTGAGAAAGTTAAAAGTAAAAAAATATTTTTTAATACGTATAAATAAACTAAACCTGCCAATAGATGGCGTCCCCAATTTAAATATTGAAAATATACTTTTTTTAACGAAAACGTTTATTTTAAAGTTTTAAAGTCTTTTTCGTCATTATAGGGGTTCGTTTTCTTTGGAGTAATATTTTAGTGATTAATTTTGATAAACTATTAAGGATGATATGGCCTCGTTTTTATCATGGTTTCGAAAATAATTCGGGTTGTGCAATGATTTTCGTTATCAAAGGATTCTACTTGTGAGTCTAGAACATTGAATTCTTAAATTCCATGGTGTGCTTATATTAAATATAATTACGAATCCTGCAAATCAGATTTATGATTGAAGTAAACGTAGTCATTATCTTGTGCCGTTGGCGACTTGCTCGTCTCGGCAGCAACAGCATCGTAAGCGGCGATAGCGTGGCAGCAGTTCCATAGGTCTCTTCTTTCTACCTGTTGGAGGGTCCGAATGCGAGCCCCACTCCGGGTGCTCCGTTCGAGCCCATGTGCTTGGTGTGCCACGGTGCAGTTAGCAAGAAAGAACTCTCGTAGTTTGGATGTCGATGCGTTCGAAATGTACACGTAAAGCGTACAATTTCCCGTGACGTTCGTTACTAGTAGTAGTAGTAGTAGTCGTAGTAGTACTAGTAGTATTAGTGACAGTTTTTCCCGTGGTGTCACTAGCATGGGACGGTGTTTTTCCGACTACCTTTTGCGCGTTTATCCGATCCTTTTTCCATTCACGTTCTTCCAGTCCAGTTGAAAATTATAACTACACACCCGGGGCGGAAATGTTGTAATCAATTAAATATTCGTCGTCCTATTGTCCTTTTTTGTTAATGCCACCGGGGGTTTTGCGCCAGTTCGTTTTCGCATACTGCTTTTAACTTCACCCATAAAAGACGTGTGGATCTGGAGCTACTGTCCATTTGAAATTGTTTGTGCAAGTTTAACGGGTATCAATTTTATCATCTGCTGCATATGTACATCGAAGTATGTTGTTGAACCGTCGAAAGTGATCAGTTTTGATCGGGGAGAGTTTTTTTGGATTAAAAAACTGCCGCCGAAGTGGATATGTACGCTTACGCGGGGGGTGGCCCTCCTCACTATGCGCCGCCCCCTACTTATTTGCCGCCACCACCGCCACCCCATAATGCTCAGGTACCACCGATGCCCATGCCTCAGGAGCCTCCTCCACAAATCGCCCATTATTCCAAAAGGAAAAGGTAAAAATACATTTGGTATTTTCAACAAAAAAAGCATAGGGCGCTTTTTTGTGGGGATAGTACCGAATTAGCCTCGATCATTCTCCTCCTTATTAATTTTCAATACATTTTTAAATATACGTTACGGTATAAGGGTCTTGAAAAAAAGTTTTTTACTTAATTTTTTTTTTCAATTTTGTTCTTTTTGGGATCCATGCGGGTGTTGTAGACAACAAAGTTTCGTATTATTTCACGATGTTTTGTAATATTTTTTGACAAACTCCTTGATCAATTTTTGGTAAATGATATCAATGGAGTTTCAAATTAATTTTATTTGATGCGATGATTAATACCTGCGGTTCTGTGATTTTCCAAATGGGTCATATAAATATCCGATGTGCTGAAGTTTTTATTTGGTGTACACGAGCAGGAATTCATATTTATTTTCTTATGAATATATTAGGGTCTTGCTTATATTTATAAATTTTTCGATAATATTAAGGATTATTTTTAGCCTTCGTCTTGCCAATGAAAACTAGCGACTTTGACCGCTTTATATTTCTTGGCTAACAAACTGGAACGTTGAATTTACAAAAGTTTTCATGCGATTTCCTTTAATTATGTAGGTACATGTTTTGTTCTTCTAGCGATGAAAATCAGTCAGTAAATCGTTCCGAACCAAATAATGTATCTCTTAAGTAGGTACTTCATTTGTATACAGTTGTAAAAGTACATATTGTAATAAATTTATTAAACAGAACATGCATGCGGTGCATCCATCGTTAATAATAAACGTTTAAATCAACTTAAATAATAAAATTTACAAGATATCTACATTTTAAAAGTACTTATTCGCTCTCTACTCAATTATTTGTAAACAATATTTTGTCATTCAAATATTAGATTACATCTGGTCATTTTTTTTGCATAAATTTAAACCTGATATGTTGTTTAAAAAAACATGTCACTAGTAATCAAATTTTCATAAGCTTTGTCTTTGTTTACGTTTAAAAATACTTTTCCTCGAAAAGATCTCATTTAAAAATCCATTTAATTTTATTGCTTCCAAAGATTTTTTCTTGTCCTGAGTATTGGGGTTTTCAATTTTTCTATTTAATTGAACAATTTGATTATGGTATTTAAACGTTGCATGGTACAATCAAATTGAATATAAGTAATAACAAGTTGAACTTGTAATAGTTGTTTGTTCCTCTTCAAATTTTAATTACAGTTGTAAATCGCGCGTGATTACAGATATTACCTGACTTCTAGTCAGGCGCCATTAAAAAAAAATAATGCACAACCAATCTATGTTGCTTTTAGAAACGTTTAAATGCTAAGCAAGTATGTACATGAGTAGAAATAGCAAAGTCCTGTTTTACTATTGGTCAATTTAGTATTCATATAGGCGGATCTTAGGTACATTATACTTATGTGACGACTTTTTGTACATTATATACACGAACACAATCGGCAATAATTAGTTATTAAAATAAACAAACTTAATTTACATAAGTACATAAGATACGGTTGAGATATCATTTTAAAAATTACGTTCCCGAAAAATAGTTTAAATTAGTTTAAACTTTAAATATTTTCGTTAAAAACGATATTTGCATAAAGATTGTAGAAGACGCCATCCATTGGCAGTTTTTCAACTAAAACTTGTGTGGCATTACAACCGTTGATAGGAATTCTAGAGGTACAGATTGATTGTTGGAACACTATTAGGTATATGTGTATTTGATTGGTAACGTATTTGTGTTAAGTGTTAATAGGAAGTAAATGTAGATAAATAATTGTTCCCTAGACAATATTAATAGATACATACAATGGTATAAGTTGTTGATGATAAGTGTAGGTATGGGTTCATTTACGTGAAGAATCGAGCTATAGTCAGTAGTAAGGGTAGGAGGAACATTTTAAATTCAATCCGTGTAACCGCTGATTGTATTCCCTTGCATAACAATAAGACGTACAATAAGTTTGTCATGGGATTATGCCTGCGCTGTCGCTGACCTGTTGTGGGAATGGAAACAGTGTGCCGCACAGTTGACAACGTCATTAAGGCAAAACATAGAAGTTGATCCCGTGTATTATTATAATATGTATGCCTACCTTATACACTGTTTGCCATGTACATGTTGTCAAAAGCATCATACTACCTCACGATTATCATATTATTTAAATATTTCAGCTTCAGACTCCTTCATGATACTTCATTCTTGCGTCTTGCACTGTTTTCTTTTCAAAATCTGATTAGGTATGGGCACCTTGTTTTTTATTTTCATTTAGGAAAAAGTGGAGTAAAATATTTTAGCCTGGATGTTAGAACCATGATTTTGTGCAAAATATAAGTCAGTAAGGAAAGGAGAGATGGTTTGGATCATGTTGAGTGTTTGAGTTTAAGGGGAAGATTTTAGTTCAGTGATGGATGTAGAAGACGAGAGCTTTTCAGGTGTTTGCTGACAATTTGTTTTTGAACGAGTAGACGCCGACCCTATCTATCGTTTGAATGAGCCCGTTCTATTAGTAAATGGTAGCGAAAGCGTGTCGAATGAACTTTCAATAAAGCAGCAGCAATATGGGGAATAGCCGGTAACTATGACTGATTCGGAATCGACCGCTAAGTAATCGTTATACGCGTTAAAAGAGAGAGATGTACCTATATTGATGTGGCAGGGAAATAGGCGGACGGCGGGGGGGAGTAAGAGGGCAAAGAGGAACGGGCAAAGAAATTCCTGCAACATTTTCTTAATGTGTTTTTAATGGCCGTGCTAAGGATAATATCTAAAGTCTCATAACAGAAACATTAAGTGGAGTGATAGCGGCTCCTGGCAAAGTTCAAACGCCGGAGTTTACGTAATTCGCTCTAAATATGGTGTTTTAGTTGGGGACTCGAAGTGGTACTAGAATCCGATTTACGGTTTACTAATGCGTCCCTTATCAGGGCATCTGGGCACGTAACGTAGATTTACACAGGGAGCCGCAACACGATGTTAACCCCACGGCAAATACGATGGAACTCACTCACATCGATTGCGACCATTTGATCGCTTCCAGCTTCATTTATTGCAAATTTTCATCCTTTTGATCCGATCGAGTTATGCCCTTTGTTATTTCCTGTTCCAGTATTATTTAATGTTTACCTACAATTAGTATTTGAACATCCAAACACCATTCAACATTTCAACAAAGCACTCCCTTCTGTTAACCTGAAGTGCATTTTGGAAACTTTAAGTCTATATAGGTAGTTCATATTTCAAGGAAGTTCTTAAGTTGTAGATATTTTTTTTTTTTTTCGATTTAGTGTTGATTTTGATGGTATGTATAATAAAATTCGGTTGCCTATTCCTTTTTATTCACGGTAATTACTCTATAACTGACCCTCTTTTATATCCATGCAATGCGTGAAATTGTTTACTCGCTTACCGTAAAGGATTTTACACTTTAACATGGACGTGGATTATTTTTAATTCAACGAAATTGCTAAGCAATGCCCAGTTAGTTGAGTTCTCTTCAATTCGTTTTTGTACTAGCTTCTATATGCTAGTTTTCAATCGAATTTAAAAACTTTACAACAAAATTAAAATAATTCCTTTGGAAAACCGAATTGTTTCTGCAACGTGTAAAAAAAATACTACCAACATTGTATTCTGTAACAGTCCAATTGTTGCAAAATATGTCTGCAATGCTCTATCCTTTTAATCGTATTTCGATAACCTTTCAGTGTTAAATTGTCTATTATTCGACTGTCGAAAACATAATAAACAATATAATTCGAATTTAGATAGCGTTCAATTCTCACCATGGGCGGGTTGCTTTCACTCTTGGTTTTGTCCAGGGCCATCGTAACCTTTTCCTTGATGCCAATCTATATCTCTTTTTTTTTTGTTTCTCTTACAGAACTATGATTCATCGTCCTAAAGAAATATGGTACAATTCCTGTACCCAAATATGAGATTTATTACATTTTTTAGGGGTTATAAGCAGGATGATAAATTAATCTATACCTAACTGTTTTTCAATTTGATCGGCAACTTTTAAATTTTTAATTGTATGCAATTACGTTAATTAGGAACTTTCTAAGTTTTCATACAGGTAAAAACGTTTTGCCTGGTTATTATCGAGGAACGGGTCATTAAATCATCTTGACAGGACAATTAGCGGAAAGCTTTTAGTTTTTGAGTAAAACTGGCATAGCAAGCCGTTAGTCATTTTGCAAATTTATTTCTCCAGCTAAAGTCCCTTATATCTCAGTGACAATCTGAGAACGACCGTGAGAACTTAATTTGTAAGCGCGGACGGTCATCTAGCCAGCTTGGTGAACTAATTCACCTCTGACCCCTTGCAATGGCGAAGGACAGCTTTACCGTTGCACTTCTTTCTTCATACATTTCTTTTACAAACTAAACGTTACCAACTGTTTTGTGTAATTAGAAAAAAAATATTTTGTCCAATTAAACTAATTGTCCTTTTAACATCGTGAGCTTAGGTAGAATGGGTGGATGTAATTAACCAAACATTTTTTATTGACATGGCAGCAAAAAAGGAGGGTGGAAAAAATTATAATTCCTATAATCTATAGGAAATTGTGTAAAAAAATCGCATTTAATTTTGCTAATATAGGTATAACTGGAAAAATAATAAACGTGTTGATCTTTGACTCTATTCATGAATATCTCAGACAATTGTGACTGAAAACAAAATTATATTTAATAATAATTTATAGACATATTTTCGTATTTTTAACAACGTATTTAATAAGACATGGAATCTTCGGCGCGTAGGGTCATTCTCGTTCTTGTCTGTATTTTCTTTGAATGTTATTTTCTTTGTTTACAGGTCAGATGAGGACGACCCAAGTGGTAGTAAATATCCTAGAATGGAAGACGATAGCATACAAGACAAAGAAAGATTCGCCAGGTATCTATCAACTCCTTGTTCCCTTTTTTCTTCCAGCATTTTTTGTGTACTTATTTTTTAAAAAGGTCTGCAATAAAATTTCGGTTATAACGTGCCTACTCAAAATCTAAAAAAATATTTCTCATTGGTCAATGTTTCAAAAACGACAGTGTTTTTTTGTTTGAGGGTCGGTTTCAAATAAATATTACCTACAGATTTACAAATCGGAATGCTGATTAAGTAAATAACACAATTACTCGAAGAAGAAAACATAAATTCTTTGTAAAGTGAATTATACTCACAAATTTATTATGTTAAAAACTCATATCTTTTTGCACGGTTTTATTTTTAAATGCGTGATAAATCTCTTAACCAGCCAGCTTTACATTCCCTGTGTGTTCGTACCCGTAATTTATCTTTCCACTGTAATAATGTATGTTGTAACGAGATATAGTCATTGAAGTGTCGGGCATCTAATTACTTTCCTGTTTCAATACATGAACATGTATCGGGTAATTCATTATATATTGATGATACTCTATTGAAATTAAACCTACATTACAAACACTACTTTGCCAGGAATTAATAATTATTTAATGTGTTGTTTATCCGACGACCGTCACCGACAGCTTTTAATTTATCGTCTTTTGTGTGCTATTTCTAATCGTAAGCCAACGATTTATTAATGTTGAAAATCAAAACAACTAAACGGAAGGGCAAACTCTTCCCGTCACTCCAGGGGTCCTATAGGTAGCGCGAAAAATTTCTTTCTCTCCCCCTTTGTATCGGTTTCGTCGTTCTTTATGCGTCCGTCGTCAATGGTTGAGTGATAAAAACGGGAGCTTTAACGGAGGTGGTCGTCGTCTATGGTCGCGTCGGTTGGGAATGTTTATTAAAAGGGAGCATCAACATCGTGTTCTCGGGCTTTCGTGACCAGCCGCGGGGAGACGTCGGTCGCCGTCCGCAGTTCCCACGCTGCTGCTAAGGTGCCTTGCCCCCCTGGTACCCATCGTACTGCCTCATTTCCTAGTGTCGCAATCTGCATTCAGGCGCACTTAGTAGTAATGGTATACTATTGTCTATATATATATGTACCGTACCTATAGATGGTTACGTTACTCTGATACCAAACCTAAATTGATGTCTTTACCAACCACGAATAAATCCAATATCAGAATTTCGACCACCTACAAAAATCAGAAGAAAATATTTCAACCCCTTCAGTTTTGAATCACCTAAAACCCTTTCAGGCAGTTTCACTTCAACTTAACATTCCCTTGTGTTGAAATTTATTTTTCTTTTTACTCCTCGTATACGTAATTATGTGAAAATTCAGTTGTTGTTATTATTTTGCAAACATAAAAAAGTTGACGCACAGTTATTAGAGTTTTAAGTCATATCGTCGTTTATGAATGGTCTGTACCGCATAGTTGCGAGTAATATCTGGATTAAAGTGGCAGTTTTGTTCAGTAATTTGTTTTGCTTCATTAGGTTTATGGTATTTTCTATTATGGCGTTCTGTTATTTGTCTATCTGTTTGCCAGCAATTTGAATTCTTCGTAATCTAACCACTATACTATCCGTTTTATACATAAATAACCATTAAACCAGTCCGTTAAATCAATTACATTCAAAGTTGATTGATGGCAAATGTACTTTATCGTACCATAAACCTTTTGGAATCACCTTTCCTTTTTCTAACTGCGATGGTTTTAATAAATTTGTATAAAACATTTAATTTATTTGTTGGAATTATTAACTTCAGCATACGTTCTCTGGGAGGTAGATTTTCTCATTGTCGGAAAAGGTTAGTTGGCATAATGTTAGAGGTTGATTTGGATTGCTTCATAAGAGCCGCATGCAACAATACATATAGTTTAAAGCATTACTTAACACGCCTAAAGACAATTTTCTAGGCGCACCTGTTCAGTTTTTTTTTTTTCATCGAGTTCAAAGATAATAGTCTTGGTACTGTTTCAGATAAAATGTTTTTTCAAATTATTAGGCAACAAAAATAGATCGAACTCAATAAATTTGTGCATTGATATTTTGGAGAAGGATTTATTAAAAGATACTCCTTTCTACCCAAAAAAGTAGTCTCTTGTTTCCTCAAAAACACCGCAATTATACATACTGAAATTGAAAGCCCAATCAATAATTTCCCTTTACCTTCACCTCTTAAATAATTCCAGTGCTTCCGGATAACGGAAGATTTAACATTAAAACCTAATGATAGATTACATTACATCGGATTCAATTTGTTGAAAAGGCAATTTTCCAGTGCGTTCCTTTCGTGTCACAGAAATTAGACCGATACTTTTTACGGATAGTATATTATTCGTAACGATCAGAGTAAAGTACCGACAATAAATTTAAGAAGAATCTCGTGATAAAAAACACAAATGTTTGAAGGCGCGAAATTTAGAAATAAATGCGTCACAATAGTAGAGCGATTCGAGAATGGTTAAAAAAACTTGTAGCCAAACTTTTGTGCATGAACAAAAAGGGACCGTGGTTGTTTTGACAAGAGAATCCGAAAGCTGTAAGCATGTTTTCTGGTAAATAATCAATAATTGACCGCACGCTAAATAATAATGATTACCGCGGTTACTGGACGTGGGACCAAGAGAGACCATTGGTCTTGGAGAAGAACTAATAGCTGTAATGTAATAGAAATTGCAGGGGCACATAATAGCTGGCGATTGACCCGGCCATATAAGAATATACCTTTACATCTTATTACTCATTATCAGCCGTTTCGACCGTGGAAATATGATTACGCCAATTTTACTGCAAATGCCACCAAAATTACGTCGTTATACCTTTTTAACCAGCTTCAGACGTATAATACCATAATTGAATAAGGATTACAAAAAGGCAAAATTATGACGTCTAATAATTGAAATTTGAATATTTATTTCAAAAATAAAAAAAGAAAACAACTGGCAGTGTGATTTTTTTATGTCAATTGTTAATTCTTTGGTTAAGACAAATGATGGATTCGATTTTATAAAATTTCTACATTTTTTATCATAATAATCATCAACTGTTTATTTTACCTGACGAACGTGCTCTATCTTATCAACGAACAGTTTATCATTTTTTACTTAAGTATAAAATTGCTATGTTTTGTATTTTTTAAAACATGTCGTATCTACAGCACATAAATTGTTAACAGGAATTACTTTCAGGACATAAAATATTTTATCTAATTGTGCCGCAATTTTTTTTACTAATTCCTTCAACTTTGTTTCAAGTGTTTCGTAATGCGCCAAGTCATTAATTGATTGTTAAAATTTTAATGGTAACTGTTTATGTGAAATTTTCCACGGTCCTTCATTAAAATTCTTTAATGTTTACTTTTTTTGTTGAGCCGGGTGCTATTGACAATAGCGAATATTTAAATAGGATTTTATATCAAATAAATGGCAGATTATTCTTCTTTAAAAGGGTCATATCCCTTTGTTTCTTGGAATCGAATGTTGTTTTCCATATTGTTTTGTTTAGCATAGCATTTATTATACGACGTTTTGTTTTGCTAATTCAGCGTTTACCTTTTCCTTGGATACTACTGTTTATATAAAGTTCATGACCATGTAAAAATCGTGAATTTGCTGTACAATGCCTTCATATTATAATTTAGCAAACAGAAATGGAATTAGGTACCTACCTACCTACAATAAATGATATGTGGAAACCGCTGTCTTACAACGGATACATTAATAAATTTTTTGTGCTTCAATAAATTTGTCAAGGGCAATTTTTATTAACGTGTAGGTACATACAATTTTATAAACAATAACTAACATTGACCTGCAAAAGAAATAAATATTTTTTTTAATATTCAACCCTTCAGTTTTTGTTTTGTATAAACACGAAAACAAATAAATGATGTGTATTTTTGTTAGGCCATCTTCAGGAATAGGTATCTACCTACAACGTATTTGGCTCAACATGGAAAAATGCGATATTTGACTGAAAATTTCTTATATTGATTATAGTCAGTGATGAAGTATGTCGTTATAGCCGGAAGTTGTTATTAGGTCCACATCGTCGCTGTATCCGGAAGGACGTAACAAGCGAAATTTGCTATGTAGTTTAGTATGAACTCTTGGGCTTATTTTTGTAATGACCGATGGTTTTTGTCTCGAATTACTGTAGGGAGAACCATTGCGAGATTGAGCGGCGGAGGCGAAACAAGATGACAGCTTACATCACCGAGCTTTCCGACATGGTGCCCACCTGCAGCGCCCTTGCAAGAAAACCGGACAAGTTGACCATCCTTCGGATGGCCGTCGCACACATGAAGGCACTCAGAGGTGAGCAAATTATCACCAATAGCACGATTACTAACACCTGCATACCTGCCACTATTAAACTGTCGGAAAATATGACAGCCAATTATATCTCTTTAAAATTATCGGCGGGCGCATTTTGCCCGTTCTTACTTACACTACCAATAATTGAGAAAATTATACAGCCATTTGCTCCTACGATATTTACTCGGTAATTGTATAGCTGACGATGAGCTTGCTTCGATTATTATCTGTATCGCAATAAGTAGCTACAATATCTTTTAAGAATCAGTTACACTTTCTTACTTCAAACAAGATGATAAAAAATGTGTGACGGCTTTGAATTTGAAAAGCAAAATTTTGTTCTGTTCCGGTTTTAAAAGAACGCTTTATCTAAACATTTTTATTTTAAGTGTATTTACGAATCGCTAATAGCCATTCACTTCAGTTTTAATGGCTAAGATGATATGCACATTCATTTTTAATGTTCTGGAGGTCACGAACAAAAAAAAAATAGGTACAGCTATATCGCGAAACAGTGTTAAATTTATAGCTGTTATTTATAGTATGTTATTTAAGTACAGGGAGGGGGTGTTCGTTGTTTTTAAAGACAACAAAAAAATTCCGTTGCAATCAAAATTCTACTACTGTCGAATGGACGAAACTTATTATAGGTAGATAGGTACATATATTTATAGATCTATGATCTAAGGCAGAATATGTCTAAATGATGTGACGCATCTTTTTATGTGTATCGTAATAAATTACTGGGTACGATATGCAATCTTTCTACCTATATTGGTACAATATTAATGTTGGCTAAGACATCATGTCTTTCGTTCCAATCGTAGACTTGTAGACTATCTGACCAGGATTGAGAATATACATAAATCATCTTCTAGATTGTTTTTACGAATACTGTTACAGGGCAAAGATAAACTCCACTAATATGGAGCTGCGGTCGCTTGAATAAAATTTTGTTTACTTTACCAAAAATAGAGAAATTTCTTCTGGTAAAGATAACCTAACCGAACCAAAAATTTGATTAATGTGGAGTTGCAATAAATAAAGACAGCATGATGATACGTTATTATAAATCGCAGGACTCTAGAAAAGTCTTGACACGCGTCTTCCTTTTATAGACAGCGTTTTAAGAATGCAATTATTCTGACGTGAGTCATTTACTTCTGAACTTTTGACGTTTAACATTATTAGGATTGGAAGCGTCAAGGTATTATACTTGCGTCTAAGTTAAAAGTTTTATTAACACAATTTTTTTTTTGTGTTCGGATAAACTAAAAATCGTAATATCTATCGCAAAGTTGCCTAGTTGCCTAGTTGCTTTATATATTAATATTTACTTATTTGAATAAAATTTGCAAATTTCGTATGGAGACATGCAATTTGAGTTACGTGAAATGAAAGACCAATCTTTCACGTGTTAACGGAGCCTTTTAAACTTATTTTACAATAAACGTTATCTTTTGAAACACGCGAAGTTTCCCTAACAAATCTTTTCTTAGTAACGAACTACGTTTAAAAAGTTTCTTAGAAACCAATGAAAGGTTTTTGCATTTATTTTTCTAGCACGCATTTTGTTTTTTTTTTTTTTCAGATTAAATACTTATGAAATTATTTAAGTTACATATTTATTACGTACACACGTATTTTACCAATTTATGTGTATTTTTGGGTGGGTTAGGTAAGGTTAGGTTAAGAAAGAAACTGGAATAACTTAACCAATGTTTCTAAATAAGTTTGATATTTAATGGTATTACAACTTATGAACTATTTATTTGTGTATGATTGAACTTAAGAGGCAGAGATTTCACGCAATTTTTTTCTTGTGTTGTTTATCAATGAGAGAAATAAAAATAGAAATGTTTTGGTTTGGTGAACGTTAGATTTATCATCAGGCAGCCGTAGCGTGCGGGTTTTGTTGTGGTAGTGGTAATGTTAAAACAAGATCCTCTAGCTGTCCGAGCTTTGGAGGCTATATCTTAATATCTTCATGTATGGGGATGTTTGAGGTCAAGCGGTTTAAAAAAGAGTAAGAAGCGTCTTATGGTAGGTAAGAGCGGCTGCTGCATTTCGTTATCGGTGCAATCTTTGGAATGCTCTTCCTCGGAAATTGCCCATGTTTATATTTATTAAGGTGAAATAGCAGCAAGTGGGGTACCATTTAGTCACGACTGGAGTATTTTATTATTTTTGCGCTGGTATATCTACATTAAACCGGCAGTGTCTTCGTGTAGTTATGACCAAGGCACATAACTCAAAATCGTCGTATTCTTTAAACGAACCAACGTTCGTTGAGTCGCTCTTTTATTTATTCTCTTTATTCCCTCTCGATATTCTTTTCCGAACCGACAGACATATTCTCTCAGTAACAGTACGTACCTGAGGTACTTACTTGTAACCTATACCTATCGTTGTGTATATGGTTGTTCGATACGGTGGTCTCTTCTACAAGAAGACCAACGAACCGACTGCCTTCTTCTACCGCTCGGTAGCTACCTTGGTTGCCCTTAGAAAAGACTCTGCCGATCCTATCTCGTTAGTTATGGGCCACAGGAAACCAACTCGGAGGGAGAAGAAGCGTACACCAAGATTAATACCCTTATTATTTAAATAAAGTACAAATGTGTTCTCTCTACACCGCTATGCTACGCGTCTATTTTATGTTCGAGTACTTTGAAAATAATTAGTGCATTTATCTCTATTCATCTTTGTACGTACCCTGCTCTCTCCTCCATCAACTCGCGGAACCACCGCATACATGTTACCTTATCTTTTTTTTTCTTTGTTTTCCACGACTTCTATTTACTACTTTCCTAAGTATTTTACTACACATTTCTGCAAATTGTCGTCTATAAAGTAACTGTCCGTCTGTCTACCTATATTTGCTACAAAGTTGCAGACTTTTAACTAAGAAACCCCCGTAAATTAAAAAATTTATTTAACGTATTCAACATAAAATTAAAATAATTGAGACTACGTTCATCAATGATACTAATTTTAATAATGTCGTTGACATATGATTTTATCTATTTTTAACTAACGTAATAATTTCATAAGACTTTCATTACTTGTTGCATCGGAAAAAGTTACAACTTTGTAGACTTAAATGTGCCGTTACAACATTGTTTGCGCAAGCTGCTTTTATGAGCTTGTATGTTTAACAGCATTTTAATTTATATTTTAAATTTCGCGCGATTACAATTAATTTAAACATTGTTCGTTTTCTTTTTTTTGTCGTCTTGGTTTCATTTTATATAAAAAAAAATGTTTATTCATACACGTGATGTTATGATGAAGTCGGGTGCTGAACTCTTGTTATTTTGGATAAAATTTCCACATCAGCTTATTTAAATACAAAGAACTTGTGAGCAGCACAAGAAAAACGAATATGTATATGGTCATTGTATTATCAATTTAGTCTTTGTTCCAATGTTTTTTTGCCCTTTTGCAATTGTAGTATTAAAAAATAAAAAGAAGAAAACGGTACCTACCAAATGGCACTTCTTGTACTGCCAAGTTCTTAAAACTTAACTATTGTAGAAAGACAATTATTTGTCTTCTTGCAGAGAAAGATTGTATGCAAGGGAAGGCAACATTGGAACGAGCTTATATCGCAAGGGACCATCAGAAATCTTCATCAGAACATTTAAATGGTAATGCAGAAGGTAAACTTTACCTGATGTGCATTAAATATATTTTTTTTATTGTAGCATTGCGGTTTGGTCTTTTTTAAACTAAAGCACAGTCCGCCCTGCTGCATGACATAATTTTTATGATACGAGATAGAAAAAGTGTCTTTCTTTACCTGCTTCTTTTAAAAATGCATGACTTGACTTGTTTCGAAGAAATACCTACTGTTTTGGGTCTGCCAACGCTCTCAAAAATAAAATTACATAAGTTCCGTTAAATCAGAATTTTATTACACGATAAAAATACTTATAAATAAATTATTATCCAAAAACTTACTCATAATTTCCGAAATATTTCGTTATGTTTGTTTGTAGGTATAAAATTTCAGTGCTTCTTTTCAATAGTTATCTCAATCTTTAAATAATCCGTTATACTTTTTTGTGTTGGTTTAAGCTATGACCCGATTCTAGTCATCATCTCACAGAAATTACTTTGCAATCACGTAACATTATGTCTGCTATAGTTCTCCGTTTTAATAACAACAATGTCTTCAACATTGAGGTCACTAACGTTACCGTTTTCTGTTTTAGAAAATCCGTGATATTTTAAGCTGTACATATGTCGACGAAAGACAGTACAGGGTATTGTTCTTATATCCATACATACTTTGTGCCTATTTACATACCTATTCTTAAGTTATTCCCCTAATGTTGCCAATAAAATCAAATTTATGTCAAAACATTTATAAATGGTAGGTTTACGGTTTAGAGGATGAACTATAAGGTCGGGCACGCAACCGTGAGGTTTTTATAAATAAAGTTTAGATTATTTATTTATTTTTTTTCGTAAAAGTTTCAACAAAATTTTTTTTACAAAGTGTAAGGCGAGTATAAAGGAATATTGTACCGTTGAAAATCTATTAGCACTAGATAAGCTGACAAAGAACATTTTTAAAATCGCCCGTTACCGTAAGCAGCCATTTTGAATTACCAAGAAAAGTCACACTTCGAATATAAATTATGGTACAATACAATACATACATACATCCGTTTTAAAACTCTACGCGAACACTTGTTGAATATTAATTAGATTCTTATTCATTTGCACGCAAAACAAAAAGCGCGAGCGACGAAAAAATAAAACGTCGACCGCATTTTGCGAAAGAAAACTAACGCCATTTCATCATCATGGCATTTCCTTGACTGTAATTCACACCTTAATATTTTTCCGTACGTCAATAGTCAAATTACAAATAAAAGCAAAACAGCAAATAATTTACAGTGTACAATTAAAGTCGGAATGTATTTGAGAACTCAACCCCCAACCCCAAAGTTTTTACCTTTATAACAGCATCATACGTTGTTATGTTGTCAATAGATGGCTCGTTCTACATTATGTATGCAAAAGTATTTTTGCGAAAACATTATTATATGTGTATAAGTTATAGAAGAAGAGTTTTGTTAGTCTTGCAAATGGAGTGTAACCTTCTACGTGTTTCCTATCAACCTGTGCAAGCCATTTAAAAGTAAATAATAAAGAGAAACAATTAGGTATAGATTATATTGTTGCGTCCCATATGAAAAACAACTGGAACTTTGTTTGTACTTACAACAGCAAAAACATGAAGTCGTGTTGTAGAACAGTTTCATAACAACGTTACAATTAATATACGTTGTTAAGTACGTTTGTGTAATGTACAGGCAGGCGCTTTTGAAGTATAATGTTACATTATATAGGAGCGAGCACAAATAAATGCATGTGTATCCCATTTTTTTTTTTTGTAAGAAGGTAGTAGTTTCATTGTTTTGAGCCGTTTTACAACGCTCTAGACGAAACACATGTAATTTTCATCGCAAAACGAATAGACGTCCAATTTTAGAAATTATCTCGACGTAATTTTAGGACAGGTACTTATTAAGTTATTTGGCTCTGAAATAATTTGAATATGATCGTCGACGTTGCGTGAATACTAGGCTACGAAGGATTAAACGAGCATCCAATATTTTCCGCCGTTTTGTAGGCAATTTTGTACTGGATCATTACTTTTGTCTCCTTATTCGTAATGACGAACGAAACCTTGAATGTGAATTACTCTAAAGATCGGCACAATTCAAAAGGAATTAGTTTTACGGTTTAATCAATTCGAAAATTCTTGTTGGGCTGTTGGGTTTCTCCTGGATCTATTATTCTCTTCCATTCCCTTGCCATTTGTGCTTCTAAGCTTGTAGATAACTGCCGCTGTAATTTGATGGTGTGTGTAATTCGTCAATATGAGCAAAATGTTGGGATTTATTTCCAGGAACAGGGAATACCAGTACCGATGGAACGTACAAGCCTTCGTTTTTAACTGATCAAGAACTAAAGCACCTTATCCTCGAAGCTGCGGATGGATTTCTTTTTGTAGTTAGCTGTGATACTGGCAGAGTGATTTACGTTTCGGACTCCGTTACACCTGTTCTAAATTATTCTCAAAGTGATTGGTTTGGTTCTTGCATTTACGATAACATACACCCTGAAGATGTTGAGAAGGTTCGAGAACAACTCTCAACTCAGGAACCTCAGAATACTGGTCGAATTCTCGATCTCAAAACTGGAACTGTTAAAAAAGAGGGACACCAGTGTGAGTGTATATTGTCATACATATTATTTTTTTTTATTTAAACATGTTAAGTGAGGTGGTGGTACTGAGTTTGTGTTCAAAATAAAATTGCTAAAATATTTTAGCATCAATGCGTTTGTGTATGGGATCAAGAAGGGGTTTTATATGCCGGATGAAAATGGGAAATATTTCCTCGGAAAATATGGCGGTGGGTCATTTGAACAGGATGAAGCAACGAAATAGTTTAGGGCCAGCTAGAGATGGTCAAAATTACGCTGTAGTACACTGTACGGGCTATATTAAAAATTGGCCCCCGACAGGTATTGTGTCATTTTAAAATAGAAAGTTTGCATAAAACTCTTAAGGAATTTCACACTCCAACCGATTATATCCTTGAGGTTTTTTCGCTTAATTTTTATTTTATTCGAATGACGGTCTTTCTAAGTAGGGAAAATATTAGATATGTTTACAGGGGTGCAAATTGATAGGCAGAACGAGGAAGAATTGCATGCGTCACATTGCTGTTTAGTGGCCATTGGAAGGTTACAAGTCACGTCAACGCCGAATACAAGTGACCTTTCTGGCTCAAACAATACAGCTGAATTCATTTCTCGTCATTCTATGGACGGAAAGTTCAGTTTTGTGGACCAAAGGGTAATGGGTATTCTGGGTTATCCACCAACTGAACTTTTGGGTAAGAGTTGCTTTGACTTCTTTCACCCCGAGGATCAAACGCACATGAAGGACAGTTTCGAGCAAGGTAATTCGGCAGTTGTTGTCTGTTTTTCCTTTGTTTAGGGGCTCTTTTTGTAGTTCTAAAATTGAAAGGTCAAGTTCTTTCGGTGATGTATCGTTTTCGGGCGAAAAATAGAGAATGGGTGTGGCTGCGTACATCGGCCTTTGCATTCCTGAATCCATACACCGACGAAGTGGAATACATAGTCTGCACTAACACCACCGCTAAGTCTTTACATCCAGCCAACGAAACAACTCCCGAAACTACAGAATCCGTAGCCTACCAGCAACCTGGACTCGACTACAGCATGCAACGAAGAGACCCGGGACTATACTCCCACATGCTTCCCACTTCGCAAATACAGAGTAAGTGTCAGTGCTGATAGGAAACTCTTGGCACACGCTAAATGAAGTGGTTGTTTAAAAAAAAATACCATTTCTATGTTCAGCTCCTCAGCAAGTGGCAAGGCCAAGCAGTGGTCAGAATGTATATAGCAGTTACGAACCAACGGCGTCACCAATAGCTTATGGGTCTCCATCACAGGCCAATGCAGGAACTAGCAGTGCAAACGTTCTGAGTCGGTTAGCAAAGGGTACAACTACAAGTCCGACGCCTGCGGCAGCTCCATGGAGTCTGCGTCAGCCGCAGCCAGCTCCGGACGGTTACCAATACAATCAGCCTAGTCCTAGGTCACCTGGACCTACGTATACTCAACTGAGTGGCGGTACTAGGGGAGCAACTGGGCCAACTTCGTACCAATGGACTTGGCAAAGTTCGAACCAAGGTTCAGATTCTGGAGGTGCTGGATCCAGTGGATCCGGTCAGCCACCGCAGCCACAACCACATGAACTATCAGACATGTTACAGATGTTAGATCAAAGTGGTGCGGCCTCTTTTGAAGACCTGAATATGTTCAATACCACTTTCGAATAATGAATTTATTTAATTAACTTGTGAATGGATAGTGGGTGTCGTTTCCGAGTTAGTGTCTTATTAAACTGACTGTCGTCTGACTTCGGAAGAACACTATTCTTGCTATCAACGAACGCTTTGTGGGTTTTTATCTATGTAGTGGTTATTAATTTTACAGGTTTTTTCGTCCGTTTTAAACACTGGGAGTGTGTAAAGTATTTATTTCATTCAAATGCAGGAACTTGTTGCACATTTACACTACACTTTTTTTTTTAATATAAAATCCTTGTTTTCATTATATAATTAATAACCAACTTGTGTAAACTAACAGGCTTTTTTTAAAAAATAAAATGCAGGAATAGTTTGTATATTAAAAAGACTGATTTTTAAACAAATAATTTTTTTATCAACGATTGGTTTGAAATTGCAACAAGTTTCTCAAATTGCAGCCGTTGGCGAATTAAAACAATAACTAATAAAAGCTCATGGGTTGTTGCAGCCACACCAATTTTATTATACATACACATAAATAAATGAAGTGTAACGAGTGTGTTCTTTGGTTTTTTATTTAAATCGCGACATGTGACAACCTTTCGAGCGAATTAGGAGGCATATCACTTTTTTTAATTACTGGGTACCATTGTAGTTAATTTTAAGCAATTTCAAAGTAGGCTACAATTTACATTCTATCGACAGTAGTGGCAATAAGAATGAAACTATTTTCCTTACATTATACAAATTTATCAAATAATTAGTAGCACTATCTTTTGCAATAGTTTACGAAAAATAAATTCAGTTCTTGTTAACATCACATTTGCGCATCTCTTTAGTAAAAAATCGAACTATCGACGCTGGTATTACAAAAAAAGTGTTTCCTTAAAACGGTTTCTTATTATTCACGTAATAATTAATTTTTTTTGTATGTAACGTGTTTTTATGTTAATATTTGTTTTGTAAAGACATAATTGTTGATAAAGTTTCAAAATGAATAATTTTTCTTTTTATTGCATACTACTGTAGTATTATTCCATGCATTTTCACGTATTTTTCATAAGCCCTTCGTTTAATGGGCTATTGTACAAATAGACTTTCCATGCTGAATACCACTACAACAAAATATTGGCGTCCAGAATGATGATGGTAATAGCTTAAGTAAAAAAACAGCATTAGACTTGTTTCTATTTTGTTTTATGTTTTATTTTATTTTTTCTTTGTAAAACTAGTAGTTGCAGTTGAAAATATGACCTAAAACACGTTCTAGAATAATTAATTAATTGTGAAAATGTAAACGTGAAGTTAATAGTTTGACGAGTCGGTTTGTGTGTTAGGTATATTTAAAGAGCTGCAACATGTAATGCCTTTTGTGCTTTGCAAAAATATATTATAAAACAATTTTGTAAAAAGAAGTACCTAGCAATTTTATATTAATATAATTATTACCATATTTGCTGTATTTTATTGAATCTTAATTTCTAAACATGTACAAAGCAAAGCACACTTAATTTTTTAAAATTAAAAATTTATATTTTAAAGCTACAAGTCAATAAAAATAATCAAATACCTTTCTTTATTTCTTTAATTGTGAGATTCAGCGGAGTTATTCGACCTACAGGTAAGTCAAATAACAATTGTATTTCGAAATTCTAATTCCCAGGTTCTTATAGGACTTAGCGACAGAAATGACGTTCCTTGTGAAGAATTAAGGGCAGTTAAGTAATCAGTGGAGTTTATTTGTTTAAAAACTAGGACGAACCAGAAACTAAGGCTGTTTATAAAATAGGTAAATTATTATCACTACTTTTCTAAAAAGTATAAGAAATTGTTTTTTTTTTGTTTGTAGTACGTAAGAAAAAAACAAAAATATATTTGTTGGCAATTTATTTAACCATGTACTTATTTTTTATCACAGACTCTTCCTTTAAAGTACAATCGTTAGTTCTATTGAGCTACAAATGGTTTTAACAGCCTGATCTTTTTCTTAAACACAACTGAACAAATAAGTATAATTTTATAAGCACGCTACATATATAAAGTATCCATAACGCTAAACAAATCGGTACGTTTGTTTTTTAGTAACCAATATGGTGAAAATAACTGAATACTATACAATGTCATATATTAGAATAATCAGGCTAAAATTGCTAAAATGTCCTAATATGTATAAAAATATATTTTGTCTCTAAATCGTGGTGCTTAAGAAGCACATTAGATATTCGACAAATAATATTGCGTTTAATATTTTTACGAACTAAAAATTTTAGAAGATTGCAATTAAACAAGTTATAAAATTCAAAACAAAAAACACTTATCGAACAAGAACAAATTCTAAAATAATAAAAATCCAACTTAACTCAACTCAACAAATACGAAAAATAACATTACTTTGTTGTGGTGTTCAATAAAAATTTAATTATCTTTTTCGTGCAACGCTTGCAAGATAAAAATATTTAGATTTTGTACTTTATAAGATGATATTATTGGAAAAATAATCCTGAGAATTTAAGCTGCGTTTTAAAAATACAACTAGAATAAGTAAAAAAAAAAAACGTAGAATTAACCCAGAAAACACTTATAAAATACTTAAATGTAAAAGTTTAACCAAGTAATTATATTACTGACTAGTATGTTAAATGATATACATACACACTTTTTTGGTCCTCATTTTCGAGTTCATAATAAACCACTCCAGATATAATAACAGACACACCTAACAAAACCGTCGAAAAGTGCCTTGCGGTCAATTACGCCAGTATCTGAATTTTCAAAATTGTGGGACGTCCTGTAGACACCATACAGATCCTAAAATTAAATTAAAACGAAGAACTGAAAATGTCGGATTTAAAATTAATAAACTCACCCCACGCGATGTGTGAAGATCCGTAGAAAGCAACATAAATGCTCCATCGTATCGATAATGGAGAATAACATAATGTTGAATATTTTTGTCGGGAGATATAAAAGATCGAATATTTTCGCCGTATTTGACCACAAGTAATTTAGCAAGTCCTTGATACCAAGATAGCGGTTGATTTAAAAGTGATCCCAAATTTGGTTGAATATCTGACAAGTTTTCTAATCTTGCTAAACTTTTTAATTCCATAAATTCTGAATATGTTAATGAATTGGAATCTTGCCTTGAAGCCAATTTATTCCATAATATATGAGTCCGACAATCCACCATACCTTAAATTAAATGATGTCAATCTGTAATATTAATTATTTATTTAATTATTACCTTGCTCGACCATTTCTTGTATTTGTTTTTTAATTGAATTGGCTTGGTCAAACATTATTTTTTGCATTAATTGTTCGTGTGATGAGTAATATCCCAAGTAATTAACGGCTTCTTGTTTAATTTCAACGTGTTGGTCTGTAGATGTTTCTATTTTCTCGTTAAAATTATTTTTTAAGCTTTCTTCTAACGAATTAATTGAATTTTTTGACCCTTCTTTTTCTTCGTTATCTTTATACGAACCGCTTTCGCTTAGTTTCGAAATAGATGGTTCATCCAAAGACTTTTCTATATTTAAGTCGATTTGGGGAGGGATTTCATCGGAATTTTGAAATTTTTTAAATTTCGCAAGGCAATGGAATGACGAAGACACTGTTCGAAATTTACCCAGTTTGCGGTCGGTTTCCAATTTCGGATAAATTTCCCTTAAAAAAAAAATAAATAAATTAAATTTTATGCGTAAATTTTAGTTATACACTACCTTCTTGAAATTAAAATGACGTAATATTTTAAGACGAGGACGTTGTCTGTAAAATTAGATGTATTATTAAGTCTAGTTATTATAACTGTTATATCAAAATCGTCGGTTTGCTGACAATCTTGAGAATCTTTGTAAGACATTTGTGGCATATTTGAAACTTGAACTAACACATATTCGTCTTCTTTACTCTCATTCTTTCTCATTGTGAAAGCCCTCATTTTGTACTGACTAATGTTAAGTAACAGATAATCGTATAGTTGTTTCCCTTCAGTTAATAAATCGCTGATAACAACGGTTTCTGAAATATAAAACATGTAATACTTACGTAAATGATGTAATTGAATAATTATTATTTGTTACTTTTACCTTCATGAACTAAATTTTGAGCGAAGTTTGGTCCTTTATTATAATATTTCATAAAATCGTCTAGAAAATTCGTAAGATCAAATTTATCGCAAATTTTTGAGCTCGATCCATTTGAAACATAATCGTGGATGCATCGCAAGTGAAAATCGTATGTAAAAGAATGTAAATGCATGAAAACTTTAATTCGATCACATTCGTCTATAAAACTTAACGTAAACTGCAAAAATTAAATTATATATAAATCCGCAAGTGTTACAGAAATTATAGATAATTATATATTTACTTGATTTACTGCAGTTCTAGAACTCGCCGTTTGTAATCTGCTACATTCAATAGCGTACAGTTTTGTTGCTAAAAACGGCACGGAAAAATTCATAGTAAAAATTAAAATACCACCCAACATTGTTTTTTGGAAATAGAATGTGTCCTTTTGGATAAATGGAATTCCTTTTTTCTCGTTCCTATAAAAAATTATAAATACTTACGTGTGTTAATTATAGTAGAAGTTATTAACTTACACATTTGAACTGTTATCAATTTGTAAAGGTACAAATCCGAGTCCTTGTAAATACCTTTGGTATTCTGTGATGAATGTAGCGCACAAATTGTCATGCCAAGAGTCTTCATCCAGATCTACAATTTTATCATTTAACGAGGGAACGTTAAGAGAATGGTCTCTCGTTGCGGCTGCTTGAATTCTCCATCTTTAAATGAAAAATTATCGGTAAACAATTTTAAACGAAGGAAATTAATTAATTAATCTAGTGATACCTTGGCAAAAACAAAAATGGAGTGAAACAGAAATGTATAACACGTGCATTTTGCTTTAGAATTTGTATCTGAGCTTGGGAACTGCTGCTAGTCCTTGACTGCCACATCGAATGCAACTTCTGAAGTTCCTCTGGAAAAATTTGTAACTGATAAAAGATTCCGCTGATTAACCACATATAATGGTTTACCTTTATGTTTTTTGTCAGTTTTCTTAAGTTCGTGCATTTCCATCGTGAAAATAGCCACAGGATCGTTGTAACATTGTTTTATATTATGAAAAGCATCCCTAAATACATCTAAAGCACCAAAAGAAACAGGATTATTGGCGTTAGAGACTGAACTGCGTTTATTTTTATCCTTTGAAAATTTTACAACTGCCTCAACATCACCCACAGCACAAAAATATGGGTTACTAGACGGTATCTAAAGAATAAAACGATATAAAGATTGGAAATATAAGGATCAACAAAAAATACCGTTTTTCTAGCAAGAACTTGATTATGGAACAATCCCAATTTTTGAGCAGTGACAGATGCAAGAATTCCAGCTCTCATATTCAACCACATACCAAAGTGATTAATATATTCAGTTAATTTATCAACGTTATCCTGTGGCCAGTTATAAGTATATAAAACGATCTAAAAATGGAATTAGATTTAATAAAGATAAAGCAATTAATTATACGGCGAACACATACGTTATCGTTTTTAACAGAAGCCCAGAAAATTTTTTGCCTAGGAACAAACTTTCTGTCAGACGTGATAACAGGAGTAAACTTTTGTGAATGTTTTAAATTCTGCGTATTGATAACTCCTAAGTAAGCTAAGTCACTATTACATGAAATCGAAGCTTTCCATTGTTCGAAATTGCGGGAGATAATAATACATTTCTTCGGCGACTGCCCTGGAGAATACGGAACGTAATAATTCAAACCAATTCCAGTTTCAGGATCGTCAACCACCAAATTACTGAATACTTTTGGCGAGAGATGAGTGAACTGGGAAATTAATAAAACCAGTTCTTTTATTGTTATGTACAAGAGATGAGCTTTAAGCAGGGGAACTGCAATTTTTCTTACAGCAACTGCTTGAATATTATTGCCAAATTCGAGCCAGTCTGGAAGCAATATTGAACAAATTTCTGTCATAACACCACTGTCGCCAGACTCGTGGGGCTCCAAATTTAAGACTGGTATCTCAGTAACGCCCTTTTTGATGTCAGGAATTTCTTTTTCTTTATAATCATCGAAAGATATACATCTCCTAGCTGTTGAACCAATTGGAATTGCTCTTTTCTGTCTCGAAATTAACGAACTTCTAAAATCTAATTTCTCCTGATGTTTTCCCAAAACTTTTGGAATATTTTCAGTGCATTTGTTATCCAAAAAAACGTTACAAAATATTTCTTCGCTCGAAAAAGTTGTTGCGGGTTTTGTTTGAACTTCAAGTCCCTTTAAATTTTGATACGATAACGATTTATATTTGCCATCTGCGTCGGCTATACAAAGAGGATGCTGAAGAATATAATATTCCATTATAATGTCCCACGTAGCTTGCTGAACGGCTGTTTGTAGCTTTTGGTGTAAATTTTCCGTGTTAACTCTTCCCTGCTTCCATAAGCGAAACTCTAGGTAACTTTGGAATGGATGAACTACATTTTAAAACAAAAACATTTTAATTTGTTTTTTATTAATAATAATTAATTAATATAATTTAAATACCTTCATCTAATGTAGTTGTTGCGACGATTTCTTCGAATGTTTGTTTTTTAAAAAGTTCTCCAAAATTTTCGTTGAAATTCCCGGTTATATTGTCAGATCCTTTAATTATTGCCAGAGCAATACAGACTATTGCTCGGCTTCCCGAAGATACGCTTTGGCTTTGATTGTATATAAATATGTTATCTTCCATATCTTTATTAAATAATAGGTCGGATTCTGTATAATCCTGTACATCAAAAGAAAATAATAGATAGTAATTTTACAATACATAAAGTTATTTATATACCTTGAAATGAAATTGAGACCGGGAATCTGTATATTTTGGAATGTTCAAAAATTGCACTAAATTTTGTTTTAAATAATGTGTAAAGGAATCCAAATATTTCAGCGCATAATCTTGAATACTAAGCTGTAAAAAAAGCTTATGATTAGTATTAATATGTTAACAACTGAATTCAATTTTATTAAACCTTTACAACTAATTCAGGAGGTTGGTAAGGTTTTTGTAAGAATTTGACATCTTCTGGAGTTAAAGGACACATGGCATTCCTAGCAAGCATTACAGACAAAAATTCCAGTACAGCATCGTCTAATCTATTTTGCAAAACTTGAACCAATTCACAACAAACATCTTTTCCTGCTTGTGTTATACCGTGAACCTTTAGGATTAAGGTGTCTTCTGTTATTTCTTCTTTTCCGTCCTTTTCCCCAAAAGACCTTACTCTTGGACGAATATCGGACTACAAAATAAATTTAATAATACTAACGTTTATACAATTAAAAAATAATGCGTGCATTACACTAGTGGTTGATGAAATGCTATTTTCTGATTGCGCGAGATCTCGTTTTTGCTGACTTAGTGGAAGTGAGGCGATGGAAGGACTTCGAGATACAGAAATATTTTCAAAATCATTTGATTTTGACACATTAGTCTTTGATGCTCCTTGAACACATTCGTGCAACCTGTTAAAAAAAATGTAATAGTACGTTATATTTCGAAAAAAAAAAAAAAATTCGAATACCTCAAGTAGAAAACGTTTGAGTTGAGATCTTGATAAACAAACATGTTGCTTCTGTTTGACACAGAAAACTTATCCAGGATGGTCTTCAACGCTTTAATACCCCTAGAAAGGCCGGACTTTCCAGGACCTATCTTTAGTCTAGGATGAAGAACAAAGTGCTTTTCCCACGTTACAGGACAACTAAAATATCCTGGCTTGAATCTTGTTTCTGCCTCTCTAAACATTTGTGGATACATTTCCACTTCATCATTTGTATCTAATAACAAAAGAAAGAATTACAAAATTTACATAGAAACTATTAAAAGACTACTACCGTCAAGATTTTTAAGTCTGTTGAAGAAGGGCTTTGAACTGAACGAAGTTAATGATGACTCATAATTCCATTCTTTTGGATCATCCTCTGGTTCAAGGAGAGTATCACAAACTCTAGTGTCATGTAAGGACTGAAGAAGAAGTGACTGATTGACTCGTTTACATAATTCCTTTACCATTTCTCTCATCGTCCTTTGGACTTGTAAATACGTTGCTACTTGAGGCGCAGGAAGCCCTAAAAACCTTTATGAAAATTTCAACTTGACTATTCTTGCAACTATCATTTGTGTTAAGTTATCAACCGACTTACCTGCAATGGAAATAGAACGTGACGGTCCTCTTCTCGACGGTCATTATCAGCCAGAAGCTTGGAAGATGACTGCGTTTGTTGTTCATATTTTCTAGCCACCCAAAGTCTTCGTCATCTTCACTAACGTCCTCGTCATATCCTGGAATTGTTTTGTAGAAGAGATAGTAAATGTATAAAAAATTTTTTGGTACGTACCCCCATCACTTTCCATGTTGCTTCCAGAGGAAAGCGATGTACTACTCAAAGGCGACGACATTTGTTCATTTTCCGGTTTAATTTTCTCCATATGGTAAACGTTATCTTTAGATGTGTTTCTTGATGTAATCTGTTGATTTTTCTGATGGTACATCAATATGTAATTGGCAGCGAACGATTCCACTGATTGTACGTCCTCAACAGGAAGAGAGTCTCCAATGACTGATACCGTTTCTTCAAAACTCTTCATTAAATAATAAAACTCTTGTTCTTTAAATATTTTGTAATTAGGTACTTGAACGTTCTTGAAATCCTGCAAATGCACCAATTGTACTTTTTGAAAGTGCAATTTTTAATAATAAAATTACGTCGACAAATTTTTCGTGGCTTTGATGCGATTCATATACGAAATGAAGGTCTACTCTGTCTAGTATGCAGCTGCTCCTTCCGGGACTTTTTATTACGTGATTAATAACAAAATTTAACGTTTCTGAAGTGGTTGGATTTATATCTAATAATGCCGTCGCAATTTCGTCCCTCAGTAACCATTTTACCTAATAAAGAACTTGTTATTAAATAAATTAATTCCTATTTAGATTTGCAACCTACCTCATCTTGTAAAGTAGAAATAGCCCTTCTTTGTTCTTCTGTAATGTCTCCCAAAGGGTCGTAGCCACTAAATAATAATTAATTTGTAACATAAGAAGTTACTAAGTCATAAGTAACTGGTATACCTGCACATACTGCTTCCATCAGACAATGTACCGTCTATACTTGGTTGAAATCCTTCAGAACAAAAACTGGTAGTTCTCAAACCTTTTGAAGAATAATCGTTAATAACATTGATAACTTCCGTAGGCAACGTTAAACATTTTATCCCTAGATAAACTTTTAATGTTTTATTATCAAATTTTTGCATATCAATTTGTAATCCACTAATTACCTCCCCTAAAATTAAAATACAAACATATTTGTAATTGACGTAGATATTACACCCCGTATGTATTTACCTAAACAAGTTGGTAAAACTGTCATAGAGCATTCTGTGCTCTTATCTTCAAGTATTAGCATACATATAAATTGCAAAAATAGGGGAGAAGTGCTATTTGTAACGCACTCGCTGTTAGTGTTAACCGATTGAGTAAATTGTAAGGGCACTTCGGATTCTATACCGAGTTCTTTTTCTTGCTTAGAGTCCCCTACACCTGAAGGTGGTACAGACGATACTTCATCGTCACTATCATTTTTATTCGCTGTCTTTTCACAGGATGCAGTAGTATGGCAATAATAATACTTTGTATCACTCGGTATAGGTGAAAATGCAGCATTTAAAATTTTGAGAAAACTATTTTTAATCAATCTATGTAACGACTTTAATTCTGTACACGGTGTTGGCTTTTGAAATATACTTATGTCGATTTTTTCTGAATCGCCAAGGTTCTTAAGATGTCCACATATCGTCTAAAAAATGTTTCGGTAACGTAGTACGCGGTAATGTATACCGAACTGTACCGAAGTGTGACGGAAATTCATTTCTCATTTCAGTACAGTTCGGCTGCATTCGTCAATAATTCGATAAGTATTTTTTTTTACCTGAATATATTGCGTTATGTCTACATCATATACGACTTCTTTGCATTGATCTATAGCGAAATGAACGTCGGATTCGTGAACAGAAGCACCACATTGTAAAGATGAAAACAGAGACAAGACAAAACACTTTAAATATGTTAATACCAAAGCCCGACAATGCTGTTGAGCACTAGTTCTCTGATCAATATTTTCAGTCTCTTCAGTTTTGGTCTCTGTGCTAGTACTTTGGGAATTAGTACTGAAAATAATTACACACTTAAAAAAATCTCAATGACGTTCAAAAACTCGGGTAAATTTTACCTAAGCATTTCATTCGGTTTTTCTAAATTTACTTTATGCCTGTGATCATCATAAATGTCATTGTGGGCGTGATTTTCGTCACCACCGTGAACAAAACACTCAACTAAGGCAGCAAGGGGGCAATCGAAAATATACAACGGTAATGGAAGGCCAATTTTCTTTTCACAAAATAAAACATTCTTCTCATTATTTGGGGATACTAAGAACCTAATATCATCTAGTGTAGCAGGAACAAATGTTAAAATTGCATGAGTTATAGAAATGCCTTTTATAAAACACCTCCATCTCGAAATGCAATTAACATTGGGAGATAAATGGTCTGAAAAGAAACTTTTTGAATAAGTGAATTACGTTTTGTAAGTAGAGGAAGTACCTTTTATGGAAGGGGAAATAGGACACGTCTTTGGATGTTTATTGGGATGTCTCTTAATAATATGTCGCGTAAATCGTTCGGAATCTTCTGGAGATATTTCAATCTCTCTATCGTGCAAAGACTGTAAATTATCTTGAAGTGTTTCTAGTAAAATTTTATTAGGTTTTCCGAAATCGTAATTACTTAAAGACGACGGACGTTCCTCGTCCACTACAACAACAAAAATTATATAAAACATTTATTTATTTATTTAATAACTTACTATCCACGAACATTGAAAATAGTAATTCTGTAAGAAAACAAAATTGTAATAAACCAATCGGGTCGAAGTTAAACGGAATGTGCTGAATTCTTTGACTAATTGACGGATTTATTTGGGCTCTAAAAAAATATCTTTAGTATTCAGCAATGAATGTATAATTAACGACATAATTACTCAAAGTCCCCCATTGATAACAAATCGGGCAAGCTTGCTTTACTACTTTTACAATTCGATATTTTCCTTTGCCGACTCAAGGTACTAAAGCGTCGTGTGGGTGTGGGCTTTGGTAAAACCGAGGGTTTAGATATCTCCTGACACATTAGATTTAAATGCTCTAATGTTAATAGTGAGTTTATACAGTGTAAATCTATGGTTTTCAACTGAAATTACGAAAATATAAATATAAAAACCTAAAAATTCAGAAGGAATAGTACTTACCACGTCAGCAAGTTCGTAGTACCTTTTTCTACCAAATCCTTCTGGTTTTGGAGACGATTCGCTCACGGTACCATACTGCGGTTCCACCCAGACTTCAGTAACAATTTGAAGTTCAGATTCCAGTTCATTTTCCATTTCGGCATCCTCTTCAGAACTACTAGTAAATTCTTCACCTTTCCACGCGCTATGCGGAGGAAATAGAACGTACTGAATAATACAGTTCTGAACAGGTTTCATCTGGAGTTCTAAAACCATAGTTAATATTCCTGATGAAGAATGGGCTATGTTGAACCCTTCTTTTAACCTAATCCTGTAAAAAAAAAGGGAGATATTTAGTTAGCAAACTAATGTAAATGCCGATACTGTACAACATTTACCTAGATAAAGTACTTAAAACACGGGATATAGCACCTTCTTCGAGTTTTGGATTTGAACCGTGGGACGTGCTCCAAATCCATCTTCGATGGTACAAGTACCTCGAGAGCGTAGTAAATAAGGTGCTTGTTAATGGAGACGAAGCAAAATTAGTGTGGGATTGGGGTGGCTGAGTTCCATCTGGGAATATCACAGTCGATAGATCACTAGGTTTTCGTTCATATCTGTATAATTAAAAATAAAAAAAACACTAAAAGAAAAGTAATAAATACATTTGCTATTTGTTACCTTATAAGAATTTTTTCTAGAGGCTTCTGAAGTAAAGTACAACAAACACTTTCTTTTGCCTTTAAAGGGCTTGAAAGGTATGACAAATAAGACAACTGTATTTTCAGTTCTTCAACAATCTGTAAGACACAATTATTTTGATCTAATGATGTAAAATTAAAAAAGAATGTTGTTTTACCTTGTACCGCGAGAAACCTGGCGTACCGTTAACAAACCCGAAATTTAAAACAGCACACGGTAATTTGGATGTAACACGAACAAGACAAAACCAAGAAGGTATTTTTATGTCTTCAAAATAAACAAATTTCAAATATGTGTGATTGTCTATTAAAACAAATGTGGCCCATTCTGCTAATAATCCATATAAAGCAGTTGCTGCCTGTCTACACTGCACCACCTGAAATCGTCTCGACGAATTTGTTAAATGCATATGCCTTGGAAGAGGATGATCATGTTTCAATATTAAAGATAACTTGTGAGTATGAAACCATTTTCTCCAATTGTTTGTCTCAATCTGACAAATTGGCTGCCAAGCAGAAACAAATTTTGGACAAGACGGATCGCTAACAACGAGGAAAAAATATAAATAACTTTCTCGCAAAATTTTAATTTTTTATAAATACCAAGGAGCTAATAATAATTTAGTTGCGTCATTCCCATTGATGGCAAACAATGGAATTCCATTTCTTACACTTTCAGGAAGCGTGTACCAAACTGTTGAATTCATAAGACTACTAAAATGTTGCGCAAGTTGAGAATCGCCTGTAGACAATTGAGATAGTCTCATCCAAAAACGTTCAATAACTGCTTGTCGATAAGAAGACTTAATTTCTTTTTTCATAAGACACGTTATGTCATGTAAAAATTCATAGGGAGCTGGAATAATGGAAAATAAAAGTATGTGAACCACATATTTTTTTAGACACGTACCTAAAATTTGAACTTCAAAATTGGTACTGTTTTTTTCACACGGCCACTGTGACGTCATTCTATATTGGATATAAGTAAACGGCTTCCATTGCAAGTTTAATTTAACTTCAACTATACCGTTGTTACGACTTATATCCTAAAAAGTAATCAATCAGATTTTATGATCAAAAATTTTATTTTACAATTTACATCTAAAGTATAGCCTTCTCTCATTCTTCTTGAAAGTAAAAGGAGAAATGAAGCGTTTATATTTTCTTCCACCTGTTTCTTGGACAATATAGTAGGAACTCTGTTATTTTCAAAATTTTGGTTTCTAGAATAGGACGAAATAAATATTTTTTAACCATATGACTCCAATAAAAAAATAACTCACGGCAAGATCCATTTACAACAAGGTTGAGTTTCGAAAATGAAACTATAATCGTATTTTCCGTTACCAAAAAAACTCCATACTAGGTAATAGTTGTGATAAATGTTAAAAAGATCTGAACCACATTTCTAAAAACAGTCATTATTAGAAAGGGGTTCGTTTTAGAGTAAAAATATTTCTTACAACTTGTGGATAAGTGTCTAAACACGTGCCCATTGTAGATTGTGATAAAAAATGAAGAAGGTCAGTGTAGGGAATATATCCAGTACTGCTATTGGGGTGAAAAGGGGATCCTACTTTCAAAAACGACACAGGAGTCCCATCATAATGCAATTGCAATAGAAGAGACTCCATTATGTTACTATCAGGCATTGCTACAACACCATCAGTGATGACTAGAATATCTAAAATAATAAAAATTAAATGTTTTATCATTACGAAAATAATCAAAACTGCGTGGTATTACGTAAATAAACATCAATAAATATAAAAGTAAACCTTAGCATGAGTATCAGTTTCTTAAAAGGTCAAGAGTATAAATTGCTTTTCTATTATCACTAAGACAATATTTGCAAAAATGAAAAAGAAAATGAGATAAAATCAATAAAACCTCGAATAACCAAGCAAAAAAAAGTTGTATAAAACCAATATTGTTGTTATATACTTACGACTTAGGCAATTTTCAGGAAGTAGTGAAATTGCTAACATAGAGTACCGCAACATATTTACAAAATTGACATCTGGTAAAACCATGGGAACTGTAGAAACATTTTCACTCTCATTAAGATCAAAAAGGGAACCAACCATACCCTCATTTTCAGCTTTTATAATTTCTATTTGTTCATGAGCTAATGTGGACACTTGTGCAATTCTACCTTCTAAATAGTAGAATTGAGCTTCTATCAGACTTATTATCTCTTCAATGTTACAAGACGAAACTATAACTCCCTTAACTAAAACTTGTTGTGCAGGATTCATAAAAAATGGAGTATTTACTATCACGGTCAAGTATAAAATTGGTTTATGAACTATAGAACTTCCAGGAATTACAAACTAAAAATAAAAAAAGGTGTTGCATTCCATCAACATAACTGAATAAATATTAGCTACCTCTTTGCAAATCCCTTCTAAACTGTTTCGAAAACATTTCAGGATTTCATCAAACAAAATTTCTCCTTTTTGAACATCAACAGCAGACTGAGAAGGGCTCATATCAATACAGTAAACTAGTCTATACCTGTATGCTAGGAATTTAACCTGAGTATGAACCGTAATTAAATATCTGCTCGTTTTGGATGGTAATGTTTCTGCAGGCACTATCGAAACTATTTTTAATTCATTAGAGTCATCATCCTAAAATAAAAAATAATCCTCATACAATAACTGAGAGTTCTCAACTTACAGACAATCAATTTAATTAACATTTAGTTAAATGAATGGTTACCAATTTAATATTGTCCGTAAATGTAATAATTGTGTTTATTCTATCTAAAAACCACAATAAACGATCTGCTCTTGATACAGGCACATTTTTAGGCAACAAAATATAAACTGTAGCAGCTCTGGCAAAGGAAAACGGAGTGGGATCTTCATTGTAGGAGAAATCAGTTAAATAATTGTCACTTATTCCTACAAATTTATTTATTTGGTACAACAACAGTTTCGAAGTAATAACACTACAATAGTAATACAAGAATGTATTATTTACGTACCATTTAATGACGATAGGTCGACACCTTCATCAGAGTCTTGTCTTTGAAAGTTGGTTTCCATGATTTAAATAAACTTTTTAACATTAGGTTCAGTAAATGATGAGGACAACAATGTCATTGTTTTTGATAATCCCAGCAAAAGTTCCTTATTAATAAATAAACAATAACTTGAGTTGATTTCAAACTGTTTTTAAATTTGATAACTTACAGAAGACGCAAAACATGCCAGCTGTGTACGAATGTACAGGTAAAACAAACCAAACTGTTGAACGATATCCATTCGGAGATTGTCTTCATATTCATAACAACAACGAAATATTAATTTCAGATATCAACTACAAATATTTACAAGCTATCATTCACTAAGATTACATCACTTAACTTCGACATAACCTTACTGCCATATAGGTTGGGTTTTATGTCCATCGTTTGTTTTGATTTATTAAACTACGCATGCACATCAACAAACATTTAAAATCATCGTTGCACTTTAATATTTATACATATTTATACTACACAATTATAACTTTTACATTGTCTCAATTTCCTTAAGTTTTAATATAATTCAGCTTTTAAAGTATACAAAGTTTAGTTTTTGCGTTTTACTACGACCACTTAATCATTAGGTACTGAACAAAAATAACTAAACTGCGATTTTGTGCGATTTATAAAATTATAACTACGACTCGTAATGGATGAAGTAGGTACCTACTAAATATAAATTACATTCAGTGAATACTAATTTGTTTTTAATGTTAATTGCGAATTTCATTAAGTCATATGTATTACGAATAAGAAAATATTTAAATAGTTTATTATATCTAAAGTAAAAAAATTTGGCAACGTTTGCGAATTCAAAATAAAATAAGTTTTTTTCTTCGTAATAACACGTTCGTTGCCAATCCCGCATTTATGCTGCGACCTCTTATCTTGTCTGTTTCGCCCTGTCCACCTCTCGTCCTGTCGGTTTCGCGACATTTCACCCTGTCCATCTTGTGACCTTTCGTCCGTAGTCCGTCTTGCAACCTCTGGCCCTTATGCTATTTTTTTATTAATTAAATTTTATCTAATCAGCAATTATTTACGATAATTACAATAGTAGATAATAAGATTTACCACTATAATTTTATCTATACGTAGTGCATATAAGAAAAATGAATTAAGAAATTTGATCAATGGATACGATTTGATACTTTATTCTTTATTAGTAATTAATTTTGTAAGCAATAAGAATTAATTAAGCTTACGAAAAAGTTGCGTTTGGCTATATATCTAGAAAACCGAACTTATTTCAAGGCGAATCAAAAGTCCATTATTTCTACAAGTTATTTGAATATTGTAGTTACATACATAAATAACGCTAATATTTATTACGTTATACATGTTAATAAATAATTTAGTACTTCTGTACAACAGTAATGGGTTTATAAATATGCATTGGAATTTATATAGGCGCTGCTTCATCTACATTTGAAAATATATAAACTTAGAATTGTGGCATGAAAATGAGAAAGTTAACTACCTTGTGTAATAACAATAAAATATCGAGAAATATTTAGTAGTGGTGATTTTAAATACATTAATGTGAATTAAATTCAAGAACCATCTACAAATTACCTCAAATTAATGAGGAAAAAGCTTCCTTGTGTAAATCAATTCTTAACTAATAACTAATTAAAACGAAATAAATAAAATTTTACTAAATAGTGAGTAAGCATTACAATATTTAATTTAATAATAATAAAGTCACCAGAAATATAAGAACATCTAAAAAATTGGTACATATTGTTTTTTTGAACTTTTAATTTTCAATACATAGTAGGTATCTTAGTTTGCTACGATCTAATTTCATAAAAAGCGAGGGCGTTAATCTGGTATCTTTTGCAGTAAGATAATAAAAAATGTTGACCTTTGATGACCAGGTCATCAGCCCAGTTTGCTATGCGATATTTCTTTAAATAACAGTTATAAATCAATACAAAATTAATTTTTCTAAAACTGCAAATACGAAATTGTACAAATTAAAAAAAAAAATTAGATTACATTTAAAATAAACTTTTCGTGAGTTTTCAAACGTTTTTTAATAATGTATCTAAAAATTTTTATTGAAAAGATAAAGGCTTCAGTAAAATGTTGGATAATTTGTGTATAGAGGCATGTTCGTATAGGTAATGAAACTGATTACATTTAACAAAAACAAGTAAAATTAGAAAAGGTTAACTTTGTGTATATTAAATGTTTACATTTAATATATCATGTACTTATAAATATACTCATACAACATACGTGCAGGTATAATTTACAAATTTAGTAGCAAAATTTCAGCTTACAGATTCCTCGATTTGATGGTGAATAGAATAATTTTTTCTCATTCTTGATTTTAATTTAATTACCTAATATTTTAATTTAAATAATAGAGAATTAACTATAAATAAGAACTTCTAGGATATTCAGACTTTGACTTATATTTGACCAAAAAGCTTTGCAGGATTGTTGCAAAACCAATTATAAATATTAGCAAAAAAAACATTCTCCCGACTTTTTGGAGCTTTAAGATGTATCATACAGTTCTTTTTAATAAAAAACAATCCGAGATATACGAAGAAAAAAAATTAAAAAAAAAATAAATTCAGATTTAGATAGTGGGTATGTAGATAATATTTACTGACTTTATCGCTCACAAAATATCTAATATTTTTTTATTAATATTTGCATTGAGTTTCATAATAACAGATATTAATAAAGATAAGTTGAACGTATTTATTTTTAGCAGAATTAAGGAATTTATTTATTTTGTGCTAATTTATAAGAAGTAATTTTTATTATAACTTTACTGAAGAATCTTCACTTTATAACTTGTTTAAAAATCTCCAAACTGAGTTGTTTATCAACGTTAGTTGTGTCGAACCACGAAGGTCAAACGTAGATAATCAGATTAACATTCGTGTCAAAGCTTTTCTCGAGTTGTGTATTTACGTGTAGAAATAGACTCAAATGGTCAGTTAATTAATTTAAATAAAGATTATTAAATACAGACAATTATGTATTTCACAATTAGTGATTTGGACAATTATTATCTAGTTTATTTGCCATTAAATGTGATCCACTAAAGATAAGTGCCTTTGTTCAGTGAAATTTTGAAGGAATAATCCGCAATCCTTCATCGTTACGACGGAAAGGAATGTGCTGTTTGCTGTTTGTTCTCTTTGTGAGTACGTCTATTTTATAATAAAAAAACGATAATTCAATTCTCTTATCGCGAACAAAATTGGTTTGATAATAGATAGTAAATATAAATTAATTACGTCAATTAAATATAATTAATAGTGTAGTCTCTAAATGTGTTTTTTTTATTATCTTAAATTCAGTGTTACATCTACTTATAAAAATAATCCATGTTTAATTACAATGCAAAACATGAGATGAAAATGGTTTGAATTAATGATAATTTATAAAGTATTGGTGTTAAGCTGCTATGTAACCTGTAGGATTTTGTACTTTGTTAATTCAGGATAATTGCTTAGATATAAGCATTCATAGACCAACAGTCATAATAGTATTAGTTCCTTCAAAAATTAGTTTTGACTAAATGGGTTAAATATAAGTCAAAATTACTGTTATTGGATTAATCCACCACCCATACAAAAATTAGGTATACACTCTTTTTTCAAAAATAAATGTATTTTGTATTAAAAAAGAAATTACTATTTTCATTTAAAAAAAGTTAAAAAGCCTCATCAATACAGTCTCAATTTTTTTTTCAGTTTGATGTGAGAAGTTAATAAAAAAATAAGTAGGCAAGATTAATTTTTATTGATCACATTTTTTTACATCATTGTCAGTAACCACAGTACATATATTTTAATTTCTGTAATAATGAGAACATTTTTATTACACGCGAGATAAGCATTAAAGTATCAGTTGCAATGAGTAGTATTTGTATAACATTTATTTAAACTGTTTATCATTTTTGATAATGTAAAACATACTTAATTGATGTTATTATCCGTATCTTACGAGTTCACGTCTGGTTCATTTTTTTAAACATGTAATTTTTTCATAGCGGGTGTCTTAGTGATATTCACGTACATATGTACTTTCAACATATTAATTTTTATTTTTTTAAATTATAAAAAATAACGTAATGATATTTTCAAAATGTGAATATTTTAACTAGAATTTTATCTTTGATTGCTGAACACAATTTAAAAGTATTGTAGAAAAGCAAACGTTTCCAAAGCACGTCACGTTTACAATAAATTTATTACAAGTGTAATTTGTTCCAAATGGCCGTACTTAAAAGATATTTATAACAGTAATTTTACTAAGTTTAGGTACGTTTTTGAAAAGAATTTTTACAATTTCACGTCGTTATTTTGTTTTTTAATACAGTCACAATAAAGGAATTGATACCTAATTAACAGCCGAAACTTTTTTGCTATAATAATTTAATTAAACTATATTATAAATGACTACAATTTTGGGTCCTTTTGTTACTACATTCGGTCTGAAATTAAACTTTGAAGGAACGAATGAAATGATTAATATTTCTTTGCCTTAATGAATAATTAAGATTATTATTTAATTTAACGAAATTAAATTTGATATGAATCAGAATAAAATCAAAAGGCACAATTCATTTTGAAAATTTATCTAGAGACGAAGTTTAGCAAATTGATTAATTGCTTTTTACAGATTAATGTCATTACACGAGCTTTATTATTTAAATTTTAATTTAGTCGACTGATTAGCTTTGAAGGGAAAATTTTGTGTCTGTTGTTTTTAAGGAAATTAAAGATTAATGACCAGTTTACTTAGCTTTCAGAATGATAGGATTGACTAAATCGTAAAATGTAAGAAACTTAAAAAAGACACTAAAAATTAATTAGTTTCGGGTGAATACGCGTCATTAACTGCAGTTCAAATTTTTCTTGGATCTTTGAAAAACCAAGCAGAAAATATTGTTTTTCTTTCATTTAAAAGAAAAGATAAATGATAAACGGAAGCTTTGATTCTTTCTTTTGTAACAAATTTTATTTAGAAACAGATTTATTAAAATTTAATTAAATGTTAGGCCACTATTACGGAATTTTTAAAAAATTTATAATTAATAGAATTTCATTTTACCAAACAAAAAATCGACTACTGTTATTTCTTCAATTAATATTTATATATAACTGATAATACGATGGACAATGGGAAGGATTGAAATAATAAGTAAAATAAAATAATAAAATAATTTGTAAAAGGGATGAAGGTGAAATAAAAAAAAAAATTAATAAATCATTTCGGTTTATTTAAAGTACGTTAGACATTTTTAGGAGAATTTAAAAAATTATAATTGTAAAGATAATAACTGAATATAGTTACTGAAAACTGTATTGTAATTAAATGTTTAATTATTGCTTTAACTTCTCTCCAATAGGTTATGGACGATAGGGAACTGTAATGGATTTGCTGTGTCTTGGCTTTCAACCAACAGGTGTCGCTCTACAGGAAACTGTAGCGTTTTAGAAGTTTGTAATTCAAGTATAATTAAAAAATGTTAGATGGAGCCACTAAACTTGTTATTGAATGAAAGTGAAACTAGATATTATGGTCTATAAGAAGCTTATATTGGGTAAAGGGGGTGGGTATTCGAACAGGCTCTTTTTTTAATTGTTTATTTATAATTAGACATTAAATCAATAATACAATATTTATTAATTAATTTTTTTAGTACTTTTATATTCCGGGGTGTTGTCTTAATACAAAATTTATTTATTTATTTGTATCCAATTACTCTATTTAAATAAAATATATTTTTAATTTTAATTTCGAGTTTTTTTTTTTATACTATTACACTTACTTCATCACGAAAAAAGAAACTTCGATGTGATTAATAGATACATCTTCATTTTACGCAATAGCTGTTTTACCCTTAATTCATGCATTCATTAGGGGTTTAAACGTTATATCTACCAAGTCAAATAACAAAATGAAACAACCATGAATTAACCTGAGGGAATAACTTTGTTATTTCAAGTCCACTGAAAGAAATTAAATACTTTAAGGTCTCAAAAATGATGCAAAATTCACCCCTAGCAAAATTGTACTTCACAGTTGTTGTTCTTGAGCTCTAGAAACAGAATCATTAAAATTTGGGAATTCTACCTTGAAAACCATACGAGCTACAATGCTTGCAATTTAACTGTATGGAATTGAAAATTTTCATCTCCTGAAAAGAAGGTAAGACTCACCCCCAGCAAAAAATTACATAACTGACATTGTTCTTGGGCTTTTGAGACAAAACTATTAAAATTTGGGAGCTGTACCTTGCAAACTGTACGAGTTACAGTGCTTACAATTTTAACTGTAAGAAATTGAAAATTTTCATGTCCTGAAAAGAGGGTAAGACGCACCCCTAGCAAAAATTACTTAACAGACTTTGTTCTTGAGCTCTTGAGACAAAATTATTAAAATTTAGCAAGTGAATATGGAAAACTAAGCGAGTTACAGTGCTTGCAATTTTGGTTGTAAGATATTGAACATTTTCAAGTCCTGAAAAGAGGGTAAGACGCACCCCTAGCAAAAATTACTTAACAGACTTTGTTCTTGAGCTCTTGAGACAAAATTATTAAAATTTAGCAAGTGAACATGGAAAATTAAGCGAGTTACAGTGCTTGCAATTTTGGTTGTAAGATATTAAATATTTGCAAGTCCTGAAAACAGGGTAAGACTCACCCCCAGCAAAAAATTACTTAACAGACTTTGTTCTTGAGCTCTTGAGCCAAAATTGTTAAAATTTAGCACGTGAACATGGAAAACTAAGCGAGTTACAGTGCTTGCAATTTTGGTTGTAAGATATTAAATATTTGCAAGTCCTGAAAACAGGGTAAGACTCACCCCCAGCAAAAAATTACTTAACAGACTTTGTTCTTGAGCTCTTGAGACAAAATTGTTAAAATTTAGCAAGTGAACATGGAAAACTAAGCGAGTTACAGTGCTTGCAATTTTGGTTGTAAGATATTAAATATTTGCAAGTCCTGAAAACAGGGTAAGACTCACCCCCAGCAAAAAATTACATAACTGACATTGTTCTTGGGCTCTTGAGACAAAATTATTAAAACTTAGCAAGTGAACATGGAAAATTAAGCGAGTTACAGTGCTTGCAATTTTGGTTGTAAGATATTAAATATTTGCAAGTCCTGAAAACAGGGTAAGACTCACCCCCAGCAAAAAATTACTTAACAGACTTTGTTCTTGAGCTCTTGAGACAAAATTGTTAAAATTTAGCAAGTGAACATGGAAAACTAAGCGAGTTACAGTGCTTGCAATTTTGGTTGTAAGATATTAAATATTTGCAAGTCCTGAAAACAGGGTAAGACTCACCCCCAGCAAAAAATTACATAACTGACATTGTTCTTGGGCTCTTGAGACAAAATTATTAAAACTTAGCAAGTGAACATGGAAAATTAAGCGAGTTACAGTGCTTGCAATTTTGGTTGTAAGATATTAAATATTTGCAAGTCCTGAAAACAGGGTAAGACTCACCCCCAGCAAAAAATTACTTAACAGACTTTGTTCTTGAGCTCTTGAGACAAAATTGTTAAAATTTAGCAAGTGAACATGGAAAACTAAGCGAGTTACAGTGCTTGCAATTTTGGTTGTAAGATATTAAATATTTGCAAGTCCTGAAAACAGGGTAAGACTTACCCCCAGCAAAAAATTACTTAACAGACTTTGTTCTTGGGCTCTTGAGACAAAATTATTAAAATTTAGCAAGTGAACATGGAAAACTAAGCGAGTTACAGTGCTTGCAATTTTGGTTGTAAGATATTAAATATTTGCAAGTCCTGAAAACAGGGTAAGACTCACCCCCAGCAAAAAATTACATAACTGACATTGTTCTTGGGCTCTTGAGACAAAACTATTAAAAGTTGGGAGCTGTACTTTGTAAAATATACGAGCTATAATGCTTGCAATTTTAACTGTAAGAAATTGAAAATTTTCATGTCTTGAAAAGAGGGGAAGGCTGATCCCTAGCAGAAAATTACTTTACAGTTTTTGTAACTGAACTCTCGAGACAAAACTAAAATTTGGCACTGAATTTTGAAAATACTGCCAGTTTTAAATTAAAGTATAATTCATGGTTGTTGCATTACCTTATTGGATTTAGTCGATATAATGTTTAAACCCCCTGATAAAGTCCTAAATTGAGGGTGAAACAGCCGCTGGGTGAAATAAAGATGTGTTGATGTGTGTGACGCATCTTGGAAGTGTCTCTTACTGCCTAATAGCTGTAATAAATATGTAATATGTTACTATCAAATATTATTTAGTTAAAAACTTAAACATTTGGTGGAAATATCTAAAAATAATTTGGACTTTTAACTCCAGTACTTCTTTATTATTTTGAAATTTCAATAATTGAAAATGTTGCAGACGGATAGACTAATTAATATGGTATACATATAATAACTTTTTTATTTTAATTAGTACAATTACAATAAGTAATCAGGAAATCTTTTTGAAATAAACAACAATTGGAGATACCTCACATAAATAACACGTACAAACACTACAGTTAGCTAGTACTATGTTCTATGTTTCCAAAAGGTAGAGTAAGGATAGTATAACAACCATCGTAGAATTTAAGTAAAACCTCAACTTTATGAATTCTAATTTTTACAGCATTGATATACTGTTTTGTAAAAATTAATAAAAAAAAATCTTATACCGTATAAGTGAAATATACATGATTGCGTTGTTTTTTTATGTTTTACAATTAGTATGTGAAAAACGAAAGATAAAAAAATGATTCGGTTGCATGGGATATAAAATCGCAAGTGGTTGGATATGAAAATTTTACAACGACTAACTTTCATCATTCCTTTAACGAGTCAATATTCTTCCTTGTTGTACAACTTTAAAATTTGTATAATACAATAAAAAAGTTTTTATTTCACAAACTCAAGAATTTAATGAACGTAAACTATCGATAAATTTTCTAATGTTTAATGAAAAATGGCACTTTCGAGTTCTAAGGAGCTTTAAATAAAACAATAATTATATTAACATCCATTGAACAATAGAAAAAAATTCTTTGTTCAAACTATTGAATTTATCGTTTCAGTCAGTATTTTACTTTAATAAATTGATAGATTTGGGCAAATAATTATACTATTAATTCTATAATAATTAATGAATTTAGTTGATGTTAAATTTCAGAATAGTCTTTCTTAAATTCTACAATGAGTAGCTGAAAAAGGGTAAAGAACAAATTTTTAGAGTGGGATGTACCTTTTCAATAATTAATTAACCTAATAGTAATTCTAAATTTACTTCTTATAATTAATCATTACATTATATATAATTTAGGTTTACTTAGTGAGAGATAATTGGAATTATTTGTAAATGTAAAAATATCGACTTCTAAAAAATACGTTTAAAACAATATCTATTCTCTATTTTAACTAACGACTCACGAAATAATAAATAAATACGGCGTATAAAAGAAAAAAAATGAGATAGATAGGTTGGTACATTTAGCAAGAAATGTTGTAATGGCCAGTGTTATAAAGCAGTTTTCCATCAACAGACACAATTATTACTTATTGTTAGTTTTACAATAAATGTGCAGAAGTGTTTTAGTTAATTGGAACGATAAATATATATTACGTGAACACATTTACTGCCAGTATATAAATACGAACATTTTTCAAACGCTTTTATTTAACCCAAGGGCTCTGCATTAACTCAAACCCATGACTTAACAAGATCACACGGCAGGGCACGATTTCACCCCGCGGTCAAAACTATGGCACCACTGGCCGAGTACAGTTACTCTTTGAAAAGGATTACTCAAATCCTTACTTCAAGCAGATTGGATTAGTTTTATTTGAAATTTTTGAGTAAAAAAGAGAAACCCATTTTGGTTGCAAATTTTAGTTTAAAAAAAGTTCGAAAAACGTTTAAAAAATTTTACACTCGTACAGAAAACTCAAAAGTAACAACAGAACGTTGCACTGGGGGTGTACGAAATTTAAAAGATAAAAATGAATGACTTCGGTACCGATACCATTTCTCCCCGAATGTTTGGTATATAATATTAATGGTACCTACTATTTTGCCCCGCGGAGATACAAAGCATGTTGTTTAAGCTTTTTTGCAGCCAATAATAATTCATTTTGGTTGCAAAGCTCAAAATTTTGTTTTGAATGACCTAAATTATTTTACATGTTCCTATAAACAATTAGGGCGGAATAGTACAATCAATAATGGGATTTTTTGCTGTAGTACTGTCAATTCGATGGGTGGAATCTTGCCATACCGTAGATCGTAACCTTTACTTTTTGCCCAAGTGGGTGCAACAACATTAAAATTATCAATACACATTAAATCACATCGATTACTTTTGTGTTCTGATTGAACGTAAATTTTGATACATCGAGACATTTTTTAACAACATTAGACACTAATAAGTATTTAAAAAGTTAGAGATAATTTATGAATAAGAATAACCTTCCACTTACAAAATTCTTTCAGTTTCCTAGTAATTAAAGAAGTTTAATTTTGATTAAATTAAGTTTTGGATTTACATATTTACAATCAACTTAGAATCTTAATTATATTTTTTAATTACCTAACCCGATGGGAAATAATTTTTGAAATTCTTAACCGAGTTTGATAAAAGTTTATTGTTTAACATTACTAAAAACAATTTACTTCAACTTCCGCATTAAATTGCCTTTCAATTTTTCAACACGAAATAATGCTTATTTTTTCATAAGTTAATTAGGTAAAACCAATTAATAAATAATTTAGTAAAAAATACTTTCCGTATCCAGCATATCATATCGTATCTTTCTTGGGCTTCAAAAATAATTTAAAACCTTGTTCTTCCGAAATAAAATACTTAAAGCACACCCCATTTAGTTTACATGCATATATACGTGTAACATGACAAATACATCGATGGAGAAAAACATCAAACAGGGCGTTGAAAGTTCAGTGGTTTAATTTTTTATGTAAAGAATAAAATTTATGCTCGAAAAACGTAAAAAGTCGACAAGAAATGTAAGATGAAGAATAAAAATAAATCCAAATTTATAAAAAATAAAAATACTTAGTATTGTTTCACGATTTTTTTGTTTGAAAATCTCTAACATATTTCTTTTGTTGCTATTATGTTATTACTGTGACAACTATTGTATTTTGTGGCCCTCGCCCCACCAACCCTCTTCCTTCCTCCAAACAAAATTTCATAACAAGGTCATTGAAAATAATAATCTCTTCTCACAAAACCCCACAATAAAATCCTTTGCTCCCTTGCCAAAGTTCTCGTACTAAATATCTATTTTCTTGAAGAATACGAAAAATACCCTGAAAACGTCCCCTATATCCCTTATACACCCTACAATCTAAAACACACACAACCTCTCAATCAAACACCCTCACATACACACTTTTCCTACGTATATATCTAAAAATTAAACAGAAAATGATACTGCTGAAGAGGACCCAAGTAATCGGTTCTAGAGCGGTCTGATATGAGCTAAAGGGATTTTGGTTGGACGGTCTTCCCCGGAGGGAGTCCAACGGTACCCAGACGTGAAAAAGATCATTACTAGGTGTCGTTCAATGATTCCCCTCGTTCCCAAAAAAAATTTAGATTCTGTACTGCATAGTACATTGTTTAACTTAATTTTGTTTTTATCTTTTTCAATTATTTATCTGTACCGTTTCGAATTAAAAAAACATAATGCCAAAAGTATTTGTAATAATTTGAGTGACCAGATGCTCTTTGGTGTTCGTTCCCTATTAAAAGCTGTCAGATATACAACGTAATATCAATTAACATTTTTATACTATTTGTCTACCTCGATAAAGATATAACAAAACACGTCAGAATTTTTCTAATAATAGAAATAGTGAAACAACACCAAGTGTTATTTTTGATTTTTAATAATTATTATAAAAGGTTCACCAAAAAATGAGCCAAAACCAATATATTTATACTTATGTGTTCGTTTGATGAGTTTCAAGCTTGACAAATTGCTTGTTTATATGGCAAGTACTTTGTGATTCAAAAAATTGCGAAGGCTTTAGTACAGTTCTATTTTCACAATAATTATTGTAAAAAAATATTGAGCTTGTATTATCCCTAAATTCAAAATTTATTTATTTTGGTAAAATATACAATTTGACCATGATATAAATACGGAGTGACTTTTGTAATCAATTTATTGGATAAAAAGACCACCACCGGTTTACGAAAACAATTCTTTCAAATACTTTTCGTCGTTTTAATTATCCAACAGTCGTTCTGGTCTCACTGTACGCTTTTTAAAAATTTCTATGAAAATGCCTTTCTCTAGCTCAACTTGTGAGCAACTAGTCAGGCCTACAGTTCTGCATCAGCAAAACACTCTTGTATACAAATAATATGACTAAATCAAAATATTCTGGTTTACCCTACTGTAGATCTACGCGAAGGGAAATTACATCAATTCGGGAATTGAGATAGATTGGAAAGAAATAATATTTGATTTTAAATCCACAAATTTCAAAATACATCCACCACGAAATCGAGATTACTGTTCACAATTCATTATGACTGTTACGTATATCTCCAAAACACGTTCTGGCGACAGATCAAAGAAGACAGACAGGGCGAAATAGAATAAGGCAGACAAAGAACGAGCTAGACGAACAGGGCGGAAGGGAGCGGCAAAACAGACAGAGCTGGAGGGAGCGAGGTAAACAGGGTGGGAGATAAGGAGACAGACAAGAAGGGATGGAGCGAGACATACAGGTGGGTAGGAAGTGAGACTATCGGAGTGGGAGGAAACGAGAAGTATGAGACTGGAAAACGCAAGACAGACAGATAGGGAGGGAAAGAAGAACGTACTTATTGTTCGTGTACCTATGCAAGATGGTACAGATGGGTCAGTCCAGATATGAGGCAATCAGGGTGGAAGGGGACAAGACAGATAGGGTGGGAAGAAGCAAGAGAGTCAGGGCGAGATGGAGCAACCTTATACACATAGATGACCCAAAGAAGGAAGACATTACGTAATATTTCGAAGTTGAGAATATATTTTGAATTCTGTGGATTTTTTATTTTATTTATCCATAGTGCGTGTCCGTTTAACAATCAGCTCTGGTTTTAGGAGACCAAACAACTGTAACATGGTGGTTACTTTCCTAAACATTACCTCCCTTGCAGGAGTCGTTTTACCTCAATTTTGTTCGGCCTCTTGTGTTTTTTGTGGGGGTGATTTTGTAATAAATTTGTGTAGGTACTGCTACTTTGTATGATTGTTAGTTTTAGAAAATCATTAAAGAACAGCCATGACAGAGTTTTTACACTTAAAGATTGAATGTAACTGTATTTTGAAATGTTGTTTTTTTTTTGTAAGTGTTATTGTTGGCTGTTCTTTAAATAACTGTTAATAGAATATTATCCAATTAATAACAAATTTTTGCTTTTACGGCAATTTGAAGGTGTATTCTAATTAAAGTCGCCGAGGAATTTGCTGCTTTCAAACCAGACAATTCCTATTTAATAATTTACCAGACAAGTAGATACTTTGCAACTCATTAAGAGTTTACTACTTCAATTAACACCACATGAAATTACCTCGGCTTTTATTATCTACACCTTTAAGAATTATAAATATGTATGTTCGTAATATTTATGTACTTTAATATCCAACATTTAAAAAAAGATGAACTACAATAAATTAGGCAAAAAATAGGTAATATTTTCAGAAACCGTTTCCAAAATTCCTTTTTTTTTATCTATATAAAGTGCATAATTTTTGAGGTATATTCTAAATTAAATTCATAATCAGATGAAAACATACATATTTATAAGTCAAATTTTTAAAAGAAATAATCCAAGTGCAATTATTTTTAAGTTGCACTTGTTTAATAAAAGGATACTGGGGCCAATTGACATTGGGGCATGTGGCGATTATTTCAATATTACGGCCAATTAATTTTTGTCGTTGATTATTTTCTTCATAATGATCTTAAATTTACTCCTCTAAAATGCCCATATTAATGATGTTCTGTTGTTATCAATATGTTGCCAATTATTTAAGTACCTATTTAAGCCAATTATGTACTTTTCTTAATCCTTTAAAATGCGTACCATTGTTTTTCTCCTCTTTCATAGAAACTCATCCCTCTAAAGGCTAATGTTAATTGATGTAGATTTTTTCTAAATCAATACCATAATTATGTTATTGCCGATTATAAAAATTTAGGATATTAACCAAATTTTAAAAACTGGCCCCTTTTTTTAATTTTGTTTTCCAATTTTTCACACAGGAGAAAAGTTCTTATATGGCCTTACGTTCCGTACAGATGTTTTATATATATATATTTTTTTTGAAAAGAATTATTTAAGGAGGTTGAGGTGTATTAGTATTACTTAAATAATTAAAAATTTAAAACATATTTAATTTTTAACAAATGGATTTCTTGAAGTTTTGTCCACAAAATTATAGAAGAAAAAAAAGAAAAATACTGATTAATCTAGTTTTTTTTTAAAATCTTTAAACACTAAAAATTGAAGAATTATTTTTTTTTACCTGCACGTACAGTTAGGTTGTTGAACTCTCCTGTGTATTAGGTGGAATTTCCGGTAATTTTCCCGTGAAATTCCTTAGAATTTCGAAGAATTCTCCAGGTTGCGATGTTTAATACCAGAATTGGCCATTTTTGCAGAGGAGTTGTCCTGGAGAATCCGAGTCATCGTTTACAAAGAAGCAGCACCGCTGCCGCCGAATGATGTTTAACGTGGGAGTACGATATAGCATAACGCAACGAAAGGGATGTATGAGAAGAGCAGTCCCGTTCCGACAGCTCGTGCGTCTTCATCGGCCTCATCATCGTCATCATCCCCTTTGTACATTGCAGCAGGCTGGTCACCTGTAACAACGTTTTCTTACAATGTAACATCACCTTGTATACGACACGAATTGAAACATATAAGTTCAACATTTATGTACTTTTGGGCTTTTAATAAGGGCACATACACCGCAATATTAAAATGTCACTCCCTAACACAAATTTGCCACCCTGCAAAACATATCACACTCATAGGGAAAAACAAGCAAACGACACAGACACAATTTCATATATTTTCCAATTTGTTACGAAAATCTACAGTATTAATCAAGGAATTTGCTAACGTACTTAATTTAAATGCAATTTGTGAAAGATTTCAGGTTTTATAGCTGTAAAGGCAGGTAATCGGATAAAATATGCGTTTGACATTTAAAATATTTTCGTGTTTGATTATTTATGCTGTATTTGGCACGAATACCGCACAACTCATGTTCTAATTGCGTTTGTTTCGTTCCTTCCGATTATAAAATACCATTTCGAACACGAAATAACGTGTTAAAGTGTAGAAATAAAAGAGAACAACGGTTTCGTAGCAACTCGTCACGTTCAACTACCTACTGATAAAAAAAAAAGTTTAATTTATTGTTCTAAAGCCATGTAAAGTTAGAGACAAAAGTACTGTTCGAGTTCCAGAAACATAACTGATAACTGCAGATTTATTGCTAGTAATTTGAATACCGTTTTGACAGATTATTAATCTTCCAGCATCAAAATAAAATCGATGTTCGTTGCATTATCAAGGAAATAAGAAGTAATATATTACCTACTGCTCGTAATGTCAAGAAACTAGGACAAAATTTTTCTATTATTTTTACTAACATAAACTCCGAATTGTGTATAAATTATTAACTCATCGCGAATCATTTTTATAACTTTTATCATAAAAATGCTTTCGAAATCACTTTTTATTTTAAATTAATAAAATCCTCATTAAGTTTTTCTATTATTTTAATTGAAGATTATTTTCTTATTTTCAGTTCCTTCCTCAATTATCCCAGGTGGTACTATGGTCTCCTTAAGTTATTTTTTTGTTTGGACCAACAAACTAAGCGGAACTGACGTAGGATGGTCGTCCCAGTTTAGGTTGATAAATGAATCATCACTTTTTACGTTACCGAATCTATTTCTTTTCGTATTGTTTTTCCAATTTAGATAAAAGGAGTACGATTTAAAGGAATTTGATTAATTCGGTCGGATAGTCGTTCAAGTGACAATAACAAAACGCCTATCTGAAGCTGATAGCTATTCTTTGTGCCCTAGAATCAATATTTGACCTTATGAGTTGCTGACCTCCCAGAAAATAACTTTATTCTCAAACTAGCTTCGCTCGACATTTTCGCTATGTAACCAACTCTCCAATCGAATCGAAAAACAAAATTTTTTTATCAAAAAAAGAGAGGACATCGATTTCTTAGCTATTGCCATTAAAATTGATTTTAGACAATATGAGTGCAAAGATTGGTCAAACAATAACAAAATGATTTAAAGCAATTGTATAAAAGAATCGTAAAATCACTTAAGATTTATTGTTTATATTTTGATAAAGATATATTAAAAATTTAATAATCGTCATTACTTCGAAAGCATTAGAGAATTAGGTAGTTTAATTTAATTTATTTATTACATTATTTCCTAGCTATAAAATTGAAGCTTTTATATTGAAAATCGATACGTCCTGGTACAACCAAGTAATTAAGTTCTAATGTACGGCTGTAGCAGTTTAAAATCATTCCCTAAATGAAACGACGTATAATGTTGAACTCATTTAGAGTCCCTAAAAAAGAAATAATCAGGCCGTTTCAAATCTCAAATTGCTTTTAAGTTCAACTTTACCTCAGGCTTAATGCTCGATAAAGTACAGACCCAAATTGTGACACTTTTAGCCCCTAAAATTGCCCTTTTATCGTTATCTCTGCTAATTCTTTAATTAAATTGTTCAAATTTAGCTTTGAAAAAATTACCCGAAATTAAGCAAATTATTAAATTGCAACCAAAAACGTCTTATATTTTATAATAAAAACTTTTATTTTATTTATTGATCCTCATCAAGGCACCATGGGTATTCGCATGTAGATGTATAAATTAGTGTAAACAGGAAGGAAACGCCCTCTGTAGCAATTTTGTAGACGTTTTTGAAAATTACATAATTTCTGCTAAAATTGGGATAATAAATGTCAACAATCGGGAGTTATTGAATGATATGTGTTGGGCTTTATTTTTCTATTATCAAATTTGAATGTCAATTTCGTGACTTCACTTGATCTGTCATGAATGCATAAATTCAATAATACTGGCACAATGACAGTGCATTTTCCAATGTTGGAAATAAATAAACTTGCTAAACGTATCTAAGTCAAAAAATTCAATTTCGATGGTGAAACGTTAAAGTATTCATCGGGCTCCGAACGTTTATAGCGCTGACAGTTTAATTTTCTCATACCGTCGACATAGCACAGCGTTAGCTGTATTTCCGGAAATCAAATAGAAAAGAATAAACGTTTGCTACGAAACTACATACTGATGCACGAACACCAATATAGCAAAACAAAGTTGAACAGTAAAACTGGTCAAAAAATCCGTTTTCGCAATAATTTATTATCGATACAACGGCAAAACAAATAAATCCAATCAAATGCTAGTTCGATTTAAAGATTGCTACAATTTCACCTTTGAAAACTTAAAAAATGCAAAGCCAATAAAAATTTTGTTGAAAAGAAAGACTTCGCAATAGAGTAGTAGAGCGTGGAGAAAGAAACAATTTCGAGTCTTACATTTACGTCATTTTTAAATCGAGAACGTTCAAATAAACGATTGTAAATTATAAAAGACGTGAGTGGTGACAATAAAACAATAATGCAGAAGTGGTAATTTCTAAACGTTTCCAGTAGTTGCAGTGGCGTTACGACGACAGTCAAAGGGAATGACAACGGCGACGTTGGTGACGCCCGGCGTCGCCATTTAATTGTGGCAACTTTGCAGCGTCTCGTCGCGTCTGCCTTTGTGAGACAATCTTTGGAGACCTGCTTTAATGGTGATGATTCACAATAATGTTGAAATGCACTCGCGATTAATAATTCAAAAGGAGAATCAAGAAAATTCACCATCGAACACGACTTGAATACCCTATACGTATGTTACCGTGCCAATTTAGGTCAAATACTTGCAACCCCACGCGAATACTTAAACCTAAGTAAATATTATTATACATTAAAGTAAACTACCCAGAATATTCTGTCAAGGAAAGTCATTAATCAAATTCCGTAGCTCAAAGTGCTATTTTTAATTGTTTCTAAAACAACCCTTGTTTGAAAAAAGAAAAGGCAGTGTATTTTACTTAAAATTTATGCCTAATTAATTTGGGAAAATCAAGTAAAAGCTCACAGTTTAGAGTAGCGCGTAGGTAGATATATAAATTGCCAGTATTTTAAAAATGAAAAAAAAGCAGCCTTATCCAGGGCAACTGCTTTATTTAATGCACTTGCAAAGTCAGCAGATTAAGAATGTCCTTTAAGCTAATAGCCGGACATTTGTTAGACGTTCTTGTCGTTTTTTGTGGTAGGTACGACTGATGAAAGACTACCTTACTTTTTTTCACTAGAACAGTCTGGCAAAAACCTTTTAAACTTCATAAAACAAAATAAACTGAAGCGAGCGTACAATTTTGAATTTTTATTTTCGATCTATTCATGTGTATTTTGAACATTAAGAGTTTTGTACTTGGCGATTTCGAGGGCCATTCCGAATATACACCGTGTATGAATAGGACCGGTGGCAGGCAATAAATAAAATAAACGGAAAAGACTGAATAGCGATCAATCACTTGAATGTTCTGCTTTTCTTGTATTGTTATAACTCAGGGGAATCCCGTGGAGACGTCCACGAACAAAGGTATATCTTTCAACGAACACTACACATACACCACTGAAAACGTTTGTCTTTTCATAAAACCCTTTCACCCTGATATATAAAACATACCTACTTATGGATGTTCAATGAAATATAAAATTTCAAATTAATTTAGTAGGTACGTAATACTCGAAAATAATACGGAGCTCCAGTATGTTCTAAATCTTTCGAGAATGATTTTAAATTTTAGAGAGAATGCCCAGGATGGTCCGAAATGGTATGTATTCCACTATAAAATACAAAGACGTTTTCTTTTGCGAATAATAAACTTATTATTTAACACTATCTGAAGTTGTGCGGTTTGATTACTTTTTTAATTAAACAATTTGTTTTGGCGAGGACTTCGCTAATAACTCCTTCAGAAAGAGATCGTTTGTCAGGAGTGTTTTATGCATAGGTTTGTTTTAATAATTGAAAAGAAAGTGTGCCAAAAGGTGGAAAGGCCATTTTCTTTCGGAACAAGTGCCGCCGAATACGAGGCGACCGACGTTTCGCTTATTGTTAATTTATCATAGCCGAGACAACGAATTATTCTCGTGGACTAAAAAAGCGAAAGAGTTACTGTTACAGCTCACAAAATTGAACAATTCGTAAGACGGACGAGGCCAAACAGTATAACATTGCGAAGATATATTATATATATCCACGAGCAATTACTATTTCCTTTCAATTTTGCCGAAAGGGCCTATGAAATGAACCGAAGATTCCGAATAAACATTAATAACACTGACAAATGCCTTGTACTTATCAATTAAAGCAATGAATTTAGCAGATTTTCGTTGACTCATGTATCCAGGTAGGTATAGGTACAAAGGAAAGATGTTTGTTCAGTACAAGTTTGTAATATCGTTCCTTTGACTCCAAACATTACATCACATCCAATATCTAGCTTACAGAACACGTAAATGGCAAATACAATCTTGTGGTGTGCAGCATACAGGATTCGAGGAGTTTATGTTTGCAACATAAGAGCAGCTTTAAACCCCTTAAGACTTTAAATTGATACGTTGCTTACTATATAACTATAAGGGTTCATTTTAATAAATAAACGTATAATGACAGTTAACGTTAATAAAGGGGTGCTTGTTTCAGAGGGAAAACTGTTAAAGTTTCGCCCAAGTAGATCAAAGTTATACAGCTAATTTCTCTCCAATTCTGTTATAATAATAAGCTGCAATATAGAACAGTACGAATTAGTCCTGAGCGATACCTGATTTTATTATCGAATATATCGATATGTCGACAACCATTGATGTATCAATTGTTATCGATAGATCGATATTAGCGCTCAGAACTAGTAATTTTTAAAGGTCTGGGGTAACATATAAATGCATTTCCGATTATATATACAGGATGTGGCACCTACGAGCACTAAAGCTTGTTGTATGATATTTGAGGGGTGATTTTGGGAGACTATATTTTTGTTAACATTTTTAGTTATTATAGGTGTCACACCCTGTATAAAATACAAATAACTCACTTGTACAGTTTGTTGTAACAGTAACTACTGAGTCATCTGAAATGTTAGGGTAATGTTGTAATAAACTGAGTAAATAGCACCATTAATAAACATCAATTTTATTTGAGAATGGGGTATAGAATGCACTTGCACTTGCTTCTTCCTTTTAAAATTTTCAATGCACTTCAACAATAATAAATCGTCATATAATACGTATGTAGGTACATGTGAATAATAAATCCATTCATGTTATTCAGATTAAAATTTGCAACGGTGAACACAAACATGCCACATTCCCTAATTAATTCCGACCATTTCAGGTATATAAGGGTCAACGAAGAGAAAAAGAAACGGAAACGATAAATTAATGAACCGAAACTTACCTTTAATAACGTGCACAACAGTGCTAGCCGAGTTAGCATTAGATGGGCTGCAGGTGTAGTTACCAGAATCGTCAAACCTGGTATTCTTTATATGCAAAGTGCTTACAGTATGATTACTCTTTTCAACGATTATGGTAATTCCACCCCGTAGTGAATCGTAATTAATGATCTGAAACAAAAACATAAAAACGTTCAATCTCCATTCTCTACCTACTAAACATTTTCCTCCGGACCAAAAAAATAACGGAGAATATTAATTTTGTACATGCAACTTAGCGAATGGACTGTAGGATCAAGTTTTAGTCATAAACGAAAAGAAGAAGTTTTTGTTATATGATTACAGCTCAGAGAAAATTCTCTAAAAAAAGGTCTTACAGAAAGTCATAACTGCACCGTTTCAAGATTTTGGCGACAAAATTTCCGGAACGAGTTAACAAACATAATAGGTATATTGACTTCTTAATGTAGGAAGAAATAAATGTTTGTATCGAACTTCGTGTCATCTTTTCAATTTAGAAACCAGCTTTAAAGCGTCGAATGTATCTGCATTGTTCACGTTCATATGAATGTGTTCCCACCTCTTTATCATATATGTATTTCCACATAGATATTTGCTCCGAGCTGTAGTTTCGTTTATAAAATAAGTTGATAGGTAAAAGTGCACTTACCTCGCCGTCGTGGTACCAAAACAGTTGCGAATCGCTGGTATTAAGAATGCATGTCAAGTTGAGAGTACTTCCCAGACTAACATACATATCTCCATCACCAGCAATATAGGCAGCTGGAACTGCAAAAAAGAAAAAGCGTCTGTCTTCCCACTCCTCCTTTTTTGTTTTTGTTTTTAGGAACGCCAAAAAGCTTTCTGATACAAAATGTTTTCAGAATAATAAGGAACGATAGAGGCGCAGAGAGTTAATAATTAACGACTCAATCATTTATTAATCGGCGATAGGGTATGTTAATTAATTAGTGTTGTGGTGTCATTTTTAAGAAAGCAAGAGAAAAATATTTTTTTTGTAAATACCATCAGCCACGTCGGCTAACATCCTATGTTGCAAATTGTTTTCTTTTTCCCACCAAATTTCTGGATACGTGCTTTTACTAGGCATTTCTGTAAGAAATAATAAAATCAGGGGCTAAAGAATCATTCTTGTTTGATAACAAAAAAAAATAGATGAACCTGAAATGTCTATTAGACTTACTAACGAATCATGAAAGGAATTTTTAAGTCTGAAGTCTGGTCACAGCAAATTCGAGTTTGGAATTTTTGAAAGGTATGGAAATTTAAACCAACTTGTAAATTTAACGTAGTTACCATGTACTAGGTATTCCTGAAGGATTCATATATTATAAGTTTTTCGATTCCAATAGTGGAGCAAACAATAATCTAAATAATTGAAAACGTTCCAATCGTAATTCATAAATTCTGACACAGTTCGAGTTTATCTGGCGATATTTAACCAAGAGAATAATCGAGAATGTTTGCATACCAATACCCGAAACGTAAAACAAATATGAACAACGATTTGACCGTTAAAGAATACCAAGCAAAATCCAGAGTAATACTAGATAATCTCCCGCATAAGTTCACAATGATACGATAGTGAATTCCGTCACGTAAATTTGGTGGCGGTTGATAAATAAGAGCATTCCAACGAGAGTCGGGACGGTTACCTAGGGAATTTAGGGGAGAATGCAATATAAGACCATCACCATCACCGATCAAAACCTCCACTTTAGTTCAACCCTCAATAACAATCAAGAAGAAATACAAATAGCATGTCCTATATTAAACGAACTTGACGTTGACGTTGAATCTGAATTATCATATATTTTAATATGAAATTAGAAATTGAAAAAACTCTAAGCTGGTTTCACATTCAAACTCGAATTGTATACTTGAAGATATGGTAGATAAGATATTCATCGTACGGAACCGTCGTCCTCGATTTGACTCAGTATGGGACTCTATAATATGTAGGTATGTCACTTACCTTTCATTTTGAATTTTGTGTATTTTTCAATTTCTAAACATACGTATAACATCTAATAAAACATCGAATGACTTGCATTAAAAAAAAAACATTTACTTATACATTTGTTTTGCAAACGAAAGGGGATAGAAAACATGTAGTTGCATGCTGCACATTTTTCATAGAGTCCATGGAGAAAAATTCACTTAAAAACGGTGAAGCTAAAAGCGGGTCGCTAATACATTTTCATGACAGCTGAATTTGTTCGTATAGGTTTATCTTTTGATTAAATTTTAGAAGGTGAGCAGTAAAAGTGCATACATAGAATGGCGCAATTGTCAACAGCGAGCTTTTTCTTCGGAATGTGGTTCAAATCCTCTATTTATTTATAAATGTGAATCAAACTAATTGTGAGAGTAGGTGGAATCCAGTTGGGCATAAAATTAACAAGTCAAGTCTGGCAAAATGCCACGCAAACAATTAATACATGTATGAGCAACTTTGACAATCTACGCGCTAAAACTGAGAACTAAACCAATTCCAACACAACGAAACAGCTGCTGGATTTTTAAAGGTTGTACATGTGCATGGGAACGCGAACGAGGCAATGCTGAATAGAACAAATGCCGCGTACGTGCACTATCTAGATTAAACGAGGTACCAAACGAGGCGACTCCAGACGAAAAACGTTCGCTAATTGCTGCGCCTCGCTAACATTCGCATACGCCTCGTTCGTATCACGTATGCGCCTCGTTCACGTTCTTCCACAAATAAACAGCCACCTGTATTACAATTTAACACGTGTCCTTATATACCTGAGGTGAAAATATTATTAATGTAATGACACAACTTAGCAATACGATTTTTGTTTTGTCAATTTTTGATTTTTGAATGCAATAAAATACCCCTTCTATACATATAGACAGATAAACATTGTACATAATAATCACTTACTGCCAACAACTGTAAGCATGATGAAGTAACTTTTGACGGGTTGAGTGTTCAATTGGCAACCGTAAGTGCCTTCATCCTTGCTGTTGACCCACTTGATCTGCAGGGTCCAGTCACCAGTCCGACGATCAAATAACGTGACATAGCGTTGATCACTGGTGTAAGTGTAAGTGCCTACCGAAAGGATATGGATATCGGTGTGGCGAATCCAGCTTACCTGTAATAAAAAAGAAGTGATACTACTAACTAACCTAACGGAACATTTACAGGATCATTTGTGTGTCTGTGGACTTTTAATATAAGTACATAAATAAATTCTGAATATGGGTGCTCGTAATGAGAAAATGTAAAAAATATCATGTGACATATCAAATGAAAAAGCTTATTGGGAGGATGATATCAAATATACTTTTTTTATAATTCCAAAATAAATAGTTTGAAGGTTATTTAAGAAAGTAAATTAACATTGAGCTTCTCACTCTCTACTGTCTTGTTCTCTATATTTATTAAATTCAAGGAACCGTTTTTTAGAACTTTATAAAGAATGTAAATATCGTAATAAATTTGATTTTGTTGGTAGCGTTTTATATAAAAATTCCGGTCTCCGTTAACGCAAATGGGCCATTGTAAAAATGCTATGCGTTACACTGTATAAATATGCTAAAAAGTCCTAGTACGTGTTCCACTTTAGTAGTTGGACCCCTTCACCAACAAGGATACGTTGTTTACTTTCGTAGCACGTTTAACCTATTATGGTAAGAATAACGCTGAGTAAAAAAGTAGTCAGTAATATACGACGGCTAAGTTGGCAGGAAGACTGCTAGTACTACTATCAATTTTATTTTCAACTACTCAGCCATTTCCTGAAGAATTCCAAACAACAATAGGGGATTTTGTCAGAGTAATGTGCCATATATACCCCACACTGAAATTATTATCAGTACCTACGATTGCCTTTTAAGAACGCGTCTGGAACGATCAAAAAATTTATTTTTATTACTTTTCTAGAGCATTCAGATAGATATGCTATTTTCTTTTTACTTAATTGGGAAAACAGGGACTTGAGGAGTTTATTCTTCTTTTAACGAATGTTACGAATGGCTATTGTAAAATTGAAGCTATGTATTGTAAGTAGTTGGAAGAATTCTTAGAAATAAGGAACAAAAGTTGAGCTTGGTTACAAAAGTTAAAACGTATTGTTCTTTTAATAGGAAATCCAACCCTACACGCTTAATGTTCATCGTACTTACTTGTTAGCAGCTCTGTCGTGGAAAGAGGACAAAATTAAAAGGTTCTATATGAGTCTATAAATACTACAAAGACCTTAATTTAGAAAAACATCGGCCCATTTCCAAATGGTTTAAGTACACATGTTGTACAATGGAAATATTTTCCTGCAGATTTAATCACTGGGTCAATGGTATGAAAAGAAAATATATATAGAATGTAACGGAAATTATATAACGTTTGTATCTGTGACTTGAAGTTTGTTTTAAAATAGTTTGTACTCGTATAATTCGTGCACTTGAATGACACTTAAATTCGTGATTGCACCTATTGCCGTTAACAGAGGGTAGATATCCTTTAAAGCCCATCTATTTTCGACTGTAGTTTTCCAGAAGTATCACTTAAAGGAACCGTGAGAATTTTGATGACAAACACTCGTTTGCAGAGCTATTGGCCTTACATAAAGCCAAAGTTATGACCTAACCTTTCATAAGCGCAGCCCTTCCAAATTTATCATCTCACTCCGACTCTCCATCTCTCCTTTTCCTTTTCTTCCCTCTTTTTTTTTAAATTCTTTAGACTTTTGTACGAGTTGTGAAATAGAGTAGTTAAGTTGCATAAGTAAGTGTCTAATAAATTGGACAAAGAAATTAAGCTAAGCTAGTCGAAAGATAGGAACAATTCAGAAGTTTAAGACTTAAGTAACTAATTCGTTTAAGTGCGACTTATACGCCAACGACAGAAGAAGATGTCGTTTTAGGTAGCTACCTACGTTATGAACTTTATAGAAAGTTAGTTATGAGAAATTCTCGCGTTCTCGTTTATGGCAATTAGTTTTAATGCAAGGGCAATTCTTACTCCTTAAAAAGTTTCGTGTATGAACAAATTCTGTTATAGGTACACATTTTTTTCAGAACGTGGAATAGTAAATTAAGTTTTATTTTAATTTATAAAAAAAAAACTGAGAATACGAATTCGACTAGCACCAATAACATTTATTTTCTAAAAATTAATTACAAAATTTGTAATGAATAAAATTTTGATCTGATAGATAAAAAATGGTCTCAATTTCGTTATTTTTTGTTAATATCGGATAACATAATTTTCAAAATGATATCTCAATAATCAATTTTGACAAAGTATTTCGTTCTGAAAATGATAAGAGCAAATTAAGTGACCGAATATATATGTATAGAGCAAAGAAAACAGTTGTATGATATAAAAAAAAATCAAAGCACGAAAAAGAACGAGTGAGATAGTGTTTGAAAGAAAACGCCTATGTCCTAATGGCTTTTACTGGGGGCCGAATGAAGAGATAGATCACTTGTCAAAGTTGGGAAAAATAAGCCCACTACTCTTACGAAGATGAACACAAATGCTGTTCGTTTTGATAGCTGTGTAAGCTCCAGAAAGGACGAAAAGTATTAATTACAGACCCATATAGAACTACACAATGTTCTACTCCTCCTCTGGGATAAAAGTACTTATTATTTCAGCACTTTTCCCAACGCAATAAAAAGGATTTATAAATACATAAAATTTAATAATGAATATTATAGCCAATATGAGTTCAAAATAGACAAAAAATATAGGGACGTTTGTTCCGTACTGTATATCAAAGATAGGAATGGAAATGTGGTAATAAATAGTTTCCGCATGAGTCTCTGGAAAATGTTAACCTTTTTTCGAGGTGGATGAATAAAAGTTTATTCATTTTTAAACGAGCTCCATCACGATAAGTGGAGCTGCTGTTCAAAGGCAAAGGTTGACCGGTGACCAGTGCAAAAACGGTATCACTGTTCTGCAATCTAGCGTCCCCAACTGAAGAATAAAGATTCCGGGCAGACGAGACGAGGACGAGGACGAGGACCTCTGCTTTTACACTACTCATGGACGTACATACATAAATATATTTCGTATAAGCGCGCAACACTGTGAAATTATGCGGCATAATAATATAACTTCACCGCCTGCTATGTTAATTCGGGCTTACAATTAGATAGAAGCCACTGCTGGTAAATGATGTAGAATTACATTTGCTTCACGGGAACTAGACCGTTCACTATGTTTAATGCTTAATAGACAATATAATTCTGATTATACACAAATTAGTTGTTTCCTTTGATATAACAATAATTAAGGCACACGCAAAAACAAAAAAAAAATTGATTGCCTACAAAATTAGTTCAGAAGCTAATTTTCATAATTACCTAATTTAGAATTTTAAATTATCCTGCAGGAACATGGATGGTAAAAACAAATATAAGCAACTACCAAGGCATCTCAACAAATTATCACGTTATTTAAGAAAATAGAAGGTGGCACTTATCAAATTCTGGACGCTTTTGCAATGATTGGAAATTAGAAAGTTCATAATTAACGAGTTATATGAGTTTTCCTTGTTCAGAAAAACAGTTCATTAAAAGTTTTCAGCGTGCATTTCAACTGGTTTCGTATTTTTAGCATTCTACAGCCAGCGTCGTGGCTAACAGCTTGGCCACAGGGACTGCATTCACGATTATTTTTTCAAACATAAAAAAATAAATTTTTAAATCCTTTATCGCCTTCTATAACCCTGAAATACTTCAATTATCTAAAGTTTTACTACATTTAAATAATTTTTTTTTAGTTTAAAGTTTTCCTTCTGTCAAAAGCAGGTATAAGAAGAATAGGTATTTATTTATTTCCCCTCAGACATTAACCACTTATTTTCATTACAGTATTTAAATTTTCCTTATAGCTATCTTATGAAGCAGAAATAAAGCCAATTTGAATTTTTTAGTTCGATAATAAAAGTGAAGTTTTTATTAATTGCTTTCGATTAAACAACTTTATTTATTTTTAAGTTGTACCCTTTTATTTAAAATTTTGTGGATGGAAAGCTATTAGTTAGTATACTTGTTTTATTTTAACCTAACCAAACCTAACCCGAAAATTTCCGAAACTTGCAAAAAAGTTATTTGCTCTTGATGAAGTGAATCATTATTATTAAGTGTCTAAATGCTTTTTCAAGTTTTCCCAATAGCGTTTAAGTCCAACAGAAATACATTAAGGGTGATTAATATTCAAGAATTAGCACAATAAAAGCATCTTTACAATGCAGGAGCATTCATTTCCTACGATCATAATAAATGTTTCCTCGAGTAGCATTCGACCAAAAAGTACGGACGTCAGTTTTGATTGATTTACCATCAGTAATTGATTAATACCTTTCGAGGAGGAAACTGTTACCTTTCCACTTACTTATTAATTTTCAAATTTATTTTAAACCATCAACAGTACTTATATGCATTACTCTAAAACAGAACCGTGTCTGTTCGTCCATCACATAAATAAATTTTGAATATAGAGGTCACTTTTAGCGGCAAACTAGAAACTTGAAGAAAAAATCTGTGTGGCATATCAAATTAAAGAGTTTGCTGTCAGGGTCTCGAATATATATTTATATATAAAAGAAAAGAGGGACTTACGGTGCGATTGCCGATGTTAAAAACTCTGCAAGCAAGGTAAGCTGTTTTGCCGCTGTAAGCCGTGACGTCACGGGGCGATGCAGGATCAAAGTATGGTTCATTTTCCGAATGTTCTTCCTGCTCATTTTCCGAAGGTGTTACTGAAAAGGATGGTAAAACCATGTTATTTGCATCAAAGATGCGAAGCTACCATGAATTATGCAACGTATCCTTTCAAGATGATGCTTAGTAGAAAAAACTTATTTGCATTCCCGCAGAACCAATTGTTTCTTATCACAAAATTAATTAAATGAGCTTCAAGTTGCACAAAAAGTAAGGAAAGAAAAATTTGTTAATAAAATTATTTTGCAGCCACATATTTTTTGATGCTTTTCAAAAGTGATTTTTAAAGTTTTTACTAGGTAAAAAAGTGGTACTTACAAGGTATCGGTAGGTACTCAACGCTAAGATTCAGAGGGTGGACCGCGATTAGACCAGCTGTAACAAACAAATAAAGCAAATAACGACGAGAAAATTAAGTTTACATCTTGGACCATCCAATTAACGTTTTAAAACAAAAACTTAATTGGAAAAAGAATGTATACAAAAACGAGAGTAAATTGTAAGGATGTTAGATACTATTTTAGCTAAAACATTGTTAAATTCAAAAACTTTTTAAGTATTATGTATTATGACTAAAAGGTATTACAAAAAAAAAAACAAATACACTGAATGCTAATATTCATAAGCATAGACTTAATAGGTAAGACTTATATCAACATCAAGGAAATGTTGATTTTAGTGATGAATTTTCTTTGAAAAAAATCTAATGACTCACCCGCTATGGGAACTTCATAAGCCTCTTCATCCTTTTTGGAGCGTGTCAGTCCTGCAACAAAAGAAAAGAACTTTAATGTTGCAGTAATTTTGTGACTAATTGGTATCTAAAATACTAAAATAAATGAAGTCTAGTTTAAATATCTAATTATTTGCAATTTATTCTAATTTTAATTTCCTGTATATATATATTGTTTTGTTTAATTTGTCTTTATTGTCATTGTGTAATAAAAAACTTGTTTGCAGTTAAAATGATACAAGACTGATTTAAATGAACAAAAGTTGACGTATGACGCCTAAGGCGTTTTTGTAGAAAGTTTTTTAATTGTGATGAATAAATATACATTTAAAATTTCCCCAAGAAGTGTGATTTTTCTCCACAATTTGCATGGAAAAAAGTTTCCCTACCTACGATAAGGGTATTTATGTGTCTACCATACTAGAAGAGATTAATAACTAAACAGCAAACGTAAAATTCAAAGTTGGAAAACGGCTTTAAAGTCTCAATCGATTTTCAATTAGCCTCAATTCTGAATTTATATTCAATCATAAATTACATACAAAAACGTTCCATATCCAAATCAGTGTTTATTGAAGAACGCGTTGCTGAAACAGTTTGTTTTCCTTTTCTCTTTTGCCTTTCTCCTTCCTTTTCGATAAAGCTAAGGACTTACACAAATACGAAGAAAGATGTTGGAAGTTATTCTTCTTTACACCATCTATTTTCTTTGGAAAACATGAAAGTTTCAAGTGCAATAACAAACGTTTCTTTATGTTCTTGTGTCCGAAAGTTTAAATAACTTGTCCAAGGGTGAAGGATAAAAGCGCTCTAGGATTTTTGTAGTACATAGCGCCAAGGAACTAAATAAATGGATGAATGCCAAGACAGAAGGCGCCGCTGATTCTGGGAGTAGTTCTATTAAAAGGAGTTGTGGTCCCGAAAATTGTCATAAAGCTTTAAAACTGAAAGTAGCTTTTGTTATTGTTGTTCTCTATTCATTTGCACAAAAGAAACAGCATCATATTAACCCTTTGGAATCTATGTACATATTTCGAGAATTCCGCCTCTCCCCAAATTAATTATCTCAGCACATTAAGTCGACTTTTTGAATTGTTTCGTATTTTTCCCTATCTAGATTTGTCATTTATTATTTATCATCCGGGATCTCCTTTTTGTAATAAATTGCTTTTAAATGCATTTTATTAATATCGCTTACGTCTTTCTTTGAAGATTGGATCAGTATTATTTTAATTAATTCACGGAATCCTGAAGGGTGTACGCTTGGTCCCTTTTCCATTTCTCTTTGTCAAAACAAATTCATCCAGCTAATATTTTAAGAAATCAAGCCGAAAAATTTCGAACCGTTTAAAATTTCGAAATGTAATGATTCATCGTCAATGTTTATTAACAAACATTCGTTGTTTGTTGTAGCATAAAATGGAATTACACACGTATGAGGATAAAGCAAATTGAGAGGCTATGGTGTGTGTAAATGAATAAAATTTAAACCCTGCAAATGTTTAATGAAATCGTAATGAATGCGCTTATTGGAAATTATTGTGGATGTTTATAAAATATTAATTCACCGATATGTGCAGATAAAATAGATTAAATTAAATCAAATCGAAGACAAAGTATCCTTTAGTTTATTCTATTCTTTAAATACATAAACCGATTTGTTTCTTAGGATTCAGAAGGATTTAAATTTAGAAATTGCTTGTCTGAAACTTTTCTAAGTAGTTAGTTGATAGGAATAGAAATAAAACATGCAACTGCAACCAATATAATACATAAAACAAGTTTCTATCATAAATATAATCTTCAATTTAAGTTCATGGGGTAAAGTTAAAGTCTACTAAAGGTCTTATTTACCTTTAGACGTTTCGTAGATAACATTTCGATATTGTCCCAAGTAGTCCCTTGGTAAAACTGAAAACAAAAAGATTTTGGTGAACATGGATATCCTGACTAAGGAAGGTAAATATGCTATCATGAAGTTACAAACGACTAAAACATGCGTATGCACAGTTTGATAAAAAAAAAGAGAAGCTGTAGTAATAGCAGCATTTTAAAAAAGAAAATTGAAATGGCCTCGACACTACACTTGCGAGAAATCAATAGAAAAATCAACATGATTGAAAGACTCCCTGCACTAGCCGAACCCATCTCAACTGTCAAATTACACGTAAAATCTTGTGGCGAATTTGAAAATTTATATATTGTAAGAAATAGTTCACCTCCAGCAACTGTAAGAAATATTCAGTGACACACTTCTGAAATTTTATTTCAAAACATAAACAGTTGCAATTCATATTAATTTGACTAAACCCTTTCACAATACGTAATCCTTCAGAATAAAATACGGGCTCTATTCGAGGATTTAGCCGGCTTCGAGACGAGTTTTATATTTCTGTAGCTAAAAATTCTCGGAGTGTCCTCTAAAAGAAGAATGAACTGACCCCAAAGTCCGTGAAGGCATTATTTGAGCCTTGCTCTTCTCCTTTCGTACATATTTTGGTCAAAGTGTCAAACTCGGGTCGAATAATAAATTTTTGTCACCGTTTAACTTTCGAATGTCGTGGGTTGGAAGTTTTTTAAAGAAATATGATCTTCAATTTCCTGATCGACCCAAGAAAAGAAAGAAAAAGGAAACTCCTTCTCAGACTAACTTAAAGAGAAACACCAAAGGCACAAGAGGAAAATCGAATGAATAACAGCCATCAGCAATAATATAGTACATAATAGGTATGTACCAAATTCGTTTTTACAACATTGATAGAACCCTTTCTCGTAGGGTGGGTTATGGCTGGGGCTGCAGCATTTCAATGCTGTGGCGCAGCCTCGCAATGACGTGAGTCTGGTTGGTGTTAGGATCGCCTCCGCCTCGTGAAACACGGTGTTTCGAATTACAAATGACGTTGTTTGACCCAGAATACATTGCTCTGCAGAAACGTGAACCACAGGATATTTAAACGTCGATTTCATTTAAATAATACACGCGTCTTCGACATACATATGTACATGCAACCAGGATCGAAAGCCATATCCTAGATTGCTCCTTCAATTAAATTACTTGTCAAGTACAATTAACTCTAAAATCCCCTTTAGTACTACTTAATGCATACGTGCTAATAATAACGTAATCAAAAGATTTTTTGACGAATATTTTTTATTTACCCATATTCAAAAAGGCCAAACAACTACGTAGGCATTAAATAAATAAATAAAATAGAGATCAAAGAATTTTTTTTTATGAATTGTAACTGTTGGACAATAACGAAGGGTAATAAATGAGGAATAAAAGCCACGCATGTTACAATTTTTTATATTCACAGAGAACTAAAAGAATCATATAATTTTTTACGAGTTTCCGTTCCAGAGTAGTAAACAGTTGAATTTGATGTAAACTGAAGAAGTACTACAAAGTAATTAATCGTGCATAACACTGATTACTATTTCCTAACGATGTCAAACTTCTAATTGATGTCGACAATTTACCCAGGAAGTTCTACAGTTTTATTTCAGAATCGACGAATTTAAATATAACCGCTACGGTAGAACAGCTAAATTAAGCAACGCTCTTATTTTAGCATCACTTTCGCTAATGAATGGACGAAACAATCTAAGAATACAATCACCTACAAAAAAGATATCTAAATATTCTAATATTTATAAGTTGAAGATAAATTTCTACGAACAATAAAACGCAAAAAAAATAAAGAAGGAGGTAAATAATTTGAGCCTGGTATACATCTACATGATGGTAAAAAGAAAAATAGTTGAAATTATGAGCTTTTAAAAAACTCCTTTATAATAAAATTTCTGTTTCACTTTTTTCTTGTTAATAAGGTACGAGTCTTTATGGACTTAGTCTCGCATATTTTCTATGGCGACTTCATTATGAGTTATTAAGGATAAATCCAGGACGACATTTCAAATATTTAACTTTTCAAAATTAAAAATAAGGATAAAGCGAAAGATATGGAACTTCAGATATTCTCGAGTGAAAAAAGCATTTGTCAACACTTTGTTTCATTAAAATGCATATTATTAAGTCGCAATATATATTAACATAGAATCCTAAACAGAACACTCAGAAGACACTGACTCAAAAAAATTGACTTCGAATAAACTTTAAAAAAAAAATTCTGACATAAGAAGCTAATTTAATGTGTACTGCAACACAGGCGAAGTTACTAATAAAACTTTGGAACTGTATGTCTAATATAAACCTCAGTACACAAGCCTGTTGTGAATTGCACAAGGTAAACTAACACGGACGTTTGTCGAAGTTCATTTAAGAGATAACATTAAAATTAATTATTATTTGAGGCTGTTGTAACGTAAGCAGTGTTTGTACAGCTCCCGTGGGATACGTAGGTACCTATACATGTTTGTTATACCTGTAAACCTCAGGTACGTAGCTAGGTGTTCGTTCACACACAATATAGTGTATCTCTGTGAATCATGTCTCTACGCAAATTTTTTTGTAAGATAATAGCAACAAAAATATTCAAAATTATTAAAAATTTTTTTTTGACTACAACCACGACGGATTCTTGAAAGTATCAATTAAAATTTGTAAGTAGATATTGATAAAGCTCTTAAAATTTGATTTGCGATCATTTAAGGATTTAGTTAAAACTTGTGCAGATTCCTAGCCAACGAAATAAACATTTTTACGTAGAATGGAATGGTACAATAATTGGTTGTGACTGTGTTTCCAATTTCTGAAAGCAATTCATGTTAACGAAGAAACAATGCAGCAAATGCGCTCTTTGCGACGCCGTATAACTTTACCTTTAAACATGTTGCTTATGTTGTTACATTTCTATTAGTCGTGACGTTATTAGTCGTGACGTTTAAGAATTTAATTTTCTATGTGGTAAAGTTCCGTAGATACAAAGTTCTTAACTAATTTACGTAACTAACTAAACTGACATGAAAAAAAGACTCGACGGCGTTTTATTTCCGGGAAATTAAAAATGTCCTGTTAATCTTGGGTTTTCCACAGACTATTCTAGTTTTACTTTAATTTTGTTATCCACCTATACTGCGAATGTTTATTACATTCCAACGTTAAAGCCGTCAGGTTACATACCTTTTTTTCGGACAGCTTGGTGGACATACCGAAATTAAAAGAAGGTACCACGAATTCTTCTCGTAACTCGTCGAGAATACTAAATAGAACTTAGTGATGGCTGACGTCTACACATATTCAGACAACGTAGATATTATTTTAAATAAACTAAAAGTGGATATAGTAATAGTACTATTATAAGATTGCTTCAATTTGGATTACTATTGATGACACACACACGCAATCATAAAGTAATGCCACATTAACAATTCTTTTGCCAAACATGATGAAGTAATGAAATCGTTATTTTGGTTAGTCCAGAACGATTTTGATTATTTGGATTCAAAAAGTTATTGAATGAGGTGGTTATTAACAGTAAAATGGGAAGTTATGATCGTTATAAATTTATTCGGAATTGAATTTTGTTCCATCTGGAAATCTTTGGTTGTCGTATCCATAAAGATAGCAGACCACTAAAACAAGTCTCTCGAAGTTATTCATTATTTTACCGTCTATTTATTACCATTTTCTGGAATTTATTACTTTACTAAAGACATTTTGTGTTTTTTGAAAGAATGGTAATCTCTTAAATTACAGCTACAAATTATATAGGTACTCAAGTTCTTATTTTCTTTACGATTCCAGTTTAGAATCTTCTTTTAATATAAAATAATAGTGACGTACCTACAGAAAATCTTTTTCAAAAGTTTTGTATGATAAGATGATACTTTTTAAGCTCATTGTTAGTAGGTACATCTTATATTTTTGCATCGTAGTACTTCAAAACGTTTGTTAAAAACTGCTTATGCTGAAACAATATCTCGAAAACAAAATGTTATGGTTACACGATAGGAATGCGATCCAAATCGAACAAATACAGAGATAGTCTGTAAGTTTTGTTACAAATATAAGCAGCTTTGTCGACTTGATATCAAAGGACAAAAAGCTCGTTTGGTGAAACAAAAATCAGTTTAAATCTACAAAAATATGTACATACGTTTCAAATCGCATACTATTATCAAGTTTAAGCCTAGAATATATGTACATATAAGACGTTTCTAGTTTTGAAAGAAAAACAATTTCCTGCATTACAGCTGCACTTGATGTCCGGGTTTAGTACTGAAAGGATTCCTGAAGAAAATGTCATTTTAATTCAGAAACCTCCTTATTTCTTCTTTTAATGCCATTTTCTGTGTTTATTTTTCTTTAGAATCCAGATGAAATGATCATTAAAATAATACATATCGTCCAACTTGATTCTCAGATATCACAATCTCTCATAGAAATTCTTTAAGCAGCTTTGTCGAGAAGATATAAAGCACAAAAGCTGATTTGAAATTGAATGCATTAAAATAATACGTATTTCAAGACGTTTAATAGGTATTGTTTTACCTATAGCTTCATGAGAAATTTGAAGGACTTCCTGGAAAGCTAAAGTTGAATGGTGTAAAACTTAAAACTATTACCTTTAAACTAATCCATAAAGTGTAATCAGTAAGTTTAATTAAATTAACTTGTAAAAGTACTTTGGTTAACTAAACCTTCTCTTAATCAATCATGAACAGAAGGAAACAGAAAATTTTGGACTTTAAAGTTTCACATGGAGATAAAATGTGAAAATTCCTTTGCAAATGGTCAGTATATGAGACTGGAGACGTCATTAGTTAAAGAGGAATTCTTTTGTCCTAAATGCGAATAAGCATCTTTTTAGTACATTCCAATGTTGATATTCCAGTTTATTAATTTATATTTGAGAAACCTACTCACGTACAAATATTCGTAAATAATATTAATAAAAGATAAACTAGACAAAAACTCTATTGAATATTGCTTACTTGCTGTGATAAATTATGACGAAGAACAAATTTCAGAAATATGCACATTTTAAAAACATGTACGGTTATTTCTTTGTACTATGTACTTCTCTAAACCTTAGAAAATCCGATATAAGTAGCGGTATCAGCACTCCTTCAATGAAAAATTTAATTAACTGAGTAAGATTTGAACATGCAAAGCTGCGATTATAAACTATTAATACCATTAACCCGCAGCTCTTTACTCACCAGCTTCATCACTTTTATATACGGTGTGAACCAAAATTTAATCTATTCTGTCGTTTCTTATTTTGAAATTAATTTTTATCGATTGGTTTTTTTTTTTTGTAAGATTCGCACATCCACTTTTCTTACTGGCATTTATAATAATTAATTTAAGGATTTAAAAAATTAATGGTTTCTTGCAATTCAGGTTTCAGCGCTTCGAATTGATTTTTAAGTACTTTATATTGCATTGTTTGCGTTCATATGAAACGGTAGCAACTTCAAACTAACAATAATTTCGTAGGAATGATAAACGCGGCTAGGTTATCAGTGCGTTATAAATCCTCATTACCAATTCGATGAATTCGAATAAAATATATGGCCATAAGCTGTCAGCTAACAGATAAACAATCTACCCCAACTCGGAATCTAACAACAAATACATAATTACAACAAAAAAAGTGCCTGATTTATTTATGCCATTACATTTAAAAAAAATAGTAGTAATGAAGAAACTTTATAAAGTTTGTAAAAATTCATGTACATCAACTGTATTGGAAAGAACTTTAGAATTTTTAAACCTAGATAATAGCTTTCGCCTCGGTAAAGATTTTCGAAGGATTATCATTCGCGAAAAGTTTGTAATATCACACAGAACATAAAGATAATGAAGTAAAGGAATTATAGCTTTAATACTATTAACTGGGTGCCTAACAACTCCGTTACGGTTATGTCTGTTCATAATTACACACTTTTGTCCCTAAAGGACCATTGTATCAGAATTTAAAAAGCCTTTTCACTAAAGTCTCAAAGAAACGCTTATCTCACCGAAAAAAAACGTACAAGGCTTTTTTTTATGCAAATGTGAGGTAACTGGAGCAACTACGTTCTGTGTTTTTTTTAGTTGTCTATTTTAATAATTTTATTAGTATCGTGCTAAAAGAATTTGTAATTTTAAACTGAAGTTTTTAACATTTTGCTACAGAAACAATTAAAATTTCCTGTTATTATTAACACTGGCAAGGATATAATATAGAACAAGGGTATTATCTTAATGTTTAATGAAAGTTTTGAGTAACTGTAACAATATGAATTTAAACTTTCCTTTTCGTTTCAATGGGAAATGTTTTCTTTCTGGTTCTCGATAAAACTTTTTTAATTTAAGTAGAAGCCTTTTGTTTCCAGAGGATGGCATTAATTCGATGTTCGTCCTTAGCCCGGGTTTCACTGTTACGACTTCGCCCGATTTGACTCCACAAATCTTGGTCAGATTCAGGTGGTTTTAAAAGTTTTATATTGTTCGCAATAGCTTTTAAGAGAATTTGCACTTATACGCTGGCTTTATCTTTAAACAATACTATTACAGACTACTTTATTACTTCATGTATCTAAGAATAATCAAATTGTTTTAATTCCCGAGTCTGGTGTATTTTTATTAAAGACAACGTCTAATTTGCGGACTGAAATAAATTAATAAAACTTTACGACGATTTTATTCGTAAAGGGTGCTTAAGGACGGAGAGAAAACATTTCGTTGGCTGTTAAACGACAGTTAACGTTATACGAAAACGACATTTTTATTAAAGAGAGTTCGTTGTAGAAATGCACTTTCAGTAGGTTTATTTATCAAGACGGCACTCGAAATTATTTAATAAAAGCAAATGTTAACATCTCAAAATTCCCCTCGCTATTCTACAAGTATAATATGTAGGTAGATATATAGGCATGGAACTACCTTTGTTAGCTTGCTAGGATTATTACTGTTCACTCTAGATCCTTCCTTCCTTCTTCTTATTTCGTCAGGAAGGAAACCGGATATTTGCCTAATTGTACCCTGAAGTCTACTTTTTGCCTCTAATTAAGCAATTCTGCAGATAGACTGCCTCATGGTACTATACGTAAGTTTATTTTAGATTCAAAGAAAATTCAAAGACCTATCTAATGAAGCGTTATTATAAGATTGCCTTTGGACTCTGTCTCACTCTCTTGATTCATTATTATTAATTATGTTAATGAAAATTACTTACATTTATATCCAGCAAAAATTTCGATGTTACAAGTGTAACAAATACATGGGGTACAAGTAATTATATAAAGAATCACCAGAAGATAAAAAATGAATGTTAAAATTCTTCTAAATAATTATTTAGAAGTAAAAAAGAATTTCGACTTTCTACCATCCTTCCATTGTGACAGCGGTGTTTCGAAGTAAGTAATTGAAAATATTGCGGAATCAAACCACTACAATTACTGTTTGATTTGTACATCATAGTTTTCTTGTCAATCTCGTAGATTTTAATGAGGGCAGATAATTTACCCACAACTTCGCATACAATATTGATTGAAATTTTTAATGCAACCACCGTTATATTATTTATAGCCTATCCGTAACAAAATTTTAAGAAGTAATACAGTAAATATTTAACAAAATTTTTAAGAAAATATGAGGTTATGATATTATTTCCTGTTATACGAATTAAATCTTGGATTTTAACTCATTCTGTTGTTTATATGTTTGCACTTATTGATTTTCCATTTTATAGACAAGAGAAGGAGTGCACTAAAGATTTTCAGAGACCTGTTTAAAGCGATAGAAAACGAGGTCAATCCAGTTAACAAACTTAAAAATAAGTCTTGGTGTTAAAGGTGTTACATTCATTTTTCTGTTTGAATTACCCGTCTCCGTTTCCAAAGAATTATTTTTCCATACGACAAAAAAAAAGGAAAAGAAAAAGGTGTCGAATTCAACTTTTCCTTAATTTATTCAGTTTCCTTAAATGACGGATCTTTTTACATTAGGGTAGTATTTAATAATCTTTAACTTGTAAGGGTGGAGAACGTGACTTGCTCTATATCTAACGATAAGGGGCATCAATTTTTTATGCCTCATCGAAAGCATATTTTCCTGCAGTTTATCTACTCGAGTGACGACAAATTGAAAAAGTACCTTCAATTAATTTTTTCCTTTTGGAATATTAATGACACATCTCGACACTCGAAAGGCATTATACTTTATTTTCTTCTTTCCGTTCTCAACATTTCTTAAGAAATTGTAACAACGTCAATATGAATATAAAAAATTTATTTTTATACTTAATGTTTTTTTGAGTAACAAAATCTGTAACTGCGCTGGTACAAGCTGGGTCTATTGTACTGAATATTTTAGGGGAAAGTTCCCGCTGAAGCCCTATCCCTAACCTGTCAAATTATTTGGGCTGAATTAATTAGGAAGCCACCCCTTCTCCCCAATGTCACTGCTACACCAAGCTTTAGAGAAATTAAAGCGTACAAATGATAAATGAGTCGAGTCACTACGTGCAGAAACAGGCACTAAACAATACACCGCGCCGGCTCCCGCATTTCCTAGCATAAAGTGCCATTCAGAAAATACTGTTTACTTTAAACAATTGCCATAAAACTTAAGATATACTCAACGCACAGGGTTGTTTTTGTTTTATAAAATTTCCTAAAGTGCTTACAGTTTTCACAAAAGTAACCTTTATTAAAAACAAGTTATTTTTGAATTCTTGAATAAACTGGAAATGTTTAGAAGTTACTTAAAAAAATTGTACAAGTGCATGAGTGAGTTGGATATTGTTATTCAAAATATCCACCTCTATTTTTAAACAACTGGCATACCTGATTATAAAATTCAATCAGATTTTGGGAGTATAAAAAAATAAGTCGACAATCCACCCCTGATATTTATTTATATATGTACGAGTAGAATTATCAGTTGAAAGATTGATGTCATCACTGGTTGACGGATTAGGTCTTGATTTTCTCATCCCTTGAAACAGCACTGCAAGAGGAGTATGCAATAGTTTCAGTGTGTTGGTTACTAGGTATGTTCAGAAACTAAAGCAATTAATTGATTGTCTAGTTAGCAAAGTCGTCGACGGGAAACGGATTCAATTACAGAAGGTAATAAATTCGCGTTGGTTTCCTAAACTTTGCGGATTTCCGGTAGGTAGGTATAGGTACAGCACTGAGGTATAAGTTCGGTTGTTTTTAGTTCCAACTTATTTTTCAAACGATACCTACATCATAATAACATGTGGTCGTTTTGTTTTAATTAGAAAACAACACAAAGCACAACGAAAGAAGCAAAATATTAACCGTAACCGTTTAGTAAAAGAAATGTGTAAAACTATCAAATTTTCAATTAGTTGCAGATATCGTATTTCTAATTAAAACTGTTTCCGAAGCGTGTGATGCTTGGGGCAAAATGTTTTTCAATTTTCTAGGCTTGATGCCGAAATAATTTCTATAATAAATGAGTTTACTTTACGACGACATGAAAAGTAAAAAAAAAGAATTCAATGGGACCTATAGTTTTGAAAATTGTGCCAGGTTTAAAGAAATCAATTGATTTTCTTATTTCTACATAAATAAGTAAAGCTTCCGGGACTACGAAGCGATTTATTTTGTTCTAAATAAAGGAGTATACATCGAATGAAGAGCAAGCAAGTTTCATAAATCGTAAAGGGTCAAATAATACGCCATTTCAAAGAGACCTTTGAGAGTTTGTTTCTTCTGGGTCGCAGAGAACGCGATTCAACCTGTGGAAACCAATAATTCTAGGCACCTAAATTCCCCAATGAGAAAACCACGCTATCTATACATTAAATTACTTCAAGATCGTAAAAGCCCGCAGTAGCGCATATCCCAATGGCCTCTAAGGAATTCTGGAAATTCACGCTCATTCACTCCAGTGGCCAAAGGAACAAAATTTACATATACATACATAACATTTTATTTTCAAAAGTGAAATTCATGCTATTTGCGGTTACCACGTACAATAAAACAACCGAATAAACGAATGGAAAACACTTCACTTCAGCCAACTGTAAAAATGCTAAATACTTTCGACTTTTGCTGAATCAAAATGCATTACAAAATCAAAAACACAAAATTTATTAAGTCCCTTTGAACCTAGATACCAACTGAGTCTAAAGGTGAGCAACATGAAAAAAAAAATATTTGTATTGGCACAAGAAAATCAGACACCACTACCAAAATACGAATGGTATTAAAGGGGAGTGCTTTAGCCCATGGTGCCAAATTCAACGTTCCCCTCTTGGTCCCACTGATCTACACATTCAGTGCTAAGTCGTGGATAGGCAGTAAGACCCTCTTCAGATTCCCTAAAGATACGTGGGAATGGGTTAGGTGGCTTTTATTGGGGAAAGATAAACGAGACAGAAGAAGGCTGAAAGATTATCTTCAGAATATTAACTAAAGATCCAGGGTGGTAGATAAATCGTTACATAGGTAAATGACAATTTAATTTTTGTTTGTTCCTCCTTTCCACGGCGCTGGATTCGTTTCAAAATTTTGTTTATATAGAGGTTAACAGATCACTTAATTGGTTTAGTAATCAAATCAGTTTATACTGCAAATGCCATTAATTGCTTTGATTTCCAATCTAATATCGTGACTGAATTCCGATCTGTACATATTAGCACCCTAAGGCATATATGCACATACGTACGGTCGGATTATTTTAACTTGCGATTTGTTATTCGGCTCGATTTTTCCATGGTCGTCGCTTTTGTCCTTGTGGGAGCATTTTTTGTACTTGTCGTAGCTATCTATTGTTCTACACGGTGTAAGTTTTTGCCCGAAGCGCCGAAGAGAAGCGTTTTCTAACACAAAGGCACCAGCCGAGTTTTTATTTTATTTAAAAACTTTAATGTGTTCCAAGAACAAAAGTGGCTGAGTAATATTCACTTCCTTAATGTATACAGTTGAGTGGCCCGGCCTAGAGGGGATAAACTTTTTTACCGTTTATATATTTAGTGGCTTGTGGTGTCATAATTTGCCATTCAGCCATAATGCCAGTTCAAAAACTTGCATCCTAACCCTAATATCAGCCCGGATTTAGGTATGGGCTTTATGGACCAATCAAGGAGCCCCTCTCAGAAACCAAACAAGCCTAACAAAGAGTATATACGTACATTGAAATACCATAACTAAACCCCGAAAACTTTTAAACAGGCAGAGGTGAGGGATTGGAAGAGCCCTATTCAGGGGCGTAAATTGAAATCCTTTGAGTTTAGTTTTACCAGTTTTAGATTATGAAGTCAAAATTGTAAATCTTCTAGGTACTGACACAATAAATGTACTAGGCTCACCATGAAAGAATGGCTGATTGATTGATTTATTGTGCCAATAAATAGGTTTAAAATTTTGACTTTGTCCATAGCTGGCAAAGTTAAACTGAACGGAGTGTATCTATTAACAGCTGGCGAATTGTGATTATTTGCTGGAAATTGGAGAGATTGTTCAAACGATTGAATTAGTGAAGTAGCATCGAGAATAGTTACCTACGCTTTCGATTAATCAAACAATTGGCCAATGATTAAGTTGTTATTGTGAAGATATTGCACGGACTTGAAATGAACATTACGGTCCTGTGAATTAAGAAAATAAATATTCGTATATTTGGAGCAAATTTTTTAAGTAGATAAAGAGTAGGTCATCTTTTAAGTGTAAAACGAGCAAATTACAAAATTCAAAAGAAAATAATCATCAATGAAGTAAATTTCGCGTTAAATTTCGTTCAGTGAAGTGAGTTGCTTCCCTCCGTTACAGAACGACCCATTTTTTTGTTCCCAGCGTCTACATGTTTTATGCAAACTTCGTTATTGTACACAGGAGGAAGTGCGACAGCAACAAAATTAAGTAAGCGTCTCGAACAAAATAATAAAATTCGAAAAAGTGCCGACAAAGTGAGTTTTCCTTGAGAATCGTTACTTTTCCAGCTTCCCCTAAAAGGAAACAGTTTTACTCAAGATAAATTTTATTTATATGATTCGTTTCCGATTTTCAGTTATCACGGCGGACGAAGAAGACGTTTTATTAGAGATAAAAAAAATAAGTCAGAGAATTTCTTTCATAAATACTAAAAAGCAACTTTACATCGGAAGCTGTTCTAAATTTGCAAAGCATCTAATAGAGAGACGTCAACTTAAAATAATTATATATAATCATAACTAAAGTCCCTCTCAGTTTTTCTGGGCTCACAAAGTATACACCGACCTACCAGACCGGATTACGGTATTATTTAGGATAAACTATTAGCCCCTTGTTTGCTGACGTTTGCGAGCTTAGCATTTTTTAGTATACGCGAAACGAATATTAAGCATCAAGTCAAATAAAAGTTTCGAAACTTCAACCGAGCATCTTCTGGATGAACTAATTAAAATCGACGAGCCGGCTAATTTAACGAGTGAAGAACTCGTACCAGACGAACGTATGTAACGTGGTACGACGTTATTTGTTGCATAAATATGTATATTCGCATACAATTACCAGCGCAAAAAGACGAGACAAGAATCGCTCATGCACATACTAACGATTCGATGCATTCCCTCAATTACACGCAAATACACAACATGCCATATATCATCACGTATCTACACCACTTATATAAGTACATAGTTGTTTGCTATCTAAACATTTCTGCTGCGCGGGACACGAAAATAAAATGTCCCTTAAAGTCTCGCTTGTCGATCAGTTTTGATAACGATAAGAAACGAATGAACCGTACAAGATCCTCAAAAACATCGATAAATTAATGGTGTCTACCAAACGGGCAATCAACTAATATTTTCTGAGCTTTAGGAAGTATGGGTGCAGAATTAAATTAAATTAAACCTTTAACGAAAACGTGATAAAACAAACCTTTTTGGCGCTTTTTCGCAGAATATACTCAAAAGCTGTTTCAACAGAAGCCTATCAACATCAAACATAATGAAAATAGAACAAATTGTCTTCACAAGGAAAATAACAATTTTGGCAAAAGTTAGGGTTCCAATTCCATCGGTAACAAATTATAAAAAAACATTTCAGACAGTATACTTTTTAGATTACAAAACATTTATTTCCAACAAATTTGATATTTCATAAACATTTAAATTCTGTATTAACATTGTCGAGTAATTTTTAATTTTAATTGAATAAGTTGTGTGCCATGTCCCGTGGGAAATTAATTTCATCGAGTAGGCATGTATGCGCAGAATATAATATAATGCATAATTCAATATTTGTTGCAAAAACGAACACGCAATGTAAAATTTAATTTGTAGCCACGAAAACTATTTTAGTTTCATTCTGTTCTTTTTAAGTCGCGATGGTTGGAGATTCACGTACGTACAAAAGGCGGGCACAACTTCAAGTATCAGTAAAACTTTTCGAATGTCTGCAACGGTAAAGTGTCTGTCCCTGGAGAGCTTCTTCGGTAAGGATTCCGGAATTCAATATTAAAGCCCTTTAAAATATGCACTTGAGGTTAAATTGACTGTCCCCGTACTACACCGCAAAAATGGAACACATACATGAACACGTAGCCGAATTACGACGAAAGCCAGCGGAAAAATTACCTACGGTGTTTAAAATTTCACTAAACTACTACACGTTGGATTCTGATCATATTTTGAATCCAGTTTCCTTCTTCAAGCAAAGATACAGTACATACACATATCAGTCTAATCGGATTTATCTCGATGAAACAGATTAAATAAGCTATTAGTTTTCGGTATTTGTTTAACAAGTCAATTTATGGAATAAATATGTGCATTAACAGCATCCAATATGTAAAATTATTAACAGTTATTTTGGTTGTCTACATATGTAATAATTATTGTATATCGCATTAGCACATGACTGATTCGCAACACGTTCATAATTAATATGTTGTAACTTCATATGCAATTATTTGAGGATTGTTTTTACGCTAGAATGACAAACACGTTTGTATCTGTAAATGCAACATTTCACACAAAATAACACCGGATATAATCACGTGCCACGTCATTTGGTAATTGTTTGTTTTTCTTTCGAAAATTGCAATTTTTGCTTCCACATGGGATGGCCCATTGAAACGGAGCTTCTGTATGCATTAGTTCGTACGTACATATATATCTAGGTACAATAGTTATCTAGTTCAAAGTTCACTTCATACCAATAACTCAATAACGTTCAAGCCGAAAATGCTCGCCATGTGAATTTAATTTGAATAATCTGTAAACATGCTACGTAAGCGCACTTTCCCGCAAGAATTTTTGATCAGAAGCCAATCAGTTTTGTTTGACTTCCCAACGGTAGATATTCAAATATTGTTTACCCTCCTCGTGCATTATGGCTATCCCTATCTTTCGTTGATTCATTGTTAAAAACATTAATTGTAAGAAAACAATGTTTAAATATTCTACATTTCAATCTTTGTTCCTCTTGAATGTCCTTAAACAAAAGAATCCTTCCTGGTCTTAAAACTTATCCCCATCTGTGTTAGTATATTGATTTTGACTGCCTAAGAGGTGACTCTGCTTGGAACTACCTATAGCGCGTTGTTGAGAACTAATAAGATATCGAAATTGCGATTCAAGTTTGATCGTTTCGACAGAATGTTGATCAATGATTAAAAAGCATCACTAGATGACCAGAAAAATCTACTAAGGATCCAAATGGCTCCTGAGTCGTTTCAGAGTACACACTAAAAACAAAACATAAGGTGGAATGTTCTTAATAGTCATAAGAAATAGAATTCAAAATTATGTCATGTTACATGACGAATACTTTTTGATTGATTTGATTTGATTCCTAAATATGGGATTACACGATTTTTAAAAGCTCTCCCGGTAATGCAAATACATTATTAAAATCTTCCGTAATTGGCACTTTTTTTGAAATTTGACCGACACCACGGTTCCACCGAATTCACACATTAATCAAAAGCAAATTTGCGACCTACATTGACTTTAAATTTATAATTGACAGTCATATTTGGACGACGAAGTTGCTAACCCGCTACAATTTGATTTAAAGGCATTACAATTTTTGCAGGTAATGTTTCAGTGTCATACGTCACGGCGATTGTACCTAGACGATGCATTAATTTTTACAATACATGCATACGCTTTTATGAGAAGTTGATGAGGAAAATCGATTGCTCAACACTGGAACTCGTTATTGTTTTGTTTAATCAGAGCAGGCGTGAATAAGAATGTTTTCACGTTACTTGCTTACAGCAATACGAAACAAACTTTTATTATATTCTAATATTAGAACAAATAATAAAGTTGACGTACCTAGGTATTATTTTCTTGTTGCGGTGATGTGATTTAAATAAAAAAATCGTTATTTTGTTATTATTTTATATAGGCCACAAAATTCATATTCATGAAGGTTAAAATTTAACTGGCAAATTGTATTATTCAAAATTTCTTTATTACGAACTCAATTTGTAAGCCTTGTGCCTACCAAAGGTCCTTCCGTTATACGGACGAATTAACCACCCTTGCTGCCATGTAATTACGTCAAGCCTTGGGGTCCAAATCCCGCATCTGATTCTAAAGGAACCGCCTTAAACAGCTAAAGCAAGCGAAAAACGCTTGTTAAGCACCAAAAATCAAATCAACGAATCATATATCACACACGAGATAAATTTTTTGTTTATTCTAGTAATGTAAGCTTCACAGGGTAAATAAATTTAATACTGCCGCTACTACCTCAGTTTCAACATATTCCTTAGTATTTTTTTCAAATATAATGATACAAAACATTTTAGTTTTCAAGCTCAACCGATTCTAACTCATTGCTTATTTGTTTCAAAAGTTTTTGTTCTCGAATTTACTTTTAACACCATTATTTTCATAAACCATTGAAGTAAACTAACCATTAAGGAACAATCAGGATTTTGAAAGGTTGGATATTGGGCTTAGCTAAAAATTTTCTACCGCTGGCGGTTCAATTAAAACTTTTGAAAGTGTAAAAGTGTAGTAAAAAGCAAAGTTTTTGAACCGATTCAGCCGTTAAATTAAAGCCAAGCGGCGAAAAAAAGGAGACCATCAGTTGTTCAAAAGGTAACCGCAGCCATCAGCATGGTAGAAGTAAATAATGAGGAAGAATTACTGGGTAATTGAATCCGCGCGAGTGAAATTTTATCTTATTTTCCCATTCAAAAGAAACGCTGAAGACAAAAAGCCCGTTCGTAAATTTACGTTTCACAAAATTACAATAAACGTTGCTAAAAGGCTTTCAGCATCCTTCAGAATACAAACAAAGACTGACTCTGTTAATTAAATACTATCACAATAAAAAAAATCAATTCTACTATTCAGAGGTGAACGTTCTCAAATTCTTTTTCTTAAAAATTACGTTAAGTTTACAACCTGCTGTACCATATTACCCCAAGAAGCTTTTTTTTGTTATTTGCTTAATATCAGGACGTTAGCCTGAGGATTGCAACGGGGGCGTATCATCGAAGGATACGGTTTAGTAAGGAATGTATGTACATTGCTCAAAAACAGATAACCAAACTGTGAAGGGATTTAAGAGGAAAACCGTAAGGTTTATGGAGTTTAGGCATTCAAATGCAAATAACTGGCTTTTAACAAAGGAACCAGTGGCAGCGATGTATAAGAGCCCTAGTACAGTTCCTGCATTGATAATACGAAGATGCGCTCTTGCCGTTTCATTCCAACGACAGAGAAAGAGAGAGAATAACAAGCAGAAAAGCAAAGACCGAATCATTAAATACGAGCGAATTAACTCGATTTAATTCGCAGATATGTATCCACGTACATACGTACGTAAGTGCAAACTTTTATTATTTGATAAACATCCTTTAGAGTTAATAATTCAGAAGTTCTTTCCAATATGAAGGCAAGGAATGACATTTGTGCAAAACGAACGGATAATTTAATAACCTTGAATTGCAGATGATGTACCGGCTGCTGGTGAAATGCTACAAGCACAGAAGATCGGGATAAAGCAAAGGCTAAAACGGAACTCATAGTTGTTCCGCTTCCTTACTCTGGAAAGCTTCCGGTGGTGGATGACGGCGTTTAAGAAATTGTTCAACTGAAATCTACATACGCAGAACTGGTTGGTGTATTTACCTGTCACAGTCATATTAGTAGGAACCTCTACAATTTCAGAACCAAAACTTACAACTTAATTAATTTTAACTAATATTCTAACCAGCCATACATATACATATATATTCTCTCTCCTCGTTTAATTAATGTCGTGCATTTCCCGTAAGAACACTTCACACTACCTTCCTACCTACCCACTCGGTTATTTGAGACAATTTTAAAAATTCTGAAACTTTGTCTTACAAAAGAAGTGCGCCTGAAGGGTAGACCTACTTTTATTTTTTTGACGAGTTCAACATTTCTTTTTCAACACAAAACCGGATTCAGTAAAGCGGAATGCAAAATGATTAGTTTATAATGACGATTTCTACATTTGCAAGAATATTGATGCAAAGGATTTGTTTGCCTCTTTAAAATAAATGCCGCAGCTTTGGCACCGCTCAGGGTATCTGAGTGAACTTTTGAAAAACCATTCATATGTGAGAGTACTAGCGACTCTGGCATCAGTCCAAATTACATATGGTAATAGAGTAGATACACGACTTTACCCTATTCCCAACCAAGTTTCATAATAATTCAAATACCTACTATGCTGCCTTTCAAATGTACGACGACACGTTTAATAGTAATTTTGTTTTTCAACTAGTCAAATTTATGATTTTGTTTAGAATGCACGTAGAAAGAAGCTTTTTGCTTGAAAAAATCGTTGGTAGGTATACATACTTAATCTTATGATATATGTTTAGAAAGGAGAAAATAAATTTGGCTATGTCAGGAAACTGTGGAATATATGAAAACGTGCAGAGTAATCTTTCGCCATTATAAACTTTTGAGTGGCATTTGGTAAACCGGTGAGGCGATATATTAAATTTAAGGGCGGTTAATTTACATCGAGAACTGATTTTCGATTTTTGAGATTATCCTTTAATATTTCACGTGAATCAGGACGTATTATTGTTTGAATTTCTGTTTAAAAATCGGAATAATTATGACGTTCGCACAGAGGCCTAATTAACAAAAACAAAAGGAAATATTTCTGTCCTTTTGAATTTATATGGAACAATGTAACTATGCGATAAGTTGACAGATATAATCTTTGCGTTGTAAATCGAATGGTGTAATGTTAACATGGGCTATTAAACGGAGAAGAAAGTCTGCATAAACAATGAAAACCTAAACAATACTATTTACGCATCATTGATTAAATTTGAAACGAAACAGATTCAATTGTTTCACACACATTGGCTTAAACTGAAACAAACCGGAAATTGTTTTGTCGAGCGTGCAACGTGAACAGCTTTTCAACACAATTTGATTTAATCGTAAAAGGAAAATTGTTGGTTGATTATCACGTTTTAAATGGCGCAGACAATCAAGAGTTTTTAAATGAGGGCCTAACAAGCGTTTTATACTTTTTCATTCGCTTCATTTACTCATCGATAAAATTACTTCACAAGAAGAACACATTTTGTTATTGCAAATAATATTTAACGTGAGGGTTTTATTTTTTATTAATATTCATTATCTCCACAACGAGATCCTGCTCGAAGGACCATTATTAAATCAATAAAATGAACAGTTTTATTTAGGGGTGAAAGCACTTGGTTAAAATACGGTTTGTGCATGAGGAAGTGGTGAACGTTAATACCTTTTTGGGCTAAATTACAGAAACATGCGTCACTTTCTCGATTTTTCACAGTCGTTTCAGGTGAAAAATGAAGCTAATTCTTGAAGGATAACAAAGAATGAAGGCATTATTGTTAGTCGACACGACAACATTTCGTTTACGGACCAAAAACTTCCCTTTCGTAAAATGCCACCCCAACTTTTAAGATAAAGCACAAAACTTCCGGTTATATACATATACACAAAAAAAAACACTACAAATGAAATTAACTAATATCACATATTTCACGAAATGTTGGTATAGATTATTATGACGAAACAAATTCTAAACGAGAAAACATTCAACAGTTCCTCGTAAAGCTAAACCGTGTCGACTTGGCATAAAAGAATGATCGCTGAATTGTATCAAAAGAACTGACAGCTCGTCTTAAGTTAAAGGATTGGCTACTGCCGCCTGAATTCTTCTCGACAATCTATTGTGTAAAGAATGAGCCGGAACGTAGATCCAATTCTGTCAGAAACAATTTTAGCATGATAAAAAAAATGGCCATCAACCAAGTTGATGGTGCTGCTGCTGCATACGACTAAAGCCTCAAATAAATTAACATTAATTATAGAAAATTATGAAATGTAACCTACTGAAAAAAATGTGAGTAAGTTAGTTAGTTAGTCGAGTTAAAAACACTTAACGTGTAAAACGTTCGAATAGTGTAATCTAATGGTCTAGTCGAGTGCAGACAAATGGAAACTAAAGAAACATTTAGTCGGAAGCGAGTATTTGAATTCAACTAAGTTCAGTGGCTCTCAAAAGCGAAGTAACAGCAGTTTGCAGTGGATGTAAAGGTCACCATCATCACTCTAATGGTGATGAAGTGTCGAGTAACAACCGGCGAACTGTATAAATGCCTCCAACAGGCACATTACAAACAGCGTTCCGGATTGAACTTATTCCATCGCATTCACAATTAAACCTTATCTAGCACAGCCTTAAACATTATGTATGTACGTTTAAATATACAGAGTGTTGGAGAAGACATCAAATTCAAAAACGATACAGTAAAAATTATTGAAGCAATTTTGAGTTAAGGTGACATTAATTGGAGGCTGTTAAGAAAAGCTATCATTCAATTATGTGATGCTTCTGTAGCAGGTGGAATTAACATGTGTCAAACTACTAATATGACTAGGCATTAATGTGAAAATAGTGACAGTGAAACGGTAATTGCCAGTCCAAACCGTTGCTAATACCTGACCTCTATCGCGAACACATGTCTTATTGACAAATGCTGTCCTCCCTTACCACATCAATCGTTTCTGGAGGGTTAGAGCAAAAATGAAACCAGAGATGAATTTTACGCATTCTTCTCGGTTAAAGTGTTGACTAACTAAACGGTCTCGTAGAGAGATTTATATCGATTTTTCACTATGAACTCCGCGTCGGTTTCCTCAATGATGAAACTTCCGAAAAAGTAGGCTGTTTTTTCTCGCTTCGCCGGTTTATCTTCTAAAGTTTCCTTCCAATAATTTGTTGAAGTTCCTCAAGGGACAGATCTTCGAAGCAATAACAACTTTGAATGCCTCAAACATACCGGAACGATTTTCTAACTGAGGTATATCCGCAGCATTTTCCCGAACATATGCAAAAGCAATAATAGAATTTCTAACAAATAATCTCTCTGTATCACAAAAAACTACATTTCAAAAAATAGTAATACGGAGAAAACCTTCACAAAAATTAAGAAAAAAAAATTTCCCACAATTTGCTACGTTCATTACTAAAAGATGAAATATTAGGTTTCCAACTCGAGCAAGACGTGTAAGATAATCAGCATTGAAATGGTGGATAAGATCATAAAATTCGAAAGCATCGAAATAATCTACGCGTATCTGGGGATGACAATGATCATTCCTCGAAACAACCGCGAATAAATTGTTGCTTAAGTAGATACATTGGAGATTTAACTGCCTAGTTAGACAACCATAAGGCACGATGCGGTGACAAGTTCTCTCCACAAATATAAATTAGTTTCCTTAACAAGTTCACCCCTCTCTACGTTTGCCTTTACGCCTCTTCTGTTCTGGGGTCAGCGCGTGAAGGTTCCAAATTCACGGGGCTTTACTACCTACTTCATTACATAACACTTCATCATTAAAGGGTTGTCTAACTTGCCACCTGCAGGAATTGAAAGCTTCCTTTAGTTGCCAAAGTTAAACTTTCGAAACGGAACAAATATTCTAAACGTCTGTCGTCGCTTAGTTTGATAATGAGATGCGATAAAGTGAAACTTGTCGACAAAACATGAAATTCACATTTGTTTAATGGATACGAAACGATTACTGCGATACCGGAAACAAGAAAGAATTGACATGTAAAACGGTAAATTTGCGCTTATTGCACGCAATCTAATCATATCATAAATCGTGCATAATCCTATTAAAGAGTCATTTATAAATGAACACTACAAAGGAACATTTAATTCAACAACTTTTAAATAAATAAAAATCTTTTTTATATTTACACTATAGTTTATCTAATTTCTTTTATTTTTTATTACTTATGCAGAAAAACTTTTCATAACAACAAAACCCTATAAAAACGTCAAAAAGTTTTTTTGGACACAACTTCATATTGTCTGGTTAGAAACTTATAAAACCTGCAGCACCATTCCCATTTCATTTTTTATCCCATAAAGGAAAACCGTTGACACTGAAGTATAATTTATTATTCTATCTTTAAAAAACTTTCCCTCGTCTGACATATTATACTGCCACTGAAGATTCATAACAAAAACTGATACCTTTACATTAAATTATATTTTCTGTTTTGCATTCATGAAATATATTACATTGGTTGTTTCGTTCGCTGAATTCTGCTTGAGGATACCTAAGTTAATATAAATAATAACCCCTTATTTCATGCCAAAATAAAAAGCATCATTTTTTTCGTAAATTGATTTTTTTTCGTATGCCTGTAACTTCATTTACTACTTCTTCTATCCGTACCAACTGTCAGCAACAGACAGGCGTGGAGCGAGATGACATATTATCGACAATTTTGGTACGAATCAAGAAATACAAACCTCAGTGGCAGCCCTAAGTCCCATTTGTCCATAATATAAACTCAATCCCAAAACGAAACCTTTTGGAAAAAAAGAAATGTCCGATAATAAACTAAGACTAAAACTGTAAACGTATATGTAAGTTTCGGTAACTGAGGAAGTTCGTAAATTAATTACCATCAATCATTTCGTAAACAGTAATTAAGTGAACCATAGAGGGTATGCGTATGGGGTTTGCTACCTACAGGAAATAATTAAACGATAACATTCAGGTATTAGACACTAAATCGTAGTCGACCTAATCACTAGCTTTGCTTACATTAGTTAGCACGTAATTTGCTAAAGTCAACTGGGTGATTAAGAATTATACATGTTTAACACGTTTTTTTAAATTTCTCTTTAAAAAAATCATTACAAACAAGTTTACTTGCGATTATTCTTGAAATTACTTTTGGATGACAGACGGCGGGACTGAGCACAACGGACAGGGCTAGACAGAACGCGAAGGGCATGGTAGGAGAGGGAGATACAAACAGGGCGGACTGCTGCGAGACGAACACAAAGGTAGACGACAAGACAGATAGAGTGGGAGGGAGCACAACAGACAGGGCTAGAAGGAGCGCAAAGGACAGGGTAGGAGAGGGAGAAACAAACAGGGCAGAATGCTGTGAGACGGACACGAAAGGAGAGAACAAGACAGACAGGGTGGGCAGGAGTGTGACTGACTGGGCTGGTGGGAACAAAACAGACAGGGCGGGAGGGAGAGAGACGGACAGAAGAAAGGCAAAGGAAGATAGACTGGTAAGACATCTTCTGAGATACTTTTACCCCTCTGTAAAGGAAACTTATATTTGTTTGATATTTTTAATCTATTTAAATGAGTATTACACGTTAAAAGGTCCAATTAATGTACTTTATCAATTTACGTTCGCTTTAGTGCTTTAATAAATTCAATTAAACAATTTCGCTTAATTTTAGAAAGAGGAATTCGTTATTTTGTCTAAAATAGTAGGAGTATATATTTTCAAATTAGTTTTAAGTGGTTCCAGATGCAAGTTGACTGTGTCAGAGGACATATTTGAGCATCGGGGAGGAATTTAGTATTAAATTGTTTACTTGGATGTTCTGTACATATACTAACAACATGTCTTGTCAAGTTAAGCTGCAAATCCAATAAGCTCTCAGAAGTGATCCCTTTGCAGGGTAGATTCATCTAATTTTGTGACTTCCCAAACTACCCTACGACACCTACCTACGTTCACTTACAGAATTAAAGTCGTTTACACGCGAAACTAAAGCATTTTTGTCCCAACAATTAAACTAATTCGATTAATACATTAAAATGATTTTCATTAAAGAAAAAGAACTGGCTAATCAATTTCTGATAAGTGATTTTATGAAACAAGTAAGTACCTGAGAATCAGTCAAAATATGAATTCATTACGTTAATAAAGTGGCTACAATAAGAAGAAATAACGATACTTCAGGAAGGGATGATGGGGTTTAAGTTCCTCGACTGCATTTTACAGAGCAATTTTGCATTTAATGAATAATTACTGTAATAATAATTTCGTGCAGACTCCCTTGTTTACTAAGCCATTAAAGATTATGCAATGAATTTATTCCGTAAACACTGAGACAACAGGATAGGTGGGTTGTACATTAGCGAGTAGTAAAAGCACATTTACAGTAGCAAGACCGTAGCGAAAGCTCACATCTAACTACGAGTTTTATTTGTGCGTGAGCTAGACGGTAATCGATATTAAAATGCTCTAATCAAGAATCTACATAAATAAATTCTTTTCCAAATCCAAATTGTCACCATATTATAAAACTTTAAGTAAAAGCTTTCAATTTCTGTCTTTAAATTAAAAATCATTAATGTATTTGAATATTTCCAAACTTTTCTTATGGAAAGTCATCTTGGGGAAAGCGAACACTATCAGGAATCAAAAATCTATTGAATATTTAGATAAGGATCTACTAATATAGCTTTTTTGACACTTTCACAATTTCCAGCTAATGCAGCGTAACTGACACATTTTAAAGTGTCATCAAAAACCATTCAACTGCTGTCGCAAAAGAAAGCCTTCGACGGTAATATTAGGTTTCTGAAAGCTTATCAGTTACTGATAGGTTTATGTCACGTTTTATGACATAGTGCCAAACATCACAGAGGTATAAAGTTTCGAAATTTCCGGATTTATTCGATCAGTTCCTACGAAACACTCACAACATGGGAACATAATAAATATATAACACCGATTTTGTATCGCACAAATTCATATCCTTGAAAAAATATCTGATTTAGAAGTTGTACTCATTCAATATATTATAGCTATGAGAAAACTTAAAGGACAGACACTTCAATGTAATATCATTACGTTTTTGTGTTAATTCCGATATGTCTCAACCCTTTAGCACTCAGAATGTGGAAATGAATATCAACCATTGTGAAGACAATCCTTTGTCTGTTGAGAGCTCATACAACAGGATTTTACCCCTTAATCAATTCCCACCAGGTAAGGCATGCATGCATTATTTGAATCTTCTGTAATTGTGAGGAAAAGATGCTGGAAAAGACAAGAAGGAAATGGGAGAAAGAAGCATCTGCAACTGTAAGAATATAAAAGAAGTAAATAAAGCAGTTCGTTAAATATAGTGACAGAAAAAGGAAATCGTTACCATTAAAGTTATTAATAAAACGAGAGAAGTATTTTCAACTTTATAACAGTTTTTGGAATTAAAGTCTGACAGTTCAGTTCTAAGAGAGCAATAATTAAATAAGTGCAAGGAATAAAATGTCATGACGATTCTTATTATTAATCTTAGTGAACAGATTAATTTGGGAGAGATGAATTAAAGAAGAAAAAACAAGACGGAATTGAGAATGACTATCCAGGAAACTCGAATAATTAATCAAAAAAAAGGAAGGAATTTTGACGTATGAATCTATCACCGAATGTCTGAATACTTGAAAACTTCCACTTTCATTAAATTCTAGTTTCCTTTCCCGATGGATTCATAAATTAGTTGTAGGGCGTATTATTTTCTATACAGAATCGAACATTTTTATGAATTGCCACTTAGTAAACCAGACAACATAAACAACAAAAGCGAATGTTGTAAATAAAAGCCTTTCAGGAAAACTTGCACCAATGAGTGTTTTTGACAAGCTCCAGAAAATGGAAACAAATGACAACAACCAATATATATCTATACGTTGCGACCTCATTCCTTCCCACTTTATGTATGTACCTATATATGCAATCCTTTTCCGATGTCAAGAAATACTCTTTAAGGTTAAACGACAAACGACTACGAGAATTGTCCTTTTATCTTTACAAACAGTTTTATCGTTCTTATAAATCACAAATTAAAAGGGTAACTAATAGCCTCTAACTATCTGGTCCGCAAATTAAATTGCACAATGCATTTCTATTCTTAGATACTTTAAATAGATCTAACAATCCCAATATTAAACCAGAACACTGTAACTACCCTAAACACAAATTTTCAAAGGCAAAATATATTATTTGAAATGGCGCTTTATGTCAAAATGAGTATCATAGTTAATACTGAGACTTCCATAGCTAATGGGAATGTTCTTCACTTAAACACAAAGGCAAAACATATATGTACTCATTTTTTAATGGTTAAAATAAATTATTATTCCGTAGTACGTAGTCTCATTTTTTTTTTTTTTTAATGAAAAGGCTCAAAATGTATCGGAAATCTTGTTTGTAGAGTTCCGCAGATTTCGTAAATTTTCGCCACCTCAGTGAAAGTATTATAGCCTCATTTAAGCGAAGGGATTTGTAAAAGATCGTGATGTTGCGTTTAACGTAAACAGCAAACAAATTTGTGTTAGAAACATGTCACAACAGAATGACGAGAACGAGTAGAAAAGTTGAAAATTTGCATGCGAGTGTTTAACACTGATAAATTTTCTTAAAACCCGCAACAATATCTGCAAGTATTCGCCCTACGTTTCCTTAATATATTTGAGCCTCATTCTTATCGTTAAAATACATAGATATATGTATGAGTATATCTCTACGTATATGTATACCATCGAGCTCATACCAGGCTTACCATTTCCACATTTCATTTATTTTCCGGATCTTCGGGGATTTCTTATCGGGATCGTGGCAGCTGCTGCGGAATTTGGTAGAAATAAGGAAAACGGCGCGTTCTATTCTTTGATATTTTATTCATTGCATCAAATGAAAGAATGGCTCGACCGTGCACACCAAATCAAGATATATAGGAAGTTTTACTAATCATAAAAAAACTCATTTTATGTCAATCTAAAAATAAAATAATTCCGAATTTTTTTAATAATAATTTTTTAACTGCACAATATTTCAATAGCTGAAAAAAATTCCCATAGATTTAAACATTTCTATATTTTTTTTTATAAAATTAGGGATATTATCAATAAAAACCAAACAAAATTGGTATAATGTTGTGTCTGGCACTAATCAAAAACTTGAATATTAGATTGGAAACCTAAACTGACGAAGAAAGTGTTTCTGAAATTGAAATTTGAATATAATTTTACCAATTATGTAAATCTCTGTAATTTGTCTATCCCTAAAGAAGATGAAGGCCCTACGCTTAGTCCTCCTCTTCCAAGTACAAATAAGAAAAATATTCTGTATTATTTGCTTTAGTTAATACGAAAATATAATAAAATAGTTTTGATGAAGATGGACACTAGAAGCCCAGGAAAAAAAACCGACATACAATATTTATTAATTAGGCGAAAAATAATATCTGATGACTAATATTTCAAAGGTAATTTAGAAGAGACACTAAAAAGAAATGGTTGACATTTTTAAATCAATTTTGGTGTCCGAAGCACCCTGTATGGTGAAATAATTACATCGTTGCTGTGCTAGCGACAAGTGAGTCGATCAAACAGCGTCGTCGGCGTCGCAGCGCCGGGCTTGGGTGTCATTTACGGCTTTTTATGAAAAATGTGCCGACGTAGATGGAAATGTATCGTTTGTCACTTTCAGACCAAGAAAAACAGATACAAGCCTCAAATACAGATTTCTCCTTTTAGACGTCAAATAAAAGGAATACTTATAACCAAACAATACTCATCCCTTACATACTACACCTATGTCTTAAAAAACGCAAAATATTGTACAGTTTTATTAAGTAAGTTAAACTAATTTTCTTTATTAAAAAATAAATCATTAAATTCAAGTTAAAGATTAAATTATAAATGCTGAAACCAGTTTTCTTCAATACCGTATAAAAACCGCAGTTTGAACGAACCGACTAAATTTATTTTCTAATTTGATCCTTCATGACATCTTTGGTAGCAGCTGTGAAAATTCACTCGATTCATTTACGCCGAAAAGTGCCCTAAACGGCCACCATCAACTCAAAATGTTATCCTTTCCTGAATCCCTTATTTAATTTAAAGAAAATACATAACGTTATATCTGGGGAGAATTTTAGAACGAGAGATACGTAACACTCCCTTCCGTACTTTTACACTAAAATTTAAAGTTAATAACTATGTGCCTACGAATAAAAACTGTTAAGATAAAAAAAGAAAAAATTGTCCCAAGATAGGGGTAATATACAACTATTGAATCAACTAATAAAGTCTTTCGGTAATCGCAACTTGATTCGAAAGTTAAAATTATGCAGTTTTAAGGGAGTAGGTACCTAACATGGTTCGATTTTCAAAATAGCTTAGGTACTAATTATGTTTCGATTAATAAATGCAAATTGTCATTGAAAGTTGTGAATTGTTTGTGTAAATAATAGGATTTTAAAGAGTTGCCGGTAAAATGGCACAAAGGTTTACTTAAAGGTAAATTGTCTAGATAATGTTTCAATGGCACACAGTATGACTAAACTACACAATGGCCTTAACTCGTTCCTAACACTTTAACATAAAGTTTTTGTTTACCTCCTTGCTTTTCTGGTATAAAAGATCTTTCCTAGCTGGTACATCCGAGAGGACCCGTCTTTAATTAATTGATAAATAACAGTATTACGCTCGTACGAAGCACAGCCAAGCGGCAAACATTATGTTCTTCATTTCCTTACGAGACACAACGTGTTCTTTGTCCGAGCGAACAATACGCCAATTTTATGTGTAGAATAGTCGATTACCTATCTAAACTCCTTCGTACTAAGACCTAAATTAGATTGTAGTTATTGAGGGTGTCTCGAATACATTTTTCCAAATTGGCTTTTATTAAAATTATTTTTTTTAGAACGAAATCCAATGTTAATGTAAAGTTAAATTGTAATTATGAAAATAGCTTACAACCCTCGTTTTTTTCTGTTTGTAACGCAAATGAGTGTATTACTTCATATCAAGTGTCGGAAGAGAGATTTGTATGAATAATCAACAAAAAACTGTCGGATCCCTTTATTTGGTATTCAAAACTCTTGGTTTTAAATTTTGAAAATTTAGTTCGTACGTTAGTTGTTTACTTTGTCAGCTGTTTATAAGTCTTGTATTAGGGAAGGGTCAGATGTAACGTGTCGTATTAGGGTCAGAGAACTACGTATTGTGAGGGAGATGAAGTTTTTTTTTCTTTTTTTTTTTTTCGATTCGAAAGCCAAAGCGAGGCTTTCGTTGGTAATAATTTTTTGCGAGAGCCAGTGATAAATTCGAAGGAGAATGCATTAAATCTGGTGTTCCACGTAGAGCAGCAGTTATAAAATTCAAGCGCCAACATTATTTATGACATACGCGGGCACATTTGTAGCACCTCTTTTACCGAGGCCGAAATTATCAAATATAATTATATCATCTCAGTATTCATTTGAATTTAAATTAATTGCAGCCAAATCGTTAACCATCCGTTACTGAATGTGTCATCGTAACCCTCAATGAAATTAAAATGGAACGCAAATACGAAAGAGAAATCAATATTTTCAAATTCACGAGTCTCAACACTGTTCAAAAATAAATTCTAGTGTAACTAAAAAAAGCCAAAAATTTTATCTCTTAAATTTAAATAAGTTTTCCTTTCCCGGATTTTTAGAAAATAAACCAACAAATTCCTCAATTGCTAATTTGTCAGTCACTCCGGAATTGTAAGATAATTATAATAGATTTTGATTAATTTTATATAAAACTGTATTTTGGCAGGTTATTATCAATGAATATGCATTAAATTTTTCGACAATGTCAAATGTATACGTAAGTACAATGCGGGCATATATATCAAAGCAATTATGTACCCAGTTATAGGACTAGCTGAAATATTAGTCTCGTTTTTATGCCTGCGTTGTTAAAAATTAACACAGTAATGTTGTCAACTGGTGAACATTTTAAAAGCCGTTGACACAATTCCCATCAACCGTAAAAATGTATTGCCAATAGCAGCAAATTTTGTCCGTCACGGACACTAAATCTTATTAATTACGCTAATTAAAAACTGGGAATAGTTGCGCTACGATCACCGAAAAAATACACAATACAATTGTCGAATTCAAATGCGAGCTTCTAAACGAAAAAAAAATATATATATACAAATGGTAAATAATTGAAAGCAGAAAAATTTTACAGTAGAAGCTTTCAAAGAGAAATAGCTTTGTGATCTTTTGTTGACTTTTGCTGTAACTTTTTGCTGAAGCGCTTTAATGGTGGTTGAGATATAGAAGAAGATGTAAACGGGGTGACAAATCCAATATGTTTACTTAAGTGGAAACTTGTGGGGAATATTTGTCTAGAAATGCGGGATTGCTTTGAAATGAACAGTATTACAGAAGATTAGCGAGCGTCCTACAGTGATAGATGAGCAAATCTTACTGTTTTTTTATGAAGATTGATAAATCACTCGTAATCACACAACAAAAACAAATTCCACACTGTTCTTACTTGTTTTATAAACAACAAAATACCCCTAAATAACTTCTCAGCAAGTTAATTATTGTGTCAAAAACAACGTAAAAATTTTGATTGATTTCTCTCTACTCTAAAATAATTAAATTCCAACAATTAAAGATGTTTAAAATGTGCCTCAAAAGAGTCGATCAGTCAAGCATTTTTAAAAGCTAAAACGTAAGCAAAGGTTTTCTTTTGTTTTTGGTTTCGTATAAATGAAAAAATTTAGTACGTACAGATAAGTTTTGTTGTCATTTCTCTTACGTATAATTCATTTCGTTATTTTCTTCCTTCATTAAACATTTTGAGTGGGTCTTCTTTATGAGCTGTTGTACACAATTCTTGTGTATGTGTAATGGCCGTGGCCCCACGACTGCTGCTTACAACACCTTTTTTTTATTATACAAGACACAAGGATTGCCGTGCCGGAGCAGTTGAGTGTCAGAGAGGAAAACTTTCTGCTTTATTTTTCTAATTCTTTCAAGTTGACAGATCTCCTTAACGCAAACTTAAATTTCTTTTTCCATTTCAAAGTTTTAAGACTTAATTAAAAACTGTAATTTTAGTAGATACTGATGGCTAACAAAAAAATCGTAAAAGCGAAAATAAGAACTTTATACGTAACTTCATTAACAATGAGCGAAGATACTATACAACTGCGTTGGTTGGAATATATTCTTCTTTGATTTGGTCTTGATCCTGGTGTATCTTTTCTTGGCCTTCCTTAAGAATCTTCGATCTTGACTCATCCTTTTGGTGTTGCTTGATCTTCATCTTGTGGTCATGCTTATTAAAAATTATTGGTACTCTATTTTTTATACTTTTTAGAAAAGTTTTCGAAATATATGTATATAAAAGAAACTGACAATTAATTTGTATAAACAAAACAAAAAAATATTTATTTGGCAGAACTCTTGCAGTGCCTGTTCTTGGTGAAGGTTTGCAGATGTGGTCTCACTCATAGCCTTGATCCTGCACATTAAGTCTTACTTTTGGTCTTGTTAGTTTTAAATCAAGTATAATATTGGCCTTGATGTTGCGTTTTCGACAAAATCAAAACCAATACAAATTTTTTTCAGCACTTTTGAACGGAGATACTATAGTCGTTAAACCTATTGTCGTTAAACGTATCGATCTTTATGACGCAAATTTATTTAGCACAGTCTATTTATTTCAAAGTTGACGTATACAACTAATTTACTTCGAATAGCGGTAATGGACACGTTTTTCCTTTAACAAAATGCACATCGAGTTTTACGAACAAAGCCCAACTATAATAAGCCATACGCCAAAGTAGCAGCTGGCTATTTTGCCAGCTTACGCCCTAATTTCTTATACAATGATGTACTTTATGACTTGCAGGTAGGATGTACATAATAGATTAATAAAGGCGCCAAATGTGGCTTTACTGTTAATGGTTAATATTGCCGAAACGTATGGTCATACGCATTTTAGGACTTTTATACTATTTTCCTGACACTGGTTACATTTTCCTTTCAAATAAGCCTTATCATAACGAATTTTGCTGCGAAATAATGTTGCATGTCAGTTTTTCTAATTAGAACACGTTTGAAGGGAAAATAATTAAACATTTTTTTTTCCTGAAAAACTAAAAATAGCGCGAATAAATGAGTATGCACGCGTCTCTTCTAAAATTGGAACATGTCTTGACCATGGCACGCTAAACACCTGCCTAGTTAGGTTAGGTATATCTACGTGAAAATGCACAACATAAATCAACCCTTATATAACAGCCGAGGTGGTACGTATTATAACATTGCGTGACAACGCGTTCTGTATGCCTCGAATGTATTTTAAAACGCAATAACTTAATGTACTTTGACTGTCCGCTGATTTAAACTCACATTTCTCTTTTTTTAGTATCGCATTAAGACTGTATTTTATGACGTGATTTTGCAATTATCGGATATTAGATAAAACTGTCACTATATATCAAAAAGTAAAGAATATACTCGTACTTCATTTGTTACAGTTCTTTTTTTAGTGACGATTCCACGTTCTAAAAAGTCGCACTAGAAAATTTGAATAATTTTTTAAAATGAAATAACCGGGTGAATGGTTCCAGTTGATATGCTTTGCTAAACATTGTAAGTAAGAAGAGTAAACGTTTAGGTTTATATTGAATTTTCAGCGTTTAGGTTGAAATAAAACGCATACCTGTGTATTGGGTTATGAAGCTCTATTTACATACTAAGGGGTGGCTATTTGCATTCTGCCCTTTTTCCAGATAAAAACTCAGCGCTCTCTAATAATATGCACGATTTCATCACGAGTTGTACCGTTAAATATATTGTAACTATTCATGCGCTGTTGGCCGAAAAGGAAATAAATTAAAAAGGAAAACAGTAAGTCCGTGATAGTCCCAATAAAAAACAAAAGGAAAAACATAAGCGATTAATTATATGTACCTAAAGACGGTAATTTCATTTAGATTTTGATAAAGTAAAAGAACCAGGAGGTAGACAGGAGCAAAAACAGGATTGTCTGATGTAAGCCAAATTTATCTGTAAATCTGAAAACGTCAGTTAGATTAAACCTTTTTTGTTTCCCTTTACACCCCTGTTCGTAAACCTTCGAGCTTATCCTAAAACGGACAAAATTCTCCAAGTTCGCATTAAAGCAGAAACAGCTTAACGCTCTGGGAGAGAATATAGCAAAGTTTAGAAGTTTATTACGATTACAATATCCCGGCGTAACACCATCGAATTAGTACATTCAAATTTCACAGGCAATACGTACAAATTCGATCCCAACTACGAGACAGCGTTCCTCATTCTTATCTCAAAATACAACCCATAGGTATCTCAATTTCTCACCAAACTTCCATTCAGAAAAACAAAACATCGAAGCAATTAAAATAAAAAAACAAAAAAAAATATATAATATATTTCTTAAATCCTAACGCTGTATTAAATCAAGTGACAAGTGCTGAGACATACGTATTGTACGATAGATAAACAGTCTAGACGAGAGGGATGTAAGAATAAGCGAGCAAGTGCTGAAGCTGAAGTTCAATAGAATGCATTTACGAAAAGCAAAAATGTAACTCAAACTGAACGTTCCAGAATACGCTTCCGCAACAATTTACTGCAATAGTTTCAGTTCTACCATCTGAGATTTGTTGTCATTCCCGAAGAAAATAGAGTCGAGTCTGTTGTACCATAATATGTTAGTATGTATGTATTACGAATATAAAAATGGTATACAGCCACAATAATAAATTGTTTGAGCGCGCAATAGATACGTTTTTAATTTTTTAAGAAAACCTGTCACGTCGACCTAAATCTTCAAGTTTCCTTACGTAGGAGTGACAGTTATAAATGTTTTTTAAAAGAGTCTTCTAAATGTGAAAAGAAACAAAAGAATCTATAACATAAAATAATATTTGCATATGTTTCAGTGTGTCCTTCTTTCCTCGTTTGCAGTTTTAAAATCAACGTCTTCCACAATATTTAACATGAATGATCGTAAGATACATTCAACGAAGCTGAGAGATGAAAATGCAGCCTTCTATAGAAATTAAATTTTATGGTGGAACGAGAAAGTTATATTAAAAACAGACCTGAGAGTATGCACATTGTGGCAGGTTTAAAACCAACCAGCACGGCTTTTAGAATAATCAAAATGCAGAATGACATGATGTTAAAATTAAAAAAAAAAAAAATAGAGACATTTTCGCCTACGTCTAACAAAAATATTCGCACATGAACATAATTTATACGAAACTATCCAAACTGAAGTTAGCAACAGTAATAGTCTGAACCAAAACCGAAACGAATTATTTATTTAAATTTATTTAAACACAAACGCACAGAAAATAAGCAAATTCTGGAAACACGTTCCGAAAAGTGAGCCTATGTATAGCACAACTTACGTGGTAGGCACGCACACCAAAATTAAACAGAATACTTACAATAAATATTCCATCAACAAAAAAATAAATCACGAGGCTTCAAATAATAAAGAGTGGAAAATAAAAAGTTTGAAATATTTCCTTCCTTGCCAGAGTACGCAAAACAAGAATAACTATAAAGGAAAATGCTTAAGAAGAAAAGAATGAGAAAATCGTATCTGAGTCTAAAACTGTAGAAACTGTTTACCATTTTTACCAATTCCAATTAGATTTTGAATAATAATTAATGGCCAATACGTTGAGGTTCTTTGGAGCCTATCAGTCATGTTTTTGGTTTCCCTTAGCGAAAGCAAACAAAAAGCTCTCCATAGATTTCTTCAACATAGGAAATCCCCCAGTATTATTTTCTTGGCGTGTTAAATAACACCGTGTGATTTATTTCCAGATTCTCTTTCCGGTTAAAACGAATGTATATACATGTACGTGAATACATGTATATGCGAAGTATAAAAACTAAAGAATTCCACGATGTGACCTGGATCGGATTCGCTTCTTTCTCTCGACGTTATTAAAGTTATCGTGGCTTTTTGTTGCATTAATATATGACTTTAATAGATTATCTGCGACAAAAGGGGTAAAGCTCAACCCAAAAACAGGGTGCAGACTTATCAGTTTTGTGCCGGTTTATCTGGTCAAATTACTCGGTAGATATTACAACAAAAACGTACTGCTCCTAACCATACAACAGCATTACTTGTGGCTGCAAATGACCAAGCTTGGACTTGGAAATTAAAAACAAAAAAATTTGTTGCAATAATGCGACTTAAGATGTGATTACATATTTATACAAAAATGTTAGGTAGGTATATCCCCCAGGAGATTTGGAAAAAAAAATGGCAAAAGAAAATGACAACACCGGACTCATTTTGCAAAACCCAAGGGCAATTCGAGATTTAGAAATACGACAGAGTATGAGGCCGACCAATCTTCCAGAAATACTCCAAGGATGTTCCTTGGGGATTGTGAGATTACTAGCTTACAATGAAAAAAATTCTAGTCCGTGAAGAGGATCGGGCCATATGGATTTCTTTAATCAGTATAGACAGAAAAGGAAAAGTACTCTTTCATTGTTTCTTTTACATTAAGGTGAGCGTGTAAGAAATTGCTCTCCGAGAACAACGACCTTACCCACCTCAACACCAACAAAAAACAAGAAAATTTCCCAAAATGTACGGTATATAGGTATGTAAAATATAATGTTGAAATGTTAAATAAAAAATTGTGTTCTTTACGTCTTATTTTAATTAATCTTCCTGTTTATCACCCCTATATTTGTGTATAAAGTTAAAATTTCTATTATAATTTAGAATTACAAAAATCGTACGTATAGTTCGTTTACAAATCAAATCGGATTGCTCTTTCCCAATTTACGGTATTTTCGTGGTGGTCTGGTTCCATTTTCAAGTCGTGTATTTCGTTTTAGATTAAATTAGACTCAAGTCAGTGCTCTCTGGCGTTTTGCGCAATGTTGACATAGACTTACTAATTAATACCCCAGCTCTGGGATGGCCGTTTCTGCAAAATGTACCTATGCAAGATGTACCAAGGAGTCAACATAGTCGCATAATTATTAATGTCCCCTTTAAATTTACACCACCAAGACCGACCGTTCTGTTATTAAGTGAATTATTAGCAGGTAAAGTTGGAACTTTAGTAGCTGACACTAAATTTCAACACAAACTATCAAACACCAACTATTAAGAACAAAATTTAAAAACACAACTCGGATATTTGAATAAGTTATAAAATGTATTAATATGACCCACACCCAGGTAAAGTTTTGTTCAAAAGTTTTTACATCAAGAACCGGATTATCATTTAAAATACAGCTAAACTATGACGGAGATACATCAAAGTACTATCTCTCCTTGTAAAGCAAACTTCGTCTTGCAGAAGGTGTGCAAAACTTTGCGGTAAAGTTTACGAACTACCTAGTGCTATCATGTACCTACGTACGTACTTGGATGCTAAGTGGATCTCCAACAGCGCCCATGTACAGAAATCATTAAATTGGATTTATTCGCCAATCATCACGTAAAATAATTATTTCGATTCAAATTCAAATTGAATTCATAACCGAACATATAACTGCACCCCCGACATTACACGCAATTTTCACTATGACTATTTTTAATTAAGGGTAAAAGTGCCAAAGGAAAAAGGCAGTTTTTGATTTAGAAAATTAATCTAATTCTCAAAATAGAAATTGAAAAAAGCTCGTATTGGCAGTAATTTAATTTAACTTCATGGCGGGAATCTTTTCATATACTTCATACTCTGTTCCAAAACACCACATTCCAAATCAATTAAATTCCAAATTCGAAATAAAACCTCCAAAAGCGATGGATAATTCGAAAAAGCAAACACCACAGTGCACACGAAAAAATATTAAAGCAACCCTCACTGCTTCGAACAACGAAAATTAAAAAGAGCAACCCATTTCTTCGACGGTTTTAAGTATTGGTGTTGCGTTTCAGGATTGAGGACACGACACGAAATAAATTCTCGTTTGTAATTCATCATTGCGTTGACATTATCGCGAGAACACAGTGCATTTCTTATACCGTTTTAATCTTGCATCATTACTAATGCTTCGATTCAGCTTTCAGACCAAGGCGAAGAAGGAAAAATGTCAGTTACAAAGAAACCAAACAAAAACACCAAATCAATTACAAGAAGTATCGGCGAATTAGAGGCAACAATACGGGAAACCAACAGGTTTTTGATTTATATAAGAAAAGCAAACTGATGTATTTTATCCCTTTACATGCCTACATATATGTATATCATTGTAAATATTACTACGACAAAAACACAATAATTTTGTATTTTGTCTGAATTAAAACATTGTTTATTTTAATTTATTTTTCGTTTCCAATTTCCTTTTAATTGTCGATTTATGTGTGAACTATTCATTCCATTTTTAAAACCAATTTTCAATTCTGTAAAAGATTAAATATTGTTTTTCAACACAATGAACCATTTCTAAGGGCGCATTTACTAAAAAAAATGTAAATTCAAATTCCACTTTGTATTTTTCTATATGTGTGGCTAAATGTACTCATCATGATTAACCATTAATAAGGATATCATTTCCAAAAAATGCGGTTTTATTAAACCATCAACTTTTTTCAAAAATTTTTACCTAAAACTTTTTTTTTAATATGTTACACCTCAGTGGATAAGCAGACTTTGTCATTGGTCCTAATTGAGCGCATGTGCAGATAATCGAGTTACGTATTTTTATTTCAGTTCCGGATGCGTATTGCCTCTCTACAGCCACATCCGGAACCCAAGTTGAAATACGAAATATGCCAGAAAATATCGTATCGACCGTATTTTTAAAATCTATATTTTAACTCCATTTAGAAGCTACCCGAGTTTTCTCCTGTACTTACTTTGTTTAAAAAAAAACATGTACATCTCTATTATATAGATGCACACATTCATAAACTCTTTTTTTTTTTTTTTAAGAAAAATGGAGAAAGAATAACTCATTTATCACAATGAGAAAAGGCTTTTAAAAATTCATAGATTTGTGGACGTAAATGTCACTATTTTTTTAATTAAATAATTTTGTTTTTCTGTATTAAGAAACATTTTATGTAGGTACCTACCTGTACAAATAAATTTTATAATTTTCATGCTTAATCAAAAATATTCTTGCCATGCAAATTAATAGATAGCGTTTGTCAAAATGGCCTATACTATATTGTTTTAGTATTTTTTTAATATAAAACTGTAAGCAATATAATTCAGCGTACTAATATCTATATTTAATTAATGCTAATTGATTTTTTGAATTAATATAATTTTTCTGTTACTCAATTAATTTATATTTAAATGTTTAGCTTTACTACGTAATGAATTAATAATTAATTTGAATTGGGTAATTAGTACGTTTCTTTTTTTTTTTTTCTTAAGATGATTATTTTGTCCACAGTTTGATATAGCGCAACATTTTTTTTTCTGGCGCATAGACAGCAAAATTTATGGCAAAACATTAAGCAGCTATAAGCCAAATTTCTACGTCCAAATTAATAATTCCAACTGAGCGTGCCCTTCGTGATTCTTACGCCTTTTCTCTAAATACAAATTTATATTTATGTTTTCATTCTCCATTTTTTGTAATTTTTTTCAATTTATAAATATGCATAAATTTTAAAGTATTCTGTTATAAATGTAATATTACAAAGGCGTTAGTCTAAAATTTATTTCACTCAAAACACGTATTAGAATCAAAATTTGAAAATATTTGTGAAACTAGAAGCGAATCAGAAAATTTAAAAGTTGTTTCGCAAAATGTAAAAAGTTTTTATATTGTAGTTTCTAAATTAAGTTAACAACTACTGTAACAACACAAAACAACACTTAAGTACACTTTTGAAGTACCTAAAGATCTGATGAGCGTAGCTAATGCCAGAATACACCAGAGGACTTGATGATTCCCCATAGTAGCTGGTTTAAGCTGTTCTAGAAATTGGGAAGTTCTTCATTGGAAATTGTGAACAAAACTGACGATGGACCAAACACGTTAACTTGCAAAGTATGAAAATGCGTCCATAGCACATTGTTTCACATTCCACTCAAAACTTAATTACTTGTGAAACACTGTTTGATTCGAATTGTTCCATCGCCGAAGTCAGGGTGCGAAATGTGAGAAATGCACGAGTTTATATACCTTAATACTGGTTAAAGCAAACATGCACTGCTACTGTCGAACGGCGCACCGACGTTTCCTACTGGTTTTTGGCTGCTAGGCGCCCCGACGCTTGCGTTTGAGCGTCCCCTTTTTTGCTACTCCCCTCTCCTTACGGGAAAACAATTCTTAGACAATTTTTACTAAACATATTCCTATACTTCGCTTTTATATATATCTAAATTTAAAAAAAAAATCGTAACTACATCCGTACATATTTTTGAATATATCAATTCTTTAAAAAACAATAAACTTTGATGTATTAAACATACTTAAGTATTATTTTTAAAAATAAAATCGTAAGAAAGTACTTGGTCAACTGTCTCGGGGAAATCCCTGTCGCATATCTAACGGTGAGTCCGCAATAAGCGGATACGCTGTAAGTGAATTTTACTATAATTCGTCGATAGTAATGTTAACTCCTATTCGATGTTGAAGCTTAATAAAGTAAAATTTTTGCACAAAACAATTACCTACAACGTAACAGAAAGCAACTATCTATAGAATGCTTGTTAAGCTAAAAGTCGTTGTTTACCCGGAATTTATTTTAAAAACATTTTCATCAAATAATGCACGCTAATTATCTCTGAAATTCTACCACTTCTTTGTTTAGTTTCTGTTGAACAAACAAGCTCGAAAACAAAACGCAACCACCAAAACTTTATATACCGCGAAACATTTCAATAAAATAAAAAAAAATCTGCTTCCGTGCACCGCATTTTTTTAAATTTATGACAGAAGTTTAATTCTATAAAAGTTATTTTCCAAAATTTAAAACGGCAACTTTTGTGTAACTTTGTTTGTTCCCTTTCAATTTAAATATCGAGACGGCGCGACGCTAAACATGTTAAGAAATCTGATAACGATTTGGGTTTAAAGTTCAATACAGTTTGGAAGTTAAACACCGCCAATGGCATGCATGTTCGACGTGAGTATTGCGCAAAAGAATTTAGAAAACTTCAACAATTTTAATTACAACGAAAAAGGCAATGAGCCCTTAATCTGCACAAAATCGGAAAGAGAAACGGATTAAGAGAAAGGAATCGAGAAGCTTAACGTTACGGCAAAAGAAGAACACAATCGTTCACCGAATAATTCTATTATTTCTTTACTGTCACAAATAGTAGAATTTTAACCCTCTAAATTCGCTTCAGTGACCCAAGAAATCAATTTAATCGTTTATCAACCAAATTTATAAATATCGCAATAATTAATTCTCTTTATCTGAATTTTAGTAACCATAGATCACTATATAACTTATATAGGTCAGTGTAGAAAGGCCATAAAACATAGAATTATTGAACATAATAAAAACGGAACTAAATAACAAAACGCAACTTTTAAAGTTGGCGAAACGGAGAAAAATCCTTCAGAACATATATGTACTTATATACTCATCACAAACTTCGATCATGTAATAATAACTTATTGCATTATAAGTTAATTAGTTGGTTGAATCACCTTGTAAACGTCGGATAATCGGTTGAAAGTTTGGAAAGAACGTAAAAACAACGAACAGATCGGCAAGCGAGCCATGACAATAAATTCCTTACGTATGCATAATTGAAACTGGAGAGATTTAGCACCAGAGCGTGGTTTAATTTAGTTAGAGGCGCTGCGCTAGTGCTTAGATTTCAAGAGAAGGATAGTAGTTGCTCACGGTAGTTCATCTGCTAGCTAACTCCACAGTGGCGACGCCGGACTTGAATCGTTACTTGTAAAAAAAAAACCATCCACATTACAACCCTTGATAAATTTAGCCGCAAATACAATACACGCTACCGAAATCCAATATGAATACGTATGAGAAACAACACAAAAAAAACTTACACCTTACGAAAATTTACACAGGCGTACATATAATCTAATATGCTACTGCTTTAGATCATGCTTTTCATCTATCTAACAGCTTTTTTCTGGTAGACGAAAGTGCTTCTATAATATTACAACAGGTTAAATGTTTCATTCTCCAATTCGAACATGCTTTTCTTCTTCGATTTGGTCATTCTTATCTTCCATATGTCCGTGCCCTTCTTTACTTCGATCATGCTTCTCTTCCATTTGAACGCGCTTTTATTCCAATTCGATCTTATTCCTCTTCCATACGAACGTGCTCTTCTCTAATTCAATCGTGCTTTTCCTCTATATGGACGTGCTTTCGTCAATTCGATCATGTTTCTCTTCAATTTGAACGTGCTTTTCCACGATTCGATCATGTTTTTTTTCTATTTAAACCTGCTTTTATTTAATTCGATCACATTTCTCTTCCATATGGACGTGCTCTTCTCTAATTCGATCACATTTCTCTTCCATTTGAACGTGCTTTTTTTTCCAATTCGATCTTATTTCTTTTCCATATGAACGTGCTCTTCTCTAATTCGATCGTGCTTTTCCTCCATATGGACGTGCTTTCGCCAATTCGATTGTATTTCTCTTCAATTTGAACGTGCTTTTCCACAATTCCATCATGTTTTTCTTCTATTTAAAGCTGCTTTTATTCAATTCGATCACATTTCTCTTCCATTTGAACGTGCTTTTTTTCCAATTCGATCTTACTTCTCTTCCATATGAACGTGCTCTTCTCTAATTCTATCGTGCTTTTCCTCTATATGGACGTGCTTTCGCCAATTCGATCATATTTATCTTCAATTTGAACGTGCTGTTTTTCCAATTCGATGTTATTTCTCTTCCATATGAACGTGCTCTTCTCTAATTCGATCGTGCTTTTCCTCCATATGGACGTGCTTTCGCCAATTCGATCATATTTCTCTCAATTTGAACGTGCTTTTCCACAATTCGATCATGTTTTTCTTCTATTTAAAGCTGCTTTTATTCAATTCGATCACATTTATCTTCTATTTGAATGAGCTTTTAGCCAATTCATTCATAATTTCCTTCCATTTGAACGATCTCTTCTCATGCTGCTCATCTATTTGAACATGCTTCTCTTCAATTAGGTCATATTTCTGTTCCACTTAAACGAGCCTTTTTCCTACTTGATGAATCTTCTATCCTATTAATAGTCTTTTTTCTTGTTAGATTATTCTCTTCTTCTATTTGACAGTGCTGGAATTCTATTTGCACGTGCTTTAATTCTATATGGTCGAACATTTTTTTATTTGATTACACTTCCATGGAAATTTTTCATTCTTTCGACTCTAATATTCTTCTAGAATCAAATATAAAATCGAGGGTAGATATTGCAGAGATTGTGCGGAATCACTGTTAGATTGTTCACATATATGGTAATCGGCTTAAAAAAAGACGATAAAGGAAAACGGCAGTTAGCCCAACTTATATTGAGTAGGAGGTAGATTTGTCATTCAGTTTTAGCAAATGTCGAAATGCTTTTACTAAAAGAAGGATTAATCGAAGATTTAGACCCTGCGGCGCCGTCACTGTACATCTAGTGGTCTTCAGCTTTTCTGCCACCGTCTCTTTGCATCATGGGCGCCAGCAACCGCGCCCTCCTAACCCGCTCTCCTTGCCCTCCTGAGCTGGTAATTAGCAATGTTGTTTATGACAGTTCCGCTTCTACTTCACGCTCCTAAGATTAAGTGCCATGGATCTCCGAGAACCTTTCACCCTTCTTGTTCCAATATACATATTTACATTTTTAGTGCGCATACATTATTGGCACTTCCCACTGTTTAACGGATGAAGAGGCACACCCTCTCAATAAATGACGCTTACTTTCCAGATAACAACTATTTACAAGCAAAACTACAAGAGACATAAGATGACAGAGATTCTCGTAAACACCGTTTATGTTCACAAGATAAATTAAATCTATTTTAGTACCCAGTTGCGACAAATACAAAAAAAAAACTGAAAGCGTGTTAAATTTTTTAGAATTATTCAGACTGCTACATTTCAGCATATGTGGCCAATATTCAAATATGTACGTGATTTAAAGATCGGTGAACATATAATTTCCTCATATTCAAATAAGATCGGACTGCACAGATAGGTGTTCATGTACAGAAAAGTCACGTTTCTACGATATGTCCAAAATACGTATGCTCGCTTCACCTCAATTCTGAAAATCCGTATCTTATCCATCGCAAATAGTTATATATTTTATTGGATTTTGGACTTCTGTCTTGCTGTTTTGTTTATTTATTGAAACCATCAACAATTGTAACATTTTATAACGTGCTTTGTCTAAAAGTAAATGCATCATTTGTCAGAAAAGTGAAAAAATCCTTTCACTTGAACGAAAGTCATGCAATCGATGGCAAGAACATTGAGAAGAAATTTTTCATTTTAAACACCTAATGAAAAGTAAGTCAGCTGTCAAGATGCGCTCTAGGTAAGGGCTATAGATGGCTAGCATCCCAAAGCTACGTGCAACCTTCCCTTTCCTGGGTAACACGTACAATTTGTTACATATTTAATGTAAAGCAAAGATTTAACAGCTCACTTTTCCCCTAAAGATTGCTCAGATTGAGAGAACATTAAAAGAATAGAACTAAATCTTTCTATCGATTCTGAAACATTTAAAAAGGGAAGACCTAAATCAGAAAAAGTGTGGAAACAAACAAAATTTTAACCTCAAGTTTAAATTGATTTTTTAAATAGAAATGGCATCTATTTTTAATTACAGATAGGAATCAAAAATCACATTATATTTATTTTAAATAAATATATTAACTGCATTAACCTTAATAGGTGCTTCCATTGTAGACTAATAAAGCGGATAAAACTGTCAAAGGGTAGACGAATTTGGAATTAATTAAATAACGAAAATGTAGGTAATAAAAGCTTGTCACATAATTAGATTCTTTTAGTTTCACAAAATTTCTATGTCATTAGTAATGTACAAATAAAGTCGCTTCGAAATTTCTGAACATCTGATTTACGAAAATCATATCAAGAACTTCAATTACAACATGTGACAGTAAAGTCATGATCCACCCCTAATAGGATCTACTACACTATTACTGAAACTACGTTTTACTTTTACATCCGAAACTGATTAGCGATGAAAGAGGCTTTTGAAATGTGTTACGACGTACGAAAATCTGATTCAAAATTTAGTGCGTACCCACTGTTAACAACTATCAAACGGCATAAATTTACTAAGTTTAATGCAGGGATTAAGTTGAACTTTTTTATTTATAATTACTCACATAAATGAATGATAATCCTCCCATCAACGGTACACAGAGCATAAGCCTACAAAAGGTAATGTAAATTTTTATTTTACAATTCAAACGTTACAGAACAGCAATTTCTTTTTTAACATGGAAGGTAAATTCGAAAATAAAATGATGTTATTTAAACAAGCTAAGCATACTTATAGACGATATATACGATACTTCAAAGCACGTTCACTAGTCCTTTGACTCAAAGAAAGCGTATTATTTATCATAATTACTTGTTTACGAAACATGCTTGAAAATACTATTTGAATAATTACCTACTACAAAACTCATTCAAAAAAAAAAGTAGACAGGCTTTGAATTTTTTTTTAAAGAAGCCATTAGTTTTTAACCGTTATTTCTAAAATTCTTACATTTGATACACGATTTGGTAAATTTCAATAAAAACCAAATTTCCTTGGGTACGTTATTATTCCATACAATATTTGGTTCTTGTTTTGTTCGACGCAAATGTACCTACCTACTGCATATGCAGATACCTGTATTAAAATGATTCTTAGGTAATAGTCTCGTTAGAAAAATAGTATGAAAGGATTTGTTGTAAATTGTTGGATATTATTGCAATATATTTCCGTTGTTGCTTCTTGCATTGCATCGTTAACGTACGTAATACGTACCTATTAGTTCACTTCGATGCTCAGATATTCGCTCGATTCGTAGAATTGATAAACCGTGCTCCAAATAAATCGGCGATATTAAAATTTCTGCTTCAACGACAGTTATATACCAATTTATTCATTGTACAGATATAATATGTACCTATACGTTAGTGTGTTTGTTGTGTGGCATTATTCAAACTGCATCTGAACACTTTATTCACTAGGGTGTTTCCTATAAATTCCGATTCGCTTGCGTGGCTATCCTCAACCACTTAAACTCAATTAGAACGATGCACAGTTTGCCGGTCTGAATAGGTGAAGTGATTTATTATCGACTCCTCAGTATAAATGAAAGTGAACATTAATCAATCATACAAGGGGTAATTTCATGTTAAAATGCAGAATTTGTGTCCAAGGATGATCCGCACATACATCATCATAAATGTCCTAATTGGTTTCCCCAATCATTACTTGACCAACAAACGCCACTCGTATAGTACCTATATATACTCGAAAATGAAAACGACCTTTATATGTGTCCCTGGTCACTGGCCAGCTCGAAAACATTTCGACAACAAGAAATGCCAATTCAACAAATAAATCTCCAAAGGGTTTAAGAGATTCAATTCAGAATTAGGCTAGCAATTAGAAAGGGATGACTTAATCGCATCGCCAAACGATCCTAACCCCTTTTTTAACGAATAATTTAAATTTATCGCCGTTAATTAGGATTTGCTATTTTTGCTTATTATTTTATTAGCAACTTTATTTCTTCTTCCTTTTTATTGCCTCAGCGATTTAATTATGACGGTTTCAAATTATAATTAATAACCAGTTATTAATTTTCAAATATGTAATACATAATAATAACTCCCTGTACCTCTAATACCCACAATATATCCTTAAAAATCTCTTTTTCAGTTTCTTTTAAAAAATATTTTTTTACTACTACAAAAAAAGGATTAATAAAATCGTAGTATGTACCTACATCTTGTTTACTTATAATTTAGTTAATAGCATAGGAACCAAGTTCCTAACAAAGTAGTCAAAATGAGATGACAAACGATGTTAATCAAATTATATTTAAACCTGCATTTTAAATACACACCCCATTGAGTGTAGGTATACGTACTTCCTAACGAACTTTAGTTCCGATATCACTTTTTTTTTGTTTTTGTTTTAATGGTTTCGTAAAGTACTATCTGATGGTATTTGCAGCTGGCTCAGGTGGCTCGTTAAAGCCTCATGTTTAGCACCAATATATAGATACCTACATATATACCATCGTCCTATTCAATTCTTACAAGGAGCAATAAAACGAATTTATGATGAAGCTCACTGCTATCACAACGCGCTACTTATCCAGAGAATTATTGCATTTTAATGATTTAAACATTGCTAAAGCAGACGTGCGTAACACGTAAAAATTGCTTTTGCTTAAAAAAAATTTATTCTCCACTTACCTACCACCTAGATACGTTGCCATAACTGCTGCGGGTAATGGTAATGCAATATCTATTGAACAAAACGAAGACGTACAAGTTCAGAGGTTTAAATCTGATATTAACTATTACGTTACTACATGATAATATGCACCTACAACACTTTCAGTAAGATAAAACCTTAACCAAAACAAGATTATTATTATAATTATTTACTTCCTTGTATCGACCAATTAATTTCTTTAGGACTTAATTAGCTTCAACTGTAATTAACGTCCGTTTTGTTAAAATCTACGTTGCTCCCTGGATTTCGGAGGTTCGATCCCTTTTTGTATTTTTTTGCTAATTAAGCCACCACGCCTCACTTTTCGCACTCACTCAAATTACCACTTGCTATTACGTGTCACTGTCGCGTATTCAAAACTTTTTTTAGGTGTTACGTTAGCAAAAATGCAAGTTCGTAACGACACGATGTCCACCCTAAATTGGCACCACCTATATGTATTGTCTTTAAGTTAAAAAGAGGGATTTTTAAACACATCATAAAAAAAAGAATCATCTCTGTTAAAATATATAGGTATACACGTCAACTTGAAACATTCTCATTTTTTCGAGGGTTAAAAAGGTGGCAAATCGAAGATAATTTACTAAAGTGGATTTCAAAAGCTCGATTACTTCAGTCATTTACAACACTGTAACACTTAACTTATTTCAAAAGTTAAAAGACACAATTTTCAGTAGATAGGGACACTGCGAATGTAGGGGATGAATTAATTTAGTGTAGCAGGCAACAAGCTGCTCTATGGCATTATTTTATGATTGCGTGTACGTACAACATTTTCACTGCAACAAAGTAGAGTGAACGTAAGTCATAACTGCGTGACGTAGGTTAACGTCTTATTCATCCAGAGGCAATTTTATCATAATGGCAGTTTGAAAAATATAAAAACCTTTGAGAGAAGTTAGTAAATTGGTAAATTGCAATAAGTGAATAAGTTGAAGTATTTATTGGTATAGAAAATACCTGTGCAGGGTCAAACATTAAAAAAAAATTGGACCTCGTTAAATTTTTCGTACGACCGAATAATTGTGATAGTTCGGCGGTCTTTCGGCACCAACCCCTCAGCCCTCAGCCCTCAGTTCAGACAATTAGTTTGTCGGAAACTCGTGCCTAGTACGATCGCGTGTTCTTTCATCAACAAATGGAACGCGATAGCAATTAATGAGGTAGCAATTTGTTTTTAAGAAGGTGACAGACAAAGACGGAATTTGTAATTGCGACTTGTCGTCTCGCACTCTTCATGTTGGCACGTTAAACCGAACGTTTCAATGCGATTTTCATTGAATCAATGCTTTCCGCAAATCAAATGTCTTCCAACAAACAATATCGATAACAATTTTTGTTTGTTATTTAAAATATTAATTGCATCTAATGCCTTATTCAATGCGCTGGGGATTTAAATCATACGACGAATAAATTGAATAAACTTGCATTCAGATGAGTTTCAATTTCGCAGAAAACTAAAACGATGCAAACAATTTGCTTTTATCGAATTATTCGTTTTTATTTTTATTTTGAAAACTGTTCATGTTTTCTTTTAAGATCGAATCAATTTCATCGTTATCCTTTGTAAGAGGATTTCTAAAAGGCATGAGTTTCGTAGACTGATGCGTACTCCGTCAATTTAGTAAGCCAACGTTATTGAAAGACTATATCTTTTTTTTTTTGCGAATGTCACTGAAGAGGAATCGAAAGAGTTGAAATGAATTTTTTGCTAACAAGCAGAAACATGAGAATATTATTCGCCCTTAATCGTATCAGCATTTCCAACCAATAAACTCCAGAGATCTTCGATCATTTCAAAGGCAATAAATAGGTTTTATGTGTAGATATATTATTTGTATTGGTTTTCTACATGCAAACGGAAATATAAAATACGGTCCTGTATAAAAATTTAAATAGTCAATAAAATGTTATCATTCAGGACACATTTTAATACTTTTGCTGTTTTAGTATCTTTTACTTCTTTTATTAACATAAACAAATTATTTCGTCGAATTAAAATATAAAAAACTAAATGATTATCCTTATTCTGTAAGGATAACAAAAACTAACAATTTTCTTACGTTATATTCCTTTTTAAGATTTCCTATATGAAGGATAGATTCTATAAAGTTATTTATTTTCTTTTGTTTTGAGAGAAAGCGGACGGAAACACAAATACCGTCTTTATTTTTTTATAAGCGTAATTTTTCTTTTCCCGCCGTTGAAACAGTCTATAAAGTGAATATTTTCACCTTGTGCAGCATTCTAAATGAACTTACTCTATTCTGTATCACGAAAACCTTTTGTTCGTTTCCAACCTTTCGCTAATATTGCAAGATTTCCTGTCGAATTTTATCCTTTAAAAAGACTGACGTATAAAATTGTGCGGCAGCAGTAAATATCACGTTAATCATATCATTCACATTAGTCTTTTATGTGAAATCATGACATTTCGCCACAAATATCACCATCTACAAAAGTTCGTTATATTCAACGGTACTTAATATCCTTTATAGTATTACCCAGTACCGGATAATTAAAATGGATTTGACTGCATTTTCGTAATTCTTTACCAGACTACTACTCACCATTTCGCATACAAGACGAAAATTGCACCATAATCATCTCAAAGTGACTAATACGATTATACGAGAGATTTATCAAATTGGCCAGGTTCAATATTGATTTCGCTTCAAATCTCCTTTCCCCCAATTTTGCAGTAGAAAGCAGTATTACAATCCCTTATTGGCCCTTTTTTCTCAAAACTTACAACTATTTACAAAGAACCTTGAATATTAATCAATGATTAACCTCAAGAAGCAAAACTGTTGTATAATATTTTTGGAAGTATTGTGCTCTGTTTTGATAAATAAATTAGATATTTGGGTTATCCACATGTAATTGTAAGTAGACCGTAATAAATAATGTAGGCGAGATGGTAAATTTTAATTGAAACCAATGATTCTGTAATTCATTTAGGAGATATTCATCGGATTATATAGTATTTATGCCCTGAGGCATTGGCCAGTGGCACAAATTATAGGGCAATTCTTCACCCCTTAACAAGTAATGAAAGCACTTAATCGAACTGGATAATTATTAGGAACACTTTGATTAATAGTTGAGCGCCTGCTAGAGCAGAATCTAACGTTTGAATCATGTACTAACAACAGAAGGGGTGTTTCTAACAATGTCAAGACCGATAAATCTAATTGTATGCCTACATAGATACGATGTTCCGATTCGAGGGAAAATTTTTGTAATTATACGACAAAGAGTGTTATTTTTAAAAACAGAAAATTGACAACCAAAAAAAATATAACTCACGTATTTTTAACTTCGATTCACACGACCAAGTGCGATTTTAAAAATGACAAGAACAGGAATGTGTTCTAAACAACAAGAAAAAAAGTATAACGCAGCGGAAACACAGAATAGACTTGGCAAATGCTTTGGGAAATGACAGAGAAAGACAAAAGAAAAATTTTATACCAAATAAAAATAAAATTATTAGCTGTAGATGAAATATGAAAGAGTGCTTCTTACGGACAATATAAATAAATTAACTACCATTCCATCACTGCGGCATTGTAATAGTAAAGCACTTTATGATTGATGAACTATCCGAAATTTTCTTACAGAGTCCCTAATAATGCCAGTCACGTTAAATACCTAACAAAAAAAAAAAACAAGCGACACCAACAAAGTCTATTCCTTAAGAAAGAAACCCTGAGCTTTACATCATTTACCTAACTTTAGTAAATAAATTTCTTTATCTTCCTAAGACAATTAAAATTACTTTTATTAAGTTAAAATCATCATCCCTCGGATTCTGTTCTGATCTAATTTTAAGATATAAGACGTTTTTTGTCTTTTCAAAGGTTAGTCTTTGGGAAATAGCAGTCGTTTCCGAAGTGAATAGGTTGACAGCAAAATTAAGGACCTGGGGGAATACGAGGAATAATGACGTATAAAAAAGTCGTTTAGGTCGGAATTTTACCACGCGTCACTTATGACAAGGGAATCACTACCCTTTTCGTCGTCGTGAATTCAATTCTCATCAAAACAGCCGTACATTAAATTAATAATAAGAAATATAAAAAGCAACGAACGCTATCAAAGGCTGGGTAAAGTGGCATCCTTTTAAGATTGCGAGTGCGTCATCGACATAACCTGTAGGAAACAATCCAAACTGAAGCTAGCAACAGAAGATAAATGTCTTCGTTAATTATACTACCCATGGCGTTTCAGTTTGAAAAAAATGTGGTTTGTGAGAACATTACAACTGGGCTCTGTGTTCGGTAAACTTATTAAGTACAGAACAATGCTACATTATTTTAAAATAAGCACTTGTAGCTAATTTTAGCACCTTTCTTGTCGCTATTGAAACCCGCTGTAAGTTCAAACAACATCGCTGAACTTTCAAAACAAATGGGGCAAGTTTACCTTTGGGACTTTTAATGAACTACAGAAATAGAAAAACGCGACGAATGCCGACATGCACCACGTACACTTTTAAATAAGTTGTCTCTCAAAACCACAAAAACGTATAATTTTTTTTTTAAATGTTCTTCCTGTAAACCCCCAATTTTATTTGAGTAAATATTTTTCAACCTGTGCTTGCAATAATTGTTTCGTATTTCTAACTTTACAAGCCTTGTGGTTCTTCTCAATATTGATTGAGTGACAATGTTTTTTTTATATTTTATTTTCGAGATGATCTTTACAAACACGTCGAGTCAATTTAGTTTCCTCTCTCTCACACAATCAGATAAAATTAAAGAACTGAAAAGCTTTGACCCGAATGTAAGATGCTATGTCTATTTGTTGCTTGCAAAACTGAGCAATGACCAGACAGTCCTTTATAATTACTCAATTTTGGCAAAGTTCCTAATTACAAAAGTTGCATCTAAACATGTAATTAGTCACACCAAGCGCTACTAATATAACTTGGTGGCTAGAACTAAAAAGTTCTTTTCTAGAAACATATCGCACGAAATTTTAATTACATACGACTGACTGCAAAATCGAAGTTTGTGCTAATGGAATTCAGAATCCCAGTGACGAGTCGGAAATAAAAAAATTTAAAACCAGCAAAATCTACCGAACATATTTTGCACAAAAGAATACCAATACAACGTAGGTATGTGAAATTGTTTCGGAGAAACCGCATAAATTTTTATAAAAATCAATATCGCCACCTATCAAATAACATCGATATTCTTTGTTATTTTTTCTTTTAAGAGACTACACGAAACGTTTTTTATTTAGGAAATATATTCGAGTAAAAAGGGAGCACAAGCCGAAAAGTACTTCTGTCACCAGGTTGCTTCCAGTTACTCAACAAAAAAAGCGGCATTCGAAGAAGATAATAATCTCAAATTTCTTTTGGAGAAAGGCATGTAGTGCTAGAATAAAAAATCACGGCTTTATCGATAAAAATAATAAAGCCTACAACCGTACATACAGTGAGATTCGAGAGGGTGAGTCTCGAATTCTGTTGTAATGTGTAAAATGCTTCAACGTTTGGAAAAAAAAATTAATATACTGAATCTTTCTAATAAAACAAAATACCTTCCACTCCTTATACTTTAGGTCTGTTTTTAATACATCTCACAAATTATCCAACACCTTTTACAAACACTTCTTTTTCTTTTCCACCACGCTTACCATCCACGTTTTGAGTCTCAAATTTGAGACATTAATTTTCACATATTTTAGTAAGAATTCCCACTTGAACTACTTCCTAGTCCACGTACAATACCACTTTCATTTGATTCGTGTAAAAGTATCGTATTCTTTAGTTGTGCTGCGAAAATGGTTTCGTATATGTACAAAACGTGAGACGCAGCAACAATTCCATAAATTGCAAGTTCATGAAAGATTAAACATGTGCACGAACGTTTTTCATACATAATTTTACACCGATCCTGCTCTTGCTCTTTTTAAATATAAAACGTTTTCTACCGAACGTTAGAAGTTAAATTCAAAACATTTAAAACTTAATTAATTAGAAAGTATTAAAATTATAGTTTTTTACCCTCGAACAAGTACCTATACGCAGGAAGGAAGGATGTTCGTATGACACTTATCCTTGCTGAAATCCGTTGCTGGCTCTTAAACAATCTCGTTGCACTTAACGTACACTCGACTGATGTAATATGCAACCGCTCACAATTTGCTGGAGTCACAAAGCGAAGAGCATTGTGACATTGGCTCTGACACAAACATTTTGTGTCAATAACAGGTTACATCGTTAATAGAAATTAAACGCACTTGTATTAATTAATATCAACCAGAGCACGTTATTATACGTACCTACTCAACGTAACATGTTATGCATACCTGTTTTCTGCATGTTCTATCGTAAAGATGACAACGGGTCCTTTATCAATTACTATTATCCTATTTGCAATTACCAATTTTGTGATATAACAAGTTGATTCGATTTTGAACAGCGTAACGGACTAATTAAACATAACTTTTATTTGCACTTTAATGAATTAAACCCACGAATAGTCGACATAATATCAATTTGATAAACACATCAAACAGAACATGCATGACCTCAAAATCGTTTAATGTTCACCTTATTGATATCGACAAAGGCAATAACTCGTTTACACTAATCTGAATTTCAACGCCATTCCTCTACAAATTTCAAACATTTAACTAATTAATAACAAATACGTAAAGATGACGATTATTTATTTTCAAAAAAAATAGGTAGAGACAGTCCTTAACTTTTATAATAGCAAAGGTCAGTTTGATAACATTGTCAGTTAAGGTTTTGGTCAACAAGAATATGCGCGAAAAGTTTTGTGAAGGGCCTTTCATGGAAGATGTAAGGGTCAGTTTGAGCGCATTGTAGACGGGGTTTATTAATGTGGTATGTTCAGGAAAAAGTGTCAAATCTACAGGATGACGTATAGCCTTTAATACCAACAGGCAATGTACGAAAAGCAGAAAGCAACGTTTTAAATGGTTTTATTCGGTAAATTTATGTATACCCTCAGTTCAAGACACCTTTATTGAATTCGTTGCATAGCCACATGCTCCTTCCGTATCTACAATTCGCTGGATAAATGGTTTATTGCCCTTGCTGGAATTTTTACATGCAAAAACAACAAAGGAGTTTTACAATCCGCAGGAATAAAAAAAAAAAACACCGAACGAAAAACAACAACAACAACTAATCCAATTTCGTTTTAGAAAATTAAATTCCCTTCACGTTGTAGTAAAACAACCTTAAACCCCTTAAAAACGATATCACTATCTAAGGTATAATTCTTTTAAAAATAATTAAGAAATCTTAATCGAAAATTTTCAAGATGGGCGTAAATAATAATTAACAAAATTGCAGGAAAATGAAGATGAGATACGTAGCCAACGTACATAGATATAAGTTACCCAAATAAAAAAAAAATAATTGTACGTTCTATAATTTCATCAGAATATTGCACATTTAAAATATTGCTTCATATACTCGACAATAAAAGTGACGTTAGACAAAGTATTTTTTCAATTTTTTGTGATTGACATGCACTCAATGACTCAATACTCACAAACTGAAGAAAACACAATAAAATGTTACAATGTCAAACTGAAAATTTCGTTCAAGTAAAAAAAGTATTATACACTAGACATAAATGGATTATGAGGGACTTACCGATGGAAAATCCGATTTCCTCATAATTTGGAATTCAGGAAAAAACGTTGATGAAAAACTGAAACAAATAAGAAAGAGATTATAGAAACAAAGTGCGATCTGTAAGTCTACTACGTAGAGTATGTAACCTCATGTATAGGTAAAGACTTAAAAAATACTATTTTCATTTTTCTCTCATAATTTTTTTTCTCAATGAGTATGTGCGTTTGCTTTTGCTAATTAGTGCAAATTTTTATTGGTTGCATTTAAATATAAAATGCATATAAACGATAAAAAATGAGAAACATTCCAACCGGTAGTTATAAAATGTGTAAATACGTAGTAAACCGTATCAAATTTTCCTATCGAATTTTCAAGCGGAATATTTTTATTGGAGCACCGAGTGCACAAGTCCCAACAGTCGTAAAATATTCCTTGCTTCACAGTTAAAATATTAAACTGTATACCGTTTATACATTTAAACGTTGATATTAAAGTACAAAATAAAATTTGCTATTCCAATTAAACCCCCAAACGCAGATTAGTAAATTAGGATTTCATTAAAATAAAAAAAAAAGGAACACAAATGCTTTCTCAACCAATTCAGTCAATACTACGTACGTGACTAAATATAATACAGTTCTAGTGCCTATATAAAATTTTATGAACCATTTATTGAGTTTTAATGAAAATTAAAAAAATCTCATAGGTATTAAAATAAAAATATATTCTATTCCATTGTGTTCTTATCTATAATCTCAACAAAAAAGATTTCTTTATATCAGTAAAGTAATTACCATGTAAATAATTTATACCTAAATAATAACTAACAAAAAAAGTTAATAAATACTTATTAGTGATATATAATTTAGAAATCAGCATCCTTATTTCATTGAGGTTAGTCTAAAAAACTTTTACGTATAATCTATTAATATGATTTTGTATTGAAAGAAAAATAACATTTTTATACACTCTCAGCAATAAAAATCAAAATAAAATCAATTTCTAATTACTTGAAACATAATTTAGGCCAACAATGTAAATACAACATTACTATAAAGTTTTTTATTCAGTTACCTAAAGAAATTTCTGATTCAACGTCAAAACCATCACTCATTTCAATGCCTGTTTTTTTTTTTTTTTTTGTTGAATATTTTACTTAACGTACTGTACCTTCAAACCTATTTAGCAAGATTATTTATCTGGCCCAATAATAGGACTATTAAGAATTTACTACATATAGTCAACAATAAAACATAAAATATTTGTATAAAATCCAAAGTCGACATTAAAATTCAATCAGAAAATTACCATAAATACAGATATACATTTTTATAGTCGAGAAGCAAAGGTCATAAAAATGAATTAATAATATCCTTTCCTAATATAAAGTACCTATACGAATATATATGAAAAATTTTGCAACCCCTAAGTTATTCATTAGTTAAAATCGATTAGGTTACCTTACGAAGTAAACATATCTTTTGGACACCCAATTTGATTAACATCCCTCTTAATTCATAAATGTCTGCATTCAGATATATGTAAGTCACAGTTGTGTAAAAGCTTCAAGCTCCATTTCAATTAGTCAAAGACTAAATTGTAAGTTGCTGTTTCATGTATAGTGTACAAGGTGTTTCAAACAATTTATCACCAGATATACATGCTAAAAGGGAGCAATTATTTTGTACTTAATAAAATCAAAGATATCTATAATTTCAATTTGGTGGGAAGTAGTGAAAAATGACCTTAAGGGCCTTAAGGTCTTAAGAGTTCCATACCACAAACAAAAATTTGTACACTCGAATATATTATCTAAAAATATAAAAGGTTATTTAAAAATATAAAATGTTATTTAAAAATATAAAATGTAGAACTTATTAAACCCTTTTTGGTTTTTAGAAACCTTGTTAAAAATGGATCACTCGGTATGTACCTGTCATAATTTAGAAATGTTGGCTCCAAGCCTACGATTATACTCGAAAATACGCAAACATCACGTAGATTTACCTAAGAACACCGTTCATATGGCGTTTGTTATGTAAATCCCCTAACTGTCAAGTTTTGTAAATTATCAGATTTTCTAGAATAACAGGAACAAGAAATCTTCAACCATCCAAAAATACCTACTCTTAGCACTCTAACACTTTACTTAACCACATTTCATATGAGACGCATTTCAATTAACTTTTTCGTAAAATTCCATAATCGCTTTCGACACAAACTAATTCGAATATCTTGTGAACTGGCGGTCTGGAGCAATAATTTAAATTTTGTATTGCATGTCACGTACACAAATAGTTTCAATTATCCAAATAACAGGCTCGGTTCCAATACTCCAATTAATGTTGTTTCAGTTCCATTCTCTTATTCAAACTTAAGATGTTTTGAATATAAGACAATTGGAATAGTTTCCAACTTTGTCATTACAAAATTGAAAGACTTACACGTTGAACATAACAGAATTCTAATCAGTGAGTCGCAGAGGGTAGTTACCTGCTAGTTCATTAACGAACCATTTAAACTAAACGTTGTAAATATCTTGCAATGGACCGAACGCATAATATCAAGGCATGTCTTGCTATAATGAGGTTCGTGTTTAGATGGCATAGTAAGATAAATTACTCTGAAACATACGTGCTTGTATACCTGGCATCAGCGGCAAAACGGATGTGTAACAGGGAATGAACCCAAAATGATCTTCTTTAATTTTTAACCGATAAAATTTTAATAATAAACTGCTACATGGCCACATGTTAACTTTAATTAATAGCTATTGTTACCGGAAATCTCTCATTAAACTTTGCACAATTCCGGAGAAGTTTATCTAAATTGCTATCGAAATTGACAGGGAAGTCATTTAATGTAATAGTTTATAACAAGCACTGCATTAAAAATACATACACCGTTCAAATTATTAAATAATACAAGCCAGAATAACATCGTAGACCAATATTTCATGGGCGCTTCCAGGGGATGCAGTTTTTATGACCCAAATACATAGTAGCTATTATAAAGTATATAATATATTGATTCCAGGATTTCGAAGGGGTGCTTATTGTTCATTTTTGTTATGCTTATTAATTCCCACAAACAGAATAGGAACGGTATTTGTATCAAGCTTTTAATTCCTTCTTTTTCATTTGTCACAAAAAAGTGTTTTATCTGATAATTTTTAACGCCTCAATTTCAACAACAAACAATTATGTAACACAAAATGAGAAAAGCGTACTGGAAAATCGGAAAAACCTGT